>JAZGTN010000152.1:0-1452745 GCA_037783415.1 Leptasterias polaris | reverse complement strand
CATGTGATCTAAATTCGCCAATCACATCCTAGGTCACACGTCATGTGACACCCCCAAACAAACATGGCGGCGCCCATGCCTCGCTCGGGTGAGAAAGACTCCGTGATAAATCCGAAGTGTTTTGTTCACCTAAAATCTGTCAAAACTGAGAAAGCACAATATATTTTCAGGGAAGAGTAAAATTATGCATGAGGCCGTGTTCAAGCGCGTCGTCATGAGATGAGATCATGTGTGTGAGATCACGAAAAACATAGTAGGCCCCGTACTCGATATAGGCGTATACAGCATACAGTGCATAGGCCTAAGGACCTCATGCGCTAATTTTTATATTAGAGAACAAGGACATGCAAAGAAAATAGGACCGTAACGCAGTTCAAATGTTCAATGTAAATAAATGTTAAATAAATAATAAATGTTTGTAAATTATTTAAAATGTAGCTTCTCCCCGTGTCGAGAGTGAGAATCATGTATTAAGGCAAGCTTGAAGAAATGAGGCGTCATCATAGGGCCTATATTGTACAGTTCTAAAGAGGGTGGGGGATACAAAAACAATTGTTAGGGGCAGGCCTGTAAAAGGAATTATTCTTCTAACCTTTTTTTTTTGGGGGGGGCGATTTTTTTTATTTTTTTATTTATCTATTTTATTTTATTGTTATCTTTATTTATAGGTTTTCTCGGTCAATTTCGGCAAATGAGCAGCCAATTTAACCACCACGCTATTCTATTTCGCGCGAAATCGAATGCTACTGGAAAGGGCCATTCGATTTCGTTTTATGACTAGTCAAATGTACTGTTGCGTCATTCGATTTAACAAAATAATCATTCAATTTAACGATTCATCAAAGCAGCATTCAAATTCGCCGGAGCTTTTTGAGGCGTGTGTTTAGTCATTCAAATTCTTTTTTTGGGCAGTCATTTCTGTAATTTGTGCAATCTAAAAAACGCTTTGTTAATAAGGCATATACGGTTCACTTATTTGCACTTGAGTCACTTTGTACTTCGAAGACGAGCTTTTTGCTACAGTTTTACACGCAAATTTCAAGAAGTTGCAGCTTGTGGTACAACCATACCCTATAAACATATACGCCAAGATGTCTGGCACGCCAACAGATTGATGGTTGAGGAAGAAACAACATAAACAACAAAAACCAGGAAAAACATAAAGAAACACCCCATTCAAACACAATACAAAATTAGGCCAGTTAACCAATAAAGATCCCCAAAAAAAGAATATAGGCGAAAACAAAGAAGAAAAAACATCATGGGCCCCATGTAAAGTCTCCTGGAACCATAAATAAAGAAAATAAGGTTTGCCTGAATTAAAGTGAAGATACGAAACAGTTGCCTAATACAGATTATCTGTTTATTCGTATTTCTTTAGTCGTACCTATTTGAATTCTCATTTAGCGAAATTGATTGCCTCTTTACGAAATTGAAAAAAATTAAACCAGTAAAATCTCCAGTCGAACCAGCTTTGCTAAATTGAATGATGATTGTGCGTCACGAAAAAGAATGACGATATGCTAAATTGAACACAGTGCAAAAGGAATTTGAATGCCTCAATACGAAATTGAATGCCCGAATTCAGAATTTGAAACGCAGTAACAACTGGAGAGGCAAAATAGCTTTAATTCGAACGCACGAAAATGAAATCGGCTGCTCATTTGCCGAAATTGACCGAGAAAACCTATATTATTAATATTTTATTTATTTTTTTTTTTTTTTTTTTTAGGGGGGGTCGAATATGAAAGAAAAGGACAAGGGCACGTTATAAATTAGCGGCGCCCGTCGCTCAGTGACGAGGGAGTGGGTGGGGGCGCTGGATTAGTTTTTACTTTTTTTGATAATAAAGGCCCATGGAAGGCCCAATTCCAGCCAATTTTGTAAATTTGTTAGTTTTTGTTTGGGTTTTTTTAGGGCACCATTTTTTTACATTTTGTGTGGACTTTTTCTTCCTTTTTTGATCTTGGTGGGTTTTTAAATTATTTATTTATGCCTTTTTATTGATGCTTTTTTATTTATTAATTTGTTTATCAAATGATAAACCATAAGGGAAACTGACTGAGTAAATTTTAAACGAGTTTGGGTTGAACAAAACAAATGTACTAGCTAGAGTGGAATTTGAACCAACGACCTCCGGATTAACGTACCGGCGCTCTACCAACTGAGCTATCTAGACCTATGTTGACCGTCTCCCTATTTTTGTCAATAATTATCCTTGTTGGGATGTTACCAGTCAGAAGCTATTCAAAAAGTGTAGCCAGGGATCACATCCAAGAACTATACAACCTGGGAAGTATAGCAGCCAGATATTGAATTCACCACAAGGGAATTTGACTGGGTAAATTTTAAATGATTTTGGGATGAACAAAGAAAATTATACTATGAGCGGCTCACCCCCTATAGTTACGGGCCTGGTAAGGGAAAATCCACAAGAAAGGGGTGTGTGTGGGAGGGGGGAGGAAAGGAGGGAGGATCATGAGAAAAAAGGAGACGGTGTGCCTATAGGCACTTTCCTGCCCATTAATCTTTTACAAATTAGCGAGTGTTCCGGCGAGAGACATCGACAGAAAAATGATCAGAAAAGCGTTGAAAACCATCCTATGGATGTTGTTTCAGTGGGAGACAATGGTCTCCCTCGGAAAAGTCAAAAGGCGATAGTTTAACATACTTTTTCTTTGATGTTTGCATGCACCCTCACAGAAAAGGGGGTTATATAAAGGGGAAAGTTTTAACTTAATAAAACAAACATTTTCCCCTTTTTTATTTTTGTTTATTTTAATTTTTTATAGTTTACCTTAGGCCTTATGATATTTTTTGTGCAATAACAGTGATAGGTGTTTTAGGGAAAAGTATTAATTAGAAATCAAAGGTCAAAAGAATAAGACAAAAAATTGTCAGTTCCTTAATTTTGCTGACAATAATTGGAGCGACTCATCATTCCCTCCTTTTTGTTCAATGACTAGCCTAGGGCCTATACATTTTTTTAAACTAAGCTCTTTATTCTTGGCACAAAACTGTTATGGCTAACCATTCAGTGATGTTAAAAAGACACGATAGTCTAGTTTTTGAGAAATAGGCCTACAGTTTTAAACATGGCCTAAACCACACAATTGATGGTTGGACGCGACGCAATTTTTTAATTTTATTTTTTTTTTTTTATAAAGGATATAGGCCTATAATGTTTTACGGCCCACACTCCAACGGGGGGAATCGATACGGCGCGCTGGCCATGGTCAATACCGTGTCTCAGCCGCGCAATTTGATTTGTGTGTGTCGGAAGACTTCAGTTCGCACATTGCGCGCGCGCATTTTCACAGATTGCGTCCAACAACGTTTTTAGCAAACTTTGCATGTTTTTGCAAATTTGACTGGATATTTTTTGGAGAACTTTTAGTATAGTGTTTAGTATGTCTACAACTCACAAAATATACCTTCAAAAAGTAGACCCACGGGGGTCGGAACGGAAATCATTTTCCAGGCATCTTTTCGTTTACACCGTACGGCCTAAACCTCGTTAACAATCAAATGCTAGGCTTTAGATCGTGTTTTTTTAGACTTTTGCTTAAGTGTGTAGTTTGTTACACACCTCAAAACAGTAATAGCACCAAAGTTCAACTTAATGAAATAGCTCACGCATTGACACAGCACTGACCCTAGCGATACCCGAACACCTAGTGTTTGTTGTCACAAACACGTTAAGTCTAGTTGTGTATTTGTTTTGTGTTATTTATTTATTTTTAATACCACGTGAATGCTTCTGCAGATAATTGACTTATTTTCATACGGCATGCTTACAATTCCTTTCAAACTCTTGCCTCCGGCCGCTTTCAAATCTAAAGTCACTACCTTGCGTATAGGCACTCTTTACCTTGTACACAATACTAGTACTACTTTTTCAAATTACGAAAAATATAACTTACCTATGTCTGGTGCATCTTTTCAAGGAGGAGCCCAAGAAACCACAATTTGTAGTATAGCGCTGTTTACACGTATATCCACATACGGTAGTCCTACAAACAAAGTTGGTTAAAATGAATACCATTGCCTCTCATACCACGAAACAAATTGCACACCAAAAATCCCTTTAAAATAGGCTGCTGCATTGTTAACTGCAAAAAACTTGAAGGGGCAAATTCACTTCAAATCTTTCAAAATTTATCGTTCGGAATGGCTCTGTTTTTTCATGCACAAAAACGTATACAGTGTGTTGTAATCAGTGAGTAATGATTGGAGAAAACTGCCCCTTGAAAAACAGCCACGGCAACATGTATGGTCCACCATTTTGCGGAGTCAAAAACTGGGTACAAAAAGTGGACCGTCTTCTGAAATTGCACTTTATATTCAACTTCTCAACCATGTTAATTTCAAAACAAGTGCTTTTAAAAGTCCAAAGCGCCTTATCCAAATGAAACGCCCCTTCAAAAGGACGCACAGAAATGTTTTTGGAAAAGAAGATCCAAATTACACTAAGAATTTTAAACACCATGTTAAAAACTAATTTCATAAACCTCAGGCAATTGTAACTTCTAATCAAAATGTGTGGGGGTTTTTAAGTAGCCAACTAAAATATATATGTTGTGCTTCTTGTTGTAGTTCTTTTGTTTTGTTGCTTTGAGGTAGTTTTTTTGTCATTTCAGGCTTTTCAGCCTCTGGATGCAATTATAACTTTAGCAATAAACCAATTAAGAAAAAATGCTAACGATGTCTCAATCATTTTAGTTTTTGAAATGTGTATTCGTTGGAAAATTACCTTTCTATCCATAGTGTACAAATTAGTATTAGGAAAGCAAGTCTATAACGTATAATTATTTAATTGTTATGCTCATTCCACTTTGTTATTTAACTTGCTTTCACTTGCAATTTGCTTTCATTTGCCGATTGCCTTTCGGCTCTTTTGTAATTTGTATGTTGTAAAGTTTATAATAATCTATTACATATCTTTAATGTAATAATCCATAAATAATAACAAAGACTATCCATGTATACTAGAAGTGTACAGCTGTTGTATAGTAATGAAAGCAGGACCAACTGTGCAAGCCTAGCGAGTCTTCGAACGAACTTAGGTTACGTGTACGCTTTTTTGTTTCTTCAATTACTAAATTTGTTTAACGTATTTTGTGGCTATAAAAACTCTTCTATATTTTCGGGAAAGTCAACATCTTTGATAAATAATAAATGAGGTAAAACAAGTGTAAGAAATAAAAGAAGAATACCCAATAGTAAGATATGATCTCCAGTTCCGGTTACTTGTAAACATGCAATTAATAGTTTTGCCCAACAGACGTTAATGCTACCATTAAACTTATGTAATGGTCGCACTAATTTTGACATGTTTCGCAATATATGGGGTTCCCAAATAAAAAACCATCCTTGACCCAAGTTCTATTTTGATTCAACAAAAAAATTGTGTTTTTCCTTTTTAGTATTATACGAAAGTTGAAATTGTATTTATAAAAACTGGCTATGGGTATTTTTAGATTAACAATTTGGAAAAATTGAATTTTAAAATAAGGAACAATTTCATGTAATAAATATACAGGCTTCCTTTGACTTGTTTTTGCGTTTTCTATACACCTCAGACTTACACGGTATATTGAAAACAGTTTTATATTTAAAGGCATACACTAAATTAAAAAATAATTATAATAGATAAATACCTAACTTAAACAATGAATGAAAAAGTATATACATTAATAAAACCTTGAACAATTTTAAGTTTAGTTTCTGTACAGTGTTATATATTTATGTATCTGGCTGTTTTAAGTGGATTTGTTTTTTCTTTCTAGGAATTATTTTGTCTTCCGTTATCGTTAATTTAATCACGGATTTATAGTTTTTTCTTGTAAAAAGCAATCACTGCATGGACTACATCTTCTTTCAAGGAAAAAACTACAGAATAAAAACCCAAGTAAAATGTTAAGTTGTAGGTTCAAAATTTGGACAAATATAATTCTAAAAGATTTTTTTTATTTTTATTATTGTCGCTGATTGTGTTATGAGACCCTAACGCGTGTACATGTAATTATGTGTATACAACGCACGCTGTCAATCATTCTCTGTGTGCAAGTCCGTTGAGAATGATCGTCCGTTGACCCTAGTGGGCGGCGCTAATCCGTTGTGAAGGATCTAGAATGATCTATGAAGTTAGTTCTAGTACTTTCTAGAAAAACATCACAAATCCTTTATATACGGGCTAGGACACTCATACTATAGGACACAAATACTCAGACTGGTGGAAGTACGACTTATGTGATTGTTTTTTAACTCGTTGGAGGAGCTTGTGATAGAGTTCGCTTTTGACCGAGTGTAGTTAAAGAGCTTAATTGAATTCCGGAAAAGACATTTTCGAACTTAATCTGCAGTTCGGTATTTTGGGGTCTTCTTCCCCATATTTTGTGGCGGGTGTCAGATTGTGTACCCGTTGTTGCTTCGTCTTCTTCTGGACATTTCGTCGGAGTGAGTTTACCCCGTGATAGCTCATAGTCACATCGGCAAAGAACTGATTTATCGCCCCTGAAGTTGATCGTTTTAGAGCCAGTGTATTAGTCCGGGAGCCCGGCGGGGTTTATTGAAAATATTTAGTGCAAAAGGTTTGAAGTGTGGGATATGCAGCACCCCCCGGGGGAACCTTAAAATGTGAATTCTTAAGTGCACCGAGTGGTGCGTTGGGAGGGGGGTGCCCCCTAAACTCACCCCAAAAGTCGATTTAATGAAAATGTTGGAGTTCAAGCAAAATTTCTTCATGGATTGAAAGGCCATGGTCCACTGACTATGATTTCTGTACTTAAGAAAATAAATAATGGTGCCAAGTCTAATTAAGAAGGCCCTTAATTATCGCTAATTACACGTTTATCGTAATTTTGAGTGCAAGGATGAAACATGTGTCAATGTGTACCTTACACTGTGCTGACTCAAAATCAACTACTCAAGAAAGTTTTAAGTGGTGTCAATTTGCCTAAGGAGGGGGGGGACAAAGGTTAACAGGGGTTAAAAATTTGGTTTAGGCCAGCCCTTATCAAAATAAAATTGGATTTAATCAAAATTGGAAGTGCAACAATATATTTTAGGGATTGAAAAGCTCAATGAGAATTTTGTTTTACTGAAGAAACACATTAACAGTGCCAAATTTAACTAAGAAGTCCTTTAATTACCACTAATTAAAACGGATAACTAGAATACCCTACTTTTGATATTGACATTTGGGTTGCATTAACAAAAATAAGCCCAGGAAGGTTTACATCATTTTTGCCAGATTACAATTTTTAATTAATTACACGCATAATTATGTAAAACATGTAATCTAGCTGCCGCAGTCATAACAAACTTCTCACAATAACTCTTATCTGAACATCTGAACATGGCAAATTAAGTGTCCAAACAAAAGATATCACTGTATCAGGGTTGGTGATTATGATTACCGCATTTCTTCTATATGCAAATGGGATGTTGACCAATGTGTCTGTGCCAATTCCCCCCCCCCCCCCACACTGGATGTACCAAGTTTCTCTGTTGCATTCTATTTTTGTTATTCGAAATTAAATCAGTGGGGTGTTCTTCCGGCCCTGTGTACAGATTACACCAACATACTACAACATGCTGGGGTAGCAATGTTGGCATCAGCCTAAGACAGATGAGTTGCAATTATAGTCTTTTTCTCTCGTATATGAAGAACAGCTTGGTGTCAGACGAGAAAAGAGAGCCAGGTCAATGCTGCGTCTATGGTATTGTTTGATTTTCTTGAGACCTGCAGGGAAGCACCTAAGAGTTTTTGATAACGTGCTGGAAAGTCTGATCATAGTCAAAGGGTGACCGTAATCACAGGCAGGGCAGTCTGGTATCTTCAATTTGTTTAGGTGATGAACTGTTCTGGCGTAAAAGGTCCGGATCCTGCTTTTAAAAAATCTGTCAACTGATGTTGAGGAAGGTTGAGACCAGTGACTTCATCTGTGGGATCCTTTACAAGGTCTTTGTTAGCAAGACAGTCAAGTGCCCAGAGGGATGATTTTGAAACCTTCGATTGATGGTCAAAATTGACATATTATTCCAGATGATACCACAGAATGGTAAGTGTGAGATGTAAGACGTATTATTCTCGGCAGAATATTAAGGTGCTCGTGCATAAAACAGGTCTGAGTTGGCTCCAATGCATCACTGTTCTTTCATGTGTTGGCAGGGTGGATTGATGAGAGAGATAAAGAGTACCGATATAGTTCAGGATGGTGTCCACTCGTTTGGTGTGGCAGAGCCACTGGTGCACAACACTCAATATTACTTGATCCCTATAGTGCCTGCCAACGTGTTTGGATGGGTTTTTTCCGGTGGTCCTTGCCTGTCAAGGTGTCTTCAAAAATCTTTGGAAGTTGTTGGTGTTTGACTGGTTTGCCACAAAACAAGACTTGGAGTTCTGTCCTTTCAAATGGTTGATAAGATGAACAGCAGTAACCGTGGTCTTGGAAGTATTTGGGCGGAGGCGCCAGTACGTGATGGAGTCCGTCATTTTTTTCAGGTCCTCATGTGTTAGGGTTCTTTTTGCGTCTTCCAAATTAGTTGGGTGGCAAGGGTAAGGTCATCAGCATAGTTATGCAAATTTCCTGGAGGTGGTGTCTGGCATGTCACTCACATAGGTGCTGGAAAAGCGTTAAAGCCCAGACAGATCCTTTAGGGAGGCCCTCATTTAGATTCCTCATAGAGCTCAACCAGTGGACAAGTGTACTCAATCTTCGATTGCTGAGAATGGAAGAGAGGACACACATGGTAGTTTGACATGTGCAGATCTTCGAGGTCTTGTACAAGCGGCCATAACGCCAAAATCTCAGCTGTCGTAAGCTGAGGAGAGATTGATGAGGGCCAAGCCTATTGAAGAGCTCGTTTTCAGCTAGTCTCGATGAATGTATAGATGAGAGTTAGAACTTGATTTGCACCGCTTCTACTAGGTGAGAAGTCTTCTTGGGAGTAAGGCAAAATAGGTTCTACTGGAAGACAAAGTCTGGCAAGTAGGAGATGCTGAAATAATTTATATGATTAGGAGAGGAGTGATCGATGTGCTCGTAGCTGCCAGGATCTTATGCAAGATTGCCTGGCTTAAATAACAATGACTTGTTCGTCTCTATTTGGTCGTGGAATAACTTGTCGAATGGATGTGATCAGATTGAGAGCCGTTTGGGGCCAAGGTTCTTCAGGAAAGTGGCCATACTTCCCATTTCTAAAATACATTGATTTGGATACTTAGTTATCCAATTTCCACACCAACATAACAATAGAAAGATCTAATTGTTTTAAGTGTTAGGTAAATATGCCAGTTTGCAAACTATAGTTCATTTTCCATTATTGCACTCCTAAATATTGACACACCCCTTTGTGTATAATAAATTTGACTCTATTTTTATACGCCACTGCCATGATATGACACTGCTAGATGTAGGTGCCGTTATGCAACGGCATGACCATGTAGGCATACCTTCGAAAGTATCTGCCACACACATGTGTTAGTTATGTGATAAACAGGTAAATGAGAAGGTAAAATATGTCAAGGAGATTTAATATGTAGATTATGTAGGGCTCTGTATCGGTCAGAATGATACCTTCACTGATAATAAAAAAAAATCCTGAAACTGAATAAGGTGTAGTTGAGTTGCAGGTGCCAGGCAGTGTTTTAATGAGGGGTCTATCTGGATAGATCTTTGCCAATTTCCTCTGCTATCAGATTGTTGTCATTCACTGCAATGCATGTTGGTTTATTGCCTGGTATGAACTAATGGGAGAAGGTGACAATTCCTGCTGAAGTTATTATCATTATCTAGAAAAATTAGCCCACCATTCTTGATCGCAGTCACTTGTTCTTGGTCCGGTAAGACGTTTGATTGAAAGTGGGATTAAAGTGAGTTTAGAAATGTTCTCTGCCATATTTGCTGATATTAGATGTGTAGGGATCCCAAGTGCGCCCTCAGTGGTTATTTTGTAAAAAGTTTACTTTGGGGTCGCCACCTGTTGACCCAGTCTCTTTTTCTTTTGGTAGCTTTTGCACGAGAGAGCACATTATTTTATCTCGGTATTTCTCTCCATTTTGTGGGGAGCATGGCTCTGGCCATGCTCCACATGCTATTCATTTAGGAGGGATAGTATCGTAGAACTCTCTGTGAGTATTATAATATCTTTAGTATCTTTTGATTATAGAAAGATCGTCTTTTATGAAGCTTTTTCAATCACAGTGTGTATTGTAAACTTGTAGTGTGTGTGTAGCCAGCCTCGTGTTGCGCTGACCTTTTGACCTTTAGTGTAACGGTGTGCATTTGTAATGTAATGTATGCTATTTTGTAGTCTATGTGCTGTATTGCATTGGATAATTAAAATCAGTACAGGAGATTATTATTATATTTAACACGTCATCATGTAGAATTTGTTGCTTGCTTATTGTATTGTCTCTTGGTGAATACTCGTCCTTTTTAATTAGAGGACCGGCCTCCTTCCCGTGTCTCTACAAATGGCGTCGTAGACAGGATTGAGTGTTCGCCATTTGATTATATTCTCGCCATTTTTCTCGCTTATTGGATGACCTGTTATTTTCCCTGGATTATATTATAACTCCGGACTTTAGATTTTTCTCCTGTGAGAACTGATGTAAACGTTTTCGCGAAATCGTCGCGATCTATGGATGTGATGGTCACCATTAACTTTTTGCTTTCCCTATCGACGTGAGGACTTCATCAACGAATGTATATTTTTATTTATATTGTATGTTGTGCAACTTATATTGTAAGATTCTATTCAGGTAGAATTGTATTTTATTTGACCATTTATATAATATATCCAAGCTTTTCTAGATCTGTTTAGTTTTGAAGGCAGTTGTGTCTCATTTGGATCTTTTAGAGATTCATTTATATTTTTGAAACAGATATTTTTAGAGCCAGTGTAGGCCTGTGCTTTGGATAAAGTGGTTTTGAGTCAAATGGTTTTATTGTTGCACACATATTATTGTAACTTTGTAAGATTTTAGCTAACTGCATTTCTCTTTTTGCACCTGTGTGAAGGGTGTACAGTTTATGACTTCCTGTGTAATCTTGGCATATTTTTGTGTAACTTCTAAGTCGTTGTAAGACTACATCAGTTGGAAATTTTTGAGTAGCAATATTGTACTTTTGGTCTACAGTGTTGTTAGACAATTTTGGACTTGTATTTTTATTGTCTGTTTGTGTGCAGACTGTTTTGTAGGTCAATAATTTAGGCCTCATATTGTATTTTTACAAGTCATATATTTGAGTGTACATTGCTAATTGTTATTCCAACCATGTCTATGCCAGATTCTATTTTGAAGTCAAATAGTGAGTTAGCTAAAACTTTAATTCGTTCCGTCAATGCTTTTGTATGTGAAGACGATGAAAGTTTAAGTCCTGTTGGTATTATAAGCAAACGTGTAGTTGATAACATTGAAACTATACTTAATAACAGATCCGCTGCCCTTTATAAGCTTTTTGAAAAGCTTGAGGAAGAAAGAATTAATAAGTTGCAATCACCTGACCCTATTACTTTTTCTCATTCAGTTGAGGTGGTAGACACAATTTTTGAAGAGGCTGAGTCACTAGTTTGTGAACAAGTTTTAGTTGGAGCTGCTGTTTTTTATAATGTAGAGGTGGCAGGAGATGTTTTTATTTCTCCTTCTGTGAGTGTTTTTTGTGATAGCCACCATGCAGTTTCCAAGGGCCTCGGTGTATTTAGTAGCCACTCGTTTGGTTTGCCAAATGGCAAAGCCAAAGAAAAAGTAGGGAAGTCTCCCTTGTATTTAGGGATTGTAATTTATTATCATTTGTATATACCTGTCTTGGCAGTAACGGTGACCATCGGTAGACCCACAGTATATTTTATCTTGGGTCTGTGGCCAAATGCCATTACTTAAATTTTGTATTAGCAGAGGAATCCTGCATACTTGTAGTGTCAGCTCAAGCTGCCTCTGATCAACCTAAATATATAACATGGTGTTTCTCTTCATGTCTGGATGTTTTCCGCACCATTATTATATACATGTAGTCCTTTGCATTGTATAAATTTCAAGTTTCCTTTTTGTATTTTTTTCTACCTTTTGGATACTTTGAAACCTGCTTCTTTCATAATTTATGGAGGAGATTTATCTGTTGTATTGTATTATACAGCTATTGATATAAACATGCCATTGAAGATTTGGTAATGTATGTGCATGTATGTGTATTGACTTTTGGATCTACATAATTTCATGATTGTGCAGATGCTTTTATTCAGGTTTATATCCTGATTTGTCAAAGTTTGGTTCATGGAGATAGTTGTCATGTATTTATATTTATCTTTCACAATCTTTGTGATATGGGAATTTTATGATGTCTAATTGCATTTCTAACTTTGTTCCCTAAGAACGTTTCGCGACGGGATTATACATGTAGGTTCCTAATTTTAGTGTGGTTGCTAAGTGAAATATTTTTGTCAGCAGTTTTATAGTTTGGTGTAATCCAACTTGTTATGCTCGCCGATTAATGGGATATTTTTATATACCCTTCTGTTGTGAGATCTTTTGTCTGACGTTTTCACCATGTTTACTGCCATTTATAGGACCACTTTTTAAGAAATGCTTTTGTCATATTAAACATTATTCTCATGTCATTGTTGACACCCTAGTACATAGTGATGGGTCTTTGCTCCCTCAATTGTAGATGTTATTATAGTTGGTAGAATTGAAATAATTTTGTCACTTAGCCTGATATGGTTTAGTGTGCATTTTGAAGTTGGCCGTGTTGTCCAACTCTGTTGTTGTTCTCACAGTGTGGGTGAGACTATTTATAATCTACCATGCTTTTCTACCTTGTGGATGCATACATTTTAGTGATTGATAATATATTTGCCTTTTTGCTTTCCAAGCAAATGCAATTAAAGTTACAGCAATTGTTATATTATATTCTCCATTGTAATCTTTGTGAGCTTTGAATGGAACCAAACTGTTTTGCCTGTCTGTTCAGATCCAATTGTTCATTTCATATGTATTGTAGTAAACAAATTGAAAACGATTTGTCTGTAGTGAGATCCAAGATTAATGTCATTTGGATTTAATGACAGGGTTTTGCTTTTTTGAATGATTTTACACCAAGTTATGTGTAAACTATTTTAGAGTTTTGGACATAATTTTAAGATAGCCATTTTGTTGTGCAGTGTATGTTCATGGTTGCTCTATAAATAGAGACAAGCTATTTCCGCCATGTGAGTGTATTATGTCTGTTCGTTCAACCCTGTGGTTAACCTCAGTGTATTACATTGTAGCAACTTTGCTATTTTGAGATTGGATTCAAGAATTTGCTGTTTAAACTGTGTGTTTACATGTGAAATTTACTAGACAGGTTTGGTATTAGGACCTATGTACTGTTACCCTTTACTTGTTTTTATAGCTGGCTTGGAATAGGTTTTTCATGGGCATTGTTTTATCCATGCATGTGTGTCAGTTGGTATTTAGAAAACCTGGTCTTAGTGAACATTCAGTGGATATTATATGCAGTGTATTTTTCTGATGTGTGTAATGGATTCTGAATCCATCTTGAATAATGTTATAGGATGGATCTTGTGTATCAATTTATGAGATTGTATTAACTATTTGCTGTTTTCAAAAATCCTTTGAAGGTCGCACTTGTATTTGTTTTGAGGTTAGCTTGTATCACAACACACTGTGTGTAGTGACTACCTGACATTGATCCCTGTGATCTACCTCAATTATTGTAAATTAAAAGTTGTTTTTGGACCACTCGGGTCGCGTGGTCATAAAGTAGGGAACCTGTAGGGATCCCAAGTGCGCCCTCAGTGGTTATTTTGTAAAACGTTTACTTTGGGGTCGCCACCTGTTGACCCAGTCTCTTTTTCTTTTGGTAGCTTTTGCACGAGAGAGCACATTATTTTATCTCGGTATTTCTCTCCATTTTGTGGGGAGCATGGCTCTGGCCATGCTCCACATGCTATTCATTTAGGAGGGATAGTATCGTAGAACTCTCTGTGAGTATTATAATATCTTTAGTATCTTTTGATTATAGAAAGATCGTCTTTTATGAAGCTTTTTCAATCACAGTGTGTATTGTAAACTTGTAGTGTGTGTGTAGCCAGCCTCGTGTTGCGCTGACCTTTTGACCTTTAGTGTAACGGTGTGCATTTGTAATGTAATGTATGCTATTTTGTAGTCTATGTGCTGTATTGCATTGGATAATTAAAATCAGTACAGGAGATCATTATTATAATTAACACGTCATCTATAGAAATTGTTGCTTGCTTATATTATTGTCTTTTGGTGGATCCTCGTCCTTTTTAATTAGAGGACCGGCCTCCTTCCCGTGTCTCTACAGATGGATAATACATTTATTTCAATAACAACTTACACGAAAGTTGGATAAATAACCACAAAACAAACATCTTAGGCCAAGGGTGAAGCAAAAGCTTTTGTTCTCGTACCTACTGAAATCAAGCTTACAATCAACAGGCAACGACTCATTTGCCTTCTAAGAAACTCCCTGGAGAATGAGGATGGAAAGTCAGTGAGGGTCAGTTACTCCAGATCACGGTACAATCTGACCTTCAATCCGTTCCACTGAAACTCCTTGATATAATTCCAGTTGCAAGGCGGGGTGCTACACCAACAAGTGCACAAGCAAGAATGCATGGCCTTGACTGCTCTTGGATGAGTAGAGAGTACAACAGTTTGAGTTGTGCTAACTCACCCAAGCTGGACATATGCATTGTGAACATAACACCAAGCACCCAGAAATATACTTAAAATCACGATTATTATGATCTTAGATAAAGAGTAAGGCCTTTTGCGGAAAAATATCCCTTTTAAAATGTGTATAATGGTGAAAACTAATTTTCATATTGCACATAATTATACGTACGTAAAAACTCCAGAGTTGTGCTAATCACAATCAACGATCATAATAACAAGGGTCAAGTCACCTTAATTGTTATTATTGGATATACAAAGTTACTGCAAACAGGCTGGTTGACCACACATTTGACCCTTTCTTGAGCGAAGATGGCACCACTCAAAACTTTGTTAGTTGATTTTGAGTCAGCACAGTGTTATAAGTTACACATTGACACACATGTTTCATCCTTGCACTTAACAGGATTGGCAGAGCTGACAAAACAATCACAGACAGTGTTCATGTTTTGCGTAATCAACCACATACATGAAATAACAAACCTGTGAAAATTTGAGCTCAATTGGTCATCGAGGTTACGAGAAAATAGTGAAAAGAGACCTTATGTGTTTTCTGTTTTTCAAACATCGAGTTTATTATCGCGCGCGATAAAAACTATTGTTTTACTCATTTCTCAGAAACGATAGCATTTTAGGCAAAAATATTTCAAGGGAACCTTTTCTACCATTACTTACTTTACATCATGTAAGTTATGTGTGAATCTGTGAACATTTGTTTGTCGATCTTAATAGTGTACAGGGCCTTTAACATTTCGATTAAAAGGGTAGTTAGCACTATTTAAGGGCCTTCTTAATTACACTTGGCACAAATATTCATTTTCTTAAATATGGAAATCTCATTCAGTAGACCATAGCTTTTCAATCCATGAAGAAATTTTGCTTGTACTCCAACATTTTCATTAAATCGAACTTTGACCTTTGTTGACCTTTGACCCTTTCTTAAGCAAAGATGGCACCACTTAAAATTTTCTTAAGCAGTTGATTTTGAGTCAGCACAGTGTAAGGTACACGTTGACACATGTTTCATCCTTGCACTAACAATTTCGATTAAACGTGTAATTAGCACTAATTAAGGGCCTTCTTAATTAGACTTGGCAACATTATTTATTTTCTTAAGTATGGAAATCATAGTCAGTGGACCATGGCCTTTCAATCCATGAAGAAATTTTGCTTGCACTCCAACATTTTCATTAAATCGAACTTTGACCTTTGTTGACCTTTGACCCTTTCTTAAGCAAATATGGCACGACTTAAAATTTTCTTAAGTAGTTGATTTTGAGTCAGCACAGTGTAAGGTACACGTTGACACATGTTTCATCCTTGCACTCAAAATTTCGATTAAACGTGTAATTAGCGCTAATTAAGGGCCTTCTTAATTAGACTTGGCACCATTATTTATTTTCTTAAGTATGGAAATCATAGTCAGTGGACCATGGCCTTTCAATCCATGAAGAAATTTAGCTTGCACTCAACATTTTCATTAAATCGACTTTAGGGGTGAGTTTAGGGGGCTCCCCCTCCCAACGCACCACTCGGTGCACTTAAGAATTCACATTTTAAGGTTCCCCCGGGGGGTGCTGCATATCCCACACTTCAAACCTTTTGCACTAAATATTTTCAATAAACCCCGCCGGGCTCCCGGACTATATGTGATCCTCGCTGTATCTTCTGTTGCTGTAATCCTCGCCTGTATTTCATCCAAGTTGACGTATTAGCCCGTAAGATACTTATTTTGTATAAGAACCATTTTTAATGTACACTTGTTTCATGCAATCATTGTACGTTTGTTAAACCAAATCGGTAACTGAAGTGGTTAAAAGTTTTATTATTAAATCACTTTGATTCTGTGTTCTTTACATCAGTGTCACCTTGTTTGATTTTTTTGTTGCATCTGAGGAAATTCAGGCTTTTTGAGTGATTTATATTCACGGATAGTTTGGAGTTTTTTGGATCGTAACAATTGTTTTATGTGCAAAACAAAAACAATCAATAAATACAACAAATACAATAAAAACTACAAACTCACTGTGTGATTGGAAGCCATGAAGCAAGAATGAAAACCACACAATAGCTGATAACTCTCATACCGTCTGCTTTTGAAGACTATTCCAATCTTGCCCCCTAAAGTGTGATAATTGAGAAACAAATATTATGGCAAGAAATATTCAAAACTGTCAGACAGTGCTTTCGTCACCTTGATTCCCCGATTTTTTGTTTACCTAATGTCATTATCGAGGATTTATATGGATATATAAAAAAACGTTGTTTAATTTTGGTCTGATAGATTACTGATTACGAAGTTCACACTAGAACAATTTGTTCTGTAAAATTTTCTCTGAAATGCAGACATCTTTCAGAAAACTTCATCTAAAATCCCATGTTAAAAAAAGGCAACAGATCATTTTTGTTACAACAATAGTCGTAACAACTCAAATTAAGAACAATGTGTTTACAGCTGAAAATGTATGATGGTTTTCACTATTTTTTCCTGACTCACACAAAACGATTAAGCCCACATTTTCACAGGTTCGTATGGTCGTTCACACTTAACACGGACACTGTCTGCAATTATTTCTCAACTCTACCAACCCTGTATAATACCTTTAAATTATGCAACTTGAAGTACTACAGTTTGGCTTTCCACCAAATAACACCAATCAAAATGTCAAGGTGTTACACCAGTGTTTATGTTCAGAACAATATTATTGGAAATCTTGGAAAGCTGAATATCTGATACTATTCACAATTCATTGTACATCTTTCGCAATGGTTAATGTTGATATTCTCGTAAACGTGTAAGATATCAAGCAATTATAGAAAAACAGACTCTCAAAAACCACCAATTTATAAAGATTGCAGTAAAATACCGCTTAGCGAAATGACGAAATTCGCTGCCCCAAAAACAAATAGTTGCCCGAGCTTCAGAAGTAACCAAACTTTCCGACTGTGTCAAAATTTACCTGGTTTCACCAACGCACACGGCAATTAACAGTTGAAGTCTTCCCTCTGCATCCCGCAATGTTGATCTTTGTTTTGTAATTTTCACAACTTGTCTGAAAGTTCATTGATATATCTCAGTATATATACAGTTGATATACAGTATGGCCTCGACCAAGTTCATTCAGTTCATACAATTGATGTCGCGAATCAAGGAAGTGAAATATAATACAGTTGACATTGAGAATTAAATGACCGGTTGTCAGAGATGACAAACAGCTCGGCACGCTCTATCCGATTTCTCGACACTACCGGTATTGTTTATGTGTACAGTACTACCCATCGGGCAATCTTTTGCAGACTTTTGAATCGCTCGTCAAGCACTGATATGCAGGCTTTACTTTGGTTGTATTTCAGTCGGATTATTTTTACTGTCCGTAAAAAGGCCTGCCACTTTTCCAGTCCAAAACACTGCAAAAACCGGTGTTAAAATGGATTACATTGGCATTGTCACATATAAAATTGGGGGGGGGGGGGGGGGCAGGGGCGGATCCAGGATTTTTTAAACCGGGGGGCACAACGGCGCAACCAGGATTTTGTATTAGAGGGTAAACCAAAAATGGGTGGGGTCCAGGGGCCGGCCTTACGGCCCCTGGTGGGGTCCAGGGGCGAAGCCCCAGTGGGGGTTCAGGGGGCGAAGCTCTGAGCTTTTGGCGTTCTGTGGGGTGAAAAATCAAGCCTCCAAAGTGCCTAAAACAGAGAAATAGACACACTCTTTTTGGAAATCAGATCCATATAAATCTTCTAAGTTTACTGGAAAAATGTCTGTAACATTGATGGTGGGGTCCAGGTGTGATGCCCCGGTGGGGGTTCAGGGGGCTTCGCCTCCGGAAGCTCTGAGCTTTTGGCATTTTGAGGGGTGAAAAATCAAGCCTCTGTGTGCCTGAAACCAAGAAATAGACACACTTTTTAAGCTCTTCTTATCCATACCAATCTTCTAATTTTACTCAAAGAAAATGTTAATCCCACAAATCATGCGTTTGGATCTGGTCGCTGCAATATCTGGTTTCATGCATATTCATTCAAAAAATATAGTTCAAGCTTAGTGTAGTCTTTACACTTGAATGCCAGAACGACATGAAATATATTTAGGACAAATTGGCATGTCAGGTTTCAAACGCTTATGTTATCGTGCAAATCTAAGCAATTACAAGTGACATATTATGAAAGATCCATTTTGGCAGAAAGAAACAAATTTGATAGGCATAGGATGAAAAAGAAATCCATCCTGCCGCTGGGGGAAAAGACACCACACACACTTGAGGCTAATTATTATTTTTATTTTTTTCTTCAAATTTTACCCGGTGGCACGTGCCCCCCTGCCTCCCCCCCCTGGATCCGCGCCTGGGGGAATCTAAATTTACAACAGTGTGTATGTGTCGGGCTAAGTTGACAATAATCGTATGTTACCAAATAATATCCACTTGACACAGAAGTAAATTCAAGCTGAATTCTTATTCAACAATTGGGTGGTATTTATAATATTTACAAATTAATCAGAATTGAAATTAATATGGTGGCTTCCTTAATGTGGATTGCCAGTGAATATGTGTTAACTCCAACATTAACAGAGGAACTTCTGGTGAATAATTTAGCTTAAATAAAATATATTTATTAAGTGGTCTTCAATAAACTTTCGTTAGATTCCGTAGGTTTCTTCCATGGAATTACATCAAACACTCTTTGTCGTATACTGAGTCACTTTCTCTGGACCGTGTACTGGTTTTACAAAACTTACAATAGAACATGATAATGTACTGTTTCTTACGATGGATCTCTCAAGCCTTCAGGCAAACGTACACTAAATGAATATTCATAATGCTGAAATGCTGCCACAATAATTTAAATCAAGTAATTATTTCGGATACATGTCGTTCAACCTTCCCCGTAGGACCTCCGTCTTGAGGGTGAACCTCGTCCAACGACTGACAACTGTCCCTGTCCCTGCCGTGGTCGTCTCTACGATCCGGTCAGAATTTGGCACTGAGGGGGGTCGTCGTATCCAGGGGTTAAATGGTCATCTATAAATGAAATTAACCAAATCATCTAATACAAGGTTTTTTAAAACCAATGCACACCAATCAAATACATCGTTATTGATCATCAATTTCGTTTCAACTTCATAAAATTTCGTTGGCGTTTCCATCACATCTGAACATTTAGGTTCATGAGGGAGTTATCCCTATCACCGTTACTATAAGTAAAATGAACCAGATCATTTAGTTATCGATTAACAGCGATAAATAATTTCGCAACTATACTTCGTACAACTCTAGACGTTTCCATTACTTCTGGTCATTTAGCATTTTGAGGGATTTGTCCCCAACATTCTAAAGCATACATTTTATCGAACTATTTTTAGTTTTAACTTTCGTAAAACGTGATAAACTTACGGTAATTGGAGGGGAGATTGGCCTCAGGCTGTCGTTGCCGTAGAGATTGGTCAACATCTGACGTGGTTTCACTATAAGTGGCTCTCGGCCGTAACTTTCTTTGGCCGGCCCAATACCTATACGGTGGCTGTATCCACTCGCCTGTTGGGTATGGTTGGCAACCTACACTTCAGTTCGATGCTTAATCGAACTCACAAGGCACGTCCTCTCTCTCTCAAGCTCACATTGCTTTTCCATTCACAACTTATTTCCACACTCCACATTAACTCTGTTTTACTCAAATATGTGTTCATGAATAAACACAAAAGCCTAAGCCTAATAAAAAGGGGGTTACGAATTACCGTGACCAAAGTTATGGGTAGCGCGCGAGTAACTATGCATAACTGAAAGTGCGCACTCGAATCTTGAGACATAGAAAGGAGATATGCGAACTATTTGAAAACCGCGGGGTGCAGAATTTAAAATATGTCAGATCAAAAGAAAATGAGGATTTAATGAACTAATTCAGGAGTGTCGGCAACGAATTGACTCTGACACTCGGTAAATTATTAGAAGTGTTATTTTACCAACTCTTAACCCTCTCACTGCTTGACCAATCATTTTCATCCATTAAGTTGGAAATTATAACTACACTTTGCCGGTCTGTGATTACGGCAATCATTAAGGATGTGAACATAACCACACAGTGAGTTGTGTATTTTCATTGAAATGGTTGGGCAGCTCGTTTTAAAATATGCCAACAGTTTTTCTAAGCATTCCACCTTTTAATGAAGCTTACACTGTAAAATAATACTGTAAAAAATACGGCACAGTGCTGTATTTGCTACAGTAAATCCATGTAAACAAAAATTACAGTAATTCACTGTTTAGTATGTACAGTATTTTTAATGTAATTTACATTTACAGTAAAGAACTGTTGGAATGCCTCTAATACAGTAACCAACTGTTATGAAATACAGCAATCTTGTTAACGAATGGCAACAATAACGTACTGTAAAAAATACGGCACTTTACTGTGTTTTGCCACAGTAAAACCATGTAAAACTATTACAGTAATTCACTGTTTAGTATTTACACTCACTTTAAATGTAATTTACATTCACGGTAAAGAACTGTTCGAGAGGCCTTAATTACAGTATAACCCAACTGCATGATGAAATACAGCAATCTTGTGAACGAATGGAACAATACATACTGTAAAAAATACGGCACTTTACTGTGTTTTGCCACAGTAAAACCATGTAAAACTATTACAGTAATTCACTGTTTAGTATTTACACTCACTTTAAATGTAATTTACATTCACGGTAAAGAACTGTTCGAGAGGCCTTAATTACAGTATAACCCAACTGCATGATGAAATACAGCTATCTTGTGAACGAATGGAACAATACATACTGTAAAAAATACGGCACTTTATTGCGTTTTGCTACAGTAAAACCATGTAACAAATATTACAGTAATTCACTGTGTATTTCACTCACTTTAAAATGTAACTTACATTCACGGTAAATCAGAACTGCGAACCTATACAGTAACCAACTGTTATGAAATAATTATAAGCGGCAATCTTGTGAACGAATGGTAACAATAACAAACTGTATTTTCTACGGTAAACAGTTTGTTTGTAGTAGCAAACGGTTAATAGACCCTTCCCATGAAATATGCTAATTACATTCACGCATGCGTACAGACCCTGCTGGTTGGCAAACGCCATAGAGTTGTGCACTAAGTAGACGAACAAGCGCGTCTGCGTCACGCCACCATCAGCCCCACACAGTTACAACTTTTCACCGCCGTTAGCTTGCATACTACATGTTACTGACATGGGCGCTACACGGTGTGTTCAAGTGGTGATTTTCTCAATGTACATTTCAAGGTAATTACTCTGTAAACTTTTCATAAATGTTTGCAATTTGCATTAATATACGGAAGCCGGATAGTGCCAGAAAATAAGAAGTGAAATAATTTTTTGTGAGC
Organism: Leptasterias polaris; assembly: GCA_037783415.1. Classification (NCBI taxonomy): domain Eukaryota; kingdom Metazoa; phylum Echinodermata; class Asteroidea; order Forcipulatida; family Asteriidae; genus Leptasterias; species Leptasterias polaris. Next base: position 1,430,662 of record JAZGTN010000152.1, on the reverse strand, counting down.
GTGATAAAAAAAAATTTGTACCATTTATCTGGCGGCCGCCACTTATTATCCGGCGGCCGCCACTTAATTATCCGGCGGCCGCCACTTATTATCTGGCGGCCGCCACTTAATTAAGTGGCGGCCGCCGGATAATTAAGTGGCGGCCGCCAGATAAATGGTACAAAAAAATATTATCGCGCTCATGAAAAAATATTTCACTTCTTATTTCCTGGCACTATCCGGCTTCCGTATTAATATGTAGATCAGCCAATTATAGTACACCTTTTTGTAACTTGTAGCCTCATTGTTTAGTAGTTTACATCATTAATTTCTTTCATGCCTGGCTTGGGATGAGCCTGCTGGGCCTGCCATCATTGGCCATGCATGCCGGCTATTGTAATTGTAACGATACGTTGGGCCTACACGAATATGCCTGGCTCTTTGATTTGAGGGTTAAATAACTTTGCATCAATTTATACCGTCTTAAAATCAAATGTGTAAAAAAGACCCATTCTGCATTGTTCGTCATTCATATTTGAAGTAAACTAATTGTATAATTTTTATAAACTAAAATTATTGTATTCTTGTCTACAATTACAGTACAGTACAGTACTAACCAGTGTTGTTGACTCGAGTCGGTGACTTGGACTCGAGTCAGACTCGAGTCGCCAATTTCATTGACTTGCGACTTGACTTGACTTGAGCAAAAATTACTCGTGACTTGACTTGAATTGAGCAAATATGACTTGCGACTTGACTTGACTTGAGAAAAAATGACTTGGTTACAACACAGGAATATTAAATGTGAAGTTATACGTTTACATTTTTAGGGTTCAGATAAATTAATGTCGAAACAATTCACTCGGAAGTTCCGCAAAACACGGACCACATTGCGATCACAGTTTACACAACGCACGCGGTCACGTCTTTTCCAATTTAGAGGCTGCTAGTCTTTGTTATGTCGTTCCTTTTTGCGCCACCTTTAAGTTAGGAAACCTTGAACGCTAGAGGGCGTTTCAAAACAATGCGATACCATTGGAGTAAAAGCCCTCTATTGGTGAAATATCCCACAACACCTGTTTGAAACGCCTTGACAAAAGACTTTACGTGTCTGCGCATGCTCGGGGAAAAGGGTTTTTCCCTCGAATTGCAATAATCACCATCGCTGGTGCGCGAAAAAAACGTGTACAGAGCAATGAGCCACTGGTATTCACGCAAAAGCCGTCGACAGTATGGTCTTCAAAGCACATTTCCTCGGAAATGTTAGCTTGTTTACGGAAAACTGCACAACTTATAGGCTTTATTTTACAAAAATGACACCATTTTGGACATTTTGGATCAACAGAAAGATTATTTAAATGTAAAAAGTAAGATTTGTTTCTTTTTAAATATGTTTTGTTTTGTTGTTTTGGGGAATTTTTTGCGGGGTGTTTGTGCATAGGATAGTCAAAATGCTGTGGTGGTGAAGACGCATTGCTTTAGATCACAGTCCGTGGTTGTGTTCAACCTTAGTTTTTTCACCTGACACCTGTCGTGTTAAATTTTGTAAAATTAAGTTTTTGCCATGATACCCCCCACATTCGACAAAAATGCCGTGGTGCCCTTTTTACACTTACGAAATTGCTGCGATACCCTTCAAATTCTAAAAAAACACGGCAATTATTGCCGTGCATGTGGTTCAATGGTTGTATTTTTTAGTCTGTCACAACATCATCATGGGAGTGGGCTTATCGGGACATTATGTGACTTGTGACTTGACTTGACTTGCGAAAATTTGACTTGTGACTTGACTTGACTTGTGAAAATTTGACTTGCGACTTGACTTGACTTGAACAAAAATGACTTGTGACTTGACTTGACTTGACCAAAGATGACTTGCGACTTGACTTGACTTGACAACAAATGACTTGGTTACAACACTGGTACTAACACAGTAACAGTACAGTTAGTAGTTTCAAATTTTAATGCAGTATTTAGCCGACTTGTGTGTTTAATTTTTTTAATTTTGTGCATGTTATTTTTTACAAATTGCGGACAGATACAAATATCTTCAAAAAGAGAATTAAACCATAAGATTGCTCAAAATGCGCAATTTTTTTTCTGTTGTTTCATTCACACTGCACAGATTTATTCCTTGATATTGCAAAGAAACTGTATTAAATGTATATGAATCTATTGTTTTTGTTTCATTATGTTCATCACAACGTCCTTGTCAAAAGGTGAATCAATGCTGGTAGCAAGGTAAATTGATAGTTGACCATTATGTTGTGAGTGACTGTATCGAGAACTTTACAAGGGCAGAGATGTTTGGATCTTTTTACGTCTTTAACGTCATGTACCCAAATGATGGATGATGGAATATATTCAGAGGTAAGTTTGTTTATTATCCTTTGTGTAGACACAAAGGACAAAGTTTTTAAAACCTGACTTTATAAGACCAGGGTGTGACCATGGTGACTGTTATTTTGTAATCTAACTAAGCTCAAGGGTTGTTACATGTTGTACCTGTTGCATTATAATCAAGACATTACTTAATTTATTTTATCTTAACAGTTCAACATTCACTAAGCAATGGTACCATTGTCAACAATTGTCAACCCATTCTGTATGGATTTGAAACACAAACGAGTTTGTAATTTTTGTTGTATTTGCATCGGGGATAAAGAAAGTTATTTGTTTGATTTACCCATACATCGATGTGTGTAAAGCACTTTATACTCAGTACTTTTCACGGCACTTGGGGAAAGTACTGAGTATACAGTGCTTATTACCACATACGACAAATATAGACACATGGCGTTTGTACTGTGTGGCTTGAGCAGCCCTTTTATTGTATGGGATCTCCGGCAGTAATTTAATCCGCGAGATCTTAAACATTAACAAAATTGATTTCCGGTAGTAATAGGCCATACGGGGTAAACTGTATCTTGTCGTCCCGTCCCGTAAATTTTAAATGATTTTGGGATGAACAAAGAAAATTATACTATGAGCGGCTCACCCCCTATACGGGCCTGGTAAGGGAAAATCCACAAGAAAGGGGTGTGTGTGGGAGGGGGCGGAAAGGAGGGAGGATCATGAGAAAAAAAGGAGACGGTGTGCCTATAGGCACTTTCCTGCCCATTAATCTTTAACGAATTAGCGAGTGTTCCGGCGAGAGACATCGACAGAAAAATGATCAGAAAATTAGCGTTGAAAACCATCCTATGGATGTTGTTTTCAGTGGGAGACAATGGTCTCCCTCGAAAAGTCAAAAGGCGATAGTTAAACATACTTTTTCTTTGATGTTTGCATGCACCCTCACAGAAAAGGGGGTTATAAGTGGTAAAGGGGAATGTTTTAACTTAATAAAACAAACATTTTCCCCTTTTTTTTATTTTGTTTTATTTTAATTTTTTATAGTTTACCTTAGGCCTTATGATATTTTTTTTGCAATAACAGTGATAGGTGTTTTAGGGGAAAAGTATCCTATTAATTAGAAATCAAAGGTCAAAAGAATGAGACAAAAAATTGTCAGTTCCTTAATTTTGTTGACAATAATTGGAGCGACTCATCATTCCCTCCTTGTTGTTCAATGACTAGCCTTGGGCCTATACATTTTTTTAAACTAAGCTCTTTATTCTTGGCACAAAACTTTGATGGCTAACCATTCAGTGATGTTAAAAAGACACGATAGTCTAGTTTTTGAGAAATAGGCCTACAGTTTTAAACATGGCCTAACCCACACAATTGATGGTTGGACGCGACGCAATTTTTTTATTTTATTATTTTTTTAAAATAAAGGATATAGGCCTATAATGTTTTACGGCCCACACACCAACGGGGGGAATCGATACGGCGCGCTGCCCATGGTCAATACGTGTCTCAGCCGCGCAATTTGATTTGTGTGTGTCGGAAGACTTCAGTTCGCACATTGCGCGCGCGCATTTTCACAAATTGCGCCCAACAACGTTTTTAGCAAACTTTGCATGTTTTTGCAAATTTGACTGGATATTTTTTGGAGAACTTTTAGTATAGTGTTTAGTATGTCTACAACTCACAAAATATACCTTCAAAAAGTAGACCCACGGGGGTCGGAACGGAAATCATTTTCCAGGCATCTTTTCGTTTACACCGTACGGCCTATAATCCAATCCGCGAAATCTCATACAATTGTTATCAAAAAATTGATTTCCGGTAGTAGTCCAACCCGCGAAATCTCATACCATTATTATCAAAACTGATTTCCGGTAGTAGTCCAACCCGCGAAATCTCATACAAATGGTTATCAAAACTGATTTCCGGTAGTAGTCCAACCCGCGAAATCTCATACCATTATTATCAAAACTGATTTCCGGTAGTAGTCCAACCCGCGAAATCTCATACAAATGGTTATCAAAATTGATTTCCGGTAGTAGTCCAACCCGCGAAATCTCATACCATTATTATCAAAACTGATTTCCGGTAGTAGTCCAACCCGCGAAATCTCATACAAATGGTTATCAAAACTGATTTCCGGTATTAGTCCAACCCGCGAAATCATCATTTAATAAATGCAAGGGGAAGAGTTAAATAACATCTCAAATGGCATACGCCGGGTTGCATGTTAAACAAATCAAATAAAATACCACAGTGGTAGCAGGTCAATGGCAGAATAAGTTTCAAAGCTAAATTTGCCAACAGGTATAGAACAACAAAATAAGAGCAAATGCTTCAGAAAGTACTAATTGAATAAATACACCCGAGGACTATGAAGGTGTACACAATGAAAATCCGCCAAACGGTCATTATGGAATAATGACCGCCGCCACAATAGCCTCGTTGTGAATTTATCAAATAGTGGAATAGTGCGATACCAGTGCAACACAAATTATTATCAAGTAAACATTTAGCCGACTTATCCTTTAGGTGTACTCCATCCTGCACGAACAGTTCGGGTTTGTCCCAGACAATTTGTGGATGGGCAATTAACCCCCCAGGAGCAGCACGAAACAGGCCACCAACTATGCGGTTAATGGCCCGCCGTGTCCGCTCCACCTTATTTTGATTATATGCACCCATATAATGGATACGGGGCAAAATACTTGACCAAAACAACACCGCGTTAGGAAGCAATTGCCTAGTGTCGCACAGTATACGTTGTATGTTAACTAGTATGCCCTTTTGGGGCAGGCGGCCGAGGTCGTTCGACCCCACGTGCAAGATACAAACATCCGGGGTCTGGTTGGCTGTAGCCCATGTCTCATGAAGAAAGTCATTGAATTGTGACAGGCACAGACCACGCCTTCCATAGTAGCGAACTTCAAACTCCCGAAGGCAAGCTTCATCACACCGCACCTCGCCGCCGGCCGGGACATCCAGTGCACCATTGAATCACCAATGACCCACACCACGGGCACACCGTGATGTAAGGTCGCTCAAAAATAAACAGAAACAAAGGAAAGGGTGTTAGTTTGTCAATATCACTGATATAATTGTACATGAATCATACAATAAAGTCAGGTGCAATACGAATGTATTGTCTGTAAACATTGGATTTCCAACGTCCCATATAACTAACAAAATGCAATAAATTGAGCAAGGGACTGCAGAGACGGGGAAGTTGTATTATTGAAGTCATGATTTGAGCAAAACCACTGGAAAAAATGCCAGGCCCTTTGGTAAAGCAAGTGCGAGCGGGGGCCAATAACTGGTGCAACAAGCCCTGTACCTCTAACTGAAGTCGTCCCAAAGGTTGCTGGGTAAGGGAGTCATAACGGGGTCTGCCCCGGGAGCCAACAGGCGAAAACGTTTCATCTGAAAACGGGAAAGAGCATCGGCAATAGAATTATCAACACCAGGTACATGACGTGCCTTGAAGTGAATGTTGAATTCCAGACAATGCAATACCATTGAACGAACCAATTTCATGATCTTAGGACAATGTGACGTCTGCCGATTGATAATAGACACAACAGCCTCATTATCACACCAAAATATTACCCTGTTATTCCGCAAGGCGGGACTCCATAAACGCAGCGCAAGTGTAATAGGGAACAGCTCAAGAAATGCTATGGACAATTTCAATGAACGAATCGCATCTGGCCAACGGCCTTGCGACCAACTGCCATCAAAAAATGCCCCATAGCCTAGTTCTGCTGAAGCATCCGTAAACAAATGAAAGTTACCATTAGACATCCAAATATCGGGTGGAAACATAACTGAACCATTAAATCGTAACAACAGTTTTTTCCAAGCAAGCAGATCTTCCCTAGCCCCTGCTGTAACACGAATGCGATGATGTGGCTTAGAAACACCCCGTGTCATATCAAATAAGCGCCTAAGAAAAGCACGACCTGGCCGTACTGCCCTACACACAAAATTCAACTTCCTAACAAAGATTGGAGGGATTGTGACCTTCTTCCTAACCAACACACTGTCCAGTTTAACCTGTAAGGCCTCTAGTTTGCCCGGAGGCACCGTAACTTCCTGAGATATTGTATTAATTGACAAGCCAAGGAAAGTTAATGTAGTTGTCGGCCCCTCAGTTTTCTCAACCGCCAAAGGTACCCCGAATTCCTTGCAAACGACTTTAAATGACTGCAGGTCACGCTCACACTCGTGAGTTGCCTGCTTACCAACGAAGAGAAAATCATCAAGATAATGCAAAATGTTGGGGTAACAGCGACTTTGCGGGCACTGTACTCAAGGAAGGTGCTAAAACGTTCAAATGTGGCACAAGAAATATAACAACCCATTGGCATACATTTGTCGAAATAGAAGTGGCCATCAAGAGTGAAACCTAGCAAATTAAAATCATCAGGGTGAACCGGAAGCAAGCGAAACGCCGATTTGATATCAGATTTGGCCATAAGAGCCCCAGGACCCAAAATAGTCACCATGGCAACGGCATCATCAAAACTAGCATAGGTGACTGACGTTAAAGATTGATCAATGTGATCATTAACTGAATCCCCCAGCGGCGAAGAAAGGTTATGAATCAGGCGAAATTCTCCAGGCACTTGTTTTGGTACAAGACCAATTGGGGAACAACGGAGGACCGGCAAAGGAGGATCTAAAAATGGGCCAGCCACCCGGCCAAGTTCAACTTCCCGGTCAACCTTCTGCCTAACCATGGAAGGATTGTCAATAATAGAAGTCAAATTACGAGCCAGTGAACCGACCCGAGGACCAACGTAACCAAGCCTAAAGCCATAAGAAAAACCATGCAAGAGGATGTGAGAATCAAATTTGTTAGGATATGTATGCAAAAACGGAAGCAACTTATTGAGTTTAATTGGGGTTGGTGCTAGCTTTGGCTCTGCAATGCACGGCGGCATGACCGGCGGAGGAGCAGTTAGCGCATTGGTGCGCGTAACGGCAGGCTGTACGCACGCATTGGCCACGGTTGAAGCCGTGACAGGTACGGGGCATTTGGGTTGACTGCCGGTGTCCCACTCCACCATTGCGGTCGTGCTGCTGAAAGGCGCCATTGTTTCCGTAGGGACGAAAATTATGTGGCTGTACCGGCGCACCAACCAAAGTGAGCCATAACTGTGCGTCAATGGTAGCCCAGGAGCGGGATGGCATACGGGCTTGCCTCAATCTAAAATTGATGTCGTATTCGCGCCAGCCAAAGCCCGTACGCCTATTGGCAGCAGAGCGCCCAATATCGGCATATTTCAGCAAATAGCGCGCTTGATCAGGGTGCCGCTTGAGAAAAATGGAGGCAAAAATTAAAAACGCCGATGTCCATTGCTCAATGGACGTTACACGCCGTGGCTGCTTATGCGGCCTAAGTTGCCAAGCGGGAGACTGTTGGGAGCCGACCCTAAAAATACTATTAATACAATCATTACTAGAATTGCCCGGAACCGGCCTCAACAAGGACCAAATTCAACGAACTCCCCTTTCCAAATTTTCTCTTGTACCGAAATAGGCACTTCAGCACCAAGCTCATCACACACGCTCAGCAATGGGGATTGAGTAACCCCTACCGTTGCCGGGTTAACCGCGGTGAAAACTGGGGCTGCAAAAATTTGGGCCAGGAGAATTTAAAACAGCATTGAACTCACCTATCCCAGAAGAAGCCGATAATGCGGAGGCGGACACCGTAACTGGATGTCCCGATGCAGCAGGCTCCACGTCTGCCACCGGAGTGGGGGCCGAGGATGAGGCCGTCACAGAACCCGCCTTGTTGGCCGTCGAAGAACGCCCCGATGAGCCGCAAAGATAACAACCAACGAAACTCCAAATAACAGCAAACAAAGATGAAGGAATTAAAAAATGAATAAAACTGAAATACCTAAGCACAAGAAAACGAGTAAATTTAATTTAACAAAACTGAATTTCTTAAACACAAGAAAACAAGTTATCACAAGGACTGCTCAAACAAAAGTGACTGTCTTTGCCATGTACACACATCGGTGTATGGGTAAATCAAACCCAAATTTGTTTTCTTTTCATACAACCTATCATATCGTGGCGACACATTTTGTTGCACCGTCAAATTTACCATTTTTATTTGCAAGCATTGTGATTTTTGACATTTTTTTCTGCTTTAGGGTATTCGCTGGTATCAACCAAGATGGCCAGAAGATTGAACGAGGGGAAGAAAGATTTCACCAATATCGCCAAAGATTCTGACACTGACGAATGCAGTTGCACATTTTCATGTGCTGACCAGATAAGTTTGAACTCAAACATGTACATCTCAAGAATACTGAAAACTGCTTTGATTACTCTCAAGGTAGACCTGGGGAGAGTCTGGTATTTCAATGTACATTGTAATAACTGACTGTGTAAACAGTTCTTCAAGTTTACAATTTTTAAGAATAAGCAAAGGACATGTTTCTTTTGTGTGCTTTCTGACAGATGTGTTGTTGTTACAAATTATGTCAATCCTAAGCTCACTGTATGATCAGAGTGGAGCTATAACATAACAAAAGCTCATCCAATCTGGTAATAATAATGTTTGAGGTTCCATGTTCATTATTATTGGATTTCAATCTTTGGGAGAATGTTACCTTTTATTCTATATGAACTAAACTTTGCCTTAGATGGGTCATATTGTAACCACTTAAAGCAGTATACACTTATGGTGCTACAGTGTCCACAGTTTGTGTGATTCAGCATAAACATGAACAAAAGCAAACCCAAGAAAGTTTGAGGTTAAGCTGTCATTGTACACTGGCTTTAATGCAGCATTTTTGGAGGATGTTTGTTCTGTGTTTGACCAAATGTTCCACAGGTCTCATCATTTGTTTTTGTAATAGTAGGGGTAAAAAAAAAACAGCATTCAAGTTGTTGCTTTAAGGCCAACATTGCTTAATGGGGGGGGGGTGTAAAGCTGATTATGTTTATATTCATTCCAATAGATTGGATCCACTATTAGATTACTTTTTATGAGCACTCTGTTGTACTTGATCTCCACAGAAAAACCTAACATAGAAGTAGACAGTTTGTAAACAAGAAATATTTGTGCTTAATAAGGGGGGTGGGGTAAGCTCCCCCCCCAATTCAGCTGACCAGGTTGACCTGAAATATAGAAATCAAAAAGTTAGAGTGGCCTAAAATATTTCGTATTGGAGCCAAGACTTCTTCAGAGGCTAATGACAAAGTGACAAGATGAAGAAGTCTTGGCTCCAAGACGAAATATATTGGGTCACTCTTACTGTTTGATTTGGAATTCATATAAATGTTAACACTTTTTCAAAGTTTGTAGTTACTAAAAACAAATGTTCCAAAGTTTCACCTAAAATATAATTCTTGTCAAGGTTAAACATAAGATGCAACATTAATCATTTTTTTAGAATTTTAATGATCAATATTTTATGATGTAAAATGGAAAAGTAAGTTGTATTAAAAATTTGAAACGTTTATCAGAAAACATTTTGTGTTTTTGCTGAATATGTTTTTATATTATGTGTCATTACCTTAATAGATTTTAACTGTAATATTTTCAATAATTTACTGACATTAAGAACTCTCTTTTTTGTATACAAAAATCAAAATTAACGCAAAATATAGAATTGAAAAATGATTTTGTATTTCATTAATGTTATAAGTGATTTGATCGCAGTATAAAACAATTAGTTGCAATAATTTAACAGCTGTCAGTAGGCTATTGTTGATATTACATTATAATACCATATTTTCAAATACAGGGGGCTCGACACATCAGTGTCAAATAACAGTAAGCCGCTGTTTTCGAAGGGCGTACCAATTACAGTAGCTTGGAAAGAAGGTATAATTTACAGCATAATACTGTTGACTAATTTACAGTTTCGTACTGTCAAGAGGGAGCAACGGTAAATTACAATACTTTTTACACTACACTAATGTAATTGAATTAACAGTATAGCTTGGAAAGAAGGTATAATTTACAGTATAATACTGTTGCCTACTTTACAGTAACGTACTGTCTAAATAGTGAGCAACGGTAAATTACAATACTTTTTACACTACACTAATGTATTTGTATTAACAGTAATACAAAATGATCCTGTAAAAATTACAGTATGTTACTGGCGCCCGTGCTGCCAGTAGTTTACTGTAAAATTTTACAGTTAATATTTTACAGTGTACCAACCCAAGAAGAAGGCATAATTAACCCTCCAGTAATAATAACCTAAAAAATTAATCTGTTCTTATCATATAGTACTTTATCACACCCTTATAGGGGCTCTCAGTATTTGTTCCTACAAGGCATGTGGGGCTACGTTTTTGAAGTATGAGACCTTGTTCCTGTATAGCACCATGTAGTGGTTAACAATAGGTGCTGTGGCGCAATATGCTGCCGATCAAACCAGGAACCCTTTCTCTTATCGAGAAGTGCAATGGGTTCTTTTACGTGCATTACACAACACACAGGACCAATAGCTTTACGTCCCATCCGAAGGGTGCAACAATAATGGTTAAGTGTCTTGCTTAAGGACACAAGTGTCACGACCGGGACTCGAACCCAAACCCTGCTGGTGAGAAACACCAGAGCTGGAGTCCGGTGTTCTTATCCGCTGGGCCACAACATAACTTGTTTTAAAGTACTAAATTCATTGTTATATCTCAGAACACTTCCTTCTATTTATTCACTGCAGTAATTGTTGTGTAATAATGGTTGATATACAGTATGGCCTTGACCAAGTTTATTCAGTTCATAGAATTGGTGTCGCAAATCAAGGATGTGAAATATGATACACCAGTTGAAATAGAAAGAGGAATGACCGGTTATCAGTAATGCTGTTTCTCTATTAAAGGGAGTTGGGTTTGCATTTTTCAAAGGTTTTTTTTCATCTATCAATGTTTAGACCTTATGCATATGACGTCATTTGAGTAGGACGACCTCGCCTTGACAAAAGGTCGTTTTTTAATGGCCAATTATGTGCGCCGCGCGTACAAATATGTTTGCCTCTAAGGTTGCACCCAACTATATCAACTTTCTTTGGTCATAGTGCAATGGTCAAAGTGCTAAATATTCAAAAATACCCCCAAAATACTTGGAAGTCTCACAGCTTTTCACAGTAAAGAGACAATAATTACATGATTCTTGAAATTTGATATGCGTCCCTGGGCCCGTCGAGTTATTCCCCCTCCAAATAGAAACACCCCTGCACCGGTGTAATTTTCCAAACGTTCGAGCATCAATCTTGAAAAATTTCCCTACACCCCTCGGCAAATAGGACCATCCAAAATACCTCAGGTTGGAGGTCAACAGCTCCCAGTTCACAATCGGGCAAATTTTGTACACTGTCTCCCTTTTATTGGGCTCTCAAATCTGTCTACTAGAGAATATTTTGAGGGCCTACAAACTATTAATGAGGACGACTTTCTGTTTTCTCACTATTTGGTGGGGTGCACCCTATAGAGGGGGTCATTTTTACAGCTTGACTGGAAACTACATTCTCCTACCTGGGGGTAGGAACAATTATTGTTTTCCGTCTGGCGTCGTAACCCCATCTTTTGTAGTGGTCCAGTGAAGAGGTTCTACCTTGTTTCTGCATGGACTAGGCGAAGTTCTGCCAGTTTTTCCCCTTTCCTTCTAATTTCTATCTTTCCTTCTATCTCTTCTCAGTTAGTCTAGACCCTAACCAATCCTTGATACTTGCCCGGAACCCTCCCTGGATCATCTGAACTCCGCCTCTCCGAAGGGAACCGGAAATAAACATGTTGCAGGTCATGGCCGCCTGGTAGTACAGGATCCCGAACTCGACTCAGTGGTAATGCTCTGAGAGGCTGATCTATCAACAGGTGTAAAATGTCAAGGTGGTTGTACTGCCATGGACATGCATGGATTGGTGGTCCGTGCAGCCACTTTCGGTTGCATTCCTGAGGCCATCGGGTTGACATTGTAACGACAATGTGTTCGCACGAGTTCATTTGGTTCCTCCGATTGTTTTTGGCAGGCTTCAAACTTAAGACTAGCTGAAACTCTTTTTCTCCAATAAATGAAATGAATCATGACTACACAAACAAAGAATAAAGAAACCTTGCCTGCTCGCGCAAATCCACCTGCCCGTGCATGGCGTTCAAAGCCATCTTGGTATTGCCTTTTCCAATATCAGGGGCTTTCGTTCCAACTTCACGTCCGTTCAGTCTTTTGTTTTCAACAATTCTCCTGATTTTCTAGCTCTATCTGAGAGCAGACTGAATTGTGAAAGAAACTCTCCCCTTGGCCCATGAAAGCACTTTGGAATCTTCTCCTACCCGTTCTATCAATTCCGGTGTTCCGCAAGGCTCAGTATACTTGGTCCCACTCTCTTTCTTGTTTACATTAATAATGATATGCCCGATGAAGTTTTGTCTAAGCTCGCTATGTATGCTGATGATTCAACCCTCAACTGTGTTCCCCTAACTCTTCCAACACTTCTCGCTGTGAGGTGGGTGACTTTATAGATAACGTGCTAAAGTGGGGGAATGATTGGCTAGTAACCTTCAATGCAAAGAAAACTTCTGTCTCTGTCTCGCTCAAGAGATGATACATTTCAATCTATTCATATGGGTCCATTGACTTTGCCCGAGAGAGCAGATTTTCGCCTTCTTGGACTTGACATCTCCACCAGTGCCAGTTGGGAGAGGTATACCTCAGACATTGCAAAGAGTGTTTCCATGCGAGTTGGTTGTCTTTATCGAGCTCGGAGAAGTTATTACCTCATGGTGCTACTCTCTACCTGTATAAGACAACTGTACATCCCCTAATGTAGTACTGTTGTCACATTTGGGCTAGAGCTTCTGCCTATCATTCATCTGTATTTATAGGGTGCAGAAGCGTATTGTTAATCTTGTTGGTGAAGTGTTGGGATCAACGCTACAACCTCTTTCCCACCGTAGGTCTGTAGCCAGCCCTGTCTTTTTCTACAGGTATTTTCATGGCAAATGTGCCACCAGTGTGCCGACATAGTTCCTCCTAACAGAATGTTTGAGCGTAAACCCAGACTTTCTACTTCTTCTCACCCATACACTCTTAAGTTGCTGAGATGTAGTAGAACAAGGGGTCATTCCAGCAACTTTATTCCACGTACTGCATCTCTTTGGAACTCCTTCCCTTGTGCATTTTCCCCTCCATCCTACAATATATACTGTTCTAAGAGGAATATCAGTTCCTATACCTGCAGCTCTCCCAAGTTATTTTCTCATTTAATAATTTGTCTTCTTGTAGCCCCTTACCAATAGTGGCTTTAAGCCTTGTTTGGGGCGAACTTGTTTTACAAAAAATAATAAAAAAATAAGCTTTTTGCCTTGCACTTTGACCCTTGGGGTTGTAACCATAAGTTTTGGGGCGGGGCTTCTAAGGCCTGCATGAAGACTAGATGAAGGTAAGCAAAGTTGTTCAAGATTTTAAGGTTCAATGAGGTTCTAGTTGGCCACACAATCATAATAGGCATTTGTTTCGCGCCAAATCAATCTAAAAAGATGTTCAAGGCGCAAAGAAGCAGAGACAATGACAATTTACTGATTGAACAATCCTTACCCGCAGCTACCACCAGTGTTGTAGGTCTCGAGACCTGGTCTCGGTCTTGAGACCGTCTCGAGACCTTTTTGTGGTGTCTCGGGTCTTGTCTCGGTCTCGGACTGCAAAAGTGTCGGTCTCGGAAGGGCTGGTCTCCCCCTCGGATGTCAAGGTCTCGGTCTTGGTCTCGGTCTCGGTCTCGGTCTTCCAGGTCTCGACTACAAACACTGGCTACCACCATACACATGTCATCACACATATTTTGCAACCCCCCCCCCCCCCCCCTTTCCCCAAATTGAGGAGCCAACAAACTACAGAGGACAAAATAGTTGCATACTTTGCATAATTGCATACTTTCTCAAGCAAAGAGTTGGAAGCTTTCAGCGAAGATGGGAGTAGTTTCCCCCAGAAATATATAGAGCCCATCTAGAAACATGTCATGGCTCTATGATTCATTTATGTGACCTACGGCAGTCTGGGTTAGGGTTAGTAGTGTAGAGGGCCATAATTAAGGTAGGGGCTAAAGTAGGGTTATGGTCTGGGCTAGGATTAGTTCGGGCATGAACGTTAGGGGGTTAAAGAGAGAAGGGTTGTGTACTTCTTCAAGCGCAGCAAGAGTCAATCGATGGTTTAAAGTTATATTTGCCTGCCCAAAGTTTGTTGATGCTTGAAAATAACAACATACACGTTAAGAACAGAGAAACGTAGTTGACTGGAACAAAATCCAAATTGAACACCGACCGTTAATTTAAACCCTATACCCACCCGCCATTAATGATATTTCAACAGAATAGTATAATGTTTTCGAAAAACTTACAGGTACAATGTCACTCAGCAGCTGGATTCAATTTTAATCATGCAACTAGTAATAAATTTACTATCAACATGCACCACGTGTACATCATTGATTGAAGTTTGACAACGTCAGTGATGAACTCACATAGTTTCTTTTAACGTATTGTAATTTTCATGATAAAAACATTTGTGAAAATTGTGTAAAATTGCTAAATGACAATAATCGTATGATACCATTAGACGGACACAAATAATATTCTCTTGACACATAAGTAAATTCAAGCTGAATTCTTGTTCAACATTTGGGTGGTATTTACAGTATTTACACATTTATCAGAATTGAAATTAATATGGTGGCTTCCT
Organism: Leptasterias polaris; assembly: GCA_037783415.1. NCBI lineage: Eukaryota > Metazoa > Echinodermata > Asteroidea > Forcipulatida > Asteriidae > Leptasterias > Leptasterias polaris. Next base: position 1,415,625 of record JAZGTN010000152.1, on the reverse strand, counting down.
TAATTTGGGTTGCCAGTAAATATGGTTGTGCTCAAACACTATTTTAACAGAGGAACTTCTGGTGAATAATTTAGATTAAATAAAATATATTTATTAAGTTTTTCAATCACCTTTCGTCAGATTCCGTAGGTTTCTTCCTTGGAATTACATCAAACACTATTTTTCATATACTGACAGTCACTTTCTCTTACAGCACTTACAATAGAATATAATAAAGCACAGTTTCTTACGTATTGTATGAACTTCCCTCAAGCCTTCAGGCAAACGTACACTAAATAAATATTCATAACGCTAGAATTGCTGCCGGTTTGGCTTTAAGCGTTAAGTCATAATAATTTAAATCAAATAATTATTTTGTTCAATACATTATGTCTTCAACCTTCCCCGTAGGACCTCCGTCTTGAGTGTGAACCTCGTCCAACGACTGACAACTGTCCCTGTCCCTGCCGTGGTCGTCTCTACGATCCGGTCAGAATTTGGCACTGAGGGGGTCATCGTATCCAGGGGTTAAATGGTCATCTATAAATGAAATTAACCAAATCATCTAATACAAGGTTTTTCAAAACCAATGGACATTATCACATACATCGTTATTGATCATCAATTTTATTACAACTTTCGTTGGCGTTTCCATCACATCTGAACATTTAGGTTCTTGAGGGAGTTATCCCTATCACTGTAACTATAAGTAAAATGAACCAGATCATCTAACAATTGAGTTATTAATTCATCTAACAATTGAGTTATTAATTAACAACGAGAAATAATTTCGCAACTCTACTTCGTACAAGTCTAGACGTTTCTAATATTTATGTGCGTTTAGCATCTTGAGGGATTTGTCCCTAGCATTCTAAAGCATACATTTTATCGAACTATTTTTAGTTTTAACTTTCGTAAAACGTGATAAACTTACGTTAATTGGAGGGGAGATTGGCCTCAGGCTGCCGTTGCCGTAGTGATTGGTCAACATCTGACGTACGGTGGTTTCACTATAAGTGGCTCTCGGCCGTAACTTTGGTTGGCCGGCCCAATACCTATACGGTGGCTGTATCCACTCGCCTGTTGGGTATGGTTGGCCACCCTTCTTAATCAATAGAACTCACAAGGCACGTCCTCTCTCTCTCAAGCTCACATTGCTTTCTGACATTTACAACCAATATTTCCACACTCCACAATAACTCTGTTTTACTCATTAATATGACCATGAACAAACACAAAAGCTTTAGCCTAAAAAGGGGTTACGAATTACCATTACCAAAGTTATGGGTCGCGCGCGAGTAACTATGCATAACTGAAAGTAGGTTAAACGGGGCGTTTCTTGCGCACTCGAATCTGGAGACATAGAAGCCGGTTTGCGGAATTTAAAATATGTCAGATCAAAAGAAAAGGAACATTTAATGAATTTTAAGGAATACCAATGAATTGACTCTGACACAAACAACACTAAACAATTTGTGAATGAAAGAATAAAAATAATTTGAGTGGTACAAGGTGTTTTTCATACACAAAATTATTCCCCCAAACTATGCCAAAAATAACACATGCTGAATGGAGTGCATTCCACCATTTTGTAACATTTAACATTCCATTTTCCCTGTAAATAAACTGTTTTGCCCAGTAAAGATTATTGCTAGGCTCAAATCTGTGTAATAGAGAATATTTTGAAGGCCTATTCATAAGGCTGACGCTCTGTTTTCTTCCTATTTAGTGGGGTGCACCCCCTAACTGTTCCTTTGTGAAGAAGTGTGGCATTTTGGGGGCAGAGTATTGACCCCAGACTTTGCCATCGTGACAAAAAGGGTCTTGTGGTGATAAATTTGACAAACAAAAAGGGCCCTTGACGTCATTAATGACTTCACGATACATGTCTGCACGCTTCTCTTATTTCCATTCTCAAATTTGTTTTTTCAGAAAGAGCGCGACATTCAAGAGAGAAAAACAAATATTCAAACCAAACTTGCTCAAAGACAATAGACTACTTTGTACACTTCGTAAAAGTTGCATTTAAAACAAGACTGTTTATTAGTTTATTGAATTAAAATATTCAAACTAGAATGGAATTTGTATAAGACAAAATTTAAGAAAATACTTATAAAATAAAATTTCTTCGAAATAATAAAATAAATGGACGGATAAAGAACAAACTCACTGAAAAACATTTTTTTTTTTTATGCATTTTGCTTGTGAGATTCACTAAGACCCCATGAAGTAAGAAGTGGAAAGTACTTATAGTGCAATTTTAATTTTAAACATCTTTAATAATACTGAGTAAAATAAATCTAGTTTTTTATATAAAGATCTGGGTAAAAATGTTGCTTTAAACAAGGCTATAATATACGTCCGGAAGTGGCGCACCCAGGAAGGAGTGTTGGCATGGTAGCGCTCAAACCCCATCAAACCCTTCCCCCACCAACACCAAGAAAAATGTCGAGGTCATCGATTGTATAAAGAGACTAAAGCCCACCCCACCCCAACGGGAAGGACATTTACCCTTTACTGAGATATATGTTATCTGAAATATATGTTAATTGCACATTGCGCGTGCGCACTTATACTACTGATAGTGGCAAAACGAGGGAACAACAACCCTTTTTAAATGGGTCTGAATTGTGGCATGATTTATATGCATATGGTGGCGTGTCGTGGCCGAGTGGATAAGAGCACCGGACCCAAGCTCTGGTGTTTCAGATCAGCAGAGTGTGGGTTCGAGTCCCGGTCGTGACACCTGTGTCCTTAAGCAAGACACTTAACCATTATCCCGTGTGTTGTGTAATGCACGTAAAAGAACCCAGTGCACTTATCGAAAAGAGAAGGGGTTCGCCCCGGTGTTCCTGGTTTGATTGGCTGCATATTGCGCCACAGCACCTTGTAAAGGAATAGATCTCATACTTCAAAACGTAGCTCCACATACCTTGCAGGAAAAAAGCTTTGATACGCCCCTAGGGATGTGATAAAGCGCTATATAAGAACCGAGTATTATTATTATTTGCCTTTTGTACAAATCTATTGCATTTGCCAACAATTAATTTCTGTTCGCATGCTTGAATGTAAATAAGATATTTCATAGGAAAGGCTAATATGTTTGGACTGACATAACTATCTAAAGCTAAACACCCCCAAAAATTCTGACTTGAGTTTTCGAAGTGAAAAACATCAGGAATCAAGACAAATTCTTTATCAATCGAGCTACTTTTTATCGTGCAGTTAGGAATATTTGTTTCGGTTAATTTTACACAAAGTAATATTTTGTCAAGAAGTGACGGTTATTTGTACCACTGGAAGTTATCATCCCCCATATCAATGCTGACTGTATGTGGGAAAAGGTGAAATATTTCTGGAAAATGGCAGAATCTGCTTGCCTAGAAAAAGCATACTTTTTACAAACGTATAAGTACACTTTATTATAAAAACTAATGTCGTCTTGTAGTGTACAAGATGACGTGTCGGTTTAAAACTCTTTTTGTGTGTTTTTCATAAAAGGGGGCCATGAATTTATCTTAAAACCTTATGGAAATAAAACATTTATTATTTTTCAGTTCAAGCTTAAGAGTGGTGGTGAAATTTGTCATCCGTGGTAAATAACCCCATTCACTGTCTGTGGCAACCCTGCTGCGTTGACAGCCGTCACTGTTAGGTAGTAGTCTGTATGAGGAACCAGCGGTGATACACGCATACCAGTATTCATGGTCTCTACCCACTGCATGACGTCACTTCCTCCCAAGGCGGTACCGAGGGAGACTTCAAAGTACATTGGAGAGGAGGAGGTGAAGACTACGTCCCAGCTCAAATCAACTGTGCCGTTCCCATGCCATGTCGTCGTGAGAAGATTCAAACCTGTAACAGTAAAAGCACACACCAATCTTTACTTACGTGCGGCCATTTTGTTTATCCGTTTGTCATTTCTACTTGGAGTTTGACAAAGTAGCCTCTAGCAAGCATTGCTACTATCGTAACATTTGAAAAACTGGGGGTTATTTGTTAGCACTTGCAGTTCAAACTTTACGCAACCCGGTCTACTGAGATGAGCTGTGGTCTAAACAAACTTGTGTCAAATATAGGTTTCCTACAATTCAATTCAAGCTTTATCCAATTTCATTTCATGTAGGCTAACAATTTCACGGGTAGGAAAATTGAAGTACAGGATAAAAAAATAAAAATAAAAACATCAGCAGAAGAGCAGTTTTAAAAAGTGTGCAACCCCGAACAAATTCGAAAAGGGAAACGTAATTACCATCAGGTTGATCTGCTGATGCTACAATTTAACAAACGGACAAACATTAGGGGCATCAAACATTTAGAAACACGGCTTGAGAAAACCTTACACAGTTGAACATTGTAAAAATGTCATTGCAATTGCCATAAACACAAAGTTCACATTAAACAAATAAAAACTCATTTCCAGACAAAAACAGATATAGAGAAACATTACTTTGAGAAAAACATACACAGTTGTACAGTGTAAGAATACATACTTAAGATGTAAACAGCACAAGTTAAATATTTAATAATGCAAAATTATTGTAAAAATCGTGAGATTGTATCATTACAACTACAAAAGCTCAGCATTCAAATTTAAAATATACATTCAATTCAAGACAACAAGAGCATTCAATAAATTGCTTTGGGATAAACGATTGTTCAGAGAAAAAGTATAATTACAAATTGTATAAAATGCAAATTCAATTCCAGTCTCTATAGACTGTGCAAGTCTCGCGCGCATTCGAACTTCCGGTACCATAGTGGTCCCAACCATATGGAGTTTTACGTGGGCGAGACTTTGTTTCGTCAATTATTTTAGTTTAACGTAGTTTGTGACCTAGAAAATTATATATGTTGTTGGGAATGTAATACTAAGTGATAACAAAGTATAAAAGTAAAACCAATTCAACAATATAACGACGAAAACCCGATAATTTAACTTGACCTCAGCTTCCGGTTATTGCAAAAAATTAAGAATTTTGTGCTCGCCTCCGATCATAAAACTTATGTAAACGCTTGTTTTGGATGCGCGATTATAATCGCCAGATGCAGTAATTGCAAAACAAACACTTTTCATTGCAGTATATGGTTGTTGAGGCGTCAGCATCCTCTAAACTGCGATACGAGTCAAATTTAAACATGTTTGACCACCACGAATCCGCGTAAGGGGTTTCTAAAAAGTTAACATCAAATAAGCATCCTTGTCCCAGAGTTTTAATTTTTTTTCCCAATATTAATCAACACACTATTGTGTAATTTTTTCAAAAGCTAAAACTTTTCATAAAATTGTAATGATTTATTTTTGTTCAGATTTTGTCATAAGAAATAATTTAAAACAAAGATTTGATTTCAGAAATAAAAATGTTCTTCGTTTGACGTGTTTTCTCGTTCGGATAAGTGTGAGACTTGCACAGTCTATTGAGAAAAGGTACACAAATTAAGGGAAAGTAACGCATACATACCCTGGCTTGTAGGTCTTGAGGTCTCAACAGTGAAATTCTGAGTGATAGCCTGGCTGATCAGATCCGCATGGTTGACAGCTCTGACAGACAGGCTATATGCTGCGTCATCATCAAGAGTGAGATCTGACCAATTAAGATGCTCTTCAGATGCGGATCCACATCGTGTCCATGGAGTAGTAGAGTAACTTGGTCCAGTGAGACGGCACTATAAAGTGGTGAAGAAGTCGTGTTAGTAGTTATGATGTTTGCTTTTTAAGAACTACTGCAAAATGTGGCTCAAGAAACATTGTGTTCTACCGAGGACAATGGTAATTTATTTAAATAGCGACAATCTTGACATAACAAAATGTCGAAATGTTCAGTTTCAACACCAGTCATAATACCCATGTCTTCCTAAGAAATCTTAAGTATGTCCATGTTTAAGAAACATCTATTTCAAGTGCAAAATTCCATAAACAAAAACCCATTATTTCGACTTGGATCGGACGAGTTGGTCTATAAAAAGCGTGTGTAACCGTTTGTTATAAAATGCATATGGTTAGAAAGATGTTTTTAAAGTAGAATACAATGATCCACACAAATATGCCTCGAAATTGCGTGGTTTTCCTTTTACATCGTCAACTAACACGGTCGGCCATTTATGGGAGTCAAATTTTGACTCCCATAAATGGCCGACCGTGTTAGTTCGCAAAGTAAAAGGAAAACCACGCAATTTCGAGGCATATTTGTGTGGATCATTGTATTCTACTTTTAAAACATCTTTCTAACCATATGCATTTTATAACAAACGGTTTCAAACGCTTTTTATTAGACCAACTCGCCCGATCCAAGGCAACGTGTCCCTTAAAAAAATAGAGACTCTTCGCCGTATCAGTGCTATTCACCTGGTAAAAGTTGATGCCAAATGGGTCCATAAATCCTTCCCATGATGCTTTGAGGAAACTATTTTGTGACTGGTACCCGTCAAGCATTGCATACACTGTGTCAGACACGGCCTTCACGTTGACGACGGCTGCCAGTGAGCTTGGCGGCTCTGTTACTATGGTAACGCCGTCAGATGATTTCCATGATGACCTCCCGGCTTTGTTGTAGCATTTAACCGTAGCAAATAGTTTCTGACCTTCGACCATGACGCGTGAGAGATTTGCAATTATGTTTGACTCTGAATCGGGCGTAACTGTACTAGGTAAGACGTCATCAAGGCCCGGTTCTAAACCTGAAAGAGTAATGTTTTTATTTGTTGACAGCATTTCAACGAACCTCCAACTAATGGAAATGAATGGTTTCTTAGAGTCATTAAGCTCAACGTGAACTATTTTTTGGTTTGGTAATTAGGGAAACATTAACTTTTTGAGATGAATGTCAACCAACCAAAATGGACATTAAGTTAAACCACTACCGATGTAGGAGAAAAAAACTTATTAAAGTGTCATGTACTGCTTCATTTACAATATAATCTTACCAATGGCCCATTCACAATGATCGATACCACTTTCTGGATCAGTCGCGGACCAACTGAATGTAACAGATTTGTCATCAGAACTGAAGTCAACATCTACAAATGAAAAAAAACCGAATTTCTTAGTTGTTATTCATCTCAGCCGTTGTCTTTCTTTAGTCCGCTTTAATGACATTTTATTAATTGCATCGTCTACAATGTTTGTCTTTGGACATAGTTGACATTTGCTGACACCCAGCCTTGATAAAAGTAATAAGCTACTGCTTAAGATGGTAGAAGTTATGTGTTAACTGTACTTATTGATTAAATGTTTTGGTCATGTTAATGACTTTATTGTATTATTTGTGAAAAAACCACAAGCAAATCACTTGGGTGGGATTCGAACCCACGACCTTTGAATTGCTAGAGCAGATGTCACTCGGGTTAAGTACTGAGTATACAGTGCTTAACACACATCGTTGTAAGGGTAACAACTATCTCGGTGATCTAGTTGTAAGATATCTGCTCTAGCAATGTAAAGGTCGTGGGTTAGAATCCCACCAGTGTGATCTGGCTTTGAATTTTTTATGTAAACAGAACTTGGGTATTAAAGTACTGAGTATACAGTGCTTAACACCGTTAGTGTAAGGGTAAACAAATATTATATATATTTTCTGTATCCCCAATGCAAAATTAACATCTATTAAAAGACTTTATTGTACTAACCATCTTCACTTCCCCCATCTAGTACTGAATGAATAATGGGACTTGTCAGGTCAATTAGGACAGGGTCAGAGGTCACAACGGATATGAGGTCAGCAGCATTCTTTGCCGTCACCGTGACGTAGACATATGAACCGTGATACATGGTGAGGTCGGTATTGATAGCGTTTGTTTGGGTTCCGACGGACTTGAAGTTCTGTAATTGGGTGCCACCTGAACTGGTTCCTGAAATAAAACGAATACCGTATGGATTGGTTTCTGCCGCCAACTCGCGTCTCCAAAAATTTCACTTTAGCCAACAAAATGCGCAGTATCACAAAGAAAAAGCCACAAACACAGGTGTAAAACTAAAAGGAATTCAACTCGACAACTGCAATGAAAGAGAAAACTTTTGTTCCAATAAAGTCTAGCAGTGAAGAAAACACGTTACGGAAAAGTTCCACTTAAAGAAAGAGGCAAAAGTTAAACATTTCTTTGTTCTGGCAACTCACACCTGTTATCTTCATGTAATTCCTTTTCCAAACAGTGAACTTATTTGGATCATGCAATAACCAGTAGGGCTAATGAATGCCCCAGGATTCTGCTCACCCATTGAGATTGAAGACCCCATTATTCAATGTAAACAAACCCACTATGTGAAAAGGATGTATACTTTCTGAGTTGTTATGGCCAAAATCGGAAATTCTTTAATGGAGCTTTCCCGTAATGAGGAGTTTCTCTTTGAAATTTAATTACTAAACTTACCTATGGCCCAGTTGTAGTCAGTGATTGGGCTCTCTGGATCAAGGAAATGCCATTTGACCTGGAGTGACGACCAATTGTGGACAAACTGTGTATGGACGTCTACTGATCCCTGACCAGTACTCGGTTCAATGACTAGTAGTGTCACCTAGATTTGACAAATTATAAAAATATGTTTTAACAGATCTTAAATTTAACTTTCTTACTTATTAATTCCAAATGCACAAAACTGACAATACTTAATTACCCTGTCATTTTAAGGTGTAAATACATCGTTTCACCACTGTTTAATGTACACAAAGGGTAGCCAAGAATCAAAGGGGAACAATTGAAGAAAAGACAAATGAAAACGAATTTCTAATCGATTTGTCAAAATTGATTTAAACTTTTGCACAATATGTCGTCATCTCCGTAGGTTCTCTGGCTCTCTGCATTTAGTCTCTTACCTGAATATTGTCAAGAAGAATTCCATTCGATCGTCCAACTGATGATATTCTCAATGTTGAGAGAGCTTCGCTGGCTGTGAAATAAAACCTCTGTTCATGCCATTGTATGGATGAAAGACTCTGATCGGAGTGACCACCAGCTGGTCGGCTGTACAACCTGAAGACGCGGTTTAATCCTGGTGCCTCAATGCGACCTTCCTGGTTTAACAGAGGCTCATGAGACGGGACAACGTGGCTCGTGAAAAAGAGAACCCGGTAGTGGCTTCCCGGGGTTGAGTCAAATGTTTGTGAGATAGATCCGTGCAATGATAAGAAGGAACGTCCGTCACGAGCAATCTTCTTCCCATGAGTGACCACAGTGATTTGGGTGTCTGAGCCAACTTCCCATGGCGCTATTTCAACTTGTGAGCCTTCGGAGTCTTCCCCAGCCTCTGTTGTGGAATCAGCTACAGGTGATTCCGTCGACAAAGCTGGCGACGAGTTGTCAGTTAACTCAGTGTCAGCGTCTGTTTTAGAATCAACTACATGTGATTCTGTCGACGACGCAAGTGACGAGTTGTCAGTTAACTCAGCATCAGTCATCTGCGTTGACATCAGTTCCTGAATATCTGCTTAGTAAGGATTTCACCCCCCAAAAAATAAGGTCCACAAGTTATCTTCTAAATAAAACTGCGAATTACGAAAACAATTGTACAAGTCAATTCCCATCCCAGCCTCGGTTGACAGAGCTAAGTTGATTTTAACATAATGTAAATATACCCCTTCCATTTCCTGATATTAAGATTTTCAATAAAGGAACTGTATTTCCATCATGTACTAACTACCGGTTTCAAATAGGCCTACCATGTTATAAACCACAAGGGAAACTGAATGGATAAATTTGAATTTTAAGGGGGTTGAACAAAGTCAATTTGATTAGAGCGGGACTTGAACCTGCAACCTCCGCATTAATACGGCGGAGACCAACCAAATCAGCTATCAAGTTAGTGGTCTCCCTATTTTGTCAATGTCCTTGTTTCGGTGCTCCAGTCGAAAGCCATTCTTAGCCAGTAACCACTTTGTTTTCAAATATCAAGAAATAAGCCACAAGGGAAACTGACTTTGTAAATGTTTAAATTATTTAACAAAAAGTATAACTTTCATCCAATACCTGGTTCATGTTGTCCTTCAAATGATGGATTCAGGATGAGATTATCTCCAGAGTGGATGTAAGTCTGCGGTTCGGGAGGAGTGACGTCAACCACAAACCCGTCAGAGAAGACTTGGTCTGACGCTCTACCAGCTGCATCGATGGCCGACACTCTGGAGTAATACCTATTACCTGATGATACGTGGGACAGCAATACAAGTACAAGGTTCAACTGAATCATGGTGATTGGGATCAACAATGATCGGGTAAAATCCAAGAAAATCGTTCTTGGTACTTGTTCTGTTTTGATTGTATTATTACCTAAATTTGAATTATTATTTATTTGACCAAAACGGTACAAAACTAAAAGAATGTTTATATATAAACAACAGTAAAAAAAATGTTATTAATGTAACTACAAATATAAAAGAATGAAGGTGACACACAAATGTACACGTGTAGCTGGAAGTAAACTAGTATTATATGTGGTTCAGGGGTTACAAAAGTAACACAAATTACTATTACCTACGGGATTTTACGTTTAGCCCGTACATATTAAACAAACAGTAGCAGGAACTAGACCAAAACAAGGTAAAACAAAACAATAAATGTATTTTTTAAGCAACAGCGAGAAATTTTACCCCGGTTACAAAATAAAGTAAGATGACAAGTCTATAAAAAGCACAATATTTTGGGGAATACATTCCACACTATGAGAAGAAGGAATGCAAAATATATATATATTTTTTTAAATCGATATTTCAGACCTCATCACAGCAAATAGTAATATAATAAACACTTTAATCATTTATAAGAATTGACCAAGAAGATATACCTCCTGTGAGTGGTACAGACAGTGTCCATGATGCCGATAGCTGCATCCCAACATCAGAGCATGGGAGGACACTATCATCTGTAGGATCAGGAGTCCGTGCAACACACCACTCGTAGTGGTCAATGTAGGATTCCAGGTCCGTGAAGCCATGCCATGAGGCTGATATCAGCGTGCTTGAGTTCTGGTATTCTACATCATGAAGACCTATGAGAAGAACACAGTCTTTTGAATATTTTGTAACTTGGTTGGGTATCAACATTAGTACAGCAACATGTGTCATGCTGAGACTATACACAACAGTAACTCTTACACATTATTAAAACAAAAGTGGAAAGGCCAACATTCTCTAAGAGAAGAGCATCAAAATGAAATGTCTAACAACTCATAAGGTATCAACTGATTTACACGACGACATGGATGAGCGGTTTAAATTTATTTTTAAGGGTGTTTTTAACATTGGAAACAGTAAAAACATAAATGTTCACATATTTGCACACTCCATACATGGTATAAAGATGGTCATGGTGGGAAACTCTCTTTGAAATATGTTTGCTTGTATTTTGAGAAATGAGTAAAACAATAATTGTTGATCTCACAAGTCCAAACCTAAACCTTTGAAAACTGTGAAAACATTTAAGGTTTTTCTCCAATTCGTTCTCGTGACTCCATGACCACATGATGTCGTCGGTTTTGTTAAAAGCTGTATATGTTGGGTCACATCGAGTGTGGATACTGGTCTTTGACAATTACTACTGTTACACTTGGGCTTTAAAGAAGCCTTTTACGTCATACCTATCCCATCAAACACCAGACCAGCATCCGGTTGTCTCAGATCAACCACAAAGCCATCACTGCTTCTGAGTGTGTGCAGACCAGCTTTGTTGTATACCCGTACGTTGCTATAATAACGGTATCCACTCTGAAGACCAAGGCCAGTGAACTGCGTCCTTGTTACACTCGCCGGTAAGAAATTGTCGGCAAAGTGACGTATATCTTCACCTAAAAAAGACAATATTGGAAATGTTTACTGCACGGACATAATATATATATATATATTTCCATCTCTCATTCTTTCATGACAGAGGATGCTCTTATTGTTTATTCGTGAATTAAAACAGGCCAGCACAATTTCAGGAACATTTGGAGGAATTTAAACAACATGCACTCTTTTTTCAAAGCAGTTTTACCTCCTTTGAAAGTGCTCAGCGACACCTCGTAGTGCGTTATCTCGTCGTCTCGAAAGACTCCCTCCCAAGAGAGGTACAGAGTATCAGGATCGGTGAGATAGTCGGTATCCTCCGAAGACCCGTCAGTTGCTAGATCCTTTATCTGAATTTAAATGTTGAATTTCAAAATGAAATTTTACCTTTGAAGAAATTAAAGCTATCCACCCATTTTACAAGAATCAAGATCTCAAAGTCATATAGATCATCGCCGACTTAAAGGGTCTGTATACATTTGGTAATCACTCTTAAAATTAATGGCAACAGAAACTTATTGGTTAGAAGCCTACAGCAGCTTTTGATAGTATCAAGCATATTTAGAAACGTTTTACTTCGAAGTTTTGTGATTATGTAAAAATATATCAGTTTTTACGCCGCCAAATTTAATCTTAGAAACGTTGCTTTCAGAAACGATTCTCAGATTGTGTATTCCAATAGGGATTATTCTTCCTACGTAGACATATTAGCTCTGGATTTTCGGCGATATCTTAACAGCGCGACCACCTTTTGAAATGAAATTGTCACAGGTTAGACAATTTTATAGGATTCAAACAATCGAACGCATCTAAAATCCAAAGGTTTATTTGCCTTTAAGCGTGATTAATTTTTGTAATAAAGCAAAAGTGCTTGCCATTTATACACAATTATTTTTCAAAGTTCACCTTTGTTCCTCTAACTTTCGATATTTCTGGAGCCTTGATATCTGGAGTAACACCATCTGATCTGAACACGGCGTACGTGGTGGCACTGTACCAGGCCCGGATGTAAAAGTGATACCTTAACCCAGCCGTCAACATTCGGTCTGAAAATGTTCACAACAAGAAATGATACCATAATAGTCAAGTGTGCCTTTGAATACATTGGAAAATGTTTTGAATGATGTGGTCTTTGGCCCTATTAGAGCACTCCAACAATGCTCGGACTCGCACCATTACTGGAAAGCTCCAGTAAAGAAAGAGGCTAAAGTAACACACCCTTTTCGTCTGGCAACTAACACCTGTTATCTCCATGTAATTCCTTTTTCAAACTGTGGAGTTAATTGGATCATTCACAAACCAGTAGTGTTGATGACTGCCACAAGTTATTCAATATAAACACACCAACTCTGCGAAAAGGATGTATACTTTGTTAGTTTTTGTTGCCAAACTGTGAAATTCTTTAATTGAGTTTTCCCGTAATGCGATTCTTAACGTCTGCAGCATCGGCACCTATTGCAACCTGTTGTTAAGAATAAAAGCAATTTCGTTACAAAAGTACAACACAAAATCAGTGGAAAGCAGTAATAAAAATTGAGATAACAGTTCAAACATGATTTTAACCAAATGGGTTCGTGATAAACTTTGGTATAACAATAGACTAGCCAAATAAGCGCTATCGCTCAGTGACCAATGACGTCACCCGAAGAGAACCACATAAAATTACAGTAGTTTTTGTATGTTTCACTTTCCCCTGACTTACCTTTATCGAGCATGACGATGGTGTGATTTTCCTGTCCGATGTCAAACCAAACCCTTTCTTTGGCTGGATCGAATACCCCTGTAGGCTCAACATCTGATGACGAGTCGTCCCCAATACTCCACTCATACCTTTAAAAGGTTGAAACAAAAACAATTCCGCATAACTGTATGATTTGAATACATCTATGGTCGAGTTGGCACCCTTCGGGTAGACTCGGTGGTTCCCTGATTTTCTCGTGTAGGATCACTGTTCGAAGCCTTGCTTGTGGGTTGAGTTTCTGTCCCTACCAGTTTGTATAGATTTTCCCTTTGGGGTGTTCTTCCGAAAACTCAAACATACAGTTCCTCACCGTCTGCTCTACACAGGTATCTTGATATCTTCATGAAAGTGATCTCAACAATATTTATCGTTGCAGTGTCCTTTAGTGTCATCATGGTGCAGAGTAGGGTGTTAAAGTTAATCAAAACCTAAATAAACAAAATGGTGGTCAAAAACGTATTTTGCAGTTCCTTGCCAGTCCTTTCTAGTCAGGCTTCGAAAGACTGGAGACTGGGTCCTGATCATTGGTCCACACTCTAAACGCTGCAATGTGATAAGCCATATTTGATGGAATGTTATTTTTGATTAGTAAAGCCGATTTCTTTGTGATTACTTCACTTAACATACCAGAGATATTTAGACTTACCAATTGATACTCAGTCCTTTCTGCTCACCGACCTGCCATTCAGCAGCCATCAAGTACTGCGTAGCAGTGTCATCAATATCAATCAAGTTATTGGTGTCGTGAAAGTTCAGATCAACCACATCTAGGACCTCGATGTCGGTGTTAGGGTTGTCTTCATTGATAACGAAAACAAGAAATGCAGTGACTTAATGAACGAAGTTTTTAATTATAGGAATGGAGTTTCCTCATCCAATGAGCCGACTCCCAATTCTCAGTCGGTAATTCATCAAAAGCAAGTGGAAATATATTGTGTTAATTCTCATTTTCAAAACAAGGTACAATTAATTTCACAAATCCAATAGAACTTGGAGAAGACATTGTTTGGAATTGAATATATTGCTCTGACCAGTAGGGTTTCCTAAAAATAATGTGGAACATTGATCACTCCTAAATAGTTAAGCCAAAATTAAAATGTTTAAACCAAATGGATACCACTCAACATATGAGTTTTCCACCCAGTCCTTCCGTTCAGGACCAAGTCTTGAATGGCGACGTTCATTTTGTTAACGTAGTCGCCGATATCGCAAAACGAATTACTGTCTGCAACACAAATTACTGGAGACGAGAAATCGGTATAATAAAAACATCGTTATCTGTTTCGATCAAGATTTATAGACTTGCCCAGTCCATCCAAGTCAGCCTCCGAAACAGTCAATAGTGCGCCCTCTACCGGCGACATATACAAAAACAGCGCCCTCAATCAAGACTGTTCATGACCCAGAGACTGCACCTCTACTGTTAACTTTCTGTTAGAGCAAGTGCGGGTGTTACCCTTTTGTCAATTTGTCGTTTAAATCACGCATGGTTTGTGTTTCACTCGAATGCGTTTAGTCGATTGATTCGGCAAATATGGCGACCAACATGGCGACGACGTATCCAAGAGAGAAAAATATATTGTTCCGAAATGCCATCTTGACAAAATGACGTAACTTCGTTAGTTGACTAGAATAACAGTGCTCCGGAGCTAGGTTGGTCCAGTTGGAATAAAACGTTCGAGTGAAAGCTAGATCGACTATGGTTAAGTTTAGTCGACTCAAGTCAGCCGACCGAACTTGCTCTGAGCTGAAGGAATAAGTCTACATACCTCTGGTTAAATCACGACATAGACCTTGTGCTGTAGAACAGGCTCCATTGATTGGTGCACAAGCACAGTGACCCTCACATGATGTAGATTGGCAACGACGTAACAGGACCAGGGCGCCCTCATCAGGTGATGTTTCAGAAACTTCAAATGTGGAATGGTGGCGACTGCTTGGTAGCCCAACCTTCCATAATGAAAGTATGCCAATAGAAATAAATTAAGATCAGTGTTGGGATGAACACCACAAAATATTTATGGCTGTTACTTGGCAACTAAATTTTCAGTTTCTAGGTAAAGAGCCAAGGTCTGTGTGAATCTGGACATTTTTGGCAAAGTCTCATTTGCAATTCTCAACATTTCTATCATTAAGACAATCAAATATGAACAGTTTGTGGAATCAAGTAATTCAAGAAATTGAATACTTATTTTTAAAAGTTCAGCCGCTTTTTTAGTGGTTAACAAATTAGTAATCTAAGTTTAAACTTACCCCATTTACAGCCCATAGAGACACGTAAAGGTAGTGAGTGTTGGAATCAGTTATACTGCCCTCCACCGGTATAATTGCAGTCTGTGCAATGCCTTCACCCAGTGACATGCCATCACTGTTGTGGTTTACACGAACTGGTCCTTTCTGGAAGGGACACACAATAACTGGTTAGAAAACTTAGGTTTCGAATGCCAAATTGAAAAATAAATCGTAGTATTTAAATGGAGAGCAAACCTTTGGTAATTACTAAGAAGCACTGCAGCTGCAGATAATGAATACAGTTTTGAAAAACAATTCCCTTCAAAGGGATGCGGTTTCTGAAAACGTTTCTGCATGAAACGTTTCTCAGATTGTGCATTCCAATTACGGATTAGTTTTCCTGCGTGAACATAAACGCTCAAGTTTGTTGGCATTATCTCAAAACGCTACCACTTCTTTTGCGTGAACATAAACGCTCAAGTTTGTTGGCATTATCTCAAAACGCTACCACTTCTTTGAAATTGAGTTAGGCCTATATTGTTTGGATTAACATTTATATAGGTCTGGAATGAAACATTCAAACGGTTCCAAAAACTGAAGATATACTTTGCCTTCAAATTTACCGGTGTAAGTTCTGAGCCTCCGTACGTTCTTCCAACAGAGATAAAGTAATGACTTATGCCAGAGTGTAAATCAGCAAACCCAATCCAGACAAGTGCAAGGGATCCAGTGGAGGTAAACGTGTCCTCTAACCAGGTCATCCAACCAGAGTGATAGCGTGGAGGCCGTGGGGTTGTCATTGACTCGGTGGTGGAATTTGATGACTCGGTTAAAGTTTCTTCGGGCTTCAGAATTAAAGATAATGTGCATAAAGAATGACTGGAAAATTGTCATGAAACTCACTGAACATTGTTATGTCAAATCATTGTCTCAAACAATACTCGGCATGTGTAATTGATCAAACAACCATGCGCTGCAGGGACACCACTAAATGTCATAGTTCCAAATTCAAAAAAAATTACAAGGTCTTTGAGAACGTTTTTATAGTGTGGGATTATACTTTTTTTTAGTTTTGAAACTTAATCGCATTCTAAAATACCTTCTCTAAAACATGTCACTGGTAAAATTAAAAAACGGGGGAAAAACAACATTGGATGTTCAGAAATCAGCATTATAATAGAGAATATAGTGAACCTACTGAAGTAGTCGATTCCACTTCTGGTTCAGTTGGAGTTATCCAAATGATATGGTGACGTTCAAGGTTAGCAGCACTCCCTGTCTCAACTGCAAACGTCCCAACAGTCGAGGAGCTACCATCGACCTAAAAGTGAGAAGATGTGTTGACTTATTTAAAACTCACATTAAGAGAGAAATTGATAAATCTATGTATTTGGTGAATCTAGGTAGCCCAACAAACAAATATATCAGTCCATAAAACTGCTCATCGTGTAGTGTTTACGAAGACAAGTTGCGCTAGAGTCGCTTTAGACAAGACCTTGCATGAATAGTTTCATCATAAGGTGCGCTACTGAGACGATCTCAGAATCAATACTTGATATTACTTACAAGAAATTCTGCTGACTTTGCTTCAGTACAGAGACCGGCATGATTACAAGCTACCACTGTGATGACGTAGTGACTTCCTTCATGTAAGGTCAAATTGGTAAAGGTGTGGTCTACCTCACTGCCGGCAATCTGTAAAATGACAAACATACAAATATCTTCTTGCTTTTTAACCCAAGTATGACTCTTAAAGCTTAAGCTTTATATCAAGCCTTTTTGTTAGGTCTTTTGTTTGCGAGCATTTAAAAGGGGGGTAATAAGTACACGGTATGGTGCAAACACTACTCCAACAATGTATGCTGTTTGAGTAAGGTACTGTGTACAATATTGGGATTTTTGTCAAAGACCATTATCCACACTTGATTTGAACTACCATATACATACAATAAACCTTTGAAAGTTTCAGCTAAACCGGTCTTCGAAGTCATGAGAAAACAGTGGGGAAACAAACTTAATATGTTTACACTGTTTTCAAACATCGGAATTTATTACCAGTGACAAAGACTAATTGTTTTACTCATTTCCTAAAAACTATAGCGTTTTCAGCAAAAACTATTTCAAGGGAAGTTTTTTTCCACCATGAAGATTGTCATATATGACCATCTTTATACCGTGTAAGTTATGTGCAAATCTGTGAACATTTACATTTTCAATCTTACCGATGTTGTATACACCCTTTAGCCCAAAAAGACCATTAGGCGACTTAAACACCGCTAAATAGCTTAATGGAGTTTCATAATATTACCTTTGCTGAGTACAATTCTTTTTTTACCGATACATTACCTTAAGTGTTGGAATATTAACATCTCCGTGTTGATGTGTGCTCACTGACAAGTACTGGTCCTTTATGCCACTCTCTGGGTCATCGAACTTCCAGGAGAATCGAATGACGTCACAAAGAACCTAGACATATAGAATTGTCAGCAGAAGTTTTACACGTAATGGAGTGCGACGATTTCTGACAAAATGTCCGAGTAACAAAGCTTAAAGACTCATTACATTGTTTCTCTCTCAATTTTACAGGTTTAATGAAAAAAAAAATCATAAATTGTAATTTCCTTAGCCTGAAATTTATGTCAAGATGTTCTGTTTTTTATTTTCCCCACCAGGAAATATTTACCCTAGAAAACTAACTTTGATATGTAATACTGAAATGAATTGTCACAGCATAAATCTGTTTATATTTTTAACATTAACTAATTGAACTAAACATGAGACATTTAAAACAATGACACTAAATCCTTCAGGTATCTTTGAATCTGAGATGTTTCTTTAAATATCAGTTTTACCTGTGTGTTTCTGACGACTACCCCAACTGTTTCGTCCACTACTGGTTCCTGAGTCACTTGAGGTGGGCTTGAATCCACACGGAACCCATTGGATGTAGCTTCACTCCACATACCAAGCCTATTATAAGCACGGACTGTGATGTAGATATCAGTGTTTTCTCGCATCTGATCTGACTCCGATAGGAACATCAGAGTAGATTCTGACAGCTCAATACGTGTTGATGAAAGGATATCAGCAGAGCCTGGTGTGGTACCAGCTCGCCATTCATAGTGCGAGAGGCCCGAATGAGGATCATGGAAACCCCACCAGTGAGCAGAGAGCTGCCTCCTGTTGAATGAGCAATACACTAAATAAATATACTTAAATGTAATATGGTGTAGTAATAAGGACTCAAACTTGCAATCAGGGTTATAATACGTGTTTTGTGCGCTGAACCTAATTCGTACAATCAGTGAATAAAAGTACTGGGTCAATTTTCAGATAGAAGTTGTCATATAATTTTATCTAAATTTGTTTTCTCCCTTCAAAGCATACATCCTTTCTCCGTAAATGATACATGCCCTTCAGACTCCTTTCGTTCAAAGAGTCATTTGGTAACATGTAATTTTGTTTTCAATTTGTGGATGAATTAATGTAGAGACACGGGAAGGAGGCCGGTCCTCTATTTAAAAAGGACGAGGATTCACTACGAGAATACAATAATAAAAGTAACAACATTTTCCATAAGATGACGTGTGAAATATAAAGTGATCTCCTGTACTGCTTTAATCATCCAATGCAATACAGCACATTGAATACAAAAATAGCATACACACAATAACTCAGTCACTTATTTATGTACAGACTAAAAGTTACAGGTCAAAAGGTCAGTATACCACGGGGCTGGCTACACACACAAGTTTGCAATATAAACCGATTCCAATAGCCTTAA
The DNA here is from genome assembly GCA_037783415.1 of Leptasterias polaris. Taxonomy (NCBI): domain Eukaryota; kingdom Metazoa; phylum Echinodermata; class Asteroidea; order Forcipulatida; family Asteriidae; genus Leptasterias; species Leptasterias polaris. The sequence goes on along the minus strand of JAZGTN010000152.1, from coordinate 1,396,136 downwards.
TAAATGACATTTCTATAATCAAAAGATAATTTAAAACAAATTGATACTCACAGAGAGTTCTAAGAGACTATCCCTCACAAATTAATAATATTTGGAGCATGGCCAAAGCCATGCTCCACACAAAATGGAGAGAAATGCAGAGCGAAAATGATGTGCTCTCTCGTGCAAAAGCTACAAAAGGAAAGGAGAGTGGGTCTACAGGTCGCGACCCCAAAGTAAACTTTTTACAATATAAACACCGAGGGCGCACTTGGGCTCCCTACATTAAGCAACGTCAAACTCGAGAAGGAAACCAACCTTGACGACTGAAAGCTGATATCGCCACCACCGGGGCTTCCATCATACACACGTCCTACTAACGGGGGCGAGTCATCAACCAGGACACCATCAGATGTCACTGAAGTACACAGATCCGCAGCGTTACAGGCAGCCACAGTTACATAGTATGTGAAACCAGGCACAAGGTTCAGGTTGTCAGCTTTAAATTCTAAAAATAAAATGTTTCGAAAAACAAATAACAATTTCAATACATGCAAAACACATGATAAATCGCATCAAACACCTTGATATATTATTGGGCAGGCTCTAGGAGGCGCGCTTTAAATTGGAATAAATGCATTAACATTTTTTGATTGTGTATTTTTCTGTACCAGTATCCATGCCGATGTGCTGCTCCGGTATGACGTCACTACATCCTTTACACGTCCCTGTTTTCCACGAATAGCCAAGGAGGGCACTATGTGGGTCATGAAACCCTTCCCAGAATGCACTTATCGTCTTCCGGTCCTCCTGAAAGTCACGATCTCTGTGATTGGATGGTGCGAGAGATGGATCACCATCGAAGACATGACCAGCCACTGGAGGGCTCTCTTCTACCGTGAATGCACCGAATGCCTTCAACGTGATCAACCCAACATGGTTGATGGCCTGAGATGGACATTGTTTAAAAAAATCATAACTATTATTGTGAGTTTTTGGTATTAGTTGCATATGAAGAAAACAAAAATATGTGTAGAAAAGTTTTCTCAATGGTCATATCTTCTTCATAACGCCATCATTATAATTTATTGTATATGAATTTATTTAGAAAATTGAATCTGACATGATACCATAAACTTTCAACTATTATGAAATACTTACCTTAATTGAAATGAAATACGAGTGACCTTCATGAAGGGTCAAAGGGTGTGAAGGGTCAGTTAGTCCAGACTCCGAGTCCTCTCTGGTGAATGGCATGGCGTCAGCATGACCTGGACGCGAGCCCACTGCCCACCAAAAGTACGCGATGCCACTTTCAACATCTGTGAATACATTTTCCCAGCTGAAATAAATGAAAAACATCGAATTCAAACTGTGAAACGTTGTCGACGTGAATTATTAATATTCACACATCGATAGACGAATCTTTTCTTTAAAGATGACAGTTTTGTTCAGGTGTGGTCGACTCTTTAAGAGGCATATTGGCTTTATGCTATAAAAAGCGTTTGTTTTGAAATGAAAATGGTTGGGAATACATATTAAAAGTAGAATATATTGATTCACATTTCCTAAAAATTGTGTGGTTTTGGGGCAATTTTATGACAGAACACAAGCCGCTATCTTCTTTTTTTTCCTTTTTTTAAAACTCAAAAACATTTTTAAAACTCAAAAATACGTGTTGATGAAAGGATATCAGCAGAGCCTGGTGTGGTACCAGCTCGCCATTCATAGTGCGAGAGGCCCGAATGAGGATCATGGAAACCCCAGAGAGCTGCCTCCTGTTGAATGAGCAATACACTAAATAAATATACTTAAATGTAATATGGTGTAGTAATAAGGACTCAAACTTGCAATCAGGGTTATAATACGTATTTTGTGCGCTGAACCTATTTCGTACAATCAGTGAATAAAAGTACTGGGTCAATTTTCAGATAGAAGTTGTCATATAATTTTATCTAAATTTGTTTTCTTCCTTCAAAGCATACATCCTTTCTCCGTAAATGATACGTGACCTTCAGACTCCTTTCGTTCAAAGAGTCATTTGGTAACATGTAATTTTGTTTTCAATTTGTGGATGAATTAAATTAAATGTAGAGACACGGGAAGGAGGCCGGTCCTCTATTTAAAAAGGATTCACATTTCCTAAAAATTGTGTGGTTTTGGGGCAATTTTATGACAGAACACAAGCCGCTATCTTCTTTTTTTTTCCTTTTTTTTAAACTCAAAAACATGGTGGACCGTAAGTTCCGCCATTGTATTTTCAGAGTAAATTTTATGTTCTTTCGATCACTGCTCACTAATGTTAACACTCTAGGAGTTCTAGTACATGATTAATAATTCTCAAAAAGGATAAGGATCAATTCCAAAAAGCAACATTTTGAGAGATTTGAAGGCAATGTGCCACTTTAGCATAGAAAGGAAATTGTCCCTCAGTTCCTGTTTTGCCAAGTAGTTTTCTCAAATGTTTTGAATACTGATGGAATCAGAGTTCTGAGCATTCCTTGATATAGAAAAAGCAGGATTTCAATGAAAGTGTTTAAAAAAAAGGTATTCTCCCAGAATCACCTTGGTGAGACAGATGTTGTGGACAGGAGGAAGCTGCCACCAACGTCCAACGTGTAGACATCACTCACGGTCGGAGGTGTCGTGTCAATCATTATTGCGTCAGACATTGATGTTGTAGACAATCCAACAAAGTCAGTGGCTAAAAAGAGGAAAAGTATTCTTACAAATAATAACAATAATAATAACAACAATAGTACCCAAGTAATTATATAGCACTTCTACTGCCGATGGGAGTCTTAAAGGGCTCAACTTGTTCCTAAAAGGTATATGGAGCTACGTGTTAGAGTATAGGCCTATTCCTTTTATATCACCATGTAATATACAATTTGCATCCAATCAAACCGGGAACACCGGGGCGAACCCTTTCTCATTACGATACGTGAACTGAACGTGCATTACAAAACACACGGGACCTACGGCTTCGCTGTTAATATGTATTACATGCGTCTTGAATTAGAGTTACATTAACAGCCAGATATTTTGTGTTTTCCCCGTTCCACTTTTCCTCCAAGTAAAGGCGTTACTCAGTGTTATCATGAAAGTTGTCACTAGCTCTTTTATAACTTAAAATGAACAATTTCCTTCGTCTGTTGTCTTTTTTATAAACGACGCTGCAACTCAATCTTTACCTCACACTCCTCTTTTAAATTGTTATTAATTCTAAACTAAAATATCAAAATAAATGAAAACAAATCTGGAGACGTTGTTCATTACCTCTGATGGTTGCATAATAGGTGTGTCCATTCTGTAACCTCAAGTTGTGTATGATGATGCTGTTGGTGATACCGACACGAGTGAAGTCTTGGACATCACTTCCACCTGGCATTGATCCTGTAAACATTTACAGCCATCATATATAAAATTCACAATACTTAATTTCAACAACAGGTGTTTCAAATAATTGTTTTCAAGAGATATCAACAGGCACTATGGTAACCAAAAGGATACCTTAACAGAATCTCACCGATTGCATACTCGTAGTATTTGATTCCAGAGTGATGGCGTGCAAGGCCGTGTTCCTCAACGTCACCGAACGACTCCCATTGTACAACCAGCTCTGAAGTAGAACTCTAGAAAAAGGGGGACACATACTTTTAACACTGTGACACTTTTTAGCCATAAGATCAAGTTCAATTTGTTTACATTATTTGTTTTAAAACAACTTTTTGTTACGCTACTAGGCTAGAAAATATAAATTGAGGTTAAATCGGCAAATGTACACGAACCACATTGCATGGTATTTAAGTTTGGACAGTGATTTTTTTCCCAAGCAACATTGTAAAGAATAGAGAATTTATGACATCTATAGCTACCTGATAGTTTTTATGATTGTTCCAGCCGATCCATACAGATCCGGGTGTCGGCGGGGTCGTATCAATGACCACACCGTCACTACAGCTGGACACCGACGGCAGAGGTTCCGTCCATTTCTCATGCTCAAGTGTGACTTCATCAGCGTGGATGCAGATGCGGTAACGTTTGCCGTGCTCGAGGGATAAGCCATGGACATTCACAAACTCTTTATCTAAAGCAAGAATAAATCAGTCAAGTAACTTGATCATTAAAAATGTTTCTTAAGCATCATATTAAACAGACGGAATAAAAATGTCTGTCTTCAGAAAAATGTTCCCCTACCTGTATTCCCACAACCTTCAGCCATTGGATGATCGCAAGGGTAGTTCAATCCATTATCCAAGTCACCGAATTCAGCAGATCCTGTGTCTTTAATTGCCGCCCAGACGTAGTTCCTGTGACGTAATGAAGGCCAGACTGCTGATAAGACGGATGTTGTTGAGATGTAGTTCTTATCGGCTTCAGGCCACAGAGCATTCTGCTCTAAGGTTACTTCATCTATAGGGCGAGAGTAAAACATCTAGTTATTTTTAAATGCTACGTCATCTAGTGGAAAACGTAAGACATTGAGAGCTCGTAATAAGTTTCAAAGGTTATTTATTGTAAATTATTAATCACTTTCTACGTGCATAGAGTGTGGCAGTCTGGTTCTAATAGAAGTATTTAAGGTTGATAGTTCGTTCAAGTCCGCCAAATCTCTTTAGCCTTTTAGATGATTTGTTTTTGTTCCCAAGGACTGTAAGCGGGCACATACAATACAATGCGAGTTGCAGTTGAGATTAGCTTGAGTTTTGTACTCCTTGGGTGTTGAGGTGGTTTTTGGAATTACGTTTGACGAAGAGAACAAGGTTGCCAATATTGAGACCGTTTGACCTTTGGTTCCGGTTTACATTGCTTTAACTTGTGAATGTGCTCATATTCGGTACCTTATTGAGACCAAGGACAAAACAAAAAGGTGAAACAAAAGGACTCCATAATAATAGGGGAATTATAAAGACTGGGGTGCTTTGTCAGAAATGTTGAGTAAAAAGTCTATGGGGAGAATGTAGTACAGGGACAAAGGAAAGAAGAAAATAAAGCAGGGATGCAATTTTAAAAATGCGTGTGGCTCAATGTGCGAGAAATTACTTGCAAATTTAAATTATTATAGTATTAATGAACATGGCCTTACAAATCCCACTCCAATGGTTAAGGTCCAAACTTACGGTTTGAATCGATCACAACATGTGGTTTAACAATCATCACATCATCACAATCCACAACCTCTGTGCTCACTATGGAGGAAAGTCCAGCCTTGTTGTATCCCCTCACAGCCAGACGGAGACACGTGTCGTGGTCGAGATGTCCTCCCAACGATGCAGTGAAATGGGCCTTTCAAGAGTAAAAACAGTATATTTTCCAACGATTTTTATGAGAGATATTTTTGATTTTTTTCAGGAAAATTCCGTTTTTCTCACTGAGGGCATATTCGTCTAAATAACGTTTAAAATGAGTTTAAACATACCATCTGACCAATGATGAGCAAATCATCGATGCGTTTCCATTCGCTCAACACGGCACTGTCATCCCCGTCCTCGGCAACAGTCCACTCGTAGAAATCCATCAATTCAAACTGCCTATCATAATTGATGTGCGCATGCTCAAATGACTGAAAGACCACGTGGAGATTTGTACTTGTTGAATCTGTTTCAATATTGTTGATTGTGATATCGCCTACTACAGGAGGCTGGGAGAGCACCCAGAATCCGTCACTTATAACAGGTTTAAAGCAGACACTCACGTGGCAGAATTTAACCTGTAACAAACACAAACAGGACGATTGTTTCTTAGTACTAGAGATCATACATTTTGTCCAGTAAGTTTTTAGTACTGTATTTACTGTTTTATTCCTACACTTTTCTCTCGATATTGCAGTTTAATTTCTATTTCCTACTAAATTTGGTAATTCGATCTTTCTCATGAAAAAATAGATGAAGATTGGTTCCTTTAAATCAAGGACAAATCAATTAGTTCAAAAAATGCACAAGATTGATTTCAATTATAAAAAGATTACTAAATCACCTGCTCAAGGACAAACAAAACTTTCAAACGTATTTTCTTCTGGCTTTCTTTATTTTGTTTTTGTTGACAAATTCCAAGTTTTAAAAAAAAGGAATATGAAATGCTGGAACCTTAAAGGGGCACACCGGTAGTTGGGCTATTTTGCCTAAAAAATATACTAAAACATGACTCCAAAAGTCTTTCAGGAATGGAGGAGAACGGTTCCTAAAAGAAACCATCAATTTTCGCCGTTTTCGAGCATTTTTCAAAAAAGCGAAGGTCACGTGGGTTATCCGAACCAAATTTTTGGTTCGGATAACCCTCGTTATCTTCAGAGTTAGTTTGACTTCCAACCGTATAAAAACATTACTGCACCGAATTCAGCTCTGATTTTTTTACAACTATTCACGAGTATTTGACAACAGAAAATACGTATTCAAATTATGGATACAAGTTGTAAATAATATTTTAAAAATCAAACGTTAGATTTTATTTCAGAGAGTCCGAGCAACGGAAGCGTGTTTTACAATGGACAGCGTGGGTCTAGCTAGACGTAACACGGGGGCAATCGTGTTGCTGGCGGGCGGAGTGGCTCGGTGGGGCTAGCGCTACAGAAACCCCCGAGCCAAGAAATAGCTGTACCTGGAAACCGGAAGCTCATGAACATGTGTGAGGGGTAAGGAGCCAGACCACCAACAACATTGTTGTCATTGCGGGTTTGCCAGTCGGTACACCTCGCTGATCTAATCTGCTGTTTCAAAATCGCAACGTTTCAATGCTTTGTGTACGTTCCTCCCCCCGATTAGTACTGAATTTCTTGGTAATTAAAAAATATTTATGTCAATACAAAGGAATACCACTTTAGTTATATTGACGGTGCAATTAGTTTAAACAATTGTTGTGGATGGAGGGACGATCGCATTCCAACTACTTTTGGCAATGCAAAAGTAGTAGGCCTAGTGTGGTACATGTACTTGTTGTAGAAAGTTTATCAGTCACCTTTGGATTGATTATGAATTGTTTACTTTTTCTTGTTGTTCCACCATATTTTGGGTTTCTTTCTCTGTGTTTTGGGGGCGATCTTTGGATGTCGAAGGAACGTAGATTAGACTGAATTTTGTTTAAATGTTCTTGCAAATTCGATTAAGCCTAAATTTGTACAGGTTTTTGTTATTTTATGCATTTGTTGGGATACACCAAGTAAGAATATTGGTCTTTGACAATTACCGAAAGTATACCCTGACTAAAGGAAACCAATAAGTCTTAATTACCTTAGACCTCAGATGTACTCCATCATATAATCCAAGGCTTGCATCCAAATGATTGAAGGCCGTACCTAGATCTTGATAATCCATTAATGTTACCCACTCCGATGAACTGTTGTGCACATCTAATTAAAACCAAAAAATTTATAAACATAACAAATCTACAAAGGAAAGAAAACACGACATAATAAACATTCTTTGAATGAACCTAAATTCTGAAACAAAAATATGAAAACTTCATCATTATTTATTTGACTGCAAAATTGCTCAGCGTGAAATTCAAATACGTTGACAGCATTCCAAATGAACCACCATTATGAAAAAAAATTATATGAACAAATGCAAAAAAAACATTTTGTATTTGACTGCGAACCTTTAAGTTATAAAGCATTAACATAAATTTAAATGAGCCAATCCGTATTGCTTAAATTTGTTAGTTGGGAAGTTGCGTTTCTTGAGTGCAAATGCTTAGTAATACCATGGTGAGTCTGAATCTCTTGTTCCACCGCCCATAGAACATTGGTTACAAAGGGCTGCAACATCTCCGGGATGGTCCATCGGGCGGAGATACTAGATGTAGAAGACTGGTATGTGACGTCATCCTCGCAAGGTTGAGACGGGGCAATTGAATGATGAGATAACCCAGTGGGCGTGGTTACTGAAGAGGAAATGTGATCAGAATATTTAGATGAAGACAGAACCAACACAGATAGCTTAAGAGAATATTTAAATTACAATTATTATCATCATTGCATAATTATATTTTTAGACAAGCCCAATTTCAGCCCGGCCTTGAATATAACCATACAAATAGAAACGTCGTCATTAAAAAAACATATACCTAAAACAAATATCAACACCTTTTTAATAAAAAAAAACCCATATTCTTACTGTTATCAGGATCACATCCGAGTCCATTTTTGATAAATGCCCCTTCTAAGATTTGACCCTCTGGGATGATCTTGATACCGTCTGACGTCACGTTGACGCTTCCATATTCAGATGTTGCCCGGACGGTAAAGTAATAGGTCTAAAAAGTGCATAAAATAATTGTCCATTGTTACAATTTGTGTGACAAAGTGTGATTTGTATGTATTGTCGGCGTTGTTAATACACAGGTGGTGTTAATTTAAGGGCATCGCTGCGGCATAGCTTCAATCCAACGGGATTATTAATTACCTGTTAACAAGGCAAAAATAACTGATTTGATTTTTGTTTAACGCAACGATCAAAAGCATGACTTAACGCTAAACACCAGCCTAAATACCTATTGCCGTTCACTAGTTGGATCAAGGTTTTCAGACACCAAAAATTGCCTGTAATTTGACCGATGCACCATTACAACACATTTCAGCTCAACTTTAATTTTACCATGAGTGGTGTTAGATCAAGTCCGTCAAACTGGTAGAAGGTTGCATTGCGGACGTCAATGAAGCCATTGCTGACGTCGTATGAACCTGTTCTCCCTGTACCTACGGCAACTTCATAATTGATATCAAGATGAGGATGTTCAAATCCAAACCATTGAGCTGAGAGGCTTGACCTATTCATCTGTACATCGGCGTCCTTAACAACCTATTTAAAACAACAAAAGACATGCTTGCATGTTTGAGACATAACTGTTTAATAAACTCATAAATCAGAAAACTTAGGCATATTGGCCTCTACTCAATATTCGCCATAACACTGAGTTGTAAAATGGTTTCGTCTGCAATCAATGTGATAGTTTAAAGCAGCTTTTTCGAGGAATGTTTTGATTTTATGTTTTGGGATTAGTGGATTGCTTAACTTTACCGTTTCCTTTAAATGAAAGAGATATTGTAAAATGAAAGCATCGATATTCATTTATTTTGTTTATTTCGGTTCTCTGTAAAGGTACATACCCCAAAGTCAACAACAACCCCTTCCCCAGATGGTGCAACATCCAGCACGACCCCCTGTGATGGCAACTGCATGATGTGCCTGTAGACAGACGAGGTTCCAACAGTCGATAGACCGGCACCATTCTCAGCTTTGACTGAGATGTAATATTCATGATCACCATGGAGATACCAGCTTAGATCATCCAATTGGAACGCGAAACAGGTGTGGGACTCACACGGACCGATGACGTATTTGTTCTTGGATTGAAAGGAGACGGTCTCTGTGCCACCCCTAGTATGTCCTACAGAGGAGAAAATTCAAGACCACTTGCTTCATTATCAACAACATAACACATCTAACACGTAAAAAACGTGTATAAAAGTCTACCTCCTCATGCGCTGGACATCAAAGAAAACATAAATAATGTTCAACTCGATAGTTTCGTTATATAGAGAGCATTAAACCGTCTCAGAAGCACCAGCTCGTTCGCCCACAAAGACGTTCCATCTTAAGGCATCCTTGTAACCAATAAAAGAGTCAGCAACAACCTAATTTAATTTTGATCTTGTTTGCCAACAAATGTAATATGTTAAGTAACTCACCAATGCCAACTTGATATGCAAGATCTGCATCCTCATCGTCCGTGAAGCCGTCGTCGCCCCATTCAGTGACCAAATAACCGCCGTCTAAATGAACGAGAATGCGACCAACAAACATTGGTCGTGTGGTGTCTACTATGATAGGTCCAACAAACTGCAAACGGAAACAAAATGACGATGATATTAATTCTCATTCATTGTTTGCTTCTATTTGTCCTGCTCATTCTTTGATTAATAATTGTGTGAAAAGATTAACACTTGCCTCATTCATTATCTAAAAAGAAACGTTATCCAGTTTCTACACATAAGTAATAACAAACGTTACTTGGTTAAAAGCCTAGTTCAGACAGCCCTAATGTATTTTCATAGGTCTGACCTAACACTAACCCTACCCTTGGATCACGAGGGGTTATTGAAACAAAGGGTTGTATGAACATTGAGCAGTCACCATTTACTCTAGCCTGAACATCACTGACGTCAAAATTCGAGGCTCGTGAAAAACGCTAAATACAAGCCTGACTGGATGTTTCCAGATGTACCAGGTGGAGACTCGTAGTGTGAATAAAACAACAATACATACAAACATAATGCACACACAGCATGCAGCAGACGATCGAACATGGTGGTGTAGCTGACGTACTACGTCACTTCGGAGCCCACCAATCATAACACAGATATGGAAAACTTACGTCACAGCACGTTTATCAAATGAAATCAATGTATACAATGAAATTCTTTGGCCTGTAAGACTACGTTTACTCCAGCTTTGCATAAGCTGTTTAACGATCTGTTCCTTACTGAAAGTTGTTGCCAGTTTGTCAATGGTAATGTTCATCAGTGTCACTTGTGTATTTTAGCCATACATACCCTAGAGTAAGCCAGCTGTGCTTTATTGATAGCTTTCACAACCAGAAAGAAAACATTCCCCTGGCTGATATGGGGATGATACATCACAAAATGATCATGACCGGATGCTGATATGAAGGTCACAAGGTCAGGTGTCGGATTTGATGGGTTACTGCTCAGACCTATCTCGTAGTCGGACATGGAGCTCTGTGCGTCATTCCCCGACCAAGACACGATTATCTGGAAACAATTAAACAAAATTATTAATTTACATCAAATATAATTTGGGATTTTGAAATATTGAGATAGCTGACGGTGCATGGATGAAATTTTCTTTGATTTGCAGTCTGAAATAAGTTTTTCACATAGCTAGTAAGTTATACTCAGAATGAATTTATGGCTTCACAAAGGTCTATTTCTTGCTTAAAAGTTGAATCTGTGCTCTAAAAGGCCTCTGCAGGTTGACCGTTTTACCTAATAGCACCTCAGGCTAAACAACGTATATAGACAACATATACGTATATTCTTACGTTCTTGTGTGTAGGAAGAAAGACCTTCTCTTGAATACCAGATGTCCACTGGCAATTAATGTCATCTCCGATGAATGCGATCGAATCATTTAGGACATCTTGCCCTGGATACACCATTATATCGCTTACCAACGTTGCTTTAGACCTGAATGCAAAGAGAAGACGTGGACAACAATTACAATCTTGCTTTCTACCGCAATAATAATCGTTCAACAATTTGTATACAATGCCAAGAAGTAATCTTATTTTGGGGACTGCATTTGAATGCATTCCTGCAATTTATGTTGAAATGAACTTGCAAGGTAGCTATCAGAAAGAAAACAAATTAAAAACGTCATTGAGATAAACGCAAGACCTTCGCTTTATAGTTTCATGAAAAAAAACTATATTCTACCAAGCGATCTTTCAAAAAACTTAGTGGCGTGTCATGGCCGAGCGGTTAAGAGCATCTAACTCACATCTTTTGCGTTTTTGGGGTGTTCCACACTCACCAGAGTGTGGGTTGGAGTCCCAGTCGTGACAATTTTGTTTCTTAAGCAAGACACTTAACCATTATTGCTTCGTCCTTCGGATGGAACGTAAAGCCGTAGGTTCCGTTTGTTGTTATAAAAACTATCAATGCACGTAAAAGACCCCAGTACACACTTATCGCTAAATAAAAGAGAAGGGCCCGCCCTGGTGTTTCTGGCAGTGCGTATACATTTAATGATTAAAGGTTGCAATCAAAATGTAGACGAAGACAAAGAAGAAGAGTATAGGTAACTGAAATAATTCATGGCAAAAGGTTCAGCTGATTTTACCTGCACACGTCAGACACATTCAGTAATTCAGTCTTCATTCGATGTTCATTAATGAACCACACACGTCCCTCCCTATCCTTGGCAAGACCCGGCCATATTCGAGCATTACTGATTGAGATATGATACAGCTCTGGCGGGCTTGTGTCGATCATGACACCATCAGAACAGATAGGAACAGAAGGCTCCAATGCACGGTTGTAGGCGATAACTGTGATGAAGTACATGCCTGGTGATGGTGCTGTCCAACTCGCATGTGTGGCGGTCGTTCTTGTCATCTGAAGAAAAAAATAAGTTAATGGTTTTAAACTAAATATTAATGTCATTCTGTTTAATTCAGTATGGAAATTGATAGTTGCTTTGCATATATTAATAGTAAATAGACAGTTCATCTGTTATTTAGTTTGACATTGACTAATAAGATTGGATTATTATGGCTTACATTGTCTTTGATGGAAGGTATCCTGTCTGCATCATTCCAGCATATGACGTCATACAGATACTCATAGAACTTGACCCCGCTCTCCCTGTCAAAGAACCCTTCCCAGTGCGCAGTGAGGTCACTGCCCTCCTGAAAGTCGACCTCATCTGACCCGCGAATCCCATCATGCACCACACCAGCTTGCGGAGGCGATGCGTCCACAGTGATCTATACAAATATATTGAAGTGGGATTTATTTAAGTGCAATACAATTTCCATTTAATTCGATTTTAGTTTCAACAAAGACTACTGCTTGTTTGAAGGAGTTCTTGAATCCTACCTTGATTGTTTGAGATGTCGCCAGTCCAGCATGGTTGGTGACCGTCAGCTTAATGTAATAGTCAAAGTCATGAACACCAACGTGGAATGTAGGTCTGAACCCGTAGTCTACATTGTAGCAGTCACCGACAGGGACACACATACAAGTTACTGGATCGCAGTCTTCATTTTCCTAGGAAAACAATAAACATCAACTAATAAGTAAAACCGGAATTTCTGCTTTCTTTAATTTATGGCTTTCACAAACAGCTTTACAAAACAGTAAGATGGGCAAGCATATGTAATTCCCTTTACCTGGTCAACCTTGACTGCAGCAACTGTCTGGCTTCCAAGTTCAACCTCGCTCCCCGTATGATTGTCAAATAGACGCCACTCGATGGTTCGAACCCCACTGTGTATGTCATAGGTCCTAAACTCCACACTGATATATCAAATGGAAAAGCAATGGACTTTTGATTTCTCGTATGAACCAGGAAGGAAAGAAATTGAATCCCAAACGTTGAGCATGGAACAAATTAATCGCAGTTATTTAGCAGTAACATTGGTTTAGTCTTTTGAGAACCTAAATTTTTCGTAATTCGTTCCATAGAGGTCGGAGAGAAACAAATATTGATGGTCATCACCACGATGAGGCACTTCAGGAGAGATAAAAGTACTAACTAGTTTTCCAAGTTCATTAAAACTACTAACTTAAACTAGGGTCATATTAAAATCTTACCAAGCGTAGCAATCTTACCTTAAATCGTGCAAGTCGACTGAATTATGTACGGCTATATTCACATCATTGCCTCGAACAAGCCAGAAATCTTCAATAATTGGTGGTGAGCCATCAACATGAACTAACACACTGTCCCTTTTGAAGTGACCGGCGATATCTCTAGCCTCTACCCAAAAGCGAATGGAATCGCCGTCTACTAAGGTCAAGTCATAAGTTGCTTGTGTGTTCGACGCTTCATTACTCCAGTGGTCAGAATTGTTGTCGGACACGTTGACGATCGACCTACCACCCCGATGGTCGATGTCGTGAAAGACTCGGAACTGTGAAATGCCGAAAGCATTTGGGATTGCTGCACGGCCTCGCTTTCCAAAGTTCTGGTCATAGTCTACTCGAAAGAAAGCATACGAGATAAAGCAAAGACAGATATTTTTATTTTCAAAATGAAATGAGACAAAATGTAAAGCTAAATCAAGTTCAAAATCAGATCAGTCGGGATACTGACATTATTTCACGTCCACTTGCCACATACAAACAACTTTCCAAGTTACAAGTATATTGAGCATAGCTAGTGGCCTATACGAAAATGGTTGAATGTTTTTCGTTTTGAAATGACTTCATCTTAATCGCGTGCAGAAAGTGTTTTCAAAAAACGGGCCATTCAACTGTAATAACTTAGGGGGGCTTGAAACAAAGAACAAACAAGTATCTAATTTTTCAGTCCAACTAAATGGTAGTTACTCTATATAAAAAGATAAGGTGGAATTTAAAGTTAGTTTTTTATAACTTTAGTATGTAACTCACCAACGTCAATACTACCACTAACCCATTCACCAATTGGTTTTAACAACCCCTGGTTATAGTGATGCAAGTTATTGAAATGGTTCGCCCAGTCCAGAAGCACCGGGGTAGTTCTCCCAATCGTTTCCATTGCAGTAATCCACTCGTAGTTGGTTTGTGTGGTCGCAGACAGAACACGTATTGGGTCCTGCGTGTCCTGTATGGCCACGTCATTCGGGTCATCGTCAAAGAAGACGAAACGTCGACTCAGGCGAGTGTTTCCAGCGTTGTCAACCACGGTTAAGACGAGGGAGTAGACACCTTCGAAAAATTAAGTACAGAAGAAATCACATCCTTGTCATTTTTTAATTTAAATTTTGAGTAATTCTGCGATTTCCACAAAACTGTTGCTCAAAACAGGTATTCAATGTGAGCGGTGCGAAATTTGCCCCGACACATACCTTTGCTATATCATAACTTTTTTAACCTTTCTAAAATACTACAGGTACCGTTTTCGACAGTTAACCTATTAAACTATCCCCCCCCCCCCCCCCCATATATATTTTGTCAAAAAACTTTCTTTCACTCATTTCATTTTCAAACTATGATTTAAGTCAGGAATGCCGAGAAGTTCTGTAGGTACAAAGACAATTTCCACACACTCAATTTTTATACAATGAACTTCAACTTTAAATGGTTGTATTTCTCGATTTTGGTTACAGCAACAGAGACCAAGATTCTCCCGAAGACAATCAAAACACACTGATCGAAACGTTCAGCTTTTTAACCACTGGTTTTCTCAAAACCAACACAGCTCAAATAGAGAAATATTACTTGTTGTCTCCGGAAACCTCACTCCACAGTTTATGTTATTATCTGTTTTAACATACCGATATGAGGTAGGGTGATCTCCTGTCCTGATTCAGTGATATTGAAATAAACAGCTGGACTGTCAAAGTTTTCCGTCATGTGGTCACCATGGCTTCCTGACAGTTGTCTCACTTGTAGGTCAAATTCTTTGATATCGGAAAGGTCATCGACCCAGCCTGCCCACGTGACCGTTATCATTGCCTTTTAATATAATGATGACAATTTAAATGGTCTGTATACGTTTGGTAATGACTTTGAAAATTTATGACAATACATTTTACCTGGTAAGAAGTACAGTGTACAGCATCTTTGAATAGTATAATGCATTCTGAGAAAAACATTTTACTTCGAAGTACTGCGGTCATGAAAAAAAGATATCACCTTTTAACCCCCAAATTTTAATTTGAGAAACTTTTCTGTCCGAAACGTTTCTCAGATTTTGTAATTCTCCCTGCTTGGACATATTTGCTCCGGTTTTTAGCGATATCTAAAAAAACGCGAAATTTTCACAGGTTAGTTTTATTGTATTTACCTACCTTTATAGGATTAAAACAATCGAACGGTTCTAAAAACCGATTGTGTACTTTGCCTTTAACTATTAATATGAAAAATATTTCTACGAGACGCATTAAAGTGTAGAAATACATTAAAGAGTCTTCGACTCTTCGAATCTTCGAATCTTCGACTTTCGTTGCAAAAAGAAAGAAAAACCGTACACATACCAAACCTTACCTCTGAGGTTACGTCATCACCAGCATGCAACATAGTACTTCGGCACCCGCTGATGACATCCACACAGTGGTAGGGGTCATTGAAGTCAAAGGTGAAAGTTGAGTACCCTGACGTTGTCCTGCCCGTGTAATACCGGGTAATGATTCTGTTTGCATTATCCCTATCATACAGTTTCATGTTCCCGCCACTGACTGATGTTACGTCATACCTCAGTCTGAAATTACGTTCAAAAGACAACAATCTTCAAGCGTCCTTACCAAGTATACGGAGGAAATAAACATGATAACCCCAATTTGCTCTTATTGCTCACACTGTTTTTGCCATGAGAAATGTTGTTTTGGTCTCATTTAAGAGTGTGTTTAATAGAGCAGCAAACGTTACTTCTAGAACACTATTTTCCCATTTCTAGCTTTATGTCAAGGCAAAAAAACTGTAATTCGTGTCCACAAAGCATCATCTTTGAATCCCATTTTCGTAGGGGAATGTTTTTCCATCCAGTGAACTTCAAAAATATTCTTTCGATTGTTTCTGGTGTGGTCCTAAAAAAATTACATGAGTTCTCCAAGAATGTCTGAGGTTACATTAAAATGACACACTAACTTGATTATAACTTACATATCTCCAGTGGCTGGTGTCCATGAGTTATAATTGATGCGGAAAGTTTGATCACATATGACAATGGCAGTCACAGGATTGTCACGAGATCCGGCAGCTGAGCACGTTGCTCTTGTCGCGATTACATATATACTCGTTACAGCTCCTGGGGCCAAGTCAAAATGGTTGAATATTCGTTTATTTGTGAATTTTACGTTTTGAAAGATTGATACTGCAATAAGCCGTTTATGAAGAGCTAACACTGAAAGCTATTCTAGACTGGTTAGAGACGGTGTAAATATCAATAAATTACTTGTTTGCTATAGTTGTGGGAAAGATATATCAGGTCGCTGCTGCATGTGCTACTTGTTGTGTGTGAGGTAATAGTGAGTAAATGTTAAAACTACATCATAAAATATGTCCTTCCAGCCTCGTTACGGTTATATACATTGGAACTTTTATTAAAGCAAGATGGCTGTCATTTGGCTAATTAATGTATGCATACTACTATAAATGCAGTATAGTGGTCTGTATTTTTAACTTTTGTTTGCATATTACCGTCGAGCTTCTGCCACAACAGCAGTCATTATCTTGTTCAGGGATGGCAACACGTGGGGGAAAGGTTTTGAAACTTGTTGGGGCCTTTAAAATAACGGTAACGAACTCACGGTTTACGACTGCAGTAACGGTCGCTGACACAACACCTAGTCTTACACTTTCGATGTACGGATGTCCAGCCTCCCTAAGAGGTGGGAGATGTGTGGGTTGGTACGAACTTTTCCATCCGATCTGAAATTCAGTAAAGTCCCTCACGTTTGTGTAGACTGTATCCCTACTGCCCTGGACCGTCGGTGATTCTAAGTTAGTGCTGCCCTTCTTCAGGGTTGCACGATGCTCTGACAGCACAGGTGCTTGATTTGTGTCCACTATTAAGTAATGAAGGAAGATGAAAGATTTCGCTTTTTTTTTTAAACTGCTGTACTTGTTTTTCAACAAGAACAATTAATTTTAACGGCAGATAAAATTTTATTCTTTAAAAACAACGTACTGCTTTATTAGGTTCAAAGTTAACGCTTTCAAAACGCCATACACTTTCCTTGTATATCAATTATAACTCACTTGATCTGCAGTCAGTTCCAGAGAACCCAGTCGTACATGTACACAGTGCGTTCGTGCAAGACCCCGGGTAGCAGGCGTTGCTGTCCGTCCTCCAAGAACATTGCTCTGTGAGGAAATAGTTTTGAAAACAAGTGTAAGCAATTGATAGCATTTCAGAAAACAAACATTGAGTGGCAAAACTGATATATCCGGTGATATTGAGATCTATGGCGCACACTTAAAAATCTTACGGGTCAAAATTAAACAAGATTCGGGTTCCAGGGATCTGACCCTTTTCCGGGTCAGGCTGACCCGGATAGTGGTTAAAAATCTGATTTTAGGTTGGATTCTGTGTCAGTTTGACACCGCATGCCATTTTGACATAGATTCCGGGTCATACTGATCAAGATACAAACATCTAGGGGTAGCCCCATTTATAGTGCCAATACTCTGGACTTCCTCCGATCCTTGGCCCTACGCCCATGTACCCCAGCTCCAGGAGGTGGGGAAAATTTTCGAATATAAATTATTAACTCACGTTTTTATGCCGAGATTTTTTCCCCAGTTGTCACTCATTGCATCCGATTTGTGGACAGCACATTAAAACGCCATTGTGCGCGCTCGTTTTGGTGTAATTTTGAAGAACTTCTGAGGCGTTACTGCCACCGATTTGACTGCCCGGCATCCATGATGTTTGCTAATGCGCATGCAGGCGGCGTTCACGCATTGCGCAAAAATTAAGACACCGCGGTGTGCGCGGAGCCTAAAGATAGCGCAGTGTGCGCTGGAAGCTAGGCGGAAGGCTCCGCGCACACCGCACTGTCTTAATTTTTGCGCAATGCCTTGCAGGCGGCGTTCACGCATTGCGCAAAAATTAAGACAGCGCGGTGTGCGCGTAGCCTAAAGACAGAGCAGTGTGCGCTGGAAGCATTGATCTCCATTATACTGACTGGTGGATAGGACAACTGCGTACAAAAACGGCAAACCGTGCGCGTTTGCGAGAGGGGAGTTTGAATTTAAACGGCGCGGCGGCGCACGAGTCTCTGCCCACAACACAAATAAATTATTTTCGGGGTCGTGGAAATATCTTACTCTGTTTTTTTCCGTATTTAAAGGTTTCTTGATAAAAATCAAAGGCTGTCACCGTTGTCAAATACAAGTAATTGTTTACAAATGTGGTAAATGTTTGTGCTGCAGTAGGTTGCCGATCCTCGGGAGATTTGAACGTACGAGAAATTCGGTTTTCCTTTCACAGGTAAGTGCTCATAGTCTGCAAAAAAGACAACAAACACTGACACATAATCAATAACCTTTTGCGTTTTATTTGGTTTTGCTGTTTTCAAAATAGTTTTTTAGGCCTGTATGTATTTTAAAAAGATGTGTTCATGCTCTATCAATCTAGAAAAAGAAGAAACTCTCTCCAAAAAGAAATTAATCAAAGCCAAATGAAAATTAAGTTTACACTTTATCTACTGCATGCTCATCGTCACTACTGCATGCTCTTTTGATGAAGTTGCTATCTAGAGTATAGTGGGACCGCCGCGCATGCGTATTTTTACGCGAACTCCCTTCTCAGCGGCATACGCGCTTGGCCATCAAATCGACCATCGAACGTGCACAAACGCGCTCAGTTGTCCTATCCAGTCAGTATAATGGAGATCAATGGCTGGAAGCTAGGCAAAAGGCTCCGCGCACACCGCGCTGTCTTAATTTCTGCGCAATTCGTGAACGCCGCCTGCATGCGCATTAGCAAACATCATGGATGCCGGGCAGTCAAATCGGTGGCAGTAACGCCTCAGAATTTCTTCAAAATTACATCAAAACGAGCGCGCACAATGGCGTTTTAATGTGCTGTCCACAAATCGGATAAAATGAGTGACAACTGGGGAAAAAATCTCGGCATAAAACGTGAGTTTATATTCGAAAAATTTTCCCACCTCCTGGAGGTACATGGGCGTAGGGCCAAGGATCGGAGGAAGTATGGGGCTAATCTAAGGGGCTTAATGTTTTTTACCATTCGATACACATATTTTGTGCATTTTTTCGATCTCAACTGGTCACGCCACTGCTTGAAGCAACTCAGCAACCGAGCGTTCTGATCAGTATATAGGCCTATGCATTGTGCCTATTTTATAGATCCGTTAAGTATACAAGTGTAGGACAGAAAACTATTTTATATATTAAGTATAAACAGTACAAAATTATACCGCTATTTTAAAACTGCAAGTTCATTGTATTTCGCCTAAGCAGATCCACGAAATTTGTTCATAAAAGTCATAGCAGTGCAATTCATAGAAGACGTTGATTTCACTTTATATTGGTTTAAAGACACACTCTTAGTCTTTTTAGCAATGGCTACAAAACGATGGAAGTTAATTCTACTCACTGATGCATTGTCTCTGGTCGTCCGTCTTCTTGTAGGCAGAACCCAAAGATGCGCCATTTTCACCGTCACAAATGTCGCATTTCTGATCATATGAATTACTGCAGAACTCTGTCGGACAGTTGGCAATCTGTGTGCACACTTTACAAATTGTATGATGAAAAACGTTGTTATAAATACATTAATCCACGAAATAAGGTTTATAGTTTTATCCTATTCCTCACAAGCTAATCTGCTGTCTGTAAACTTAAAGTAAACTTTCATAAAGTCAATACTCAAAATGAATGTCCGATTTTAACGGCTACGGCTACGGCTAAATTTCCGCGTCATCATGTGTTGAAGTATAGGAGCTCCTTAGCAACACCCTTAGCAACAGCCGTAGCTGTAGCTGTTGCCGCCAATACACCGATCCATTAAGCCCCGCCCATTTCTCATTGACCAATCACAGCCGCGAAATCTGATCACCATTTGAGCCGTTTGCTCTAATGGTGATCAGGTTTCGTGGCTGTGATTGGTCAACTCGTAAGGAGGCGGGGCTTAATGGATTGGTCTATTCGGATACGGCCAAATTTTAGTTCGGGCAAGTCACAATGCAGTGCGCCACCATGAGTTCAGACAAGGCAATTACATTAAATTTAATCTTGCAGAAAATCTGCGATATTAAGTTCCTTCAAATTTAATCTTTTATGGGAGTTTAACAAATAAATAAAACACAAATAACATGCTTAAAAGCTTATATAAAAGCTTTCATAAAAAAACCACTTCTTTTCACAGAAAATGTTGGGCCAACTGTACTCACAATTACAGCGCGGTGAGTAGTAACCACGGTTGCAGTTACTGCAATAATCAGGACTGGTGCATCTGCCTCCGTTGGGACAGCTGGTAGACCCAAAACATATTGCTAAAATAAAGGGGAGTGTAACAACGATTACACCCGTAAACGTGTTAACATTAAAATATGTTTTACCAGTGAATACAAAATCGGGTTTTTTGTATTGCATACTTTCTTACTTAAAGGTAGGGTCATACATTGGTTTTTGTCAACGAAATATTGATGTATAGGAAAATTATGAAGAAAGAGGCAACAGAAGTCACCTGAGAAAGTTGCAGCTGAATGAAGTCTCCTTGATGAGAAAACAGGAAGAAAAATGTCAAAATAATTTCACACTAACGTCGAATCCGTTTTTGAATGGAATCATTTTACTTCGAATGGAATCATTTCCCCAAAGAATGCGACCAACATATGTTGTGCTTCTCACCAAGTAGGTAATAATTTGTTGAGTAGGGGCCTACTTACCCCTCTATGACCCTACCTCTCACTAAACTTAATATTGTTATGAGACCCTCGTAGTTTACAAATTCATAGTGGCTCTGCGTGGATCGTGGCCATGGGCTGGGCACGCTGTAATACTATACAAAGCACCCGCTGTCAATCAGTCTCTGTGTGTAAGTCTGTTGACCCCATCGTTGACCTATAGTGGGCGGCACTAATTCGTTATGAATGAATTCTGGTTCGTTGCTAGTCTTGGTGCAAGACGTCCCTGTTCTGTATTTCCACGATCCGCCCCATTACAAATTGCCGCCAATAGAGGGCGCTATCATTCCACGAACCCGCTATCACCCACGAACCGCTATGGTTCGTGGGTGATAGCGGGTTCGTGGAATGATAGCGCCCTCTATTGGCGGCAATTTGTAATGGGGCGGATCGTGGAAATACAGAACAGGGACGTCTTGCACCAAGACTAGTTCGTTGCAGAAGTTGGTGTTAGCACTTTCTTACGAAAGCCCAATCGTGCCACTGAAGTATATATTATCAGCGGGAACTAATCCGTTATAACGAATTAATAATCCGTTATAACGAATTAATAGTCCGTTATAACGAATTAATAATCCGTTATAACGAATTAGTAATCCGTTATAACGAATTAATAATCCGTTAAAACGAATTAATAATCCGTTATAACGAATTAGTAATCCGTTAAAACGAATTAGTAATCCGTTAAAACGAATTAACAATTGGCCCACCTCCATGATGCGACTGAACAGCCGAGTGCGAACTGATGATTTCGGATGCGGATAGCCGTTGACTACAACAACGATGAGTTATGGAACTTTTCGGCGTTCCTGCCATATACGAAATCATCAATTCGGACTCGGCCGTTCAGTCGCACCGTGGAGGTGGGCCGATTGTTAATTCGTTTTAACGAATTAGTAATCCGTTTAAACGAATTAGTAATTCGTTATAACGAATTAACAATTGGCCCATCTCCATGATGCGACGTACTGTACGGCCGTGTCCGAATTGATGACTTCGGTAGTGGCTATGTGGATATGGCCGGAACAACGGTCGGGCACTGCCGCACAGTCACACCATGGAGGTGGGCCAATTGTTAATTGGTGCGACTGTGCGGCCGAGTCCGAATTGATGATTTCGGCAGTGGTTATAATATGGCAGGAACGCCGCATCCGAACTCGGGCGTACTTAGTACGTCGCACCATGGAGATGGGCCAATTGTTAATTCGTAATAACGAATTAGTAATTCGTTTTAACGGATTACAATTCGTTATAACGGATTATTAATTCGTTATAACGGATTATTAATTCGTTATAACGGATTACTAATTCGTTATAACGGATTATCAATTCGTTATAACGGATTATTAATTCGTTATAACGAATTAGTTCCCGCTGATAATATATACTTCAGTGGCACGATTGGGCTTTCGTACTTTCTAGAAGTTATTACAAGTTTATAAATACGGGCTCGGAGTGATTTTCGACAGGACACAAATACGTAGGACACAAATATTTAAGACTGGTGTTTTTTATACGACTCGTTGAAGGAGCATTTTGAAAGTTCGTGTTAACCGATCGATAGTGCAGTGAAGAGCTGAATTTAAATCCGGAAATGACACTTTCTAACTAAATCTACAGTTCGGTATTTTGGGGTCTTCTTCCCCATATTTTGTGGCGGGTGTCAGATTTTTTCCCCTTTGTTGCTTCGTCTTCTTCTGGACATTTGTCGGAGTGAGTTCACCCCGTGAAAGCTCATAGTCACGTCGGCAAAGAAATGTTTTCGCCCCTGGAGTTGGTCGTTTTAGTGCCAGTATTTATTTGATCCTCGTCGTATCTTCTGTTGCTGCAGTCCTCGCCTGTATTTTATCCTGGTGGACTCATTCGCCAGTAAGATAATACTTGTTTTGTATAAGAACTATTTAAATGTACACTTGTTTAACTTAATCATTGTATGTTTGTTAAACCCAATCGGTATTTGAAGTGGTTGATAGTTTCATCATTAAATCACTTTGATTCTGTGTTCTTTACATCCGTGTCACCTCGTATGATTTCTTTGTTGCATCTGAGAAAATTCAGGCTTTTTGAGTGATCAATATCCAATTCCAAGTTTGAACAATGTATACAGAGAGCATGGAAAAGAAAAAACGTACAGTCAGTGGGAAACAATTATACAAAAAGCTTAAAAATTAAGGGGTTCCATAAAGAGCAAATGCAGCTAGTCGAGTAATAAAGTTTTTGTAGAGTGGGACTATCAAAGGATAGGAAGGACTCAAGCTACAGCCAGAACATAAATAACCAAAAAGAAGAAAATCAATATATTAAGACAGACAATAAAATGAAAATGGGGAAATACGAAATTGAAATCTTAAAGATGAAACGTTTAGCCTAAATTGGTTTGTTGTGTATATAATCAAATTTGAACTAAAAAACAGTGTACATTACTACAAACAAACTACACTTCGCAATGAGTTTTAATGAACAGAAATACACAGGGGTTTTGAAACTACTGGTAAGATAGGAAGAATTGTAAAAATATGTATTTTACAATGCAATCAATAAAACTCCTTTGTGAAACGTTAAGCCTTAAACATGGACTAAGATGGAGGGGCAAACAAGTTTAACTTACGCGTGGAACAGCCGGAACCAACACTCCCTTCCCATCCATCGCAACATCTGTAGCATGTACTATCTCTGCAATTCGAGCAAAAATTACAAAAATATTTCAGCTCTGCAATTAAGTGTATAGCTATATCAATTAAGGACATCATACCATAATGTTACAGGTTGAACGTAGGGCGAGTCAAAAATCACCAGATTCTTCGTGCAAAGAAAACACCATTTATACGAAACTGAATTTTAAAAAACATATCAGTTTTGTATTGCATACAATAAATTCATAATCAAAACATTTACGCCAGTTTTCAGTTTTAGATTCTTTATTCCTCCCAAGAATAATCCATAACGGTTAAAAGGTATACAAAGTCCGGGTTAAAACCCCCAAAAGAGTACAGGATTAAAACAATTAAGAAGGAACAAATACAAAATCAAATTTAAGGTTGCACAAAATGCCTGAAAAATAAATAGCAGCAGTTTTCACCATTCGAGTTTTATAAGTTTATTTTGAAATATATACAACAATGTACAATAGTCAAGAACTGCAGATGGTTTACAATCGGCCATATAACACTAGATTATTATAAACGAAATGTTTGCACTACAGATTAGGTGTACATAAACATTATTTCAAGTATACTTTCAAAATCACTCAAGGTATCCAAGGTATAACATAATAGTTTCATAGTTTTCTTTCTGTCATTATTTTATAGTTGACATAATTATAGTAGTAAAGTTGATGAAACTCAAAATTCTCTGCACAGAAAATCTGTTTAGCCGAAAAATTACTTGTGTTGCGGCCTTGGATTAATGCAATGCTGAACCCATTATGCTGGACATATTGTAAACAATAAAAACAATTCTAAAGAATTTAAACAATAGAGAAACATTTTATTCGAGTATTATTTTTTTCTTTCCGTTTAACTGTAACGCTTTTAACAAGGACATAACTAATTATGTAATAGTTCAATCAAAATATAAGCTCCGATTGTTTAGTGAACGTTAACTACACTAGATCTATGTTTAACGCGATACTATCATTCATCTGCATCTGCAATTTGCGTTCATATTAAATTAGTTTACTAATTTGTTTCACTATCATTTCAAGAAATATTTATTAAGATCAAGTTCATGGCCATGTATGACGAGCAGAGCCGTTAATCGTTTCCAATGTTCAGTAGTAAAGACCCTTGTGACGTCATTAGCTTAAAACAAAAAAGATAAACCCGCCATCATGGCAAATGCTAGCCCACCTTGTTGGGCTGTAATGGCTCTTTTTTAACATCGGTCTCATAACACTCACCATTACAGCCGGCCCACCATCCATACATGTCTAAAACGCGAATTTTTAAAAGTACGAGCAAGTCGTACCTCTTTGGTCGCAAATTTTTCTCAATTATAAACATCCCATACTACTCCAACCTACTTTAGTTTGTTCCTTACATCTGGCGAATTTTTATGATACATTCCAAGGCTTACCAAATGATGACTTCATCCAGATGTGAAGTTTTGAAAATGGAAGAAAAAAAAACGGTGTACAAAAATTACATTGAAGTTCGTCGTGCCTGGGGGCCGCCATCTTACTTATGATTCGCTGCCTGTTAATCGTGAGAAAGTCAGGGCGCCCCGCTGATCTGCCATGTCATAATATGCATAAGATGACGTCGCGCGCTAACTTGTGTCGCTCACCCAATGAACATGCAACTTGTGAAGCTACTTGCAGCGTCACGGGTATCTTGCATATTCATTAGATGGGCAAGCCTCAAGCTACAGTACCGCGCGACGTCACCTCATACTTATGACTTGGCAGGTCAGCTGGGCGCCCTGACTTCCTCACGATCAACAGGCAGTGAATCATAAGTAAGATGGCGGCCCCCAGGCGCGACGAACTTCAATGCAATTTTTGTACACCGTTTTTTTTTTGCCGTTTTCAAAATATCACATCTGGATGAAGCCATCATTTGGTGAGCCTTGGAATGTATCATAAAAATTCGCCAGATGTAAGGAATAAAATGAGGTAGGTTGGAGTAGTATGGGATCATAAATGGGAGAAATTTGCGATCAAAGAGGTACGACTTGCTCGTACTTTTAAAAATTCGGTCAAAATGAAATAAACGATTTGTTGTCGTGGTAACATTACGTAGGAGAAAGTATCGTGCTGTCGTCGTGAACTTGTCGTACGACAATTCCAGGACAGTAATGCGATAAACATTACGTGGACCTTTCATTGTCAATTTTTACGTGTGACAGTCGTTGTACTGTCGTACGGTAGTTGTGCGTCAGTCATACTACAGTATACAGATTGTCGTACTACAGTCGTGATACTGTCGTGAAACATGTCGTGGGTATTTCGTACAAAATTTGCCGTAGGAAGTTCGTACGAAGGTTTCATGACATAACACGACACAATTTGAGTACACTGGACTAATGACAAGATTTTAAAAGCATGCTTTTCAACAAACATCACACGTCGATCAAACCTGTATCTAGTACAACGGCTACGTCCCCAGAATCCACAAGATGTTGTGTAGCGTTGAGGGCACACATAGTTACATACACTGCCCCTGTAAACAACGAAGACAAAACAACGTTCAAAATCATAAAAGCAAAGCTTCTTTTCTAAGTAAAAAACACACCTAATGAACATGAGTTAGGGTGTCATGGCCGAGTGGTTTAGAGCATCGGATTCAAGTTCTGGTGGTTTAGTCATCGGGGTGGTTAAGTCATCGGGGTGTGGGTTCGAGTCACGGTCATGACGCTTTTGTCCTTGAGCAAGACACTTTGCTTTAATTGCTTCTCTTCACCCAGGGGTATAAATCGGTACCTGCAAGGGTAGAGGTTGATATTGTGTTTTAAAAAACCTTCGGAGCGCCACGGCAGCCCAGGGCTGTATACTCCCCAGGGAGCTGAGAAAGGTTAAAGGAATGTTAGTGGCCCAATGACCAGGGCACTAATGTAAAGCGCATTGATACGTTGTTGTAAAATGCGCTATATAAGAAATAGTTTAACATTTTCAGCATGAAACGGGGAATGCACTTGGGTGGGATTCCGTCTGGGTGTAAGCCTAGTATTTTTGGCAATCGGGAAGCACCAAGTATACGTTGCTCATGGGTGTGGAGTAAAAGAAACCAAACAAATTTGTACAATAGGTAATTGTGAATATGTTGTAAATATTATTCTATAACAATTCTGTATTTTTAAACTGTAAGTTATTTACTTACTGAACATAAGCGACTTCCAACGCCAAGAACATAACCCCCAAAATGACTACAACCATGGTGATCCTGGTCCTAAACCACACCGTCCTGTTAATAATAAAAGAAATTTCGCTTCTGTTTCTTAATGTTTTAACCCGACTTGAAGTAAGTTATCGAAAATATTTCATTCATAAATATTATTTTACCAATCAACATATTAGATCAATGCTGAATAAATTCAAATACAAATTTGTAAAATGCTCTGATATAAAACTGTACAATAGGCCCTAGGGGCCTGAAACTTGAATAAACGGATTCATAAAATGTTCAAAATGTCATTGTTTTTAAATCTTTACAAATAAAATACAACCTAAAGGCAATGCTGAAGTCATCCCTATTGGGAGAAAACTAAAATTCAAACAAATTATTGTGATCTAAACAGAGACAAATCGACAATAGAGCGGGACTTTGAACCTGCAACTTCTGGACTAACGTGCCGGCGCTCTACAAACTAAGCTTTCTAGCCCTAATTTTGTAAAAACTTTGTTCGGGGTGACAGTAAGAAGCCATTCAACCTGTATTTGCCTTATAGCCAGGGATCACACTCAATCAGTTTACGATACTAATGTGTTTGTGTCAATATATTTACGTAGTTTTGAGATGTTTCTGATGTGATATTTGATGAATTTGCATGTACTTGTGACATCCCCATTGCCATGGAGCTGTCGAAAAAGACGCCTAAATCCCGAACGGATTGAGATGGTTTAATTGTTGTGTTGTTCACATTTAGAGTTAAGTGGCTTAAACCTTTCTGGTGATGAGGAGATGCAGCAATGAAAAACTCAGTTTTGTCTTTGTTCAGTAAAAGTTTGTTAGTGATCAACAAGTTTTGAACATCGGTGATGCAGTTTGACAACCTAAAGAGCAGTGGCGTAACTACGGGGGGCATGTCGGTGCCCACCGGGTGCCCCCCCCCCCCCCCCCCCCATTTGAAATTTGAACCTTTGATACTATAATAATTACCAGAATATAAAATGTTAAAGGCACCTGGCAGTGGTATTTTTTCAAAATAAAGCTTTTGTCATTAATAAAAACATTTTTATGAGTGGAATGTGAATAAACAATTTGCTAAGGTTAAAAAATTGTATTTTTCTTTTAATTACAAATTAAAAAATTGGCCCCCCTTTACATGGCGCTGTTCGTGACGTCAATCGAGGCAGGAGAAAATGTGTAGTCTGGCCCCGTACATTACGTCTGGGTACCTGATCAGTATGATGCGTTTTCGTATTCGGACGTCACCACCCAATGCAATCCTAGGACAGTGTACAGTCGACTAATACGAGACGCCAGTTTATACGAGGTTTTTCACCGGTCCCGAACTGTCCCATGCGCGTTTCTATATGTCTTAAAAACGGAAGATACGAGCATGGTCATAACGAGAACAAGGATAATACGATTACGAGGTATTGTTTTTCCACCAGAAACATTTCGCTGGTAACCTAAGCTTCACTGCAACTTCCCTTGCACACTACTACCAACGAAAAAATCCCCGGGCCATCCAAGTGTTCGCTGCATAGCGCTGAAAACGACGTCGGACCGGACCACTTTGCCCTCGTTAGCCTAACTTTCGATGCCCGTAACTGCCTATATTTGGGATCTGCAGGAAAAAAATGCTGGCTGACCCCATCTTTAGTCATTTTGCTGCATCCAGCAGCAATTTTCGCTGGAAAAATGCAAGAAAAACCCCTTTTGGATAACCAAACGAAACGTACAATCTCACTACTTGCACGTGTATATACAACGTAAATGCAGGCAAGTTCGAGTGGGGTCGATGTTCAATCGAGGCGAAGTCTTCCTCGATTGACGTCACAAAAAGGGATGGGCGGAGTCGCCCCCAAACAACTTTATCTATTTTTTTAACATATAAATACTGACAAACAATTACTCAAAAAATTGTTTTATTGTTAATATACATATACTCTTATATTTAAAAAAATAATAAAATCTATTTCCAGGTGCCTTTAAGTTTTATAAACTTTTATGGAGCACTGGTGGCGTATAACTCAATGTTTAAAACTATTTTTCTATTTGCACATATTTGTTGTACCTTTGCAATGGACAGTTGTTATTTGTACCAACGTCTTCAGAGTACGGTAAATCACAACCGCAAATTGTATGATGACTCATCGCCCGCGCGCGCCCCCTTCTGCCACAGTCTGCCACGTTAAATACGGTACATAGTGTCACATGAAGCTACACGACGTGCTGAGTGCCGTTGTATTTATCGTAAGTACATGAGGAAAAGCCATTGAAAATTATTGATCTGTGAGAGCATTTAAGACATTACTTTGTTATTAAGTGTATAGGGTAATTTAAATAGTTTGTCAATATGTAAAATCGAAATGGGGGGGGGGATGGGTCAAAACAATTTCGAAAAAATATCAAAGTTTTTAACATTGATTAGGCCTACTGACTGTGCATGGCCCAAGTGTGTAATAAATAATACTAACACTAGTGCCAGTCCTCAAATACATAAATCCCCATAAAAAAGACTCTGGTCTTGCAATCCCTTGTTAACCGTTATGATTTATTTCTACACATTCAAACAGTAACTGCATGGTTCTAGATGTGCGAAAAGGAAGAGAGAAAAAAAGAA
This sequence comes from Leptasterias polaris, assembly GCA_037783415.1. NCBI lineage: Eukaryota > Metazoa > Echinodermata > Asteroidea > Forcipulatida > Asteriidae > Leptasterias > Leptasterias polaris. The sequence continues at coordinate 1,366,604 of JAZGTN010000152.1, read as the reverse complement.
AAAAAACAAAAAACTAGAGATTCAGAGTTTGTACTACCACAAACTCAAGGTGTTCGGTTTCGGTGGTGGGGTAATGATGAGCCGTTTTTCAATACATGCTGTTGGTATCTTGAAGAGTTTCATTTATTTTTCTCAAAATAAAATAGGACTATAGCTTGCTTTGTACTCAAGATAAGTAACAATTGGTCAACATTTCACAAATTTGTAAAAATTATTGTGATGACGTCATCATGTCGTCAATTTCGATTTACGTAGTCATTATCGTTGTCTATCTATATGCCAAGTTTCAACTCAGTCAAACTTGTGGTTTTTGAGATGGAAGGCTTCAAAAAGTAAACCTTTATGGGAATACCACGTGACACATGATGACGTCATCAATCTGAAACTCCACACATTATGTTGTCTGCAAAAAGGTCATCATGTATACCAATTTTGAAACGATTGTCACAGACTCTAGTAAAAGTGTATTTTGGTATGTTTTTAACCTGCCGCTAGAGGGCCCTTTTAAATGTTATGACGTTACCGGTCCGATTTTTGTAAACCAGACCCTTGCTGGATTATAACATCGTTGAAAACAAGTTGAAAAAATTTGCCACTTGTAAATTTCAAGGCACTTCCGGTTTCGACCGGAAGTAGAGGTCATGTCATGTCACGCACACAATAAAAAATGAAGACCTATAATACCTCTATATAATCCCGCAAAAAGCAAAAAGGTCTCTTCGTCTTGATTTGATATAGATTTTCAAAGATTAAAAATGTTAATGTTTAAAACCTTGTAATTTGACACCTGATGACGTCATTTTCCTACCTCCATGATCAGATATACAGAAGTTAATATTTTCGCCGGGAATTGTACCAAGGCAAAATTTGAAGAATTGCACAAAGACAAACTTTGACCTTCCGGTACGACCGGAAGTAAAGGTCATGTGATTTTGGCGTTAACTTTTCAAATGTTGCCCGTGTCTTGATCTATCATATGCCCAAATATGAATACTGTAGCTTTAATATTCAGAGACATGAGGGCACTTTTTGAGCTAAAATGGCTTGTAATTTGACACCTGATGACGTAATCGTGCGTCACAACTTACTCGGCTTCTCCTAGTTATGTTCTAACTTCACATTAAGTTTCAAGTTGATCAAAGATTCGCAAGTATGCGTTTGCTTGCGGACAAAGCCCACTGAGAGGAATAAGCAAAACAAAGAAAGAAAAAAAACCGAACAAAAACGAACAAAAACTAGAGATTTAGAGTTTGTAAAACAAACTCTAGGTGTTCGGGTTCTCGCTGGGCTCAGTGCTGTTTTAATGCGTTAGCTATATCATTGAATCGCTGAAAACATTGTTGATAGCTTTTGAAATTTCAAGGAAAGTAAAGTGTAAATCTTCGTTGATTGAACGTTAGTTTACACAGGAAATTAATGCACCTCACAATATAAATTTAAAAAAATAATAATCTTTTGTTAAAGCCAAATTAACGAATCCAACCCTATTTTGGTTGCTAAAAAAAATGATCCTTATCCTTATCCTACATTTGAAAACTGATGACGTCATGACGTTAGATAAGTTCTTATCGAGACATTGGTATTTAATTATGTGCTTTAAATTGTAAGTGAAAAACGAAGAGTACATTATTTAATTTATTTGAAAGGACAGAGGGTCAATATTGTCCTTTCATACAGAGCAGCATACATTTTTCGAATTTCCTTTCGTTTTGGTTGCATATCTTAAAACGAGCCTTTGAATTACTCACAAGTACAACTATCATGTATGCCACTCACAGAAGTTTATTTATTTTCCAATGGATATTGATTCTTTATAATAAATCCGACTATGCAAATCATGTTGACATTATTAAATTACAATTCTTAGAAGTTTTAACAGGTTTTCAAATACTGTGATTTGGCTTCTCATTATGTATCGGTGCATGATACTTTGATTGTTAAAACAAGTCGAGCATACAATGAGCTATTGGTTGCATTTTAAAAAATAGCTTGCTTGATTTTTAGACATTAGTCTTCATACAGAACGGTTTGTTAAATTTATAATCTTGAAATAAAAAACACATGTTTTTAATAATTATGCAAGATAAAGGCAAGTCATAAAGACGGCAAATTTAAGCCTCTCGTGAATTTTAACTAATAAAATAGTTTTAACGAGTTAATAACTATTTCTACCTGTATGGTGCATCATCATACATTCAGCAAGAAATTAGGGAATTCAACACAGCAACGAGTATGATTTTTTTCACTGGAGAACATTCGGGTACTGATGTGTTGTATATTCTGAAGAAGAAAAAACAATAAACAAAGTATGACTCAAAGCAAATTAAGTCAAGCTGAAACTGCTCAAATAAATAAAATTCAAGACTTACAACATTTCATGATTTTATAATAATAATAATAATTTATTGAATTTATATTGCGCTCTCTCCAGGACCAACCTGTTCGAGGGCTCATAACAATACAACATATCAGAGTAAGGAAATTACGCAAAAAAAAATGAGTGGAAGGTGCACATCCTGTTTTTGATGTGAACAACTTATAAACGAAACCTTATTAGGGGAAACTTTATCGAAGGGTTTTCAAATAAGTATGTCGCTATACAAAGTTGACGGAAAACATTCATCAGTCTGACCATTTTCTGACTATAGTGACATAGCCAACATTCATACCAATCCCCCATTGCCCAACTCTATCTCTTCGACGTTCATATTAAACGTTCCTTAGTTTTAAAAACATTTCACCAACGGTCACCACTTGATGATACAGGATAAACTTTATAACGTAATTGTGCATCAAATAAAAGAATCATTTTGAAAAGCAATGATGTTCACACGGAAAACTTACCGAAGTTAGTCCCGTGTAGCAAGGTAAACACATGCCGTGACGAGGGTCTGAAACACCCATTACGATCCGATGACACATCCTTCCTTCTCGGTGTATGATCAAAACATATTACCATTGTTCGTCTTTTCCTGCTTGCATTTTCCCACATAATTAAATATCATACGAATCACTGAAGCAGGTGGTCATCTCAGTGAAACTTCGTCTTCAATTCCATATTGATAATAAAGCCATGAGAAGGGCAAGTAGGGGAACAATTAGACGTCGAATCTTAGCGGAAATCATGTTAATGCTAGTACGTAGTAGTAAGTACGCCATTGATAAGATTGCACTTGCGTTGTAAGTAAAACATGAATGGAAACTCTCGTTACCCCACATGGCACTGATAGTAAACAACTATCGTTGTGCCACGTTGGTCTGTAACAAGTGCTAGCTACCCACCGTTGCCAGTCGCGAGGGGGTATGTCATTCTGCGTTAGGCAATGGATTAAGATTAAAGGCCAATTTCTCTAATAGATCTATGAAAAACTTGATTTGTTCCAGTGTATAAAACAATAAGTATTCAGTACCCTTTGTTCGGGTATGGGGCACTGTTATGTTACTAAAATGCGTAAGCAGATTTATATTGAAAGTTTTTTAATTTTCAAAAAAAAGTCGTTTGCAAACCTATTACTTTTATACTTTTAGTGTACACGGGGGAAAGTGATATCGTTGCTGTATGAGTCTCCATAAAGTAGTTTAGATACACATGTATAACAATTTTCATGTAAATAGTCACAAACTTAACATGCTTAACTGATAAATTAAAAGACTAACAATTCAAAAATTAATGTTATCAAACTACGCATGCTTGCTACCTTATGTGTGAAGCAACATCATTTGTCATGATTATGAAAAGGGCATAAGAACCTACTGTTTACACGATGTGCAATTTATGTTGAATTTATTTTGCTAGTCACATTGTAATTCTTTGAAGTATTCAACAGGATCTAATAGTTAGATTCGCATAAAAACCGTTGTTGATCAGAGTCAAAGTTATGTTGACCTTTTTCCGATTGCATTTTCTCAGTTATCAAAAGTTATTCAAATCAGTGAATCACCAAAACAGTTCAGCAAAATACACTCGTTCAGTTGATATTCACCACCAAGCCAACAAATGGCTAACACGAAGGTTATGCAATGAGCTATTCATTGCACCACCGTCGAACATCGTAGATTTCCGAAGGATGGTTGCATTTATCGACGAGTGCAGTAACAAAGGACCATTAACTTGGTATAGCGCCACCATCGATAACGTATCACGACACAGCCACCATGGATAACGTATCACGACACAGCAATGCAGTCTTCGTGGACTTTGCACCCAAGATCAATGGCGCAGTGTGTGTACTGTTTACATGTACATGCAAGATTACGCGTGGTCAATGGAGCAGAATGACCAGACCTGCGGGCTAATACTAACGTAATGTTCAACTTACATTTTCAGCGGGAAGTCAAGAACAACCGGGATAACTCTTTGTGTAGCATTTGTTGAGTTTTAAAAGACCTGTCCGATGATGTATTGATTGAAGCAATCCATTCAGTAATGATTAAGTTATGATTTTTTGAAATATTAAATTTTGATTTACTGTATTTCAACACCTGATGACGTAATCATGACGTCACAACAACTTGATGGAGGTTTCATCAAGGTTCTAACATGGTGTAAATTTGAGGTTGATCGGATAAACAGAAGTGAATAATTTGGGCAGGAAATGTTTTTTGGTTAAGAATTGCAGAAAGGCAAACTTTGACCTTCCGTTACGACCGGAAGTAAAGGTCATGTGAATTTGGCGTTAACTTTTCAAATGTTGCCCGTGTCTTGATCTATCATAATGTTTAAATATGAATATTATAGCTTTCCTATTCAGAAACATACAGGCATTGGCATGAGGGCACTTTTTTGACCTTAAATGGCTTGTAATTTGACACCCGAAGACGTCATCATGACGTCATTGCTCACACGTCTTCTGCTCTTTATGTTCTAATGTCACATTAAGTTTCAAGTTGATCAAAGGTTTGCAAGTATGTTTTTTTCTGCGGACAAACGACTATCAGAAGATTAAGCAAAACAAAGAAAAAAAAAAAGAAAAAGAAAAAAAAAAACGAACAAAAACAAGGAGTTGTTCGGTCTGTTGACCGAACACCTAACAAAGAGTTGTTCGGGTTTAGGCCCGAACACCTAAAAAATTAAATTGACTATACTCCCTTTGGTTTAATTGAGGGGCTGTTTGGAACCCGCCATTGCGTAGATTAAGATCCAGTTTTAAAAGGAATGTTTAGTTGGTTTTCCAGCAGTGCCCCCCCCCCCCCCCCTGAAAATTTACCTAAGTTACGCCGCTGCTAAAGAGAGCTACAGTGTGGGAACATTTGTGGGGGGACACTCTGTGTTAGCAAATTGCAGGAAAACATTCGACTCTAATATCTAATTCGATTGCCAGATAAATGATCATAAGGTACGATAAGAGATACAAATAGACATGTTTGTATAACACACATAAAAAAATAATGGTGTAGGCCTCACAAAATAGAGTATTTTACTCAAAGGCTAAAAATAGTAAAAACACACATAAACAGGTGTACTAATGTACCAGAAGCAGTCAAAAGGAGACAAATAACGAAGAGAGACAGATAGCACAAACAGCAGTAGGCCTACAGTTAGAAACAAACTTTTCCAAAGTAGATGGCAAAGTAAAAGAGAAGATTGCAAGAACACTTTGCAACTAGTATAGAAGTTGTGCCGGCTTCGTAACGATTGTGTTGTTATATAACTTAATGTTTACAAATCGTTGTCCTTGTTGACTGGCGGGTCAAGATGCCTTTAGAACTATACTTTCCCCATCTACAAAACTACAGTAAATCTCATACTTTTATATTTAATGAGAAAATAGAATTAGCTGTTGCAAACTGCTTACCAACCAAAAGGACGTCAGCCTGTGGTATCAATGCAAAACATAAGTTAGTGGCCTGACGTTTTGACCCTAGCAGAGTCTTTCTCGAAGGCTAAATGACAACACAACACACATACAAGCAGACAAGAGTTGCAAGAGCAGTCAAGTGGAAATACATGAATAGAGAGAGTGGAGGGAGAAAAGCAGAAAGCATTCAGAGAAGGCAGGGGGTTAGCAGGGATTATGAAGACAAAGGTCACGGGGGGGGGGGGGGTAAGAAGGGAAGGGGATAGCTTGACCACAAGAAGTTGGGAACACAAAGGACAAAATGGAAGGTTAGAAGAGAGGTAAATAATTTGTTAATACAATGTGGGGCAGACTAATAAAGTGGATATCTGTGTGGGAAAAGGAGAAGGCAAAGACAAAAGGTTATTAGTCATTTCCTTCTTGGATATTCAAACCATGGGGCTGAGTGGTCTTTATGCGCCTTATCCAAAGTTTTTCCCTACTCAGACATTATATTTATTGTTAAAACTAATTCGTGAACTAATGACTTGGCTTTCTGATTTTTACTGCTTGTATGATGTCGTGCTTGCACACGGAAAATACAATCCACCTCCTAACTTTATAAGTGCCTACAAGCAAATTTAAAACGTCGACTTCTAAATGATATTTCCAATAAACAAGAATCAATTTACGTACCATCAAGGCTCTGTCGGAAAACACTGCTGTTTGGGTACTTCAACCAACTCCGCGTCTACTTGCAATGGCCCTCAACAAATTAGTGTCCACTTTGCAAATCGAAGTCACCGTCAACTCTTCCCGGGTGATGGGATTGGGTGAGGCAAGTTCTCCGGATAAATCACTGATCACGGGCAGTACACTAGAAGAGATTGACGCTGATGTAATGTTATTGCGATACTGCGCCTCGCAGGTCATGTTTGTATGCTTTTCGTCTGTGTATTGCCAAGTTTCCAAGCTCCGCCCATTTCAAAAAGATTGACGACGAGCAACTCTGATGTTTCTAAAAATTCTGTGCCGACTTAATGTAGCCCGTCATCATCGCGAAATAGAAAAAGACCATGTATTAAGCCAGAGCGTTGGACGACAACTCTTGATTTGAGAACTTAAAAACACCACCAAAACCCTTAGTTTGGACTGAAGGACGTCTGTCAGAGTCACAAGATCAAAGGTAGGCCTACGGCTCAACTAGATAGAGAGTGTCAAATATTTGTCATGGAGGAATATGGAAGGCCGGACTACTATTTAGTACCCTTTCATTTTGCAGCACAATCCACATTCCTGAAATCTTCAGACTGTATAAACATTGTTTCTAAAGTGAGCCTTACAATAGCGTGTCTCATTCCAGTCTGGCCAAAGGTTACCTTTTTGTAGAACAAGTACTTTTAGTACGGATAGATGATGAGATTGTGCCTTCGATTATACAAAGTATGGTATTTTGGCACACAGTTAGAGTTTGTCATCAGAAAGATATTTGGCTGTATAAAGAGTCATGAAATTACTGTGGCGTCCCAGTTGACGACTTAGTGAGAGTTTATGTGCAATATATCCGGCCACCTGTGGAATATGCCAGCCCTGTCTGGCACTCAGGGTAAAACAAGTGCCCAAATTGAACACTTAGCAAAATTGCAAAAGAAATCCCTCATAATAACCATTCTCTCTCTTGATCTTAGCAGACATACTTCTTACCAATTGATTTGTAATTAGTTACAAATTGAAAGTCTTAAAGTAAGACGAGACTAGCTCTGCTTTAATTTCGGAAAAAATATTATTAACTCATCGTTGTACAGAGAATGGTTTCCTCCGTGTAGTTCAAATAATCTTCGTAACTCATCCCAACTTGCCATCCCTGTTGGCCGGACCGAAAGGTATAAAAACAGCCTCATCCCTGTTTTAACTAAAATGCTTAGTAAAATAAATTAGTTGTGCTTTGTGTGTATCTTTTTTACTTTGTTTTTATGAATCTTTGCATGGATTTATTTCTTTGTAAATTCAGATTTAATTTAGCCCTTGGGCCGCAAGTTTTGAATGTTTGTAAAAAAAAAACAGAGTAGGCCTAATAATAACAATAATAAAAAACAAAATCGCAGAATTCTCATTTGAAATGGCAGCCGTTTTGAAAATTGCTAGTTATTCTTCCTCTGTTTTTTCAATTACCAAATCATGGCTCTGAAGTCCAATTCTCTGAGTTCCAAGTGTCATATGCTTGTATTTTCGAAGGCACAGTTCCCCCAAACTTTCCCTTTTTCTGGCCTTCTGAAGGTCTGTCTAAATGCAGTTTCTAAGCATTCCTTTCAGATCGCAGAACAATCAACAATATTAATGATCAGACTGCGTTGACAATGTATAAATGCGACATTTTAACTAACGCAATTGTCGCCACGGATCCGTCATGTGCGGATGAAGCGCCTCGACTTCATGCTTCATTTGTATTATGTTTAAGCATGGAGATAGGAAAAGCCTCCATGGTTTAAGTATCTGTGTACTTTTACTGGGATTTCTTTTAAGCAATTTTTAATCTTATTGTCTCCATTAGTGCCTTGTGCACATTTACTGGTTTTTCTGTTTTGTCTGCTTTTTATGACTTGCTTTCTTTTCAGCTTTTTGACTTGATATACAAAATGTCCGCAGTGCAGCCCTTGGGCTGCCATGTGATACTTTTAATATATAAACCAACAGTGAACAAATGAATGAATGGATGAATGTTGTTGGGATGAAAGTGTCATACATTACAGAGTTTTATATAAAGCTTCTATTACAACATGAGCACTTGTGAGCGACGTATACATTTTCCATACTTAAGTCTCAGTAAACGTAGGCCTCCCTGCCATCAACCTTTGCCCCATTATGTCTTTATTATGATGTGGGTTTGGACCGGTGTAAAGCCCATCGAGAAGGTGTGTGGGATGCTATGATAAAATTCAAATAATAATAGTGGCTTCTTATAGCGCTCATATCCGTCACTCAATGACGCTCAAGTCGCTTAGGGCGGCGGAACACTTTTAAAAGTGGGGGGAGGGGCAATTTTTTTTCCCATGTATTTTATTTCCATTTGCACAACATAGGTATGTAGGCACACACCGGCTATGTTGGGCTATTTTGGGGTACAAACATAGACCCACACATGACTCTGGAGGTCTTCCAGGAGTAGAGTATAGACCAATCCCTAAAAGAAACCGTCAAATTTGGCCGTTATCGAGCATTTTCAAAAAACTAAGTTCACGTGATTTATCTGAACCATTTTTTTTTACGCAGATAAATTATATGATCTTTGGAGTTAATTTTACCTCCAGCGATCTAAAAAGTGTATTACTGAACCAAATTCAACTCGGCTGGGTTAACAATAGGAGATGAGTGATTGAGGGGAACACTGCGTAACCCAAAGCGTTATACCATGCCCGATATGGGGCAGAGGGAGGCCCCCCCAAACTAACCCTAACCCTAACACACTCTTCCCTCTTGTATACAGAAGCACCCCCCCTAAAATTCTCAAAAGAATTCCTGAGATTCCCAGAACACAATGAAGACACAATAGAGGGTGGGCCTCCCTCTGCCCCATATCGAGCAGCAATTGCAAAGCGTTGCGCGAGCTAAATAATCCCCTACTTAGGTAAATACCTATCATTATAGCTGAGAGTTGTGCGCGTAAACAGGTGTAAACAGGTGTGTTCTTACACATGCCAACTTATACGGGGTACTTTTAACAATGGAACAATGGACCCCACTCACAAGGTAATTTCAATAGGAACAATTGGGCCCATTCCCAGAAAAGGGAATAATAGAACAACTAGCAGGTCCCACAAACCGGATCCGTACGGCTGTGTGCGCTTACGGGGGTGTCCTTGAATAGCCCCGCCTCCTTACGAGTTGACCAATCACAAGCGCGAAACCCGATCACCATTAGTGCAAAGATCACCAAACGGCTCAAATGGTGATCAGATTTCGCGGTTGTGATTGGTCAATGAGAAATGGGCGTGGCTTAATTGATCGGTGTATTATAAAGCAACTAGAGTACGACCCCACAAACCGGATCCGTAAAGTTGTGTGCACGAGTGTACGTGTTACCTCTGCGATGGCGGCCACTTAGTACGGGGGGGGGGGGGGGCTATTGAAAACATGAAGTTACGCCAATGTCTTTGTCCGAATTGGCGGTAGTCTTGGCCCAAGACATCAGTGATCGATAGTGGATAGTGTAATGCGCTCGGTTACAACTCGTTACAGCGCGCCCTCTTGTGGCTTGAATTACCCAACTTGACTAGTGAGAGCTAGTCAAGTTGGGTAATTCAAGCCACAAGAGGGCGCGCTGTAACGAGTTGTAACCGAGCGCATTACACTATCCACTATCGATCACTGACGTCTTGGGCCAAGACTAAATTGGCGGCTACTGCTGGATTACCGCGTCATCATACGCTGTATAAGAGAGTACATGACGTCTTTATTAACACCCTTAGCAACAGCTGTACCCGTATATAGCCACCAATTCAAAAGTGACCTTAGAGTTAAAAGTTCAGACCATGGCTGCTGACCCTAGATACAACAAACATGTAACGAGTACATCTTTCCCATCCCAATCCATTAAATTCCGTTTGAAAATAATGCTCCGTTAAATCAGCATTCAAAAGTCAAAAGGAGTAATTCAATTTCATTAGTTTAGCATTCACTGGTCTGTGCGTGAATTTGAATGCGTGTTGAGTGATGAAATTGAATGATTTTTTTTACTGAAATTGGCCGGAAAAATCTATATTATCATTTAATTTTTCTTTGAATTTATTTGTTATGATCGAACACAGTATCTTTTACCCAGATAAAATCAACAAGTAATCAAAAGTCTAATAAAGTGTGGCGGACTGAAGTGACTGAAGTGAGACTTTTACCTACACAACTCTGCTATTCACCACGTCCTAACAAACGCCAGGGTATTTTTAAATTGTATTGTGTATTTTGTTTGGTGTTATTTATCTATTTGTAATACCAAGTGCTTCTACAGATGATTGACTTAGTTTTATACGGCATGCTTACAATTCCTTTCAAACTCTTGCCTCCGGTCGGTAGGTTTCAAATCTATAGTCACCTTGCGTAAGCACTCTTTACCTTGAAGGGAAAATCAAACATAAACGGCCACCCCATGAATACAACTACTACTTTTTCTAATATTATTACGAGAAATAGAACTTACCTATATCTGTTGCATCTCTTCCAGCCGGCAAAACCACATTTTTTAGTATATCGCTGACTGCATGTATACGTGCATACGGTAGTCCTGAAAATAATAATAATAATAATAATATTCAAAATTTATATTGCGCCCCTTACATAAAGTTGGTTAAAACAAAAAATTATAATAATAGTTTGTTTATTTCGGGTGGTGTCCTCGAACTGTGATGGCTCTCCATAAGGTTCTGTCCTGCATTGCTGTCCATAGCTCTGCTGTCTCCAGTCCGGTGTCTTTCTTCAAAACATCTAAGTAGGTCAACTTTGGTCTACCACGTTTCCTGCGTCCATGTTTTGGTTCCCAGTAGAATTAAAAAGGTAAGTTTTTAATATAATTTTTTACTAAGTTCAGGTAGTTGACGCGACATCTGAAAGTAAATTTTGTACAATTCCTATGTTGCGTTAAAATTTGACAAGCAAAAAGCTACACACTCATATTGGGATTTGAGAGCACAGCAAAGTACGGAGTCGGAGGCCTTCGGAGAAGCAGGCTGATGGGGGCCGGAGGCGCTCAGACACCCACGAAGCGGCTCTGCAGACAAAGCCCCGGTAAAGCAAAGACCGAGCGTGCCAGGGCGGCGAGGGTCTGCCTGGTTCCAGGCGACGACCCTCCGAGACAGCAAAGAACGAAGTCGGAGGCCTTCGGAGGCGTTAACAAGATGCATAATTTTAAATCGCCGTACATATTTTATTTAACTTTTAAAAGAATTAACTTCATTCGACGATAATTTTTTTCAATTTACAAAAGGCATGAGGGCGCTATATTTTACTGAACTTTTGCTATGTCAACGGTTAACTTGCAAAAATGCGTATTCAGTTTCAGATAGCTGTGAATCTTTTTATTTTGCATTCAACATTTTGAAAATCATTTAGGAATGATATAGGCTAAAGCATAAATTAGCACTGTCGGGTTACAAGGGCCTGTATCCCGAGAAACATTTTGAAAAAGACGGGGCAAGTGCTCAACGGGAAATGTTGACATCGTAATAATATGTGGCTAATTACAACTATTCTTGCAATAAACAATAGGCCTACTTCAAAATGTTACAAGCTTAACCACTGGACATCCTACGTGTAAAATAAACCGACATTACCTAAATTTTAAGATTTGAACAGGATGTTAACTAATGAGAATATATGTAAATGTGGATGTAAATGTTATACAAAACAATTTCGTAATTAGTTTCTGCAGCCCGACAAAGGTCAACATTATATTACATTTAAAACCGTCTATCCAAAAACAATTATGGCATGAATGGTGTGTATACATCCAAGGTGCTGACATGCCCCAAATGTTTTTGTTTTTTTGCTGGGGTGCTCGTTTTTGTTATTTTATATCAGTATTTTTATATATAAAATTAGTAGGGTAGATGGCCTTAGCTTTCGATCCAAACTGGACCTTCTTCAGAGGCATTAACATTGTAAAAATATGGCACAATCCAATTGTAGGAATCCGCTGTTATGATTGCAATTTCCACAAGTGGTAAAATTAAGTAATATAATTACTTTTATGGTAATTTGTTCTTGATGAATGTTTTAATACCAAACAATTGCTCCAACAACCAACCTATCAAACAAAACCTTTTATTATCCATACAGCAAGGAAAGGCTCATTGCTCTGTATTTAATCAAATAGTTTGTCATTTGCTTGAAACATCATATAGTTGGTCATGTAAAGAAAAAGGAAACAAATATAGTGTAGGCTGCATTGTATGTGGAAATACAATTTCGGTGTAGAGTGGAACAAGTTTCTTTCGACCTGTTGGATCGTTCTCGGTGTTTTACTCCATAATGGTGTATGTGGCTGTTCTATGGAATCGCGTAGGCGACCCCTTTACGTTATTAATTGAAACTGTACACCGAAATTTGGAAGACTCAGAAAGATTACAGCTGCCGTTAGCCTTGACCAAGGCGTTGGAGTTTTACTTTCATTTTATTAATTGTCTTTTTACATTAGTTGGTTTTCCCTTTGCGCTCTTGCGCCATTATTGCGCTACCCATGCGCTACCCATGTGCAGTCTCTGGATGTGTGCCAAGCATGTGTAACGCAGTGCTTGCGTGGTGTGAGATGTGTACACGTAGACTATCTGGTTAGAAAGATGTTTTAAAAGTAGAATACAATGATCCACACAAGTATGCCTCGAAATTGCGTGGTTTTCCTTTTACTTTGCGAACTAACACGGTCCGCCATTTAAGGGAGTCAAAAATCTAACCATATGCATTTTATAACAAACGGTCACAGACGCTTTTTATAGACCAACTCGTCCGATCCAAGGCAACGTGTCCCTTTAAGGAGAAGCATATTGCACTGGATCGAAGATACCTTGATGGAGTGTAAACTTGAAGCAGTTCTATAGTGGGGAGCCTTGCCGGTGCTTTGTGGACAATGACCATTGTTCAATCGCTTCTGGTTTTTGGTGTAGCTCGATTGTGTTTTGACCAAACTTTACGGTAATTGCGCATAGATGTGATCATAGAGCTATATTCTTGATAAGATGACTTCTGTTTCTTGAACCAATGTTATGCATGATGTTCTTATTACAGCGCCATTTGCTCACTCTGCAAATGCACCCGCGAAGACAAATCCCCCGATTTTGAGGCAGATAATTTACCTGAAGTGTTTGTCAACATTTTGATTTTATGTGCTTGACACCGTTTTATACCTGTCTCTGGCAATGTTTCACTTGAGATGAGAGCAAATAGTTTTTAGAAAAATAATTGGACCACCATTAGTTTTTACCACACAGGCTGATAAACGATGACAATTAACAGTTTATTTAAGCAATATAAAATCTGGAGCCATGTCCATGCTTAAGCTGTGAACCCCCCCCCCCCCCCCCCCCCCCCCCAACACAACATTACTCAGCACACCCCATGTACCGGTAATAAAACTATGACAATTATACACCGTTTTTTAAAGCTATACATTCAGAGCATGCATAATACTCGCCTAGTACTCCAAGAAGTCAGTCATCATCTAAAGTTATGTAACAGGCAGTTTGGTTTTGGTAATGTCAGAGTTCAGAGCGAATTGCTATGAGTATGACTACTGGACATTGGTGGACCTCAATTGTCGTGTAAACTAATGGATTTTAGTTTTTCACTGAAAGACGTAACATTTTCAATCAGTTGGTTTACAAGGTTCACATTTAAAGTACTTTCCGTACAACACATGTGTAAAAATAAAATCTAGACCATGTAAATGTTCAGTGTTTTGCCTGGTAGGGCATTCTGGATACTATTTACAATGTTTACAAGAGATAAGGGACGTGTCAGTTTAAAAGTTGTTTTGTAACGCTGGAATGCGCTTCTTTGAAAAAATATTTATATATCATGAAGATGAAATGAAAAGTAAATTATAAAGTGATCACTTTTGCATTTCTGGACAGGCTGTTCTACGGTATACTTAACACACAAACATTTACACATAGAGGTACTTCTAATAAGCCCTAAGAATAGATTGTATAAAGCTAGTGGAGGTCCGTTAGATGCCACACTAGCATCGGGTTCTAATGGTATACTATACGTGTACATGTACATGTACGTGTACATGTACATGTACGTGTACATGTACATGTACGTGTACATGTATATGTATATGTACATGTATGTAGGTCCCTACGGGTATCGTCCAAGCTGCACAAAACGCGCATACTGCATGGACGGCCAATGCAGAACAGCAGTCGGTTAACTGAAATTACGTAATCTTGCGCTGCATGGATTGTGGTTTTGGCAATGTCAGAGAGTAGTGCTATTGTGTGTAGGGGAAAAGCGAATCAAACGTGTAACCTTGTCCAGACAGACTATAAGATGAGACTAGTAGTAGTGTGACCACAAAGAAGATTTTGATGGTTTTGTATATAAGCATCATATAGAGTGTTTTTAGAGGACAAGCACAAAAATAGTAGTACCGGAACGCACTCATAATGTTAAAAAAGCTTTAGTTATAGTATTTATAGAGTTTTTTCCTTGTTAAAGGAGAAACAAGTAGGTAAATTAAAGCTTTAAAAAACGTATGAAGCGATATGTGGATAGTTCTTATTATAGTGAAGGGGGGGGGAAAGAAAACTTGTTTGGGGGTTAAGTGAAAAGGCAAGGTTAGATGGGGAACAGGTGTTGGTGGGGGTGGGGTTTGGAGAAGATGGAGGGTGTGAAGAGGAAAACGCCAAAGATGCAGCAAGGAGCGGGAAATTCGTAACTGAATCAGGTGCTAGAAGATAGATTGGCAGTGAGAGGGAATGAAGGTAAAACACATGTTATCTGTGTGGTCTCTGGTCGTAAACCATTCCTGACTGTCTAACCAAGGAGGTAATAAACACTCTTGGCAGACTTCCTGCCTCCCTGTTCTAAGGTATGGTGCCTTCCAAGAAACTGTGTACACCTCATTATGTATGCAACAATTTTGGGGATTAAAGGTCTAAACAGTGGCCATACCAACCTGCACTACGGGCATCCACACAAGACCTCCATGGTCCAACTGTGTTTTAGGGTGGGAGACAAGTGTATCTGTATTAAAAAACTCGGGCAATGGTTAAAACAGAGCTATATGTTGATGTTTTTATGAAACTTCATGAAGGATTGGGGGGAGTGGGTTTTGGAGGAAAAGGGGGGGGGTTTGCAAGGGAAGGGGTTGTTGGAACTCACTAAAAAGAACCTTTTTCCGGTGATAATATGTTGAGCCACTTTTTTTTATTCCTTTAATGGAATGGCTCAAAACATATTTTCAGTGCGTTATATAAGCTGCACCTCATCAGTCACCATTCTGGCTTATGTATCCTTTATTATGAAAGATTTGCAACAAGGAGTGATCAAAATGTAGCTTGTTAGAGTAGAAGGATCCAGCGAGATTAGTATTTTCGTTTGTTTTTAGTTTAACGTAATCTCGTCTGGGGTTGTTCTAAAACCCCCTCGACCCCCTCGACCCCCACGACCCACGACCCACGACCCCCTCGACCCCTCGACTTATGCTCGATTTATTTTTATGTACACCAAAATTGCCACATGACACGATCTCAGCCAATCACGCACGAAGCAAACTGCGCGTGATTGGCTGAGATCGGGTACTGTGGCAATTTTGGTGTACAGAAAAAAAATCGCGGCATTTCCAAGCGTATCTCTTGGCCGACCCGAGCCTGAATAGGAGTATATCCCAACTGGGATCCTGCGTTTACCGCCCGAGTACGATTTAGGCCAACTCATTACGTGATGATCAGGCAGACTCAATTCCGGCTGATCGCTCCCGTCCTGTGTCAACAATTACTACTTGCTCTATGCGGAGCTCGAGGTTGTAGACCCGACCGACCATGGCCCAGACGTGTTTTGGGGTTTTGTCAGTCTCCCACACCCCCGGCCAACGTGATCATGATTGGTGTGCACGTGACGACGTGCGGAAGCGGATTAAATACGCTCATTTTTTATGCTAAGTGACCTCATTTGTCCTGGGGGAAATACGCAGACCATTTCTTTTCGGATTTTGGTGTTGGCACAGAATGTTAAAATTAGCAGTTCGTCGGAAGGAAGTCGCGTCGCCTGTTCTTTGGATCACACGCTGTGAATTCTAAATCGGGGACTTAATTCTTACTCGGCCGTAAAGCGATGTTTTTATGAATTCGGAATTGGGACACGTTTCGATTACGGGGCGGACGTCGAGGGTCGAGGGGTCGTGGGTCGTGGGGGTCGAGGGGGTCGAGGGGGTTTTAGAACAACCCTCTCGTCTGGGTCCAAACCCTGTTGTTTCTTTAATTTATTGTACCAAACTGTTGTTCTTGGAGTAATTCAACCAGGATTTGCAAGTTCTGTTCGTCCATTTCTTTGAGTATGTTTTCTTCGGTTGAATCTTGCAATCTAGCCCGAATTATTTGGTCTTTTATGTTCTTTTGTCTTTTGTAGGCCAACAGAGGTGGTACAGGGAAGAGTTTGTTAAGGAGATCACTGTCATTTATTAAGTGCCAGTGTTTAAACAGTGCACGTTTGAGATTAGAGTGGTGTATTTGTGGGAAGAAAGGCAAGATAAAAACAAGGGGCGGATTCGTTTCCTTCTTGATGTTAGGTAATGCACTCAACATTGAAGTCCTGGGGTCCACGTTAGATTTCGTGAAGCGGGTCAATTCTTCCGTGTTGTATCCACGTTCTATTAGTTTTTCTTTGAAGAAATTGACCTTACTCTCGAAGTCTTTTGTGTGTGTGCATATGCGTTTGTATCTCGTAACTTCACCCTTAATTGACCCCCACCAAATACCGACTCCGGGTGTGCAGATTCTCGAGCAAGATATTGGAACGTGTCCGTTTTTTCGTTGCTATTCGAGTATCAAGCTTCCCCTCTTTCTGAAAACGTTCGCCTTTGTAAATTATGAGGTCAAGAAAGGTGATTTGGTTGTCGGAGATCTCTGAAGTGAACTTCAATGTTGGGTGCAGATTGTTTAACATCTTAATGAAATCCAGCGCTTCATTCTTGTTGCCATTGTAAATTATTAAAACATCGTCTCTGTATCTCATGTAAGCCACTATCTCTGGGTTGTTAGGGAGTATAATTTCTTTTTCGTATTTGAATAAGGTGATGTCACATATTTCAGGACTGCATACACTACCCATTGCCACGCCAATTTTTTGTCTGTAGAACTTGTTTGAATTCGAAGACGTTTGCGCCCAAGATCAGTTCTAAAAGACAATCGGGCAATGATTGATAGCTAGTATACATGTAGGTATCAAAATACCTAATGGATTATCTTCACGTGTGGTGCCAACTGTTAATGTCGGAAACTGGACATCTGTATAGTGGGTTTTATTTTTTGTTGGACGGGATTGTACAATAGTTTCTTCACCCATTTCTTGGCTGATAAATCTTGAAGTTACCAGAAGGTGTAGTGCTAGCTAGTGTCAGGAACCACTGATTCAGAATCTGCAGTGTCGGTGGTAAGTCTACCCTTTTTTGGGCGCGCGCGGGATCGGAACGCGGGAATGGGTTTCGATGACTGTTCAACCCGCCCAAACGTAGCAGCTATAGGGGCGGCCTATCTCGCAGCCATGCCTTGTAGGAACAAATACTGAGAGCCCCTATAAGGGTGTGATGAAGCACTATATTATAAGAACCGATTACTTTTTGGGGTTATTATTACTGGAGGGTTAAAATGCAAGGTTTCAAACACCTTCTTCTTGGGTTGGTAAGCTTCATTTTTATAAGGTGGAATGCTTAGAAAAACTGTTGGCATATTTTAAAACGAGCTGCCCAACCATTTCAATGAAAATGCACAACTCACTGTGTGGTTATGTTCACATCCTTAATGATTGCCGTAATCACAGACCGGCAAATTGTGATTATAATTTCCAACTTAATGGATGAAAATGATTGGTCAAGCAGTGAGAGGGTTGAACCCGCCCAAACGTAGCAGCTAGGGGCGGCCTATCTCATTGAGGGTAGGCCTAACGAATACGTGATTCTGTTTCTTCAAATACTAAATTATTTTAACGTAGTTTGTGGCTAAACAAACTATTCCATATTTGGGGAAAGTCAAAATCTTTGATGAAATAATAATTGAAAGTAAAACTAATTTAAGAAATTTGATCTCCAGTCCCGGTTACTTGTATAAACAATTAAGAGTTTTGCCCAACTGACGTTAATGCTACCAGACGTGAAATGGGTCGCACTAATTCGGACATGATTTGCACACTCATGAGGATCCTGGAAAAAAGCCATCCTTGACCCAAGCGTTATTGTGTTGGGATCCTAGAAAAAGCCATCCTTGACCCAAGCGTTATTGTGTTGGGATCCTAGAAAAAGCCATCCTTGACCCAAGTGTTAGGGCCTATTGTGTTTTAACAAAAAGTGTGTTTTTCAGTATTTTATGAAAGTTGAAATTGTTTATTTATAAAAACTTGCCATGGGTATTTATCTTCATTCATAAATTTGGAAAAATCGAATTTTTAAAGAAGGAACAATTTCATTTAAATAAGCAGGCTTCGTTTGACTTGTTTTTGCGTGTTCTATAAACGCGAGACTTACACGGAATATTGAAAACAGTATTATATTTTTAAGGCATACACTAAATTAAAAATAATAATATATAACATAAATACATCACTAAAACAATAAATAAAAAAGTAGATAAACAAATAAGACCTTGACAAGTTTAAAGTTCAGTTATTGTACAGTGTTATATGTTTATGTCTCTGATTGTTTTAAATGCAGTTTTTATATAAAATATCAGGAAATAATGTTGTTAGATTGAATAAGGAAAACAAATGTGAAGTACAGAACATTAGGTTCACAAATCGACAAAATCTTTTTAAAAATACAAGAAATACTACAAACTCACTGTGTGATCGGAAGCCATAAAGCAAGAATGAAAACCACACAACAGCTGATAACTCTCATATCGTCTGCTTTTGAAGACTATTCCAATCTTGCCCCCTAAAGTGTGATAATTGAGAAACAAATATTTTGGCAAGAAATATTTAAAACTTTCAGTGCTTTCGTCAGTTTGAATTCCCCGAGTGTTTGTTTAAATAATGGCATTATAGAGGCTTGCTATGGGACAAAAATCATTGTTTAGTTTTGGTCTGATGGGCCTAGCTTACTGATTACGAAGTTCATACTAGAACAATTTTTTCTGTAAAATATTTCTCTCTCAAATGAAGACATATTTCAGAAAACTTTATGTAAAAGCCTATTTTTAAAAAGGCAAAAAGCTGATTTTTGTTACATCAGATGGTTGTTACAACCCAAATTAAGGACAATGTGTTTAAATGCTGAAAATGTATGATGGTTTTTCACAATTTTTTTTTTCGTGGCTGCTCATGCAAACGATTAAGCCAACGTTTTCACAGTATTTTTGTTATTTCATGTATGGTCGTTCACACTGAACATGGGCACTGTCTGCAACTATTTTTTTACCAATCCTGTATAATACCTTTACATTCTGCATCTTGAAGTATTACAGTTTTGCTTTTCCTGAAGTCCACCAAATTACACCAATCAAATCGTCGAGGTGCTACCCCGGTGTTTTTGTTCAGAACAGTATTATTGGAAAGCTTAGAAAGCTGAATTTTCGATACTATAGTAGTTAATTGGGCCTTTAGCCGACATTTCAATAGACATGATGGAATAGAACAATGGAAAAGCAATTAGACAAAGGGGATTAGGGGAATTAAAATGACGTGGGTAATACGAGAACAAAGGCATGCAAAAATCTTTAAAAAATCTTTAGCCGACAATTCAAAGGGATATGAGGAGGACAAATGAGGCCTAGAAAAATTGAGCCGACAACTGGAGAGGGATTACTGTACAGGACAAAAGAACCTAGAAATCTTGATCTGTCATAAGTAAGAGATGGATGAATGTGGAGAACAAAGGGGGGACCTTAAAATCTAGATCCGACAAGATAAACAAGTAAAAAATAAAATGATGAAAACATAAAGGGGGGTAAATAGAAGTGGATATAATCGAGGGGGGCAAAAGTCATTGAATGTGAAGCAATAGGACTAATAAATAGTAAATACCAAAATGGCTATTATGCGCCGAATGTACCTTCGATGGGATCGTTTGATGTAGCGGGTAGTAGTCATGAAGTACAAGAGTTTAATTAGGCCGAGTGAATTAGCTAATGAAAATCCACGTCGCGAGAACCGACATGACACCGTTGAATTTGTGTTATGTTATTTATATTCTTAGTGTGTAAAACCATCATGCAATTGCACCACCAACATAATGCGAGGATAATTTTGTATAGGCCTATTTGTCTTTTAATAAAACAATTTATCAGTGGAATAAAAAAACGCTACCCCATAATTTGGTGTTAATAACGCGTACAGTCAATTCGATTCTTTAGAATCGAATATTTGGCTGTTACTTTTAGCAAGTAAAAGACAAATTTATTGAATTCTTAGCTTATTGAGAGAAAAATGCACTCACACTAAATGGACTATCACTGCATCACAACGTTTCCCCCCCCCCCCCCCCCCCTTCTTTTTAACGGACGACGATCATTCGGACCAACAAATTCATCCTTATCGTTCGGTACTCAAACCTATTAATCCGTACAACAGTTTAAACAATTTTGAATGTTTCTTCTACAAGTTACCAAACAATCTTAACTGTCTACCCAGTCCATCTCAAGACTGTTTAGTTGCACATCGTTACGATTAGCATGGAAAATAAACTCACAAAATTCAGATGGCGCGCATGAAAAACCAACACGTTACCGTAGCTCCATGTTTATAACGACGGCATCGTAGTAGGTTCCTCAATCTCTATTAATATTATGTCATCGTTTCTCCCGATACTTCTTACCCAAATTGATATTTCAACAATTATTATTCTTTCAGGCAGAACAACGCATACGGACATTGTTCCATGATTTATACATACGTACACAATCGGTAGAGTTGCCACATGTCTATACCTACAACATTGGACCTTACAACAAATTTTGCCATTAGGTCATGTACCCCTTTGTTGACGAATCGACTAGTGTTCCCCCACTATTTTGTTTTGGTAAAGGATTAAATTTGTCACACATACTGTTTGTCCTTTAACAAGAATGAGTCTATGGGCACAACAACATATAAGAAGACAACCTTTTCATTAAATACAGTTATTTTCTGTGGTAAAAATGACTTCGTCTTCATTCCGATTGAAAGACACTGTTTGTTTTGCGCTATACATCACTAACTTTAGAATTGTGTCAGATTTAACTCACAATATTGAAACTTAATTATCATCATTTACTTAGTTTAGTTATAAACAGTGCTGATTAATTGGAGAACATCTTAAAATAACTTGTTATACATGTGTTCTTTTTTATGTTATAACGGTTTTGTTTTGTTTTTGTGATGTGTTTATTTTATCATTTTGTTTAAATTCATATTAGTAGTTTATGATTTTTTTTAGCTCGACATGCTACTGAAGTTTAGGAATTCATTTAAGGAATATGTGGACACAGCAAAAAAAAAACTACACCTTAAACGAAACGTAAATAATTATTACAAAACGAATGAATACATACAAAGACTGCAACATAAACTAAATCAATAAAGCAAAAATGTGATTAATATTAAATATTAAAAATGTACAATAAAGAATTGTCAGAACACATGTATACAATTTTACAAACAAAAATATTAGGCCTAGGCCTAACGAGAAAATAGAAAAGAAACAGAGAAAAAATGCACTACAAGTCGACGGCATGATGAGGAATGTTCAACTAAAACATCACATTATTATTGTACAAAAACATCGATGCAGTCCGAAAACAGTTGGTTCCAAGTGCAGACACTTGCAAACCTTTCACAGCTAAACACTCAAATCTAAAAACTGAAAACTAAACAACTTAAAAGACTGAAAACGACAAACCTCAAAGTAAAGCAAAAAATATATATATATGTATTTACTGAACTCATGACTTAAAAAACTACACAAAAATTACTTTAAACTACAAACTACAAACTAAAATTTAAAAACAATCTAAGAACGTAAAAACTTAAAACTACAAACTACAAACTCCAAAACAAAAACATACTGAACAAAAACTAAAACTTACTAAAAACTGCAAACTACAAAAAACTATAAAAAATAAAGGAAAACGAAAACTAAACTCAAATCTTAAAAACTATAAAACATTTTAAAAAAATAAGCTACTAAATACAAACTGCAAACTAAAAGCTGGAATAAAACTGAACTCAAAACTAATAAACACTAAATAAACTACTGTACAAAACAAAACAAAATAAAACTAGAAACGTAAAAACTTAAGACTACAAACTTCAAACTCCAAAACAAAACGCCATACAAAAACTAAAACATAGGCCTACTACAAACTGCAAGTTACAAAATTAAAACGAAAGGAAAAACGAAAACTAAACTCAAATCTGAAAAGCTATAAAACTTAAATATTGAAGCTACAAATACAAACTGCAAACTGAAAACTGGAAGAATACTGAACTCAAAACTAATAAACACTAAAACCTGAGTTAAAGTACTTACTTTGTAAAGTAGTCAGTGATGGCAACCCATGTGATTCAGTAATTCACATTTTTAAAATACCAAACCGAATAACCGACTAAGCAACACACCGATTATAGAAACGGTATACATAATTGTTTGGAAAACAAACTATAGATTAATAAAAAAATTAAAACAAAATCAGTTACAAGAAGAAATAAATAAATAATTAAGTTACAAGTTTTAAGTTTTTGTTACACGTTTTAAATTTGTCTTTACACGTTTTGAGAATTTGTTTACACGTTTTGAGAATTTTTTTACACGTTTTGAGAATTTTTTTACACGTTTTGAGAATTTTTTAACACGTTTTTATAATATTTTAACACGTTTTTAAAAAATTGAAAAGTTTTCCCATAGTAATGTACACGTTTTTTATGTTTGCTACTTACCATTTTTTTTTACGTTTTGAGATTTGTTTTACACGTTTTGAGAATTTTTTTTACACGTTTTGAGAATTTTTTTTACACGTTTTGAGAATTTTTTTACACGTTTTGAGAATTTTTTTTTAACATTTTGAGATTTTTTTTTACACGTTTTGAGATTTTTTTTACACGTTTTGAGATTTTTTTTACACGTTTTTATAATATTTTTACACGTTTTGATAAATTTTGTACACGTTTTGATTTTTTTTCTACAGGTTTTGATAATTTGTTAACGAGTGTTTTAATAAAAACTGTACCAAGTTGTAATGTACACTTTTGTTGATATGTTTTTCATACTGTTAAGTACTCTACAAAAACAAGCACGCAAGAATTCTATCCAAGAAACAAAGTGATAGCGGTGGGGCGTGATGAAATACATCAGCTGGACTTGGTAGACATGTCCAGCATATCCAAACACAATAACGGAAATACGTTTTTACTTACATGTATCGATGTATTTTCTAAATTGTCATGGGTAAATTGCATTAAAAAATAAGACCGGGAATACGCTATAGTTGAAGCGTACAGAAATATTCTAAGAACAGACAGGAGACAACCTATCATGATTTATAGATAGGTAGCGGATAAAGCATAGATAAAGGTAGCGAATTTATGAATAAGCTATTCCAACGCTTTCTAAAAAAAACAAAAAAACATAACGTTTTACACAACAATTAGCGAAGCGAAAGTTTCAATGTCAAAAGGCCATTTTGGTGTAAATAACGTACCGATTATGAGTCGTGAAATACTTTTACATGTTCTATCAGAGAGTCTTTTCCATGCCCATGCCGGTCATTCAACCCGGTTGTTGACTTATGACGTCACTAGCTTGTTTACGAGTGCATATACCCAGTTCCCATCTGGAGTGTACATGCACCCCATCACAGTAAGACATGTACATGTACCCTAATGGTTTGGTTTGGTTTATTGATCTCTGCGACCCCAAGAGGAGTATGAGAGCCAGTACAGGTTACAAAGTAATTAATATAACGGTTATAAAGGTTAAGAAAATAAAGTACAAGTTAGCTTTATATAATACATTATCAATAAGCAAGAATTAGTATAACCAAATGATTACGGAAATTTAGACAGTATGATCTTTATAAATTTAGCTAGATTACTCAATTGAAGGTAACCTTTTACATTAAACAATAACCCCAATTTGACAGTGTTTGGGTTAGTCCAGTAAAACCTCTTTATATAAGAGCGTCTGTCTTCGTGAAGTGCATTACAAACAAGAGTATAGTGGAATTCATCACAATTGCCTTCAGAATTACATAACGGGCAAACTGTGATATTAACAGGTGATTGAGATGGTAAATAGCGGACATCAGATGATGGAAGGTGGTGGTTTCCACAACGAAAACGAGCTAATGCTGATCTACTAGAATTTTTTAATTTGACAAGGTACTTCTCAGAATCTAAGTTAGTTTTAATAAGTTTATAAAAGGAACATAGTCTGTTATTTGAAATGTCACATTCCAGGTGCTGTTTAGCAATATCCTGTAGTCTACGATCAAATTCTTTAGAAAGTCTTTTTTTAGAAAAATCACTAATGCCAGTTGAGTAAAAACCAGAACCTACAGGCAAACAATACGGTGAATAGAGTTATGCAATAAACCAGTCGGGCGTGACCATTGGCTGGGATGCACCCCTGGCCATGCGGCAGTCCGAATCCATTCAACTGCAACATTAGACGGGTCCTATCTGTACTGTCTTTTTGGACCAGTGAGCTTCGGCGGACTCCCACCTACGAGCTAGGCGTAGGTAACTATAAGTATATTTATAGGCCGCTAAATACAACACTGTCCATTGTTGATCGGTGATGTTTAGTACCATGTGCCCCTGTTATTGTGTTTATAGCCTGTTGTAAATTGCATTCGCCACCCCTAGTACAGAAGACCATCGATATGTTTCATGATAGCAAGATCCCTCCCTGTCCTAAAAACATTTAGAAACTTTAGATGGTAAGTTCAGTCATTGGATGACAACATACTGACCTCAATACATTTTAAAAAAATTGTTATTGCTATGCACTTAGTTTTCATCAATCAAAGTTAGTCCATGTGTATGTATATACAAAAATTCACCATGTTGGGAAAGTATACAGAACGACAATTAATCTCCTGAACGATCTGGTCTTGGGGAGATTACGTTTACTTTGCCGACGAACGCACTCCTTTGCAAGCAAAAGTGGGGATGAAGAGCGCCGACCTAGACTTTCTGTTACTAAATTCTGTTAAAAATAACATTATAGTGCAAAAAGAAAATAAACAAAATATGAAGCTTGTAAAAAACATCATGGCTGACAACTGCGTGTTTACGTAATGTACTTCATTGATACTTTCTTTGCTTTATTCGATGACGGAATAGGCGTTATATTATTCTATGGGGGCAAAATGCAACACGTATGCTTACAAACAGCAAGAATTATGTCAAGTGGGACCCCTCTGATAATGTTATCCATGTCCATTGCTTGAATGAAGTTTTTCATAAAAATATCAATAGTTGGTGCTTGGCAAATATCGTGTGGTAGTTTGTTCCATTCTGCAAATGATCTAGGGAGGAAGGATAATTTATAAACGAGCATTTGTTTACAAGCATTGGTGTATAACCGAAAAGGTTTAGAAGAAAACAAAAACCCAAATGATAACACTGAGAAAACATGTTAAAACCATAATACTTAATAGCCATATTTTTGGAAAGGATTTACTGACGAGATAGACAAAAAGTGAACTGCAGACCTAACACGATTGAAGGGATGTACACGCAGCAAACAGACATCTTCAGAACTATGATGGCTAAGAGTCTGAATAAAGACAACTTATTAATGACATGAAAGGGGGATTAGCGTATAACAAAAGGCGTCCTAAATATCCTGATCTGACATTTTCAAAAGAAAAGTATGGACTAGCGTTAAAAAAAGCTGTTCCACTTCTTGGTTTAGTAAGGGCAACGAACGAATCAAACTTGAACATTTTGATCTGCAGGAAAATATAGAAAGCATTGCACTTAATAGTGTTTGCAAAGACCATCTAAAAATTGATAGTTTTAGGACTTATAAAGTGTGATCTTTTTCAATCTCTGACACTCATTCCGCATTTTTGGACGACGACGCTAAGACAGAAGGAAACCTCTGCTAAACAATATCTGCCGCATATTAAACCATGGCTGAAGTATTCATACCTAATGTAGACTGTGACGGTGTGTTTTAAATAAAGGTAAAGAAGTAAAATTATGTATTGAATTGTTATCCAATCATTCTGTGAGAACTTTTGACCGTTGATCCGTGCACGTAAGTATAAATTAAATAATAGAGGAACAGTTATGTAATATTACTTTTAACACAAACTACTATATTCATTCAGTTGTTTGATCGCGGAGTCAATCGGAATGAAGACGAAGTCATTTTTACCACAGAAAATAACTGTATTTAATGAAAAGGTTGTCTTCTTATATGTTGTTGTGCCCAGGATAGACTCATTCTTGTTAAAGGACAAACAGTATGTGTGACAAATTTAATCCTTTACCAAAACAAAATAGTGGGGGAACACTGATTCGTCAACAAAGGGGAAAATAGAATTAGCTGTTGCAAACTGCTTACCAACCAAAAGGACCTGTGGTATAAATGCAAAAAATAAGTTAGTGGCCTGACGTTTCGACCCTAGCAGAGTCTTTCTCGAAGGCTAAATGACAACACACAACACACATACAAGCAGACAAGAGTTGCAAGAGTAGTCAACAAAGGGGTACATGACCTAATGGCAAAATTTGTTGTAAGGTACAATGTTGTAGGTATAGACATTTGGCAACTCTACCGATTGTGTACGTATGTATAAATCATGGAACAATGTCCGTATGCGTTGTTCTGCCTAAAAGTAAAAGAATCATAATTTTTGAAATATCAATTTGGGTAAGAAGTATCGGGAGAAACAATGAAATAATATTAACAGAGATCGAGGAACCTGCTACGATGCCGTCGTTATAAACATGGAGCTACGGTAACGTGTTGGTTTTTTCATGCTCGCCATCTGAATTTTGTGAGTTTATTTTCCATGCTAATCGTAACGATGTGCAACTAAACAGTCTTGAGATGGACTGGGTAGACAGTTAAGATTGTTTGGGAACTTGTAGAAGAAACATTCAAAATTGTTTAAACTGTTGTACGGATTAATAGGTTTGAGTACCGAACAATAAGGATGAATTTGTTGGTCCGAATGATCGTCCCTTAAAAAAAGGGGGGGGGGAAACGTTGGGATGCAGTGATAGTCCATTTAGTGCGAGTGCATTTTTCTCTTAATAGGCCTAAGCTAAGAATTCAATAAATTTGTCTTTTACTTGCTAAAAGTAACAGCCAAATATTCGATTCTAAAGAATCGAATTGACTGTACGCGTTATTAACAGCAAATTATGGGATAGCGTTTTTTTATTCCACTGATAAATTGTTTTATTAAAAGACAAATAGGCCTATACAAAATTATCCTCGCATTATGTTGGTGGTGCAATTGCATGATGGTTTTACACACTAAGAATATAAATAACATAACACAAATTCAACGGTGTCATGCCGTCTTATCCTCGGCTCTCGCGACGTGGATTTTCATTAGCTAATTCACTCGGCCTAAACTCTTGTACTTCATGACTACTACCCGCTACATCAAACGATCTCATCGAAGGTACATTCGGTGCATTAGCCATTTTGGTATTTACTATTTATTAGTCCTATTGCTTCACATTCAATGACGTTTTCCCCCCTCGATTATATCCACTTCTATTTACCCCCCTTTATTTTTTCATCATTTTATTTTTTACTTGTTTATCTTGTCGGATCTAGATTTTAAGGTCCCCCTTTGTTCTCCACATTCATCCATCTCCTACTTATGACAGATCAAGATTTCTAGGTTCTTTTGTCCTGTACAGTAATCCCTCTCCAGTTGTCGGCTCAATTTGTCTAGGCCTCCTTTGTCCTCCTCATATCCCTTTGAATTGTCGGCTAAAGATTTTTTAGATTTGTGCATGCCTTTGTTCTCGGATTACCCACGTCATTTTAATCCCCCTAATCCCCTTTGTCTAATTGCTTTCCCATTGTTCTATTCCATCATGTCTATTGAAATGTCGGCTAAAGGCCCAATTAACTACTTAATATGCATAAGATCACAACCATTGTACATCTTTCGCAACGGTTAACGTTGATATTCTCGATATCTTATACGTTTATAAACGTATAATATAGGCACTATTATACGTTTATAAACGTATATATAGGCACTATTATACGTTTATAAACGTATAGACATCAATAAATTTAAATTATAGAAAAGGACTCTCAAAAGCCACCAATTTATAAAGACTGCAGTAAAATACAGCTTGACGAAATTCGCTGCCCCAAAAACAAATAGTTGCACGAGTTTTTAGAAGTAACCAAACTTACCGGACGTTGCTTAGCATCACAATTTAGCGAATTAATTTCACCAACGCGCACGGCAATTAACAGTTGAAGTCTTCCCCTCTGTCTTTGTATTGATTATCTCAGAACACTTCCTTCTGGTTGATATACAGAATGGCCTTGACCAAGTTTATCAGTTCATAGAGAATTGGTTTCGCGAATCGAGGAAGTGAAATTTAATACACCAGTTGAAACTGAAAGTGAATTGACCGGTTTTCAGAGATGAAAACAGCTCTACGTGCTCTTTCCGATTTCTCGACACTACCGATATTGTTTATGTGTACAGTACTACCCACCGGGCTGTCTTTAGCAGACTTTTGAATCGCTCGTCAAGCACTGGTATGTAAGCTTTACTTTGGTCGTATTTCATTCGTATTCTTGTTACTGTTTGTAAAAAGGCCCACCACTTTTCCAGTCCCAAACACTGCAAAAACCGGTTTTCAAATTGATTACATTGGTATTGTCACATATCGAAATCGAGAAAGAAAAAAAAACACCAACATTTACAACATAGTGTGTTAAAATAATACTAAATCCTGCCGACACACTTAAATCGGTGTTGTTTTAACACCGTATGGTGTTAATTCTCTCTGGGGTATCGAAATGTGACAACATCTTCACCCTAGTTTCTGCAGTGTACAACAACCTATTGGGGTTTGGGCACAAGTGTTTACTCTCGGTCAATTATTAGAAGTGTTATTTTACCAACTCTTAACCCTCTCACTGCTTGACCAATCATTTTCATCCATTAAGTTGGAAATTATAACTACACTTTGCCGGTCTGTGGAAGTCAACAACCCCAGGTCACAATCTGGCAAATGTTTTACACTGTATCCCTTTTATTGGGCTCTCAAATCTGTCAACTAGAGAATAT
Source organism: Leptasterias polaris (assembly GCA_037783415.1). Lineage (NCBI taxonomy): Eukaryota > Metazoa > Echinodermata > Asteroidea > Forcipulatida > Asteriidae > Leptasterias > Leptasterias polaris. Next base: position 1,336,864 of record JAZGTN010000152.1, on the reverse strand, counting down.
TAATGAGGATGACGATCTGTTTTCTCACTGTTTGATGGGGCGCACCCCTAATAAGATGGCACCTTAATGGTGTCAATGAATGAGAGCAAATCTAATGAAGGTGCATGCGCACCGCTTTTCTGTGTGTTTTGTTTTGTGGGGGGGGGGGCTGATTTTGTTCCTCTTTTCTTTTACTTAATTATTTAATTATCTATTTATTTATTTATTACTGTATGGTGAGCAAACTTGTTTTCTAATTGTTAGGTAATGCTTTAAAACCATGGAAGTTCTCTTTTTGCCGTAAGCAAAGCAAAAACAAATTATAAACTTGCCGCCAGGTTCTTGTGAACACACCCACTGACATTTTGAATCTTCTCCATTGCTTATGGGGAAAAGTTTTGTTACACACAAATTTTCTGCTTCAAAAAGCACAGTAATGCGTATCAGTAGACATCTTTATGAAATTTGATCCGACTTTGTAACCGTAAGCTCACAGGTTAAGTCAATGGGTTTTTAGGGAAAGAAAGAATAATAATAACTAGAGATAGTGATTGTGTACAATCACAGAGCTGTTCCAATGCCCAAGGAGTCTCTAATTGAAAAGAAATTGAAAATCGGTTGTGTACTTCTTGAGATATGGTCCCACTTCCGGTTGACCCGGAAGAAAAGGTCAACAGGGGTCACGGTTACCCAAGTCTATTCTCCAATGACCATTAGGAGTCTATAACTGTACAAATTTGAAAACCAGTTGTGTAGTTCTTGAGATATGGTGTCACTTCCGGTTGACCCGGAAAAAAGGTCAGCATGGGGTCACGGTTACCCAAGGAGCCTATAACTGAAAAAAGTTTGAAAATCGGTTAAGTTCTTGAAATAAGGTCTCATTTCCGGTTGACCCGGAAGTAAAGGTCAACATGGGGTCACGGTTACCCAAGGCTTATCTCCAATGCCCAAGGAGTCTATATCTGAAACAAGTTTGAAAATCGGTTGTATGGTTCTTGAAATATGGTCTCACTTCCGGTTGATGCGGAAGTAAAGGTCAACATGGGGTCACAGTTACCCAAGGTTAATCTCCAATGCCCAAGGAGTCTATAACTGAAAAAAGTTTGAAAATCGGTTGTGTAGTTCTTGAAATATGGTCTCACTTCCGGTTGACCCGGAAGTAAAGGTCAACATGGGGTCATGGTTACCTAAGGCTAATTTCCAATGCCCAAGGAGTCTATAATTGAAAAATGATTGAAAATCGATTGTGTAGTTCTTGAGATATGGTCCCACTTCCGGTTGACCCGGAAGTAAAGGTCAACATGGGGTCACGGTTACCCAAGGCTAATCTCCAATGCCCAAGGAGTCTATAACTGAAAAAAGTTTGAAAGTCGGTTGTGTAGTTCTTGAAATATGGTGTCACTTCCGGTTGACCCGGAAGTAAAGGTCAACATGGAGTCATGGTTACCCAAGGCTATTCTCCAATGCCCATTAGGAGTCTATAACTGAATAAAGTTTGAAAATCGGTTGTGTAGTTATTGAGATATGATCCCACTTCCGGTTGACCCGGAAGTAAAGGTCAACATGGGGTCACGGTTACCCAAGGTTATTCTCCAATGCCCATTAGGAGTCTATAACTGAACAAAGTTTGAAAATCGGTTGTGTAGTTATTGGGATATGATCCCACTTCCGGTTGACCCAGAAGTAAAGGTCAACATGGAGTCACGGTTATCAAAGGATAATCTCCAATGCCCAATGAGTCTATGACTGAAAAATGTTTGAAAATTGGTTGTGTAGTTCTTGAGATATGGTCCCACTTCCGGTTGACCTGGAAGTAAAGGTCAACATGGGGTCATGCTTACCCAAGGCTAATCTCCCATGCCCAAGGAGTCTATAACTGAAAAAAGTTTGAAAATTTATTGTGTAGTTCTTGAAATATGGTGTCACTTCCGGTTGACCCGGAAGTAAAGGTCAACATGGGGTCATGGTTACCCAAGGCTAATCTCCCATGCCCAAGGAGTCTATAACTAAAAAATGTTTGAAAATCGGTTGTGTAGTTCTTGAGATATGGTCCCACTTCCGGTTGACCCGGAAGTAAAGGTCAACATGGGGTCACGGTTTCCCAAGGCTAATCTCCCATGCCCAAGGAGTCTATAACTGAAAAAAGTTTGAAAATCGGTTGTGTAGTTCTTTAAATATGGTCTCACTTCCGGTTGACCGGAAGTAAAGGTCAACATGGGGTCACGGTTACCCAAGGCTAATTTCCAATGCCCAATGAGTCAATAACTGAAAAAAGTTTGAAAATCGGCTGTGTACTTTTTGAGATATGGTGCTGCAAAAATTAACTAATTAAAGCTTTGAATTACCGTAATTTGACACCTGATGACGTCACAGTAACAAAAATGTGTTTTTCTTACTAATAAATTTGATAAGGTACACGATGGTATGTAACTTATCCCAATCCAATGCCTTTTAACGAAAACCCTATTAGAACGTACGTATATCCTCTCTCGATTCCAATATCACGGCAGTCTTTGACGCCTAGCCGTGATTGCGCAATCACGGCACAATTTGCCAGCTAGCCATGGGGTCCAATTTGTCACTTCTTCGTTAATTATCTTGGAAATACATTGTACATTGATTAGTTTTAATGATCTGGAATTACTCTTAGTAAAAGTATTTCACTTTTCAAAACAGTTTGGGTAATTTAGGAAACTTATTTAGAAAATATTGTGTTTTTGAACAGTAAAACTTGTGCAATCTGAGCACAATATGAGCACCATGTCTTTTGTACACAGATAAAAAACGCGCCAATAGATGATGTCATGATGACGTCACAGTGAAAAATATGCCGTAATCCACATCTACTACCTAAAAGGAGTACATAATTGAAAAAAAATTGAGAATTGGACGTATACTTCTTGAGATATGATTCAAACAAGATTGCCTAATTAAATATTCACATGACTGTCACGTGAATAATTAATTAAGAATTTTAATCCAATTACATCTAAATTTTAATTCAGGGCATAAGCTTTAATTATGGTATATGATTTGTCTACTTCTGATAATTCTAAGAGAGACATATGACAGTCAGAAAAGTCACAGGTTAAGTCAATAGGGTTTTAGGGAAAGGAAGAATAATAATAAAAAAAAATAAAAATCTTGACGAAAACAATAGCTGTTCCGACAGAAATTGTCGGAACAGCTAATAATAATAATAATAAAAAATAATAAAAATCTTGACGAAAACAATAGCTGTTCCGACAGAAATAGTCGGAACAGCTAATAATAATTTAAAAAAAAAAAAATCTTGACAGAAACAATAGCTGTTCCGACTGAATTGTCGGAACAGCTAATAATAATAATAATTTAAAAAAAATAAAAATCTTGACAGAAACAATAGCTGTTCCGACTGAATTGTCGGAACAGCTAATAACTAGGGATTAAGAGGTAAACGTGGTCGAATTACTTAGGAGGGGAAGCTAAGATGCATATCGGGAGATAAAGTCACGTTTAAAAGAATACTTGAAAAGACTCGAGGACCGGTGAGACCTTATGCGCTCATCTATGGCATTCAACACACGGGAACCGAGGAAGCGGATCGTGTTCATAGAATAAGTGGTGCAAGTGAATGGAACATATAGATTAGTGCAAGATCTAGTGGAGTGGCCGTGGGTTTCTTGAATAGCCGTGAAGAAGGAAGAGATGACTTTGGGAAGAATGAACTTAAACATAAATATCCCAGTATGGAGTTTATTAATATCAGCGACAGTGAGAGTGTTTAATTGTGCGAATAGAGGTGCTGAATGTTCTCTGTAGGATGAGAAAGTACAGATACGAATAGCCCTTTTTTGAGACACATACAAAGAGTGCAGCCTAGTATTACTCACCGATGCCCAGACAATGTTACAAATTTAGGTATGGAAAGATAAGGGTTAGTAATGCGAGTAGCTGAAGGATCAATTTCAGTTTAAGGATCAATTTAAGTGTACTTGTTGCTTGAACGCATCTTACAATACAAATGCGTAAACCTCAAATATACCTTGCCTAAATTTTTAAGAGGGTCATACAAAGCAGGAATAAACCCAATGGTTTCTAAATACAATTCTACAATGTCATTATCTCTTTTGAACTATTCTTGCCAATTTTGATGCCGTCACTCATTTCATGTTTGTTCATTTGCATTTGTAAATGTTTGTGTATAGACCATGTTTAACCTTTGTTTACAGAGTGGTGACCTTCTACATTATAATGCATTTCCTGACGGGCAAGATACTACACAGGCCATATGGGAAAATTTACGTTTTGTCATAATTTTCACATAAATTCAAAATTTACAAAAGCAACAGCTGTACAGCTTTTGTGCCTGCAGGAAGTCCAGGCTCTGTGGCTCTTTTGTAAACATGTGATGTCACAGGTCACATTGCCTTCCCCTTGTTTTTCTAATGTTATTAACTTAGAATCTTTGAAGATAAAGTTGTGGGCATGGGCTGTTTTTAAGAAATGCAAAAGTTTGTTTAAAATGCGTCTCAGTTTATGGAGTAAATGTTTACCTGAGATTTTTTATTATAATGTTTTGGTGAGGAATCCAGGCGATCTGGATTGAACAATTCACTATAAAACCAACTGATACAGGTAGATATAATAACTTAGAACTAATAGATCAGTGAGTATAAATTTACAATAACCGCATACAAAAGCTCGTGAACCCGGATCTAAATTTTAACAGGAAGTCTTATTACAACTAAACCATTTAAATAAATGATCTAGAAGTTTCTTCAGTTTGTTTGTTACAAACACTCGGAAAGTGTTTTTGAGTGTAACATCCGCGACAGGGCAGGATAGGCGAAAGGAAAAGAGAAAAAATTGTGTTAGTTAGTTCTCAATTCGAAGAAGGTGAATATCACAAATTGTCAGTTTCGCTCAGGTCTAATGAAAGTAAAAGAACGTTACAATACACTCCATTTTGTTTTATTTTCAGTTTTCTTTTTTGTAAATGCAGTTTCTGAAAGTTGTCAACGAACCCAGTGAAACTTTGTCAAATACCCAACTGAATTTGTATCAGATTTCAAGATATCTTTGTTCTTTCATCGACAGACTGTGGCATTCAAAATGTATATATTCCTTTACTTCGAAACAATAAAAAGTGAAAGATATAATCGACAATTAATCTCTTTTAGTGTTAGACAAATGGCAAAGTGAGTAATGGGCAACATATTATTATTTTTATTTTAAGAAATCGTCTAACATCACAAGGCCGAACGGTCACTTCAAGGTGAGAGCTACACTAAACTTAGGCTATATGGGATGTCGACTCGAGCACAATTGCCACCTATACTCCTGGGGCTGAAACAGGGTTACCCTCTACAGTTCGTATAAAGATGTATAGGCATGGGTATCATCCACTAGAAGCCTCCCTGGTAGAGCAGAATGCAATTATGGTTAAATGCCTTGCTCAAGGGCACAAGTGTCATGACCGGGATTCAAACCCGAACTCTGCTGCTGACAACACCAGAGCTTGGGTTCCGTAAAGAAGACCGCTCGGCCACGACACGCCATTACAATTACCAAAGGCTATAGTTATGTCAAAGGGTAAAATAAGACATGAGGGTAAATGGTGTGTAATGTTTATTCTGTTTCAACATGAACGTTGTAAACATTTACTTAACATTTTTCCAAGTACTTCCTGTTCAACTTGCTTTTTCTACAAACCTAGAATTCTGGGATAGGGAAGTTTAAGCATTATCCTTAATGAAATATCATTCCCATGAAGGACCCCTAAGACGCAAACTTCCCTTTTCTCATGTGTCACGTCCCTGTGTTTTTGTTTCTTTTTTTGTGCAGATCGTAAGATAAATTTATTCAACCCTTCATTTACATCAGGCCAAGTGCTGGCCGAGCAGTTAGCAGTATGACTTCGCCGTCATACGGCAAGCTGTCCAACGGCCACTTGATGAAGATCTGGCTGGTCTTCATCTTGGGCGTTGGAACATTCACCATGGAACCGGTGCAATCCAGTTTCATCCGGTTCAAGGCGGATACAGAGTACATCTACAATTTCCAGTCATCAACAGATCTGAAGAATGTTGAAACACTCCTTGCTGAATCTAAGGTAATGGTTTTTAATACAAATATTAAAAACCACTCATTCCAAGCTTAAGACATGCACTTCACTGAAACTTGTGACAAAACAGTCAAAAACTACTAATTTTAGGAGATGTTACATTAAAAGTGACAAGTTTTGGGGGTGCTTTTTGACTGAATTTCAGGAAGTACCATAGTTTAACTCTATGGGAAGACAATTAATGTCAGTGAACTACGTAGGCCAAGTTAAACCATCGCAAAACGAACTGCATTGAACCCGAAAACTCACTGGCAATCGATCTCAGTCAAGTAATTTTAGCCTGGGGCTCAATTAGGGGGCATACACTGGACCAAAACAAATTTATTAAACTGCAATAAATGTTTTCCCACCTCTGCTCTCCATCCTTGCCTTTGGAAAACGAGGACTCTAATTCAGTGTTTGCACATTGACTTGACTGGTGTCGTTTTGCACAATTTTGAGCAAAGGCAAAAATTGTGTTACCATTCATTGAAAATTTGAAAATAGGAATACATGCACTGCAATCTTTTCCACATCTACGCTCTTCATCTAAAAATTTCCTTTCCTTGTTCCTTCTCTTCATGAAGATTGGGTTTTTGGTGGTAAAAAGTCCTGATACGGAAGTTGGATTTCAGCAAATCTACCTACGTGTTCATTCAGCAGCCATCACTGGCAGTAACAGTCAAGGTAAACGAAATCACTGTTGACATGCTTTACTTTGGGCATCAATAACTTGTCGACATATTTTGTCAACAAATCACGTTTGACAAACACAGTATTGTTAGGTTTGGGCGCTTTGTATGGATGTAATTAACGATTTCCGTGAACTTGGCAAGAATTTTGCTATGTTTTTTTTCAGCCGTTTAGACGACTAATTTCGTGCATGGTTACACAGCCAAAGCGATGTTGAATTTGTTGTTGTGTATCCATAGAAACTGTAAACACAAAAGACCGATCGTGACCAGAACTCAAGTTCATGGTGCTATTCACCACTAGATACTGCGCTCGGGGTAACCTCTGAGTCAAGACCAATAAGAATTTCGTATCGGTGTAGTATTCCACACCCAAAGTGCCATGTAATTAGCCTCTGGTGTTATAACAACTTATCTTTTACGTCAATGCAATCAGCCACCTTACATAAAACTATATCTCTTAAATTTCGTTAATTGTAATTTTTATTATGTTTTCCCCACTTAATTTCCCTGATGTGTTGTGTGATTCTCCGGCTTTATTTTCACTATTGGCTCCCCCTTGCCCCCTCTGTCTCCATCTTTCCATCTAGCAGGCATGTTTTTTATCAGGTTGGCTTTGAATGTATGGCTGTATCTCACTTGGTGGTTATAGCTAGGGCTGTTTCTAAGTGTGTTGCTAAGGACTCACTATATACGTTAACGCATGATGACGCGGAGACCTATAGCCGTCGTAGCCATAGGTGTATCCAATTCGGACACAGCCTATGAGTCGGTTTTTACATGGCATAAATGTCAGGACTCGAATTTGAAGGATACAGTTTGTAAACGTCTATTACATGATTGCTCGTTAAATGCAATATATATTACTTTACGAAGACCCTAACAATGCATGTCATCCGAGACCTGAGCTCAAAGTGCAAACGGTAATGTTTACATGTAACTCATAGCAACGGCCAGCAAACAAATATTTGAGCGAGTCTATGCCTTTCAACAAATACAATGTCCATTTTTACCCGAGTGTACGATGACTGGGACTGTTCATTGTAATTTTTTTTTTTTGCATTAAAACCTGCCCCAAGGGTTTGTCAATATTGAAAAGTATTCCTATCTAACAAAGTCATCGCGTCTTCCAGCATTTTTTTTTTACTTGTCCATTGTTAATATTACACGGAAAAACTAAACTAATCCTTTTTTTCCTGAGGAGTTTTATTGCGCGTTGAGACCCCTGTCAATATTATGGCAGATTACACAAAACAAATGATTAGACACGCCCGTGAGCATTTAATGAAATAGACCCCTACTGGGAGAGCTCCTGTTTATGGAGGAAGTAGAGAGCCGCGCGTATTAAAGCAAGACCCGAACAACAACACAACAACCTGTTTATTCACTTAAAAAACACACGGGTAGTGTATACTGCCAGGAAGAGGGAGCTGTCGTCATCATGTCGTATAGTGCAGTTCACCAAAAAGGCATCAACATTTCAGGAACTTCATTTTTAAAGTTCATTATCCTAATGACGAAAATTAAAAAAAATGCGGTTGAAATCCCAACGAATAACATTGTCATTCCTGGAGGTTAATAAGGGTGCAGAACTTTCAAAAAATGTGCAACATCTTAAAGCGCATAAGTCACATTTGTAATTGTCAAGGACCAGTATCCACCATTGATGTGACCCAACATATATACACTTTATAATAAAAAACTTGTGAAAGTTTAAGCACAATCGATGGGGAAAAAACTTAAACGTTTTTACTGTTTTCAAACATTGGTTTTCGACTCGCACGATCAAAACTAATTGTTTTACTCATTTTTTCAAAACTATTGCATTTCAAGCAAAAATATGTCATAGGAAGTTAATTACCCATCTATAGATGTTAGTTATAATTTTTTATCTTTTTATTTTTTATATGTAAATTTTTGATGAGTTTACCAACTTTATACCATGAACGTTGTGTGCAAACCGGTGAACATTGTAACCGTAAAACAAGTCAGGTCGGGTTTTTCGTTACACGATATGTATTGTCATCGGGTTTAAGGAAATTAACCTAAACTTTGTTGGTAAAAATGGCTGTAGCGGGTGAGTTAAAGTCCTTTTGAAGCAGGTGTCATAAAATGATACAGTTCTGCTTAGTATGTTATTGTAAAGTTGCTGATTATTTCAGATTTCAAAAAGATTATAAAAGTACTATAGAATGAACCATAAGGCTTATTGCTTTTGTGGAAATTAGTTTTTCAGTTCGGAGTAAAAATAGTGCCTTAACATACAGAACCAATACTTGTTGAAATGATGTTAAGTGCACTCTCAATTATTCACCCAATGTGTTGTCTTTTTTTATAGTTCTTTTGAACGAGGAGCACGACTACGATGGGTGGTAAGTTTGTCATCATCAAGAGGCTATTTAAAACAAACGCCTCTAACAACACTGATCATCACAATCACATTTTTGTATCCAAAATGAGGTATTCCATATTTCCATAATTATATCTTTTTCTTTTAAAAAGTTTTAGTAACGGCTTAATCACTATCTCATTTCTTACTATCTTGTCATCTTGTGCAACCAATCACCACACATTCATAATCAAACTCTTTTAAGACCTTTGTTGTTGTTTCCCGTAAATTTTGAAGTCCCTTTGTCACAATTTCACAATTTTATTTATTGTTATTAAAAGTTAAGCCCCGAAAAAATAACCAATATCTTTAATTTAGAACTGTTTCCACGCTGATGCCAGAGGTGCGCCACGAAACTCAATTTCTGAACACATTTTCACTGCACGCCCCATGGTCTATTGCTACAAAGGTTTGAGGACCAGACAGCCCAAACAGTGTTTCACATTAAACAATTTGTAAAATTTCACAATCTTGCTAAGATTAAGCATGCAAGGAGCCCATCAGCTGACCAAAAGGCCAACATAAAGGCCAAGCTAAGGGCTTAAAATAATGAGAAGAAGTATAAGAATATACAGGGGAAATATCTGTTTATTAGAGTTCGTTTGGGGGAAACGAGACAAAATGCTGGGTAAATATCTTGCCAAACTTTCCATTGGAACATAATTGAAGAGGTGAGGTGAAACTTCTTATTGTCAGGCTTTCTTTATTTTTGAGACATATTATTTTTCTTATTTTCTGCAATGAAACTACAGATACAAATGGGGACCACAAGTGGGCCCAATGTCATAAGGCAACTTAAGCATAAATAGTTGCCAAGCACCACTTTCCAGAACAATTTTGCTAAAGCAGCTTTATTATTAGGCCCAGGTCAACGTTCTTCACCAATTGGCGTCAACAACTACGGGAATTTCCCCCTGATGTGTGAATAATACAGTTTCATTGACACAACAAATCACAAAATTACCTTGTGGTTATGTTTTGTTTATCTAAACATGGAACAATGTGAACTATCCTTAAGCCCTCTTTTATCAAGTTAACTTGATAACAAAGACTTACGTGCTTGTTTCAGGTAAACAATATTTTATAAGAAACTCAGTTTCGGGGTGTTTGTTAGTTTCCCTGACAACCAATGTTTTGATTGAATAATAGACCAGACGTATCTTTTATGTGGGGATTGACTTGGGTAATTACCTCAAAGATTATTTGGACATAATCGATTAGTGAGAGTCTCGCATGAGGAATGCCATTAATTCTGACAAAAAAAAGTAATTTTGTGATTTGTTGTGTCAATGAAACTCATTTAAGTTTAATGAGAAAGTACTTATATGCAAGAAGTGAGCATTTGACTTCATTGTAGACTTTGTTGTTGGAATGAGAGGGTCATTCAGCATAAAATTGTATTTTTCCCGTTAATTTATGATCATATCTAGGCCCCCTAAACGAATTTTTCCTTTTTATTTTACTGAAGATAAGAAGAAAAATTCAAATTATGTTTGGCAACATCTTCAGATACGAAAACTCAATGCAGTGCACTTGAAATTATTACCAAATGTTTATTACCTTTAAAACTTCTTCCCGAATCGTGAAATTATTAAATGTTAAATTTCTCATTTTAAAGGTTTTCATTCGAAATCAGCGAAAACGGCACGATTGGTCACGTGCGCTACCCACGTGGTGAGAGTGAGCACGTGATAGCAGCCAAGAAGGGTATGGCAAGCCTGTTGGCTGCAAATCTACAGCATCCTCCCGACGGCACGGTAGGCAGACGTACATTTCAATAATCTAATGTAGGGGGGTTTTTCAGGATGCTGAAAGGCAGACGTACATTTCAATAATCTAATGTGGGGGTTTTTTTCAGGATGCTGAAATGAAATCAATTTGAAACAGACAACCAGATTTTTGGCTCAAAATTATTCGTAAAAGATATTGTCAAACAGCGATCGATTTATTGCTCATTGCTCATTGCTCTGGTATTTCTGATCAGCAAAGTGTGGGTTAGAGTCCCGGTCTTGACACTTGAGTCCTGAAATATTAAGTAGGACACTATAGCCATGTTTGCATCGTCCTTCGGATGGTTGTTGCGCCTATTATTTCGCCCATTAAACTTTTCGAACACGAGAGGGCGCTGTTGTTTGTTTATTACTTTTTTCCGACTCCTTTTTGTGATCTTTCACCGAGCGTTGTCGTCGAACCGAAAAAACACACGATCTTTTTGCATCAAAAGACACAACCAGTCCATATTACGATACCAATGTGAACATGCAGTCGTAGGTGAGTGGATTAAAAATGTCCAACCTCAAAGAACTTACAAGTTACATACGTATCGATAAGAAAGGGGTTTGCCCCGGCGCGGTAAATCTGGCATTGAAATGCTGTTTTACATTCAGACGCATGCGAACAGACACTATTGCCTGTTGGCAAACTCCATATAGAGATGTGCACTTGGCAAACGCACAAACGCGTCTGCGTCACGCCACCATCAGCCCCATACAAAAAAGCACAATGTTCCTTCATGTTGCCAACCAAAATGTGCAATTTACATATTTCATGAGAAGAGTCTGTGTCGCAACTGGGTCTGATAATTCAAAAACCTTGAAAACCCTGTCTGGAAATAAATCAGACGCCCGTAGATAGAGTTATATAATAACTAGTTATTATTGATATTATTATTATTGTTGTTATTAAATACAAATGTGCACAGACTGATGGTGAGCCGGAATGGAGCTATGATTGCAACGAAACAGGTCACGAGGGTCACCATGAGTCGTCATACATTGCCCGGATGTCACCGGACAATGATGGCATCATCGTCTTCACAAAAACCAGACGAACACACCCGATACCATACGGGAAATCCAAACATCAAAAGGTATGACCTCTGTCGATCTTCAACATATAAGAATAAAGTCAAGAGTCTTTTAACGTCGTCTAATACTTCATCTGCAGATGCATTTATTCTGTCATTAATTACAAAAGTTTAATGGCACAGTAATTCAACCTTACGTCAAAAATGTTTAAACTTTACCGCTCAAATTGGTGCAATCTTTAAGTCATGAAAGACAACAAAATAATATATCATGCCCCAATATTTGTCAGAGGTTGTCCATGGCAGGGGTTGTTCCCTCATTTTAACACACTCTTTTCCTCTTGTACAGAAGTAATCCCCCCCCCCCCCCGCCCTCCGATTTCCTCTAAACAATTCGTGAGATTCCACCAAGAACACAATAAAGACGTACATGTACTGCAAAGACCGGGGTGTTGAAATTAACACATTGGGTGTTGTTACATTCAGATACCGAAGACAGAATAGAAATGAATACTTGTGGTCTTAAAAAACACCAATGTTTTGCAAAAATAAGTGTTATTTCAACACCCTAGATGGTGTAGGTTTTGATTCTTTTTTTGGTTTCTACATGTGACAACACACATTTGAACATCCCAGTTTTGCAGTGCGCATTAGCAGGGGGTACATAATGCTATATATACCAAGCACCAAATGCAAAATAAATCACAACTGAGACAAATGTCGGAAAGTTGTTGTGAATTGTATATGTGGTTTGCGGTAATGCCATGTGTATATCTACCTGGTAGATTTTGTTCTTTGAGAACTCGTCTTGCTTTTTATTCTACTGCCGCTGAGTAGATTATTCGGAATTCGGGAGACTTCGGGAGACTTCTCAGTTCTGTTGTGAATTAATTGTTATTGCTTCAAATATTATTCTCAAGTTTACTGATGTCAAAGTGTGTTTTGCTTTACAGGAGATTCATTATCATCCTGGAATGAAGCTGCCGACTCTCGTCAAGATTCTGGATCACTTCGAAGCTCCAAGAGAATCAACAAAGGAGTAAGTTAAAAAACATATTTTTATAAAAAGTTGCCCACAAGGAAAACATCACTCGAAAGCAACAAGTGAGATATGTGCACGTTCCCTTCATTGAGTCTAAACAGTCCTGTGACTTTCTATTTCATAACCAGTGCTCAATTTCATAGAGCTGGTTATGCAGCAAATATTTCTCAACAATTTCCTGCCAAGCATAAATAAGCAGGATATCAGTCACAACTAATGCATGTGGAATAGTATTTCAGCTGGTTTCCTTATTCTGGTAAGCATATTATAATGTTATTGTGGTTGGGTTTTTTATGCAAGTCTTTTAAAATTGGGTAAAGCAAAATGTAATAGATTTATATGGGGCTTGCGGTGAAAAGGTGTTCAGACACTGATTTTCATGGTGAACCTTGTGCATGAGCGTGAAAATAGTTTTATTTAAAAGATACAAGTGAATTGATATATAAATCCACAGTTGTGAAACTTGCTAGTTTGGCAGTTACTTGCATTTTAATCAAGCTATATGAAAATAGCGCCCTCTGTTGCCAATATTAAAAAACTGTGTACATTTCATTGGAGACTTTTGTAAAAGATAATAATTATACCCAGATAGTGCTGATGCTTGATATGCATCAGGAAACCGCTCAATAATCAGCCTTGCATGTTGGTCTATAAAGCTGACTCACTGGTATCTTGCAGAGGAAAGACGATTCAAGTGATTGCACACACTTCGTATGTTCCCTTGCGTCTTATCTTGAACTTTATCGCCGCTTTTTCTGTTTGCAGGTTTCAGGATCAGTTTCAAGAGAATACAGACAAAGAAGGATTCGGTAAATTTGTCTAAATTATTGTTTTCTTTTATTTCTAGCAAATTTCTTTTCCTGATGTCCTACCAGGTTTGCAGCCAGTAGACCAAAACCACATTTTAGTTAAAATTACTCGTTCAGTTTTTAGCAAAAACAAAAGAAACCCTTTAAGTTCTATACTCGGATGGGCCCGATTGACATGGTCATTGACCCTTCAGCAGTATGACTCATGGACTCCGAATCTCCAGTTAGAAAAAACTTTCTACGTATGCTTGTGTAAAAACAAAACTGAGGTATAACTAAGAGAGGTTTGTGGTAACACCATGTGAAAAAACTCTTTTGAGTAGTGTTGGTTCTGAAAAGAACCGGTGGTTGACAACTCAACGTTTCGATCAGTATGCTCTGATCGTCTTCAAGAGAATGATGGTCTCCGGATCGTCTCCTGAAGACGATCCGAGCATACTGATCAAAGTGGTGCTACCGCAAACCTCTCCAAATAATAATTATAAAAACACTTCTTTTTTTAAAGATTGTTTTGCTACCACAGCCCCTGGAAAGGTTATTAACTTTGGAAAAAGTATTAAATCAACATTAAAAAGGAGGTATCCACGTTTTCCCAACGGTCTAGATGCTGCAGTAACCATGTATTAGCAGTGTATTATTTAAAGGCACTGTACACGTTTGGTAATTACTCAAAATATATATTAGCATAAAAATTTACTTGGTAATGAGCAACGGAGAGCTGTTGATAGTATAAAACATTGTGAGAAACGACTCCCCCTGAAGTAACGTAGTTTTTGAGAAAGAGGTAATTTCTCACTAAAATAATAAAAGACTTCTGAAAGCACACTAATTTGTACAACAAGGGTGTTTTTTCTTTCATCATTTTCTTGCAACTTCAATGACCAATTGAGCCCAAATTTTCACAGGTTTGATATTTTATGCATATGTTGGGATACACCAAGTGAGAATACTGGTCTTTGACAATTACAAAACGTGTTCAGTGCCTTTAACAGGGCTAATAGTATTATAAGTCTTTGTGTATTATTTAATTACTTATTGGTTCGAATGACAACACTTTACGGTTTGATTTCACTGAATGAAATTCTTTTGCCCAATTGAAATAATTTAGTCCATCGTCTTTTCACCAGATTTTCCAGAAATGCAAACTGTTTCGGATGGGCAGCTGACATTTGCGCGTGAGATACACTCCCCTTCTCTAGCCCCGCCCACTGATGGAGATCTTGTCACTGATACAATTCACACAAACAAGGTAAGTGTTGTGCAAACATTAAATTAACATAGCTGGAAAATGTTTCATTTTTCATCTGTTTTGTATCAAAATTGTCATTAATTTTTATCCATGTGGCGTTTCTCTTGTAAAAGCAACACAAATACTGATGAAAGAGTTAAGTGGGGCTTAAAATGAAAAAAGTCTGACAGCCTTTTATACAAATTTAAAAACAGTTTTCAACTTTTCATTATTGATGTTGAAAAGGGGAGCATGGCAAAATTGCTTCAGTGGCAAATCATTGACCACATTAGCGTTTTTCTGTGTACATCGGTACCATACTTTTAAATTTGTTTTACTAAAACATTGCTTATATTGAATTTCACTATGTATACATAGCATTCATACTTAATCAATCCACAAATCTTCTTTTTTTGTTGTGTCCATTTCCTGCTCTTCAAATGTTTGGCTAGGAATGGGCACAGCTCAAGGCCTTATTCTCGGGGTGTACTGTTCCTCAAGAGCTGGGTATCATAGAGGGTGTGGCATAGATTGGGGTGATGTGCCACATTTGCAATTGGTGTCATCATCGAAGTATATCCCCGTTTCATCTGTATGTAGTCTATTGAGGGACTTCCATGTTCTCCAGTCCTGCCTGGCTGTGCTTTAGTTGGAATAGGCAGCTTGTCGTGATTGTGCCTGCCGATGAGCCTCTTCATCAGCTCTTCACCCACTGTGCAAGTGTGGCCACCTTATACAAGATTCACCAGGAGTTTTGTTCAGTTCTATTGCCCCCTATTATTATTAAAATCTTTGTTCTTTATTACTTGTTGATGTAGTCACCAGGCAGCCAACACCTGATTGATGACATTACAACATTGAAGGACATGGTGTATGGTAACCTGACGTGCATGAGGAACGCGCCACTGGAAGGTGAGTACATATGAGCCAAGCTACCTTGTCCATAAGTAGTCCATAACGTCAAGAAGGCTTGATTAAAGTTTAAACATAAGTAAAGGTTTTTATATAAAAAGAAACAAAATGAATCAATGTTGGTGAAAATGTTGATACTATTTCGCATAGAAGCTCTCTGGTTCCAATAAATCTGAGTGATATTTTGTAAATCCTTTGTTTTATTTTAATGGAATCTGCACCTTTGCTCGCTTGCCCACATGAGGTTCACGTATAATTTATTTGAATGGGGAGACATTCTTTTGAGAAATATATCTCATGGCAAATGTTTTCAAGCAGGAATCTTTTTGTTTGAAAGCATTTATTTGGGGGTTGAACAAAGGAAAATTGACTGGAGTGGGACTTGAATCCGCAACTAACGTGCCGGCGCTCTAACTGCGCTATCTGGCTCTACTATTGATGATTAACATCTTTGTTTGGGGTGCCAGTCAGAAGTCACGACTGGCACCTTTTTGAAGGAGTTAACACTTGTTGCGCTCACGACTTGCTGTGGGAGATTATTCCACTCGTTGATTACCCTTTGGGAGAAGAAGTTTTGTCTACATCTGAGTGATTTGGTCAGTCTTGTCTTGAATAGTTTCATTGTGTGTCCTCTAGTACTGGTTTCCTCCGCTAGTTTGAAGAATCTTGCATGGTCTGTCTTCTCTCGCCCTGTGAGAATTTTAAATGACTCGATGAGGTCACCTCAGATCCTTCTTTGTTCTAGACTGTACAGTTTCAAAGCATCCAGTCTCTGTGCATAGCTGAGGTGCCTTATCCCCGGTACCAGCTTGGTGGCCCTTCTTTTGCACCTTTTCAAGTGTATTGATGTCCTTCTTTAGTGCCGGGTTCCAAGCTTTGGATGCAGTATTCTAAGTAAGGTCTAATGTATGTTTTGTAAAGTGTGATGAAGTCATCTTTGTCGATATGGTTGAACGTCCTCTTGATGACTGACACGTGACAGTTCATTGCTTTCTGGGATGCCTTGGAGCACCGTAGACTTGTCTTGCTGTCATTTGTAATATAAACCCCCAGGTCCTTTTCTTGATCAATGTTGTCCAGTCTAGTTCCTCCCATAGTGTAGTTGTTTCTTGGATTGTTGTTTCCCATGTGCATAACCTTACATTTGCTAGTGTTGAACTTGAGAAGCCAAACTTCAGACCAGTTCTGTAATTTGTCGATATTGCCTTGTAATTTTGATGCGTCGTCTGGTGAACTATTTGAAGTGAAGATCTTTGTGTCGTCAGCAAACAATTGGATACTGGATTTTACGTGTTGAGGAAGGTCGTTAATCAAGAGGTCCAGGTTCAAGTCCGACTTGTCAATTTTTCTTTTTGTTCAACCTCAAATTATCCAAAAAACTTACCCAGTCAGTTTCCCTGGTGGTTTCTTACTTAAAATATATTTTTTCTAAAAGCCAACCAGAGTGATATGAATTCTTTCTATGGCAGGATCCCACGAGCGGAGTCACTGTTACCAGGATCTTGTGCGCATCCTGAGGTACAACACTGATGGACGGAAACTTGATGAGATTGTGAAACCTTTCTATCAACTTCCACTCTCCAGGTATTTGCATCCGTACAAAATCTAAAATAATACAAAGTATATAAAACAAGAAACGCTACTGTCTGTGAAGCATTTGTTGAATGATTTCAAGGTGCTAATTCGGCTTTTTGCTATGTACTGAGACATGTTGGCGTCATCAGTACTATTGTCGTAAAAGAAGAATATTTGGGAGGATGCTAGATCCAAACACAAGTTATTTAACATTATATATAGATAATCAGTAATAGCAAAAGGTATACAAATTTCACTGATGTTGCCTTACTTTTGGGGGTCTTCTTTACTTTTATTTTTGCCATAAATGTGAAAAATAGCATAGTTTATGTATTATTCAGTTTGCACTAAGACCATTTAATTCATTGTGTATTTTTGCTCTTAAGAACATGTCCCGCTATTTGTTCTACTGCCGTTGAGTAGACTTTGGGAGACTACTTAGTTCTGAAAAGCATATGTTGTTCTCTTTCAGACGCCATCGTGACAGGGAAGACAGACTCAACATGTTGGATGCTGTATCCGCGTTGGAAACCGACTCCTCACAGTCTCTCCTGGCAGATCTCATCCTCCTGTCTTCAAAACCAAACAAAGACCTTGTGGAGAGACTACTCATCGCGTCTTCTGGATTCACTCGAGCAATATCTAAGGTAGTACGCTTCATTTAATAGTCTGTTATCAACGTGACTTTCTGCTCAGAACATGAGCTCAAAATATTTAACTATTGGTTCTATTATATTCACAAACTATCCACTTTACCTTTAATTTATATTCATTTTCCGTCCACAGCATTATTCAGAAACCTTGGAAGACATTGTTTTCAACCCTGAACGCTTTCCAGGTGAGCCATTTGTGTTCACTCACGTTTTCCTTCGTATTATTTAGATCAACTCTAAACAATCGGTATTGTACTCGCTTCAGTTGGAGAAATATATCATTTGATTTGTACCCAACAGTTTTGGATTCTTTAATCATGAAAAAAAAAATTACAAATGTATACTTCAATACTGCTGATGAAAAAGCATCTTAGACTCACTTCAGTTTAATTCGTTTCAGAGCCACTACGTGATCCCGAGATACAGAGAGTTGCTGTGATGGTACTCGGTGCCTTAGCTGGTAACCTGTGGACTGCTGGATACAAATCCAAGGCTGAGGCAATCGTTGTGAAGATTGAGGACAAACTTGGTGTTCACGGTATGGTGTTGCGAGATTGAAACTAAAAATTACCAAACTCTAATTTGAATTCTCTCTCCACACTAACACTGCAAGAAATAGTTAATGGCCTGACGTTTCGACCCTAGCAGAGTCCTTCCCGAAGGCTAATTAATGACAACACAACACACATAAACAGGTAGGTGTTCTGGCCGAGCAGATAAGAGCACCGGACTCGAGCTCTGGTGTTTCTGCTCAGCAGAGTGTGGGTTCCAGTCCCGGTCGTGACACTTGTGTCCTTAAGCAAGACACTTAACCATTATTGCTTCGTCCTTCGGATGGGACGTAAAGCTGTTGGTCCCGTGTGTTGTGAATGCACGTAAAAGAACCCAGTGCACTTATCGGTCAGAGAAGGGGTTCGTCCCGGTGTTCCTGGTTTGATCGGCAGCATATTGCGCCACAGCACCTTGTAAACCATTACATGGTGCTATGGAATAGTTTTCAAACTTCAAAAAGTAGCTCCACATATATATACCTTGCAGGAAAATTCTGACTGTTGAAGCGCCTTGAGTGTCACTGAGTGACGGATATGAGCGCTATAATTATAAGAAGCCACTATTATTATTATTATTATTATATAAGTGTTAAAAGCAGTCAAGAGGAAATACACAAATACAGAGAGAGACAGAAAGCACAAGTTCTGCTTTTCTCTCTGTCTACTCATGTATTTCCACTTGACTGCTTCTGTTACACTTGTTTACCTGTTTATGTGTGTTGTTTCGTTATTTAGCTTTCGAGAAGGACTCTGCTAGGTTTGAAACACCAGGCCATTAATTGTGTTTTGCATTTAATATATAGGTCCTTTTGGTTGGTTAGCTGTTTGCAACAGCTTATTCTACTTTCTCATTTAGAACACTGCAATGACAAATTTATCATCAGTATTTGCCTTCTTTGAATAGATCCTTGGAGCTACAGTAAAACTGTTACAACTCTCTCCGAGGATGACCGTGATGAATTCCACCACAACACGGTAGCGTGTATCGAAGCTCTCGGCAATGCCGCCCTTCATCGCTCCTTTTCTCACATCCATAGCTATACCAACTCGACCACCACCCATCCTCTGCTGAAAAGAGCTGGTTTGCACTCTATGAGGGACTACCACCACGACAAGGTAGAGAAGCTTAGTAGTTCGGGGCCGAAATTTTATAGAGCTGCTTAGCAGACAATATTGCTTAACAAGTTTCTGCTAAGCAAAAATGGGCCGGATACCAACCAAAAATGTTATATGTGACATTGTATTTTCTTATTTTGGCTGGTAACCTTAGTCTGGTAAGTGTAATAATGTTGTGCTTAACTACTTTTTTGGCAGCCAGACAAAAACATGTGTCCCGGAATTAAAACCTCACAGGTTGGTTCTCATACCATGAAAACTCTGATCATCAGCTCGTTGTCTTACCATTTTATTCAAACAAAACCCGGATATTTTGCAGGCGGCAGGGATCCTCCTAAAGTCAGCCCTTGATGAAGATGAGGACGAACATGTTCGATACGAAGCATCATTGCTATACAAAGATCATCCAAACGGTGTCTACAAACATGCGTCACAGTTTGTAAATCCAGAAGAGTAAGTAATTTTACTTCACCCTGCGTGACCCCATCAACAAAAATAACAGTCTGACACTATCAGTCCTTTTTTAATGAGTGTCCGTTTTGATAATAGTAATGCATTATAGATGACCCCACATTTGTCTCTTTGTAGAGTGTATGCAACTTGATACCATAAAAAACGCACACGCTAATATATGAGACAGTTATGCAACAGTCCTTTTGATAAAAGCGTGTAACACATGGAACTCCATGGTCTCAATTCATCCAAATAATCAGCCAGGGCTCGGCTTACCGAATAAGCCGTCTGGAAAGAATAAGTAACTGCTGTACAATTCCTATGGGAATTCTGGAAGAGCTGGTCGTTGAAGGATTTTTGTTTTATATGTATTTTTTTTCGCAAAAAAAAATGGCGGAGTAACGACTGTTTAATTAAAAACAGTCAATAAGTGACAGACAGCATCTTGTAAGGTTTTAATGGTTTAAAAAAAAAAATCAAACTTACTTGTACGCTCGGTATTTATTTCAAGTAGGTGAAAGGTTTTCAAAATATTATCTTACCAGTGCACAAGTAAGTTCAATATTAAACAACTCAAAATGTGTACGCGTTTATCCAATAACATCGGTAAGATTGAACATATAAATGTTCACATATTTGCTCACAACTTACATTGTGTAAAGATTGTCATGGTAGACAGTTTCCCCTTGAAAATGTTTTGCTTGAAATGTTATACAATTTTGATGAAATGAGTATAGCAATTAGTCGTTATCACGCGAAAAAAATGAAAATATATAATGGGGCTTTTCGCTGTTTTCTCATGACTCCGAAGACAGATTTAGCTGAAACTTTCACAGATCTGTTATTTCATGTATAGGTTGGGTCTCATCAAGTGTGGATACTGGTCTTTGAAACTTTCACAGGTTTGTTATTTCATGTATAGGTTGGGTCTCATCAAGTGTGGATACTGGTCTTTGACAATATAACTAATGTTGTACATATGCTTTAAATCATTATTGTGGAAGGAAGATAGTTCCGAGATGTTCTAACACATACATTAGTAAGAAGTGGTTCAACAACTATCAACTTTCTTTAAAAATTTGGCAACAAATATTGATGTTGGATCAGAACACCGGTTATCTATCAACTTACCTTTCCGTATCAGAGTGACTTGTCCTGCTGGTTTGATAAAATTCAGTGTTTTGCTTGCTCTTCTTCTAGAGATATTTTCTCGAAAATCGTAACATATTACAGAGGGTCTCCATTGTCAAACGGGGGAAATTAATACAAAACTCTAAACCCATGTTAAAATTGTGTAAAATGTAGTTTTAGTTTATACTCTTTCAGAGCGATATTTGAAACATGCCATCATCGGACAGCAAAACAAAGGCCTGTGCATTCCAAGGAGGATTTTTGCACCGGTCAAAAAGGTCAAATGGATTCTGTTTTGGTCGAATATAATCACAATTCAGGAACGTACTGACAATTTTGTGTAGAAAATTGTTCAGACCAAATATTTGAAATGCGACGTCAACGAAAATGTTTGGATTTGACAAAAGTTGCTTTTTTATCAAACACATTGGCATTTTAACAGGAGGTTTGAGGTTTGTAATCTTTTCCCTAATTTATAAGAGTGGATCACAAAACTGAATTATTTTGACCTTGCATCCTTTCACAGCTACATGGAATTCAACTCATCAGCATTAATTTCCACGGATGGACAGAGTTCCCCATCCAGACGGCGTGTACGGCGTGGATTCTGGGAGGGCATTCAGTTCAAGTTGGCCAGCCCAGCGTTTCAGTGGAAAAAGCTCATTGGGAGCTCGAAAACCGGATCAGAGTTTGGTGTAACTATCAGGAATGAGCTCGACATCAAAATAGGTGAGGCTTAAAATAGTCCAGTCCCTCCATAAAAACAAGTAAACTAATAGAACTTCATCATACGCGTTCGCTTACACCATCGTACTTTTTCCAATAATACCTTTTATAAGAACGTGTAATGTGTTTTTTGTTTATCCCTTTCAAAATGTCCTTATTTTCTGATGAGATCCTTTAGACTCAATAAAACAAATTCCAACCCGTCGAGTCATCTGGAAGTTATCTGTCGAGCACACGATTGATTTCGGCCATCAGGAGTTGCTATAATTTGTTAATTTACAAATGGGATCAATTATACTTCATTGGTGGTTTCTTTATTCTATTTTTATTCATTTATTTATTTTTTGTTTATCCAAGAGGGTAGTTTATAATTGTTAATGCAATTTGGCTAGGTCTTGATAGGAAACTTGAGGGTTTTTGTGGCTTTTTAACCGTGTTTTTTTGGCGGAATAAACACAATCGTTAACAAAAGTGTTGTTCAAAACCGTCCGATGGCTTCGTGGAGGTTAAGCCAATCTGGTTTGGGCCTTTTTTGACCCACATGGACCGAAAACCAAAAAGTGTTTCCCTCCGTTTATTCCAAAGTTCTCGATCAGTGTATAAGAAATTTCCCACAATTTAAAAGTTCATTCTCCCACTTTTACAAAAATACAAACAATCAAAGATTTGCCTACATGTATAAGGTCCTTTTTAGATGTTTGGGGCACATTTTGGGTTATAAACTGAACTTTTCCCATGGCTTCCATATTTCTTATTTAAATGCTTTAAAACTTTGCAAATTATTAGTTTTGGCATTTCAATAAATAGAAATTACATTTTCTTAGGGTCACCCTTTGGGCTACAGTCGTGATTTTAATCAATCTTTGTAAAAATAAAAACATTGGACGAGGCTACCTATGTATAGGTATAGCCAAGCATACACATTTTAAAAACCTCAATATTTTTGACTTTTTGTTATTATTTCTTTA
The DNA here is from genome assembly GCA_037783415.1 of Leptasterias polaris. NCBI lineage: Eukaryota > Metazoa > Echinodermata > Asteroidea > Forcipulatida > Asteriidae > Leptasterias > Leptasterias polaris. The sequence continues at coordinate 1,313,749 of JAZGTN010000152.1, read as the reverse complement.
GCTCCCCTCAGTGGCCATCTTCGTGTAGACATTCTGGACGAGGCTTATGCAACAGTTATAGTTGGACTCGTCGGAAAGAAACTGGATATTGCAAGAGCACGCTTCTGTTTCAACGGACACATTGAGTACAATTTGAATATCCTACAGGTAAGCCTAAGCTTTGAAACCTTTCGAATCTATGTCCAGGTTTTGGGTTTATTTATTTTACAGTATTACACCATAAAAGGTAAATCACAAAAAGTTACCTACTGGATATTGCAAGAGCACGCTTCTGTTTCAACGGACACATTGAGTACAATTTGAATATCCTACAGGTAAGCCTAAGCTTTGAAACCTTTCGAATCTATGTCCAGGTTTTGGGTTTATTTATTTTACAGTATTACACCATAAAAGGTAAATCACAAAAAGTTACCTAGTCCACCTGTGAAATGATCACATCGGTTATTTTTGCATTTTTCCAATTAGGAGTTTGGGGTTGAACGCATCAGTGACTTGGTGAAAGTCTACGATTTAATCATCCAGCGAGTGGTTGGAAACATTGTGAGGGCGGTAGACATAGTTGTCGACCTCTTCAACGGAGATACCAGCATAAGCAAACTATTTGATAACTTCGTTGAGGAACTTGAAAATATCCCGAACCGTATCGGTGTAAGTGTTACCTAACGTAAATTACTGCAAAAAAGGTGTCAGCTTTTCACTTAAATTGATGGCACAACTAATTCTGTTGGTCCCGATTAAAAAAAATTAATTTCACCGTCCATAAATTAACTTTGTATACATTCTTGATAACCATTGGAACTCAAAATCGATTATGAGGTTTTTTAAAGTTATTATAAAAAACAATATTTTGCCAGTAACATTCTTTTTTTTCTGGAAAAAAAGGTATTAGGAACAGACTAAATTTCAAACACTGTACAATTTCTAGCTTACTGTCATTTTAAAATTCAAACTTTTGTCACTTGTTTTTGCCTATACAGGTAGTTTTATGAAATACTCGAACAATCATATAGTTTTGTTTTATAAACACTTTGCCTCTATTCATAGAGTTGATTTCAAAGTATTTTTGTGCGTAATGTCCAGAATATGCGATCTGTGTCAGCCAATGCCGTTGCTAGACTCTCGCAGTTTGATCCAGATCAACTCCCGCCCTCTATCCGTGGCGTGATCATGGTGGTCAACAAGGCAGCTCAATTATTCAGCGATATAAAGACGGACGTCATGGAGTTCTACCAGGTAAGTGAAGCCTAATTTTTATTTATTTAATTTCATTTAATTAGTTTGTTTAAGAGTCCAAGTAGCAGCAGTATTATTGTTATGGAGACAACTCAGCAGTAAGAATAGGAGATGACAACATTTCCTCCAACCAAAGGTTATCCATCTCAAGTCTCGTTACCTTAACAGTCGGAAACCTGTGCCCAGTACGGGCACTGGACAGTAAAGTGCGCCACCAGGAGTTTGTGCTGTAGAGGTTAATTTCAAAGAAGGCAGACAACAATCGCAGTATGACATGACTTTGTATTGTCTTCCTTCCCCAGCGTAGCTTCAGATGAATTTATCAAACCATAATAGTTGACAAAAACTTAAATGGAAGGTATATATACTCTTAAAAGTATGGCCTAATGCCCCCAAAAACTTACTTGGTTACAAGTACAGAAGCATTTCGATTGTATAAAGCATTTTGAGAATCATTTCACTTCGAAGTAGTGTGGTAAATGAAAAAAGATATCAGGCTTTATACCCCAAAATTTGAACCTGATAAGCATTTCTCAGATTGTGTATTCCTCTAAGGATTATTCTTCCTGCGTGGACATAATCACTCCGATTTTTTCGGCGATATCTCAAAAACGCGACCCCCCTTTGAAGTAAATTGTTCACAAGTTAGTTTTATTGTTTTTATCTACAGTTATATAGGATTAAAAGAAGTGAACGGTTCCAAAAACCGAAAGTATACTTTGCCTTTAAACCGCTTTAAAAAGTTCTGAAAATGTTGAGAGAAATGCAAATTGAGTTGGTTTAAAAAAAATATTATTCATGTTCGTTTTTTCCTAGGCTGTCAATGAGGCTATAACTGTGACCTTACCCTGGGCAGCTGAACAAATTATGATGTCTATCACGAGTATATCTGATACCATCGGAGATTTACTCAAGTCACCACTGAAGGCTATTGGAGACATCCTGAAAGGAATTATCAAGTGAGACTTATAAGTACACGGACTCAACGTGTTAACTTTCCTCTGTAATAGGAATATATATTACAATAAGACTTGTATAAATCAAAAGTATTATATCCAGTGACATCATTCATGGCAAAATGTATTGATTCATTTCCCCCTCTTTCCCTTATAGCAAGTTTCAACACAACAAAGCTTTATGTTGTGTTTAACCCCCATACCGATGTGTATTAAGCAACAATATAAGTCTTCTTATACAATAAGTACTTTCTCGAGTACTGTGAAAAAAAACCACATGTATATTAATTAGTCAAGTAGAATTTGAACCCGAGACCTTTCCTATTCTGGAGCAGTTGTCATACAACTTGACCACCGAGCTTGCCTGGTAGAGAGAGGCCAAGGCAGACTCATTTATTTTAGCAGCGGGTATCGCAACTATTAAGTTAAAGGTTATTATATGGCTAGTTACCCCCTTTTAACAAAATTAGGTCATCTCTGAAAAGACACATTCCATGCCACTTGTCTACTGTCTGTCTTCGCCTCGTCGGCTTGGACAGATGTCTTTTAAACTGGAAAAATGCAAGATGTTTCGCCAAAATTTTGCTTTCTGAATTACGTTTTTTCTTTCTTTGAACAGTATCAAAACAGCAGTTGATGCAATAGTTGAAGCAAAGGAAGAGGTGGAGAAAGCAAACTTCTTCAAAGAAGGTATATTTAAGTAGAGGTTAACGATCACTGAGAGTATCAGTCATGGTTGTAAAGTTCTGGGTTTTTCTTTGGTATGATGTTTTGCTGTGACGTTTTCATTTAACAGGTCAAAGACCGTACTGGTTTGATCTACCTAAAGTCATTGGAGACATGATCGAAGAATTGACATTACACCTTAAGAACATCAGGAGAGATCTTAAAGTGTGGGTTGATGAGGTTAAGAATGCTGAAGATCCAATCAAGAAGCTTACTGGGGGCGCCCTTGACTCGGTAAGATGAAATGCAAATAATAACCCGAAGAACATTGGTTTGCTAATTTTCAATGGGATATAAGGAGATTTTAAAACAGTTTCTTTTTGTAAGTGTTTGTTTTTAACTTCGGACTTGATTTGATTGTATGTCCTCAGTACACCCTGCGGAAACGAGTACAGGCAGAGATCGAGTCAATCTTCGAGGATCTGATGGCACCAATTGAACCAATCAAGGATCTCTTGGCTGGATTCCTTGAGATCTACGACCTCGTCTTCGACACCATCAAGGCAATCAAGGAAGCTTATCAAACGCTTAAAGATTCGTAAGTTTGTGCGGTGTCACTTTCTTTGTCAAGACTCAAAAAATGAGAGAGACAATAAACTAGTATGCCCAAGCCGAATTGTTATCTCAGTCAATAACTAATTTCATTTTATAATTTTGTTTTAGGTCAATGCATTAAATTAAAATTTGGTTTCAGCAATAAGGGACATTGTTTTGTAATCTTTTTAATATTGATGCTTCTTTTGATTTGGTCGCCACACTAAAACCTCTGAACCCCTATAAATTTACCAAAATGTCTCACACTCTTCAGTCTCCTGATGATGACTAGAGCAGGCTAGTCGAAACGTTGAGACAAATTAAAAACTCGGCGGCAGTGAAGTTAATAACAAGAAGTCCCCTGGATCCACTAAGCGAAAGTAGTCCCGGTCGATTTCCTACCTTCCGCCCAGGTAGCAGTAAATAAGCAGGACAGTTCTTTTAAAAACTGAGAAGTCTCCTAAATTCCAAAATCTATTCTGCGGCAGCAGTGGGATACAAAGCAAGACAAGTTCTCAAAAGAACATATTATACACAGCAAGTAGTTATACACATGGTGTTACCGCAAACCAAATACCAAATACATATAATTAAACATAAACATTGAATTCAACTCAACATTATTTTACAAGCCTTTACCCAACTTTGATTCTTCAGATACCAGAAGTCCCAAACTCTTGTAATGAAGCTATTTGGCCCAAAAGCTCACAAGCAGTTTCCGAGGAAGTATCGTTCACCAGGGTCTGGGGAGTGCGCCTCGGGCGGGTTCTATCCAACTGACTCAGCTGGGCACTACGAGGATCAGGGTGTTGATCTGGAGATGCCTCAAGGAGCAAAGGTTGGCTATTAAGAAGATTTCACTTATAATACTGACAAACAAATTTGGGTTGAACAAAGACAATTTGACTAGTAAGGGATTTGGACCTGCGACCTCCGGATTAATGTGATGACACTCTGCAAACTGAGCTATCTAATAAGCCTATGATGGCCTTCTCCCTAGTTTGTAAATATCGATGTTCTGGGTGCAGGAGTCACACAGAAATCTGACCACTGGAGATTCGGTCCCTCATATGGGGAATGAACGTGGGCTGAAGGAGGTTGATTCAAAAGAGGGCACTATCGGAAGAAGTTTGTACACAGTTTGTCGTATGGGGGACAGAATCTCCAGCCACACCGGCCATAAGTCATTCAACTTGTAACTGCTGAATAGCCAGGGATCACACCCAGAGTAAATGACAACTCTACTCTTATTGTAAACAAAAGAGTTTTATTTGAAACCTTTTTGGATAAATATAAGTTTGGAATTCAGGCAGAATATGTTTTTCTGCGTGATTTCAATTGATTCTCTTCCAAACCATGTATGAGATGAACATAATACGATTTGAGATTCCAACATCTAAGAAATGCATGTTATTACTGTAAAATATTTGTCTCTTTTTTATGTGATTTGTAGTTAGTAGCGCCTTTTTCCGGTGCAATCTACAGGAGCCTCGGGAAGTCAAACCAAGTCATCCTTGAAGCAAAAGGGGGTTCATTTCGCAACATTAAGATAATCATTGATAACATTACACCCAACCGCACATTATCGGAAAGACTATCAACGAATGTGAGTGCCAAGCTATATATTCATATTTTATTTTCTTCGTCGAAGAGCTAGCATTTTTCATTATCGAGAGCTACGACTGTTACAACTTTTCAGCTGAATTGAGATTGAGTGATTATTTTTTTTTTTTCACAGGTTTGATGCATAATTTTTATTAAGGGAGCATAATATCAAACTGTGACCTGTTTATCACGCTCTATTTATGTTTAGTTGTACCACCAATAGATGTACGGACCCATTGGGCAGGGGTGGGGACAACTTTACTCCCAAATTCGGGCACAGCAGGAAGAAAGGAAAATGACCATTGAAACAATTTATGTTTGTCTAATCCTATAACTTGGTACAACTTTTGATTAATTTATCTGTGTGAAATTTCTGGCACTTCAACCTCAATGTTCCTCTTCACTTGGATTGTTCTTACTTTGGTGAATTCCCGAAAACAGGTTATAGCTGGCACTGAGATTGGCAGAGTGGGGAGTGCCACAGCTTGTGCACCACCTAACTACATCCATCTATCAATGAAGAAAACCAAACCAGACCGTCTAGCCTCGATTCTAGACAGTGCCCTTAATGATGACCCAACTGATGCCGACTTAGCTGCAAAGGAAGGATACGTTGATCCCAGTAACTACCTTGCTAAGCGACCTCTGGCTATACCACAGTGGATACAAGTCTGTGATGATTACAAACTAGTTTGGAAGGTAATGATTTGGATTTGATTAAATCGATTCTACCCTTCTAATTTTTATGATGTCAAAGATAAAAGGTTGTTTTCACCGACAAATGGCAACACAAATTTGTTTGCAATTATCAAATCTGTCTCGCAAAACGTACACTCTCAAAACAAAAAAGTTTCACAATGCTAAATTTTGCAACTTCTGTAAGTAATGATGAAACCAACTTTGTTTTCCTTTAATTTTTTTTTTAAATACAGGGTGTAACTGTGAAGGAAGGGTCTTTACTTGGACGCAACAATAAGAAGGGTAAAATGAAGGACACGACTCCAAAGCGGGCAGCACCTCCATCCACCTCAACAAAAAGGCCCGACCCAGCCAAGCAACCAGCCCCACGGCAATCAGCTCTGAGACAGGCAAATACACCGAGTAAGATATACCATTCAATATCCATTGTTCTTGGTAACAAATATTATTTAGTTTTACACAAACAACTATGTGTGTAAAACACTATTTACTCATTGATTACCTGAGTCCTTTGAACACATTTACAGTCAAATAACTCGGGTGGGATTTGAACCCACGACTTTTGCCAATCTAGAGCAGATGTATTACCACAGAAAATTGTCCGGTAGCTAGAGGCAGCTCGCATCCTATATTTAAACAGCTGGTAATGCAAGAATTTAATAGATGTTAAATTTTCATCCAGGATAAATAATATTGTTTGGTTTACCCACACCAATAGTTGTTTTATTTTGTTTTAATTGTATTTGAAGCTGTGACCATTGCAGACCCGCAAAGGAAAAACATTTTCTGCTGCCACTTCTTGTGCTTCTTTCCCTTAAAACACTAGTAAATAATGTTCTCGCTTGATTAATACAATTTGAATTTATGACATAGTGTAGTTCAGATGTTCGCACATTTCGAATTTGTATTTGATTTTTCACGACTGTCAGGTAGTCGAGATGAAACCCAGGAATCCCTGGGCCTTCCACAACCGAAAATTGGCTCTGGGTCACCCTTCAAGAACTTCACCCTTCGGAACCTGAAGATAAGCTCAATCTTGGCATTTGCCCGGAAGCTTCAACTGGAGGATACAGCAGACAAACTGCTTCAAGTTGTCAAGACAATAGTCGTAAGTTTAACTGAAAATAAAATGAAATGAGAGATTACGATTCTGATAATCAAACCATTTGTGTTTAAAATAAAGTACCACAAAAACACTAAATATAACATCATCTTTTAATTTTGTTTATTTTTATTGAACTGACGTATGATCTGTCATTAGAAAAATAAATAAATGCAATTAAAGTCATAGTGCTGGTCTAGAAACCTGAGTGAAATGCACAATAAACAGTAGAAACACTCTGGGAAGCTGATCCCTAAATGGCATTAAGGTTGATACAATAAGGGACTCATACCAGACATTGCTTCCTGGTAATAATAACTCAAATGAATTAAACTTGTATTATTGGAAATAAGACTCCTGGTTGCCAAGTCAACGTTCTTCCATCGAGGCTGCATCACCATTATCAAAATTTGGTAACGGAAGACTTTGGAACGCTTGGTGGCAGCAGACTTTCCAGGTAAAATTCCATCGGTGTGAATGCTGGGGGAAGTTGGCGTTCGATTAGCTCATGGTCAGGGGCTCACCCGGATGAGCAAACCAGGGTCGACCCGGGGAAGCTAATCAAACGCACCCATTACCGAGAACAATGGATTTACCTGCTAAGTCTACTGCCACCTAGTGTCCTAAAAATCCCCCATTGTTTCTAATAAAACTTTTGTTTTCAATACAAGGACCTTGTGAGCAACAAGCCGTGTATTCTTCCAGAGTCTATGACCAACGATGCTTTAAGGATTGAGCTTCAACAGCGAGGTCTGAGCTCACAAGGAGACAGGAAGATGCTCCTCAAGCGATACAAACAACCTGACGACCGTAAATGTTCATGTCATTATAATTTTATAACATATGTCAAATCTGTTCATGATATTGAGGTTTATTTAGTGGAAAAGGGATCATATCCGTCAGTCGCTCCACCCCAACAGTCGATCTCCGTTTCTTTGTTCTTTTGTTTCTTTCAGATTTAAACCTTTGTTCTATTCTCATGAATGATTTTTTGAGATTACCAAATTGTATATCACTATCCAAAAAATTTAAAAACATACTTTTAAAAGAAAAACTGACTTCAAATGACTTCAATGAATGTGAAAGGTGGAAAAGGGTAAAAATTGCTAATATCAAGATCTATGATTGGTTAACGTGAATAATAAAACAAACCCAAGTTTGTTAGTAAGACAACCCTTTTTCAATCCACCATAGGTTGTCCTCTACTTCAGGTTTCCCTTCCCAAGAATATCTACTGTAAGATTGATGAGAGCTGCCTGGGTGTAGAATGCTGTATGAACATTAAACTCTTCATGGTGTCTCTGGCTTTCAAGGCATACATGCGGTTTGATCCGTGTGAGTTTCAGTTCATCCTTGGAGTTAACTCGTGGAACTACACTGTTAATATACTGGATGCAGAGTGGGGTAAGTTGGGTAGAAGACTAGTAAATGTTGTCATTTGGGTAAGGCGCCCTCGCCAAGAGGTCAAAGGATGATGTTCGTTGACCAATCCTGTGCGCTATGTGTGTACAAATCTATGCCTTTCCGTTTTTGCATCATCTGTTTACCACTATGATGGCAGCTTGATGACGTCAATGTATAATGGCTACACTTTATTGATATACTTCATACTCAACAACATTTCTGGTAGAACTTGGCATCAAAAAACAAGCTTAGTTTTATTTATAGTAAAGTAGTCAATTAAATCGGTTGACATTCAGCTTGTGAATTTTGACATTTAAGCCGCAGTTTGTTAGGATCATAGATTTGAAAGTTGCTCTCTAGGACAAAGGTCATAGAAACTATTGGCCTATATCCAGAGATATGAAGTCCCACCATATCACAATCTGGGCAGTCTTTAATTTAGTTTTTATCGATCCTTCAGGTAAACAATGGGAAGTACCGATACCCTTTGACGTACCCTTCGTTGATGACATGAAACTACATCTAAGGTAAGGTTCAGGATTTTTTCGTTGTTAAATACAATTAATGCTTAGCATAAGTAGGAACAGCAATGTAAAGTCTGAAGCTTTAAAAAATGTTGAATGCATGGCAGTAATGAATTTAAGTGACTCTAAAATCTCTTTTTGAGTAATGGTAGCTTTCAAAAGAGCGAATTGTTGCCCAACGTTTCTAATAATGTGCTCTAGGCTCTATTTCACAAACAGCTCAGATTAATCTTAAGTGCAACTCAATCTTAACTGCTGGGCAAAGTTTTATGTCACAATGGTAAGTTTTAAATCACTATGGTAATACTGACAACTTATCATAAGGTCTTATTGCTTTGTGAAATCAACTCTGGGTTGTCTTCTGAAAGGGAATGATATACACAATTGATGAGGGATTTAAACTGCAGCTTGAATCATTTTGGTTTTAATACGTGTGATGCTTTGCATCGAAAGCTGGTTTTCATCGCTTGGTTTTCGCTCAGTTACAGCATAAGTAATTTGTCTATCGTAATTAATTTAAGGTTTGGAATTGAAAAGACAACCAGTCAACTTCTTGTCAGCATGAGTGTGGGTTTCTGCCCAGAGAGTGGGGACGCAGAGTGCCTGGAGTTCATCGATGTGCTTCAAGATTCGGCTGTACCACTACCCATCTGCAATCCTGATGGGACATTTACCTGGCCAGAAAGTAGGTCACGTTAAATTCTGCTTCAAACATTTAGGTTTTTTCTCTCAGACTTGTTCGTCAGTGGTGTAAACCCATCATCAAATGCTGCTGAGTGAACAAAACGAAGTTGTAAGAAATGTTTTGCTTTTTCCCCCGATAGAGATGCATGCTTTCTTAACTCATCTTGCATCTCATCACGAAGAAGACACCCTTCTGTCTCGAGCGTGTTACCCATAGTTGACCTTTGTTACCCCATTGTTTTCTTATTTGTTTCATCTGATTGCCACTATCAGTTGAAACTATAAACTTTCGTATTCCTCTATTAGTTGACATCGAGGAGTATTTCAGCCGTGCCAGGCTGAAGATGTTGATCAAAGAGACAGGAGAGGAACTTCTTCAGGCAGGGATAGATGCAGCGATCGAGTACGTCCTGGAAGAGCTTGGCCTTGACAAAGTAGGTGTCATTGTTCTAAAGGGTTTTAATTATACGCAATTATTTGCACTGTTATTAAAGAATGTATCTATGCAAGAGATTTTTCTGTGATCTAAAAAAAGACTACTCGTTGAATGGTATGCCTCTTTCATCTCCTCCTATTTTTATACAGGAACTACTGGATGGAAAGGAACCTTGTCCGACACCAGCCAGTTTAAGCGACTCTCAGCTCATCAGTGCACTCGAGGTCAGGGATCTTGTAACAACAGGAAGTAGAGATGATAAAGAAATCAGGCTCTCTGAGGATGAACAAAGTAAGTTTGATAAAGGTGTAATATTTCATATGGGGGAATTAACTCTATTTGATAATTACTATGAAGTATGTGAAAACTAACATTTAACTGAGTGGGTCAGATGGTAGAATATGCTTAGACTAAATTCATAACTTGTTTTTATTTTATATATGTTGCTTTTTACATTTCACTTTTTCTCCGTGCAGGTTGTGGAACATTTAGACTACCAGCGTTCTCTGAGGAGGTCGCCAAGATTGCTTACTGCTCACTCAGTGAGAACTGCCTCCGTCTTGACTGTTGTCTTGAACTCAATATCCAAAGGTTGAAGTTCCGTCGATCCTTCGAAGCATTTATTGAAGTCGATGCTTGTGATTTCACAATTACAATTGCCTTTCAGCATTTGCGGTACACGCAGTTGTTGTTGAGTTACGATTGGGGTGAGTGTTTTAAAAAGTACGGAGTACAAAAGGTTGGAGGCCATTATTTTTCATTAAGAAAAGCTTTGGTGTTTTTATTTTGAAGAAGATATTAAATTATTGTGTCTGTAAACTTGCTCGGTCTCTGCTTGTTATTAAGTTAAAATGCTAGCTGTCATGCCAGCGGCATAGAGTGAGTCACCAAGAGGTCGAGCCATAAGAGAATTAAAGTTTTTAAAGTTTATCCCTGGTAGAGGTTTTAATCTAAAGCAATGTGTTATGTTTGTTTTAAGGTGATGTGAAGCAACAGAAGATTGGAGCATTTACACTGAAGTACACAATCGATAAACTGGATGATGAGAAGCAGTTCCAGATTGACTTCGGAGCATCGGTTTGCCCCAACAATGGGGATGAGTGCATCTTTGACATTGACATCATTCAGGACTATTTGGTGCCAATTCCACTCTGCAACTCCAACTTTTCACTTTCTCTGCCAGGTATAGGAATTTGGTCATGACATTTTGTGGGCTCCCTCCTTATAACAGTTTTATATTATAGCTTAAAGGATGTTAACGACATTAGTAAGATTGAGAATATAATAGTTCACAGATTTGCACATAACTTACATGGTATACAGATGGTCATGGTGGAAGATCTCCCTTGGAACAGCATTGCTTGACATGCTATAGGAATTGAGTAGAACAATTACCTTTATCCCGCGTCTCCAAAACCAGATTATTGAAAACTGTGAAAACCAATTATGTTTTTCTTAAAACTGTTTTCTCATGACTCCGAAGAACGATTGAGCTTAAAATTTTACAGATTTGTTATTTTATGTATATGTTGGGTCACATAAAGTGCTGATACTGGTCTTTGAACCTTACGAATGTTATACATATGCTTTCAAATAAAATTGGGGAAAATGTTAAAATAGAATAACCAGACTAGTCAAACATGCAATGAGTTGAACAATGTTCATAAGTTTTCCTTCCTTAACTGTTATTGAGCCCAGATTTAAAAGTATGGTGTTTTATAATTGTTTCTTTTGATACACAGGAAAGAGTAGTTTGACTGATTTTATCAGTCAGGTTGGTCAAAATGCCGGTCAGCAAGCCATCAACATTTTTCTTGAGTTTATTGGTATAAGAGATAAGATAAACGATGGCCCCTGTCTTTCCACAACTCAGGATGGTAAGAACAAACAATGAAGTTGTCAGTTAGAGGATGTTTTAAACACAACATACCAAATGTCTACATTTAAAAAAGATGACCTAACATTTCATTAATTTTTTTCAGTTTTCCCTCTATTTCGAAAGTTATTTTGCAGTTTCCTTTTGTTAGGAAAAAATACACTTATTGAAACAAAAAAGTAGCTGTTGAACATTTGTTTGTTTTTAAAGCTGTTTTTCTTGTTCTTTTTCAGTGTGCACTGATGTTACTCTTCCTCGTCTTCCCAGCACTTTGACCTGTGACCTTGCCGATCGCTGCCTAGGTGTGCGATGCTGTGTTGAACTTGATCTTCAAATCACCGTGTTATCAAGTAATGTATGGCTGGTACTTGATCCATGCGAGTTTACACTCTCCATGGGCTTTGGGAAGTGGTCGATGACCTTCACCATATTTGATTACCACTGGGGTGAGTATTTTGTAGCTAGAGGAATTGCGCAAAGTTGATGCGGGTGCATTCAGACTTTAATTTTGTCAAGGTTACAGATATAAGGAAAACCTCAAAGAGAAATACTATCATTAGACCTGCACAGGGTTATTAGAATAAACCCATTTTTTTAACAAAGTTGGTATTTGAACCTAGGTATTCCAATTGGTAGTTCTGAGAACATGTTTTTTCTTTGATTGTCTCATATAATTCCATCTCGAAACTCACAATGCTTGTGTGGGAAACAAAGTGTAATTTCCGTTTGTTATTATTATTAGGCACTCAAGAGGAACTTAAGATAGGCAAGGCGTTAACTCTGATCTACACCATCAACAAGTTGACTGAAGACAAGGTGTTTGTCTTGGACCTGGCGCTGTCTCTTTGTCTTCCCGATTCTGATTGTGATACCGCACCCTCTATTGACATCTTGAAAGGAACACGGGTACCCATTCCATTATGCAACGAGAACGCAACATTTACCCTTCCAGGTATGTTAGAAATACCATACATAATGAGAGATGCAGTCCTAACAGTCCTAACTATAGTTGGGACGACTCTAAAGTTTGGACGGAACAACAGTTAGATTATGTCTCAATTTGTGGCTGAATGTGAACTCTCACCTCAGCTTGGGCCCTCCCTGTATCGTATGTATGGAGAGTGCGTGCGCCTGCAGTAACTGAGTGAGAGTTCATAATTCCATGTACAGCCACAGGCCTGATTTGAACATGGCGACACAGCCCCTTTAAACCTGGACAGATGAGGTGAGGTGGTTGCTCATATTACATTCAATCATTGTTGATATTTCAAATTGTTTGCAAAAAGAGGGAACTAAAAACACAACATTAAACGAAAACAAAAGATTTGTTTACAACTGAAATATGTTCTTATTGTGTTCTAAATCTTGTTGCGCTACGAACATGAATGTCTCAATTTCTTAGATCAGATAAGGATGTTTCTTCATTGAACTTATTTGCTGAGCATAGACACTATTTCCATCCTAAGAACCTTTTGTCTTAAAGGCAAAGTATATACCTTTGGTTTTTGGAACTATTCGATTGTTTTAATCCTATACAAATGTATATACAATAAAACTGACCTGTGAAAATTTCATTTCAAAAGGTGTTAGTGTTTTTGAGATATTGCCGAAAATCCGGAGCGGTTATGTCCATGAAGGAAGAATTATCCTTAATTGGATTGCATAATCTGAGAAACGTTACTGACAGTAACTTTTCTCAGATTCAAATTTTAGGAGAAAAAAACTGGTATCATTTTTTAACCACATTACTTCGAAGTGAAAAGATTCTCAAAATGCTTTATACTATCGAAAGCTGCTGTACTTCTAACCAAGTCAAGTTTTTATTGCCATAAATTTTAAGAGTGATTACCAAACATATACATTCCCTTTAAGCAGCTGTGTGAGATTTAATGCTGGGTTTTTCGATACAAACAGAGATATCAAACGTAAACTTTATTACACAGGTGATGGGACTGTGTCAGGCTTCCTGCAGATGGTGGGACAGAATGCCGCCGAGTCAACCATCGAGGCGGTACTTACAGCTCTTGGATTGTCAGTAAGTAAACCAGACTGAAAGGTGGAAGGGAACATTTTCGAAAGTAAACAATATTCCATAACCTCTAATTTATGTAACTGTGAGTATGATTTTAGGAATGCAAAGTACGATTGCTGCACCTTGACTTCTCCTTGTCCTTTGCTGAATTTTCTATGATGAGTTTCAGTTCTCCTCTCCATTTTCAAAGTAGAAAATCTCAAAAATTTATTTGAGATAAGTTCAACCGTTTGATTAACGTAATTGGTGGTGTGTCTTTTGTAGAGTTTCATCAGTCAAGAGCCCTGTGTACGACCGCAGGTCACGCAGAATGGATGGCATAGAGGTAGGTTAATGTGGAGGTGAAAATGGTCACCCGTATAAAGAAGTTTGTTTCAACAACTTTAATATGAAGAGGGTACAAAACCAGAAAATAAAATTATCCTTAAAGTATCTGCTAAGGCCAATTAATGTTTTATAGTTGTTTAATTTAATGTGTGAATCAAAAGTAAACGCAAATCTTCTAATATGTCTTGTGAATCAAAAGAAAACAAAGTATTAACACAAATCTTCTAACATGTCTTGTGAATCGAAAGAAAACACAAATTTTCTAATATTTCTTGTGAATCAAAAGTATTAACACAAATCTTCTAATATGTTGGCGTAGTGGTATCTTGCCTTGCCTTCCACCTCTGGGACCCCGGTTCAAATCCCACCCAGGGCACTATGTGGATTGGGTTTCAGTCCCTGCCTGATTGCGTGGACTTTCCCTGGAATAATTCTCTGGGGTTTTCTCTCCCACATCTAAAACAGAAACTTCCTTTCTTGTCTTCTCTCCATGGAGTTTTTGATTAATATAGAGACTAAGTTTGCTTTTCTGCGAGTTCTCGGCTTCACAGCCAAAACTAATAAATGAAGTGGTCAATTAGGGATATCTTCTAACAATGATCAATAATTGCCTTACCCCTATCCATCCATTGCTTGTCTGCAGTTTGTCCTAGAGACGTCGGACTTCCACATCTACCAAGAAACCTCATCTGCACTCTTCCAGAGAAGTGTCTGGGGTTCGATTGCTGTTTCGAACTTCCGATCCCGGGACTCACCCCAATCAGCACCCACGTCTCCTTCATCTTTGATCCGTGTAACTATCAATTGTCACTAGGACTGGGGAGCTGGAGTAAAGACCTACAAATCCTCTCATATCAGTGGGGTCAAAAGGAAGAGGTCACCATTGGCAATGCCATATCTTTAAGGTAATCGGTGAAGAAATATCAAGGTAGCGTACCTTCTTGTGTGCGTACAAATTTCATGCATTAGTCTTCATTTACATGTAATAATCTACCCTGTCGGTATCCAAATTTTGTCTGTCCCTCTGCTGCCGCTTCCTAGGTTGAATCGTTAACTTGGGCATAATCCCTGGCTGTACGGCAGTTACAGGTTGAATCATGGCTTCTGACTGGCACCTGAATAAAGATATTGACAACACAGGGCTGGATATAGCTCAGTTAGTAGAGCACCGGCATGTTAATTCGGAGGGCGCAGGTTCAATTTCCGCCCTAGTCTAGTTTTCTTTGTTCAAGCCTAAATTAGGCTTTATTTGATTACAGATGAAATTTGTTAAATTGGGCGACAAAATGTTAGTGTATTTTCTCTCTGTAGTTATATATGGACATTATAATAAACAAATTACGTGGCTAAATTGAATAAACATAAAAATTGTTTCTCAAAAACATTTAAAAAAATTCTTCATTTTGAAGTTTTCTAAACAATTTAAACTTTCTATTCGTAAACGAACGTCTTTAAATTCCTCACAGTCTAACCATTGACAAGGTCGAGGAATCATTCAAGGTCAACTTAGATATGACCTTCTGCTTGGACGGTGATTGCACTCAAATCCCGATCTTAAACGATGCAATCATCCCCATTCCATTCTGTAACCTCAACGCATCCTTTGAACTTCCTGGGGATGGAAGCTTTGCAGCACTAGCAAGAGACCTCGGTGGCAACATCGGCGAGTTAGCGATCCAGGCTGGTCTACGTAAACTTGGAATTCAGGTTGGTTGGTAAACTAAATTAACTCACTGTAACAGGTTGATGTAGACCACATGTTGTATAGTTATGGAATGTAATGAGATACCTAGGAGGGCCCACACAGGAAGGCTTACCAAGCCTAGTGGTTACAATAAACACTTCGATATAGATAGGTTGCAGTATGACGTAAGTCGGCCATCTTTACGGGCAATTTGGAACACACAGTCATGCGTTACGCGTGAGAACGGCGTGCAGCACGCGCACATTTCACAAAACTCATTGCATGATTGGTTAGTGAATGACGCGGCTGCGTTAATAATTTGAGCGCTTGACGCGCCTGCAAGCCAAAATGCGATTTGCCCGTAAAGATGGCGTCTACTGGGAACTATCTATAGATCAGCACACAAGCAACAGTGTCCCATGAGTCCCTCTGTACAGTGCACATAAAACAAAGACCATTCTCACAAATATTCTTCGTTTTGGTTTGACAAATCTGTTTATTCTTCAGGAATTTGTCAGTAATCAGCACTGTGACCTGACGATACTTGCTCCAGCAGAGAACAGTAAGTTTTGTTCTTCTTCATTAGAAAATGGCATTTTTGTTTTCTATGAGTTTTCTAAGCCAACATTTCAAACCTGTCATGAGATCTGTTTTTAAATTTACTCTTTTTATTTCCTATACAACTTATACATATATATATATAAATGGTATTATTTAATTGATGTAACGTTCTCTTTGTTTTTGTAAGTAGACCTGAATATGTAGGCCTATCAGTAGTCTTAATTAATTTGTAGTTCACTATTGTTGCAAGTTTATGTAAACAAAACATATCAATATTGTTTTAGCCATACAAACTATTTTTTTGTAATAAACTGTTAAAATGTTCAATCCAATAGAATGTCCACTTATGAACAAACCGCCTTCAACGAATGTACTGACCTGCACAGTAGACGACCAGTGTCTTGGTATCCATTGCTGTGCCTCCTTGGACCTCGTCTTCACTCGACTATCTACCACTGCTTGGGCCATTCTTGACCCTTGTGAATTCGAGTTGTCTGTTGGTTTTGGCTCTTGGACTAAACACTTGACTCTCTTTGAGTATGACTGGGGTGTGGAAAGAACAGTGGACATCAGTGATGCTGTCCATATAATGTAAGTCAACACTACCTAATTTATAGAGATGTATTACAATTCACCAATTGGAAACTGTATAATCATTGATGACCATTCACAGAGTTGATGATTGCAAAGTACTTGAAACACAAATCTTATTAGTGGAAAAACTCTCTCTTGACAGTTAAATGAATTCAAATAAAACTTGTGAAACTCATGAGTTGTCAAAACCGTCAAAATTCTGCCTGCCATTAAAAACATTAGACACCTAAAACTGGACAAGTTTTAGTGGTTTAATAGAATGAAAATTATCATGTCTAGAGATCCTTGAAAATAGAAACTGTTATTATTCATCATAAATGATATAAACATTAATGTGGAAGCTTTTCGATAAAAAAATATTGTCTAGAAGACCAGCCAAGCGGAGTACTCTAAGTGAAGGTTGCCCTGCCAGAAACTCGCGAGTAGAGGCAAGCCGACAATCTAAAAGGTGAAAGATCGGTCAACCTTTCAAAGTTTGCTCTCACACTAAGACATCTTTGTTTTTTTCCTCGTGACCAGGTTCACAGTTGACAAGCTGACAGCACAGAAGGAATTCCTGATTGATCTCTCGGTGTCCCTGTGCATAGATGGCACCTGCACACCGATCAACCTGTTGCAGGGAGCCCATGTACCCATCCCGATCTGTAACTCAAATGCTACCTTCACCCTACCAGGTGATGGCTCAATCGCTGGGTACCTGGATACCTTGGCAGGTGACATAACTGATGCAGCTGTAGATTTGGTGCTTGACAGTTTGGGATTGAAGGTGACTTTTGTCTATAATCAGAAAATAAAAATAGTAAAACATAAGTGAATACCGAGATAAATTTGTGAAGGGCCAAGAGGCATTGAACAATATATACATATATTTTACCTTTTAGTTTTTATCAATGACCAAAATTAAAACTGCACAGAAAAAAAATATTTATAATTAAACTTTTTTTTTTTTAGAATTTCTTATCAAAGGATTCATGTAGTCTTCCTCCAGCGACTCTTGATGACGGTAAGTTTTAATGTTTTTTCATAAAATAAACATGTATGACCTGTTAAATCCGGAACCTGTTAGGACAAAATCTTAGCCACACTTTTGAAAGTACATTTTAACACTGTGAGCCATCCTTTTCATTGAAGCAATAACACTCTGTTCTACTTCTCTAAATCGATAGGTTGTCCAGTTCAGTTTCCAACTGGCCTACCCACGTTCTCCTGCAGTATAAACAGCCACTGCACAAGCTTGCACTGCTGTCTCAATTTGGATCTAAAAGTTGCCCAGCTCAGTTCTAAAGCTTGGTTCGAAATTGACCCTTGTGACTACAAAATCTCCGTTGGAATTGGGATGTGGTACTTCAACATGTCGTTGTTTTCGCATGAGTGGGGAAAAATGGAAACATTCGCTATTGGACAAGCCATAAGTGTCGAGTAAGTCTGTTAAATTCGACGAGTTTATCAAATATCTTGTTTAGGTAATCGATAAAATGGACCAGTCGTTTTTTATTTTTTTTTTTTTCAATATGTATTTGTCTTGGAAGCAGCAGCCTTGAAGCGGTGTTGACAATAATGGTGATTTTGAAAATACATACTAGTTTTGGTGATACAGTTAAAAACGGCAATTTTTGTTTTATTTATTTTTTTTTTTTTTTTAATCCGATGACCGAGTGAGATTAAACTTTGACAGGTTTGTTCTTGAATGTCTGTTGGATCACCCAAATTGCGGATACTAGTATTTGTTAGTTACTGATGTTGACCGCGTGCTTTAAAAAAAATAGTTTGCTTTAATTGTAAATTCCTTTAAGAAACAATGTAGGGTAGATGCTCATTCTTGTTTACTCAATATTCTCATTGAAATCAGATTTTCCATTGACAAACTGGATGCTTCAATGGAGTACGAGATTGATCTTGCATTTGCTCTTCAAGTCGACGACGAGACTACAGACTTCCCTCTCATGGAGGAAAAGAGAGTCCCTATTCCCATCTGTAACAGCAACTTGTCCTTGGCTCTACCTGGTGACGGCTCAGTACGGGGATTCCTGGAGGAGCTTGGAGACACTGTGGGACAATCTGCAATTGATTTGGTTTTGAGAAAATTGAATTTACATGTGAGTTGTAAACCACAGTTTTTTGTTGTCATTTTCACCATAGTTTCGAATCAAACTTAATTTTATCTGAGATAAAAAGAAACGGCAACAATGAAGAACAAAGCAAACCGTCAGTGATTGCTCGAAGTAGTTTGTGCTGCTTTTAGGAGTTTTATTTTTCAAATGTAGGGCTCGATCCCTATTAGTGACACAAGTTAAATTACACGTCATTTTGCTTTTGCTTTTAATTTTCTTAACACTTTTCCAGGATGTAGTAAGTGGGAGATCGTGTGAATTACCAGCAGATGTGGCAACCAACACAGGTGCAGTATTTTTAAAATATCTTCAACTGTTAACCCTTTAGTCACTGTTCCGCCCGAAACCGCCCAGCCATTTACTCACTGGACCACCCAAAACCGCCCGAGATTAAACAACACTTTGTATCTTGGGTTTTACACATGCTAGCGGGTTGCAGCAAACGGCCGTCGAAAGAGCGTGATCTAAAGATTGCGCCAGTCTAAAAATATCCCGTGGTCACCATTGACAAAAACCAAGTAATCTCCTTCCAAAGGTTCAAAGGTCGGAAATCTAGCACAACGTGTCAATGCTTCTCTGTGTGTGCGTACCGTATCGTATGTACAATGCATTACGCGCACACACACACTATAATGTATACTACGAAATCGACGATGTTTCACTGGGCTTTCGCCATGTTTTTCACACATTATTGAAAGGAGTTTACATTGTAGAGGAAATTTATTGTTATCCATAAGTAATATAGACACGATTGTTCATTTCTAAAGGTATGTTTTGATATTATTTCAATCACTTTGTCAACATTTTGTTCTTGTTTGAAACGACAGCAAAGTTGAAAAAGTTGTGTGCACAACTTTCCGTGAAACACTGACGCTAACGTAATGCAAACTAACAGTTGTCTATTTTCGTTGTGTGTCAACATATTTACAATCTGAAAGCTTCAATTCAGTAAAAGCAAATACATATCTGTGTGAATCATTCGAAAGATGATTTTATCCTCTACAAAATAAACTAAACTTGTAATACAAAAAAAAAATTACAATGGAAGTTATGATACGACTTCCAGATAGTGCATTAATTCGATGACTTTTCCCCGCCCTGCTCAGTGAGTAAATGACTTTGTTGAATTTGCTCGTAAGTGCTAAAGGGTTAAGCATATATTGGTTAAGTTTACAAATAATCAGAACTATTTCTTATTCACTGATAAATGAGAATTAATCTATTGCACACACACACCCACGTGTGTAAATACCGGCAATCGTGGACCCCCCTTTGTTCAACTCTTTCTGATAGCAACCGTGGACCACAATGCTTTCCTTTGTGATAGCAACCGTGGATCTATTGTCCCTTTTGTTATAGGTCCCCAGTTTGAAAGTGTATACCTACTCACACACACACGCAAGTGTGTAAACACCTGCAATCGTGGACCTCCTATTGTCCCTCTTTTGTTTATACTCTAACTTTTTTGCAACAGCTCCCATTGGTTTTGTACACGTTTTCCAACTGTGGACCTTTCCCCAACCAAGTACCTATTGTTCTCTTTTGTTATAGGTGCCCGATTTGAATGTGTAGGTAGGCATACCCAGAGCTGTGGGGACTTTTATACAATGGAACAAAGGTCCCCACAACGTTTTTCTTTGTTAAACTGGGTCCCCACACCAGTTTCTTTAGAAAAGGGAATAATAGAACAACAATAGGAAGTCCCCACAATGGTGTGTGCACCGGGAACAGTATACCTACTCACACACACACACAATTATGATTTGCTATCTCCTCTCTACGATTTCAGATTGCCCAATGATCTCCCTCCCCACCGTGGCAAACACCATCCAGTGTTCAATCGATGATAACTGTCTAGGTATCCAGTGCTGTGTGAATCTGAACTTCGTAATCACCACACTCATGCTTAGTGCGAGGATCAAAGTGGACCCCTGTAACTTTCAGCTTCATGTGGAGTTTGAAAACTGGGGGCATAACTTTACTCTGTTCAGTTACACTTGGGGGCAGGTGGAAAGAGAAACAATCGGTGATGATGTGACGTTAAGGTGGGTTGAGAAACTTTGAGAATTCATACAAAAGCATGTCATTAGTTAGATGTTTAATTCATCGTAAAGAAAGTACATTTCAGTGGTATTGAATACTTTCCATGACACCTGGTTACCGTCATTAAGTGTATGTGTTTTCTTGTGCGTGTAGTTATTCAGTAGATAAGCTGACGGAGAAGAAGGTATTTTCTGTTACACTCGATGTTGAACTGTGCATTGACAACACATGCGCAACAACATCCATCCTGGATCATGTCTGGGTCCCAATACCCATCTGCAATACCAACGCTGTTACATTCTCCCTGCCAGGCGATGGTACGGTGGCTGGATTTATCAGGGAACTCGGAGGTCGTATCGGAGACTCAGCAATTGATCTAGTTCTGGAGAAATATGGATTGAATGTAAGAAACTTTACTAAGCTCTTCTCGTTACAAGTTTTCCATCCTAGAATAGTGACGTAAATGACCTAATTCCATGATGTAAATTGGTGGAAGAATATAGCAATGAAAGTTCTTGCTCTAATCTTCAACACAGCACTGCTGTGTCCTGAACACATTAATTGTCAAATACATGTCAAAGTCACTCTCCACTTTGATGTTGGGAGTCTATTAAGTGAGAGTGCAATTTATACATTGGTGAAAGCTGAATAATTCTTTCAGTATTTTAATCAATTTAACAACTTGTCGTTAATCCGAACCTTTGTTCATGAGCCCCCAAAAATTAGAGGAGCAGCCTCGCAGGGATTAAAACGTTTAATAATCCATAACAAATTATATTAATTATTGTTTTATTTTTATTAGCAATATCTCCAGAGTGAACAGTGTGATAGAGGAACACCGGGCACACTAAAAAGCAGTAAGTGTTTCACAACATGCTAATGAATTGTTGAATTTGTGAAAGTTTTCAAATCCAGTTGGAAAGGTAAAATATTTCCGCCAACTTCCTCCTCAGTGTGACAATAATGGCAACCTAAGACTAATACTTGGCTTGTATTCTGAAGGTTGTCCAGGTGTTGACCTCGAACAGCTTCCTGATTTCCTCTCATGTTCCCTCACTGATTCCTGTCTTGGCATTAAATGCTGTCTGGAGATGGACTTCAAGATCGTCACACGTACAGTCAATGCATGGCTCATCTTGGATCCTTGCAACTTCAACTTGTCCATTGGCTTTGAGAACTGGGAGCATAGCATCACCTTATTCCACTATCCTTTGGGTGACTACAGGGAGGAAGTTGTTAACAGCGTGCTGACTGTCAGGTATTTGTCACCACACCTTTGTAAACTCAAGTATGGTTGTACTAGGAATGCCAATCTGTTTAATACTAGGGTCGACCCTTGGATCAATATTTATCTTTGCTGTCTGTAGGGTGTTTGTCACCAGACATTTTGTACAATCAAGAAGGATAAGAATAATATCGGCTCTTATATAGCGCAATTCCAAAGAATGATCATTGTGCTTCACACTTTATTACCCCTGGTCACTGGGCCATTATTTCATTCCTAAAACCATCTCAGCTCCCTGGGGAGTATACAGCCTGTGCTGCCAAAGTGCACTAAGCTAAATCATTCACAAAAATCATCTCTGCTCTCACAGGTACCCATTTTAACCCCTGGGTGAAGAGAAGCAATTATAGTTAAGTGTCTTGCTCAAGGACACAAGTGTCATGACCGGGATTCGAACCCACACCCTGATGACTCAGCCACCAGAACTTTAGTCCGATGCTCTTAACCGCTCGGCCACAGTCTGTACTCGGAAGGAGATTTTGGGACTATAGTATAATGGTCGGTCCTTAGATCTAGATTAATCTTGGCGTGAAATGAAAATGGTCTCACAATTCAATGCCGCTTTTTTCAGTTTGGATTTATTCTGATGCTTGCTTTTACAGATAGCTTCAGAAGAAAAAGTTTGTTTTGTATCTTCCTCGAACGCTTTGTTCTTTATAATCAATACCTTCTTCTTTACCATAGGTGGCGTGTGGATAAGATAACTGTAGACAAGCAGTTTGAGTTAAATTTACAGCTGATCTTCTGTTTGGATGGAGCATGTAACACTGTGACTGTATTTGAGGGAAGCCGTCTTCCTATACCGCTCTGCAACACTGAAGATGCATTTACTCTTCCCGGTACGTGGTTATCGTTTACCTTGTGCCAGAGAATTGATAAACGCATTGGCTATAAACATTGTTGTTTTGAACTGTGTACTATTTTTTTTTAATTGCATTTAATCTCCACCTATCGTATACGTTTAAGATCATGAAAATTCAAGTTTCGATACTAATGTCTTTCTGTTCAGGAGATGGCACAGTTTCAGGATTTATTGGATATTTGGGAGACAATATTGGACAATTTGCTATCGATGCAGCAATCCGACACCTGAATCTAGGCAGCTTCCTATCAGGGAAGGCATGCTCTAATCATAGACAAGGTACGTTGAAGGTTTCTGTTAAAAAACAGTAATATGAGACACACTATTCGGTTTCAAGATGATTAACAAAAAACTGACTAGAGCAAGACTTGAACCTGCGACATCCAGTTGTAATGTAAGCTTGTGTGATCCATGGCTGAACGCCAGTTACAGGTCGAATGGCTTCTGATTGGCACCCCGAACAAAGATGTTGACAAAATAGAGCTACCGCCAACAAAGGGCTAGATAGCTCAGTTGGTAGAGCGCGGGCATGTTAATCCGGAGGTTGCAGGTTTAAGTCCCACTCTAGTTCAACCCAAAATGATATAACTTTTTTGTAAATTTCTCCATATGATTTTCTACTCCCTAAAGATATTTGTTCCAGTGCAGCTGGTATCCTGGGCAACTGCTCTATCATTGGAGAGTTCTGCACAGAGCTTCGATGTTGCCTCGACTTGGATCTGAAGATTGCTGATGTCTCGGCCACTGCGTGGTTTAAGTTTGACCCCTGTGACCTCACCTTCACATTAGGTTTTGAGACTTGGATGTTACATGGATCAGTCTTTACATATGAGTGGGGTAAGACAATGAAAGTATGGTCATCTATCATATTTGGTATTATTATTTCCTATTCCAATCTTTACTGCTTCTGAAATATTTCTCTGTCCGTTCGATCTACATGTACTTTTAAAGACAGCTGTGCTTTCAAAAGATGTTATATGTTAACTAATGTTTTCTGTCAAACGGAATTTGTTTTTATAATAGGTGAAGAGACAATGGTTTCAGTTGCTCCTGGAATGAATCTTAGGTAAGTCTTCAAGAACTCTTATCAAAGTTAAAATTTTGCATGGCATGAAATTTAAACACACTTTTAACATAAATGCTAAAATACTATTAAATACAAACTCTACATCCATAAAAAATATTGTCAAAGACGCTTCTTAAAGAAACCAGATCACAAGATAGTATAAAATCAAAAGATAGTATAAAAAAATATATATAATAATGTTATTCTAACTTTCTAAAAAACCTTCACTCGTAATTATTACAACTTATTGTCATTCCCCTTACAGATATTCCATCAACAAACTCAATGAGTCTATGGAGTTTCAAGTAAACCTGACTCTAGAATACTGCATCGACCAACTCTGTACGGATATCGATATTGTACAGAACATACCAATCCCTGTTTGCAATCAAGAGTTCAGCAATTATACCTTCTCAGGTTAGTTTGTACTCGGTGCACTGAAAAGTCACTTAAAATTTAAATTAATTCAAAACCATAGAGAACCATAGAGCAAGGACAGACAACCATTAACAACCATTAACCAACAAGCTGGAACAAACAATCTATCTTTTACAAGCACTCAGTAAGTTACACTTCGTTTACAATTGAAGACTTTGCATTGTTGGTGAAAGATGCCTTGCTTATGGCTTGCTTAAATTAATCATATTTTCCAGCATAGGAATAATAACTGACATTTCAGTACAGCATTTATTATTAGACCTTGAGCATTTACACATTTCTTTTCTTTGTTCACAGTTGATGGTTTCGTACAAACTGTGTCCGGACAAATCGTCCAGGGAGCAACTGAGTTACTCTTAAACCAACTAGGCATCGACCCTGACTTCTTCAATGGTGATCCGTGTGTAAACCCGGATAGGATCCAGTCGTTTAGAAGTAATTTTCTCAATATAACTACCTTTCAAATTAGTTATTAATCAAAGGAAGATGATTTTGAGCCGAACATGATTTCTCAATAAGAGAGCGAAAGTTTGGAGGTTACTGTAAGGAAAATAGCTAGTACATTAATTTAGCCTTTATTTTAATAAATTTATCAGCAGTGTAAAAAAATGATAAATTCCTGTTTCAGATTGTCCAGATATGCAGCTTCCTGGCAACCTCGACTCAGGAGCGCACTGTGGCATCCTGGATTCTTGTTTTGGAATAAAGTGCTGCCTTGATGTGAGCCTCGGTCCACTTAATCACACCTTCAGTGCGTCAATGGTGGTTGACCCCTGTCTCGGGCAGCTGAAGTTACAGTTTGGTAACTGGAAGTACAGTAAATCATTGTCACAGTTGGACATCGGTGTGGATAAGGAGGTCACCATCGGAAACTTTGTTTCGCTCATGTATGAATCTTTCTTTCCTTGTCTTTGCCCAAATGTTATATATAGAAATTTTCTTTGTTAAAATTAACCTATAAAACTGCAAAATTTGTCTTAAAAAAAACCCACCTGAATATAATGGGGTTTTTGTCTTTATAGATTCAAGTTGGAACTTTTCGATGGCAAGATATCATCAAGTTTATCTATGGATGCATGTGTGGGTGATATCTGCACAGGTCGAATCATTCTCCTGAACGAAACAACATCTCCTCTTCCTCAGTGCTATTCCAACGGAACCATCTCCTGGAGAAAGTTACCAGGTAATATCTTCTAAGACATACGTCTCTCTTTTAACAGCAATAATGATAATCTATATTGATAGCATGGACATATTTCCACACTCAGTGCTGGAACTCTCATTTGTTATCATCGTCATGGTATAAAGCCAGGCCTTTAACTTCAAGGGCTTCACTGTTGTGATCATCTTTAATTGATAAGTTGTTGCACAAAACAGTGGATCTAAATTGTGTAGTGGCTATCACAATCTCTTTTGTTGCATGTCTGAAGCTGAAACTTCTTGACAGCAATTTTGTTTGTTTTGTTTTTTCTAGGATTGACTTCAATCTCCCATCTGGGCAATTTAGATATTGGTTTAGACGTTCTTGCGCAGGCTCTGAGACTACCAACACGTCTAGTTTCAGCCTCTCCATGTCTTGCAGAACAGACTAGTGGTTCCACAGGTATGGTTTCCAAAAATTGTTTGGAGTTCTTTAGTAAGAAATAGGGGCTTGCAGAGAAAATAATTGAATTGTTTGAATAAGTCTTATTTTAATATGTAGCGCATAGGTTGGTTAGGACTTGTTATGTTTTTATAAAGAGAAAATAGAATTAGCTGTTGCAAACTACTTACCTACCAAAAGGACCTGTGGTATAAATGCAAAAATTAGTTAGTGGCCTGACGTTTCGACCCTAGCAGAGTCTTTCTCGAAGGCTAAGACAACACAACACAACACACATAAACATGTATACAAGTGTAACAAGAGCAGTCAAGTGGAAATACATGAATAGAGAGAGAGAGAGAGGGGGAGAGAAGCAGAAAGCATTCTTTAAAAAGAGTAAAGTCTGCATCACTGTGTTGTAGAAGGCCAACTGTCCCATTGTGGTTAAAAAAGTGTAACTCCTTATATGAGGACTCTTCTCCTACTTCCAATGCAATTTTATAAAATGCTTTTCACTAATTCTAAAATTGCATAACTTTTCACTTCATTATCAACACAGTATTAAAGGCACAAAGTGTAGCGACACTTGACAAAATATTATGTAAATTGTTAGAACAGTGTTTTTAAAAATCATCACCCTCGTTGCTTTTCTATTTCCAGCCTGTCCACATCTGCCTCGTCTACCTGCTCTTCCATCAGGGGGAGTTTGCCAGTATTCTGATGCCTGCCTCGGGGTAGAGTGCTGTTTAACAGCAGACATAGGCAGCACTACTCGGACTTTACGGGCGTGGTTGATTGTAGACCCTTGTGAACTGACTGCGAGTGTTGGCTTTGAGAATTGGAGTTTCAATATCACCCTCTTAAGGTAAAGGTGATGCATTGACAAAATAATGCCCCTTGCCCTTTTCGTCTGGAAAGGTCACTCTTAAATGTTTGGCAATTAACGTAAAAATACACAATCATGCAATAATGGGCTCGTAAGAGCTGCAAAATTTCACAGGACAAACCTTTTGTATACTGTACCTTAGAGGTGTTATGCATTTAAGTAACAAGTGTGTAACAGCAACTTATTGGTAAATTGTCAAAAACCCACATCAAGCACTTAAAAAATAGGCTGTTCTGCTGTAGTATCATCCCTGCAACTTTTTGCATACCTCATTATTATCTTTGATTGTTTTTATTTTAGTTATAAGTGGGGCAAGCAGATCCGGGAATCACTAAGTGATGTGATCTCGATTTCATTCACCATCGACAAGACATCAAACAATCGGAACTTTGTGCTGTCACTCTCTGTTAAACTCTGCATTGCTGGATTGTGTGCTCCTGACGTCATCATCCTAGAGGGCTTCATGGCACCTATTCCTTTCTGTAATGCGACGGGAACACTGGAGTGGCCTCAGGACCTTGGTAGGTTGAAATGTTCGTTCTGTTTGTAAGCATTTTTCCAAAATGTTTAAACCTTCGTGAAGCAAAATCTGATAAGATTGAAGGTTCTCCTTAGTATATCATCTCTCATCAAAACTATCTTCACTGAAAGGTTTTGTCCATCTATACATAATTATTTGTACGATGAACGGTACAAAATGTACAGTTGGAAATTACTTTAGAGGAGCATTGGAAATTATTCAAGCTCCATAGTTTTGAAGAAAGATACCAAAGTGCCCAAACAAGTTCTAGTGATGTTTGCCATAACACAGTGATGCCTACAGGAAAATATAGATAACTTTTGAGACAGTTTTGCAGTAACACAGTGATGTCTACAGGACAACTATATAATAACTTTTGAGACGGGGTTATTTATCAAACTTTGATTGAAGCTCTTTGGCTAACAATGTACTTCATATTTTATGTCTTCAAGATGGTAGTGTCACAAACTATGCAAGCGGTCTGGTGGTTAACCGCTTGGGTGTTAGCACAGATGTCCTTCTAGCTCAGTCATGTAGTGGTCCACCAGAACAGATTACACCTACGACCTCAGGTAAACTATCTCTAGGAAACACAAACTCGATACTTCAGACTTTAATGTGATATGCGTTTACTTCTCTGTTAATGTTCAAACAGCCTCAAACTTTTGAATGAAACCCATACTCTGCATTTAAAAGGAAAACAAGCTATCATTTTGTTATGTTCTTCTCAGGATGTGGTTCCCTTTCTCTTCCATCGTCCATTGCATCTTATTGTTCCTTGGATGAATCATGTCTCGGAGTTGGCTGCTGCTTGACCCTCGACCTGGACATAGTTCAAAGGTCATTTTCAGTGTGGGTGAAACTTGATGCTTGTGCCAGTAGATTCTCGTTTGGGTTTGAGGAATGGAGTCACAGTGAATTGTTAAACATAGTAACATTGCAAAGTAAGTTATTTGAAATGCATGTCTGTCCTCCCTAAAAGATTATTATGAAACAAAGTTTGTCATAATGGCTAGTATATCTTTTAGCTAACAAAAAATAAGTTTATGTTCACATTTTATATTTATGTTTAAAGGGGAAATGACAAGATCAAAGAACAATTATGAAACTTGGCAACTTGAAAAAGTCAATAACCTCGGGAGAATTTCTAAATCTAACTTGTTTGTTGCTTTTGCTTTATTTGAACTTTTAGCACATTCCCAGGAGAAACATATCGGTAACGTGAAAATCAGGTAAGTGATATTTTCTCAAAAGCCAAAAAAGTACTGTAAATAAGTGTTCACTTTTTATTTTTATTTTTTTTATTTTTATTTTTTTAACACAAAATATACTAAGAATGTCCAAAACACCAAACATTATATTGCTTTTGGGTTTCTCCAGATATGATATAGAGCGCCCCCATGAGTCCGTCTATGATGTTGACCTCGAGCTCGCCGTGTGCTGGCAAGGGAGATGTAGTGATCCCATTGTGATTCTACAAGACACTATGTTCTCTGCTTCACATTGTGGCCAGGAAGGAAGCAGTAGCAGGAGAAGGAGAAGAAGCGTGGACGATCTGTACGTTCAACATGTCTTTGTAATGGTTATGTCTAAGGCAGATTATACAAGATACCTTGCCTTTCCAAAGTACCCGATTAAACTAGCCAACGTCACTTATAAGGCTTTCAAACCTAACCCCTCGTGCCATTCCAAGTAACCGTTTTAAAATGAACATATGAAAAAGAAAAAGATGGTAGTGTTTTTGAGATGTCGCCAAAAACTGGAGCGGGAAGCGAGAACAATTTGTAATCGGAATACACAATCTGAGAAACGTTCCTCAGATTAAAATGTTTTTGAAACGCTTTTTCCTAAAACAACATTCTTAAGATTTGAATCGTTTCTCAAAATGTCATACATTATCAACAGCTGCAGTGCTTCTTACCACGTAAGTTTTTATTGTCATTAATTTGTTGGAGTAACTACCAAAGATATACCTTCCATTTAAGTCCACTTGCCCCGTTTAAGAATGCTCTGATGGCATGGCATAGTATTTTGAGCGTTTTAAAAGCGAAGTGGCAATTCTTGAAAGATTTACTTATAAGTGACGGTGGCTAGCCGAATCGGTGTCCATTGTCTCCCAACCAGTTAAGTATATTAAGTGACCGTCATATCAATTCTCAAAACATAAAATATGAATCTTAACAAAACTCATCAATCTTAAACGACAAACTGAATTTGTTGTCAAAGTATTAGTTCAAAAAGTGGCTGTGTCTTTTTTTCCTCAGAAGTCAGTTTTGTACATTTAAGGTTTTATCTAAATTTGAACAATGTTGGGTATCATTTTGCGTTGACTAGATTCTAAGTTGGTTTAATCCTCGAGTCCAAGATTACATTTAGACGAACACCCTTTACAAGATGTCAAAGTATATAACTTAAAGCAATAATGTTTCCGTAAATTTCTTTTCACCTCAGAACCAATGATTCGGAGGAAAATGAAAGCAACATGGAAGACTTTACCACCAGCTCAGCTGATAAGGCTCTTGAATATTTCAGGAGAATTCTTCAGTCGGATTCGCCCACACTGTCCTCAGAAGAGAATATCATGATGAGACTTCAGCCTGATAAGGATGTACAGCCAAGTGAGTACTGTTTGTTTATGATAACATATGCAGGGTTATAAGTCAAGACACTGTGCGCATTTATGTGACGAAGTTACATTGTAAGTAACAAGGTTGTTTCAGATTCAAAAAAACAAAACCCATGAGTGTTGTAATGGTACCTTAGCATTGAAATCTACGTACATTTTAAAAGGAAGGTTTACGTTTGTAATCACTCTTCAAATTAATGGCAATAAAAACATATTGGTTAGAAGTACAGCAGCTTTCGATAGTAAAAGGCATTTTGAGAAACATTTCACTTCAAAGTAATGTGGTTATGTAAAAAGAATGCAGTTTTTATGCCCCAGATTGTGTATTTCATTGGGGATTATTCTTCCTGCGTGGACATATTCGCTGCAGACTGTCGGTGATAATTCGAAACGCGACCAACTTTTGAAATTAATTTTGCACCGGTTAATTTTATTGTACATGTATTTACATAGAATTGAGATACTCGAACGGTTCCAAAAATCAATGGAATACTTTGGCCTTAAGTCAGAATGTTTTGACATGAATTGTTGATAGTCAGCAAGATTGGACATTTGTTGATGATGGTTTACGCTGTTGAACCCTTTCAGAAAAATGCCAGCAGTTTTCTCAGAGGGCCATTTTGTTTCATGATAGTTTCATTTTGCGAGCCCGAGCGATACTTTCACTTGCATTACACACTTTTCTTGTTATCTGATAAAGATTGAGTCTGAGTGAACATTTCTGGTTTGTTTATGTGTTTTTTAATACCAGGGGTGGCTGGATCTGGTACTGAAAGTCGTCGAGCTTTGGGTGCCTTGATATTTGGTAACGAAGACAAGACTCCTGTTCCATCAAGAAAAAGGAGAGCTGTATCTGTCTCAGTAACGTCCGGTAAAATAAAAAAAAATTATACAAAGAGTTCAATTAAATTTTATCACATGATACTACACAACAGTATATATCAGTTTTAAGCTCACAGAAATTAATTCCATGGTCTTCAGGAATTAGTTAAGAATAGACTCGTGAGTTTATGGTCTTCAGGAATTAGTTAAGAATAGACTTGTGAGTTTATGGTCTACAGGAATTAGTTAAGAATAGACTCGTGAGTTTATGGTCTACAGGAAGTAGTTAAGAATAGACTCGTGA
The DNA here is from genome assembly GCA_037783415.1 of Leptasterias polaris. NCBI lineage: Eukaryota > Metazoa > Echinodermata > Asteroidea > Forcipulatida > Asteriidae > Leptasterias > Leptasterias polaris. Next base: position 1,282,227 of record JAZGTN010000152.1, on the reverse strand, counting down.
GTTTATGGTCTTCAGGAATTAGTTAAGAATAGACTCGTGAGTTTATGGTCTTCAGGAATTAGTTAAGAATAGACTTGTGAGTTTATGGTCTACAGGAATCAGTTAAGAATAGACTCGTGAGTTTATGGTCTACAGGAAGTAGTTAAGAATAGACTCGTGAGTTTATGGTCTTCAGGAATTAGTTAAGAATAGACTCGTGAGTTTATGGTCTACAGGAATTAGTTAAGAATAGACTCGTGAGTTTATGGTCTTCAGGAATTAGTTAAGAATAGACTCGTGAGTTTATGGTCTTCAGGAATTAGTTAAGAATAGACTCGTGAGTTTATGGTCTTCAGGAATTAGTTAAGAATAGACTCGTGAGTTTATGGTCTTCAGGAATTAGTTAAGAATAGACTCGTGAGTTTATGGCCTTCAGGAATTAGTTAAGAATAGACTCGTGAGTTTATGGTCTTCAGGAATTAGTTAAGAATAGACTCGTGAGTTTATGGTCTACAGGAATTAGTTAAGAATAGACTCGTGAGTTTATGGTGTTCAGGAATTAGTTAAGAATAGACTCGTGAGTTTATGGTCTACAGGAAGTAGTTAAGAATAGACTCGTGAGTTTATGGTCTTCAGGAATTAGTTAAGAATAGACTCGTGAGTTTATGGTCTTCAGGAATTAGTTAAGAATAGACTCGTGAGTTTATGGTCTTCAGGAATTAGTTAAGAATAGACTCGTGAGTTTATGGTCTTCAGGAATTAGTTAAGAATAGACTCGTGAGTTTATGGTCTTCAGGAATTAGTTAAGAATAGACTTGTGAGTTTATGGTCTACAGGAATTAGTTAAGAATAGACTCGTGAGTTTATGGTCTACAGGAATTAGTTAAGAATAGACTCGTGAGTTTATGGTCTTCAGGAATTAGTTAAGAATAGACTCGTGAGTTTATGGTCTACAGGAATTAGTTAAGAATAGACTCGTGAGTTTATGGTCTACAGGAATTAGTTAAGAATAGACTCGTGAGTTTATGGTCTACAGGAAGTAGTTAAGAATAGACTCGTGAGTTTATGGTCTTCAGGAATTAGTTAAGAATAGACTCGTGAGTTTATGGTCTACAGGAATTAGTTAAGAATAGACTCGTGAGTTTATGGTCTTCAGGAATTAGTTAAGAATAGACTCGTGAGTTTATGGTCTTCAGGAATTAGTTAAGAATAGACTCGTGAGTTTATGGTCTTCAGGAATTAGTTAAGAATAGACTCGTGAGTTTATGGTCTTCAGGAATTAGTTAAGAATAGACTTGTGAGTTTATGGTCTACAGGAATTAGTTAAGAATAGACTCGTGAGTTTATGGTCTACAGGAATTAGTTAAGAATAGACTCGTGAGTTTATGGTCTTCAGGAATTAGTTAAGAATAGACTCGTGAGTTTATGGTCTACAGGAATTAGTTAAGAATAGACTCGTGAGTTTATGGTCTTCAGGAATTAGTTAAGAATAGACTCGTGAGTTTATGGCCTTCAGGAATTAGTTAAGAATAGACTCGTGAGTTTATGGTCTTCAGGAATTAGTTAAGAATAGACTTGTGAGTTTATGGTCTACAGGAATTAGTTAAGAATAGACTCGTGAGTTTATGGTCTACAGGAAGTAGTTAAGAATAGACTCGTGAGTTTATGGTCTTCAGGAATTAGTTAAGAATAGACTCGTGAGTTTATGGTCTTCAGGAATTAGTTAAGAATAGACTCGTGAGTTTATGGTCTACAGGAATTAGTTAAGAATAGACTCGTGAGTTTATGGTCTTCAGGAATTAGTTAAGAATAGACTCGTGAGTTTATGGTCTTCAGGAATTAGTTAAGAATAGACTCGTGAGTTTATGGTCTACAGGAATTAGTTAAGAATAGACTCGTGAGTTTATGGTCTTCAGGAATTAGTTAAGAATAGACTCGTGAGTTTATGGTCTACAGGAATTAGTTAAGAATAGACTCGTGAGTTTATGGTCTTCAGGAATTAGTTAAGAATAGACTCGTGAGTTTATGGCCTTCAGGAATTAGTTAAGAATAGACTCGTGAGTTTATGGCCTTCAGGAATTAGTTAAGAATAGACTCGTGAGTTTATGGTCTTCAGGAATTAGTTAAGAATAGACTCGTGAGTTTATGGTCTACAGGAATTAGTTAAGAATAGACTCATGAGTAAATTCCACTGTATTCTGTCTGACAGCACACATCCTCTTTACCCACTGATTGTCCACAACAAATCTGGTAGGATCCGTCAACTAAGGCTAAAGACAAACAGGTTTACGAATTCATTTTTACCTATTGCAATCCATAATTTTAACTGTGATTTTATTAGATAACTTTGTACAATGCATCTAGCCCTGTGTACTGTCTTCTAATTGTTTTATTTTATCTGGTATTTCTTGTGCAATCTGGCCTCTTTTTAGGTTTTTTTTGGGGGGGGGTCCACTACTTTTTTATGTTTTATTTTTATTTTTTTATTTTTTATTTGGTATGTTTGTATATCTTGTGCAATTTTTACATTTTAATATTTTGTCTGTTGCTGTACAATTGGAATTTAAATTTCATGTATTTTTTATACCTGATGAATAAAACAATTCAATTCAATTCATGTTGATTGATTGTTTTTTATTGTTGTTTGTGTACGGCAGGAGGAGCCAGTTTGTTTGACCTCAGCTTGACCCCTGGAGCCGACTCAGGCGCATGGCAGGGGGATGTGATCATCGGTGGAGGATTAACATGTACGCTTTTCATTTTTTCTAATCTACTTGTTGCCATTCAATTTTGAATATTTTTTGTATTAACTAGTTTTGATGCATTGTTGCTGACAATCGACTTCTAGATCTTGATATTTGTAGTGCACTGGCAGTGATAAGTGACAGGGACAAAATTTGAAATGAAATTTTGTAATTACTTCTTTTTTTTGCAAAATATTTAAAGTGAAAGGTCTTGATGCCCTTGGTAATCGAATTGCAAACATGACGATCGGGGAGCTAGAGGCAATGCTTGATCTGCAGAACATCGACCCTTTTACTGTCGTCCAACTCATGAAAGACCTACGATCTCTATTCCGAACCTTTGTAAGTCATCTTCTTTGTGTTCTTCCTTTTCTTCTATCGGGAATTTCAAAGACTGAACCAATTCACCGCAAAGTTTCAAACATCAAAGTAATAATAATTATGCCCTTTTTATTTGTATCTGTGTTTACTCATCATAATGGTATAGATTTGTAATTATGTTCTCATAACATATGTATGTATTTTCTATTTTTTGTATTTTCTAACTGAATTGTGTTTGTAGTTATGTAATTAATGAAGCTTTAAAATTGCCTTATTTGCCACTCCAGAAAATGTACAACTGAACCCGAAATTATGAAACTACCTTTTGCTGTAAGAAAATCCTAAGAATGTCTGCACAGCTCAGTTACCTTCAAGACATTGATAATGTTTGCATTATCATTCAATAATGTGTTTTTTGTACAATTTTGACAAAAGGTCAGCGAGTTCATTGATGTCTTTGTCAACGGCAATGCAGAAGATAATTTCAAGCAGTTTGACATCGTTCTAAGCGGAGAAATTCCATTCCCAAGGAGGGAAGTGGTATTCTTCCGATACCAGTGGGGAATTCCACTTGGTGGAATCATCTGGTTAGAATTTAGTAAGTATCTCTTCCTCAAATGTTTTTGTTTTCCCTTGCAAACACTCTTCCACCAGAATATCATATCCTTTGTGTTTAGATTTGTTGTTACATATACATGATTTTGCTGTACTTTAAAAACTATTTTACTGAGTGCCATCTACCCCAATTCCCACAAATGTTACGTGTCCACAAATTGGTTTAATTAGACAGTGAAGTTTAATTGGGTTGCTGGAAACCACAGAGCTCGACGGTGACGCCTGATACAATACACAGATGGCTGGAATGGGTCCACTTTATTAGAGGGTTTGATGTGTGTGAGCTGTGTATTTAAAACATTGATGCTTAGACCATCTAAGACATGTAGGAGGTTTTGTTTACTGGGTATGGTTGTGTGGGTTCGCCCAAGCTCTTAAAAAAACACATCCCTTGGAATTGACCCCTTCCACTTCCGTCTTTACTAGATATGTGGTACGGTCCAGTATAGGATATCAAGGATGGTTAACTCACTCTGGGCTGGGCAACTGAGAAACAAAATAAAAAATAAAATACATCACTTGTGACTCCCGTAGGAGAAAAAGGGTTTTGACAAAGGGGCTGATAAAAAAAGACTTACTAGCACAGACAAAAGTTACGACGGTTGTGAAATTCAGGCTTTTTCTTGCAACTTTATTTAAATTTTATTTTCACTGATATTTTAATGAGAGAGATTTGCTTTCTATAGCTATTGAAGCTGGTGGGTTTTTCGACATGACGATACCTGTGTCTGTGGCCCTTGTTTCAATGACAGCCAAGGTATTTATGTTTTAATGAGTATTATTGGAAGAATACAATAACCATCTAAAAAGTATTTTATGCAAGGATCGTGTGTTGAAACTAATATTGAGCAATATACAACAAGGGAAACTGACTAAGTTTTAATGAACTTGGGGTTAAATTAAGATAGAACTGTCTAGAGCAGAATTCGGAACTGCGACCACCGGATTAACGTGCCGGCGCACTACCAACGGAGCCATCTTACCCAAATGTTTTCTAAGTACCTTTGTTCGGGTGCCAGTCACAAGTCATGCTCAACCTGTAACTGTCATATTATTAGGGATCACACCCAAGTCTACAATACAAACTTTTGAGTTGGCATAAATTACAAGGTAAAGTGACTATTTATTATTATGGGGTCGACAAAGACATTTTTACTAGAGCTAGATTTGACCTACGACCTCTGGATTAAAATTATAAAACTGTTAATGCTGAATTCCATTTTAAAAGCCATAATTAAAATATCAAATGATAAAAGTACGGCTATAGCAAAGAGCTATGATAACCTTCAATCATATATATCTACAGGGTGGTGTAACACCGATGGTTGGTAGCTACGTTACTGCAAGGGTTTCAATCGGTAACGTATTGTACGGCGAAATGGAACTCAAGGCAGACGTCCTGCACACAAGCTTTCCTACAGTCGCAGAACTAGTCTTTGCCAAATTCCCACTGGATGTTGGGTAAGTCTTTGTGGTTTATAGATTCAGATAATCCTGAATCTAATGGAGATTCAACAGAAAATAGTCTGGCATCCATTTTCACCATGCCATTTTTGACCAATCCTGATATGGGACAGATGGTATCGCCCAATACTCCCATACTTTAACACACTACAGAAGAACCCTTCCCCCTAAGAACCTCTAAAGAATTCCTGGGATTCTAAGCACTTAATGAAGACACAATAGTGGGTACACCATGTCCCATGAGAAAGTTGAGGGACCACAAATTATCACCCTTGTCCATCAGGCATTCCTGAAACCATGCCAATTTCTTCGGAGTATGCAGCACCGGGCAGCCACATTTATGCACCGGTTGCTAAAAACTCATGTCATCCCTGCAGATACCCATTTACTTATTGGTTATGAGGTGGTATCCCACTTGATCCTACCCAGGTAGAAATTGGGAGGTAGCGCATTCTGCTCTACGAGCCAGGCTCCTAGTGGATGATGCCCATGCCTACATCCTTACAGACTGTGAAGGGGGTAGGCCCTAACCCTGTTTCAGCCTCCGGAGTAGGTAGCAACTTGCCCCTGGTTTCAGTTGGTTTGGGTCAATAGCCCAAGTCAGTTAAGTTTAATGCCCTCACCTTGAAGTGGCCGGTCCGTGTTTTTGGCGATCTCTCATTTAAAAATTTCAGACAACATGCAGGATTCTTCTTAATGTACACTATTCAGACTGTCTATGTCTGTGTCTTTAATCCCCAGACTCAAGATGGATATAGTGATGATCCCCTTGATAATCCGACTGACGGGTAAAATCACACTGAAGATCCCTTTCTTCGGGAAGAAGACGTTGTATAAGAAAGAACTTTGGCGCTACCAAGCCAACCCTATCCATAAAAACATTTTCGATATTCACACCAAGGACCCTGATAAGTCTCCGCCAGAGGTTATGGCTTACTCTACACCCGTGGTAAGTCCCGTAAACTTTAAAACCAACTCCTGGTTGAACAAATATCTTGCTTATTCTTTTTTGTGCGTCATTGGAAATACCTTTTCTTCTGAGTGACTTTACTATCACAAATCAACTGAAGGTGTTTCCATATCAAAAACCAATTAAAATGTTTGTATATTTCTGGTTGTAAAACCAACAGACTAGATAGCTCAGTGGTAGAGTGCCAGCACGTTAACAGGGAGGTCACAATTTTAATTTCAACTCTAGTAATTTTCTTTTTGTTCAACTCAAATTCAAAGCTAAACTTTACACTAGAATCTGATTTTGTTTTTCCCTAAGGTGGCCTCAACCTCATCCGTTAATATTGCAGAACGAACCAACCGTTGCAGCATTGAGCAGGTGCCTGGGCTAGACTACACAGAGCCTGCCTTTCAACTTGAAGTGGTCGCTGCTGATGACAAGAGCCTAGTGACGTTTTTCTATCAAGTTGGAACGGTACCTGGAGGTAGCGACGTTCTCCCCAAGACAGAGTATGGAGGACCATCAGCCATCATTTCACAGGTGATGATGCCTTGGTAACCACAATCAAGCCTTAGCTCATTTTGGGTTCAAATCAGTGATCCTTCTGCAACAAATTTAGAGATTAAAGTTAATTTTGTATCTTATATCTAGGCCAACTCTATATGTGTTTGAGACATATGTTCCTTGGTGACAGAAAAGCTGCATATCAAAGATTGTTTTGCAGCTCTGAATGTTTCTCCACATGAACTCTTTTGTCTTAAATTTTTCCTTCACTTTGCTAAGCACCTCGGGGAAAGGCAAAAAGAATGATGGCGCTTTACAAATGACTGATGATTGATTGATTGATTGATGACTTTCAAAACACTCATTACACAACACTTTTTTTTTTTTTTTTTTTTTTTTTTTAACCTGACACCTTAACGATTTTTGGAAAACTTTTGCACCTTGTTTTTGCCACAGACTCTGCTCGGTGGTCATCCACTTCACTTCACCGTTTACGCCATGAATAATGGCGGAGGTACATCCACTGCAACCTGCAGCCTGCCGACCTTTGACATCACCCTCCCAACGGGTCGCATTACTCCTGACTTCATTTCAACCAGTCACCCACACATCCTTCGTGCCTCAGCAGTGGTGTATGATGACTCTGTCATTTTGATGCAGAAAGAAGGGGTGGGGCTTGGACCCGAAATCTGGGGGGATCAGATCGTACCCTGGCACACGATAGACCTTACTGAGCGGGAACACCTTGGAACCTCGAGTAACTATAGCAACACATATTTCACTTTCTTTTGACAAAATCACACCCTAGAAAAATTGGTCACACCCATGTTAGCATAATTCCTTGAAATAAGTCAGCCTCCGAGCTTGTAAGGAAGGTTCAGCTCAAAAGCAGCTTGAAATCCCTGCTTTCCAGCGACCCATATGCAACTGGTGGTTCAAGTGTTTTGTTTAACTTTAGAATATGTGGAAAAGAGAAAAGATAGAAAATTCAGTACAGTGATTTTAAAATATAGGTTTCAACTCTTGAATTTTTCCATTCACTTTTTACAGTCAACGACTTTCACTATTTCACCACCGCCAAGAAAGGCCGCCTCATCTCTACACCATTGTCCACTATCATTCACATTAATCCAAACTACTGTGCCCGCGACTGCCTCGCCCTCCCCGAGACAAAGTGTCTGAGTATCAACTATGACTACGATTCCAAGGCATGTGAACTTCTTGAAGAGATCGAGGGTCATGGGGTCGAAGTTCATGAGGTATCTATTTATATTTGTTTTCATAATGAAATATATAACGATTATTTCAGCATTATTTTATCACCTTGGTCAAATACCTTAGAGTAAAGGCTTTTAATTAAATGTATTACAAAGGATTAGTATAGGTGATACAGTGTTTATGTTTTGTGTGATCAACCATAACATACTGTAATAATAACCCTGTTAGAATTTGGGCTTAGTACTTTGTGTCAGTCGGGAGAAAAAGTGAAAAAGGGGAATTTTCAGAATGTAAAAACACAATATTTATTTTTTTGTTGGTAAAAACCTAAATATACCGTTTTGGGTTTTGGTGGTGTTTTTTCTTCTTCAGATACAGTTTTCTCGAATATGAATTTATTTCAGAGGGAAATTTTTCACAGAAAAAAATTTGTTCAAGTATGAACTTCATAATCAGTAAACTTTCAGACTAAAATTAAACAATGATGTATTTTCCTTACAAATCCTGTATGCACTTTTTGTTGTTTCTAACTTTGTTTCTTCTGTTTTGCAATTTGAATAAAGTCTGGTCAATTCACTCATTATGAGCGTCTTGGTGTCGGCCACGCTGTTGAGTTTAACCACGAGTCCCTCCTGCTCGATCACACCAACATCTACTACTTCAACATAGAGCTCCTGAACTATGTAGCGTATGAGAATATCGTGTCATCCGTGGGTATCGTGGCAGACTTTACAACTCCAGACCCTGGTTTGATCGTCAATGCATCACGGGATGAGGTTGTACATGAGCCGTGTATTCAGTTTACTCCTGAGGAATGGGAGAGACAATGTATTGAGGATACACCTCTTGATAACCATAGGTAGGCCAAGGACCTCGCTCCCTCAAGTAGTTCTGCATCGGTGCTGGCTGGGGCTTTCTGGGTGCTTGTTGTTGGCACAGCAAGAAGCTTCAATGAATTACCGATCCATTGGCTCATAAAAAACATAAAACCTTTCAGAACGTCTTAACAATTCATGTTGTGCATTTGTTCACTGCTATGAAAAGAAACACAATCAGAAACGAGGCAAAAAGAAAGATAAAGATTGTTCATTTTCTGTAACTCGTTTGGTTTTAATGTTGTTGGGGTTTTTTATAGTTAAAGGCTTGACATTTCAACCCTATTGCAGAGTCTTTCTCGAAGGCAAAACACATTAAAATGTACATTCCATTATATACCTGCTTATGTGTCTTGCGGTGTGTCACTTAGCTTTAGAGAAAGACTCTTCTAGGGTCGAAACGGAAACGCCAGACCAATAACTATTTTTTGTATTTTTACCAAAGTTCTTTTTGGTTGGTAGTTTACAACAGCTAATTTTATTTTATCATGTTTAATTTTTTAAACCAAACGTATGTGTTGGTTGGCTTTGTATTTATCAGATACATTATCGATGGGCCTGGGTCGATGACTGTCTTCAATGGTCATGAGGAACTGGTGGACACGCTGTATACAAGAAGCAATACCTTCATGACAGGTAACCTGACTAAATAGCTTGTAATGTTCATGCATAATACAGGTTTATGCATAACCTCCTTTAAGCCGATGGGTTTAAGACAACAACACTGTTCTATATTCATGTGATCTTTGACCTATGTACTGAGAAGGGTCTGGAAATAAACCTTGTAACCGTTCCAGTTTACACGTTACAATCCTTTGTCAGAATCATCTATATTTGTCTGTTAATCACACAATAGCAAATATTACATAGCTCAATGCTACTAACTTCTTCAATCTTTTGAACACACAATTTAAAAAAGAAAAAATTCTAACAATTTGTGCTTAAAATCTGAGATCGCTCTGCCTCTTTCTCGATCCCGACTGTTAACTATTGTTTTGTACCAGAAGTTATAAATGCATTGTTTGTCTTTTCAGCAAACTGGGATGCTATCCATGACAACGAGACCGGTATCCATGGGTATACCTGGTCCATTGGTTACAGCGTTTGTGATGATGACGTCAGCATGCATGTAGATCCTCACGCACACATTTTTGATGCATCAGAATGGACCCACCAGGGACTGGTCGTCAATGTCAACCTTCCAGGTAGAAACTCGACTAGTCCATATGGAAAGAAATATGTGTGTCCTGTCTACATGTTGTATAGACCATGCAATCCCCAAGCATTGTTTGGGAACCTTGGGTTTCCATGTCCGTAGACCTTATTATAATGTCATATGAGTAGTTCTCCCTCGCTTAGAGGTCAAAAGGATGATGTTCCTTGGCCAACCATGTGTGCCGTGCGTACAAATCTGTAGGTTCTGTTTCCATAATTTGTCTTCAAAAATATTGTCAATACTAATGGAGATCAATTGTTTCATCTAAGATTGCAGCTTCATGACGAGCACCCAGATGTTCATACATGTGCAAAGCAAACTCTGCCTCTATTTTAAATAACAGCAATAGTATACCTTTCTGCGGAAAGTGACGAGTCTGTAAAGGAGGGAAAAAATGAATTGAAGGAACATTCTGCAGGTGTGCTAATTTTATACATTGAATAGAATCATCGGGATAGTTCAAATGTCGTAACCTTTTTAATTCTGAGAATAGATCAATAAATGTTATGTTACTCATGGATACACATATTTCAGGTCCTTTCAGGAACCTTGTTCACTCTGTTATGCACTGATGCATGGCAATCCCTTTTGTTAGTTGATGACGTGACGTCATCAGATCCGAGTTGCTGTTTTAAAATGACTTGATCGTAGATGTTGTTGAGTTTGTAAGCCCAATTGTCTTTATTCATGCTGGTTTTCCCGCTGCTCTTTTTACTGATTGCGTCTTTAAGCCAGATAGTTGTTTTGTCTTGTTCTTGATCAATAAGTTTCGCCTCCTCCCACCCAATGACGTGATTTGTTGCTGCTACATGTTTTGCTATGGCTAATTTGCGAGTCTCTGTGGTTGATGTTTTTCTTTGGGATCTGGTGTTAGCCTTAGCACTGATCTTATCTGTTTCTGCTTTATGTTCTGCGAGCGTAGTTTTTAATAACCGTCCCGACTCGTCGATATAATTTTGAGCAGCCTTTGCAATTGGGAGCTCATGCAATTAATGGCTTACTAAGTTTATGTTTATTTTGTACGTACCTTAGATGATGCCTATTTCATCAGCGTGCGTGCTTTGAATAAGGTGGAGTTTGGCGGCCCGATGGCGTTGACAGTGTGTCACAGCACCCCCCTCATCATTGATAACACTCCGCCCATAATTTACAGCATTGCTAACATCACTTATGATTCCTCTGTTGGTAGAATTGGATTGCAAGTGAAAGCAGCGTGAGTATGATTTAAAAAACTGACACAAAATTTAGCTTGATATGCTGTTCAACCTAAGACCTATCTTATATGCAAGATGTGATTATGCAATCGCAATGACAACATATTCTGAAAGTGTTGATTGGAGAGCTGATTTGGTTAACAGTTCTCACTATTTCAAGTTCAAGATTTAAAATTACACCTGTAACACAACTTTTGTGTCAAACAAGACCTACAATCTTAATGTTTGTTAATAATGAATTGGGGTTGTACAAAGAAAAATTTACCAGAGTAGCATATGACCTACAACCTCCAGATAAACGTGATGGCGCTCTCTACCAAGTAAGCTGTCTAACCCTATGTTGGCGGTCTTCTTATTTTGTCATTTCAAAAGCCATATTCAACCAGTAACTGCCGTGAAGCCAGGAATTACACCCAAGTTTCTGATACAACCTTGGAAGCGGCAGCAGAGGGATCACCTAGAGAGGATGCAACTCTTTCTTTTTTTAATATCAAGTGATAAACCACGATATATATTGAATTATTTACACTTACAGCGATCCTGATTCCCACCTGTTTGAGTACCATGTGGCAGCCGGAAGAACACCGAGGGATATATCTCTGTATGACTGGGAAACCCTCGCAGTTACTCAACAATTTTTCATCGACTTCAAGATTCCAAATGGCATACCATGCTGGATGATCGTCAGAGCTGTCAATAATGGTACAAATTCTTTTTTTATAAAATGTATAAAATGCAGACCAGCCACTGCCCAGCAGAGATATCAGCTTTGCTTTCCCCAAACATAATGGTCGTGCAACCCACTTTAATGTATCTACATGTATTTATCCCAAACCATGATCTTCCCTTAATCAGCTGCAAGAACTCGCTGCTTGGGCAGAAGTTTCATTCAAACTGCCATCCCCTATGACTGAGGAAGTGACTCTTACATGAAACAGGAGATGGAATCCACATTTGTTTATTTTCTGTTATACTTGTCTAGCAACTCTGAGCTGAAGTGAACCAATGATTAGCCAATTGAGATCTTCTTTTAAGAGCTTCAGTCTGATTCTAGTTGTCATTCTTTTCATTCTGTTGGGCTATAATGTTTACATTTGCACTTGAAATAAAATAAGATTTTAAAACAATTAATTGACTTCCTACTTTATTGACATTGCTGTGCTGACATGGAGATGGTCAGAGAGTCGACTAGGATATCTCCTGTATCTGTATCACTCCAATTCACATTTGAACTGCCAGTCATGACCACCTTTCTTTTTCTTTTCTTTTTCCTCTATAGTTGACCTTCGAACTGTAGAACATGCTGATGAACCAATATTGGTCGATGACACTCCACCAAATGCTGGAGACTTGTTCGATGGACCTTATGCTGGACGAGATCTTGTGTTCACCAAAGATAGGAATGAAGTAAAATAATGAATTCCCTTGCATTCCTTCAACGTTTTATATAGGGGTACTCACCACGATATCTACAAAATATAATATGTTGTACTAATAATTCCCAGTACATCTTTTTAAAGGGTTTTGACAGATTAATATTATTAATTTTAGCCAGGTAGTCTTTTAGTAGTCTTTGTTGCCAGGTAGTTGTTTTATGTTTTAATTCAATGTTTCAGTTTGTTAAGATTTATATTCACGTCCATAATTAGATCACAAGGTTAATTATCTAAAGCCAGAAACAGGAATGGTTGATGATGTTATATATATGTGAGAGGACCATCCATGTCTTTGGGAAGAGGGGGCCTGATTGAGTCGTCTAGCCGAACAAAGACACGCAGGTTCAAAATGGTTCTCTCTGCTTGTGTCCGGGGTGGTGACCGGGATTTATTCTCTTCTCTGCAAACACCTGCAGCAACTGTTGAGAGTTGTGCAGGCGGTTAATAAAATACATACATTTCTATTTAATATAATGCAAGTGTATATCCTTTAGTCAATAAAAATGAATTGAAGGCAGCTCCTAAATATTGTGTCTCTAATTATCAAATAGTTATTGTCTCAAATAAAGTAAATACATGAATGCGTGAAGAACATGGGATAGCATGACACTGGGCAAGAAGGCATAAGTTAACTAACACACGGCGCCCACTAAACATCATCATTAACACAAGAAACTCACAAACCCATGCCTCCAAGTCCAATCCCACCAACCAAACCCGAAGTCAACACCCACCCATGCATCCATTTAAAAGTAATAATAATACATATAGTTTATTTCTGTACTTCATGTAACAACCGACCATCCGATCACACCAATATACACACAACCATAACGTGCACAGTATAAAGGCATGATCACATGGCGGCTGCCCATGACATTGACACTTCAACGATACTATAATCAATACGGGATACAAAACACCTCAATCCCCGACGATCTTCTACATTTTCAAAGACGAAAATATATCTTTATACTTAATCAATATTTATTAAAATTACACTCAAAATAATCACGAGACAATTGCGGTTACTTTGAGCACCTTTTAAATAAATAAATAAATATGGAATATATCAAAAATGTGAGATTTAAAAGTGAGATTAGAATGAGAGTGTTTACCTGTTGAGAGTTGTGCAGGCGGTGAGGTGAAAAGGTCACGCCACCCCAAAGCCCGCGAAACCAGTATAAAACAATAGAACGTGTAGTGGATGTTAGAACACAAGCAGACTATAAATGAATGAAACTTTTAACATGAACTATCGAGGACAAACACACATAGAAGTAAACAAACGTCTCGGTCAGTCGCGCGAGGGCGCACAGTGTTTATATTGCAGCGCAACGACCTCCTCACATATAGACCATGTTACATTTGTTTACAGAGTGGTGACCTTGTACATTCTAAAGTGTTTCCTGCCGGGCAAGATACTACACAGGCCATATGGGAAAATTTACATTTTGTGTCATAATTTTCACATAAATTCAAAATTTACAAAAGTAACAGCTGTACAGCTTTTGAGATGTCCCCCCTTTCTTCATATCAAAAGTTGAGAAAAATTAGACAGTGCAATCTCCATAAAACATAAGATTTGTTGTTTTCTTCCATTGAGCTGTGTACAAATGTGCCTGCAGGAAGTCCAGGCTCTGTGACTCTTTTGTAAACATGTGATGTCACAGGTCACATTGCCTTCCCCTTGTTTTTCTAATGTTATTAACTTAGAATCTTTGAAGATAAAGTTGTGGGCATGGGCTGTTTTTAAGAAATGCAAAAGTTTGTTTAAAATGCGTCTCTATAGGGACTCCCACCATCTGTTTTCATTAGTTTTTATATTGTGTAATTATTCTTTTGCAATAAATACTTTCTAATTTGTTGTCAACATTATTGTAGTCGGGTAGTCTTTTGTAATTGGAGTGGCTAAAGAACACTTCAGCAACTTTTCACTTGATGTTTCAGTTCATTAAGATTTCTCGTCAAATATGTAAATCAGATAGCCAGATTCATTATCTACAGCCGAGAACCGATGTAGTCTTAAAACAATACTAAGCATTGTTTCATATATCTACTAATCCAATTGTGTTCACTTCTTTAAACAGATTTGTGGGAACTGGTACAACTGGTTTGATCCAGAATCAGGTATTTCCTCGTACCTGTGGGCCGTTGGAAGTCAACCACTGTTGAGCAACGTTGTGAACTTTGTCAAAGTGTCTCGCCGACAGCATGGTGCCTGCTCCGGGTATGTGACCCTCCAGCACGGCGAGACCTACTACTCAACGCTTGTAGCATTCCATGGTGGTTATGACAAGTTGAATGTTTCGGCTTCATCAAATGGAGGTAATTCTACACACTGTCTTTACCCTCATCCCAATTTGGATAATCCCTCATCCTATCCCCTTTGGAATTTACCAGTGTTATCTTTCAAATACAGTTTAACCTGCCCTGACCCATGCAATGAACTGTAGTGTCGGCAGAGCGACCCTTGTAAAAATTCAAATAATTGAGAAAAAAAATATATCCCCCTTACTCAAAAAGTTAAACAAAACCTTTTCATAAAAATGAGATATATATATACAGCTTGTTTGTCGACTAGAAATTAAGGAATTGCATGGGAATTTAATGAGAAATAAAAAGATAAGTTTCTCACCATTTCTCTGTTGTTTTTTAAATTGAAATGTTACCCTTGTATTTTGCCAGTGACCGTTGATCTAACTCCACCAGTCCAAGGAAGCGTCTATGACGGCCTCCTTCCAGCTCCAATGGACCTTGAATTCTCTTCTAAACCAGCCACAGTGTCAGCTCATTGGCAGGGATTCTCTGATCCTGAGTCTGGAATCGAAGACTACCAAGTCACAATCTATCGCAAGCACGATGACAGGTAGGTCTAATAATGTTTCTAATCAACGCGATTAAACTCATGTTTTCTAACTATCAAAACTAATCAACATTCAAATGCTTAATTCAGCATAGCCACCATCGCAGAAATGGTCGACCACAAAGGTTTGCTGTCGTGAATCAAGTTTTATTAACAAGAACCGGCTCAAATTCATACTGCTGCTTAAAGGCATTGTACACGTTTGGTAATTACTCAAAATATATATTAGCATAAAAACTTAATTGGTAACGAGCAACGGAGAGCTGTTGATAGTATAAAACATTGTGAGAAATGACTCCCTCTGAAGTAACGTAGTTTTTGAGAAAGAGGTAAATTCTCACTAAAATAATAAAAGACTTCTGGCCAGAAGCCTTTTATTCCTATCTGAAAGCACACTAATTTGTACAACAACTTCTGAACAAGGGTGTTTTTTCTTTCATCATTTTCTTGCAACTTCAATGACCAATTGAGCCCAAATTTTCACAGGCTTGTTATGTTATGCATATGTTGGGATACACCAAGTGAGAATACTGGTCTTTGACAATTACAAAACGTGTTCAGTGCCTTTAAGCACATAAAGTGGATAAGCACAAAACAATGTTGCTTACCAGAATAAAAATTAACAGCCAAAATAGCATGTCACTTTATTTTTACTTTGCAGGAAATTTCAAACAATATTTGCTGCTTGTGCAGTTTAAGATGCCAGTTTAAGATGTCTGCTTGTGACTATTGCCCTAAATAGAGTTTGTGACTAATGCCCTAGATATTGTTTGTGACTAATGCCCTAGATATTGTTTGTGACTAATGCCCGAAATATTGTTTGAGACTAATGCCCTCCCTACTGTTAATTAACAGCTAGGGTTAACAAGCAGGGTAAAATTCACACGCAGTCAACCTTATTGCCCAGTAATATTTAATTACGCTAAAGATAAATGAGTCAATGAAAAGCAGTAAACTTGAAAAATGTCAGGTTTTTGGGGGGCACAGCAGGACTCGAACCAGCTCGGGTCTACATTTGAATTGTGTTTCATATATTTCATTGTTTTCTTCTTTTTTCAGTGAAAATGCAACCAACGACTTCGAGGTTATCCATGAAGCTGAATCAGTTGGCAACGATGTCTCTTTAATTGAGTGGCATCATTTTCATCTTCACCACAAGGACCAGGTGTACATCAACCTACGTACAATCAACCAGGCTGTCAATCACATTGATACTCCAACCAATGGTTTCCTGGTTGATTTGACTCCTCCTATGCTACTAGCCCTTGGAGACGGGCTTGTTGTTGGACAGGACGCAGACTTCCAGGTTAGTAATATTTCGTAAAGTCGTGACTTTCTACTACTATAAAATAAGATCCAATTGAGGGCATTCTTGTCTGATTTCTTCTTTCGGCTAACTGGTGAACAGGATGAGAACAATTCTTAGGTATTTAGTGCACTGGGCTCAAGTCCGGTGGTTAAGTCACTTAGGTGTGGGTTCGAACCCCAGTTATGACACTTGTGTCCGTGAGCGAGACACTTAGCTTTAATTGCTTCTCTTCACCCAGTGATAAATGGGTAGTTTATGTGAGGGCAGAGATTGTTCTTGGGCGTGAGTCAGCTTGGTGTGGTACATAGTTGGCAGCACATGCTGTAAACACTCCAGGGAGCTGAGATGGTTTCAGGAATGAAATAAATGGCTCAGTGACCGGGGTGATAATGTTTCAGTGCAGTGAGTATCACTGAGTGACAGACTTAAGCCAATATTATTATTAGTTATAAGTAACAAACGGGCAACAAGTTTCAGGTCATCTCTAAGAGTAAAGCATAAAATCATATTTTAATTTCCACATAATTTTCATCAGTTGCAGTAAGACGCTGTCCAATGGCCAGAAAACTTATCTAGTGGTTTGAAAGTGCTTTTTTCTCTTGTTTTACAGTTTGGTTGCCTCTAAAGTTACATTTAAAAATTGCTCTAATCCTAAGCCAAGATAAAATGTTCCACTAAAGATGTCTGACTGGCTTAAGCATGAGTAATATATCTTAGCTATAAATTGTTTATCTTCCAAGTAATGGCATGGCAAATCGGGAGGGTTGGTAAATCTCCTTGCCATCTTGGATGAATTTTACTTCAATACACAGTATATATATATATATATATATATATATATATATATATGAAGAGCACACAGGAACAGTCCAACCAGAGCTCGCTTTCACAAAGAGATTTTATAAGTGAGATTTGAATAAAAAGATTTAAGCCATCCTGAGATTGATCTTATACGGAGCCACTAAAGGGACAGGTAAAAAGCAATTGAAAGGTAAGAAAATAATATATCAACAATATTTCTTTCCCTTAAAGTATTATTTCGGGAACGAAATAAGCTATTTTGGGGGAACTATTTCGAGGGGAAGAAAGAATATTTCAAAGATACAAAATCTTGTTCAAGGGAATGAAACATTTCGAGAGAATAAAATATTAGGGTTTTGAGTGGGTTTTTTACCTTTTAATTTTTTTTTTACCTTTCCCTTTTTAGGGGCTCCGTTATCTTAAGTGCGAATCATTCTTAAAGGCCCTGTACACTATTGGTAAGATCGAAAATCACAAATTTTCACAGATTCACACATAACTTACATGATTTAAAGTAAGTAATGGTGAAAAGGGTTCCTTAAAATATTTCTGCCTAAAATGCTATCGTTTCTGAGAAATGAGTAAAACAATAGTTTTTATCACGCGTGATAATAAACTCGATGTTTGAAAAACAGAAAACACATAAGGTCTCTTTTCACTATTTTCTCGTGACCTCGATGACCAATTGAGCTCAAATTTCCACAGGTTTGTTATGTCATGTATGTGGTTGATTACATAAAACATGAACACTGATTATTTTGTCAGCTCTGCCAATCCTGTATAATACCTTTAATTACTAAGTGATGTGAGATGTCACAATACAAATTAATATTGGTGAACTGACAACTCACCTTTAGGGTGAATCTTTGTGCTTTTCAAAATTAAGCTTTGGGCTGTGAAGTAACCTTACTTAGAGTCCAATACGTCTTAATTATTCGTCTTAATAATTTTCTTGTTTGCTACAGACACACAGTGATAGCCTTGCTGTTCATTGGGACTACTTTGACGAAGAGTCGGGCATTGCGTTGTTTGAGTTGGCCATTTACGAAATGCGACATGGTAAAAAACAAAAGATTTTCCCAGAAGGTAAAATTTAAGCTATAATCTAAAAGGGCATAAAAATAATATGAACAAAACATTTCAAACTGTTTTAAATAGATTAAAGTGTACAAACTAAATAAAATTTTATTTCTGAACTAATAATCCATGGAGGGTTCGAGTCTTACGCATTATTTCAAAGAAATGTCTTGTTTAAACACTGCCGCTAGTAAGATTACAAAACTTAATTGAATAGTGGTAACTTAACACAGCCTTTCCGTGTTTAAATCAACCAAAATGCTTAATCCGTTTTGGGATTATCGAATTCCTACTTACATGTATGTAATTATCTGATTTTTAAGCAGCATCTCCTTTCATTTTTTCAGGCTTGGATCCAAATAACTTTGAGCCAATACTAGACATTACTACCAAGTCCCACGTGCAAAGCGGATTGTCACTTCGTGCAGGGGCCATCTACATCACACGAATCAAGGCTCGAAACCAGGCTAAACTGATAGCATCACATGAGACTAGTGGTATCAGGGTCGACCCTACGCCACCTGTGGTAGGTGAAGATTGTTATCAGACTGCCAGCTAACTGCCTGTTAGAAATAATCACTAAAATAATCATTTTAAAGACGCCACATTCCGTCAATAATTTTAAGCAGGTCACAACATCAATAGAGCATTCAACATTTTGAGAAATAACATTCTTAATATCAATTAAACTTTTACCTTCTCATATTATTCCAAGGTAGTACTGCAAGTATTGTTAAAAACTTCAATCGAAATATGACATTTTTTCAAAGACGCTTTCGCAATCCTGATCCATATTTTTATTTTACTTTGAAGATGAGGTACGTACGAGGTGGGAATCTAGATGGAGAGGTTGAAGAAGTCATCAATGGATACATATTCCAGAACAGTCGCTCCACCATTCAGGCATCTTGGCTGGGAGTTGATGGTCAAAGTGGGATTAAGAACTACTGGGTTGCGGTCGGAACAGATCCAAGTACGACATAATTAA
This sequence comes from Leptasterias polaris, assembly GCA_037783415.1. NCBI lineage: Eukaryota > Metazoa > Echinodermata > Asteroidea > Forcipulatida > Asteriidae > Leptasterias > Leptasterias polaris. Next base: position 1,262,648 of record JAZGTN010000152.1, on the reverse strand, counting down.
ACTTTGCTTTGAACTTGAGTAGATGTAAAGATTATTTGAAAGAGTTTCAATGAATCAAATATTTTTTTTTTTTTTTATCCCAATATCCTGCATTCATATATCTACGACGAGCAAACAAATGTTCAAAGTTTAAGAATTAATTCTATCAGGCCATGTTTTGACGTAGTGATTTATTGTTCCCTCAAAAGTTATCACGTGATATATATCTTTAATCGTGTTCGTTAGAAGTTTTGTATAGTGTGATCGGTCTTAAATTATCTTGCGACTGCATTCAGATCTAAAATATCAGTAATGTAGGCATTTTCATGACATTTCTTTCCTCAGTGGAGTGTTGTTACCTTCATTTTCTTCCTTATATATAGACACTGAAGACATCAAACCCTTCACAGCACTGGGGTCAAAAAGGAATGGTGTCTTGCTGAACCTTGACCTCCAACTCACTGACCAATCAACATGTAATGATGAAGAGTACACCATGGACTGCCGCCTTGTCTATTACGTATGCGTGAAGAGCGAGAATGGTGCTGGGGCTTTCAGTGACGTCATTTGCTCTTCGCCAATCAGAGTTGTTGAAGAGGATCAGACAGGTATGTGAATTAAGCAAACACAACTCTTGAGGGAAGGTTGTGCAGCTGCATCCGTGCATCTTGGGGTAATAACAAGAATCGCCTGCTTTCCTTTGAATTCATCTTGTTCACATATTAAGTATAACTGTCAATGATTCTATGAGTTGTAACAAGAAAGACTTTCTTCTTATTTACAGGCAACGGTGTACAATCAAAAATTGATGAATAATTGTATTTAGTATGAATTGTCATTGCTTCATTGTTCTCCATTGTAGGTTATGTAACAGATGGACCAACCATGCTTCAGGATGTAGACTCTCAACAAGAGAGAACCACTGTTACTATTTGGTTCGATGACTTTGAGGTAAGATTGCGACACATGACAAAATGTGTACATTTGAGTTCCAATGAAAAGCACCTTAACTAATTGTTTTTAAGATTATTTAAAATGTTTCAAATTACTGTGATTTGAAAATTTTTAACAGACAAATTGACTAGAGCGGGACTTGAACCTGCGACCTCTGGTGCTCTACAAACTAAGCTTTCTAGCCCTAATTTTGTAAAAACTTTGTTCGGGGTACCAGTGAGAAGCCATTCAACCTGTAATTGCCTTATTGCCACGGATCACACCCAATCGGTTTACGATACTAAATGGAAAGCGGAAGCAGAGGGGTCACCTATTTTCAATTTACCTTGTTTTCCCTTGTAGTTTAATATTTAAATTTATACTACATAACTATTTTCTTTTTACAGAGCCAGTTGCATGGTATATCTTCCTATGAGTGGGCAGTCGGTACGACCCCTGGAGGAGAAGACATCCAACCTTTGACGTCAGATGGAGTAGTGCCTGGAAGTGATCCTGACATGCCAGGTAATCATATTCAGCCACTTTGATCTTTTTCTGAGAAAAGACCTTGACAAAAGATGCGCTTTGTATCAAATGAAGTTTCGATTTTAAAGAAAATTTGGAGAGTAGTTTAAGGTGTTTTATAATTTATGTTTAACAGGTCTTGCTGGTCAGGGCAAGGCACAGTCTCCACTACCTCTCCAGCATGGCGTGACGTATTACAGCACCGTCCGTGCCATCACCAACGATGACAATGTCTTAGAAACTGTCTCAAACGGTTTCACGGTAGATGTTACACCGCCAAACATCAACATCACAGACCTCGGAGATTATGACACAACTGTCGATTTGGTGAGTGGAAAATAATGTTTAAGAATTGAAAAAACAAAATTAGTTTGATATTACTTCATGTGACTGTTCATCACTACTTAACAACAAATTTATCTCTCTTTTAAAAATGTTAGTATTTTTATGCCTGCTTGTTAAGAGAACTTTTCATGTTCAGTTCTTGTATTTGTTACAAATTTGTTTTAGGGCTTTGGTGGTGCCAAGCTTTATCAATCCATTGCCGACTTTATCAATGCCATGTGGGATGTGGACGACCCGGAGAGTAATCTCATTGCAACATATATTTCCGTGGGACAGTATGCAGGAGCCAATGAGGTGTTTCCTCTTACCCAATTAAACACTTCCTACATTCCTTCGTCTATGGTGAAACCTGCGCATGAAGGTAATTTTGTTAGAAAACATTTATAAGTAGTTAGATACAAATGAAATTTTTCAAACTCTTCAAGAATTATTGCATTTCTCAAACGAGGTTATTTGATATATGAAGATTCTTTTTTATATATTTGCTCTGATGAATTAAGCAGGCTTCAAAAATCCCAACTTCTCTAAGTATGGTGGACCTATCAACATTAAATATAATACATTTTCTAATACCTCTTTAAGAAAAGGAGTTATCCTGCTAGAAACAGGATATTGTTTTTTCCCCTACTAAAAATATCAATTGTTATTTTGATATCAGGTTTGCCGAATATTCTGACTGTCCACTCCATCAACAGTGTTGGGCTGAAGCAAACAGTATATACCACCAGTTTAACTGTAGATACCACTCCACCAAGTGCTGGTAAGGTATGTATCCGATGTGCAAGTTATTCAACCATTGTACAAAGTAGTGACAGCTGTGTAAGTTACCAATAGAGTTGGAAGTTGCCATAACGGCTTATGCTTTGTCTCCTGCCAGGTCTTGTGCCCATCTTTCATACATGCAGATAGCGCCCTCAAGTGCAGCTGGACTGATTTCCTAGATGACGAGTCAGGAATTGAGTATGTAAAGTTTCTTGTTGGGACTGCAGAGGGTCTGAATGATGTGTTTGTGTCAGACAATTTACCTGGATATATGACACACTACAGTGCCACAGGTAAGACAAGATGAAACAAGCTTCTAGCTATAATTTCCACAATTTGGTTGTTTTCGGGAGAAAAAAAAAAACTTAGAAATTTACCTTTTGAATTACAATTCAGAACATGATTTTTCTATGAAAATTATTGTCCTTTTCTTTTCTGTGTTTACAATTTTTTTGTTTCTGTCTTTATCGCGGCCACCCTTTTTTTGAAGGCACATGTACGTTGCGGTAACTTGTATCTTTAACAAAGAGGAAATGTTATTATAATCTTTTGCAGATTTAGACTTGATGCACAACAAACTCTATTTTGTCACCATCGAGGCTTTTAACGCCGTCAGCCAAAGTACATATGCCTTCTCTAAACCCATTGAGATCGATGACACCCCGCCCTCATACGGCGTTGTTGTGGAACTTTCGGGTGTTCATAAATTGAATCAGAGCAATCCAGAGAGGAAGCTGAGCTGGGATTGCAGTAATACGGACGACTGCTTAGGTCTGGATGGAGAGTGTTTGGAGTCCATCACCCAGATGCAGATCCTTTGGGAACCTTTCAAAGATGAAGATACTCAGATCACTAAGTATGAAGTAGCATTAGGCACTACACCGGGAGGAACTCAGATCAAATCATTCTATGAGGTGGATAGGTACCAGACGTCAGAGCTTATAACTAATATTGATCTAAGTGATGTGCTTAGGGTCTATGCTACAGTGAGAGGATACAATGAAGCTGGTTTGACCAGCACGGCAGTCTCTAACGGCATCTTCGTCAGTCGATTCAGTGCAGGACTTCAACCACTAAGACCTTTCACAATCAAAGATGGAGTCACTTCAAATGACTTAAATGACCTGGATTTTCAGACATCTTTGAATGAACTAAGTGCTTCTTGGGATTTCAGTGGAGACCCTTGTCCAATCAGGAAGTACGAGTGGGCTATTTATAGAATTGACGGAGTGGAAATTCAGCCTCTGACAGATGTAGGAGGTAATTATGCACCTTTCATGTATTTAGATGAGACCCCCTGACAAATATGACCTTGAAAAATACATCTATATAGATTTTACTTCTTGGAGAAAAGACGAACCCTTTCTACTTCTTTTGACCAAATTTATGTGCTGTCCCTGTTTTGTATGTACAAACTTGTGACATGTTTTATTATTGCCTACAACAATCTACATTAAATCTCACAAAGGCTGGATTTTGGTAATGCATTATTTATAACCACCTACACTATATACCTATTATTATTTTTTTTTAAATACACTTTGGCAGAACGTACTTCAGATACAAACACCGACGTTGAAATGATGGACGGCGAGACGTACTACACCGTGGTGCGGGCTACCAACGCTCTGAACATACCCATCACACTCCGCTCTGATGGAATCACCGTGAAACGAGACCCATTGATACCTGGCCAAGTTTACGATGGTCTCCTTGTAGGCTTTGACCTAACCTACCAGAAAGAAACTGACACCATATCGGCAAGCTGGAGTGGCTTTGGTCAAGGGATGCCAATAAAGGAGACGGTCGAATATACAGGTACATCACGGGTCACTTGTTTTTGCAAAGATGAACCAAACTATTTTGCCGTTCGTTGAAATTTGTCATATATACTAATAAATATTTGTGTGTGTAATTGTAGGAAATGCTCAGATGACCAAAGATCATGGTACAGAGCAGGGTGTTGACTATTATGAGGTTGCAGTGGGCACCGATCGTCGCTACCCAAAGACTAGAGACAACACAGTACCCTTCACTAACGTTGGTCAGAATACAACAGTCACTTTCAATAACCTTGATCTAAAAGCGCTGACGGCTACTTACTATGTGACGGTCAGAGGTTATAGTGCAAGCTTCTCTACTGCCGAGGTCACGTCAACTGGGATACATGCTGGTGTGGATAGTAAGGTTTCCGGTAGGTTTTGTTTGGTGTAGTTTTTCTTTTTAAGTTTGATACTTCAAAGATTGATTTTGTTAGATTTTGAATTTCGATACTGAGAAATGATGAGCTTATTCTAAATGATTGCTTCATAATTATGTAACAACCCAAAGACTTTGGAGTAATAAATAATGGTGTTTTTGTCCAACCAGCTGCGGAGGTAAAAATACCAGAGTTTGTCAATTCGCTCTCTGAAGTCGAACTCCGATGGCAAGAATTTGACTCAACCTTCCCCATCCTACTCTACTATGTCGGGCTGGGCAATGCCGCTTCGGCTATTGTGTCACCAGAAGACATGGACTGTTTGGACATGCTGCTAGCAACGGACGAGTCTAAGATTACCTTTTCTGAAAGTAAGATGCATTTTGCTGGCAAGGATACGTATCAAGAGATCAACGCACTGAGTCTTCAGCAGAGAGGTTCCTACTTCGTGACAGTTGTTGGTGAGATAATAATAATAGCAAAACTTATAAGGCGCACATATCCACCTTAAGAGTGCTCAAGGCACCGACATGAAAACAAAGCAAAAAGTAAACCAAGAAAATAGACAATGAAAAGAGGTTATATTACAATGATCGAGAGAAGGCTTGCGACATTAAATGAGTTTTGAGGTGAGTTTTAAATGTACTTAAAGAACTACAGTTTTGAATGTGAAGTGGTAATGAGTTCCATAATTGAGGAGCAGCTGATGCAAACGCCCTATCCCCCCCCCCAACTTCTTTCAGAACGAGGCTGAAAAAGTTTTTGGATTCTAGATGATCGCAGACCAGGACGAGTGACAGAGGGAGATTGTATGAGGGAAGAAATGTATCCAAGAGCCAGTCCATTGAGGGCTCGATATGCAAACAAACAAATTTTGTAAGAAATTCGCTCTCGAACAGGAAGCCAATGAAGAGATTTTAAAATGGGTGTAATATGTGATGAACGTCTTGTCTTTGTCACAAGATGTGCTGCAGCATTTTGAACCTGCTGTAATCGAACTATTTGATTATTTAGGTAATCCAAAAAGTAGTGAGTTACAATTATCAAGGTATGAATTTAATAGTTGTTCGGTTGCCACAGGGTTTAGATATTGTCTGATTGAACAGATATTTCGAAGGTTGTAGTTGGCCAGTTTAACACAGTTTGAAATCTGTAACTCGAGAGACGTTGAGGATGACACCTAGATTGCGAGCTTGTTGAACCGGAGATACTGAGGAAGAGCCAATGTGAAGCAGGGGAGGAGTGATTTTGCTGAGTTGTCTTTTTGAGCCAAGGAGAAGGAATTCCATTTTATCCTCATTGAGTTTCAAGTAGCTGTCAACCATCCACTGTTGTATGTCGCTAACACAAGCTTCGAGCTTAGCCATGGATCCATCAATATCCACTTGTACTGGCTGACAAGACAAATATAACTGTAAATCATCTGCATATACATGTGATAATTAATTCCGTGATCCTGGATAATACCTTGCAATGGCTGTGTGTAAATATTGAATAACTGTGGTCCAAGGACTGATCCTTGTGGAACAGAAAAGTTGAGATTAACAGATGAAGATGATGCATTGGGGAGACACACTGATTGGGACCTGTCTGAGAGATATGATGAGAGCCACTGTAAGGCCAAACCATTGATGCCGATGAGTTTCAGTCGGTCAAGCAAGATGCGCTGTGTCGAATGCGCTGCTGAGATCAAGCAGCACTAAGCCAGAAATCTTGCCGCTGTCCATATCCATTAGAATATCATTCTGAACTCTCAGCAGCGCACTCTCCACACTGTGCATCTGTCTGTAAGCAGACTGAAAGGAGTTCTGAAGATCATGTTCATTCAAATATGACTGGAGACGAGAAGAAACTACTCTTTCTATCACTTTGCCCAAATATTTTAAGTTGGAAATAGGCCGGTAGTTTTTAAGCTCCTGTTTCATTCAGAGAAGATTTTTTGAGAAGAGGTTTAATGTGAGCATGTTGTAGACAACTTGGAAAAGTGCCAGATTGAAGGGACACATTGACAATTCGTGTATGGAGCAAAATCATTGACAGTCTTTTATTAGACAGGTCGGAATTGGGTCCAATTCACATGATGACATTGGGGCAGACATAATGATTTTCCTCACTTCAGTGACTGTAGCTGGAGAGAAATCCACCAAATTGTATTTTTTTACTTTTTTTTAAATGAGATATCGCCTTACTCACAAGGCCACAGACGGCCACTTCAAGGTGAGGGCTACACACAACTGATTTGGGCTATCGACCCAAATCAATTGACACCAGGGGCACGTTGCCTCCTACTCCTGGGGCTGAAACAGGGTTACCCCCTTCACAGTCCTTAAGGATGGATGTAGGCATGGGTATCATCCACTAGGAGCCTGTCTGGTAGAGCAGAATGCACTACCTTCCCAACTTTTTCAAAGCAATTATGGTTAAGTGCCTTGCTCAGGGGCACAAGTGTCATGACTGGGTATCGAACCCACACTCTGCTGCTGAAAACACCAGAGCTTAGGTCCGGTGACCTAGACCGCTCGGCCACGACACGCCATGTATGTGGTGGAGGAGAGAGGGGTAGAGTCCGCAAGATCTCTGCTAGTCGTCAGGGAATCATGTATAGCTTGACGAATGGTAGTGACCTTGCTTACAAAAAAGTCACAAAACTGATTTGCAAGGTCACGATCACAGAATGTGCTGGGCAGGACTGGTTCTGTATCTTTATTTAGGAGTTTGTTGATAATACCAAAGAGGCGTTTTGGGTCTCCAGAACAGTTGTCAATAGTAGATGAGTAGTAACGCTCCTGTGCTGCAACTACGAGATGGGAGACTAACTGTTTTTGTTGATTATATAGTGAGCGATCAGCAATGCTTCTAGTAGACCTCCATCGTCGTTCAAGTTGACGTCGGCGGCATCTGGCATTGCGTATATCAGCAGTCATCCATGGAGATTTGGGCTTGATAACTACTGTACGTTTTTTCTTTGGAGCTAATCTGTCCAATAAGGATGCAAGGGAATTTTCATATTTTGGTTACACATGAGGATGCCGTGTCATGCTGGAAATCAATGACAGATAAGGACTCATGAACACCCTTTAGAAAGATGCACCTATCCATTGACTTCAAATTCCGAGTTGTGATAGTTTTTCTGGCAGGCTTAGGCTTGTGTAATGTTAGGCTACACTGAATTGCCAGGTGATCCGATAAGCCTGGCAAAACATCTACATCAAAGAGAACATTTTCAGATTCACGAGAAATGAATAAGTCAAGAGTGTGGCCACCACGATGGGTAGGTTGAGTAACATGTTGCTTCAAACCATACATAGATAACAAGTTCAGGAACTGTTTTGCATTTGAGTCATTACAGACATCTACCCATATGTTGAAGTCTCCGGTAAATAAAACTTCAGATGGGAGGAAAAGGTAGGTGTTCAACATTGCACTGAATTCATCTAAAAATAAGCTGAATAGAAGATGACGTCCTTGAGTGTCGGTTATTTCAGGACGATACACAATAACGAGTTTAACCGGGCGAGAGGTGCATGATATCTGGATATGAAGACTTTCAAATGTTGAATATGATGTAATGTGCTGAACGATTACGGACATAGATGACTTGTACAAAAGACCAACTCCACCCCCGGTCTGATCTTTTCGAGGGCTATGTTCAAAGCTGTAACCTTTGGGAGTAAGTCTTCTGATAATAGCATCGTCACCATCTTTAAGCCAGGTTTCGCATATGGCCACAAGGTCATAGTCTTTCTCCAGAACAAATTCAGTGAAATGTGTAGTTTTATTTCTAATTGATTGCATATTGATGGTACATAACTTGGAAAAATATGACACTGGCAAAATAAACGTCAAATTTTTCTGTTGCTGATGCAAATGTTCATTCCCTTTAAGCTGTGGCGTGTGAGCACGTGGTCGGACAATAACAGGGATCAGAAATGTTTGATCACATGGCTGATACTGGGTGTGACCCTCACAGACGGGTATAGTTATAGAATTATCTGACCTTTTACACATCCTTGCTTTTAACTTGATGCCACCTCTAGTTCCACGTTTAGTGGGTGCCCTACGGCAAATACCCAATGATTTCATTGTATTGTAGACACTGACGGGGAGTCTCTCATACTTGGCTACGTTACCAAGCTTATGAAGGTCCAAATTAGAGTAAGCGTTCTGTAATGGAGGATGAGGCAAGTGCTCGATTCTACATCGTGTGACATGCTCTTCAGTTGGTCCAGGATTTGGTTTGATATCACCGGCCACAAGGAGATCAAGTTGAAAGGATGACTGGCTGTTTGCATAATAGGGAATTCTAGTCTTTGAAAAGCACTTCCGAACAAGAACATGATCAAAGCAGATACTTGTGCGGTTAATGATGAAAAGCTCAGAGTCCATCTGGCAGGCATTCAGGACTGCTGAAACAGTGAGAAGGAAGTGAATAGCATCCATTGTATGCACAAATCACTTCTAATCCCTTCGATAATAGCAGTCAGTGGACACAATAGTTCAGGAATGTGCCATAGCCAACACAATTGTAGCAAAGATGGCTTCTTGGTGTAGGTTTGGTGGCCATATGTCCTAAAATACAGTTTTCCAGAGCACATCAATCAGAGCAGTAGATGAAGACACAAAATTGTCTAGCAAGATCTCTGAACTGAGATCTATTTAATGGTAATCAAAGATCCACCCAATAGGCGTTGGAAAGGACATTATTTCTGAGAGTAATCGGAGCAATCTGTGGAGAGCTACATGTACATTCACATGCGCTCAATACCTTTTGAAGATATACTTCTTTGTAGAGTCATGCCTTTCTTGCAGTGCTTCCTGTGTTGCTCATGTACAAGGTCTTTCCTTATTTATCCTTCATCTCTCATGTAAAACTGCTTTGTATTTGTTTATATTCATTATTCAAGCAGTAAAGGATTCTAATGCACTGTTTTATGTACAAATATTCTACTCAAGGAATGAACGAAGGAGGGCAGTGTAACTCCTCCACAAGTCACTTCTCGGTTGATATCACCCCGCCAATTGAAGGGCGGCTTCGTGCAGGACCTTTTTATGACATGGTTAGTACACATTGTACCTCAAAGCTTTTTACAATATTTTTCAATCATTATTATAGAGTGCAGAGCACAAGTACTGCCCAAAGGATCTGAAAAATATCCTTTCTCTCGAAACCCAGTTCACTACTGACCAACACTTCGATTGGAAATGTTTCCCCACCACATATCCACATTAAAATAACGCAAGTGGAAATTGTCCAGCACAGTTACCATATTTGGATTTGTGTCGACACAAATACAGTTTTCAAATTACAACAGGTCTACAGATACATGTACAGCGTCAATTAGACTTGGCTCCAAGTCTGTGATCGTGGTTTTTAGTCGTCCTGATAGCCGATACATTATTGGCTGAAACAGCGCCCTCTTGTGGATAAACCTCCGTCTTGAACCTACGATCACAGACTTGGGAACATTGTTTATCGGTTTGTACACACCCTACGGCGAATTAGTCCAAAAGTGGACGGAACACTCTGATTGGTCAGAATCTCCGAGGCCTTCAATAAAATGCACATTCAAACTTAACCGTTTATACCACGGGATATAGTACAGAAATACGACATTGATGCACGTGTAACTAATCTGTCTCTGCTCAGTGATTAAACTTACAGTTTGGAAACAGAAAAAAACAAAGTGATTCTATTTTTTTCATTCAAAATATGTAAAAAACGTTGGGAAAATCTTTGGACGATTCCATTCAAATCATGGGTATCACAATTTTTCGTCTAGTAAGGATCAGGTTGTTTGTCATGTTTAATTTTCAACATTTTGAGAGTAAATCTTGTATATTTTATGTATAAATTATATATAGCGTAGGTATGTACATATACAAAGCACTATAAAATAAAAGCAATGGCTCGATTTTACAGAAAATGCTGAACTTAGCGATTATATCCTATTTGGAATAGACGCAGCCAACGGGAGTTTTGTGGCCTCCTGATTGGTCATCTCTCTGGCATAGTGTTATGTAAATGTCAGTTGTGAATAAATGAATACCCGTATACACAAGAGGGTCAAGTCTGAGATTGCGAGTTGGAGCGCGCGATAGCCAATCTGAGGGGGAATTTTGCGTGGCCGATGCAGAGAAATAACCGCAGTCTCAGACTTGAAATCAAGTCTAAGCGTCAATTGATGGGATAGCACCAACGTCCATTATCATTTTTGTTTTTAATAATAGCTACGTGTAATGATGACTTCTTCTATACTGTGAAGTGGTTATTTCATCGAATACCTGAAAATAAAACTGGAATAAAAAACAAATTGTGATGAAGAGGGATGCTAAGTTAAATATTCTTTGATTAGGACCTCTATCAATGTTATTGTTTTGTTTTCGTGACAGCTGGTGACCTACACAGATAGCACTGAGTCCATTCATGTGGTGTGGAAGGACTACATAGATGAAGAAAGTGGAATTAAATCCTTCAGTATCCGTCTCCTTGAGGCTGCATCATGTGACGTGGAAGACAGCGGTAATCTAACACATGTTCCTGGTCAGGAATGGCTGGTTCTTGGCCCGGGTGTCTCAGAGTTTACGTATGTAGACTTGGGCTTAGTGGTAAGTTGGTGTATTGTTTTTTTAAATCATTCCTCTCCACCTTATTACTTTACCAATTATTCTTCAAGCTCAAAGCAAATTATTTTTAGATGTTTATTTGGGTAAATGTTCAAGCAAGAAAAACATTTTTTCGAGCGCAGAAATCAGTTGGCCTTGTGTCCGATTATACTGGTCTTATTGTACTCAAGAAATTATAAGAAAAGGTAATAATGGATCTTGTAAACAAGTGATTAGCTTTGCCATGCTGTCACCTCATCTCACCTAGTCTCTTCGTGCCTACTGTCACATAAGGCCTCACCAACACCGAACTATTCATTTCTATGTTTGGTTGTATGTATAGTGTCATTCCACCCTGCGTGACTTCTTTATATATCTTTCTTCTCCAAGTTGTCTTTGTTCTATCAATCTTCCTGTGGCCTTAAGTTAAGCAGTTTTACAATTGCCAAGTGTCGTGTTCTATACTTTCATTAGACAAACGTGATCTTGTTTGTGTATGGCCTAAGATGCACGACTAATGTTTCAGTTGAGTGATTCCGAACACAGATTTGTAAAATAAAGTTGTTGAAGTCTATCACCGAGTTCGAGTTACTTTGCGTCCATATACTGCCTACAACACCAAGCTCTACTAAATTGTTCCCACTTTATTTTGCCAGACCAACCACCCGTATTTTGTTGAGCTAGAAGCAATGAACCATGCAGGGGATAGCACTCTTACCAGAGTAGGACCAATCTTTGTGGATGAATCAGAGCCTAGTTCCGGACTGGTTGTTGATGGAAACGATTTCATGACGGATCTGACAGACACTTCTAGCAGAAGCCAAGTCACTGGTATGTAAAGACTTTTTTCACAGGATTTTGATGTATTCATTTTATAAAACCTTATAATAATAATAATAATAATAATATTTGACATTTGTATTGCGCCCCTTATACATACAAAATGATCGAAAGTGCATAACACATGTTAAAATGCACAGAATGGAAGAAAAAGATACAGAAAAAAGACTGGTCACCTGGCCAGTGCCTATACCACAGTATGGGGATACGTCTGTCCTGCCAACAGAAAACTAAAAGTTACTTATTACAATTACATATAGGCCTATCCCTGCTGGCATCGCCTCGGTAATGTTTTGATCTTTTCAGCTTTTCAGGAGACAGATGCCTCTAACCCTACCTATGTTTTAAAAAAACAAAAAAATAAAAAAATCTAAACTAACTGGCAAGGCGACCATAGAAGAAAGACAAACGAAAGACACAAAAGAACAAGACCATCAAAACACACTAAAAAGCGGCTTTAAAAAGATGTGTTTTTATATTGCATTTAAAAGAGGCAAGTTTCCGTTCGCTACGTATATGCAACGGTAGTGACAGTAACAGTTCCTCAAGATGTATTCTGTCAAAACAGAGAGAGGAACTTTTCAAAAACGCACAGCAAAAACTTGGGTGTTAAAATCTACACCATGGGTGTTGTCACATATAGATCCGAAGAGAGAATCAACATTTACATCATTAAGTGTTAAAATAACACCTTGTAATTGTTTTGGCAAAAACTAGTGTTATTTTAACATCATACCTGTGCAAATTTTGATTATTGTTTGTGGTATCTACATGTGACAACACCCAAGGTGTCAACTTAAACACCCTAGTTTTTTGCAAATTAGTTTTGAAATTAGTTTACTCTGTGTTTTTATTCCTTATCTCATTAGATAATTTTCTAAGTGTTAGATAATTGTACGAAACTTTGGGTATAAAAGTTAAGAGAAAGTTTACAGCTCTGCACTTTTGGTTTTTGTGATCTTCTCTAAACTACAGGGGTGTAAGCATCAAGGACTGAAGTTTATCAATATTATAAATTAATTTAACACAAACCTGTATTAGTGAACCCTACCTCCCTACAGAAAATTCTCTTCTATCAGCAGTACTCCTACACTGCAAAACTGCAGTATTAAAAGTGAAACCGTGGGTTTTGTGACATATAGATACCCAAGAGAGAATCCAAGCGAACACCACAGGGTGTTAATATAACACCAATGTTGTTTTGACGGCAGGAAATTAGTGTTATTTTTACACCTTAAGCTGTAAATTCTTTTGTAGATTTCTTTTTTTGTTTCTAAGTGTGGCAAAACTCACGATGTCAATTTTAATGACCCAGTGTTTGCAGTGTATGTTAGATCACTTTATATCTTCACATTTTCCATTGCGTCCTTTATCAGGAACAATCTTACACCAGCCCAACCCAGTGGGTCCACCCTGCCCTCTGACAGACATTTCCTTCACTGATCCGAAGTGGCAGGCATTGGATTTCAATGGACTTTGGAACATGGGGATTGACAACTGGAACTTAGAGTACCAAAATCAACAGGTGAGAAACCTGAAGTTCTGGTGAACACCTGAGTTTATACACAGCAGGAGAATCACAGCAATCACATTTAACTTGATTGAGTCAACTGATGATTCTCATTTTTTGTCGGAACTTGTTCACTTATTAAAAGTGCTGTATACATTTGGTAATTGGAGCCTACTGATTGTGTTAATCCTATATAAATGTAGGTATATACAATTAAACTAACCCGTGAAAATTTCACCTCAAAAGGTGGTCGCGTTTTTGAGATATCACCGAAAAAAACGGAGCGAATATTTCAACGCAGGAAGAATATTCCCCATAGGAACACACAATCTGAGAAGCGTTGCGGCCGTAAAGCTTCTCAGATTCAAATTTTTATGGGATATATTTTTCCATAACAGTAAGACTTCGAAGTGAACAGTTTCTCGAAATGCATTATACTATCCAAAGCTGCTGTACTTCTTACCATGTAAGTTTTTATTGGCATTAATTTTCAGAGTCATTACCAAACAGATACAGACCCTTTAAAGCAGAAAATTAGAATTAGCTTTTGAAAACTGTGGTATACCTGTGTATTGTATAAGAGAAGGGGTTGCCCCAGTGTTCCTGGTTTGATTGGCTGCACATTGCGCCTTGTAAACCATTACAATGTGCTAAAGGAATAGGTCTCATACTTCAAAACCTAGCTCCACTTACCTTGTATAGATATACTGAGCGCTTTGAGACGCCCATAGGTTGTGATAAGGCGCTACATAAAAACTTGATATTATTATTATTATTATTATTATTACAAACTAGATAAATTCTGCTAACGTTGATATGAGTAAACTTTTAATGTTTTCAACTGGTTGTTTCTCATAGGTATTTGCATCAGATGAAAGTGTGTTACTGAAGATGGAACGAGATACAAGGGGACCCCGTATGCTCTCTGGAGCGTATGTCATTAATGCACAAATTGTCCGAAGCTCTGAGTACGAGGTAAGGATTCCCAACAAATAGGTAGAAATGGCAGGAGGGTATTGAGTTTTTTTTAACTCATTATTGAAAACCTGACATTGACTCAGTGGTCATGATTATTTTTCCCTGACAAACCAACTTTATTCATCGAAAAAAAGTCTGTTATAATTAGAAAATTTGCCAAGCACATTTAAGATTTATCAAAACATTATCTCCAACTTATTGTAAGGTAAGGTTTGTGTCCAATGCACTTTCTTTCTGCATTAACCGTGTATTTCAAGATTTGTATTCAAATATTCAGTGAAACTGATGAATATAAAAATTTCTTTTAACCCAAGGTACAGTAACTCTTCTTTTACAAAGGAGCGACTTTTCATTTTTACCAAAACTGTATTAAATGTCTTTGCATCAAATCTTAGAAATTATGCTGTTACTATTTGGTTGTTATAATTTTCTGTTTACCGTTCTATGTTCTATGCCATTTTTTCTTGATCAGTTTGATCTATTGGCTGCGTCATCAGACCTTCACAGCGTCACAAGTATTTTGTTCTGGGATGGTCCAGACAGAGTGGTTGGAGAGTATGACTTTGCTGGACCTGAGAATTGGCAAGAAGGAATATGCCAGTGTTGCTATGCACAACCCTTCAATCAGGTAATGCGCTTTTATCTAGTCAAACAAACAATCCACGGGTACGACCATTGGCACTCTTTTCTCAATTAAACCATTTTGATCGCAAAAAATTGAAGTCTTAGAAATTTCAAATAATCCACTCACCATGTTTCAACTTTTTAAAAACTACTTTCGCTTCAAATCAATAACTGAGAAAGATTACATCGTATCAAGGTAATGAGAGTGTAGCAATAGTTGAAATATTATGGTTTCTCCTTCGTTTTTCTTACAACAGTCTAATTGTCCTGAGTGCAACTGTGAAGATTTTCTTGGATTTGATGACACAACTGTCGATAACTCGTCAGTTAGCAGCACAACAGATGAGTTAGTGACCACAGAAACGGCAGACATGACCACTGTAAACTCAACTCAAGTATTCACAGAGGAAGTTAAAAAGGCGACACGAAAACCATGGACCATTCGTATGAAAGATGCAGATGGTGATGACATTTCTGATGAAGAGAGCGGCAGATGGACCACTCAGAGAGCCTGTGGTCTCCAGCTGCGTCCAAGTAAGTTGCTTTTTCGAAAATCTGGTTTTGGGGGGTTCCTTTTTTTTCCTACTCTGTATCATTGTGAAAGGCATGCCATTGTATTAAAAATGAAGACTAACTTCAAAGTTAAAATGCTGGCTGGCATGTCTCATCCAATTTATTTGTACATTAATCTTAAAAAACATAAGTGTTTAAAGGTTTTACATTTTTTTTTTAAACATCAAATCTCTGGTCGTGCTGATATAATTTTAAAATATCAAATAATAAACCACAAGGGAAACTGACTGGGTAAATGTTTAAATGATTTTGGGTTGAACAAAGAAAAATTGACTAGAGTGGGATTTGAACCAACGACCTCCGGTTTAACGTGCCGGCGCTCTACCAACTGAGCTATCTAGCCCTATGATGGCGGTCTCCCTATTTTGTCAATATCTTTGTTCGTGGGGTGCCAGTCAGAAGCCATTCAACCGCAAACTGCCGTATAGCCAGGGATCACACCCAAGTATACGATACAACCTGGGAAGCGGCAGCCAGGGGATCACCTTAAGGGGATGCGACTTTTTATATCAGATATCAAATAATAAACCACAAGGGAAACTGTGAATAGGGAGACTGCCATCATAGGGCTAGATAGCTCAGTTGGTAGAGCGCCGGCACGTTAAACCGGAGGTCGTTGGTTCAAATCCCACTCTAGTCAATTTTTCTTTGTTCAACCCAAAATCATAATTTTAAAATGCTTGATTTGTATCTCTTTTTTAATAAGAAGATATATTAAGCCAGTAAGCCTTGATCATTTATACTTGTAGATTTATATTTGTAGAACTCTACATTGATTCTATTTTTATCCTTTTTTAAATGACAAGATACTTTCAAGAAATATAAACTCAAACTTTCTTTCTCCCTCAAGCCGCACTAATTAGTTACTTATGGCACTATTTATTTTGACTTCTACCTAGATGGCAATGCGTCACAAGCCGTGTTGTGGTGTCGTCATTTTGAAGATGAATGGCCGATGACGTCACAGTCTGTAGATCTTGACTTTGACCCCTCCATTGAGGAACATCACTACTCTATTCACTTCAACGTCATGCCATTTGATGCAAAAGAGGTACCTTTTTTCATAACAATTGGTTTTAAAACCACTCACCACTCGAGCACAAATAATAACAACTTTGTGACATTTTGAATTACTGTTTGGATACATCAAATTCAAGCTTTAATTTTTATTCAGTTTTTCAACTAATTTCCCGGGGAACTCAAGAGAAGTGGTCAACACTTCTAATCAAACTTTTAATTGGAGACTTTAGAACGATAGGTGGCAGCAAACTTACCAGGTAAATTTCCATTGTTTACGTAGTTCTGAGCATGCGCACATCACCAAAAACCATGGATTTACCTGGTAAGTCTGCTGCCACCTAGCGTCCCAAAAGTCCCCCATTGGTTGACAATTGTTGTCTTTCTGACAAATTTCTTAATATTCATTGGGCAAAATGTGGTTTAACTCTCTCAATAAAGAGAGGGGGTTTGTTTGGTGGTTTTGTGGTTTGAGAACCAAAAGGTCGGCCACTTTCAAGTGAATTTCTCTCACTATTGGATTTCCCTGCCAGGGTTCTTTGTTTTTTGTTTTGCTTAAATCGTTTTAGTGTACCACCCCCACTGGAGGTTGTTTCCTAGATATATATCTGTCTGTCAAGCCGGATTCCTCAGTACTTTGCGAGGGGTTTTTACATTTTGTATTCTTCTCTAAACATTTGTATTGTTTGTTCTTGTAGATCCTATGATTTGCAATTGTTTAAGGTTTTTTTTTAAATATTTTTGCTGGCGAGTAAAACTAGTTTCTTACGTGATGAACATTTTACCAGCGAGCTTCTTTTTCAAATAATTTATTGACAGGACGAGTGGTCGTTTAAAGTCTACATCGATGGGAATCTTCTCTCTTCATTGACCGGTATCCCAGTGATGTCTTCTTCCACCAAACTCATCCTTCATGTCTTCAACAGAGATAGCTATGTTGCTGACCTGGAGGACCCCTTCAACCCACCGGCTGCTATAGCAACCATTCAAAACCTAAGGTATGTTTATACATTTGTTTGCAAATTGTCCCTCATCAAATCTTTAAAGTTTTTTTATTTATCTTTTTGTGTTCTTAGCGCCAGTGGTATTGTTAGAAATGAATCAATTAAACTGTTAATTAGCTTAATTCTAATTGCTAGTTTTCCGTTTAAAATGAAGTTGTTTTGTTATTTGTTTATGCTAGACGTCTTTTGTGCTTCATTGACAAATTGGAAAAGTTGTATTAGCCATAATGATTGCAATGCGTAACATAATGCACTTCACTGAGACTGAAATGAATAAAGCAAATGTTAATGTTTATTTACAGGATGCCTCCAGATGCTAGTATGCTATGCCGCTATGGGTTACCATTCAGGGCGGGTACCAGTCCCGTTTCTCGATATTTTGCTGGAGTCGGTAGTGAAGCAGGAAAAACTGACATCGTATCGTTTAAGGAGGTATGGTACTTATTTAGTTTGTCCCAAGAATATTATAAAATGTGCCTTTTTTTTTTTCTTTTTTTCAAATATATGGAGTCTTCAACTGATAAATAGTATTGGTGTTCAACTGCAGAAATAAGAAGGATTTCGCACAGGCTATTGTTTTTCATGTAATGTTCGCATGTTATCTTCCACGATAAATAAGAATCACATGTAAAACAATTTTTTTTAGATTAACACAAGTCTTTGTTGTAACTAGCTTCACTGACATATCAACTGTTTTTCCTTTTTTCGAAAGAATTCTTTGTGTACTTTATTCCCTTTTTATTTTTTTATTTTTTTCAAGTAGGAGTATTTTAAGGAACCAAATTTGGGCAGAGGAATTACTGTTCTAAGAAAATAAAATTGTGTTTTTATTTTGTATAGATTTCCCGGCCGTGTGTACCCTGTATAAATCCATGTGATCGGTACCAGTGTGACCAGTCATGCTCCATGGAGGAAAGCCCCATCACATTCACACTCACCAACCTGACTCTGCCGAAGCTGGAGCTCCTAAACACGACAATGAACGACACAAATGCTACTTTATCTGCTTCCGGGATGGATAACTTAGCCGCTCCGTTCTTCCTGACAGGTAAAGTGTTGTCATTTAGCCTTTGAGAAAGACTCTGCTATGGTCGAAACGTTAGGCCACTAACTAGTTTTTGCAAGATACTAAAAGGTTATAAAGAAACAATACTCTCAAATAAGCCCTGAACATATTTAGTTTTTCTATTTAATTATACAATTGTTTTAGATCTTTGAAACTTCCCCAACGCCATCATCAAATGCACTTATTAATTAATTATTTTTATGTGTTATTTCTTATGTAACTCCTCAGTTAAGTGTGTCCTAGGGAACGGTAAAGAAGCATCTTCATCTTCGAATGGTTTCTACATTGACGACACACCAGCAAAGCTAGATGTTTTCTTCTACATTGATATCAATCGCAATGAGAATGAACCAACAAGGTTCCAGTCTTCCAACTCTACAATCAAGGTCTTGTGGAGTTTCATAGACATGCAAAGTCAAATAAAGGTAAGTTGTCTTTATTGGTACTAACTACTAAATGATTTCTTAATTGCTGAGAGTAGGGATTTGGCAGGTTGTTGGTCTCTGTGACTGCCCCTTGGCTATAGACTGTGCAAGTCTCGCGCGTAAGCGAACTTCCGGGACCATTGTGGTCCCAACCATATGGAGTTTTACGTTGGCAATATTTTGTTTCGTCTATTATTTTAGTTTAACGTACTTTATGACCATGACAATTAAATATGTTGTTGGGAATGTAATACTAAGTGATCAAAAATATGAAAGTTAAATCAATTCAACAAAACAACGAAGAAAACCCAAGAATTAAACTTGACCTCTGCTTCCGGTTACTTGCAAAAAATTAAGAATTTGTGCCCACCTCCGATCACCAAACTTGTTTTGGTCGCGCGATGATTATCACCAGACGCTGTAATTGTCAGACGCTAAGCCTTTACATTGCAGTCTACGGTTGTCGAGGCGTCAGCGTCCTCTTTAAACTGCATCATGCGTTAATTCTACGCCCGTGCGATCATCGCGCGTCTGCGTTTAAACCTGCTTTTAGTGGTTGCACGTACTCGGGCGTGGATTTACAAAAGGATTTCCTAAAAAGTTAAGATCAAATAAGCATCCTTGCCCCAGAGTTTTTAGTTTGTTTCAACAAAAACTAACAAATGATTTGTGTGTTTATTATGAAAGCTAAAACTCATTTTATGCAAATTGTAAAGATTATTTTTGTTGGTCAGATTTTTTCATAGATCTAATTTAAAAACAATGATTTGATTTCAGAAAAAAATATGTTCTTCACTTGACGTGTTTTCTCGCTCCGATACGCGCGAGACTTGCAGTCTATTGCCATCTATAGACTGATCAGGCAGTGAGACGAAAGGACAAGAACAAGTTTCAGTCAATGGTTGGCTTTGCATATATTTGAATACATTTTAGAAACTGATACTGTCAACGTGTTGTGATCTTTTCCATCATTCAGGAGCATTATTGGGCTATTGGAACATCAAGAGGTGCTGTGGACTTACAAGACTTTGTCAATGTTGGGTTGCTCCAGACAGCCTCCAATAGCAACTTAGAAGGACAACTACAACACAACACATCATACTATGTGACAGTGAAATGCATCAATGGAGCTGGCTTGGAGACCGTGGTAGAATCTGATGGTGGGTTAACGAGACAGAGACGCTTGCAATTACTACAAACGTAGCCAAAAACCAACCAGTTATTTGCATGGTTAGATTTATACCCATATAAAGAGGTTTACCCTGAAACATATCAATGGACAAACAAACGATCACTCACTGACGGCCTTGTTAAGTTGTAAAGTAGGGAACTTCCATCATAACCTATATACCAACCACCAAATGAGTCATAACTGACCGGAAAACTCATTTTGAATGAGAAAGAAAGGTACCTTGAGTTTTACACACTACTTAGAACGCACACTGACTGACAGTAAATTAATTCAGCTGTCTTTCTAAATGGTGTATCAGGAATGAGTTGCAGAAATGAATTAGTGTAAACCTGATTACTGTTGATTTTCTTATTCATGGTAGGTATAACGAGACAGAGAAGTAGGCAATGACTGACAAACAAATCTTGAAGAGACCACCTTAAAACCCCAAATTCGTGGGGGAAACACAAATAAATCAAAGGATAAACAGACAATCACTAAAATACTTACCAACAGCCTTGTAAATTAAGGGTCTTCCCTCACATACCCCATCATCACAGTGGTCATCACAGTCAGTACTCCGCAGTGAGTTCTGACTTTACAAATCCTTCAGGATGATGCTGTTTTAGAAAGAATAGTTTTACTCATAATTCAACTCTCTTTGAGTGCATGAACTTGGACTAACCGTAGATTAAGTCTGCTCTCTTTCTCTTTGATATTGTTCCAGGAACGAGTTTCAGAAATGGTATAAAACCGATTCATGATGACACACAGTTATGTCTGACTCATATTGAGGAACATTCTAATCTGAAATTCTGACCAGGCTTCTTTAGAATGCACTTCTTTATTTTTATTTTATTTTTATGAGAGATCGCTTGTCGTCAATTGTAGTGCATGTAGGCCGACAGCACTTCCTCTCCTTTTTACGTCAGTGTGATTTTCTAGTGTTTTCCTTTTACTGTTGTAAATATTGCTACGGTTATCAGGTCCAATTTCAATTCCGTTCTTTGCCTGCCTAGTTTTTGTCTTATTAGTCACCAGCTACTTTTTTACGATGCTTTTTGAGCAGTCTAGTATCTAGCCTAGTATTTTTGGTTATATCGCTTTTCAGGTTTACTGTTTAAATCGTTTAAAATTTTAACTGTTGTAGTTTTTAAACAATGTAAACACGTCAATTTAAGTATTTTTAAAGGCCCTGTACACTATTGGTAAGATCGAAAAACACAAATGTTCACAGATTCACACATAACTTACATGATTTAAAGTAAGTAATGGTAGAAAGGGTTCCTTAAAATATTTCTGCCTAAAATGCTATCGTTTCTGAGAAATGAGTAAAACAATAGTTTTTATCGCGCGCGATAATAAACTCGATGTTTAAAAAACAGAAAACACATAAGGTCTCTTTTCACTATTTTCTCGTGACCTCGATGACCAATTGAGCTCAAATTTTCACAGGTTTGTTATTTCATGTATGTGGTTGATTACACAAAACATGAACACTGTCTGTGATTATTTTGTCAGCTCTGCCAATCCTGTATAATACCTTTAAATCGTTTAAAATTTTAACTGTTGTAGTTTTTAAACAATGTAAACACGTCAATTTAAGTATTTTTAACTTCTGTCGTGTATTTTTTGAGATATAAATAATAAACCTAATTGAATTGAATTGAATTGAATGAGTTACAAGGCCACGGACGGCCACTTCAAGATGAGGGCTACACTTAACTGACTTTGGCTATTGACCCAAATCAACTGTCATCAGGGGCACATTGCCACCTACTCCTGGGGCTGAAACAGGGCTACCCAATTCACAGTCCGTATAGATGAAGGCCTGGGTATCATCCAGTAGGAGCCTGGCTGGTGGAGCAGAATTCACAACCTTCCAAACTTTTTACGAAGCAATTATGATAAGTTCCTTGCTCAAGAGCACAAGTGTCCGGGTGTCGAACCCACACTCTGCTGCTGACAAAACCAGAGCTTGGGTCCGGTGAACTAGACCGCTTGGCCACGACACCCCACGTCAGTCATGGCTCTTAAAACTTGAATCCATTTATCACTCCAGGTGTAACTGTTCTCTTTGAGGAACCCTCCGTGGATGATGTCAACACCACCTCCTTGTTCAGTCAGAACTTTGAAGAGGAAGTCTATCCACCTGATGTCCAGAAGAGTGACGACCCAACAAAGACGGGAACCTCCTGGTCAAAACCTGAAGATGAGTCCATCGATCATTATGGTACAATTCTTTTGATTATTTTCAGCGTGAATGGAAATAATTAAAATATTAATATATCAATGTTCACACATTGGTAGGCAAGCGCAAATATAATCATTAACTTGATATAGCGCAATCATGGATGTGACTTGTATTGCACGTTTCAGGTTTGATGTTAGACTGGTCCCCTGTCTTTACCTGCAAGGATAAAGACAGGAACTGGTCTTACAGACCCATTGATTTCATTGGATAAACGTGCTGTGGCGTAAGCTTTCCATATCTGTGTTATGATTGGTCTGCTCCGAAGTGACGTAGTACGTCAGCTACACCACCAGCTGGAACTGTTCGATCGTCACCTTTGTCAAAGACGAGCAGTAGCTAAACCTGTATTGTTATTCAGAGGTGTGGGGAGTCGTCAATAAATTATTATAGTTCTAAAATGAATCGATGGTGTAACAAAGGTAACCAAGTCATTCCTTTTGACAGAGTATTGTGTGAGCAGCACAGCAGACAGATTTGATGACATCGTCCCCTGCATGGTGGTAGGCACCAACTCATCCGGCTCGGTGACTATAAGAGACGGGTTAATCATTGTTACGGCTGGTGACGGAATGGAGGTGTACAACATCACTGACTTCCAAGCTCAGCGAGAAGACAGCGATGATATGACAAGTCAGGCAGATGCCAAATTTAACATGGAACCTGGGAAGTAAGTAAACTCACACAAGCTGTCAAACAAGTTAAATATTATAGGTTTTGTGTTCTTAATTCAAAAGCCCTTTCACTGTTTATCATATTTGCCATTCATGCAACAAGAAGCAATGCAGGCAAAACAGAAACTCCGGTTTGATTATATGATTGGTAATAATTGTAATAATGCTTATGGCCTACCTACGAAAAAGCTTATGACATTACTACTCCTACGCATTTTGTAGATGTTTTGTAGTAGTATTTGTAACCAATAATGTTTTGTTTTCGATCTTTTGTGAAGATGTCTTTACACTTGGATGAAGATGTGCAACCCTGCACTGCTCTGTCAAACACTGTCGGCAGGAACGACCACTGTTTTAGGTGAGTGTCTCTTTTAAGCTTAGAAGTTTTTCGAATTGACACATCAAGGTTCTTCTGACTAACCCGGCATTTCCGTATCTCAAAGTGAACCAACATTTTCTTGTTCTTGATATTTCATAGGAGAGGATGACATGATGATGACATCATCAAATGGTACAGATCTCGTTCTGTCATCTCCACAGAGTAGGAGAAGACGACGAAGGAGGGCGCTAGACAGTCATTTCGAGTTCTCTATTGCTACAACTGGAGGTAAGCTGAAACATTATCGGGAAGCACAAACAGACATTTCAAGTGCAAATTAAGTAAGAAACATCCTAACTTTTAAGGGGAAAAGTACGAGATGTCGGAAAGGCAATCTAATATTTCTATCACAGTCGATAAACTTGTTTCCTTCTTTTTATATAATTTCACATCTCTCCTTAATCTTGATTATGCATCTAACATTACCATCTCTTCTTTACCAATGTCTCTCAGGTCTCCAGCAGGGTGGCTCACTCATCCTTGGTCTGCTGGATGGGAATAAAACCAATGAGGATTTCACATCTGATGCTAATCCGGATTATGTCTCCTACATCAGTAATCCCCTTGACACCATACAGAAGACATCAAGGCTTCTTCGAAAAAGGTGTGCTCCATCATTGGTCTTCTTAAGCTTGTCTTAATACTTTGCAGAGAGATAAAAGCAACATAACATTTTTATAACCATGTGATGATACTTAAGTCAGGGGTCTTCTTGAATTTAAAAGATGATTTATACCTGTACCACAATTCTAATAAAATAAAAAAAAAATAAAAAAATATTTGATATCTGATATAAAAAGTCGCATCCCCTTAAGGTGATCCCCTGGCTGCCGCTTCCCAGGTTGTATCGTATACTTGGGTGTGATCCCTGGCTACACGGCAGTTTACGGTCGAATGGCTTCTGACTGGCACCCCCTGAACAAAGATATTGACAAAATAGGGAGACCGCCAACATAGGGCTAGATAGCTCAGTTGGTAGAGCGCCGGTACGTTAAATCGGAGATCGTTGGTTCAAATCCCGCTCTAGTCAATTTTTCTTTGTTCAACCCAAAAACAATTCTAATAAGAAAACTTTTCACAAAAATAGCAGATTATTGAAATTGTTCCATTTTCAGGATTCGTTTTGTGTACGAGCCTCTCTTCTATGTGACCAGCCTGGGACAGACTGAGCTCCAGGGTCCACTGATCATCAACCTCACTCTCAACACACCAGGAAATTGGTCAGAGGCAAAGCCACGACTCGTTTATTGGGACAGTGGTAAAGTTGACTTTTGTTGAAAGTTTTAACATTTTATGTCAAAAGTACAAAATAGTGAAAGCAATTAATCCATTTATCGAAGTTGTCTACGTAGAAATGTACTTAAAGGTATTATACAGTATTGGCAGAGCTGACAAAACAGTCGCAAACAAAGTTCATGTTTTGTGTGATCAACCATATACATGAAATAACAAACCTGTGAAAAAGTTCAGCTGAATTGGTCATCGAGGTCACGAGAAAATAGTGAAGAGACCTTATGTGTTTTCTGTTTTTCAAACATCGAGTTTATTATCACGCGTGATAAAAACTATTGTTTTACTCATTTCTCAGAAACGATAGCATATTAGGCAGAAATATTTTAAGGAACCCTTTCTACCATTACTTACTTCAAATAATGTAAGTTATGCGTGAATCGGTGAACATTTGTGTTTTTCGATCTTACCAATAGTGTAAGGGCCTTTAAAATCTCACTAAAAGTACAATTATAACTCCTTCGGCTAGAACCAAATACCTCAACTTGCACATTATCAGGTAGCGAGTGGAAAATACAAGTGTTTCAGTTAGGATTTAACGTGAGGCACAATGGAACAGTCAGAGTAAATAAATTGCGTCACCAGCCTTATTGTCATTTTAGTAGAGATGAAACTCTAAAACTCAAAGTTACGCCTCTATTTTTCAGATAACTCTGAGTGGCGAGATGTGGCTAAAACATGCAGTGATGTGGATCGGGTGACTTACAATAAGGAAGACAATCTGCTCAGTGTGGAGGTATGCCATGTCCTTCAGTGTTTAAAAGCAGATTCATTTGAAGAGGTTCTTGAAAATCATTTGCACAACAAAAACACTGGGGTTAACAATCAGTTTCATGCAGGGCAAAAACATTCGAAATGAAACTTTATTTCTGAATTTATTGATTGATTGATTGATTGATTGATTGCTTGATTGTTTGCTTGATTGTTTTACTCAAAGGTGGCAGAGCATCAAGCTGAGATATCAATACCGTACAGCCATCTTAATTCATTTTGTCAAATCCACTGTTTCCATACTGAGACTGGAAGGGAGAAACAGTTTGACCTCGTTTTTAAATGTAGTATTCATCATTGCTACTGCACATAGGGCTAAATGACTTGGGGCAGAGTTTGTCTGTTTATGAGTTCAAATACAAATTCTGCAAGTTTTAAATCAGTTTGGTGGATGCTTTACAATTTGTTAAAAATTCGTACCAGGTATGTGCAACTAGAGGAAGGACCTCGTCTCTCTCAGCAGGGAGTCGTCAACGCCGCGCTGCAGAGGAAACTTCTTTCTTCAGCCGTGAGACCGAATTTGCCTTGACTGAAGTCCTCAATACCATCCCTAACGACCCGCCAGAAATTACAAATCTCGTGGACATCTTTACCATGGATGAAGATGAAGGTAGATCTCAGATAATTATATCACATACACCAATTTCGACTTAAACTGATACACACTTGCACTGACAAATACTGCTGAACAGAAACGGGTTACCAACCAAAATATTTTGCAGTTTACAGTTTCTGTTTGTGACTGGTTCCCCGAAAATTATTACTTTAGTTTGTTAAGCCTGATTTTCGTTAAGAAATTGGGACCTGTTAGATAAATCTGATGTTCACTTAGGAGTCAAGTCAAAAGTGGTATAAAGAGACTGAAAACAGCTTGCTTATTTTTTACATTTTGTTTATTTAATATGTTTTTACATGCTAGCCCATTCAACCAAAGTTGTTTTTCACGGGGTCGTGTTACATAAAAACATAAAATTTGAAACTGATACACAGAGTAAGTGTTTCAGTAAAAAGATAAAACTAAATATTCAGCAAAGATTATCACATGCAAAATTGAAATAGAAATCAAACAGAAAATTTGTAGTTTTATGAAGCAATAAGTTAAAAAGTTGAGTTTGTATTTAGCAGAAGATTATCAGTTCATGTCACTCCGTTATTAGTCATGCTAATTATCATCTCATATTTTCTATTGCAGGCACGTTGGAATACTCTTTCGAGGCCAGCGATCCGGACGATGATGTCTTAGTCTTTGAGTTGGGTCTTGATAACGAGACAGCACTAGGATCAGCAACCATCACTGAGGACGGTGTCTTCTCTTTCACACCATGTCCTGATTGTCATGGCAGCTTCACTTTCCAACTTATTTGTAAGTATGAGAATTCAAAGCTTTCAATGTTATATGTCAGTTTTATTTTATTTTTATTTATTTCAAATATATATATATATATATATTATTATTATTTTTTTTTGGGGGGTGGGCATTACAATCAAACAGAGAAAATACATAAAAGTAAATTGATTACAATTTGTGAAATAAAAATGTTTGTATGTATAACTCCGCTTCTCCAAAAGTATTTTTTTCTCGTCTCAGAATCCCCAAAAGTAGTTTCTTCTCATCTCAGAATAAAAGTAATCAACATTTTAAAAGCTAGTGTTTCGTAATGACTTTTTTGAATGAATACTTTTACCATGTTACTTAAAAATATGTTCTGCATGAATTTTCTGGTCAACAAAACTTTGTTATGAGTGTTTGTAACGTCATTCTTGATAAAACAATTTCCCCTTCTTCCAATGCCGTTCGTAGTGAGAGAGATACAGACCTTGAGCGAGATCGAGCCTTTGACTACTGCCGTCAACATCTCAATGGAGATCAACCCTGTCAATGACAATCCTTACTCCTATGTAGCTCTGAATGGAGAAGTTGCTGGTAATGGACGTGATGCAACGGTAAGTAGATTTAGTTTCTTTTTGTGGGGAAGGAGGACATTAAGGTATGTGTTGAATTACATGTTGGTGCTGTTGGATTTATCCAATTCTTTTTCTATCGTGGCAATCAGAGCATACTGATTGATTTGTAAACTTGGTACATCACTTGCTCTTTTCAAAAGAGGTCAAGTTGAATGGTGCCACCGCAAGGACTATATAGACCCCTTGCATAATGATGTCCCAAGCTCGAACAGCGCCCTTGCTGGGGTCAAAGAAAGACATCATTGGTTGAAAGTTGTGCGTGGTGTGTACACACTAGCACGTTTTCAAATGTAGGGGGCTTGTTCGCCATCATGCGAATTTCCAAACCCCCACTTCAAACTCAACCTGTTAATTTCATTTAAATTACAAGCAGTAATATTTTTCAGGATAAACGTTCCTTGTACCAAACTTATCCCAGTTGGGATTTCAATCAAAAGTTGTCGATTTGTTATTCCACCTAATCACCAACACTTTATTTGCTCTTATGGCAGCTAATAGTAGAGCAGAACACAGGAGCCAACATTGCTTACAAAGACCTGGTTGCAATGATTGGGGCCTACGATGTCGACATCAATGATAACTTGAAGCTTCTAATTCAACCACCAACGTACGGTGTACTTACAATGAGAGACGAGGTTAGATCAATCCCGCTGAGGCAGAACTGTAGTAAACTTCCTCGTAATTTCACCAGTGAAGAGAATGTACTTCCATGTGGATTGGAAACACCTCAAAAAGCGGTGAGGATTTAGGTTATTCAGCAATCTTAATTAACTCTTACATTACAATAGCATTACCACCATCACAATGAACTGATAAAAGACAAATATTTTTTTGCACAGAGTAACTGACAAATTGGTAAGAGAATGGGTTATAACGGCTTGCCAAGCGAAGTGTCTACAAACTGCTCTATTCTTCAAGCTTCATTTTGAGACAAATGTCAAAAAAAACAAAAGACGCCAAACCCTCTTAAATGAGGCTGCATGCTCTGTTCAATTATGTTGATTGGAGACTGCACTTGTAAACTGGTAATGTTCTACATGCAATAATAACCCACAACCAGAGTCAAACAATTTGAATTGGTGGTGTTAGATTATCTTTGAGTTGGGAATACTTCAAGTAAATCACCCCGGAGTTAAGACTCAATCGTCTTGAGTGCCAATATAGTCTAAATAAAGTTAGGATTTGGTTTGAATTTCAGGAGGAGATGAGTTGGGTATCGACCTCGTTTACCTACGCCCCTAATCCCAACTTCCATGGAAAGGATAGTTTCCTAGTCTTGAGTGAGGATGAATCAGGTGCAGTGTCTCAGCTACTGAAGATAGAAATTGCAGTCTTGTTGAATCCTTGCATCAATGAGGGAGTTTGTGGAGGTATGTAGGCTCGCAAGATCGAAGTATAT
Organism: Leptasterias polaris; assembly: GCA_037783415.1. Lineage (NCBI taxonomy): Eukaryota > Metazoa > Echinodermata > Asteroidea > Forcipulatida > Asteriidae > Leptasterias > Leptasterias polaris. The sequence continues at coordinate 1,233,364 of JAZGTN010000152.1, read as the reverse complement.
TATGTAAATGGTGAAACAAATTTGTTTCAAGGAAGAAATAAACTCATTCCAATCCTCCAGATTTCAAGACAAACATCACACCAAAAAGTGAGACACTTCAATTGGACAGACTGCAAACAATTTTTTTACGGTTTTAAGAGTTTTGCTAGAATTTTAACAACTAAAGAATACATTTGGAATTAAACTGTAATAATTATTGATAACTTTCAAAAAACAATTGTTTAATTCATTCCGAGTAAAATTAATCAAGGAAGTGAACCACTCTAAAAACTCCTGTGTCTGAATTGACCCAGACTCAGGTTCCCAAGGGACTCGACCCATTTCCGGGTCAGGCTGACCATTTCCGGGTCAGGCTGACCCGGAAGAAGGGTTTTAAAAGAGGGATTTTACCTCGGATTATGCGTCAGATTGATGTATTTGGGGATAATTTTGACAAATATTCTGGGCCTTAATGAACCAGAAACTGGTCAGGCCCCAAGAGGCACAGATCGGTTGAGAATGTGTGTTCAGTCTTATCATCAGAAAACACTAAAAAAAAAAAAATTACGTTTTGACTGATGGGTTGTGGACATAAAAAATGAATGAATATAAAAAGAGATTTTTAACAGGTTTGGAGGTATTCACTTCTCTCTCCCTCAGGACCTGCTGATGATCCAGACTGCACTTCTCCAGCACGCAGTTCTAGTTTTGATTCTTATTTCTGCATCTGTGAGTCCGGCTGGGTGGGTGACACCTGTGAGATTGACTTTGACGAATGCACATCTACACCTTGTGAATTCCCATTTGTCTGCTATGATCTGTTTGATGGATTTGAGTGCGCATGCCCGTTGTCTGACCCAATGTGTACAGGGCTCGATTGGAGGTCAGAGTTCATCTAGATTATTACTTAATTAAGTTTGTGTTTAAATTTAAATCAACAAACTATAACGGTAGAGGAATAAAACAATGGAGATTAAGTTGTGGTAGCTCCAAAGAGCAAGCTTGGGTGGAGAGCCACAAGATTTATGTTTCTACACTTATAAAAAAGAACATTAGTTAAGAATTAACTGTCATATATGCAGTGCATACAAGCTGTTAAAAACCTCTTAAACTACTATCATAATTATGAATAAAAAGCCACACAAAAACTGCCTGCCTTAGTATTATAAAGCAGTGCTTAAACCTAAATATGGAGAAGCTTTTAAAATTATTTATTGTTTTTATTTTATGTTGGAATTCTTTTTACTGACACTAATAACTGATTTAAAACTTACTTGGGCCTTGTCAAGTGTTTATCATCCCCTTTGTGATAGCATTGACAAGAAATTTGATGGAAAGCAACTTTTACTAAAAAGATAGATAGTATATTAGTTCAAACTTTTCAAACATTCCTTCATAAAATCAACTTCAACCGATTGAAAAATGTTCACTTTACGTTTTCTCAAATCCTATTAATTGTTTATATTCTTTTAGATTCAAGATTGTAATCGCCGTTACCTGCACAGTTTTTGGATTGTTTGTGATTACTCTGATTATTTTCGTCTTCTACAAGAAGGGTCATGCTAAAAAGTAAGTGACATCATCAGACACTCCTGCAAAAATTAACATGCTTGAACTGATTCAGCACCTTCTTCAATAAATAACTTTACCTTGACATTGTTTACATGATAAAAGTTATGTTTTGGGAATGTAAATTATTAATGTAAAAATTAATTTAAGGAATGTAATACAAAGCTGATAACTGACCCCAAAAATGTTAAAACATCCTAGAAAGCATTGTGCAACACATCTGAAGTGACTTATGTAAACACCACTTTGAAAGCGTTTGATTTTTTTTTATTTGTAATAGATTCCGCATTGGTCCCATCCAAGATGATGAAGAGCCAGTTGTACAGACACAGGGCGAGTCTTACAACTTCGAAAATCCTGCATTTGAAGCTGATGATGACATCGATGATTCTCCTCTGGTGTCTCAATGGAGAGCATCGTCTGCTTCTCCGGGTCCTTCAACTGTCTCAACAAGCACTGCCCAGTCAAATGAACCACCATTTGGCTCTTTGACATCCATAAGGTCCGATAAAAAGAAGTCCAAAAGACCTCGCTCACGTAACAGCCGGACAAACTCCGTAGGAGTTGCACCGTTGATTGCTGCGGAAGTCCCCGTAAATTGTGATGCTGAAACTCCTCTCTCCAAGTCCGAAGCAGGGCTTTCAGCCGAGAGCCCCATCACAGCTGAGAAATGGGCGGATACCACACTGCCAAAGGGTGACATGAGTCCCAGCGATGTAGCCGGTGTCCAGATGAAGTATGAGTGGATTGGTGCTACATGCAGTTCTGGAAGAGTGGAAGAGGTTGCTGAGGTTGCTGGAGTTAAACAGGAGACAGTTGGCTCTTTGATTCAGGTATGCAAAGATCGAGGAGATTATTTCTCTAGACCTATCCTCATTAAAACAAAAAAGTCTTGAGAATTGTTAAGACAAAGTGGAACCGGTACGAAATAAAAGGATACTACACTTTGCGCTCATACTTTTAGAATTCTGTCTTAAAAGCTGTTCTATATTTATATTTCTTTGCAGCTTCCTGGATCTATGGTTAGCATCAAAGAAGATGAAATGACTCCCGAAGACATTGAAGAAACAAAGATGTAATGGTTCATCTTTTATAACTCATGGTCGTAGTTTTTTACATCAAGATATTTGAAACGACACCAATCATTGCTCAAAAGCAAGACACAACAAGATGTTTTGTTTTTTTATAAACCTTTAATTGCAAAAATAATAGCAACCATGGTATCACAATGGAGAGAAAAACGTTCGGATGCATTCAAAATGTCAATAATATAGGTCTCACAAAGTTAAACCAAATTGAAAAGTACTTTGTGATAAGATGTTTAAAATGTAAACTCTAAGTATCTTCAAGTATAGGTTTCACAGCACAAAACACCAGATGAATGAAGAGATTTTAAAACTCATTTTCAATCAAGTAAACAATTTGAAATAAAATAAGTAATTGTTTTTAAATAAGTTTGGGGTTAAAATCAAAAGACTATAAGTGAAAAACAAAAACCATATATGGGTTGGCAATTTAAAAGTTAGCATTTTCACTTTACCTAAAAATTATGTCATCTTCCTATTAATTGTAGTGTGATAAAGTTGTGATGGAAGTTTGTAAGATGCCGCAATGAAAAATGCACCGCAAGTGCCTCTGAAAAAATCACTTTAGTTGATGTTTGAGCACATTGATGCTTCAGTAGAGCAGGTCAGAGGTTAAAGTTCATTACACTAAGCTGTCACTTAAATAAATAAACGATAAAACAGAACCTTGAAAATCGAAGCATGATGGAAAAAGTGCATAGTAGATTTTTCAACATGACAGATGCTGATTGTAACGAGGTTTTAATAATTCTGATTAAGCTCAAAGACCATTTTTCTTTAATAGACCTTATGTATCTGACATCATCAAAAGAGCGTACCCATTTTGCCATAAGCTGGTCCCCTTCTTCATCCGCAAGTTCAATTTAATTAAATTTATTTCATCACGCACAGTTGACAAGTTAGTGATAAGTAAAATTTGTTTTCCCGGTGTGCATTGAAACATTACATTGGATAGAAATATACACGCAAAGACGCACGCATTCTAATGTTTACATTCCTGTGGGGACATCTTCTTTTCTTGCGGGGATGTGCTGGGAGTTTAGGGCAAAGCGGGGCAAAGAGAAACTAAACCGGTCCGGCATCGTGCATACGTAGTTTCTGCATCTTAAAAAGGTAGCTGTCACAGCATAAGGTATATTAACAAAGGAGAAATGTTTACCTCTCGTTTGATTTTTAACTAGTGAAAATGTATAATAAATGATTGGGAAAATATTTTACTCAGAACGGAGGCCTTTTGGGTGACCTTGTACATTCCATGTCATTTCCTGGCAGGTGAGATGCTGAACTGATCATGGAAAATGTTATCTTTTGTTTCATCATGTCCACATATGCCTAAATACAAGATTTGTAGAAAATAACAGCTGAACACGTTTTGTGATGTGTATCCTTTACTCATATCAAATATTAGACAGTGCAGTCTTAATAATATTTAAGATTGTAGGTGTTCTTCCATTGAACTGTTCACAAATCGTGCGTGCAGGAAGTCCAGGTTTTTGGCTCCATTTGTAAACATGTGATGTCACGGACTGGTTAGGTCCACATGGCATTGTTTAGTTTTAAACTGAAATGAATTTACTCAGAAAAGTTTTCGCTTTTAATTATTATACAGAATTTGTTAAGACAAAGTATGACATCAAAGGAACAAAACAATAACTAACAAAAAAACAGACTGATTCAACTTGCCTGGTGATTTTTTATTATACGTAAGGACACCTTTATTTTAGCAAGGGCAAACAATTTATAAAGAATTACCAAGAATGTACCATTCTGCTTGGGTAGAGCCATTGAAGTATGTCAACACTAACAGTGATGTCCTTTGTTTTAACATAGTTGGTAGAGAATAAGAATAAACATGTTTTTTAAAGCAAAGAAAACTGTTTGTCATGGTCTTTTTCCTCTCGAACTTCTTTATGTTTCCCTAAAACTTGCACGTAAAAATAAAATCTTGAACATGTTAAAGTCGCAGCATGCGTTGAAAGTAAAAATGATGCTGCTCGCCAAAATCAAGTTTGCTGCGAGGTACAAAAGGCAGAGAGTGCTAGAATTGTATGTTGCCGCAACTTGCCGGTTGTTAGCGCTGTATGCATGGCCCATAACTCAATGCCAGTATCCACTGGTTATGTTGGTAAAACGAAGGTTGAGGTATTACGAGATAGCGGGTGTAGTACAGTAGTGGTAAAGAGGAGTGTAGTTAACCAAGACCAAATGTTGGGTGTTAATCAAAATTGTGTGATGTTGGATGGGACAGTCCGTCGTTTTCCAGTCGCTCAAATTCAAGTTGACACACCATACTTTGTCGGGTCGGTTAAAGCACTCTGTTTAGAGAATCCCCTTTATGAGTTGGTTTTGGGAAATGTTCTGGGTGTTCGTGAACCCCAAGATCCCGACCCTCATTGGGAACCGCATTCAGCAAAAATTGTGCTGGATGCTGAAAGCCAAAAAGGTGACCAATCAGTTGCAGTAGTGGAGACGAGGGCTCAACAAATTAAGAGTCAAAAACCCTTCAAACCACTGATTGTTCCAAACAACACAGGTTTGTCTGCAACCAGGAGTGAAATTGAAAACGCCCAGAAGACCGATCCAACTCTAGTAAAGTTGTGGGACCTGGCAAACACGGGACAATTGAAAGTTACGGGTACGGGTAACGAGAGTCGATACTTGGTTAAGGATAAGTTACTTTATCGAGAATACCGATCCCCAAGCTATGAGCATGGAAAGCCCGTAGAACAGTTGATAGTTCCACAACAGTTTCGGAAACAGGTTTTGGAATTAGCACATGATTCTCCTATGGCTGGTCACATGAGAGTAAAGAAAACCTTAGATAGAGCACAAGCACATTTCTATTGGCCTGGTATAAATAGTGAAGTACAAAGACATTGTGTTTCTTGCGACATATGCCAACGTACTGTGACAAAAGGTAGTGTTGGTCGAGTTCCATTAGGGCAAATGCCATTAATCGATACTCCTTTTCGACGAGTAGCTGTCGATTTGGTAGGACCAATTGACCCCGTCACTGATAAGGGCAATAGATATATTCTTACGCTCGTAGATTATGCCACAAGGTACCCAGAGGCCGTAGCACTTCCGCGTATTGAAACAGAGCGCGTTGCAGAGGCACTTGTGGAAATATTTGCGCGTATGGGTATACCCCAAGAAATTTTGAGTGACAGAGGTAGTCAGTTTACCTCAGAAATGATGAAAGAGGTGGGACGTCTTTTGTCCATGAGACAATTGACGACAACCCCATACCACCCAATGTGTAATGGGTTGGTTGAAAAGTTCAATGGCACTTTAAAGAAAATGCTGCGTAAAATGTGCGTAGAAAAGCCCAAAGATTGGGACCGCTATCTGCCAGCACTGTTGTTCGCCTACAGGGAAGTGCCGCAGGAGAGCCTAAACTTTTCACCTTTTGAACTTATGTTTGGGAGAACAGTAAGGGGTCCTCTAGCCATATTAAAGGAATTATGGACAGGGGAACATCACGAAGAAGAGGTAAAATTGACATATCAATATGTTGTTGATTTACGTGATCGTTTGGAGTCAACTTGTGAGTTAGCTAGGCAAGAACTTGCCAAAGCATCCAAACGACACAAGAAGTATTACGATGCTAGGACAAGAGATCGCAAATTTGAAGTTGGTGACAAAGTTCTCATGTTACTTCCCACTGATAATAACAAACTGAAAATGCAGTGGAAAGGACCTTTTGTGGTTATTAAAAGAGTTGCTAAACATGACTATCGCATTGATGTAAAAGGTAAAGAGAAAACATTCCATGCTAATTTGCTTAAGAAGTATGTAAGTAGAAATGAGGACAATGTACACAATGATGTTGAGATTGTACACTCTGCTGCAGGCATAATACGCGCTTCAGCGAGTATTGTAGAAGATGAGGAAGAGCTGATGGAAATTAGCCTTCCCCCAGTCAAACAAACCGAGAGTCAGGTTGATGTTACTATATGTGACAGCAGATCAGAACTTGAGCAAAATGAAATTCGGGAACTATTGCATGATTGTGCCGATGTTCTCAATGATTTGCCTGGTCGCACTACTTTGATAGAACATACTGTCAATTTAACTACCACAGATCCTGTACGTAGTAAAGCGTATCCTGTGCCCTACTCATTGCAACAGATAATTAGAGATGAAATCGAGGCTATGTTAAAGTTGGGCATAATTGAGAAATCCGAGTCGCCCTATGCATCTCCAATTGTAATTGTGAAAAAGCGGGATGGTACTAATCGATTCTGTATAGACTACCGTAGACTCAACAAGATAACAGTTTTCGATCCTGAGCCTATTCCGAACATTGAAGATATCATGAGTAAAGTAGGCAAGGCGAAGTATTTCACCAAACTAGATTTGACAAAAGGGTATTGGCAAATCCCTCTAGCTGACCATGATAAATCTAAGAGTGCATTCATAACTGCAGAGGGGCTATATCAATTTAATGTGTTGCCTTTTGGTATGATTAATGCGCCAGCCGTATTCACTCGCATGATGCGAAGGTTATTAGGTGGTCAGAATAATGTGGTGCATTATATTGATGATGTATTGATGTTTAATGAAACTTGGCAAGATCATTTAAAATCACTCAAGCGTGTATTAGAAAGCTTACGTAATGCAGGGCTCACTGCAAAACCTAGTAAGTGTGAGATTGCATTTGAGTCAGTAAAGTTCTTAGGACATGTGGTTGGTAATGGTGTGATTAAACCACAGCAAGATAAAGTGAAACTTGTACTTGAGTCAAAGCGTCCAGAAACAAAGAAACAAGTGCGTTCTTTTATTGGCTTGGCGAATTACTATCGCAAGTTTGTTCCTAACTTTGCAGCGATAGCCGCGCCAATCACCGACTTGACGAAGAAAGGGCAGCCTAATCGTGTACAGTGGAGCAAATCGCAGGAAACCGCGTTCAACACGTTGAAAACGCGCCTTGTGTCTGCACCTATTCTACGATTACCTGACCCTAGCAAACCATACATATTGCGCACAGATGCGTCTGATGTGGGCATAGGTGCCGTTTTGATGCAGATGGACGATGGTGTGAAATTCCCAGTGTGTTACGCAAGCAGAAAGCTTTTGCCGCGTGAAGCAGCGTATGCTGTAATTGAAAGGGAATGTCTCGCCCTGGTGTGGGCAGTACAGAAGTTTCATGTATATTTGTACGGAACAGAGTTTGTACTAGAAACTGATCATCATCCGTTGGTCTATCTAGCCGAGAGTCGTGTAAATAATAGTCGACTCATGCGTTGGGCGCTGGGCTTACAGCCATACCGATACCTTGTTAAGGCTATCAAAGGGTCGGACAATTTTGGTGCAGATTCCCGGACAAGCCCCCAAATGTCGCAGAGTAGACCCTTGTGCCACTCCACTCAGACCAATAATGACAGTCAACTCAATACAAGAACAGGAAACCAATGGAAACAGTTTGAGATTAACAAATATGTATAACTAAAGTATTTAATTAATATAACCCAAGGTGCATAGACCCCCTTCGCTCGGGAACTTTCACATTCCAGTACAGCTTTTAACCATTTAGTACAATGAAGAGTATCATACATAGCTCGCTTTAATACAATATCAAAGTACATGAAAAACTACGTCGTCCCCGCATTCCAAAGTAAAGAATCACGTCACAGAAAAAGGTAGACCCCGCCCTATCACCATCGGCAGACGTCCCACGAGTCGTCACGACCACGCCCAAGGAGGTGGTGTTATACGGAAACCCCTGTGAAAATATATTATTTCACATACTTACAATATCATTGTCACAGAATGCACAGCCAAAGCATTATACAAATACCAAACTTCCTAACTGTCTAATTAAAGCATTTTACCTCAGCAAAAATACACCGATATATTACACCAATGAAGTGCACAAGTGACTTCAACATGCCCAAATGATTTAAGTATAATTATTATAAATTATACTTACAAGGCCTTCGGCTTCGACGAAGCCAAACTTCAGGTCTGGAATTCTCGGGAGGATTTACGCTGCTACGGTGACTTTACGGCATGGGCCTCCTCACACCACGGACTCTAGACCCACTAACTCTGGAGTCGCCGACTCTCGAAGTACGGCGGCTGTAATTGCGGCAGCCTCAGCGCTGACACCTGTCCGTTGGTTACACCCACCCGGCGAGACGCACCCTTCAGCACCCGCAACGTAAAACTCCCCGAGGAGAAACACTCCCTGGTTTTTATATGCCCCTCACAACCAACACAATAGTTAGGCACATTCTTAACCCATGAACATTAATCCCGATTCCATACAACTCTCAGCTCAAAGAAACCTCAGTTAAAGTATCCCATACAAACTTAGAAAGCTGCCCAAATTAGTTGAATGAGCCCAGCTCAAAGAAACCTCAGTTAAAGTATCCCATACAAACTTAGAAAGCTGCCCAAATTAGTTGAATGAGCCCAGACCACAATGACGCAACTCATAGGTGCTCCATTCAGACCTCTCGGCTGACCCCTATAGTTTTCCTACTGAACGGCCGAGCAAAACAAAAGTAAAGAAGTAATTTTCAATCTGTTTGTTACATCACTCCCTTATCAAGAAAATTACTACTTAATTCCTACTAAATATTAATTCACTTATTTACAAATTACCGCAAATATTTATTTGCTTTACAACATCATACAAATTACTGAAGCCCCTATTACTCTGTGGGGCATTTTCAGTTTGTTATTATCAGTGGGAAGTAACATGAGAACTTTGTCACCAACTTCAAATTTGCGATCTCTTGTCCTAGCATCGTAATACTTCTTGTGTCGTTTGGATGCTTTGGCAAGTTCTTGCCTAGCTAACTCACAAGTTGACTCCAAACGATCACGTAAATCAACAACATATTGATATGTCAATTTTACCTCTTCTTCGTGATGTTCCCCTGTCCATAATTCCTTTAATATGGCTAGAGGACCCCTTACTGTTCTCCCAAACATAAGTTCAAAAGGTGAAAAGTTTAGGCTCTCCTGCGGCACTTCCCTGTAGGCGAACAACAGTGCTGGCAGATAGCGGTCCCAATCTTTGGGCTTTTCTACGCACATTTTACGCAGCATTTTCTTTAAAGTGCCATTGAACTTTTCAACCAACCCATTACACATTGGGTGGTATGGGGTTGTCGTCAATTGTCTCATGGACAAAAGACGTCCCACCTCTTTCATCATTTCTGAGGTAAACTGACTACCTCTGTCACTCAAAATTTCTTGGGGTATACCCATACGCGCAAATATTTCCACAAGTGCCTCTGCAACGCGCTCTGTTTCAATACGCGGAAGTGCTACGGCCTCTGGGTACCTTGTGGCATAATCTACGAGCGTAAGAATATATCTATTGCCCTTATCAGTGACGGGGTCAATTGGTCCTACCAAATCGACAGCTACTCGTCGAAAAGGAGTATCGATTAATGGCATTTGCCCTAATGGAACTCGACCAACACTACCTTTTGTCACAGTACGTTGGCATATGTCGCAAGAAACACAATGTCTTTGTACTTCACTATTTATACCAGGCCAATAGAAATGTGCTTGTGCTCTATCTAAGGTTTTCTTTACTCTCATGTGACCAGCCATAGGAGAATCATGTGCTAATTCCAAAACCTGTTTCCGAAACTGTTGTGGAACTATCAACTGTTCTACGGGCTTTCCATGCTCATAGCTTGGGGATCTGGTGTGGGCAGTACAGAAGTTTCATGTATATTTGTACGGAACAGAGTTTGTACTAGAAACTGATCATCATCCGTTGGTCTATCTAGCCGAGAGTCGTGTAAATAATAGTCGACTCATGCGTTGGGCGCTGGGCTTACAGCCATACCGATACCTTGTTAAGGCTATCAAAGGGTCGGACAATTTTGGTGCAGATTATCTGAGTAGATGCCCCACAGAGGAATAGGGGCTTCAGTAATTTGTATGATGTTGTAAAGCAAATAAATATTTGCGGTAATTTGTAAATAAGTGAATTAATATTTAGTAGGAATTAAGTAGTAATTTTCTTGATAAGGGAGTGATGTAACAAACAGATTGAAAATTACTTCTTTACTTTTGTTTTGCTCGGCCGTTCAGTAGGAAAACTATAGGGGTCAGCCGAGAGGTCTGAATGGAGCACCTATGAGTTGCGTCATTGTGATCGGGGCTCATTCAACTAATTTGGGCAGCTTTCTAAGTTTGTATGGGATACTTTAACTGAGGTTTCTTTGAGCTGAGAGTTGTATGGAATCGGGATTAATGTTCATGGGTTAAGAATGTGCCTAACTATTGTGTTGGTTGTGAGGGGCATATAAAAACCAGGGAGTGTTTCTCCTCGGGGAGTTTTACGTTGCGGGTGCTGAAGGGTGCGTCTCGCCGGGTGGGTGTAACCAACGGACAGGTGTCAGCGCTGAGGCTGCCGCAATTACAGCCGCCGTACTTCGAGAGTCGGCGACTCCAGAGTTAGTGGGTCTAGAGTCCGTGGTGTGGAGGCCCATGCCGTAAAGTCACCGTAGCAGCGTAAATCCTCCCGAGAATTCCAGACCTGAAGTTTGGCTTCGTCGAAGCCGAAGGCCTTGTAAGTATAATTTATAATAATTATACTTAAATCATTTGGGCATGTTGAAGTCACTTGTGCACTTCATTGGTGTAATATATCGGTGTATTTTTGCTGAGGTAAAATGCTTTAATTAGACAGTTAGGAAGTTTGGTATTTGTATAATGCTTTGGCTGTGCATTCTGTGACAATGATATTGTAAGTATGTGAAATAATATATTTTCACAGGGGTTTCCGTATAACACCACCTCCTTGGGCGTGGTCGTGACGACTCGTGGGACGTCTGCCGATGGTGATAGGGCGGGGTCTACCTTTTTCTGTGACGTGATTCTTTACTTTGGAATGCGGGGACGACGTAGTTTTTCATGTACTTTGATATTGTATTAAAGCGAGCTATGTATGATACTCTTCATTGTACTAAATGGTTAAAAGCTGTACTGGAATGTGAAAGTTCCCGAGCGAAGGGGGTCTATGCACCTTGGTTTATATTAATTAAATACTTTAGTTATACATATTTGTTAATCTCAAACTGTTTCCATTGGTTTCCTGTTCTTGTATTGAGTTGACTGTCATTATTGGTCTGAGTGGAGTGGCACAAGGGTCTACTCTGCGACATTTTGAGTGAACTGATTCAGCACCTTCTTCAATAAATAACTTTACCTTGACATTGTTTACATGATAAAAGTTATGTATTACAATTAATTTAAATGATTTTGGGAATGTAAATTATTAATGTAAAAATTAATTTAAGGAATGTAATACAAAGCTGATAACTGACCCCAAAAATGTTAAAACATCCTAGAAAGCATTGTGCAACACATCTGAAGTGACTTATGTAAACACCACTTTGAAAGCGTTTGATTTTTTTTTATTTGTAATAGATTCCGCATTGGTCCCATCCAAGATGATGAAGAGCCAGTTGTACAGACACGGGGCGAGTCTTACAACTTCGAAAATCCTGCATTTGAAGCTGATGATGACATCGATGATTCTCCTCTGGTGTCTCAATGGAGAGCATCGTCTGCTTCTCCGGGTCCTTCAACTGTCTCAACAAGCACTGCCCAGTCAAATGAACCACCATTTGGCTCTTTGACATCCATAAGGTCCGATAAAAAGAAGTCCAAAAGACCTCGCTCACGTAACAGCCGGACAAACTCCGTAGGAGTTGCACCGTTGATTGCTGCGGAAGTCCCCGTAAATTGTGATGCTGAAACTCCTCTCTCCAAGTCCGAAGCAGGGCTTTCAGCCGAGAGCCCCATCACAGCTGAGAAATGGGCGGATACCACACTGCCAAAGGGTGACATGAGTCCCAGCGATGTAGCCGGTGTCCAGATGAAGTATGAGTGGATTGGTGCTACATGCAGTTCTGGAAGAGTGGAAGAGGTTGCTGAGGTTGCTGGAGTTAAACAGGAGACAGTTGGCTCTTTGATTCAGGTATGCAAAGATCGAGGAGATTATTTCTCTAGACCTATCCTCATTAAAACAAAAAAGTCTTGAGAATTGTTAAGACAAAGTGGAACCGGTACGAAATAAAAGGATACTACACTTTGCGCTCATACTTTTAGAATTCTGTCTTAAAAGCTGTTCTATATTTATATTTCTTTGCAGCTTCCTGGATCTATGGTTAGCATCAAAGAAGATGAAATGACTCCCGAAGACATTGAAGAAACAAAGATGTAATGGTTCATCTTTTATAACTCATGGTCGTAGTTTTTTACATCAAGATATTTGAAACGACACCAATCATTGCTCAAAAGCAAGACACAACAAGATGTTTTGTTTTTTTATAAACCTTTAATTGCAAAAATAATAGCAACCATGGTATCACAATGGAGAGAAAAACGTTCGGATGCATTCAAAATGTCAATAATATAGGTCTCACAAAGTTAAACCAAATTGAAAAGTACTTTGTGATAAGATGTTTAAAATGTAAACTCTAAGTATCTTCAAGTATAGGTTTCACAGCACAAAACACCAGATGAATGAAGAGATTTTAAAACTCATTTTCAATCAAGTAAACAATTTGAAATAAAATAAGTAATTGTTTTTAAATAAGTTTGGGGTTAAAATCAAAAGACTATAAGTGAAAAACAAAAACCATATATGGGTTGGCAATTTAAAAGTTAGCATTTTCACTTTACCTAAAAATTATGTCATCTTCCTATTAATTGTAGTGTGATAAAGTTGTGATGGAAGTTTGTAAGATGCCGCAATGAAAAATGCACCGCAAGTGCCTCTGAAAAAATCACTTTAGTTGATGTTTGAGCACATTGATGCTTTAGTAGAGCAGGTCAGAGGTTAAAGTTCATTACACTAAGCTGTCACTTAAATAAATAAACGATAAAACAGAACCTTGAAAATCGAAGCATGATGGAAAAAGTGCATAGTAGATTTTTCAACATGACAGATGCTGATTGTAACGAGGTTTTAATAATTCTGATTAAGCTCAAAGACCATTTTTCTTTAATAGACCTTATGTATCTGACATCATCAAAAGAGCGTACCCATTTTGCCATAAGCTGGTCCCCTTCTTCATCCGCAAGTTCAATTTAATTAAATTTATTTCATCACGCACAGTTGACAAGTTAGTGATAAGTAAAATTTGTTTTCCCGGTGTGCATTGAAACATTACATTGGATAGAAATATACACGCAAAGACGCACGCATTCTAATGTTTACATTCCTGTGGGGACATCTTCTTTTCTTGCGGGGATGTGCTGGGAGTTTAGGGCAAAGCGGGGCAAAGAGAAACTAAACCGGTCCGGCATCGTGCATACGTAGTTTCTGCATCTTAAAAAGGTAGCTGTCACAGCATAAGGTATATTAACAAAGGAGAAATGTTTACCTCTCGTTTGATTTTTAACTAGTGAAAATGTATAATAAATGATTGGGAAAATATTTTACTCAGAACGGAGGCCTTTTGGGTGACCTTGTACATTCCATGTCATTTCCTGGCAGGTGAGATGCTGAACTGATCATGGAAAATGTTATCTTTTGTTTCATCATGTCCACATATGCCTAAATACAAGATTTGTAGAAAATAACAGCTGAACACGTTTTGTGATGTGTATCCTTTACTCATATCAAATATTAGACAGTGCAGTCTTAATAATATTTAAGATTGTAGGTGTTCTTCCATTGAACTGTTCACAAATCGTGCGTGCAGGAAGTCCAGGTTTTTGGCTCCATTTGTAAACATGTGATGTCACGGACTGGTTAGGTCCACATGGCATTGTTTAGTTTTAAACTGAAATGAATTTACTCAGAAAAGTTTTCGCTTTTAATTATTATACAGAATTTGTTAAGACAAAGTATGACATCAAAGGAACAAAACAATAACTAACAAAAAAACAGACTGATTCAACTTGCCTGGTGATTTTTTATTATACGTAAGGACACCTTTATTTTAGCAAGGGCAAACAATTTATAAAGAATTACCAAGAATGTACCATTCTGCTTGGGTAGAGCCATTGAAGTATGTCAACACTAACAGTGATGTCCTTTGTTTTAACATAGTTGGTAGAGAATAAGAATAAACATGTTTTTTAAAGCAAAGAAAACTGTTTGTCATGGTCTTTTTCCTCTCGAACTTCTTTATAATGTTTCCCTAAAACTTGCACGTAAAAATAAAATCTTGAAAGGGAGTAGTGTAAATTAATTAAGGTTTAACAATAAATAATCATACACAAAAGAAATGCCAGAGTTGGTGCTAAACAAAGTACTGAATAATATACATTGTTTCCACAACCATCTTGTAGTGTGAGCAATGCTACAATCTCAAGAATGCAGACGATTTCAACAAACACCTGTTGCACGTTACGTAAAGAGGCACTGGCCAATAGGATTCACGCAACAGCCAGGTGGCGCGTAGTCCGTTCTGTGCACAGTTCAAAAGACAGTATAATTTAAGAGCGCTAATGAATGGACGCACAACAAATGGGGGGGGGGGGGGGGGGGGCTTACATTAACAGTTGTACAAAGTTCCGGGAATTTACCTGATACTCATGGAGTTTTACACACTGTTGTTCCTGGAGTTTTACACACTTGTACCTGGAGTTTTACACACTGTTGTACCTGGAGTTTTACACACTGTTGTACCTAGAGTGTTTAGTAACTTGTTGAACTATCATGAACAATGTCCGTATCCTGCCACCACTTTTTCATTCGTTATGAAATAAAATAGTATCTAATTTACTCAAATGAGACATTCCTGTTGGTAAAAATGAGTGAAAATGTACTATCGAAGGAGTATATTACGGGACTGAAATTCAACTAGAGGGGATATGTAAGGATTCTCCATTACACGAGCACCCACCCACACGTCCCCCATCTGGGGTTCGCCGCGCTGACCTACCTATGTTCGCGGTTTGTAGCTTGATTCCAGAGCCAACCTTGCTGGGTGGACCAAGTTGCTCGACCCAAGACGTCCTCGGGCAGCCTCTAATGTACTGGGGTGATTCTGCCTCTGTAGTCATTGGCCTCGAGCACTCCGGAGCAGTCAAATAGTATCAATAATTAGTATATTTCTAAGTACATGTGTACTGCACATTGTCTTAGACTACTGCTACTACAACTGAACTGATTGGAACATGGGATGTCACACTTTAACAAAATACTGGTGAGTTACTTCTTTCATATTTTGAGGTACAAGATCATGAGTTACATTGAAAGAAATAGCCAGATCTTTCTACAGTTCAATGGGAATCCGTGTATGACTAAAAATCATAGTAAAACAAGACACATTGGGACAGCCCTATATTCAACGAATATCTAACAAATAAACAAAAAATACTACAGGTATATTTTGGCCTCTAACTATTCTTTGGTTGCGGAGATGGGACATAAAGATTGTCTGCACTGCAGAAACTGCAGTGTTAAAATTGACACCATGTGTTGTCACATACATGTACAGATGCCCCCAAAAGCATCAAAATTAACGAGGCCCCTACAAAGGGTGTTAAAATAATATTTCTGCCAAAGAAATTATATTTGTGCAATCTTAACACTCTATAGTGTTAACTTTGATTATCTCTTTTATATCTATTTGTGACAACACCCATGGTGTCAATTTTAACACCCCAGTCTTTTCAGGTTACAACGTTTTAATTACCTCCTTAGTTTAAAAGGACACACACAAATTCAAAACACATTTTAACCCTACGTTTGTCCCAAACATAATATTATGTTCTAGTATTAAAACAACATTTTGGTAACTCTTTAAAGGTATATCTTTGACACTCAATTTTGGAAGTTTGGTAAATGTTAGTAATGTAAATATGAATGTATTCGTTCTTGTCTGCATAGCTTTAACTTTTTATTGTATTTTATAGCCAATGGAAGCTATAACTATGCATATTTTCAGATGTAGAAATGCAATCAGATTCGCATCTTCTTAATCTTATGTGGCTGAAGACTTGTAATAGTTTACTTTTTAGTGTATTTCATTTTATTACACTTCTTCACTGGCAAAACATTACAGAAATAAAAATACATGGAAATAAGTGTGACTGTATAGTTATAATACTACAGATCAGAGAGCTATTATACTAGTTTTCTAGGATGCTTCCAACAATGTTAAGTTTCCATAAAAAGAATGATCAAGATTTGTGTTTATCATTAAAATTTAAAACTAGATTTTACTTTCATTTAACTTGTTGAAAACGTTCCTATGAGTTAACAAGCTCGATACATTATACAAATATTTGATGCATAACAAATATGAATACAATTTAGCAAAATATAATATCAAGGTAAAATCTGGAGTGTTCCATTTCGGCGAGGTGATCCACTCTTGCGTTGGAATTGGTTTTGCTAAGCAAAATTTTTATTTTGGTGCAATCATCAAGCAATCCATGGTAAGCTTTGAAACAAATGTAACTGTTTTTAATAACTTGGAGACAAATAGTTTCCTTGTAACCTTCAGAGCATCTTTACAGACATGGGGAGATCCGTATTTTACGTACAATAACATCACATCGCAGTAAAAACATTATTTTGAAAATGTTTTTCAATTTAATTTGTTTCTTACAACAACAAAATCGTTAATGAATCTTTGTCCCTTATTAAATTTTACAATGAACAATAGACTGAAGTACTGATGACACCACAGTTTGTTACCACTTTGCAGAACAATGGGAAACCATTGTGTTCTTACACAACTGTCGGAAATAAAGTACCCAGTTACTAAGCAATGCAGTAAACAAACCGCGATGTCATTAGTATAAGGGTTTCTCGTGCGTGTATTATCAACTAAAATTTACAACAATTTTTTTTCTTTATTTAAAATATCACGCTCTAAATATTGAGTTACAACAATAAGCAATAAAATCTTGTAAATTCACCCAATATGTACACTTTATAAAATTGCGATACACAAATTGATATTTTGAATAACTATCCTATTAAAGCAAAGTACTGGTGTAGCTAAAATGATTTTATTTTTACCAACATTGATATAGGAACATTATTAATACTACAGAGACTATTTGACGGCAATTTCCAAGAAGAGCCAATTTATAGGGAAGGTATATACGTTTGGTAATCACTCTTAACATTAAGTACAGCAGCTTTCGAGAAACAATTCACTTCGAAGTAATGTGGTTATGTAAAAAAGATATCAGTTTTTATCCCCCAATAATCTGAGAAACGTTACTGTCAGATACATTTCTCAGATTGTGTATTCCAATTATGGATTATTCTTCCTGCGTGGACATAATATTCGTTCCGGACTTTCGGCGATATCTCAAAAACGCGACCACCTATTGAAATGAAACTTTCAACGGCTAGTTTTATTGTACATATCTATATTGTAAAAGGATTAAAAACAATCGAACGGTTCCAAAAACTTAAGGGATACTTTGCCTTTAAGCTCTCGAAAAATTAGGCTGCGTGGAAAAAGTCAGAGTGGGGATAGTATGAAACTGAAGATTTGTGAAGAGAAATAGATAGGAGAAAGGCTTTGGCCTATTTCGTATTTTAGTCGTTCCTTACAGTTTTATTAACTTTTGCCTTTCAGGCTATCAACCTAATTCGCAGCATTGTTTTTAGAGATATTTTTGACCACCACCACCTAATAAACACATTTAATAAGCAATTCTGCCCTACTCATCACAGAAAATGAAACACTATAACGCCTCAAAGTTTGTTTTTTGCCGAGCATCCATCAAAATCAAACGTAACGTTTCCTACAAAATTTTCGAACAAAATGTCGATGAACTTTTGTAAGGCACTTTAAAGGTACTATGTAGGATTGGTAGAGCTGTTTTGCATGATCAACTCATACACATGAAATAACAAACCTGTGAAAATGTGGGCTCAGTTCGTTGTGTGGGTCGGGAGAAAATAGTGGAAAAAACAATGCACAATTTTCGGCATGTAGGCCTAATGTTCTTAATTTTGGTTGTAACAACCGAAATCAGCTGTTTCAGGTTTCAAGATACAGATTTCTCAAATATGACTACATTTCAGAGGAAACTATTTCACAGAAAGGGTTTTTCTTGTATGAACTTCATCATCAGTATTAAGCATTCAAACTAAAATAAAAAAATAAAAAACAATTCTTTTACTATACCAATCCTTTACAATACCTTTAATTTACTCCTAGTCCTGCACCTTTGAGTTTTTAGCACAATGCAGTTGAGTCTAGGAAAATACGAATTTTATCGCCTTTTCGCGAAAAAATTACTTTGTGATAATGCTTTAAGAGTTTGGTGGGAGCGCGTAAGGCAAACAAATTACCAAAAACTAACGGAAAAACTAATCTTGCGATGAGCTCGTGAATCTGTGAACTATTCATTCAAACAACTGAGTTGACTTTATCACACTACATGTAATACTTTAAGTACTGTAGTTATAAGTTGTATTTATATATTTAATATTAAATTGAAAGCATTACAAATACTAAGCTTTACCTTTAATTACAACCACTAAAATATCAAATATAAACTCATCATGATCGTGATTATGTTCGCTTAAAATAACAATGCGCATTGAAATTAATGTATATATTTTCGTATTAAAGCACTGCATGTTTTCCTTTAAATACCAATTTAAGATTTAAGCTTCAACGACGAAAAAAGTATTAGGATGACTGTAACTGTCGTAGGTTCTAAGAAGTGTATCCATCATTATGTACCGAAATGATGTCCAACGGCTGTTTAGAAGTATCCGTAGTGGTTTGGTGCAGAGCGGTTGCGTTCCTGTAAAACAATAACAACGTGTAGACATTTTAATGGTGTGGTTAAAGCATCGCACAGCATTACATGAAGGATATACTCTGATAGAAAATAACCGGGTCAAGAATTGACCCGGATTCCGAGTGACATGGGGCCTGACCCATTGTGAGTCATACTGGCCCGGAAATTGGTTTTTAAAAAAAGAAGGATTTTACGGACTCGGATTCTGTGTCAGTTTGATCCACTGTCTGTGGGTCATTTTGATACAGATTCCGGGTCATACAGCCAGAGAAATTGGTCAGGTCTTACGGGACCCGGAAGTCTTTAATGTATATGAAACACAGAAGTTTACTAATTTAAAAAAACACGATACAAAACAACTGGTCCGGCACTGCAATCTCATTAGTGACTGGAAATGCACCGACTTGAGCATAACAATGAAAGAGTCAATATGGAGCATATTTCGAGATCACAGATTGTATATTTTACTCGACTTCTTTTGATAAAGTCATTTACTGATTGTTGATACTGTACCTTATTGCTTATTATACATTTGTTTATACAATTCACTCTGATATCGATTATCGATGTTGT
The DNA here is from genome assembly GCA_037783415.1 of Leptasterias polaris. NCBI lineage: Eukaryota > Metazoa > Echinodermata > Asteroidea > Forcipulatida > Asteriidae > Leptasterias > Leptasterias polaris. The sequence continues at coordinate 1,213,442 of JAZGTN010000152.1, read as the reverse complement.
ATCTTACTTATTATCGATTATAATTGACTCTGTATTTTACTAACTGGATATAGATTAGAAATCAATTCCTACCAATCCTCTCTCCCAGTACGATTCCCGTTCTCCATTGGGATTGAACATTGAGCGACTGCGGCGTTGATCGATCAACTCCTGGCGGTCCTGCAAAAATAAAAATGACAGCAGTGGAGTTAACTCCAAAGTATAGTGCAGCAGTCTACAAGCCACCTGTTATCGCTTTTCAAAAGCTGTATAGGTATGTCAGTTCCTCCATGTTTAATGCTTTTCACTTTCATATTTGCATTGTTTGGTTATTTTTTACAAGCTCCACGTGACAAGTGACATCACCTTTTGCTGCATTCAACCATAACTCGAGAAAGTCAATACTCAAAAACTGATAATTGACGACTTCACGCATTTTCTATACACTCTTGCATGCCGTCGTCACCCACAACTTTCAGCATATAGCCCATATAAAACAAGCGCCATCTTAAAGGTATACAGCAAGTTGCATCTTGGGAAACCAAGTAGGCCTACAACCAAGATGACCGCCATGCTGTTGCTTACATTATATGCCAGGTTTTATAATTGTGTATCGGGACATGCAAATTAGCTTTTATAGATCTTCCTTTGCCTCAGTGAGGGTGCTGTTTCAGCTTGTGACGTACCACACAAGGGGTGTAGGCCAGAGGTGTATCTACTTTGAATCATGTAAACAGAGGCTTTAAATGCACAGAGATTTATAACTTTGGAAGTGAAAAAGCTCAAAAATGCATGTTTGCAATCGTCCATTTATCTTTTTCGAAACTGTCTTCAATTTTATTTTAAAAAATCTGTTTGTATCCGCCAAGTGACTAAAGCAACAATTACGTGGGCTCCTGTAAAAATAAATACAAACACTTACATCTGGTTGAACGTGCCTCCTCTCACTTTGACGATCCTTAAAACAGAAAAATAATTAACAAATAAAATTATTTCCATAAACTGCGTTATCGAATAGTTAAATAATTGCGCATTAAAATTACTAATGTTACAATTAATACCAGATAATTATAATCAATTCCAACACCCGTTCATTCAAAAAAGGTATGGGTTTTCCATCAGTAACCCGTTTAAGTCAAATTCATTTATAATTGTCAATAATTTTAAAAAATCGTTCAAGGGTTAAGGAGTACCTGTGGAGGTGCTGGCTGCTCTTGAGGTGGTGGGGGCTGATCGAACGATTGACGGGTAGAGTCATTTCTTGACGCACGGTTACTGGGAGGTAACTCGGTAATGCGAGGACCACCCTGGTACCAAATAAAAACCGGAAACTTATTGGAAAAAAAATTACCTTGTAAACTGAAAACGTTTTTTGTTTGTTTTTTAAATTCCACTCAAATATCCAGATACATCACTTTTTACTTCAATGGACAGACAAACTCTTGGCAAACGTCTTTGTTATTGTCAGTTTGTTTTTACTTTTATTTCAAAATCAAAACGTTTTAGAATGACAACAAACAGATGATAAAAATACAAAATTAATTGAACACATGATAAGTGAAAAGGTAGTGACATAAATAAGTATCAGTTTTTTGTTTGTTTTTTATGTGTATGATATAAAAATATAATTTGTTTAAACAGAATGTCGAGTAAAGATCCCATGAATGCAATTGATGAATAAAGAACAATTTCCTAAGACACAATTGAGACTAAAAAAGAAAATTAAAACTAAAGTATTCAAATCTTATAGGTAAACAAAGAATGTTACTATAAAGTGAAGAATGTGTTTAAAATGCACCATGAAATTAGTCAAGATGGAGGGATTAAACAAACTCCAGATAGTTTATACAAAATGAACATAATGAATAAAACAAATGGAAAACCTAAATTAGTTGAGCTTCAGTGACTTACGAGGTTCCCTCCTTACTCTTAATAAACACAATAAGCCATTTTGAGTTATGATGGACACAAGGGTAGTATTTGGTTTGGGTAAATCTGTCTGCATACACAAAAAGGTTAATGGTGACTCAATCCGTAAAGGCACTGAACACGTTTGGTAATTACTCAAAGTATATATTAGCATAAAAACTTACTTGGTAACCAGCAACGGAGAGCTGTTGATAGTATAAAACATTGTGAGAAACGACTCCCTCTGAAGTAATGTAGTTTTTGAGAAAGAGGTAACTTCTCACTAAAATAATAAAAGACTTCATGCATGAAGCCTTTTATTAGCATCTGAAAGCACACAAAATTGTGCAACAAGGGTGTTTTTTCTTTCTTTATTTTCGTGCAACTTCGATGACCGATTCAGCCCAAATTTTCACAGGTTTGTTATTTTATGCATATGTTGGGATACACCGAGTGACAATACTGGTCTTTGATAATTACCAAACATGTTCAGTGCCTTTAAACTTTTAGACTCTTATTATTGTGGTATGCCTGACCACTAAAAGTTTATTAGTGCAGTCATTATATAGTAAAAAAAAATCAAACACAACACACAGCAAGATCTTGAATGGTTGAGTTGGTTAGCGTTAAGTATCAATTATGCAAATGTACAATAGCAAATAAACCAATGAGATAGCAGAGGCTTAGAGCACATGGACAGCATTGGTATAGACTGCGCAAGTCTCGCGCGTAAGCGAACTTCCGGGACCATTGTGGTCCCAACCGTATGGAGTTTTACGTTGGCAATATTTTGTTTCGTCTATTATTTTAGTTTAACGAATTTTATGACCATGAAAATTACATATGTTGTTGGGAATGTAATACTAAAGTGATCAAAAATATGAAAGTAAAATCAATTCAACAAGACAACGAAGAAAACCCAAGAATTAAACTTGACCTCTGCTTCCGTTTACTTGCAAAAAATTAAGAATTTGTGCCCACCTCCGATCACCAAACTTGTTTTGGTCGCGCGATGATAATCACCAGACGCTGTAATTGTCAGACGCTAAGCCTTTTCATTGCAGTCTACGGTTGTCGGGGCGTCAGCGTCCTCTTTAAACTGCGTCACGCGTTAAATCTACGCCCGTGCGATCATCGCGCGTCTGCGTTTAAACCTGCTTTTAGTGGTTGCACTTACTCAGGCGTGGATTTACAAAAGAGTTTTCTAAAAAGTTCAGATCAAATGAGCATCCTTGTCCCAGAGTTTTTAGTTTGTTTCAACAAAAACTAACAAATGATTTGTATGTTTATTATGAAAGCAAAAACCCATTTTATGCAAATTGTAAAGATTATTTTTGTTGGTCAGATTTTTTCTAAGATCTAATTTAAAAACATGGATATGATTTCAGAAAAAAAAATATGTTCTTCACTTGACGTGTTTTCTCGCTCCGATACGCGCGAGACTTGCAGTCTATTGCCAAAGACCAGTATCCGCAGTGTATGTGACCCAACATGCACCAGTGAAAACTGAAGCTCAATTTGTAATTTGGAGTCACGAGAAAATAGTGCAAAGAAAACTTATGTTTTCAAACATAGAGTTTTAGTATCGCGAAATCATTAAAATAATATATTTTTAAAAAAAATACTAATTTCTCAAAAGCTATGGCATTTCAGGCCAAAATATTTCAAGGGGAGTTCTCCAAAATGACCATCTTTATATGCATGTAAGTTATGTGCAAACCTGTAACCGTTTATTTTTGTTAACCTTCCTTACTAATGCTGTGCACACGCTTTAGAAGGGGAACACGATTATACTGTTATAATAATAATAATAATAATAATAATATTATGAATTTATATCGCGCTTTATCACACCCAATGGCGTCTCAAAGCGCTCATTATTACCCCTGGTCACTGGGCCATTTATTTCCTTCCTTAAACCATCTCAGCTCCCTGGGGAGTATACAGCCTGTGCTGCAATATGCGCTACTAAGCTAAATCAATCACAAGAACCATCTCTGCCCTCACAGGTACCCATTTTACCCCTGGGTGGAGAGAAGCAATTACAGTTAAGTGTCTTGCTCAGGGACACAAGTGTCACGATCCTGGGACTCGAACCCACACTCTGCTGAACAGAAACACAAGAGCTTGAGTTCGGTGCTCTTAACCACTCGGCCACGACACTCCATGTTATATTATATCACTATCAGGTAAGAAAGACACGGTCCATTTATAAACGTTTTTCTATACAATACCTGCTATTTAGGGTATCTTGATGATAATGTGCTGTTGTTATTTTGCAAGCTTCATTGTCATTTAAGGCGCCGTTTGACTCAATAAGCCATTTTGAGATATGGCGGACACTTTGGGTAAATTTGTCTGTGTACACCAAATTTCATATAGTGTCCACCATATCTCAAAAAGGCTAATACATTGCTATCTTCTAGTAATTTGTACTGCCTTGCTGCTATATTCTTACTTTTCATCCTTAGGACTGGTTTTCAATAGACCCCTTGCATAACGCGGAACGCTAAATGGACCCTGAGGTCACGCACACTATTTTACGCGCAAAGAACACCTATCGTCCAATCATCTGCCTCCTTTGACCTCAGTGAGGGCGCTTTTTGGCCTCAGTGACGGCGCTTTTTTAGCGTGTGATGTCATATACCCCTTGCATATGACACTTGCATATGACATCACACGCTAAAAAAGCGCCCTCACTGAGGCCAAAAAGCGCCCTCACTGAGGTCAAAGGAGGCAGATGATTGGACGATAGGTGTTCTTTGCGCGTAAAATAGTGTGCGTGACCTCAGGGTCCATTTAGCGTTCCGCGTTATGCAAGGGGTCTATAACATTTTGTGTTATTATTGTGCTGTTGGTAGTTTATTGTTAAACGCAAAAATCCCGTTTGACCTTTCACAAAAAACACAGGATTGACAACAAATTAAAAGCAAACATTTTATTTTCAATCTAACGGCTCAACGACACCAATCCTCCGGTGAAATTTTATTATCTGAACTAATCTTAAAAAGTCAAGAAAAACACGGTTGCTTTATATTTGAACACAGCAAGCGAAATTTTTATGGGTGAACGTGCAACGAGACCCTGGGAAAACAAAAATCGTTTCAAGCTGCTTTCACTAATTACGCACTCACCGACTTTAATGCACTTTTCACGGCCGGAAAGTGAGGTGTGGATTAAAAACTAGTGGATAAGTATGAAATGACTTTTCCAAACAAACAATGATGTGCAATCATTTAAAGGTATTATACAGGATTGGTAGAAACGACAAATTAGTCAGAGTGTTCATGGTTTGTATCAACCATACACATGAAAAGACAAAACTGTGAAAATGTTGGGCTTCATCCGTCGTGCAAGTCGGGAGAAAAAAGTACAGACCATACATTATTTTCAGTATGTCAACACCTTAATTTTGGTTGTATCAACCGAAATCAGCCGGGTTTATTTTATTATTTTTTAGGTTTTCAGATTATAATTTAACAACTATGTTTTCATCCTGACCTATCTTGTAAAATACCTTTAAAATAAAACCTTCTCAGCTGTCATTGATAACCTACATTTTGAAGATCCTGTCTCCGACTGCGATCTCGGTCGACGTCACGCCTCTCTGGGCGTTCTTGGCGACGCTCGTCGCGATCGTCTGGGATGTAGGTGGCGACGGGTCCGGTGCCGCGCCTTGTGGGCAACTCTTGTGGGAAGTCCACGCCCGGGACATCTCGCTCACGCTTGTAGTAAGGAGGATCTTAACGATGCAAATACGAAACAAAGAAATGTTTTGAATAATATTGAATTTGTGTTTATCCCTTAGACTGTCCTGATAAGCATTGCATTTACTCATTGTTTTTTCGATTTATTTGAGAATTCAAATTTAAGACCCAACAACTTTCTAGCGCAGATGACTTTTACATACAGGCTCAACACATACAGGGGTCATTGTGCTGAGAACACTTTTTACCATAATGTACATTTTGTTATCGCGAAGATGAGTAAAACTAGAAACTACTAGACATCCGAAAAATTAGTATAAATGATACACGATTCCCTCTATTGTGAAAAAGTGTTGTATTTAAAGAAATAGTGGCAAAAACTTTCACGCAAAGGTCAGCCCCAATACTTTATAATATAACAATTTGTTCTCATCCCAAATTGCTTTGAATTTGGATAGCAGCAATCAACCGTAGCACATGACGTAGGCCTAGTTGCGAAAAAAAGAAAGATAGAACGCTTGACGCAGCTCAAAGCCAAAACGCAAGTTGCTCGTAAAGATGGCGTCTGTCGGGACCCAAAATTGATCTTCTTCATGGATATTTTAATGGTTGTGTGCAAAAAAGTGTTTGGGTTTTCAGAACACACTGAGAAAACAAAGACCAAGAACTTGGAAATTGTTTGGCTGATTTCAATGATTTTTTAATTAAATGAAAGAAAATATATTAAGTAAGACAATTTATTTTAGTGATTATGCTCTAAAATAAAATCTTCAAGGTAATAATAGAGTTTGTAAAATCAAACAAGCTTCCTGTTGTGTGACAAAGTGTGCTTCACGCTTGAGTGGTCAAAGAACGTGGGCTCCAGCCGTTGTTCATGTCAAAAGAACTTGGGGCTAAAGAGGGTCGCGTGTTTCAGGACCCAGCATTGATCTTAACACCAATGGGACCCAGCTACAAAGGGCAAGTTATTTCACTAGGGGTTGATTAGTTTTACCTCTTCGACTGCTAGGTTTATTTTATTGTTATTATGTTATTATTATTAGACACACATCTGTGCGTTATGCGTTTTACGGACTTCCTTTTCATGATTGGTCAATGAAACACTTGGTTGAAAGAAGGAACGCTTGAGTGACGCAGCTCAAAGCCAAAATGCAAGTTACCCTTGGGTCGCGTGTTTCAGGACCCAGCATTGATCTTAACGGACACCAACCCAGCTTTAAAGGACAAGTTATTTCACTAGGGGTTGATTAGTTTACCTCTTCGGCTGCTGGGTTTCGTGAAGGCACAACAGCACAGGATCATGATGAGAATGAGGAGAATGAAAACAGCACAACCAATTGCGATTACAATAATGGCTAACGTAGACAGACCTGAAAAATAAAACACATAGATTAAGAAAACAATGGGATAATTAATTACCATGCCCAATGGCAGAATGTACCATATTTTAACACATTATTTCCATTCTGTACAGAGAATATCCAGAACCAACTATTGAGAGAGTTGCGATAACTTACAAATAGAAGCAAGTTGGTGTCAAAAAACGGATTGGCGACTACAGGGTGCAAGACTAGACTGCCCATTGGTTTTTGCTGCATTTGGACCGAATGTGGCGTCCATCAACCACGTGACCGAAGAAAACTGGTCCCCTGTCTCAACTCCCTCAATATACAGCTTTGGAAGTACCCCCTAAAATCCACTCAAGAATTCAGATTCACAGAGCACATTGGAGACACAAAATGGGGTGTACACCATGATGGCGCCTCTCATTGAGCATGTGGTATACCGTTTTGTGGTATACATGCCAGTTACAGTTAGACTCAGTATGATTGTCATTAATAAAGTAGTTATAGGACAGCACTGTCACACATAAAGGTCAGACATTGTGTACGCTCGGCCTCGGTTTGAAGTTTGAACAATACACAAATAAATTGCTACGGAGTGATGAGGGACCCTTAGCATGCCGTGATTCGAGTGTATTGTATTACTGGTGTTGGTTTTTACACGGGTGAGCTTTGCACAAATTATAACATCAAATTCTGCGGCTAAATAGTTTATACGCTTTTATCATAGTGGGGTCATCTTGATTTTTCTCCAGTCCAAATCGTTGTAACCAAATCTAGGCTGGAAGAAAAAAAGAGTGGTTCCTTTTTGTGTAATGAACGTTAGCATTCATTACTGGATACCGGGCACATGACCAAAATGGTGGCAACATGGTACAGGTTTATTGCAGTGCCCTGAGAAATGTGTGAGGCGGGTTCACACCATTGACATCAGTAATGGTGGACTAAATGCAATGGGTCAATTATGCCAAAGTCCTAAAAAGGGAAACTCACTGGCTGAGTCGACAATTGTGACTGTCGTTGATGAACTACTTCCAAGGATGCTGCCAACTGACTGGTAGAGCTCCACCTTGAACGTCTCATCCTCCTCTCCATTGACCTCATCATTGGTAATTTGCAAAGTAAGGTCAAAGCCTGACGCACCATTGACGAACCTCAATTCGGTGTCCAAGCCACCATAGTCACTGTCTTGTGTGGCGCTAACCGCGATGGTCCTTACCCCTGTGTTGAGTTGTTGAAAGATTTTCGGTAATCACTGGTGTTTAGATTAAAGTAACATTATACAAATAATGTGTTCTCAAGTGAAATTTTCTCCTGAATGTAATAAAATTCGATTTCCGTAATGCCTAGTTATATTAAACTTACCCATGGCATATAATTTACCATGCCGGAAATGTGGGGAACAAAAAAACTTAAAAAAACAATCAAACAAACAACACTCACCCCAACACCCCAACACACACAAAAACAAAAACATGTTCCCATACCCTAATACACTCTTTCACTACTAGTACAGACAATCCCGAAAATCCTCAACAAGAATTTCTGGGATGCAAAGAATACAATGAAGACACAGAAAGGATTGGGTACACCATGACACATATCGAGCATCAAATAAATACTTACGGACACTGCTGTCTGCGGTCAGATCACCTGTCCGTCTTATCTGAATAGTAACTGTAGTATCTTTTTCGTTGACGGTATAAGCAGTTTGCGATATCGAAATAACGGCTGTTAAGAAAGTTACAAATAAAAATTAAAATCTTCTAAAGATTTTGATTTACCGGAAAATTGTTTTGGGTTTTTCTGCTTGTTCCCATTTTTGTCCTGTTTTTTATGAAATAAAGTTATGTCGATTCAACAAAATGGGACTATTTTTGAAAATGTTCAAAAATAAACCTGTCTTTATCAATTCAACTTTGGTTTATGAATACCCATATTTCGACAAGTTTGTAAACATTTCTGTAACCGTAAACAATGTTCCACCACTTTAAATCGTTATTTAGTCTTTATTCTTTTTCCATAATAGCAACAACTGCTTACATTCATTGTCATCGATGTAGACAGAGAACCTGCTTGCCGAAGAGAGCACAAAACCATCGGTCGGGTTTCGGATAACAACATAGAAGACTTCTTGACTTTCCATCAGATTGTCGTCAGTGATGGTCACAGTTGCTTGTGCACTTTGCTCACCCACGTCAAAACGCAAAGTATGAAAAAGACTTGTGTAGTCCCCATCGGCCACCGTAGCTGTACCATCTTCCGTGTAAATCTCTACAACAATGGTAAGATTGGGTTTCAGGTTTGTTTTTGGGGGGTTTTTTTTTGAAAAAAGAACTAGCAGTTGCAAACTGACCTATTGTATACATGTAAAAATATAGTTAGTGGCCTGAAGTTTCGACCCTAGCAGAGTCTTTCTCGAAGGCTAAATGACAACACAACACAAATAAACAGGTATACTGATGTAAAATAAATGGAGTGAAATCAAAACACAGAAAAAAGGCATTGGATGAACAATGGAGTGTGACAAGGGGGTCAAGGGCCAGGGCTGGGGTGACCACAAGAGTTGGAAACATAAAAGACAAAATCAACAGTGGGAAGAGGGGAAAGAAAATAAGTATAAGTTAAAGATCTACTTCAACAGCACTAAGATAATATAAACTTTGCCGAAATCCAATCAATTTGTGTTTCATGATTACGTATATTTCAAAGAAACTCCTTAGCGGTGGTTGCGTAATTTAAAAAAAAGGTCATTTTGACCGCGTTCAGCAGCTCCTCATAGCGAGTTTTTGGAAACAGCGTGTCACGTGATGAAAATATACCATAGACTTTGATGACGTACATGAGTGGAAACGGCTTGTTTACCCCCCGCGCAGCGGAGTGTGTTTAGTGTACGCGTCTATAGCTATTTTCACGGTAACGAGAAAAAAAATGTCGGACACTAGCGGATCGTGGGAGGAACATAGTGTGGACGAAGAAGAATTAGCAAATACATATGATAGTATTGATAGTGAGGATAGCTCTGACGGTTGAGGGAGCTCCTCCGAAGACGAAGAGGGCGTTGATGAAGCTGGGGGAGTTGCCGAACCATATACAGCAATCCTTCACCGATCTTGAACTCTTGGTGGCAGCAGATATGCCTCCATTACTGCGGTGTACCTGGGTGGTACTGCGCTGCCTAGCGACTGGTATAAGGTTTGGGCTACACGGCGATCATTTGATCAGTCGCGGGTTATTGGACTTTCACTTTGCAAATCGCTTAAACCCGTCGCTAGGCAGCGCAGTACCACCCAGGTACCACCGCAATAATGGCGGTATCTGCTGCCACCAAGAGTTCAAGATCGGTGAAGGATTGCTGTATAGGTTTGAGCCACTGGCTGCCGAGGATCGCGATGATGCAGGAGGCGAAGCTGAGCGACTAAATAACACTGAATGGTGAGTCCCACAGGTTTTTGAACAACAAACAATGCAATGTTTACTGTTGTTTACTCTCCCCCACTGTTTATCGTCATGAAGTACTTATTTTCATGCGGCATATTTGCAAAGAATGAGGCCGCTATAATGGATGGAAATAACAGCAGAACGTTGATTTTTTTTATCACGAAATGGTTGCTGTTGTCCAATATGGTTGCTGTAACGTTTTCATGTCAAAATTGAATCGGTGTCACTCAAAAGTTTTCCCCATTGGGTTAGCGCAGGTATCCTTATTGGAGAACTGGGTTCCATGGAGAAAGGAAAATTCCTCGTTTATCCATGAATGTTTTCACAAATGCAATCATCAAATCTCAGTTCAGTGTGTCCGTGATAATATTTGTTTTCAATACCGCACGGACAAGCCGTATTTTCTTTCACTGTTTTACCGCATTGACTTGTTTAGCAATGCATATCAGTGAGGTAGGTCCTAGCCTAATTAGTTTTAATGTCAAGCTCATTTGCTTATTATTTCTCATAATTTGTCTTTTTTAGGCCAGTATCATGTTATGTTATTCTTTAAAACAGAACTACAAACAATGACCAAAAAAAATTCAACTAAAATAAAATTTAAAAAATTCCCAGTGACACAAAGTGAAAACAACGGTCATTGGTAAACAATGCGAAACAGTGTGTCTGTACCTGTGGACACTTCGATTTCCGGCCTTGGTCATGTTACTTGTATCTTTTATCACCTTAGGCCTATGCAATTGGTTCTCGACCAATAAAAAGTCACAATCTATTACCGTGGTATAACAACACGTCTTGTAAACTTTTATATACATGTAATGTGACTTTTTATTAAGTGTGTTAATGAGACATGCACACATCGTTTAAATCCCCAATTATTTTGTATTACCCCTGTTCATATAAACTTAGTTATTAGTCAGTACCAGCATAGTCCTATGTCAGTACAGCAACATTTTTATTCCCTAATTTTCTTTTATTTATTTATTTTTTCATGTGCTCATGCAACCACTATGTGGTCCAACCACTGGCAGTGAACTGTATTGCTGTAAGAAAGTGCAGAAGACAAATTCAGAATACTTAATAACATTACGTATGAGATTCAGAAATCTGTTTTATTTCTCAATTATCGTTGAAGTAGATCTTTAATGAGGCAGACTAAAAAGGTGGGTATATCTGCAGGCTAGTAATTGTTCTTCCTGGATTTTTGTTTGTGATTCGGGGGCAGAAAATCGTAAAAACTAGCCTCCTTTGAAGACGTTTATAAGTAGGCCTGTATATTTTGGTTTTTCTTCATAGGTGGCAGCTGACTTATACCAAATAAATTTCCATTGTTTACGAAGTATTATCAGCACGGACATAAGTTATAAAAACTGTCATCGAAAGATGTGTACAACCAGACCCCTATCAATAAGTTTTGTTTAACAATGGAAACGCACAGGTACGCGCAGTAAACAGGATGTCCTAATAAACAATTTCGCAAAGAGTTAAGATTGATCGTAACTGCAAATCCATCGCAGTTGCTTAGCAAAGGGTGATGTCACAATACAAATCACTATATGGTAATACTGATCACTCATCTTAAGATGAATCTTAGTGCTTTGTGAAATCAACCCCAGGGGGCGCCCTATTCAATGACGCAACGTGCATATTGGTGCACCACACTAAATAAACTCCCATATGAGCCAATGCTAAATGCTAAATATAAGAAAATACTCAAAAAATCGTTTGAGTCTCTCAGCCTCTTGAACACCATCAAACATTTTCTCGGACAACTATAAACTTCAGAATTCTTTTCAATTTTTTGGAAAGTCGGCCGTTTGGAATTTTTTGCTAACTACTCCATAAAAAACACCCCCGAAAACGTGCTTTTTCCAAAACCGATTTGCTGCCAATTTCGTGAAGCACTTCTCCACTTCCCAAGTCAAACAGGGCCAGCTTTAACGCCTAAATGTATCAGGTCTCCTCAGTCGAAAGTTGAAGCACAGAACCCCCAAGTTGTGATATATTTTTATAATTACACAATCTATTAGTTATAACCCACAAAACGTTATAATTCAAAAGATTTTGAGGGCCTACAATTGATGATAATCAGCTTGGCGCATGAATTGTGGCCTATTTAGTGTGGTGCACCCTGTAAGGTATTATTTCATTTCTAAAAATTCAAAAATCAGTCTTACCGATCGTGCTAGCAGCCTGCACGTTGAGTTCCCTTGTGACGGTTACATCAATCTGGACACCACCAGTAGCTTCCTTCACAGTAACAGAACCACCAGTTATCTGGTATTGTACTGAAGACATAAATAACGTACTAGTCTCATTAGTGATCGATTGGTCTATCTTGTCTGATGAGAAGTCAATGCTGTATTTCTTCATTGTCCGAGTTCGTTGCCAATTTGTAAATTCTTGTTGTTGTTCGACCTTGTTGATGTTGACGTACTATGTCTAAGGCATTTTTTATTTTATTTGTTCCAATGTTTGTTTTGATCTTCGAAACTGGGAGATGATTTTTGGACAACTGTTTAAATGAAATTAAAATTTGCACAGCGCTTTGTGATGTCTAAGTGACATAGAAAGCGTTTTTTAAATAATAAATATTATTATTAAAAGTATTAAAGCTCACCGTCATCGTCTTGAATGAATATGGTCGAACCGATTTGCCCGCCGATTGCACCCCCTTCAACTCTATCTATCTCAAGGTAGACGGACTCCGTGATCTCTGGTATTCGGTCCAATGCAATCTGAAGTTGCACACCCACTCTAAGATCCCCGGGTGCGAACCGCACCGGAGTGCTTCGGAGGGGTGTGAAGTCAGCCGTTGGGGTTGCGGTACAGACGGCAGTCCTGCAGTCCGATGTGGATACATCTGTTTTTCGGGTTGAACAGTTAAAGGTATTATACAGGATTGGCAGAGCTGACAAAATAATCACAGACAGTGTTCATGTTTTGTGTGATCAACCATATACATGAAATAACAAACCTGTGAAAATTTGAGCTCAATTGGTCATCGAGGTCACGAGAAAATAGTGAAAAGAGACCTTATGTGTTTTCTGTTTTTCAAACATCGAGTTTATTATCGCGAGCGATAAAAACTATTGTTTTACTCATTTCTCAGAAACGATAGCATTTTAGGCAGAAATATTTTAAGGAACCCTTTCTACCATTACTTACTTCAAATCATGTAAGTTATGTGTGAATCTGTGAACATTTGTGTTTTTCGATCTTACCAATAGTGTAAAGGGCCTTTAAAGATCAAGAGAGCTGTTTTGGTGAGATTTTCCAACGGCAGATGTGTTCGTTCCTATTAGACCATGGGCCGTCCAGTCGTATCTTGCAGTCTTGTTCTCTTCAACAGGGGGTTTACTCAAAAACCACTCAAAAACGAAGATAATAGTACCAACTTGCAATTTTTGCTTGTTCCCACGCTCAAATGTTGCACATTATTTCTAAATTTGGCGACAAAAATGGCCCTAATTTGTGTAACGATATACGGTAACTGAGTCAGGCGTGAGTAGGTTGTCCAATGAAATTTGGGTTCTCATCGGGCAGCTGACCAATCAAAATTGGTCTTATGGATACGTGCGGATGTACGAAGGGGGACGCGTTGCGACGCGACATGTCGAAGTGTAGCGCATTTTAGTTATTTGCACAGTTTGAAGATTGTGCTGCTCATTCTGCATTCACAGAGTGGGCGGTCAATCAGAAGATTGAGCAAAATTCTGCGCAATCTCGATATTGTGCAAATCCATAAAATGCGCTGTACATAAACAAAGCTTCACACATATTGTCCCACAGCTGATCGTCATGTTGGCAACATGACGGAAAAAGACAGAGAGAAGCACTCTAATTTACGGTGTTATGCCCATTTGTCTGGTGTTCTTGAATCATTGACACCTATAACTGAAACATCGTGGACAAAAATCAGACAGTGTGTACAGATTTGGAAGGATCTTGATGGGAAATCGGCTGAAATAGCGAGGTGTTTCTTGCAAGAAAATGGCGGTGATGCACCCATACATGTACCTAACGATGGTGGTTTTCATCGGAAGTGCTACCAGTATTTTACAGATTCTTCCAAACAAAGACGGGCTGTACTTGCCAAGCAGAAGCGAGATAATGAACCTGTGCCTGCTGCTGAAGGTTAGATAATTGTTTCAAGTTATATATTATTATTAATATTGAACATTCATTTGTAACGGAGCAGCTTAAAAATCACTTTTCAATTTTTAACTCGGAGAAGGCTAAACATTTCCAAATTGTAAAAACTCCCGAGAATCTTCCAGACTTCTAAATTTATTTACTTTCAAAAATATCTAACCAAACTGCCGTCCGATTTCAACATTTGTTTAATATCGAAACGGCCATCCTTTCACACAAATTTACATTTTTAACAGAGGAGAATTTCCATATGAAAAAACATAAATGTTAAATAGGTTCTACCTCCTATCAGATTTCATTTTATACTGGCATCAAAGCGGTGAAACATTTTCCCTATGTGAACACGTAGTGAATTACTCTTGCGTATGAGTTAGTGGGTGTACGAGTTGGTGTGCATTCGAGTTTGTGTGTGTTTGAGTTGGTTACGAGGTTGCATCATTACGAGTTGACCTGTACTTGTTTGAATACATAATCTTATCATCATGATGGAACAAATTTGGTCCTAGCTTTATCTTTTATTATTTTTAATGTAAAATTACCAAAAGAGCAAAAAACATTACAGGCATTCAGACACATTTTTTAACACACTACTGACACTGTTTGTAGCTCTGATGTATAAGAGACATGATCAAGAGATATGTTTACCCCAGTGCAGTGGTCTTTGCACAAAGGGTGTATCTCGTATTGGGTACATTTTCTGTTCTCCTACTACTTTAGGTAGTATTAAGTACTACAGACGGGCTATATGACTAATGAGCCATTTCTGTCGGGGTGGTTTCTACATTTGTATCATTTACATTTTAGAAAAACATTTTGCTATAAATTTATATTTATATTTCTTGCTTTTCCCTACCAGATCTCAGTGAGAAGGACATCAGAGAGGAGGACGCGGAGCCTGCTGAAAAAAGGACTCGAATGCTGCGGTCAAGTTCTGCTTTAAAGAAAGAGGGAACCCTATCACTAGCGCATATTTTACCGAGAGTTTGCATAGTTTGTCGTGGAACTCGGTATGCCACAGGTCGTGATGGCAAAAGGAACAGACTACCACTTATTCAATGTGAACTTACTGATGGTGGAAACCTCTTGAAGGCTGCTCAAATGAAAAAAGATGAACATTTGCTCCTTCACATTGAAAATAAAGATTGTGTGGCCATTGAGGTGAGGTATCATTCAGTCTGTTACAAAGATTATACAAGATGCCTGATTAAACATCTAGTTTCACAACCAACACCAGATGAGACGTTTGTTTGCAAGCTCTATGCACAGCATGATTACAGCCGTGTCAATGACGCAAGATATGCTATGTTTTCAATGGCCTGCAAAGCTGAGAATGTCATGCCACCTAATCGGGATGCCCTGCACAAACACAGCAAGCGTGCAAACTTTCAAGCCGCCATCTACAAACATAGCTTTGAACAACACCCTAACATCCCACCTCCCAATGGACATGGATGGAAGTTAATAGATGACACCCTTTGCATAGACTGGATGGATATGGAATCTGCACAACAGAGTATACTTGAACTTGCCAATTGTTCATGCAGTAAATCAAAGTGTAAACTTGGCAAATCAGACACTAAATGTTGCGTATCTCTAGGCCTTTCTTGCACGGAACTATGCACATGTAGGAACTGTGAAAACCACACTACACCTAGTGATGACGAAGAAAGTGATGCCGAGGAGTACATGGAAGATGTAGGTGACGAGGCTCTTGAAGAGGAGGAAGAGAACTTTTAGACCACAAGAACAATTAGGAAGTTATTTTTTAAACATCACATAACCTCATTTGAACAAAAATTCATTGTTCATCAGGAGGCACATGAAGCACATGCTATGTACACACAGTTAGTCCCATGGGCTCGATCAAGCACAATAATAAGTTATAATCAATATTTTGTTTGCATGAATATTACCTTGCACTCATGCTCTTTATGAAAACTTAAAGGGACACGTTATCTTGGATTGGACGATTTTTAAAAGTAAAAAATTATGCCTTTCAATTCTGTGGTTTTCATTTTACTTTGTGAATTAACACGGCCCACCAATTTGTGGGGGTAAAATTTGGATCCACAAAATGGAAGACATTCTTAATCTCGAAGTATAAGAAAAACCACACAACTGCAAGGCATATTTGTGTGGATTATTATATTCTGCTTGTGAAACATCTTTCCAACCTTATTCATAACGAACGCTTTCAAACACTTTTTTAGATACTTATTTTAACTTTTTTCATTATCTTTTTCATAACCACTAGAGCATATAATTTTGTTTTGACGCTACACAATGTGTGTCTTGCACTTAAGTACTTTCCTGAGTTCTGTGAAAAAATTCACATGCAAATCACTCGGGTTGGATTCGACCTCTCAACATTTGCTTTGCTTGATGTCTCTCTCATCTTAGAACACTGAGCTAGCCCGATGGCTAGAGGCAGTTCGAATCATTGGCATTTAATAGAAGTTATTTTTTGCAAAGGGAATAATGGATATTATTTTGTTTTTACCCTACACAATGTGTGTTAAGCACCGTATACTCAGACCTTTCCAGAGTTTTGTGAAATAAACCTCAGGCAAATCACTCGGGTGGGTAAAAACAAAATTATATTCAATATCCTCCATGCAAAAACTTAATATCCACTACAGAGTATGTATATATTATTTTGAAAAGAAAAATATTGAAAAGAACAAGAACTTTGCATTTACATTTCAAATCTTTATTTTATCACACTTCATTAGTATTGGATACACACAGTTTGTACTGTTGTTGACATGAAAGGTTAACATTTGTTGAGCATTCCTTTGTCTTAATGCACACAAATCATGACCATTATGAAATGATAGTATGTGGTTCTTTTTGTAAGTTATTAATTTGTTATTCATAAAGTGGACTGTTTTTAAACTCATACAGAGCTGTGGTAATTTAATTGAATGTTTTTTAAACAGATGATAACAACATTTGTATGACATAACTTGTACAGAAAATCATTTCTCAGGACATGAAAATTCAAGTACAAAACACATAATTTATTTAACTTGTCATTTCTACATGTATTTTTGATTATGCAAGTTGAACTGACCTTCAATAAATTCAAAGAAGGAAATATCTGAGGTTTGTCAGTTTTTCTAAGGGCAGTTTTTCTTTGACAAACTTTTTGGATTAGAAAGTGTATCAAAAACTCTAGTTAGTTTACAATCAGAATGAAATAACATGTTATTTATTTGCTAAGACAGAAGACAGACCCCCTCCCTCCCCCAATCAGAATGAAATAGCATGCTTATTTATTTGCCAAGACAGAAGACAGACCCCCCCCTCCCTCCCCCAATTAGAATGAAATAGCATTATTTGCCAAGACAGAAGACAGACCCTCCCTCCCTCCCCCAATCAGAATGAAATAGCATGCTTATTTATTTGCCAAGACAGAAGACAGACCCCCCCCTCCCTCCCCCAATTAGAATGAAATAGCATTATTTGCCAAGACAGAAGACAGACCCTCCCTCCCTCCCCCAATCAGAATGAAATAGCATGCTTATTTATTTGCCAAGACAGAAGACAGCCCCCCCACCCACCCCTCCCTCCCCAGTCAGATTATTTACACATGATGTAGGGCCTACCCATATCGGAATTGTTGATTGTCTGGAAAAAAGTATATAGTGTTCAACAATTTCAGCCTACTCCCCACCACAAATATAAACGCCAAGTACAGTTGAAAAGTAGTGTTCCATTAGTGATATAAACTTACAAAGG
The DNA here is from genome assembly GCA_037783415.1 of Leptasterias polaris. Taxonomy (NCBI): domain Eukaryota; kingdom Metazoa; phylum Echinodermata; class Asteroidea; order Forcipulatida; family Asteriidae; genus Leptasterias; species Leptasterias polaris. The sequence continues at coordinate 1,195,168 of JAZGTN010000152.1, read as the reverse complement.
TTTAGAAATGCTTTTAGCATACATGATCTTAAAATTATAAGGGTTTCCACATCATAATGTGAATTTTTTGGGGGGTAAACTGTGCCTAGCTGGAGAAAGCCTCTCTTTTTTTGGTCAATTGAGGGCGCTGTTTTTCTTATGTTTTTCTTTATGTTGAAAAATGTGACATTTTGTCCGTAAATTACACATTAATGTGCAACATTTGAGCGTGGGAACAATTTGATTCTTGCTTAGACACATATTATGTACAACTTGGGCTATATTTTATTCAAACCCCCTCCAGAGAGAACAAGAATCGTTTTCTGGACGGATTTCAGAGCCACGGCCCATAGTCTATATTGGCTTGGATTGGCTGTGTAAGCTTACGTGAATTGTGATTGATGTGTCTTCGTATACAGTCAACTTGGGGATATTCGGATTGGTTTATTGGCTGTCTTTTGTTTTCTCCTTCCTGTTTGTTTGTTTTTTCTTCTGTTTGCTTGTTTTTTCTTCCTCTGTTTTCTTGTTTTTTCTTCCTCTGTTTTGTGGTTGTTATTTTTGTGTGTGTGGGTTTTTTTTACTCTCGGCTTATTTCAGGGTCGGTGTTGTAGAGAATAAATGGATTGGGTTTGTTCGCATTTCCATGGGTGTTATGGGGGTAAATTTGCGTGTGCCGGCACGTTGGGATGGTTTGACCGTTTTAGTAGTTTGTGGGATGCATGATTGACGTAGTGATAAAGAAGAAGGAATGGAGAAACTTTCGTGGTTCGGCTGTTTTGACTTTGGCTTGAACTTTCTTCTGTTTTTGGTGCATTCAGTTTAATGTCTGCTAAAACTCTGCGAGAATAATTATATCAAATTACAACTTCTGCTGCTTACAGTCAAAACAGTCAGCTACAGTTAGGACGATTGTTTTAAGTGATGCCTTTGTACAGAGTGGCTACCCAAAACCAGTTTGAGATTTGTTTGTGTACTTACATACAATGGCTTCAGCTTCCGGGTTACCATCCCTAACCAGGAAAACATTGAATATTCCAGCAGACTCTGCCACCTGGATTGTCGCACCAGTATTTTCAAAACCGAAGCGAGCTGAAAGTATATTAAACAAGTATAATAACTGGAGAGTTGTTGAAGTTGGTATCAAAAGTGTTACAGGTTCAGCCGACTGGAGGAACTGGCAGCAGGAGGGGGCGGCGAGCAGTATACATTAACACACCACGGCGGGACGTTGGTCTCAGTGGCACGGGATGCATACTCGGGGAGAGTGGAGGCAGCGACCAAGTCCCGAGATGGGGGCCCTTTCATTGCATCGCATCGCATCGCATCGGTTTTCTTTGGCGTAAAAACTGAATACATAGTTTTATTTCCCGTAGTCGTTGAAATTACTCTTATTTAACCTTATGAAATAAAATAAAATTATGCATAATGGCAGTCCTACCCCAAAATTTTTTTTTACAGAGGTTAAAACCAGAACACAATAGAGGTAGACGTATGCTTCCATTCCACACAAGAGGGCCCGATTTCATAGAGTTAATTATAGCACAAATAGCAGCTAAGCACAACAAAATTATGCTTACCAGAATAAGGTTAACAGCCAAAATATAACGTCACATGCAACATGTTTGACTGGTATCCTGCTAAATTTGGTCGAAATTGGCTTGCAATTTTTTTCAATTTGGCCCCGACAGGTCTTTGTAGCAAAGCTCCCACCCTTTAACACCAATCACACTATTTCCCTCTTGTACATAACAACCCCCCCCCCCGAAAAAACAACAACAACAAACAGAATGAAGACATAAGAGGGTGGGTGGTGGTAAACACCATGCCACCGACCATCAATTGAGGTCTTACCATCATCATCTTTTATTGTTATGGTCGCAGTAGCCACGGTTATTGTTCCACCAGCAGATGGGTTGGATATTTGCAACTGGAATTGCTTATCCGGAGCGGGCTCGTACACGTCGTCATTCGTAATGTCAACTCGGATGGCGATGACCCGAGCGCTCGGGATGAAATCACGCCTCTGGTTTGTGATTGGAGTAAAGTCAGTGGTGGCTGCTGCTGTCCCTGGGATAGTGTTGACCACTAATTATAGAGGTAGAGATATGACAGGAAATTATAGAAAACGAGATATAAATAATAGTTTGTCTCTCTATTATAATAGTCTTTTCAAATTAAGATTGTTTGTTTGTGTCTGTTGTTTTTTTTTCAAAGGTCTTCGAGTTTGTTTTTAATGCAAATACAAATAAACTTAGTGTAGACAATACAACCATGTGTAACAAAGAAGCATGTTTCAAAATTTTGTTAAAATTTAATGCACCAATCCTAAAACCTTTCATAAAACTTTTTCGAAATGTTGTTTGTACAATATAATTGATTTGCACACATATTCTTGTTTATTTGATTAACCTATTTAATTATTTATTAAAGGGGACGCATATTATGTGCGTGTGGATGATTCGAACCCAGTACAGCAATACTTACCGATACTAGTTGCCTGATCAATATCCCCTGAGCGATCTATTTCAATGATAACATGGGCATCCACTTTTTCTTGCACCGTGTAGGTTGTATTCCTCAACGCATATGCTTCAAACAGAAACAAAAATAATCCACGTTAAATTAGTTAAGGTATAACACTCTGCTTAGAGGCACCTGGCAGTGGTATTTTGTCAAAATAAAGCTTTTGTCATTAATATATACATTTTTATGAGTGGAATGTGAATAAACAATTAGCTAAGGTTAACAAATTGTATTTTTGTTTTAATTACAAATCAAAAAAATAGGCCCCCCCCCCCTTTACATGGCGCTGTTCGTGACGTCAATCGAGGCAGGAGAAAATGTGTAGTCTGGCCCCGTACATTACGTCTGGGTACCTGATCAGTATGATGCGTTTTCGTATTCGGACGTCACCACCCAATGCAATCCTACAGTGTACAGTCGACTAATACGAGACGCCAGTTTATACGAGGTTTTTCAACGGTCCCAAACTGTCCCATGTGCGTTTCTATGTCTTAAAGGAACACGTTGCCTTCGGATTGGGCGCTTTGGGCTATAAAAAGCGTTTGATGTGAAATGAACATGGTTGGAAAGATATTTTAAAAGTAGAATATAATGATCCGCACAAACACTCCTCAAAATTGTGTGGTTTTCCTTTTGTTCGTGAACTAACACGGTCCGCCATTTATGGGAGTCAAGATTTTGACTCCCATAAATGGCCGACATGTTCCAACTAGTCTTATTTCCAGTCGTAGTACGTGCTCACAATCACATGCTACACTATTATTTTGCTGATCAGAGTGCTGCTGTGGTGTGCCGTGTTTAAGTTCTTTCCTCCTGTCCACAATAAACATATGGTATAAACAACACCGTTCGTTTCTCTCGGTTAGTCTCATGTAAGTTTTTTACCCTGATTGACGAGGTTTCTTCTAGTTTTGGACGCGTCTTCAATCTTTTTTTTTTTTTTTTTTTGCGATCCATTTTGACGTGAACGGTGTAGGTGTTTACATACACGCCTCGTATTCGCGGCGAATAACCAGCCACATATTCCGAAAATAGAACACATTCAACACAGGGAGGTGAACAGCAGATGAGCCATTTACTCACCTCCCTGTACTGCATGTGTTCCATTTCGCAATACGTGGCTGGTTATTCCGCGAATACGCGGCTGTCAATTTCGGGCCCAATACTGTGCTAGCTTCGGCTCGGGTAGTGTATTACCAAGTGTTCATCTGATAGGTTTACCAGGCCACTGGCTACGGCAACAGCCTAACTACTGGTCATCGTGCATTTTGCCATTACATGGACGATGGTATTTACGGCTGGAAATACATATACGTTTCGCGGGACAGATGTCGAGGGGTCAGAGGGCGATGTTGGTTTTTTTAATCACCATTCACTAATTATTACACATTAAAGGTGTTTTATTGCAAGAACAACTCTTAATACGGATAAGGAACACCTCCAAACAGTAAAATTTCATGAGATTTGAAGGCAACGTGTCCCTTTAAAAACGGAAGATACGAGCATGGTCATAACGCGGAACATGCACGGATAATACGAGGTATTGTTTTTCCTACCGTTTTGCAAAACTATTTATCGGATCGGCGTGCCACGGCGTCGTGGCATACAGCTAGCTCAAGTCGCTCCAAACAACAGAAACATTTCGCTGGTAACCTAAGCTTCAGTGCAACTTCCCTTGCACACTACTACCAACGAAAAAATCCCCGGTATCCAAACACGACGGGGTATCCAAGTGTTCGCTGCATAGCGCTGAAAACGACGTCGGACCGGACCACTTTGCCCTCGTTAGCCTGACTTTCGATGCCCGTAACTGCCTATATTTGGGATCTGCAGGAAACAAATGCTGGCTGACCCCATCTTTAGTCGTTTTGCTGCATCCAGCAGCAATTTTTGCCGGAAAAATGCAAGAAAAATCCCCCTTTTGGATAACCAAACGAAACGTACAATAACAATCTCACTACTTACACGTGTATATACAACGTAAATGCAGGCAAGTTCGAGGGGGGTCGATGTTCGATCGAGGCGAAGTCTTCCTCGATTGACGTCACGAAAAGGGATGGGCGGAGTCGCCCCCAAACAACTTTATCTATTTTTTTTTACATATAAATACTGACAAACAATTACTCCAAAAATTGTTTTATTGTTATACTCTTATATTAAAAAAATAAAAATAAAAATCTATTTCCAGGTGACTCTAAAGGGTGTCTTATAAAGGACATGGTAAACAAAGAAGAAGCTATTTCGCCCTGGCGGATTACTAATTCGCCCGGGCGAATTACTAAATCGCCCGGGCGGATTACTATTACTGGCCGCAACTTAAATGCAACCTCCCCCAAACTCTGTGCCCCTCCTTTACTTGCAGTAAACACTACATTTTACAAACCTGCATTTTCTTCTTTTTTCCTTTTCTTTTTCTTATCCTTTTTATCAGCTCTATCACGATTGTTTTCGGGGGGTGGCACTGCAATTTTGTGGTAGAACATGCCTCCTTCCCTTGACTATGCTGCTGTGAGTCTGCCCAGGCGAAATAGTAATCTGCCCGCGCGGATTAGTAATCTGCCCGGGCGAATTAGTAATTTGCCCGGAATTCGCCCAGGCGAATTCCTAATTCTAATGTCCTTTATACATTTCCCAGGGGCGGATACAGGGGGGGGCATGGGGGGCGCACGCCCCCACTTTTGCTTGAGAAAAAAAAAAAAAAAAAAAAAAAAAAACATCAGGGGGAAAAATGAGGGAGAGACAAAGTTAATGATCGGGGCGGTGAGGAGGATTGAGCTACTCCCCATCCATTGAAATGTCCCATATGATCAGCGTCTCAGATAGCCTCTCCTAATTCAAACTCCTACTGCCCGGCTTCACGTGCCGATCCCTGTTGCAAACTGTGGGCAGAGGTGTGCAGGCGAGTTTCTGGCGCCTTAAAACCAGATTGCTTCGGGTAGGTGGAGCTCGTTAACCATGGGAGGTAGTCCACCTAGGAGACAGCCACTCTGATTTCAAACTCGGGTTGGTGGGGCTCGTAGCCTTGGATGGCAGCCCACCTAAGAGAAGGTAAACTTTAATTTCAAATCCCCCAATTATGGGTTAAATAGTCAGGCAGTTGTAGCCTGGGCGGAGGAAGGATTCCCATGAATTCTCAACGGCGAAGGGCGGAAGAGATCTTTGAAGAAAATTCCAAAACGACCAACAGCAAAGGTTCTGCTTGTGCCTATAAGGACGGATGAGGGTCGATCACCCCAACGACCACAGCAGTCACGGTGAGAAGTTGCGAACCCCGTGACTTATTTTCGCATAGTAAGGCAAAGAATATGGCAGACACAAGTAAAGCAAATCCTATACTTCCAGGGGCGGGAGTCCCCAGGAACAATGCGGCGGACAGCAGTACTGGTCTACCCACTTGGGTGAGACAGGATGACGACGACTCCTTAAACCGTCTACGGAGGGATTCGTCTGAGAACAGTACTCAGTCCAAGGCGCTCTTGCGTTGCAAGAGGCCATTCATCATGGCCACTTTCAACGCCAATATAGTGAGAGAGGATGCTAGAGCACAAGAACTAGCCCATTGTGCTGAGGAATTTGGTATTGAGATCTTGGGGGTGCAGGAACATAGACAAGTGCATATAGACCCACTCAGTTTCAAGAAGGTCGAGAACAGGTACCTTATTACCTCATCAGCATGGCGGAACGACGCACAGGCATCACAAGGAGGAGTAGGACTGATGATTAGCCAGAGAGCGAGGAAGGCACTACGAGGAGTGCGATCTCATTCTGAGAGGATTCTCATTGCTGAGTTTAATAGCAACCCACTCACAACCATCATCGTAGTCTACTCGCCCACCAACGCTACACCACAGGAGCAGGTTGAGAAATTCTATGAGACCTTAACAGCGGCAGTAATGGGAGTGCCGGCTCACAATTTCCTGACAATACTGGGTGATTTCAACGCTAGATTGGGCCCTGAAGATGCACCGTTCACTTATCATGATGCTACCAACCGAAATGGAGCACTACTAGCCGAGTTCATATCGGAACATCAACTTTTGGCAGCAAATACATTGTTCAAGAAACGCAAGGGAAAGATGTGGACCTTCCAAGACAGAGGCTTTGGGATGAGGCGTCAACTAGACTACATCCTAGTGCGGCGCAAGTGGAGGAACAGCATTCTGAATGCTGAACCGTACTCTTCTTTCAACTCCGTCGGCTCAGACCACAGAGTGGTCTCCATGAAGGTGCGTCTCAGTCTCAGAGTACCAAAGCCGAGCTGTAGGACTAGATACAACTGGAAGGAGTTCTCATCTCGCCCTGATATTCAAGAACGCTACACGGTGGTAGTGCGCAACCACTACCAGTTGTTACAGGAGGATGAGGACCCTACTGAGTGGTACGGAAGGTTCATTAATGCAAACGAGATAGCAACAAAGGAGTGCGTACCAAAAAAGGAATGGGTAAAGAAATCTCTTCAATCGAAGCACCCAGACATCACAGCTGCGAGAGAGGCTGTCAAACTGGCACGCCTGTCCCGCGTCAGTGACCAGACTGAAGAGAACAAGCAAGCTCATAAAGTGGCAAAACAACATTTATTCTACACCTATGATAGGCTAAAAGAAGAGGTTCTGAAAGAAAAGATCCAAAGAATTGAGGCGGAGCATGGTGGAGCACGCTACGGCGAGGCTTGGAAGGTCATCAACGAAATAACTGGGCGCAAGAAAGCAAAGGAAGGGCAGGTAGCTGGCGCTACCCCTCAGGAAAGAGTTGACACATGGTACACCCATTTCCGCAACCTGCTAGGCAGCGCACCAGAGGTTGAGTATTCGGATGAGGAGATTCCCGATATCTTTACAGACCTTGACATCGATGATGGTCCATTCTCGGCTGTAGAATACGCCAGAGTCAAGGCTTCCCTCAAACAAGGCAAGGCAGCAGGGCCGGATGACATTCCACCAGAGGTACTCAAGAACTGTGACCTTGACGCCATAGTGCTGGAGATGTGTAACACGGCCCTAATGGAGAATCAGAAGCCGGCACAGTGGTCGCTCAACAAGATCATACCGGTACCTAAGGCCGGTAACCTCTCATCCCCTGACAACTACAGAGGCATCAGTCTCTCATGCATCATTGCAAAAATGTACAACCGTCTAATCCTTAATCGCATCAGTGGCATCATTGATCCACTGCTCAGAAACAACCAAAATGGCTTCCGTTCGAAGCGCACAACCATTGCACAAATCCTAGCTCTGAGACGCATTATCGAGGAAGTGAAATTAAACAACCTACCAGCAGTACTCACATTTATCGATTTCAAAAAGGCATTCGATTCCATACATCGGGGGAAAATGATAAGAATCTTAAAGGCCTACGGAGTTCCTCCCCTGTTACTCCGTGCCATAGAGTCAATGTACACCAACACACAGGCTAAGGTGGTTACTCCGGATGGTGAGACTGACTGGTTTGACATCACAGCAGGAGTGCTACAAGGCGACACCCTGGCACCCTTCCTGTTTATCATCGTCCTCGACTATGCCCTCGGTAGAGCCATCAGTGGGAGAGAGGCCGAGCTCGGATTCACTATCACTCCGAGAAGATCAAGAAGGCATCCAGCGGTCACTGAAACTGATCTCGACTTTGCTGATGACATCGCGCTGATGTCTGATCTAGTCGAGCAGGCGCAAGTGCTCCTGCACCATGTAGAAGCTGAGTGCAAGAAGGTAGGACTCAGGCTCAATGCAAAGAAAACTGAGTACTCCACTTACAACACGCCCGAACACACTCCATTGAAGACGCTGGATGGTAGAGATCTGAATGAAGTCCCTGACTTTAAGTACCTCGGAGCATGGATCAACTCTAGCGACCAGGATATCAAGGTCAGGAAAGGAAAGGCTTGGAGGGCGCTGGCTGACATGAAGAAAGTGTGGAGCTCCACCATCCCTGATAGCAGAAAGACGTTAAAATCACGTCTTAATCACGTTGTGTTAGACGTCTTTATAACGTCTTCAAACGACGTCTTAATGACGTACATTTGCACAGATGTAAGACGTTGTGAAGACGTTGCACATTTTACGTGATTACCACGTCTTTACGTCAGAAATCTGACGTCTTTACCACGTGATAATAAAGTGATAAAAATGTCTTTTTGACGTGATAATGTCCTGCCAATAACGTCTTAATCACGTGATAATAAAATGATAAAAATGTCTTTTTGACGTGATAATGTCCTGCCAATAACGTCTTAATGACGTCTTCCTGACGTGAAAATGACCAATTTATGGCAATACTCCTGTGTTGATAAAGACAGCGAATAACAATGATAAAGACAGCATATTCTGGTAATTCAGGTTTATTTAAAACCCAACATTTTGTTTATTAACTATATACTGTATAGAAAACTTTATAAATACATAATAATAATAATAATAATAATAACTAGTTTACGTTGATTAATACAGGTGCACAGCTCCACGAGCCCATTGCAATGTGTACAGTTTACGCTGCATGTGGCCGAGTGTTTGACCGAGCTAATGGAGGATGTCAAGTTTCCGTGGTCACCTGACTAAGAGGTGTGTTCCTATTGGTAAAAAAACTCTGGTTGATTGACAGGCCGGAACGGTCCATTACGGGCTGAAACAACAAAATCCAAGATGGCTGACTTCACACATCACTATCAATTTTGAAGAGAATAATTTTTTTTAAAGTTAAAAACTAGCTCAAAAATACTCACAATTAACTAAAAACAGTGAAAACAAGTTGACCAAAGGTCAAAGAAACGGTTGCCATGGCAATTGTTCTACCATTATAACCCTAGATATATTTTACGAAAGGTTATCATCTTCCGATGAGCTGTGTGAAGGCATTTGAGGTTGCTCTGCAGCAGCAATTACTCCTTGCCTAATTTGTCCACCGTTCAGTTGCCTCTTGGTGTTAGACCGTATCTTCTGATACACGTACTTCAGGTAGGTCTGGATTTCCTCCTCGACTTGCCCCAGGTTGGTCTTTGAAGTTGGCAAATTTTTCAGCACAGATTCTGAAAGGAAAAAGGAAAAATTGAATTCTGAATCACCTTGTTAGTGTTTAACTCTAACCCCCTGAGCATTGTTTCTCAAGAATTAAAATCCTCAAAAATCCACCAACTTGCTTTGTTGTCCGGGGGTTAGGGTTATTCAGTAATGTTGATGCGGGGTGGAAGGGGGGATTGCCATTGTTGGTACCCCTGCAATCCAAAGGAATTTCATACTTTTGGGTCATTCCACGCCAACTCAACAAATAGTGTACACCATGCCTCTTTGAATTTTTTCTTTTTTGGTGTACTGAAAGATACTCAGGGAAACTCAAATTCTGAAAATTTGGTCTCAATGACTTTTCGTTCTCGCGCAACAGCATTCCAAAATTGTAGGGGGGGAGAGTAAACTAAGTGAATTACTAGTATTATCATACTTACCAAATATTACACATACACAACTGCCTTGAGCACAGAAAACTTCTTCTTGGGGCCACGCTGCCCACACCAGTTGTACAGTACTGCTACTTCATGTCTCAGAAGGGAGCCCATAATGCGGTTGATTGTGTCCTTCAGAGTCAGACCTCCACATTTACTTAGGTAAATGACCTGAAAAAAAGGAAAATATGCATTAACACCCTCCTGTACACTGCAACTTGCCATAGAATTGTGAGACCTTTCAAAGTTTGCTGTACTATGGGGACTGCTATTTTGAAAACAAGAACAAAATAATACGGTTCAATACGTACCATGGTTTTCCGGGCAGCTGCCTCATTCGCCAGTCTCTCTTCAAGGTGTTGAAGCTGCTCAGACGAGGTGAGCGGAAGGACCACGCCATCCGGAAGACCATGTTCTGTAGCCTTATCGTCAGGCTCCTGGTTGCGGAGGAAGTTAAGAACAGCCCGTATAAGCTTACGGTTCTCCCGCAGTTCGTGCTTAACTTCCTCCAACTTGCTTGATGTGCACTGATTTTAGATCTGCAATGATGAGAAAGACTTAAATAAATGGAAATATCCATACTATTAACTGACAACACGTACGTTACATGTACAACAGATTCCATCACAATCCGATATCAGAAGAAAGGCAATAGAGTGTGCAAGTCTCATGCACAAAGGTCACAATTGAACTTCCGGGCATCTCCGAGCCGGCTGGTATAAAAGGTTTGTCAATTTGTCAGATCTGGTATCCAGACTACTGCACGTAGGTATAACGTATTTAGACTTTTTGCTCTCATTTTTCCCTAATTTGGAATATCGTTCACCTTTTGTCAATTGAAATGAAAAATAATATTGTTGTTGGAGCTTTTATCTACCTTTTAGTAAAAAGAATGGCACCAAAACAAATTATTTCAAGAAGCTCCTATTTGAGGTGCCCGGATGTTGTGTTTCTCGTCAACTCTCGTACGTTCTCGGAGTCAACTTACACACTCTATAGTCCAACAATAGCAACATAACAACAATGACATATTTACCGGCATTTTCTGCTGGAGATGGAGATCTTTGCTGGATGACTGGGCTCTCTGACCTCGAGCGTTGCAGAGAGCGTGAGCCTGAAGGGCGAGGACTCGGTGCTGAGAAGCGGCTGTTTGGGGACTGGAAGGAAAACGTGATGTCTGGAGGAGCAGGAAACGTATTCTCTGACCCAGCAGGTTCAGACGATGCTGATGTCTTCGGGCGCTTCTTCTTAGGCCTGACGACAGGTGTTTCCTCCTCAGAGCTGCTTTCGCTCTGATATCTAGTATTTGGTCTGCAAGAAAATTATGAAAAAGGTTGTATCACCATTTGTAATCTGCATACAGTACAAGTAAACTTCTGATAATCTTAGGGAGAGATGGATCCCGAAATGAAAGTTGCCATTCTTGTGTTATTTTTAATAACGTGTCCTTGGTTAAACTTCTGATGTCAGTACTGGGATGCACAGCAAAGCCGTTGTAACACACCACTAAAGAACTGGCAAAAATGATATAACATGAAATAATTATGCAGAGGTGCCTGATTTATGGGCACAACAGAGGAATTTCAGAATGTTTATCCATTTACACAATGTTCTGCCAGAACACTATTACTGGATACATTCTTGTTACACATAATGCGCCCTATGGGCCTGATAATTTCCCGAACAAGCTCAAAGCACACATATTGTCAAGTGGACCTTACCTTGGTTTTCGTTTGGCCGCGGTAGGCATGGTTGACTCGGAATTGCTAGGCTGGTCTGAATTCATGTCTGATGTATACAGTGCCCTGCTACATCTCCTGTCGGCCTTACCGAAATCATCTAAAAAAGAAAGTAAAAGGGAATTGATAGGCATTACAAGGAAGATTACATCTCAAAATGGCAGTTTCTCTTCAGACAACATGCTACAAAGAGCAGAGAAGGATTTTCTGAGAAACGTCAAGCTATCTCTTATATTGTAGGACTTGATTCAACACGTGTCAGCCTAACTGGTAAACATTTTTGGCCGAGAACAACTCTTGAAAACAGTTTCAGTTGATACGTTGAAACCTGTCAAAGAATACATTGAAGACATGCAATGTTCACAACAATTAAAATGAATGAGTTATAGCGTTATACATTCCTGCATATGATGCATTGTGTGACAATATTATTGTTCTACAACACAACACTCATTTGAACCAACCAATGGGTATAGATTCTACACGTCATATATTTTACGGTTTATTTTTGTTCAAACATTGTTGTAAAGACTAAAGTGCATTTAAAATGTGTTGTCGGCAGTTGTCGTCAGGCCTTGGCAGTTGTCTGCTTTTAGTGCAACCCCAGAAGTTGCCTCTGAAACAATGTTTATTTAAATGACAAAATTTAATACATAACAAATCACAACGAACTAGAAGTTAGAACTAATCATTGTCCATTATTGAGTGACAATAGTCAACAGCTTCTCATTTAAACCCCTTCAGCAAGTCAATATTGTTATCTGCTCTGACTGTACGTTTGAATTAAATTTATTCAAATAAATAAAATGTTTCTTATCCAGGAGTAATTTATCAGATTTGACTTAAAGACTGAACTTCAATTAATAATTATACGATCAACTGCTACGATCTAATTGGGACCAGACTGATTACTGCATCGCGCTGAGCACTATCATTGCGCAGAATAGCGTGAGATGCCAACCTTACTCGTAATTAATTCACAAAACTTAGATTGCGCAAAACTTAGATTGCGCTCGGCGCGCGGAGTAAATCAGTCTGGTTCCCCATTAGATCGTAGCAGTGGGTCGTATCATTATCATTGTTGTTGTGGAGTTTTCAAGCGAACCAGACAAAGTATGGTTTTCGAGCAAGCTGAAAATTCACACTCGCGACTCGAAAAGCAATCGATTTCCCACCAAAATGTGCGATGTTTTTGCAACAAATTCCAGCAATAGGCTGGGGGTACTGGACTGTTGTTAGTACTACGCTCTACACTCACTACAGCCTACAGTACAAATACACAGTGAGATCGAGTAGCATTCGATCGGTAAGGTTTCATGATCGATAATGACCCGTATTAAAACTGGACTTACCTTGCAGTAGTTGACATTTCTGAGGTCGTTGACTGTGTTTTGATGTTTGATCCCTTTGATGAATGCAAGATTGCAGTGGATTGTGTCGATATTCTAGCAAACAATTACTCCAAACGGAACAATACGTTGACAGTATGTACACACGTCGATGCGATGCAGCGAAAATTTAAACAACCCCCGACGGTTCCATTTCAATGGTACCCATTCAATCCGCATGAGAGATGCATGAACAGTACGCGCACCGCAAACTACCAGTTTGCGGTTCAACCAATAGGAACTCGCGTGATGCGCAACCGTATCGGATTCGTTTTCTGAGTCGCGTATAATCAAACCCCAGCAAAAAATAATTAAAAAGATAAATTAAACTTCAAATAATCATGTTTTGTTTATTAGTCACAAACATCAGCCATGACTTATAACTGGTCATTGCTGACTTGGCTTTAGTCCTACGATCGCCTTCACTTAAATTTTGTTTACGTGAATTGACGTGATTATCACGCCATATTCCAATCAAGAAAACAATGGGGGAAAACTGGTAAATAACTGACATGAAAATCACGTCATAATATGGTCAGCCACATCTTCAGTCGACGATAAAAAAATCATTTTATGAAATACGTAATTATCACGTCATAATTACATTATTCATACGACGTACGACGAGATTACCAATTGACAACGTCTTCACGACGTCAGTCTGCTATCAGGGATTGGCCGCAACGTAAAGATCTCTTTCTTCTTGGCAACCATCGAGTCAGTGCTTCTGTATGGAAGCGAAACATGGACTCTAACTCCCACAATGGAGAAGTCGTTCAATGGGTGCTACACACGCATGCTCCGAGTGGCGCTCAATGTATCCTGGGAGGACCACGTAACAAATGACGACCTATATGGCGACCTCCCTAGGGTCGGAGACAAAATCGCAGCCCGTCGGATGCAGTTAGCAGGCCACTGTTACAGGCACCCGGAGTTGGAGGCACACAAAGTCATTCTCTGGAAACCAACTCACGGACACAGGAGACGAGGAAGATCAAAAATGTCTTACACCGGGGTGCTGCAAAAGGACACCGGTGTAGAATCAACAGTCGAACTGGCCTCCCTCATGCAAGACCGACTTACTTGGAAAAGCCATACTCGAGCCCGCCTGTGGGCGACCGAGTGAGTGATGAGTGAGTGACATAGGCCCTACCTATTTTTTGTATTATAAAAAGCTACTAATAATCCGTACCTCGTACACTTTGTTTCATTTGTGGACCACTATTAATTCACTGACTTATGAGGAATTACACGTGAATCTGTGTGTGTGGACATCGTGTTTTTCTCACACACTGAACATATTAGCGCGAAACACCTGCACATGCCTGGCGCGGGGTCCTGGGGGCGTGAAGATCATACCGCAGAGTGAGTCGACCATGCCCGGCGCCAGTGTGTGTACATTGTGCAGAAGTTTCTGGCTGGAGGTCAGCACGCGCGCGCGCTAAATACAATGTGACTTTTACAATACGAAGTGAAGACATCTAGCCCCATGAATAGGGCCAATCCACTTCGTATCCTTGGCTCTAGCACCATTGCATTCCTATTTTTGTGCCCGATTTAATTTTTAATCCGGGTTATGAAACTTACTGATCGAATGCTACTGTACTTGTAGAAAGCCCTAATGCTTAGTTGTTTTTTAAAAACATCACAGATCTTTTGGGAAAATTCTTTGCTTTTCGAATCGCGAGTGTGATTTTTTCCCCACATAATTATTATTAACTTGCTCGAAAACCATTGTCAGGTTCCCTTAACAATCCACAACAGTTATACGATCAACTGCTGATATTTAATGGGGACCAGACTGATTCACTCAGCGCGCCATCAAGGTTTTGTGAAATACGTGAAATGAGGTGCGCATCTTAAGCCCGTCTGCGCAAAATATATTATGCTCAGCGCGTTATGTAAATCAGCCTGGTCCCCATTAGATCGTATAAATGTTGTGAAATTGTTCAGGGAACCGAACTAGCTAGTATGGTTCTCGCGCAAGTTGTTAATACGTGATCAAAAAATTCACTCTCGCGACTCGAAAGGCATCCAATTTTCCCCATATCCGTGATGCTAAAAAAAAAGTTTAGCATTAGGGCTTTCTACAAGTAGTAGCATTCGATCGGTAAGTTTTATAACCCGGATTAAAAATTACATCGGGCACAAAAATAGGATTGCAATGGTGCAAGGCCCAATTGGCAAGGATACGAACGAAGTGGATTGGCCCTATATGGGGCTAGTGAAGACATCATCGTATATAAATCATGGTGTCTCACTCTGTTCAGAAAATCACAGATTGTTTTTGTATTCAAGAAAGATGGTTAATATCTGTTGTGTTTCTTTCAAACTAGTAATTATCAATTGTGCAGATAAATACACCGATGCAGGGCTGGGGGAGGAGGCCTCTAGGCCTACCCTCACATTTTCGTACATTAATGTTATTGTTGCTCGATTGCGCTGTCACTGAAGACAAGCACAACTTGTTCTTATCAGTATATAGTAACATATTTTGTGTCACATTCTAATCCTCAAGTATGTGAACAATTATTATAGACAAAGAGACCCTATTTGGTTAATTATATTATTAAAAATTGCACTATCGTTTGTCTCACCCAACAGTTTCCCCCCCCTGAATATTGTATTAATTGTAGCCTGCATTTTGATTTTTATAACTCAGGATGGCTGATTCAAATCAATGACTCCCAACTCGAAAATAAAGTTTTAACAATGATCTTGCTAAAACAAAAGTGGTCAGATATTTTTAGAGATCGCACCACAGAGCATCTAGAATCCTAACTGTTTCGGAGCATTTAAGCGGGCCCCGGAACCGGCCCATGGGCTTCGCGTTACGCGCTCGAAGGAGCCGAAAATTTCATTCACCATTTGCTGCTTGGTAAATTTTCACGCCCCCCCGTTTGGAAAATCCTGGATCCGCCCCTGTTTCCGTATGTCTGTGCGTAACATTGGTAAGAGTAAAAAATATAAATGCTCACAGATTTGTACACAACGTAGGCCTATACATGGCATAAAGATGGTCATGGCGGGGAACTCCATTTGACATATTTTTGCCTCAAATGTATAGTTTTTGAGAAATGGATTAAATTAATTGGTTTTGATCTCGCAAGCTAAAAACTCAATGTTTGAAAAAAATGAAAGCAAAGGTTTTATACCACTTTTTCTCGTGACTACAATGACCGATTGAGCTTATGAACTTTCACATGTTTATTACTTCATTTATATGTTGGGTCACATCAAGTGTGGATACTGGTCTTTGACAATTACCAATGTGACGTCATCGAAAGGAGATTTACTGTAATGAAGACTTATATTTCACAAAACAGGCAAGAAACCTAACTGAAAGTCTACAACAACCGTCTGCCAGATTTCTGGATTTCTTCTCTTTTTTGTTTGTCCTCATACATGACTCCAGAAAGCACAGCACACAAGTATATAGTGCTATTAGTAAAAGACTGTACCCACATATCATTCTTTATCTCGATGTAAATTATTACATTTAGATAAAAAAGACTCCATTTAACGACAATTGTCTGCAAGGCCAACCATTTGGAAAATAAAGGGTAACAAAATAACGCCTAAAATCTTTTTCCACAAGTAAAAAGCGCTTCATTTTACGACAACTGTCTTTAACACCAAGCAGATTTTTATTTTACCCAGAACTTCAGTGAGTAAAATATAGAGGGCCTACTTCCACTCAACTAGAAAGGTCAAAGTAAAGGACATGACCTAATTGACATTTTCCAATGTTTCTCATGTTAACAAAGTATCTATGTTTCCAAAAACAAAACAAAATTTCAGATTTTTTCAGACACTTTTATAAGAAACAACTTTCCAAAAAATCCAACAACAAAACCCTGGAGAGCGGATGGTGATGATTACACGGATATGAATGGTCTCTAAAGGGTTAATAAAATCACGACTATCAATTTTTCCAGCAAGTAAAATGCAATTTCATTTTACAACTGTCTGCCAAACCAACCAATTGTTCATTACTTATGTGAAAAAAGATAGACAAAAATCATGCCTTCAAATTGTTTCCTACAAGCACGAAGTGAACAAATCAAGGCAAAATTTGTATAGAATGTATGTATACTTATGGGTGAATCTATACACTGATTACTGTGAGGTAATTATTTGTCATAAGTTGACCTTGAGTTGTTGAGCTGTGTGACTACGTCACCCTGAGTGCTATTATTATTTTTTAGTATGAAACCTTTACAACAGAGTTATTCAACCAACTGAGCAGTAAGGGTGTGTACTTTCCACAACAACACAACCCAGTTGTTTTGATGGTTGATTAAGTAAAGAAAAACTCCATGAAACTTTTAAAGGGTGTGTACAGCATTGGTAAGATTAAAAATATAAATGCTCACAGATTTGCACATAACTTACACAAGGGGATGGTCATGGTGGAAAATTTCCCTTGAAATAATGTTGCTTGAAATGCCATAGTTGTTAGGAAATGGGCAAAACAATAGTCTTTTTCATGCAGGATTAAAATTCGATGTTCGAAAAAAAGTTAGAACATAATGGGGTTTTTCCACTGTTTTCTGATGACTCCGAAGACAGATTGCGCTCAAACTTTCACAGGTTTGTTATTACATGTATATGTTGGGTCACATCAAGTGTGGATACAGGTCTTTGGCAATTACCAATGTTGTAAACACCCTTTAAAGCAAGATCTGAAAAGTCACTTTATAAATTAAGGTTTACTTGTTATTGATACCGATTAACAAAGAGAGAAAACACAAAAGGCCATAAAAACAAAGGAAATAGAAATTGGACAACAAACCAGGGTGCAACAGAGAAAACAAAATTATAAAAACTGTTGTAAACAAAACTGCTTTCAGGAGCCTTTAAGACACGTTTGTTTAATTGCTTGGTTGTTAGTTCTCACAAGTAAAATATGGTAAATATGTATCCTTTTGTGTATGCCATTCAACCATCCCTGACTGAATAATATTCGTCATCAAGCGGTACAAAAGGTTCACCTTTCGCTCTTCTCGGAGTTCACGTGCAACACGCCCTGAGTCCCGCAAAGTCTCTTTTTATTCATAACCAGATTACTTTCCATTCAGTTGTGGAAGTGAACTGGAAAGCTATTCCATTCAGCAATCCAAATTACCTTCGTACACATATATTTTCGTTTTAGATAGCTTCAACCTGTTGTCGATAGCCGTACAATGTAGGTGATCTTATGGGGGAACTAAGCAATTAGTTACATGAAGTCAATTCAAGCCTTTTAAATAAAAGTAACAAAATATACTTTTAGCTTCGTTAAAGTACGTTTTGTTATGAAATCAATGCAGTACTAAAATGGTAACAGAAATATCAATGGTTGGTTTTGTAATTTGATCAATGGCGAAATTTAATAAGGTTTACATTTATTTCAATTTGTGTCTTAATATCCGTGAGCTGTTCACTTAACACTAATTGTAAAGGAATTTGAAACAATTAGGTTTTTGCAGTGCCCATGTTAAAAGAAATGAAACACAAGTTTAATGTCTCAGTATAGAACTGTATAGAGTAGAACATGTAACATGTTTGAGTATAGTTTTAGAACCTCCAGGTATTGCGTTCTAACACATTTTGGTCCTGTTTGTGCCATTACATTGAATGAAAATTAGAGCATTGCATGGTTTGCCCTTATTATAACTTTTCTAGTGAGCCAGCAGGACCAGTAAGCTTGTCATTTCACTAGTCTGAGACCTGTTTCCAAATGAAATGTGTATGCTTTCAACACTGATTTAGCGATTCTAGCCAGCCGGACCATAACATGGAGAGAATTTTATTGGCTGGTATTCGTATAGTTTAAAAAAAAAAGTATTTGGCCAGCGGACCACTGGCAGAACGAATGCTGCTATTAGGGAATCAAGGAATCCATAAAAGACCGATAGTTTGACCAGTATAATGTTAATAATAACTGTTGAAAAGCTTGGTTAATAACATTTTTCTCAGAATGATGTCATCAAATGTTTTGGATGTTGATATAGTTAGCATTGGAATGGTATCGAATGCAATGGCAACTTCATCATTTTTACGTGAGGTTAGATAATTTTTCCCCACTCAAATGAGGACTCTATCTATAGTACTTCACAAAATTGAATTGGTAATTTCCCTTCCTCTTTAATAAGGAATATTCAAGCACACATTAAATTGCGCGGAAGGAACTCTTGTTCACTCATGCCCGAAGGAACTAAAATGGAGTGTAACGAGCAGCATTGTCAACTCAATACCACAATACTACCGAAAATGGCTTATTTTTATGATTTGTTTATTTTACTTTTTTTTTTTTTTTACGCCATCTTTAGGCCTAATGAGGGTAAACTCCGATCGGCGCCCAGCACTACTTTCCATGGAGTCCCTATCATCAGTACAAATAGAGTATTTAAAAAAAAAAAAAAAAAAACGGCAACAACAAGAACATATTTTGACACTTAAAATCATACATGTATTACGTTCAAAGTGCCTGTGCCTCTCCACTGTAAACCCTTCTGGACAGGCAAGGATATAATTTGACCTAAATAAAATTGGAGCTAAAGTGGTGGCCGGATGCATTTTGTCCAACATACAACTGCCTCAGTGGAAAGGGAGAACGCTGCACCAACGAGCAATGTTTTGGTGGCCTACGAAATTAGTTTATGCACCGGTTTTAGATGCATTCTACTCACATGACTGACAGAGAACAACAGCGGGTGCCAATACAAGAGCAATGACAAAACCAGACAGGACTATCGTTGTCTTTTCCATTGTGATCGTCTTTCCCATCCACAGCTGATCAGTCTCTGTTGAAACGTATCTTGAAGGCTCCACAGAATGTGCTCTTTCAGACGACAAGTGAGTCCAAAGGTAGACAATTAGTTTCTTAAGGTGCAAAATGGCAAGCGTCCTCAATGAGTTGCCCTCATTTTATACCGGTATGTGTACAGAACTAACAGCCACTCGGTTTTGCGATAGGTTGTGGGTGTTTATTGTACAGGGGTTGAGTGGTTCATGTCGTAGTGCAATGACCATTCAGGCGTGTCCCTACAGCACAAAAGAAACTTTTGTTAAAAAATAAAAGGCTTGCCTGTTAACGTTTGATCGGGTATGGAACGCCTTTTCAGCATATCAGCTCCAAGGTTATTGAAACTGCAAAAAATCTCCAGAAAGTGATGATGTCGGAAGGGGCCGCCGCGTCGCCGTTGCAGACAAACGGTCAGCAACGGGAACCGTCCCATGGAGGGAAACATGTTGCAAACAAGAAACGCGATGGTTAAACGGGAGTGGCACCTTACAGTGTTAGTCATGCCACTGCCATGCCATAAAGGGTGCATTTTGAAGTTTCATAAAGTTTGCTTGTTCGGGGTGCACCTCACTAAATGGGCCAATATTCATGCGCCAAGCTCATTATAATAATTTGTAAACCCACAGTATATTTTGAACAATAACGTTTTTGGGGGTCATGCAATTTATAGACTGTGTAAATATATGAATCTATCACAACCCGTGGGTTCTGTGCTTAAACTTTTGAGGAGACTTGGTGAATTTAGGCGTTAGAGTAGGCCCTATTTGAACGGGGAAGGGAGGTTCGCGAAAAATGGCAGCAAGTTGGTTTTGGGAAAAAGCACATTTTCTTTTTCTTTTTTCTGTGGTAGTTAGAAAAAATTCCAAACGGCTGACATGCCAACATTTGAAAAGAATTCTGAATTTCAGTCATCTGAAAACATGTTTAATTGGTTTTCAAGAGGCTGAGAGATTTACACGATTTTTGAGTATTTTTGAATATTTATCATTCAGCATTGGTTCTTATGAGAATTTGTTTAGTGTGGTGCAACCTTCGAAGTCAAACATCGCAAATAAAATTCCGTATACCGCCCTCTGTTGCTGGAATCAATGAAGCCAACCACCCGTGTGGCAATTCCTTGCATGGCCTGAACATCTGACGTCACACTTCGAGGCTCGTGAATAATGCCAGATATTACCAGCCGTGGGCACTCGGCGGGATCCCGCCGGATGTTCCTATCCTTTTGATCTTGCATTCAGTTCACACGGAGTTTCGTAGTCAATTCAATGTACCGGTACATGTGTACACCCAACAACGCTACATGATGTAAACTTTATGCACACGCTGCATGCAGACGACCGATCACCTCGGACCAATCATAACATAGATATGGAAAGCTAACGTCACAGCATGTTTATCCAATGAAATCATTGTGTTCAAGTAAAAGATTGGGCATGTATCCTAGGGACCAGTCTATTTGTTCCTCAACTGAAAGCCCGTGATTTCCAGGGACCTCTGTAAACCTTCAAGCCCTTTTCAAATTGTTTTTCCCACGTCCACTGAACGTGAGCATTGACTTGTACCAGATCAAGCATGTCCTTACCATTATACCATAACATTTATTTTACCGCCCTAATGAACCCCTTGAATATGACGTCAAAGGCCCAAACAGCACCCTCACTGAGGTCAAAGGACTCAAGACCTATCATTGGCTGAAACTTGTGCGCGGTGGGTACATTCGTGAACGTCCCATTGTTTGACCCCGGCGATGGCTGCGCAGGGGCTCTATTGAACATGGCCCAATTTCATGACTTTTGAAATGCTTTAGTACACACTTGAACACTGATGGCGCACTTGGGTTTCCTACTGTACAATAAAATCCGAAAACAAGAAATAACAGGAGAGAAAGTTACTGACTGTCGTTAAGAATACGAATAGAATGTGGTATAATTTTAGTTTAAACTCTTTAAAATATCTATTGGTTCTGCACTTCAGACTTTTCTCAGCCTCCTATCAGACCTCATTTTGCTCCTACAATTCCTGTAATTGATGTGCCAGTCGTTGATTAAAATTGATAAAGCCTTAATTAAAATTCGTTCATGACAGAAAGCACTTTTGTGGATCATTGTATTCTACTTTTAAAACATCTTTCTAACCATATGCATTTCATAACAAACGGTTACAAACGCTTTTTATGATACCAACTCGCCCGATCCAACTAGGCAACGTGTTCCTTTAATAACGAAAGCATACCCTGGTGCGGTTTTGCTACATTAGCCAAAGTCAGTGACTCACGAGGCCAAAGAAAATCGATCGTTTGTTTCCCGGCAAGCGATTTATGAAAATTGATCTGAGAAACTTTTATTTGATTCATTCATTGTCAATAGAGTTAGGTATGGTAGTGACATCGAACAATACGTTTATATTCACGATTTGTGCCCCAAATCGCAAAAAAAAATCACGTAAATATTTACGTCAATAACTAATTCACGATTTCGGCGAATATTTTAAATAGGCCTAAATAAAAGTCTGGGGGAAAATCCATGAATTGTAAGAAAAAATATATATATCGTCTACATTTTACTATAACGAAAATCTGTTAGAAAAATAGTTTTAAAAATGCTGTAAAAAAACAAAAAATAGTAGTATCTCTTTCTTCGGGTAATTTTTATCTCGAAAGTCCACATTTCAAATAGGAGACACACCCGAGGGGGCAGCACACCCGAGGGGGCAGGTGACATTGAATTGGGGCGGGGGGGGGGGGGGGGTGATTGCAGAGGAGCTATGCGCCCGGAACCTCGAAAAACACTGGTGGTTTAAACTGATAGTTGATTAGCAGAATAGTATCCAGATATCCAGAATAGAATTCAGTTATCCAGTCTAATTAGCTGATTAACAGAATAGAATTCAGTTATCCAGTCTAATTAGCTGATTAACAGAATAGAATCCAGTTATCCAGTTAGCAGATAGGCAGAATAAAATCCCATGACCCACCCAGCTAGAGCAGAGCACCAAATTAATTCAGACACAAAGGCAATCTATACAGCAGGGCAGCCCCCACATATTTCCGGACCGTTATAAGGCATAATTATTCGTCTAAATTCATTAGACACATGCATGCACCGCGTGCAAATCGGGTCACTCAATCTAATAATAAATTACCAAATCATATTGTAAACATTGACGATTGAAGTTTGGATGAATAAATAAGCATATGTTAACTCCTGTTGAAATTAAAGGAAACGTTTCAAAGGCTGGTACATTGCTATTTAGTTGTTGCCAACAAAATAGACTATAATAGAGTAACTCATTTAGATGCCTCGTTCCTTCCCCGACCTTTCAATAATTAACTTCCAGATTATGCCCCTTTCCCATATTGATATCATTAGACTGCTTGGGTCAATCATGGAGCTATTATTATGCACCCCTCCCTCCAAAATTAATCCACCCCCCCCCCCCTTCCCAGCGGGCAAAATACGTTGAAATAACGTTGAAGCAACGTCATATTACGACGTTTGAGTAACGTTGAATGATGATTTGATTTGCAAATTGAAATAACGTTGAAATGCTGACGTAGATACAGCGTTGAACTCACTACATTGTTTCAATGTCGGCATTTATACGTTGTTTTAACGTCAAATTTCTACGTTGAAATAATGTTGAATAATGATTTGATTTGCAAATTGAAATAACGTCGAAATGCTGACGTAGATACAACGTTGTACTCACTAAATTGTTTCAATGTCGGCATTTATACGTGGTTTTAACGTCAAATTTCTACGTCGAAATAATGTTGAATTATTTGTATATGTTGGCTCAACATTGCTCCAACGTTGGGCCAACGTACCGTTAATCTAAAACAATAGGTTGTATGAATAAAAAGTTGTATTTTCTTTTACTTACAAATTTCAAGTGTTTACTACCACCCATTTGAAAAGAAAGTAAAATCTGTTACTGGAAGGAATTTACTAAATACCAAAAGGATATACTTTTACATAAAAAGTATTTACTTCAATTTTTAGTGTTTACTTATTTCCATATGAATAAAATAGAGAAAATACTACAAATACAAGTAAGTACTGGTAAATTTTCAAGGTAGCCCCAGAGCTACCTTGGGCACAGAAGTAAAGACACGTCTGAAGAAATGGCAGCGTTTATGAATATTCCTCACAGGATAAAAATTGATGTGCACTTGTGATTTGGTCAATAAGTGCACAATGATTTTTCAGAAGTTTAACAAAAACGTTTCGCTTTGATTCTGGAGATCCAGATGAATCTCCTTCATCAAACTGATGATTGTCAGAATCAAAATCTAAATGCTGCTTTGGGATGTGGGTGTGTGTGTGAGTAGGTAATCACATTCAAACCGGGCACCTATAACAAAAGAGGACAATAGGTCCATGGTTCGGGAAAGGTCCACGGTTGGAAATCGCGTACAAAACCAATGGGAGCTGTTGAGTATAAACAAAAGAGGGACAATAGGAGGTCCACGATTGCAGGCTGTTACACACTTCCCAGCTAACATGCATACGTTGGGCCAACGTCGGTAAACGTCGGCAAAGTCAGCATCAAAAAACGAACGTTGGTAAACAGTATGGAATACAACAGTTAGAATTACAACGTTGCCATAACTTAGTTATGCTTAGGGCAACCTAACGTCGGCTACTATAGGTTATTATGCCAATGTCGGTAAATGTTGTGCAGTGAAACAGGTCGTTTATGAACGTTGGCTCAACGTAGTTATAATACGGGCAACCTAACGTCGGCTTTCATAGGTTGTGTCAACGTCGGGAAATGTTTGTGCAGTATAACAGGTCAACTTCCAACGTTGGCTCAACGTTGTTAAAATACGGGCAAAATAATGTAACGACCAATAACAACTTAACACATTAAACAGGTGGCCCATCATGAGTGACCAACTACCACTACTGACCTCAACCTCCCCTGCTGACCTTCCCCACCAATAGTCGTAAACATCTTGACCATGATATTGTTCTAGGAAATGATATGTCTTCGGTCTTATGTATTTTCTCTGTGACATAATTTCTAAATATATACCTAACTCGAAACCCTTTATAACCTCCCCCAAGTTCTCATTCAGTGTTCTTGTTCTCAACTTGTTAACCAGAGACTTGCCTCTCACATATCTACGGAGCTAGATTTATCATAACCAGAGTCTTGCCTCTCACATATCTACCAGCTAGATTTATTGTACCTTACATTATATTGTATGTACATGTATGTTTACAACGTTGCTCAGAAGAATAAATTCACAACCGAGTTTCTACATACTCAAGCTTGTTCCTGTGAATCATTATATTTATTTTCATGAAGACACTCCCTCTCTGCTCCGGCACGCTCCACTAACACTAGAACAATTAACCAGGGGAGTAGATAATTGTCATTCAATATGCCACGATATTTCCTGCGTTACACTATAACGCTCCGCATCCTTAGGTTGTGCCAACGTCGGGAAATGTTGTACAGTTTAAGAGGTCACTTTTCAACGTTAGTACAACGTAGTTAATATACGGTCAGCCTAACGTCTGCATCCTTAGGTTGTGCTAATATAACGTCAGGAATTTTGGTGCCGTATAACAGGTCGATTTCCAACGTTGGCATAACGTAGTTATAATGTCGGCAAACTAACGTCCGCATTAGGTTGTGCCAACGTCGGGAAAAGTTGTACAGTCTAAGGGGTCACTTTTCAACGTTAGTACAACGTAATTAAAATATGGGCAAGCTAACGTCTGCATCCTTAGGTTATGCCAACGTCGGGAATTGTTGTTCCGTATAACAGGTCGATTTCCAACGTTGGCATAACGTAGATATAAGTTGGGCAACCTAACATCGGCGTCCTAAGGTTGTGCCAACGTCAGGAAATGTCGTGCAGTCTAAGAGGTCACTTTACAACCCAGATAACATTCATACGTTGGCCCAACGTTGAAATAAATGCAAATTTAAATTTGTGGGCGTGACTTAGAAGTGTGTAATTTTTCTTTGACAATACTTAAGCAAATTAATTGTTGAGTTTAGGAATTTCCAAGGCAAGTTTTTGTACTTTTGTGGATAATTCGTCTGTAAGAAAATATAAACATCAGAAATACAAAAAAACATTTGTCATTCCAATATGTTAATTAAGAAGTAAACAGTTTTAATTAAAAAAGGTGTAAACCATGACTGGAAAGTCTGTGGATCCTGGACTAGGCACTATAAATACACGACATGCAGTGCACAAGGGTGTATAGGCTTGTATAGGTTGTAGTTAGAATGTATTTAGTTAGTAGTATAGTCAATTACTTGTAAATAACAGAACTGATAATTCTAAATTAACATACACTAATTACTTGAATTAATTAAAAGAAAATTAATCTCTAAATCATAGTTTTAGATTATTCGTACTTTGGCCCGACGTTGGGGCAATGTTGGAAATAAACGTCAATACGACGTCAGCTGCCGACGTTGGGCCAATTAAAAAATATTATGTTTCCCATCGTTTCATTAAAACGACTAACGAACGTTAGACGTGCAGACGTCGGCAAAACGTTGGCCCAACGTCCTCGACGTTGGCCCGACCAAAAATGTGTACGTTTGCCAACGTTGGACCGACGTGAATGGGTGTTACAACACAAAGGGAAACTTTTGTTAAGATTCATTCAGCCATGGCAGACAGCTCCAAATCAGAAGTTTTTACTACAAAGCATTAAAGGCACTGAACACGTTTGGTAATTGTCAAAGACCAGTATTGTCACTTGGTGTATCCCAACATATGCATAAAATATCAAACCTGTGAAAATTTGGGCTGAATTGGTCATCGAAGTTGTAAGAAAATAACGAAAGAAAATACACCCGTGTTGCACAATTTGTGTGCTTTCAGATGCCAATAAAAGACTTCTTGCATGAAGTCTTTTATTATTTTAGTGAGAAATTACCTCTTTTTAAAAAACTACGTTACTTCAGAGGGAGTCGTTTCTCACAATGTTTTATACTATCAACAGCTCTCCTTTGCTCGTTACCAAGTAAGTTTTTATGCTAATATATATTTTTGGGAATTACCAAACGTGTTCAGTGCCTTATAAGTAAAAGAAAACGTTTATTCATACGGAATTAAGAAGATGCTGGTACTGAATGCTTCTACTTGGAAGTTGATGATTTTACTTTTTGCTAATACTTTTCAGAATTTACTACTTTTTATTCATACGACCCAATGTCTTAGAGTTGACCTTTCCATGATAATTAATTCAAGTTATTATGCTTATTTGACTTATAAGGTATATTATATACATGTATAACAAAATACATTCTACACTCACTACAACTTATACAGGCCTATGCACCCTTCTCCATTGCATGTCTTGTATTTATATAGTCAGGATCCACAGAATTTCCAGTCATGGTATACACCTTTTTAAAATAAAACTGTTTACTTTTTAATTCACATATTGGAGTGTCAAATGTTTCTTTGTACTTTTGATGTATATATTTTTCTACAGACGAATTAAACACAAAAGTTCAAAAAGTTCAACCAAATTGTTTTGATATTGTCTAAGAAAAAATCATACACTTCTAAGTCCCGCCCACAAATTTGCATAAGTTTCAACGTTGTCCCAATGTTGTCCCAACAATAGACCGATCCATTAAGCCCCGCCTCCTTACGAGTTGACAAATCACAGCCCCGAAACCCGATCACCATTAGTGCAAAGATCACCAAACGGCTCAAATGGTGATCAGATTTCGCGGTTGTGATTGGTCAAAGAGAAATGGGCGTGGCTTAATGGATCGGTGTATTGTCTCAACGTTGGCTCAATTTTAGCATCTTGTCAAAAGGCGCTCAAAACCCCCAGTAGGAATGTATAGCTTTTTGCTTGCCAAATAATTATGCAACAAAGAAATTATATAAAATTAGGTTTGAGATGTTGCGTTAATTACCTGAACTTAGTGTAAAAACCATATTTCCATACAAATTGTACACAAAAATAATTGTCCCCCAAAATGTTGAATTTTAACATCTTGTCAACACTGTGCTCAAAACCCAGTATGAATGTACAGTTATAGCTTTTTGCTTGCCAAATGTATAGTTTGAGATGTCGCATATCATTTATCTGAACTTAGTGTAAAAAGCATATTTCCATTCAAATAACACAAAAATAATTATCCCCAAAATGTTGAATTTTAACTTCTTGTCAACGAGTGCGTGAAAACCTAGTATGAATGTAAAGCTTTTTGCTTGCCAAATGTTAATTCAACATAGGAATTATACAAAATTTAGTTTGAGGCTGTGACATAAATTCAAACAATAACATGTTCCTTTGTTTCATTCGAATCTGCGTATAACACTATTTCTACCTCCATGACAACATGTATATAAGATTGTTTGTCTCCTTGCTCTATATGGTTAGACATAGTCCGCAGCTGCGTTTGTGCTACTTACGGTGATGCTCGATGGGATCCCAGTTGCATAAAATATTACTAGTATTATATAGGTTTTCTCGGTCAATTTCGGCAAATAATGATGAGCAGCCAATTTAACCACCACGCTATTCTATTTCGCGCGAAATCGAATGCTACTAAAAAGGGTCATTCGATTTCGTTTTATGACTAGTCAAATGTACTGTTGCGTCATTCGATTTAACAAAATAATCATTCAATTTAACGATTCATCAAAGCAGCATTCAAATTCGCCGGAGCTTTTTGAGGCGTGTGTTTAGTCATTCAAATTCATTTTTGGGCAGTCATTTCTGTAATTTGTGCAATCTAAAAAACGCTTTGTTAATAAGGCATATACGGTTCACTTATTTGCACTTGAGTCACTTTGTACTTCGAAGACGAGCTTTTGCTACAGTTTTACACGTATATTTCAATAAGTTTGCAGCTTGTGGTACAACCATACCTAAACATATACCTAAACATATACGCCAAGATGTCTGGCACGCCAACAGATTGATGGTTGAGGAAGAAACAACATAAACAACAAAAACCAGGAAAAACATAAAGAAACACCCCATTCAAACACAATACAAAATTAGGCCAGTTAACCAATAAAGATCCCCCCAAAAAAGAATATAGGAGAAAACAAAGAAGAAAAAACATCATGGGCCCCATGTAAAGTCTCCTGGAACCATAAATAAAGAAAATAAGGTTTGCCTGAATTAAAGTGAAGATACGAAACAGTTGCCTAATACAGATTATCTGTTTATTCGTATTTCTTTAGTCGTACTTATTTGAATTCTCATTTAGCGAAATTGATTGCCTCTTTACGAAATTGAAAAAAATTAAACCAGTAAAATCTCCAGTCGAACCAGCTTTGCTAAATTGAATGATGATTGTGCGTCACGAAAAAGAATTACGATATGCTAAATTGAACACAGTGCAAAAGGAATTTGAATGCCTCAATACGAAATTGAATGCCCGAATTCTGAATTTGAAACGCAGTACTGGAGAGGCAAAATAGCTTTAATTCGAACGCACGAAAATGAAATCGGCTGCTCATTTGCCGAAATTGACCGAGAAAACCTATATTATCCATATTACATTATTTGTTGATTGACTAATTTGTTTATTGTTAACTATTGTTGCAATATATTCCCCGACATCTCTCCTCTCTCATTTGCATATTCATTTGGCATAACGGGTTTTAGAACTATATTGGTTTCACCAGCAGCCTCGAGTTTCCCTTTCTGTTTTGCCATGAAACTTTTTGAAAGTAAGTCTCGCTTCTAGTTAGTTTTTTAAATCTTTTCTTGCTGTCGAGGGCCACGTACCTGGTACATGACGTAGTGTTCCCTCGCCCACTCACACAACACCTGGCAGTGCAAATTACACTATCACTATAGCTATCTCTCTGGAGCATCAACAGTGGTGTTGCTAAAGTGAAACAATTAGGTCGATGGGAAAACCCCAATGGCTGATTTCGCAATGAATGTTTATTTGTCACGTTGCCTCAGTCAAATCAGATTACTTTCTCGTGTTATAAAAGCAGACGTAAAAGACGAAAGGCTACATTTTTCGAACGACGAATTCGAAGCCCGAGAAGAAACGATATCCGTCCCGGCGTATTTCAACACACTCGATCACGTACTGACTCGTAACTTGAACAACAGCACTGCATCCTTCCCTTCAAAAGTTTTATTGAGGCCGTTTATAGTTTTAATCATTCGAGATAGACATTGTTGTCACAAGGTAAGAATTTGTTTTGTTTTGACATAAGATTAAGAATCGTTGGAGAATCCATTTTCAACTTTGTACACTATAACTTGTGCAAATATATGATGTGGGTCCTTGTGACCAGTGATAATTACATTCAATAACAACATAATGTTAAATCATAGAGAAAGGATGTTCTATCACCTGCCCCCGATTTCACGAAACTCATCGCAAGAAGCGATCGATGCATCGTATGGTTTGTGATGCGTCGCACACCTAAGACACGTCGCGGCTGCGACGAGTTCTACATTCCGTTTCTAAGCGCGACGAGTCGCAACTCAAAACCATTTTCACTCTTAATAAAAACAACCCTTTGGACGAGGATGAATCGCTAAAGTTGTGTGGCTGTTTTGTGTTGTATACAACTTGGTCATGAAACAGTCGTGTATACATGTAGTTCATTCAAGATCAAGATGGTGGAGAGTGAAATGTCGTCTGCTAAAAGTACTCAAAGTAAGTATTGTTGTTGATAAGAGTTTCTGTCGATCTTTTGGGTTACATTTTTAGAAATTCATACAAGTATTCCTAGTGCAAATGATTACATTACAGTCAGTCGCTACGATAACGACTTGTTATCATAATCATTAGGTCAACAAGAAGGCATTGTGTATTCTGAACAATGCTGAATCAAGCATATCAAGCATTTTGCAAGCATTTGCGCGTTATCAAATGAAACATCGCTTCCTTAAGACGACCCTTTGGGTAGTCGTAACTTACGACGTGTTCTTCCTCTTAGTCAAGGAACTTGCGACGTATCCGACGCATCGTAACTTTGAAATCGTTTTTATACGCATCGCAACTTAAGACGTGTAACCGGTCGTATCTTGCGTTTACGACGCGTCGCAGCGCTTCGTGAAATCGGGGGCAGGTTATTATTGTATGGTCATGTCATGATCCGACTCTCAGTAATATCGACAGGTGCCCTGCCTCAAACCGTGTAGTCGTAACGGTTCAGGCAGGTTACCCGTCTAAAATTTTAGACAGGTGCCCTGCCTCGACCGTTACGACTACCCGGTTTGAGTCAGGGCACCCGTCGATTATACGGGTGCCCTGCGTCAAACCGCGCAATCGTCACTGTCGAGGCAGGGCACCCGTCTAAAATTTTAGACGGGTAACCTGCCTGAACTGTTTCGACTACACGGTTTGAGGCAGGGCACCTGTCGATATTAATGAGAGTCGGATCATGACATGACCATACAATAATAACCTGGGGCGCTAGTACGATCGATGATGTAAACATTTCGAAAAAAGGAGTACAGTGCTGAGTGCCCAGTTACTGGGTCTACCTCAGTACTTATACAGCAGTAAAAATATACAAAAAGTACGTAAACTAGTTAGACCAAAGTAACTGGGGCACTGGCAATCTCCTTTAAAAAAATATTTTGAACGATGACGTCAACATTTATTTTTAAAAGAATACAGCGCCCCCAGGTACTGGGTCTAGTACACAGTACTACCACTACCACACGGGTACTATTACTTGCACCAGCATGACTAGTACTAAAGGGGTCTAACACTGGTCTTGTGTACTGTTAACAAAACTTAGTGGCTGGATTACAGCCAGTAACCAGCAGGATGAGTGCCCTTTGCCCCCTCTTCACCACCCCACCCTAATGAGATCAACAAAATGCACAACGAAAAAGGAATGGTTTGTCTTTTCCCCCACTTGCCACCACCCCCCCCCAATGAGATCAAAAAAATGCACAACGAAAAGGGAATGGTTTGTCTTTTCCCCCACTTGCCCCACCCCCTAAAAATGAAAATGTCTTGTTACGTCTTTCCTCCCTGGTTATGCCGTTGGCCAAACTCATAATACAAAAGTCTACAGCTCCATGACACTGTGGTCAAGTTGTTTTTAAAACAGCAGGACTTGTAATCACAAGGTTATGGGTTCGAATCTAGCCAAGCTAGTCACTTGTGGGAGCTTTGCCGAGTTCCCTTGTTGGGAATACAAACAAACAAACAAACAAACAAACAAAGCACCAACAGGCACTTCGTACGTGTCCTATTTGGAGAAAAAAAAATTGAATTATAGGCCTATACTGCAAACTTTACAATTTAAACCTACACTGTACAAACTGAAAAACTATGTTTGGGCTGTGCAACATAAAATCAATTATCCGTTTTCAGGGGGTGCAAGTATCTGTATGCACATCATTATCACATACATTTAGTTTGTGATGTGGCACTTGACTTTTTAGAGGCGGCAAAACACGATGCTGGGCCATCAAATTAATGACGAAACAGACGGCAGGAGTAGAAGCTCTCCTCTGATGTCATTGTTTCGCAAGATCAAACCCAAACGGCGCCATCGCTCTGGAAGCCACAACTCCCCAAAGAGCCAGAGACAAAGGAAAGTGGAAGAAAGAGCTGGAAATGAACGAGAACGAGACAGCGAAACGTCATCTGTGGTAAGTACATGATGTGTACAAACATGAAAATGTAAAACCATGCATTAAAATTGCTTTATAGACTGGTAACTCACTGTATAAATAAAATAAAAAATGTACAAAAAAGTAGGTTGGGAATTAAAATTTTAGTTTTTATAGCCGTAATTCTTTTCAGTTTAATTTATAATTTAATTAATATGGCAGTATTTGACACCCCCCCTTGCATTTCAAAGACCCCTGCAGGCAAGGCTAAGGTATGTTGTTTGCATTAACTCGCATACTCTAGTGGAACCAGTTGAGTCACCTCAAATGGGGAATCACCTATTTCTCTAGTCTCTTGGTTGATGATGAAATCATCATATGACCAACTAGACTGATAGGAACCCTCTCTCATTGTAAAAACACATTTTTTGCTTGAAAAACGAAAGCAGTTCTTTGAAATTGTGGGCCATGTCAAGTGATGATGACATAATGGAATGTAGTTGAAGAAATTTCCAGCAGTATTTTTCATTAACAATCCTACATGTACATGTACATACATGTACATGTACATGTACATACATGTACATGTACATACATGTACATGTGCAGTAATTTTACACTGGCTCAACAACCTTGATGAATCTGACTTGACCTTTTATGGAAGCCCTACTTGTGTCCTGTTGAGGGGATGGGCCATACACAAAGGGTTTGCCCTTAACTTGTTTTTAAACTGACTATTCTTTGTGATCAGACATCACTTGGGTACATTCTCTGTAGCTTGTCTGTTGTTCAGTCCTGTGTCTGCCAGATTTGTACAAGCCCATATTCCCATAATTCATAGGGATGTTGAATTAGCCAGCTGGGCCACTTGAGCAAATATTTACTGGTCGTCAGCTGAAAAGCCAGACAAAGTTGTTGCCATTTTCTGGCCAGTGGACCACTAGGCCTGAAAAAAATAGTTTTGTTTCCTGTAACCCAATCTCTGTTGAAAAACCTCTTACCAATTTTTATTGATAATTTGAAATTTTCTTTCCTGACTGACTGCATGTTTCACTTCTATTATTACTAAAATTCAAGACTTACAGTTTAAAACTAAAATATTTTATTACATCAATTATGTAGCTCAATTGAATTCATTTCCACCTGTGCAATTACATGCTGATCTGGGAGTCAAAATTTGTATCCTGTTTTGTGCACTATGTTTCAAAGCAATTGCAGACGTGATTATGTAGATCAATTTTTGAGGGGCGGTCAATTATTATGGCAGCCTGATCTATGAGGCCCTGGACAAAAAGTATCCATCAGAACTTGTGATTCATGTCAGTTTTTCTGATTGATGAGATGCAACTTGTGAGTCTTGTGATTTGTGTCACACAATAAGACTCAAATTACATGCAGATGCAATGTCACATGACAGAGAACTTATGTTGACGTTTCAACTCAAATTGCATTCATGTGATTTGGCCTTTTGGTTGTTGTTGGTAGTCACCTGACTGCTCTGCAGGTGCTGTTAAAAAAGAATATATAAAATCCCTGAAAATTTTTTGAGTGATGATGCAATTTAGTAAAAGCCCCTCCCGTAAACAATTTACAATACTTTGTTTGGATCTTTCACTTTTAAAGTTTGAAACTGGTAAAAGCTAAAACTGGTTAAAAAGATTGTAAAAGAAAATATGCCAGGAGCAAGGTCGCTGGCATTGTGATTTAATTGAATGAAATAGCCCTATGACTAGACAAATATGCAGAGGGAAATCAATATTTTTTTGTCAGCTGTAATCAGTTTCAATTCTCACTGGAAAAAACATAGGTCCCACATTATAAGGGCGAAAACCCCACTGTTGACTTCTTACAAAAAGGTAGATCAGGTGCCTGGTGATAATCTGATGATGCAATTGGGAAGAGGGTTGTGAACTTGCTGGGTGCTCAGTCACAGAAGTTGCGGGTGGAAATCCCCAAGCTTCATGTGGTCTGCTCTAATCAGTGTCATGCCTCACTTGAAAAGTTTGTTACCCTGTAGGTACTTTTGGTCCCATGTCGGGGCAAAAAAACGCCCACTGTTTTTTTTTATCAGGTGCCTGGCGGTAATCGTGATGATGCAATGGGGAGGAGGGTTTGTGAATCTGCTTTATGCTTAATGGCTAGATGGCAATGAAATACGGAAATCCCCACAGTATGCTCTACTTTGCCCTTGTTGGCCCATGTGAGTGCACTACATGTAGGTGTGATGTTTTGAGTTAGATTCAAGAGTCAAAGATGCAAAATATTGTTGTCATGATAAATAGCATGAAATTTGTCTTCCCCAAGTATAAAGGAGATTAAATACAAGTAAAAGGCACAAAAAACAATGACCAACAAGAATACAAATTTATAAATTTACAGAACGATGTAAAAGGTTGAGGGCATATATATATACAGAGCTTAAAATATACAAAACATAAACAACTGCACCACGTTATCTCGATCGTCTACTGCTAAAAAGGTTAGTTGCACTTGGTAAAACGGAATCTTTAAATTTGTTGGTCTTTAGACAAAGTTGTCAGCCATGTCTGAGTGGTTTCAAACAATTTGAGAGTTGAGAGACTAAGTATTTATTATACGATTGGTAATTATTGAAAAAATGTTGCTAGTTAATTGCAATTTTCATTTGCTTAAAAAAAAGGGGGGGGGAACAACAGCATTTACCCAGGGTCTCTTAGTCTTACCCAGCACTTATGTAGCTATCCCTGCATTTTCTCTTCCCACTTCTAAAAACAAATTATCATTTTTTTTTTTTTTTAACAAAACAAGCACAAACCTATTCTAAAAGCAAAAGACCAGGCCTGGAATTCCATCTTTGAGAAGCCAAGGCCATTTTCATTTTGCAAAGGGCACTTCTAATGCAAAATCTCTGGGAAACTTAAAGTCTAAGGGGCAAGGCCAAGACCAGGGCCCAATTTCATAAAGCCTGTAAGCACAAAAACTTGCTCAGCGCAGAAAAGTATTGCTTAGCAGAAACAGGTTACCAGCCAAAATTACATAAGCTTTGCATTGTTGTGACTGGTGCCCCCTCAATTTTTGCTTAGCATAGAAATTTTTCAAGCAGAATTTTCTGCTAAACAGCTTTATGAAATTGGGCCCTGGGCCCAATTTCATAAAGCATGTAAGCACAAACACTTGCTAAGCACAGAAAAATATTGCTTAGCTGGTTACCAGCCAAAATACCATAAAGTTTACATTGTTGTGACTGGTCCCCCACTCATTTTTTGCTCAGCATAGATATTTGCTAAGCAGTATTTTCTGCTTAACAGCTTTATGAAATTGGGCCCAGGGCAACAGAGGCCATGGCCTTCGTAGTCTCCATGTAATAACAGGCTTGAAAGATATCTTTCAAAAACACTATCATTGATTACAAAAAAAATAAATAGGCCTACAAAAAATAAATACAAGTACTGTAAAATCAATCACGAGGGTATGTTAGTTTGTTTTACCTTGGTTTTTGACTGAGTCTGTCATCTTCATAAAATGCAAGTAAGGCTCAAGTTACATTTATTGTCACCCATCAGAGAACTTTGTTAACGTTCTCGAATTGCATCATGTGATTTGCCATGTGGTTGGTTGTTGGTAGTCACATGTTTGCATTACAGAGGAAGGTCCAACCTTTACAGTATTTGTCCATAAAACTATCCATAATTGACCCAGGTTGGACATTCCACTGACTTTTGTGAGCTTTGATTTTTTGTTTTATATGTATCTTTCAATAGTAGCAATCGCAACCAGTTTAATAATCAACTGTTCAGGGTACATTCAAACACTCAAAAATAATTTAACAAATTGTTTAAATCATCTAAAATGGAAGAAATGTGAGTGTTTTAAACAAGTTGTTTGCACAGTTTTTTTGTAGCCAACAGGGCAAGTTCAGAAGTGATGTTTTGTCAGCTGTAATCAGTTTCAATTCTCACTGGAAAAAACATAGGTCCCACATTAAGGGCGAAAACGCCCACTGTTGACTTCTTACAAAGAGGTAGATCAGGTGCCTGGTGATACTCTGATGATGCAATTGGGAAGAGGGTTTGTGAACTTGCTGTGTGCTCAGTCACAGAAGTTGCAGTTGGAAATCCCCAAGCTTCATGTGGTCTGCTCTAATCAGTGTCATGCCTCACTTGAAAAGTTTGTTACCCTGTAGGTACTTTTGGTCCCATGTCAGGGCAAAAAACGGCCACTGTTTTTTTTTATCAGGTGCCTGGCGGTAATCGTGATGATGCAATGGGGAGGAGGGTTTGTGAATCTGCTTTATGCTTAATGGCTAGAATGGCAATGAAATACGGAAATCCCCACAGTATGCTCTACTTTGCCCTTGTTGGCCCATGTGAGTGCACTACATGTAGGTGTGATGTTTTGAGTTAGATTCAAGAGTCAAAGATGCAAAATATTGTTGTCATGATAAATAGCATGAAATTTGTCTTCCCCAAGTATAAAGGAGATTAAATACAAGTAAAAGGCACAAAAAACAATGACCAACAAGAATACAAATTTATAAATTTACAGAACGATGTAAAAGGTTGAGGGCATATATATATATACAGAGCTTAAAATATACAAAACATAAACAACTGCACCACGTTATCTCGATCGTCTACTGCTAAAAAGGTTAGTTGCACTTGGTAAAACGGAATCTTTAAATTTGTTGGTCTTTAGACAAAGTTGTCAGCCATGTCTGAGTGGTTTCAAACAATTTGAGAGTTGAGAGACTAAGTATTTATTATACGATTGGTAATTATTGAAAAAATGTTGCTAGTTAATTGCAATTTTCATTTGCTTAAAAAAAAAGGGGGGGGGGGAACAACAGCATTTACCCAGGGTCTCTTAGTCTTACCCAGCACTTGGCTATCCCTGCATTTTCTCTTCCCACTTCTAAAAACAAATTTTTTTTTTTTTTTTTTGGTAAACAAAACAAGCACAAACCGGGCCAAACTATTCTAAAAGCAAAAGACCAGGCCTGGAATTCCATCTTTGAGAAGCTAAGGCCATTTTCATTTTGCAAAGGGCACTTCTAATGCAAAATCTCTGGGAAACTTAAAGTCTAAGGGGCAACAAAAAAGGCCAAGACCAGGGCCCAATTTCATAAAGCCTGTAAGCACAAAAACTTGCTCAGCGCAGAAAAGTATTGCTTAGCAGAAACAGGTTACCAGCCAAAATTACATAAGCTTTGCATTGTTGTGACTGGTGCCCCCTCAATTTTTGCTTAGCATAGAAATTTTTCAAGCAGAATTTTCTGCTAAACAGCTTTATGAAATTGGGCCCTGGGCCCAATTTCATAAAGCATGTAAGCACAAACACTTGCTAAGCACAGAAAAATATTGCTTAGCTGGTTACCAGCCAAAATACCATAAAGTTTACATTGTTGTGACTGGTCCCCCACTCATTTTTTGCTCAGCATAGATATTTGCTAAGCAGTATTTTCTGCTTAACAGCTTTATGAAATTGGGCCCAGGGCAACAGAGGCCATGGCCTTCGTAGTCTCCATGTAATAACAGGCTTGAAAGATATCTTTCAAAAACACTATCATTGATTACAAAAAAAATAAATAGGCCTACAAAAAATAAATACAAGTACTGTAAAATCAATCACGAGGGTATGTTAGTTTGTTTTACCTTGGTTTTTGACTGAGTCTGTCATCTTCATAAAATGCAAGTAAGGCTCAAGTTACATTTATTGTCACCCATCAGAGAACTTTGTTAACGTTCTCGAATTGCATCATGTGATTTGCCATGTGGTTGGTTGTTGGTAGTCACATGTTTGCATTACAGAGGAAGGTCCAACCTTTACAGTATTTGTCCATAAAACTATCCATAATTGACCCAGGTTGGACATTCCACTGACTTTTGTGAGCTTTGATTTTTTGTTTTATATGTATCTTTCAATAGTAGCAATCGCAACCAGTTTAATAATCAACTGTTCAGGGTACATTCAAACACTCAAAAATAATTTAACAAATTGTTTAAATCATCTAAAATGGAAGAAATGTTAGTGTTGTAAACAAGTTGTTTGCACAGTTTTTTGTAGCCAACAGGGCAACTTCAGAAGTGATGTTCACAAGCCCGCAGCATTTTGTACTAGACCATAGTATAGCCCTTTTTCACACTGTCTCCGTGGAATACAGCTGCGGGGAGGCACCAGGATTTTTTTTTTTACCCCATGGTTACCCTGGCGCTTGTTCACACTGTCCCCCACCTAGGTCCCTTTCCCACGGGGTTCCGTTTGCATGTTTCAAGAATACCCCAGGGTTTTACCACTTAGTCATTCTCCAGTGGCTATTCCCCCGGTATGCCCATTTGTGTGGTACATATAGATCAGGAGTAAAATGATCCAAGTGTGAAAAGGTTGGCTGTTATTTCCCAGGGTTGCCCCCAGGGTTCCCCCCGGGGAATATAGTGTGAAAAGGCCTGTTGTATGCTGGGCTAGTGTTAAGGATGAGCACTGACCATAACAACTTGTTAACTGTCCTTTAAAAACAAGTTGAAAGGTATAGACCATGTAACCAGGAGACATCACATGTTAACAAAAGAGTCACAGAGCCTGAACTTCCTGCAGGCACAATTTGTACACAGCTCACTGAAAGAAACATAAAATCTTGCATTTTATGGAGACTGCATGCACTGTCTGGTTTTTTTCAACTTTTGATACTAAGAAAGACGGCACATCTCAAAACTTATACATCTGTTATTTTCATAACTCTTGAATTTATGTGGCTACTATGGCACATAATGTAAAACTTCCCAGAATGGCCAGTGGGTATAGTGACAGGAAATGCCCTGGAATCCAACGTCACTCTTTTTGTAAACATGTAGTTTACATGGTCTGTATACTGTGAAGCTTGTGGTAACTTCCTTAAGGAAGTTCAAGTCTCTATGGATTTCACATCAGTTTGTACATCCTCACTTTCACTTAAAATCTGATCATGGTCAATCTGGTTTTTCTTTCAAAGTATTTATAATTTTGTGAGTCACATGCTAGTTGACTTGCCTGACTGTGTGGTTTAGAAGAGTCAATCCTCCGAGAGCTGAACACATCAAGTGGTTTGTTCATATGCAACAGACGTGAACAGGCGTAGCTTGCAAATTACATTGAAAGTCTGTGATAAATTTTCTGCCAGACAACTACACTAACTGCAGATATGGAGGTCTGTGTGATGTACATCTTTGTAACTTTGCCACCTCATAGTAAAGGCTTTGACAGCTTTTTACTGCTCCTACGCATTCTTCAGCATTGCAGGTTAAGCCAGTGATCATAGCCAAAGCTGCCTCATAGTAAAGGCTTCGACAGCTTAATACTTCTTCGCATTCTTCAGCATTGCAAATTAAGCCAGTGATCATAGCCAAAGCCGCTTCATAGTTAAGGCTTCGACAGCTTACTACATGTACTTCTACTCATTATTCAGCATAAGCCAGTGATCATAGCCAAAGTCACAGCCGCATCATGACTCAAGGCCGGAATTCCAGGCGTCCGTTGTGCGTTCCGCGAAATTAAAGCACATGCCAGCAACGCATAGTTTCAATTCAAATGTATCCGTATTACACACTGCGTTATTCATAAAAATTA
The DNA here is from genome assembly GCA_037783415.1 of Leptasterias polaris. Classification (NCBI taxonomy): domain Eukaryota; kingdom Metazoa; phylum Echinodermata; class Asteroidea; order Forcipulatida; family Asteriidae; genus Leptasterias; species Leptasterias polaris. Next base: position 1,155,191 of record JAZGTN010000152.1, on the reverse strand, counting down.
TGTGCATTGCTTTCCATTTATTTCATTTTGAATGTTGAATGATTACACATTGTGCGGAACGCATGATGGACACATGGATTTTCCAGCCAAATTCCCTTGCATTGGGGGAAAACTGGCTGCGCAAGAAAAGTTGCATAACATTCACATTAGACTTTGTACCAAATAGTTCTTAATGGAGGATTGGTTTTTTTCTTCAAGTTTTGTTGTTGTTGTTGTGGGGGGGGGGGAGGTGGGCTTCAGGAGGGCAGGGTTCCAACAGTGTCAGCATTAGGAAGCTCACTGCAGTGTAATTTTACGAACCTTTGTTTCCTCAAATTTATTGTGTCTTTCTTGTGTTTTTCTACAACAGAGCTCGGACTCGACTGTAGAATCTGAAGTTGCATGTACGGAGGAGATGAGTCTGACTCAGATGACTATTGCCTCTGGCTGTCCCTCATCATGTGATGTTACAATAAAGGTAAGTTTAAAACAAAAATTTGAATTAGCTGTTGCACACTGCTTACTAACCAAAGGGACCTTTTCTGTGTGCTTTCTCCCTCTCTCACTCTTTCTCTCTCTTCATCTTTTTCCACTTGACTTCTTCTGTTCCACCAGTTTATCTGTTTTGTGTGTTGTGTTGTCATTTAACCTTCGAGAAAAACTCTGCTATAGGGTCGAAATGTCAGGCCATTAACTAATTTTTGCATTTGAAAAAGAAACTTAAAACCTATGTTACAAGGCAGGGTATACTTTTGGTAATTGTCAAAGACCGGTATCCTCACTTGGTGTATCCCAACATATGCATAAAATAACAAACCTGTGAAATTTGGGCTCAATTGGTCATTGAAGTTGCAAGAAAATGATGAAAGAAAAAACACCCTTGTTGCATAGAATAGTGTGCTTTCAGATGCCTGAGAAAGGCTTCATGCATGAAGCATGTCTGAAGCCTTCTTCAGATTTAAATTTTGGGGTGGAAAATTACCTCTTTCTCTAAAACTACATTACTTCAAAGGACGTCGTTTCTAACAATGTTTTATAATAACAACAGCTCTCCAGTGCTCTTTATCAAGTAAGTTTTTGTGGTCAATAACTTATGGAGTAACTACCAAAGGTGTACACTCCCTTTAAAGTGACTTTTCAAAAACCCCATCGAGAAGAAAGGAGAAAACAATGACTGCCTGTTGTCATTCTAATAACTTGGTTTCTCTGGTCTGTTTGTAGGCGCCAGGGAATGGAGAGATTGTTTCTCTTGTCTCAGAGAAGAGCACACAAGGAGATGGAATGCTACGAGTAACTTCAGAACAATGGGAGGGTATGGGCGAACAAGAGTTGTTTAAAGTTGACTGCATGGGGCAATACAATGATCCAGCAAGTAAGTACACCCCCCTAAAAAACTCTCTTTTTTGTGTATAAATGCAAAAACATACTTGTAGGTAGTTGTACTAGGAACCCAGAACACTTATCGTGGAAGAGTATGGATTAACCCTGGTGTTTCTTACATGTAGCACGCACCTCGTTGGCAGGTTACCTCAGGCTTGCGAGCTACAGTGATTAAGTTCACTTATGAGGCATCCATGGTTTCAGTACCAGAAATATAATAAAAATAGTAACAAAAATACATGGGAAATTTACATTTACCGTTCCCACAACATTTTCTTCGTGGGCATTTTCGTATGGGGGTGGATGGCCACAAAATCTCCAGTAGGATCCTGTGGGAAAACTTGTGTTAAATTTCCCATAGGATTTGGTATGTGATTTTCCGTAAGGAATCCGAGTGCCGATGCATTCAGTCTGCAGTAACACCATGTGTGTATCTCTGTGTCAATTTGTTCTTGAGAACTTTTCATTTATTCTACTGCCAATGAGTATATTTTGGAATTCGGGAGACTACTTAGTTCTGAAAAACTGTCCTGCTTATTAAGCACTACCTGGGAAGGCAAGAAATTGGCCTGAACTACTGCTCTCCTGACGATGAATAGAGCAGGCTAGTCGAAACTAAAGACCAATTAAAATAACTCACCAAGCAGCAGTGAAGTTAAAAATCCCCGTGATCCACAAAGCAAAAATAAAGTTTATAATTTATACATTTTTGTTCTTTATATTCACTTCACAGCCAAATTCTTGTGGCTCAAACATCGACCCACAATAAAAAAACACGAGAACTGCTTGGGTGCATTTCTTAATGCGATAGATCCCTCCAAAGAGAGTTCAACAGGCACTCCGGAGGAGCAATACCCACTCAGGCTCTGCTGTCATAGAATGAAGGATGGAAAGATTCATTTGGCAGCGCACAAGGTTCGTGATTACTCTTGCTATTTGTTCTACTGCCGCGGTGTAGATTTCGGAATCGGAAGACTACTAAGGCCTTTCCGTTGCAACTGCTTACCAACCAAAGGACCTATGGTATAAATGCAAAAAAAAGTTAATGGCCTGATGTTTTGACCCTTTCTCAACAACATACAGGCATGCAACTTTTCCTCTTTTCCGCTGATTTCCTCTTTTTTATTCTCAGTTTTACCATTCAAAATTGTACAAAATCATTGAAATTTTGTAATTTCCTCTTTTTTGGTGAAGTTACAGTTGCATGCCTGAACATACATAAACAGTTATACAAGTGTAACAAAAGTAGTCAAGTGGAAATACATTTAGAGCGAGAGAGAGGCAGAAAGCACACAGAAAAGGCAAGGAATGAACATTGAATAGGAGAAAAGGGGGCATTGGAAGGAAGGGGCTGGTTTGACCACAAGAAGTTGGAAGCACAAAGGACAAAATCAAAGGTGGCAAGAGGGAGAAAAAGTAATTGATTAGTGAAAAATGCAGACTGAAAAGGAGAATATCTGTGGGAAAAAGGAGGATGCCAAGACAAAAGGTAACAATAGTAATTTCTTTCTTGGATGTTCAAACCATGCGATTGAATGATCTGGCGGCACCTTATCCACAGTTTAACCCTCAGACGAACAGTCTCTCTGTTAATATTATTATTAATCTTCAATTCCAGGTGCCAAAAGGAGCTGAAGGAATGGAAGAACTTCTCTACGTATGTAAACTCACAGACAGAAGTGGTATCATCACGATGCAAGAAAATGTCTCCTGTTCAGGCGAACCCTTGGCCGGATCTTACATCGGTTCTACAAACGATGGTCAGATCCAAATGTTCCAACCCAGTCAATATGAACCTTACACCGCCAACCCGTTTGCGTATTTCTGCATCATGGACTTGGCCGGGGTGAACACAGAACCCTCAAAGCGGATGAACGGAGAGAAATAAGCATGGTTGAGGCTTGTTTGGGTTTTTTCTGCTTTTGTTGAAAATGTTAAAAAGCTTCAGTGTCGCGAGAACTGGTGTGAAATACCTACAAAAGGATGTAGATTGAGTGCAGGCACGGATCCGGGGGTGTAAGGTCAAGGGGTCCAAAAAACTGCTTTTGACTTGCCCTATCACAACACGTATGTTACTAATTTTGCTACAAACCTTTGCTTCCCAGCGGATACTGCCCATCTGTTTAGTACGTGCAAACAATTCCTTTCTTCTGGAAGAACCCCCCCCCCCCCTCACTCACACACACAAGTGTGTAACAGCCTGCAATCGTGGACCCTCCTTTGTTCAACTCTTTGTGATAGCAACCGTGGACCACAAAGCTTTCCTTTGTGATAGCAACCGTGGACCTATTGTCCTCTTTTGTTATAGGTCCCCGGTTTGAATGTGGTTACCTACTCACACACACACGCCGCACCCCAGTTAATTCCTTGAGTGTTGTAACATAAATTGCACTCTACCCTCAACTTGTAGCAGTCATGATGTTGCATTTTACCAGAGCCCAATTTCATAGAGCCGATTAAGCACACAAAGTAGCTAAGCACAACAAAATTATGCTTACCAGAATAACAAGAGCAGGACTCAATTTCACAAAGCACTAAGATTCATCTGAATATGAGTTATCAATATTGCCATAGAGATTTGTATTGTGCCATCACACTTTGCTTAGCAATTTAGATTAGATCAATCTTAGCTCTTTGTGAAATCGGCCTCAGCCAAATTACCATTCCACATAACATTTTGTGACTGGCATCCTGCTCATTTCTGCTTAGCAGACAATTGTTAAGCAATATTTGCTGCTTAAGCAGCTCTATGAAATTGGGCCCGGGTACGATTAAATGTACAATGAACCTCTTGAAACAAGTTCGTTGCTTCTGGAATTCAGCAAAATTTATTGTTTTTAATCAGTCACTTCTGTGGTTAACCATTATCTATCAACAAGTTTTTGATCGACCACAAAAGCAGGAAATGAAAAGTGGGGAACTGTCGGGATGTTTATCTCAGCAGGAGGATATTGAGCCATCGGTATTCTGACGTATTTGTTTCAGTCTTCGTAAAAGAACCAGGTGGTTTTGGGGGGGATTGGGGTGTCTTCTTAAGGTACATGTACTATACATGTACTATATATACAGGACTGGTAATGAAAGATAAAATAATTGTTTAAAGGGTGTGTACAGCATTGGTATTTTGTCAAAGACCTGTATCCACACTTGATTTGACTCAACTACATGAAATAACAAACCTGTGAAAGCTCAATCGGTCTTCAAAGTCTTGAGAAAACAGTGATAAACCCCATAATTATAAGTTTTTCACTTTTTTTCAAACATCGTATTTTATCCTGCAGGATAAAGACTATTGTTTTACTCATTTCCTAAAAACTATGGCATTTCAAGCAAAATTATTTCAAGGGAAGTTTTCCACCATGACCATCTTTACACCATAAAGTTATGTGCAAATCTGTGAACATTTATACTTGCAATCTTACCAATGTTGTACACACCCTTTAATATTTTAGTCTGAAAGCTTACTGATTATGAAGTTCATCATAATTTTTTTCTGTGAAATGCTTCCCTCTGAGATAGAATTATATTCAAAAAAACTGTATCTGAAAACCTAAAAAGAACGCAACAGATGATTTCTGATATCACAACCAAATTTAAGGACAATATATTTACATGCTAAAAACTGAGCATGTTTTTTCACTTGTTTTCCCCCTGACGGATTAAGCTCAAATTTTCACAAGTTTTTTGTTTACGGTTGATCACACAAAACATGAACACTGTGACTATTCCGTCGACTCTACCAATCCTGTATCGTACCTTTAGTGCAGATATTCCTCTAAATTTCAATACCATTACTGAAGTAAAAGAAAAGAATCCTGTTTGGGTGAAGGGTGTGTTTATTTGGGAATGAAAGAATGAAAATGTTTTTACTCTTCCAAAAACCAATGGTGTAAGATATTTAGTGTAAAATAATTGCGTCTATGATAAAGAATGATATTTTTGTTTGTCCTACACTATTGTAGAACCACTGTATACTTTTAAAAAAAGCTATAGTAGTAACCTTGTGGTTACAACCTTGTATTGGTTCTGAGAGGTCTCAATGTTTTGAACAGTAAACTCTGCTCTTCTTCAGGAGAAAACAAGCAAAGACCAGGGCCCAATAGACCGATCCATTAAGCCCTGCCTCCTTACGAGTTGACCAATCACAGCCGCGAAACCCGATCAACATTAGTGCAAAGATCACCAAACGGCTCAAATGGTGATCAGATTTCGCGGTTGTGATTGGTCAATGAGAAATGGGCGTGGCTTAATGGATCGGTCTATTTCATAGAGCTGCTTAAGCACAAAAAGTAGCTAAGCACAACAACATGTTGCTTACCAGAATAAGGTTACCAGCCAAACTATCATGTCACATGTACAATTGTTGACTGGTATCCTGCTCATTTCTGCTTAGCAGACAATTGTTAAGCAATATTTTCTATGAAATTGGGCCCAGCAGTTGAGACCATAGTGGTTCTTCTCAGAACCAACACTTCTTCAAAAAGAGTTTATAAAATAAATGTTTGTACCCGCAAGTACAAATTAAAAAGAATAAGAGAAAGCACCGCTTTTGTTTTGTTTCCTGTTATCGCAAAGCAAATATTGTTTGAAATGTTGGAATGTCCGGAGGTGACAGGATTAGTGTTTCAAGCAGTACATGTAGCTGATCGGGAAGTAGCTGTTATTTATTAATCTGCAATCGCGTGGTCAAGTTTAGGTTTAACTGCTTCCGGTAACTTTAGTTTCAATTTCTTCCCACCTCGAACTGATTAAGGGAAGACCTTTCGAAACCAACTTTTCCTGTGTACATCAGGCCCAAAGTTTGGAGTTCAGAGAATATAGAACAAAAACATTCAGTGGTTGTGGTTTCATTACACTGTAAAAACTCTGGTGTTAAAATTGACACCATTGGTGTTGTCACATATTGATACCAAAAAGAATACAATAATTTACACCGTAGTGTGATAAAGTAACACTAATTTCTGCCAAAACAATTACATTGGGGTTATTACCCTTTGATGTTAATTTTGATTCTTTTTTGTATCTATCTACAGTATATGTGACAAAACCTATGGTGTAATTTTTAACACCCCAGTTTTTGCAGTGTAGGATGAGGTCATTCATGCTGCTCATTTTTAAACAATAATGTTCAGCAGGAAATTTTGCCAAACACATAAATAAGCAGGGAATTAGTAATCAATCATTCATTAAAAACAGCATTTTTAACTGGTGACCAGTGCTTGATTTTACAAAGCACTAAGATTCATCTTAAGATGAGTAGTCAAAATTAGTGATTTGTATTGTAACTTATCACACTTTGCTTAGCAAGAGTGATATCGTACACTGTTCAGATAAATCTTTGTAAAATCGAGCTTAGGTGACCAGTTTCTGCTAAAATCAGAATGGTAGGATTGATCTAATTGGATCGTTGAAACATTCAAAATGCCAACGTGTGTATCTTTTGTGTAGAAATGTTCCAGTAGTTCGGCACAATGTCGCGGTCCAGTGATACGTTCTCGCAGTGCACTGGATTGCGAGTTTATGCCTACAGGAATGTTCTTTTGCTCAACTTTTCAAGTTTGTGTGCCTACCAGCTGTGAAATCCTTGAATGTGTCATGATTCAGTCTGTGAGAGTGTCTCTTTAAGTGTGTTTCAAATGCCCAAAGACAAAAATATTACTGTGTTTCCTATGGAAGTACTCAAAGTGTTGTCTTTTATAAAGACACTTTTAGTTTGCATGTTAAGAGTTTTTGTCTTCACAATACACAAAGGACTTATGTTTGTTCACCCTTTGGTTGGACTTCATTTTTGTTCTTCTTTTTCTGTTAGTTTTTTGTTTTGGTTTGTTTCTTTCAGCGTGTCCTCATCGGTTTTGTAATGTAATCTAATGTAGAGTTTTATTTAGAATTAAGTGACCACTGCTCTTTAAGCTTAAAAGTAGCTATATTCTCAAAAATAAAATTGTATGATAAAGTTTGTAGATTTTTAGTGAAAAAGCTTTTAATATAATTCCTCAAGTTTTTTCCACACAATTGTTGTTTTGTGAAGAACCCGGCTTTTGTATTAGGAGAAACATGAATTAAACTAAAGTAGAACACAAGGTCAAGCATTAGCATTGATTGCCAGCAATTCTCTAGAATTAAAAAGTTGACAAAACTCTTATATTATCTTCTTGCTCAAACCAATGATTTCCTTAAGAATGCAGCAAAATTTATAACAATTTGTAGTTTTATAATTTTTGTACCAAATAGTAGTAACATTTTTGTAACAAGTTTCCATTTAATGTTAGTGAATATAGGCCTATTTTTGATACAACTTTGCCTGAATCTTTGATCAACTTAAATAAATATATTATTCATACTGTAAATGATGAATCGATTGCTTTTGAGTTAAGAATTTCCTCCCGTGTTGAAAGGAAGTAAAGTCTTCTACATGTAAATCAACAAAATGTTGAAAATAGAAATAGCTGATGCAAACTGCTTACCAACCAAATGGACAAAAAACGTTAGTGGCCTGGCATTTTGACCCTAGCCCGCACAGGCCTGGAGTTTCCTCTTTGAGAGGGCAAGGCCATTTTCAGTTTGCAAAGGGCATTTCCATTGGAAACTCTTAAAGTCTATGGGAAACTTTTGAAGGGGCACCAAGTCCAAGACCAGAGCAACAGAGGTCATGGCCTATGTGGCCTCTGTGTAAGTCCAGGCTTGCTAGCAGAGTCTTCCTTGTAGCCTTTGAGAAAGAATCTGCTATGGTCGAAACATCACCCCATTAATTTGTTTTGTGCATTAAACAAAATGCTTATACAACTGTTGTTAATTTCCATCATATGTAATTTGTAAGTCCTGTCATGATTTTATTCCAATTACATGAACTTGTAATTAACCTTTTCAGTTATTTTATGAAGTATTTTATTGCATGTTAAAAGTTTTGAGAGACATACGGCTTTTGGCAGTTAATTTTTATGCTCTCCCACTGTTGTTTAACGTAAGTTTTTTTAGATGCATTTTAATGTTTGTGTATGTAAACTTGTGAAGTTTTTGCCTGAATAAATATTACATTATTATTATTATTGAGAAACTATACACAGAAAATTTGCCTATACATGTGTTTTCTTTAAATTAGGAAGCAATGTGTTCAATGTGCCCTACGTTGAACCCATTGCACTATCCGAATGCTAGTGCTACTTTCTGCCATATTTGAAAGTCAAACAATAATAATAACTGGATTTATATAGCGCCAAATTACCAAAGGATGCAAGGCGCTTATAAAGGAAAAAAGAAAGACCAAAGTAATGGGGACAACCAGCTACAAATTGGAGAACGGTTCAGGCTTGAGACCCTTTTTGAAAAACAGTCTTAGCGTTTTTAATGGGAACAGGAAGACCGTTCCATAGGTGGGAGGCAGCACTGGAAAAAGCTCTCTCACCAGCTAGTTTGCGTGACTTGTTCACCACAAGGGAGATAGAAAGTAAAAGTGTGTAATAAATGTGCGGCCTAAAATGCTAGACTGTATAACACACAGCAATATTGCCTCGCAAAATGGCACATCCAAGAGTTAATTAAGTGTGTAATTTTACAAAAAAACGACCATGTCATCGCTAAACATTTCTTAGGACAGAAAGTTTGAATTCTGAGAAGGCCTTGATGAGAGTATGTAAAAACCAGTCCAATTACTATTCCTATGGGCTTCCTGGTAGTAAAGTGGATGTTGATTGCGGTGGAATTATGTCACACGAACAGGATATGAGGCTATGTATTACTATGGCATGGTTGAGAAAGGCTCCAACTTTCACACTCGGTTTTCTTGAAACACAATATTAATGTACTTTACATGAACTGTGTGTACAATTCTGCCAGGCACACTTCCGTTGTGTCCTTCAGTGCACATGGCGACATGCCAAGACACCGTTCCTTGAACAACACGAAAATACCCTTTAATGGGCTCCTTTTCAGGGAATGGACTTGGCAAAGACTACATAAAAAGGGAGAACGAAACCAACCCTGGGCTTGCTTTCATGTTCCAGGTTTCAATACAGGATCATTTTACAAGTAAGACATGTTGCTGAATAATGGATTATGATCGAAAGTTCCTGTTACTAGTTATCAAAAGGGAAAATGTTTTGGCCAAAAGCCATCTATGATTTCATTCGTTACCCTCAAAGACTTGAGAGATCCTCACAGACATGAGAGTGGCCTCATAGAGATCCTCAAAGACTTAAGAGTTGTCCTCAAAGACTTCAAAGTTATCCTCAAAGACTTGAGAGTAGCCTCATAGAGATCCTCACAGACTTGAGAGTTATCCTCAAAGACTTGAGAGTAGCCTCATAGAGATCCTCACAGACTTCAGAGTTATCCTCAAAGACTTGAGAGTAGCCTCATAGAGATCCTCACAGACTTGAGAGTTATCCTCACAGACATGAGAGTGGCCTCATAGAGATCCTCAAAGACTTAAGAGTTGTCCTCAAAGACTTCAAAGTTATCCTCAAAGACTTGAGAGTAGCCTCATAGAGATCCTCACAGACTTCAGAGTTATCCTCAAAGACTTGAGAGTAGCCTCATAGAGATCCTCACAGACATGAGAGTGGCCTCATAGAGATCCTCAAAGACTTAAGAGTTGTCCTCAAAGACTTCAAAGTTATCCTCAAAGACTTGAGAGTAGCCTCATAGAGATCCTCACAGACTTGAGAGTTATCCTCACAGACATGAGAGTGGCCTCATAGAGATCCTCAAAGACTTAAGAGTTGTCCTCAAAGACTTCAAAGTTATCCTCAAAGACTTGAGAGTAGCCTCATAGAGATCCTCACAGACTTGAGAGTTATCCTCAAAGACTTGAGAGTAGCCTCATAGAGATCCTCACAGACTTCAGAGTTATCCTCAAAGACTTGAGAGTAGCCTCATAGAGATCCTCACAGACTTGAGAGTTATCCTCACAGACATGAGAGTGGCCTCATAGAGATCCTCAAAGACTTAAGAGTTGTCCTCAAAGACTTCAAAGTTATCCTCAAAGACTTGAGAGTAGCCTCATAGAGATCCTCACAGACTTCAGAGTTATCCTCAAAGACTTGAGAGTAGCCTCATAGAGATCCTCACAGACTTGAGAGTTATCCTCACAGACATGAGAGTGGCCTCATAGAGATCCTCAAAGACTTAAGAGTTGTCCTCAAAGACTTCAAAGTTATCCTCAAAGACTTGAGAGTAGCCTCATAGAGATCCTCACAGACTTCAGAGTTATCCTCAAAGACTTGAGAGTAGCCTCATAGAGATCTTCAAAGAATTGAGAGTAGCCTCATAGAGATCCTCACAGACTTGAGAGTTATCCTCACAGACATGAGAGTGGCCTCATAGAGATCCTCAAAGACTTAAGAGTTGTCCTCAAAGACTTCAAAGTTATCCTCAAAGACTTGAGAGTAGCCTCATAGAGATCCTCACAGACTTGAGAGTTATCCTCACAGACATGAGAGTGGCCTCATAGAGATCCTCAAAGACTTAAGAGTTGTCCTCAAAGACTTCAAAGTTATCCTCAAAGACTTGAGAGTAGCCTCATAGAGATCCTCACAGACTTGAGAGTTATCCTCAAAGACTTGAGAGTAGCCTCATAGAGATCCTCACAGACTTCAGAGTTATCCTCAAAGACTTGAGAGTAGCCTCATAGAGATCCTCACAGACTTGAGAGTTATCCTCACAGACTTGAGAGTAGCCTCATAGAGATCCTCAAAGACTTAAGAGTTGTCCTCAAAGACTTCAAAGTTATCCTCAAAGACTTGAGAGTAGCCTCATAGAGATCCTCACAGACTTCAGAGTTATCCTCAAAGACTTGAGAGTAGCCTCATAGAGATCTACAAAGAATTGAGAGTAGCCTCATAGAGATCCTTACAGACTTGAGAGTTATCATCAAAGGCTTGAGAGTTATCCTCAAAGACTTGAGACTTGAAGGGTCACCCCCAAAGACATAAAATTTATCCTCAAAGACTTTGACATGATCCAGCCCTGGTAGTACACCATTCTCCCTTGCATTCTCCCTCGTTGTATGCAACGAAGGAATCCAACCTTGGCTAGATATGAAAATTGGGTAAACAATTTTCAAGAAACTAAATGTTGTTCTAGAATCACAGCAAATTTGGCAACAATTTGATGAAAACAAATGTTATGCTTCACCTGTGAAGCCTCCTGTAGGCTTGGTAGATACACAGGAGGCTGTGAAGCCTCCTGTACGCTTGGTAGATACACAGGAGGCTGTGAAGCCTCCTGTAGGCTTGGTAGATACACAGGAGGCTGTGAAGCCTCCTGTACGCGTGGTAGATAGGGAATTACATGTATGCTTGACCCTACACCCAAATGAAGCCTCATGTATGCTTGTTTCTTGAAATAGTGTATGTTTGACCATCTATGGTTTGACCCTACAGACGTGTGAAGCCTCATCATGTATTGGCCAAACTATAAGTTGCAATTTTATGCTCTAGAATGATGTAGGCACTACTGAAGGCTTTTTATTTAAGTTGATCCAGGATCTTACCTTAATTTGCAGAAATATTGACCTTTGATAACTGCAAGGGGTAAGCACAGCTTGGACTTTGGACCCTGCTGTGTTGTACTGCACAACTGTGTGATATGCACTATGCATGCATGGACTACCGGCGGGCGACCGATCGTTGTGTGTGGGGCCGGTGCACGCACAGTGGATACTCAGCAGTCAGCACCATGTGGTTATGTGCTTCGGGTGTCTTGCTCTATGGTATACTGAAATGAACGATCGCAATTTCGATCGCGATTGCGATTGCGGCCACATTAAATCTAGCAAATCTCCAGACTTGTCAAACTATTTAAAAAACTTAAATCAACTTTCTTTGGGATTTTACCACCATACCTTAACATTTATTGTGAAAAGGAACAATTTGTTGACTCGCCCGCCGCTGTTTTCACTCGCATTTGGTGACCGGGCGAACGCTAATTTCAAAACCTGCTCTTAGCCTTTGCAAGTTTTAATTTAATTAATTATTAATAAATGTCTTTACACCGAAAGGAAGCGTTGACAAACAAAAGATGACGGCAATCTTCAGTATAAAGTAAAGCATAGGGAATACCCATAGTTTAGTAATACTAATGACCAAAACAATCTTACAAATGAGATTGTTCATCATCATAATAAATATTAGGAATCTTCACTTGAATTTTGTTTATCCCTTACATTTATATTCTTATCCCGTTCTAGTACATGTACCTCTAATCTCTTACTTGTACTGAAAAACTGTATAGCAAAAATGTTTATTGACAATAAAAGTATACATTATCAATTAAAAAACTTCATTTTCACTACAAGGAAATCAAAAATATATATAAACTTTCTTAAACCAGTTCGATTAGCCATTTGCGAGTTAGATTGGTCACAATGATTAACTAAATATGACCCTTACAAAAATTTCCAATTGGAACCAATTGGAGTTTTTCCATTGTTGTGTTTTGGCACAATACCAATTGGAACCAATTGGACTCAGTTGGATTCAGTTTGAATTTTTTTCCAACTACACCCTGTTGGGAAATAACATTTCCAATTGGAAATATATATAGAGGTGAAATTACCAATTGGTAGAAACAAATTCCAACTAATTCCAATTCAATTAAAACAAGCCAACTGAGTCCAATTGGATTTCCAATTGGACTGAGTTGATCTAAGATTTTGGAAATTCAGTATTCCAATGTAAACCGACTTACACCCACTTAATACCAACTAAATACCAACTCAATCCATCTGGATATCCAATTGGAATGAATTTGAAATTTTGGTAAGGGGATTTCCTCAGACTATAGAGACAGTTGCTATGTCAAATGGTTCAGGAAAGCTTTTGTATAGCAACCTCCAAATGAGCAAACCCTGGTACCATTGTGCCGTACACAATCATTTAGAATTGTATATGGGTGTTCGCTGTCACTTACATAACTACAACAACAGTTTGCCCTGAACCATATGTTACGTAGCAGTTGACTGTCTCTAGTCTGAGAAATTCAAATAGAGCATTAACTTCTGACTAGGCAAGTCATTGTACCAGATATTATTCAAATCTACCTCGCAAATGGTTTATTGCTATCATAACCCTCTCCTGACCCAATAATTTTGTCTCAATGTGAACATTTAGACCAGCGCCCAAATTCATCTGCTTCAGCTCAAAAAATAGCTCAGCACAAAACAAATGTGCTTACAAGAAAAAAGTTACCAGCCCAAATACCATGTGATATGTTCCATTTAAAACAGGGCCCAATTTTATGGCTCTGCTTACCGCCGAATTCTGCGCTGACGATCACCATTCTCCGCTTACTGTGCTAAATGTGTATTAAAGCGAAGGATGCTTAGAAACCCGGAGTACGCAGGCACACAAGCAAATATTCCCTGCTAACCCGCAAAATATGCTTGACGTAAGTGGGGAATTCCCTGCTTCTGTAAGTGCTGATTCTTTGCTTGCGGTTCTTGGGCCCAGGTATCCTGACTCAATTTTGCTTAAAGGGAAGGTATAATTGTTTGGTAATCACTCTTAAAATTAATGGCAATAAACTCCTATAGACCTTATGCATTGACGTCACCAAGCCGCCATCTTAGAGGTAAACTGATGATGAAACAATGGAAACGCGCTGATTTGTACGCGCGGCGCACAGGACTGACCAATGAACATCTTCCCTTTGACCTCTAGGTGAGGGCGCCCTACTCAAATGACGTCATATGCATAAGGTCTATTAGTATAAAGCTGTTTGAGAAACATTTTACATGGAAGTTTTGTGGTTTCAGTGTATGTTAATAATATATCAGTTTTCATGCCCCAAAATTTGAATCTGTGAAACATTTCTGTCAGAAACACTTCTCAGATTGTGTATTCCTATTAGGGACTATTCTTCCTGCATGGGCATATTCGCTCCAGATTTTCGGCGATATCTCAAAAACGCGAACACCTTTTGAAATGAAATTTTCACAGGTTAGTTTTATTGTATTATATCAGAATTTATATCGGATTAAAACAATCAAACGTTTCCAAAAACCAAAGGTATACTTTGCCTTTAACAGTAAGTTGATCAGCGCTGTTTACAGATTAAGCAACCCAATTGTGACCCAAGAGTAGACAGCAAGTATGGTAGTTGGTACCAATTGTTTTGATGGATCCACAAATGTACAATTAAGATTATTTTGGTCTTGAACTCGGGAAAAGAGTACCGGTACCATACGTGAATAAAAAAGAATAATATTTTATGAATTTATAATTAAATATTCCATAATTTAATATATAATATTAAACAAACTATTGAATGCATGTGAGTGCATTGTTGCAAAATATAATCACGAGGTCAAATCTGGACTTTTCCATTTCATGAGGCAAAGCCAAGTGCAATGGGAAAGCCAGAATGAGTATATTCTTTCCCTCGGTCTAGTTCTGCCCATGAATATGGTGGATGTGAAGGTCTTTTGACCTGTGGATATTAGACTAGCCCTAAGTCTCCTATCACCTTGTGAACTGCATGTGGATGTGAAGATCTGTGACCTTGTGGACAGCATGGTGGATGTGCAAAACTGTTGAACTGTGGATATTAGACTAGTCCCAAGTCTTTTATCACCTTGTGGACAACATCGTGGATGTGAATATCTGTTGAAGTATCTGAGGTATATTCTTCGTATCCAGACAAACAAAACCCCTGCCTGCTGGAAGACTTTGGACAAGTCTAAATTAAAAAAAAGACAAACATAAAACTGATAACTGGGAGGGCACATCTTTTTGGTTGAAAGTTTTTTGACTTTTGCCTTTCCCTGGACAGCCTCTGCTCGTATATTGTATTGTCCAAAGAATTGATTTTTATTTTTTTTTAACTTTGCTCAACATAAAATATTTCCATAAGCAAAATTGTCCATCATTGTTCGATAGGTCACTATATACATGGGTGACGACATTTTTAACCTTCAATATATATGAGGTATTTTTTACTTAAAGTCCAATTGTACTGGAAGTGAAACTTTTTAATGTAGATTGAAAACAATGTTAAGCTTGCAATTTACAAGTGGGACTCATTATACTCGATAAGGTAGGTTACACAACAAACAAAACAAAGAAGATTTGTAAATCGCTTAATGATTAGTTCCGTTTGAGGAGGATTGAGGGCAAGACCCGGGGAAGTCCAGACAGTGAAACAGGAAATGTGACATTTTTATTAATTATTGAATCAGACTATTACGTGAATCTGATTGCTTAATCACAACAGAAACCAGACCTGTGACTCTTCATAACGGCAATGGACTCAAAAGCACTCCACACTAATGCTAAAAATAGAAACTTAGCTACCCGGAGCTACGTACGGGTATTTTCAGCGAAAGTGACACCATTAATGCGGAGTGCTGTTGCATTCATTGCCCCTGGTCATTGCCTCCATGCTCCTGGTCATTGCCTCCATGCCCCTGGTCATTGCCTCCATGCCCCTGGTCATTGCCTCCATGCCCCTGGTCATTGCCTCCATGCCCCTAGTCATGCCCCCTGGTCATTGCTCCCATGCCCCCCTGGTCATATTGCCCCCATGCCCCCTGGTCATTGCCCCCATGCCCCTGGTCATTGCCTCGATGCCCCTGGTCATTGCCTTGATGCCCCTGGTCATTGCCTCCTTGCCTCTGGTCATTGCCTCCATGCCCCTGGTCATTGCCTTCATGCCCCCTGGTCATTGCCTCCATGCCCCTGGTCATTGCCTCCATGCCCCTGGTCATTGCCTCCATGCCCCTGGTCATTGCCTCCACTGGTCATTGCCTCCATGCCCCTGGTCATTGCCTCCCCTGGTCATTGCCTCCATGCCCCTGGTCATTGCCTCCATGCCCCTGGTCATTGCCTCCATGCCCCTGGTCATTGCCTCCATGCCCCTGGTCATTGCCTCCATCCCTGGTCATTGCCTCCATGCCCCTGGTCATTGCCTCCACTGGTCATTGCCTTGATGCCCTTTTGAAATGTTCCAGTACAAATTTACATTTCCCTCTTTACTTTAGAGGTGCCCTTTACTGAGGAGAACACTGCCTTGCCATTACAAGAACGAAGTATCAGGCCATTAAATTCCACCATCAAAATTATACACATTATTAATTATTTTTGATGAAAAGTTGACGAGTTTTACTTTGACAAGTTGGTGTCAGGGGTTGGGAAAACATAACCCAAAACAGTGTCTTTCCTCATTACGGGAAAGCTCCATTAAAGAAGGAGGCTAAAGTAACACATCCTTTTCATCTGGCAACTAACACCTATCATCTCCATGTAAATCCTTTTCCAAACAGTGGAGTTAATTGGATCCTGACCAAACCACTAATGCTGCTGAAAGCCTAAGGCACAATAACTAAAAGTTTAATGACCCAAGTAATTCAATGTTAACACACCCACTCTGTGACAAGGATGTATACTTTTTGTGTGGCCAAACTCGGAAATTCTTTAATGGAGCTTTCCCGTTATGCTTATTTTTCAGGATCTTGGTTGAGATGGCTTAGGCGTATGACTCAGGAGGTACGGTAAGGGAGGGGGGGGGGGGCAACTGCCCTGCCAAGTTCGGGCAATACAGAGAAAGCAAACATGACTTTAACCTGATATTAGAAACTGGTACTTTGTTTATCTTTCTAAAATTTTGGGTGAATTAACCCCCCTGAACCAAAGAGTCTCTATAGGCAAATGTGAGATAGGAAAAGGCAGGGTGTGATGAATGATCATTATAAACAGTTTGAAAATCATGCCATTTTAAAGTACCATTGAATGATCTGCAGGGCAGCCATTACATGTACATTAAACATAACAGGGAAAAAGTTTCAATAATCAGGGAGATCTTCAAATTTGTTCCTCAGAACATGGAAAGATTGGTTTGTTTGCAGGGAACTTTCAGCAGAATCAGGGAGAGGTGACAGCTCTGGAGCTGTATTGGATATGAGTGAAGTAATTTTCTGATTACAAAACTACTTTTGACAAAGAATTGGGGAGAGACCAGACTTTCAGAAGAGTAAAATAGTGCGATACTTTCAAATACCATCAAATAAAATAAGAACTCACACATCAGCCTGGTTTCCTAGCGACCCGATGAATAATGCATAAGCGTTGACCTCATCATCAGCAGTCAGTGATTGGCCGAAGAGTTTAGGACTGATTCCGTAGCGATCAAGATTGGCATCACTCAGTACGATCACAAAGCGCTCATCTGCTTCCTCCTTAGCTATGCTCTCGATGGCGTGTTTGGTCCCTTCTAGGGTGTGGTCACCACTCATGCAGAACTGGGCGTGGGCATTCATTGTCTATGGACACAACCCATACATATTTGTTAAATAGCAATTTCATATCCATAATGATCGTAAAGAAAAACATGTATAATTTTGAAGATTAAATGTGTTCTTTGAGAATGATACATGTAGTTTCCTTTTTGCCAAACAATCACTTTGGAGACCTCTCTTGATCAATAAACTTGATTTACCAGGAGCTCCAAATTATAAAAAAGCAATTTTATTAAAATTCAAACAAACTGCACTAACAACCTTTATTTAACCTATTAACCAAATTCTCAAAGTGCTTGGTCACTTCTAGGGTGTGGTCACTACTCGTGTAGAACTAGGGGTGGTCGTTCCTCATCTAATGAGACAACCTACAAGTTACTGAATGAAGCTTCTATGAGATTCCAGCTAATCTCACAAGAGACTGATTCATTCTGCCTCCACTGCAAACCAAATAGCTTGACAAAAGTCTGATTCGTTAAAATCCCATAACAAAAATGTCAACAAGCCATCGCCGTTACGATAGCTCTGTGGTTTATTTTGCCTCTCCATGTGCTGTTACCTTGTTGTGGTGGAGAGGCTTGTGTGCCTCAATGAACCTGAAAACATTACCAATGGGAGCTAATGCTCCTGAGAGGTTCAACCATGTAAGGTTCCAGGTAAGGGGCCAGACAAAATGCACCACCTGGTCCTCCAGGTTGGAGGTTGGGTGACTGCTAACAACTCCACCCCGCAAAAAACCCCAACAAATTACAGAAACCGAAAGTAACCTTATGTCCTACTGGGAGTAAAAAGGATTTTAAAAGTATGTGGTGCATTTTTTGCGTGGCACTGGGCTTGCTTGGTGATTGTAAGTGTGTGGACTTTGTGCCCATCTGTTCATGGTGGGCTAGATTTAAAAGAATCTGTCGGTTTCAAAAGACAGTTTTGTTTTTTTATGAGATATCGCCCAACTCACAAGGCCACGGACGGCCACTCAAGGTGAGGGCTACACATAACTGATTTGGGCTATCGACCCAAATCAATTGA
Source organism: Leptasterias polaris (assembly GCA_037783415.1). Taxonomy (NCBI): domain Eukaryota; kingdom Metazoa; phylum Echinodermata; class Asteroidea; order Forcipulatida; family Asteriidae; genus Leptasterias; species Leptasterias polaris. Next base: position 1,136,578 of record JAZGTN010000152.1, on the reverse strand, counting down.
CACCAGGGGCACGTTGCCTCCTACTCCTGGAGCTGAAACAGGGTTACCCCCCTTCACAGTCCTTAAGGATGTAGGCATGGGTATCATCCACTAGGAGCCTGTCTGGTAGAGCAGAATGCACTACCTTCCCAACTTTTTCGAAGCAATTATGGTTAAGTGCCTTGCTCAGGGGCACAAGTGTCATGACCGGGTATCGAACCCACACTCTGCTGCTGAAAACACCAGAGCTTAGGTCCGGTGACCTAGACCTCTCGGCCACGACACGCCATAGTTTAAGTTTGAAAAGATTAATGGTACATTTTCAGTTTGATTTGTAAGCAGGGTAGATTACCTTAAGAACTTCCAGTCTCTCCTTGTTATTGGCGGGTAGTTTCTTATTCATCACAAACGGAATCTCAAAGTCGTCTCCAGAATGTCCGTAAATCTCATACTGTAAAGATCAGGGAAGGAATTGTCTTAAAGTTAAAGCTTTAGAGGCACAAGGTAGCAGCAGACATACCAAGTAAATTTATTCATTTAGTGTATGAATAATGTACGAGTAATGAATGAATAATCTATGACTAATGTATGAGTATTGAATGAACAATCTATGAATAATGTATGAGTAGTGTTTTAGTAATGTATGAATAATATATGAATAATGTATGTAACTGTTGGCTCCAAGATCGAAGAGCTGGTTTGTACTTGATGCTTCAACCAGTGGGCTCTGGTCGTCTTCCCTGGCATTTTCCTGAAGATGACCTGAGGAGACTGGTCAAAACGGGTTGAGTACAAACCGGTTCTTCTCTGAGCCATCATTACTCAAAAGAGATCTTATACCACATGGTCTATCCCAAGTTATTTTAAACAAAATACAGTCCAGTTTCATATAACAGTATGAAATCTATTTTACTTTCAACAGATGCTGTAAGCGTACGTACAGCAAATTTATGTTCATATCCTTCAAATGCTTCCATGACCATGAGGGCGCCCTCCATGACTCGTTCGAGACGTCCATCGTGTCCATTGAAACGATACATGCTGCCGCTAACATCAACTAACAGTCGCAGTCTCTTGGGCTTCAGTTGTGGGCTGCCGAGCTATGCACAAACAAACAGTAAGGGTACTTTTAATTGTGATACAAGTTTTCTTGATAACTTTGTTCGACAACTAAGTGATACATTAGAGGTTTGTGGCGTATCGTGGCTAAGTGGTCAAGCGCACTGTAACCAAACTCTGGTGTTCTGATCAGCAGAGTGTGGGTTCGAGTCCCGGTATTGATACTTGTGTCTTAAAGCAAGACACTTCACCATTGTTGCTTCATCCCTCGGATGGGACGTAAAATTTGACTGACCTTTGTAAATGGAAGCCCATTCTTACTGTCCGGGAGAGAAAAGGGGGGTTCTTAAATTTGTTAGCAGCCTCTGTGCCGATTTCAAATAGGTGTGAATAAACGTTAACCCTCAAAGCTGCAGTTTGCTTTTAAGTCTCTTGTGGCGTGTCGTGGCCGAGCGGTCTAGGTCACCGGACCTAAGCTCTGGTGTTTTTAGCAGCAGAGTGTGGCTTCGATAACCGGTCATGACACTTGTGCCCCTGAGCAAGGCACTTAACCATAACTTCTTCGAAAAAGTTGGGAAGGTAGTGCATTCTGCTCTACCAGACAGGCTCCTAGTGGATGATATCCATGCCTACATCCTTAAGGACTGTGAAGGGGGTAACCCTGTTTCAGCCCCAGGAGTAGGAGGCAACGTGCCCCTGGTGTCAATTGATTTGGGTCGATAGCCCAAATCAGTTATGTGTAGCCCTCACCTTGAAGTGGCCGTCCGTGGCCTTGTGAGTTAGGCGATATCTCATAAAAAAATTAAAATAAATAAAAAATTGCACAACACGCAACGCAATTAAACGTGCCTATCCTGTCCACCCTTTGGAAAGTCAAGATGTCCACAAATAGATTTGACTCCTCAAATTGTGGAAATCAGTAGTCAAACATTGCGTGGAGGTTTGTTCCATGTTGTGCAAGGGGTAAAGTCGCTCAGTCACTTCCCCTTGATTGACAAATTTCTAGATTCACCATCAATCTTCCCATACTTTTTTGAAAGTGTAGCTGCTTACCTCTGGGTCTTGCTCCCCGCGTCGTTTATAGATGGCCCTTTCTCCAGTCAATCCTTCAATGAGTTTAGCCTCGTCAAGGTCACCGGCTGTCTGATGCTTCATCCACTGCCTCTCTTTGCCCTTGGCCTAAGCCAAAATCAAAGTTCAAACAAGGTTAGATTTGAAAGCCAAGTCCCATCAGGCAATTTACTACAAACCAGTTCCAACTAATCTCCAAGACTAAGGTGAAATTGTATGAAAATGAAAAGTCTTGAAAGTTTGAAATAGTTCCCTTTTCGGAAATAGTTCCCCTTTCGGAAAAAGTTTACTTTTGGCCAATAGAATTGCAAATGGTAAATTGGTTGACAGACTTTATACATCGTCTATTTGTTTTAATTGTCTACTTTTTTTTTTCTAGTACATTTTGTTCGTTAGTGGCTCGACTCGACCATGGACCTCCTTTGTTCACTTAATATTTATTCTCTGTCTCAATGCAAATGCATTTCTTTAGGGACCACTGCCTACAAGCTCTGCTTCTAAAATGGATCCCTCTACTGCAGTGTCATATTCGTTTTCATCTTGATGTCTATACTGTAAAGTTGTATTCTTTGTACGGATCTGCTTTAAGTGAATTTTTTTTTTTTTTCAGCATCTATTTAAGGCACTGAACACGTTTTTAAATTGTCAAAGACCAGTATTCTCACTTGGTGTATCCCATGCATATGCATAAAATAACAAGCCTGTGAAAATTTGGGCTCCATTGGTCATTGAAGTTGCAAGAAAATGATGAAAGAAAAAACACCCTTGTTGTACAAATTCGTGTGCTTTCAGATAGGAATAAAAGGCTTCTGGCCAGAAGTCTTTTATTATTTTAGTGAGAAATTACCTCTTTCTCAAAAACTACGTTACTTCAGAGGGAGTCGTTTCTCACAATGTTTTATACAATCAACAGCTCTCCGTTGCTCGTTACCAAGTATGTTTTTATGCTAATATATATTTTGAGTAATTACCAAACGTGTACAGTGCCTTTAAATGTCTTTTTTGTTTTGATACTGTGGAAAATAAATGGTTAGTTCCTAACCAGGGGTCGATTTCACAAAGAGTTAAGATTGATCGTAACTGCAAATCCATCGCAGTTGCTTAGCAAAGAGTGATGTCACAATACAAATCACTATGGCAATACTGATAACTCATCTTAAGATGAATCTTAGTGCTTTGTGAAATCGACCCCAGGGCCCAACTTCATAACATCTGCTAAATAAATTACTTTGCTATAAAGCCAAAACCGAGTTGGGAAACCAGTGGCTACATTGTAAATTTTATGATTTTTTGGCTGGTAACCTGTTTCTGCTCAGCAATAACTGTCTGTGCTTAGCAAGTTGTTTTACTCACACGCTTTATGAAATTGGGCCTGGGCTTAGTCTGTCATCTTTTTTAGGGTAATTTTGCCCCTTTCAAGAATATTTGAAGGCAATTGGAGATTAAAGATTGAAAACACGAAAAGCCCTGATAAAATCACTTGCCTGCCAAGAGGAATATTATGAGCAAGTTCGGGTGGCTGCCTAGAATTGACTAGACTTTACAGTAGCAATTTAGATGTTAGCCGAACACTGCTTGGTTCGACTAGCTAGCCCAACTGGATCACCCTATAGCTCCGGAGAACTGTTACTCCCGTCAAATTTGCAAGTTACGCCACAATTATTGAGTAGTTGAACAATATCAGTACATTTTGTTCAATATGACAATAGCTTATCTTTGCAGCAAGATAGTTAGTTCATAAATGCACTTAAGTAGAAAAACAATAAAACAAATGAAAATGAAGTGTCAACCATTTGCTTTGTTAACATATATGATAACCTTATCGTCTACTCATCAAAATACATTGACTAATAGCTCTTTTAACTAGTCGATCGACTCAATGCAGTCGAGTGAAAAACATACAACGCATGCCTGATTTAAATCGTGAAATTGACGAAAGGTCTGCACCCAATTTTGCACTAACATTTACAATTCATAATGTGCATCAAACAAGAATACCTGCAAACTGTCAAGCACAACCCTGAGAGAGGTGACTTGCCGGCGCACTCCTGCTGAGAAACGTTCATACATCTCAGCATCGAACTCAGACATCTTAATCTCCTTCAGTCGCTCCTTAAATGCTTTCTGGGCCATCTCACGGGCGGCTAGCAAAACCTGAATTAGGTAGTACGAAAAACACAGAGGAGATAAAACATAGGTCTCTGTAGGGCTTCCAGAAACTTATATAGGATTGGTAGAGCTGACAAAATAGTCGCAGACAGTGATCATGTTTTGTCAACCATATACATAAAATAACAAACCTGTGAAATTTTGGGCTTAATCCACTGTGTGAGTCAGGAGAAAACAGTGGAAAATCATGGCCAATTTTCAGCATGTACACACATTGTCCCTAATTTCAGTAACTGGCAAATTTGTGTAAACATTCTCACAGGTTTCCTCAGGCTTACAAACTACAGTGATTAAGTTCACTTATGAAGCATCCTCGGTTTCATTACAAGAAATATATAATGATAATAATAATAGAAAGTTAATATTTCTTAAGAAAACAAATCACAACCCTGTAATAATTATAAGTGTATTGTAAAGCTACAGTGACTAAGTTCCCTTATGTGATTACAAAACAAATCGCAGCTCTGTGTGATTATAAGGTGTATAACTATTGAGTATGACCCTGTATGGGTAGCACAGTACCTCTGGTGGAACCATATCTTTCTGAGCCTGAGGTATTTGTGTCACATCATGACCTGCATCCAACCTATAGGGACCTCCAGCCCCACCCAATCCTGCCGTACCCACACCACCTAAACAGAAATAACACAAGAAATTAACATACGCCACTTAAACAGAAACGACACTTTAAATTACCGCACATGTGATAAATGACATGACGTGCAGATTAATGCAATTTGCGGTCGTGGAACAGCTGTATGTTTTGCATATACTTAGCATAAAATAGCATAATACGAGTTAGAACAGCGCATGCAGGGTGTTATATGGGCCGTGTGATATAGGTTATCACATCTCTTGTTGCTACGGGTTGACCAATCAGAATCAAGGACTAAAGTTATTAACATATACCACCTAAACATAGTAGTCAACAATTTGTTTTTCTTAAACGATGAGAAGTACACTGCGCAAAATAATTTTTGATTATATAACTGTACTTATGGAAACCACATTTTCGCATATTTTGTGTGAATCAGAGCTTTGTATAAGAACACAAAATAAATCTTGTTTAAATTTGTTGTTCCCATTTCTTTGTTTGTTTATTTATTTATTGTACTTTATTTAGTCTTGCATTAGTTTGAGCTGTGTGTTTTGGGGTTTTTGAACATTATGAAGAAATTTAAAATCATTGGTAATTTCTGGTAAAAATTCTGGACGTACATCGCTGAACACAATCAAAGTCATAATTCTGAACTATTTTGATGAGGGTAAATAATTTTACTTACCGACCCCTCCGGCCCATGTGCCACCTCCTACATGAGGTTTGTTACCAGGGTCCACTTTGCCATGCTTGGGTGTGATGTTCTGCAAGTCTTGGCTTGTTGCTTTCTCTGTTGTTATCTGAAAAGATTAAGAAAAAACAATTTATTATGCAATCTTTGAAAATCCATAATGGCTTTCTAGCTTTTAGTTGTATTAATCAATGTTGCAATGAACAAGAAAACAATATTGTAAGGAAGACTTGGGATGGTTATTTCAATGCCTATACATGCACTAAATAATAATAATAATAACAATAGTGGGTTCTTATATAGCACTTTATGAAACTCCAAGGGGCGTATCAAATCACTCATAACTTGTTTTTCAACAGGATAAGCAGAGCTATGTTTTGCATTGTGAGACGCATTTATGTAGCACCTTCTAATGGTTTCACAAGGTGTGTGGCACACTCGGCACCCACTGCCAGACATACCAGAGCAAACCCCTTCTCTTAGCAATAAGTGTATAACTGGGTTATCTTAACCACATTACTCAACACATGGGACCTACGGCTTTACATCTAAGGACACAAGTGTTGAGACCGGGACTCGAACCCACACTCTGCTAATCAGAAACACCAGAGCTTGAATCCAGTGCACCTGAGCTGGCTGACTTTGGTCAACTGCAAATCTCTCGGTCGGTATATTTTTGACATGAAACAACAAGGATTTACAAAATGTACTGACACAGGTACAGTCTCGATGTTAATTGTCAAAACATTTTGATTTCCTTGTACATCGTCTTTGTTGTTTGTGTATTTTAGAACAAATTCACTTGCTGCCGACAAACGTTTAAATGGTTAACCGTTTAGAAAAGATTTGTTTAAACGGATAGTAAATTAAACGTGGGGTCACAGGCTTAATGGAGAGTAGCATACAGTTAACCATCTAGTTGAGGTTTACCTAATCCGTCACATTGATGGGGCAACTCAATCTCCAGCCCTAGCAATGGCTCAGGACTTCTGAAATCCCAAACTTTACTCAGGTTCACACAAAAGAAGAATCCATTTACTTAAAGGTACATGTAGGGTTATAGATTGGTTTTTGTCCACATAATGCTGATTTATAGGCACTATTTTTAAGAAAGGAACAATAACAGTCACCTATAAAAAGTTTCAGCTGAATACAGTGCCTAATTGTTGAGAAAACCGGAACAGGTACCAAATGCATCTCTGGCCGCAGCATTAGCCACCAACCCTCAGAAATCTGAGAAATTATTTATGCTTTAATCATTTCTCAGATTCAAATGTTTTGGGGAGAAAAATGATCAAAACCATATTACTTCAAAGGGAATACTTTCTCAAAATACTTTATACTATCAACAGCTGCAGTGCTTCTCATCAAGTAAGTTTTTATGGTCATTAATTTTTGGAGTATTTACCAATCTATGACCCTACCTTTAAATCAACCCTACCCTTGCAAAAGAAAGCAAACATTAATAGAAAAGTTGCATACTTGTAAAGGTCTTCCATCGTCTTTGCCAATCAGCCGATACCACTCATCAAGCGACCTGGCCAACTGGTTCAATCCGGTTTCCCACACTCTCACCATGCCACCTGAGTCAACTGTGACAACATGGCTGCCGCCGCTGGTTGCCATGGCAACTTTGTGAGATGAGGAGGAGGACCATGGCATGTAGCCTTGGATAGACATCATAGGACTGCAGAATGCGACAAAACATTTAATCAATCATTTTAACAAAATGTTAAAGCAACAGTCAGCAAAAAGAAGAAGCTCTTTACGGCAAAAATGCACTCAGAACTTAATGAGTTTGGCCACAAAAATCGGAAAGTATAAATCCTTTTCACTGAGTGGGTGTATTTACTTTGAATTACTTGGGTCATTAAACTTAATGGATGAGCAGTTAATCTGCCTAGGGCAGTCAGCAGAATTACTGGTCTGTGCATGATCCAAATGAGTCTGCTGTTTCGGAAATGAATTACTTGGAGATAACAGGTGTGAGCTGTCAAATGAAAAGAATGTGTAATTGTAGCCTCTTTTTTTAATGGAACTTTCCTGTAATGTGAAATGAGCATCATCCGAATCTTTCAAATAAAAATCGATAACTGGAGAATCAAATATGGATGGCAAATACCTCCACTGAGTGTTTGCAGATGGACAATAATTTTCAGTTCTAAAACCCTTGTACAATACATGAGCACATACCATAAATTACTTGTAAAAAAGGGGCAAATTTCGTGGCTCTGCTTACTGCAGAAGTCTGCGATTATGCCCTAAAGAATCATGTGCTTTCAAGGGCTTCGTAGGCAAAAAGTTCCACGGTGCAGAGCCATGGAAATGGACCCTGGTAAGCATAGAGCGAAACTGTCTGTAATTATTGAATTATTATTGTATCTGATGAAATAGTTGTTGCATGTAATTAGTTAGTCTTTAAATGCTACCACTACCTTCCTTGTTTTATATACCGGGCTAATATGGCTACTTTTATTATTAAAACTATTTTAAAAACTAATAATAATTATTGAAACAAAAGAACAATTTTAACTTGCCTTGGAACAGGAATGTATTTGACTTTGTGTTGAGCTAAATCAGCAATCTCTAGATAACCCGCTACATTAGACGGGGCTTTCCCTGAACAAATAACAATGTGAAAGAATGAAAACAAAACTCTGTGCTACAATAAGACAAGGACGTGACCTCTATCATGTATAGATATATTGTTTCTGTCTCATTCAAATCATAACCAAAAATGAGGCTGCAAGGGAAAACAATTTCAGCGGTCTCCCTTAGCAGTGGTCCGCTAGCCAAATGCCAGTTAAAACACCCAAGGACCAGTCGAAATTTTCTCCAAGTGGTCCGGCTGGCTAGGTCAGCGTTGACTGCTTGTCAACCAGGCTTTATGAAATATGAACTTGTGAAGAAGCTGGCGGACTAGTGAATACACCGATCCATTAAGCCACACCCATTTCTCATTGACCAATCACAACCGCGAAATCTGATCACCATTTGAGCCGTTTGGTGATCTTTGCACTAATGGTGATCGGGTTTCGCGGCTGTGATTGGTCAACTCGTAAGGAGGCGGGGTTTAATGGATCGATCTATTGACAAGCTTACTGGTCCTGCTGGCTGGTCACTGAAAAATTTAAGAGCAAACCCTTGCTTTACTAATAGACCCCATTATGACATCACAAGCTCATTTAAACAGCGCCCTCACTGAGGTCGAAGGAAGACCCAACATTGGCCGAGAGTTTTGTGTGGTGCATACTGGCCTGCACATTTCCATTGTTTAACCTCAGTAATGTCGGCCTATGCTGTGGGTCTATATACAGAGGATCAATACCATAAATGGGAGGGGGGAAAGTTGGTCCAAGTTTTTAAAAGGGTTTTCCATTACAAATTCAAACCTCCCTTAATATTTACTTTTAAACGACACCATTTCCCAAAGATTTTGTTTTTTCTGATTTGTTCAGAGAAATAATGAAATGTGGTAAACCCCACTCACCTTCTGGAAAAACTTCCACTGGTGTCCTCTGCGATGGAACAATCCTAGCAACTTGGCTGACCTCTGGCAAGATACCAGCTTGACCCTCTATGCCTACCTTTGTCCTTCCTCCAGTGATGGAAGCTAGCAAGGTGTCACCATGCTCTTCCACTGGTGTGGGATCTCTAGGTATTGTGTAAATGTCGATGGCAGACTGAGTGAGGAGATAAAAGAAAAGCAAAGAGTATGACCATTTTCACTTCTGAGGAGAAACATGAACACAGCAAAAAGCTGACAAAGAGTGCAGCAAGATTCAAACCCAGACCACAAAAAGAAATCTAGAGCAGGTAATTTGTACTTGATCGGAGAGATCTGCCATAGGCAAACACTGTAATGAGTTTTGAAGTTAATGATTTTCGTGCTTATTTCTCAACAAAGAACTAGTAACTAGTTTACAAAAGAAAACATTCCAAAAGAAAAACTTTATGAACATTTAAAGTAAATTATGGCTCAAGGCTCAGACAACTCTTCCTTTTAAAATAAAAACCCAGTTTCGGTTCTATGCTTTGAATAAAATACAGCTAAATGATGTGAGTGTATAGTGATATGTCGTGGCAGAGTGGTTAAGAACATTGAACTCAAGCTCTAGTGTTTCTGATCAGCAGATTGTGGGTGCGAGACCCGGTCGTGACACTTGTGTCCTTAAGCAAGACAATTAACCATTATTGCTTCGTCCTTCGGATGGGACTTAAAGCCATACGTCCCATGTGTACCATCCAGGCACATAAAAGACCCCAGTACACACTTGTCGCTAAGAGAACGGGTCCGCCCAAGTGTGTTTGGCAGTGCGTTTATATTCAAGTATTTGAAGGCTGCACTTAAAAGGAAGGAAGGAAGTGCAAGTTTTAAAAAAAAGAAAAAAGGGGAGAACCTAGAGAGATCAAAGATGCCAACATTCCACACTGAAAAAGGAATTTTTTATTGGTCACCTGTCTCAGACAGAATGTCCCTTTAACATCAAAAAGCATTTTCATACGAAACACAAATACACTAACATAACATAAAGTCTAACATAACATAAAGTCTAACATAAAGAATGTTCTATTAAGGTTTGCTGTAACACATAAATCTCTCTATGAATTGTGGTGGTTCTGAAAGACACTGGTAACGAAACAACTTGATTTTTCGAACAGTATGCTCTGATTGTCTACAAGGATAGACTCAGATGCTTGCGAGCCACATAACTACTGTAGATTGTTGTTACAAACCTGAAGTTCTGGAAAACCAACAGCAACTGCACCATAGTTGCTTTCATCTGCAAGAACTCTGTTTGGTGCGTCAACTTTTTCTCCGATTGCCTCAGAGAGGTTGGCCGGAGTCAGACCATCTGTCGAAATTCCTAAAGTAGTGTGGTTTCCAATGGCACTCTCTGCATTAGTTGCATCAGCTGAAAAGGGGGTAAAATCTGATAAAATATCTTCAATATTTTATTTGGTTAATCCAGACTTTTCAAAGAGTTGTACATGGTCAAAACATCTCGCATACATGTTAATATTTAATACAAGCTCTGATGCATGATGCATCTCCTCCTTTTTTTAGCTCAGTGTCACCTAATTGTGTCGCCCTAATTTCACGCTGCAAAACATTTTCTGCTAAATAAAAAAAAAACAGGTATCAGTCACAAACATATTTTTGCCATTTTGACTGATTCCCTTTTTTGCTCACTCAGCAAAACTTTCTGGTGCTAAGCAATTTTATGAAGTAAGAGAAGATCTGTCCTATATTAATGCTATAAGGTAATGAAAGTGTGGTACCTGCGCTTGTCGGCTGGGTTTCGTATATGACAGTCAGTTGGTTGACTGGAGAATCTGGGGTTGGTCTGCTTAAGATGTACTTTCTAAAAACAGAAAACAACAAAATTCAAAATATACTTTTTGTTCCTGGTATTGGACATTATACATTGATATCATTATGCCGCCATCTTAGAGGTAAAACATTGATGAAACAATGAAAAAAGCTGTATACACGTGGCACGCAGGATCAGCCAATTAACAGCCTTCTTTTTTTACCTCTAGCCGAGTGAGCCCTACTCAATGACTTCATGTGCATCAGGTCTATAAACAAACAAATTTTGGCAGAGTAACTCTGGGACACAGAAAGATGGAGTTAACTTGTAGAGCAGAACTGTTTCAATTGAACAAGATTAGAAAACAAAGGAAGAAAAATGGCGAGTCAAGTACCATTTGGAATTTCGCATGGTAGATATACAATCTAGCAAAGTTTGTACAGACACCAGGTATGTAAATTTGTCTCTGTGAGTTGTGGTGGTGCTGAAAAGAACCAGTGGTATCCATCAGGTATCCTGATCACAGAGATCTTGGCTCGCCGCTACAAAGAGCTAAGATTGATCTTAACTGTGAATCAATCTTAATTGCTAAGCAAAGTGTGACGTCACAGTACAAATCACTATGGTGGTAATGACAACTCATCTTAAGATGAATCTTAGTGCTTTGAAAAATTTAAGCCCTGTGGCCTCAATTTCACAAAGAGCTAAGATTGATCTTTACTGCAGATCGATCGTAATTGCTAAGCAAAGTGTGATGTCACAATAACTGACAACTCATCTTAAGATGAATCTTTATGCTAACAATGAGATCATCTTAAGACAAGTTGTCAAAATTGCTGTCTTGCGACATCACACTTTGATGAGCAATTAAGATTGATAGACATCCTAAGATGAATCTTAGCTTTTTGTGAAAATCTGCCTCAGGTCAACTAGTGCAACCTTGCCCTGCCATAGGGGCACCTCTGTGGAATTCTGTTCAAATCAGACCAGACACTTTGCTAGTGTTTTGATTTTCAGCCCATCTGGGTTTCCATGATGCATTTAGACCTACCTCTGGGTTTTGGCCTCAGTAAGAAGCCAACTATCAGGGGATGGCATGTGCAACGTCTCAAGCTTGAATGGGAGTTGAAGACTATGTGCTGTGCCGTTCAGGACATCCACAACATCTAAATGATCCCTGTAAGAAACAAATAAAACAAATAATAATGATTAGAGCAGCATTGATATTTTTTAGCGCCAAGCATGATACTTGGCCTTTGCTTTACGGGAAAGCTCCATTAAACAAAGAGGCTAAAGCAACACATCCTTTTCGTCTGGAATAACACCTGTTATTTCCATGTAATTCCTTTTCCTAACAGTGGAGATTATTGGATCATGCACAAACCAGTAGTGCTGCTGACTGCCCCAGGTAAATTAACTGCTCATCCATTAAGTTTAATGACACAAGTAATTCAATGTTAACACCCACCACTCTGTGAAAAAGATGTATACTTTCCAAGTTTTTGTGAACAAAATTAGTTGAGTAAAGGTCTAACCTACATTTGGTACATCTTAAGGCTTTTATTAAGACCCACTTTTAAAACTATTTTATACAAATTGTGCTTGTTTTTTAGATGGCAAAAAAGGGAAATCAGACTAAAGTAGGAAGAGAAAATAGAATTAGCTGTTGCAAACTGCTTACCAACCAAGAGGTATAAATGCAAAGGCCACTAACTTATTTTTTAAAGTAGGAAGAATCATGCCTGTTTGATGCTCTTTTAAAATCAGACAAAAAGTGTATGCAAACATATCTTGTATGTCATTTTGGATGTCATCCAGATAATAATATAGAGCTTAAAGGATTTTGTTGTGTCAGCAACATTCAGGTTGACTTAGTCGTATCTTGCACTGCCTTTCTCATCTGTGGACTCTAGTTCGAATCCCCGATTGGTGCCTTGGATGTGGATGTGACCTTCAGTCACTACCTGAGTGCATGGGTTTTCACTTTTTGGGGGTTTTCCTCCCACATGTCTTCCTGTGCCCGAAGAAGGGCGAAAGGCTCTACAGCCTTCTTCCAGGCACATTAAAGTATTTTGTCCAAGTAACAGAATGCCATAGTCGATAAAATTGCTCCTACAAAAAAAAAAGGGCATTACTGTTACATTTTTGTTGCTAGAATTACCCCCAAAGCCAAGTTTTCTCATAACCTTCCTATGAATGGCAGAAATTCGACGAAACTTTCACATTCACATCACGGGAAAACCCTATTTAAGAAGGAGGCCAAAATAATACATCCTTTTTCGTCTTTAACAACTCATACCTGTTATCTCTACGTAATTCCCTTTCCAAAAACAGTGGACCCTATCTTATAATTGGGTTAAGAACAAACCAATAGTACTGCTGACTGCCCCAGGCAGATTAACTGCTCATCCATTACATTTTATGACTCAAGTAATGACAATGTAAACACACTCACTCACAGGAAAAGAATGTATAGTTTCTGAGGAAAGATGCACAACAAATATTACCCTTCCTCCTGGTAAAACACCACTATGTTCTTGTCGGCAAGGTCACGACACATCCTGTGACCTTTGACCTCACTGCTGCTAAGTCGACGACCAATGATCTCCTTTGCTGTTTCTAAGGGTGAGGTCAGAAAAAGTCTTGAGGTCACTCCGCTTCTGGTGTCGATCAGAAGGATGTTATTGTTCTGAAAATCAAGCAGGAAAACTGAAAGTATTAACTTTAAAGCTTTTATTTTGTCTTTCAATAACCCACCTATTGATTGACCTTTTGAAATCAATCAAAAATCCAATCCTCACAGTTGTCCGTAGCTTTGAACACAAACGATAGCTTTACCATTGGATCAATGGATGAACAGTAAAGCGTGTAAATATAAAAACTGTGTATAATTTCTTAATATTATTACAAAGAATCTTTGCCTATAAAAAACTCATTCCTTACACTTGCCTGTAGCTTTGTACACACTCTATAGCTTTACCATTGGATCAGAATGTACTCAACCATGCATGATCAGTGAAGCGTGAACATTTTGAGGGGAAGGAAAACAGTGGGTTCCACAACCTACCAGAGAGAGTAGGGGTGTTAATATAATTTCTCAATATCACAAAGAATCTTAGCCTTTGTCTTGAGACATGTTTTTTTATTGATAAGGGACCAATTTTATGACTTTGTTAAACAGAAGTGATCAACACTTACAGACATCCACGCTTCACATGAGTTTATTTCACAGTTTTCCTGTTCATAAGTGTGACGTAGGTCTACTGTAAGCAACGCCCCTTTTACACAAACTGGCTCTACTGATTACCAAAAGCCAACAGGAGTTGCATGGAACTAATTTTTCTTCAGCGATTTATGAAAGAAAATTTTAATAATTGGACAGCTGTTACGTCAAATTGTTCAATTGTTTAGCATTATCTAGATGAGTAAACCCTGGTTCCATTTTGCCATTATCACATTTTATCCTTCAAGGATAAAATGCTTTATACACAGGGCGAACGGGTGTCTGTTGCTGCGTGTGACTGGTTAGCCATTACTTTTTCGGCAACCTTCACAATTTTGTTTTGGCATAATAATAATAAGAAGAATAATAAAACAGTTTTCAGAGGCTGTGACATTCAATCAAAATATAATTTGCCTGCTTGTTTTATTCGTGTCTGAGTATAAACACATTAATGCAGAATTGTGTATGGGTGTTCGACATCTCTAACCTAACTATGCAAAAGTTTGCCACTGAAATCATACGACATAGCAACTGTCTTTATAGTCTGAGGAATTCAAATTTAAGCAGTATCTTGTGACTAAGCAAGTCATTGTACCAGACTTTATTCAATTAACTTGCAAATGGTATACCTGGCGCATGACCATGCATGACTGCATGAATACAAAAATAAACCCCAAAAAACCTAAGTGTTTCAAAATAATTTGATTACTTTTGATCCAGCAAATTGAACCTGAGATGTCAAAGTACCAAAAAAAAAAAAATCAAAAGAAACATTCCTTACAATCTGTTCATGAAGAATGACTTTACCAGCCAGCTGTTCACCAAGTGTTGCTATGGCGATTGGTTTCGGACCAAGCCCAGGGAAAATGTCGTACAAGTCCAAGAATTGAATGGACTTAGCATGTGGTTTCATGCTGTACAGGCAGATGGGGTTGGAGGTCAACACATGAATAGTTCCTGCTGTGGAATCTGCGGAAATGAATTTGGTTTGGCAATGTTATACTCCTTGTGAGAGATCATCATTAATGGTTGCAATCTCTAATACTTAGGGGTGTTTGATAATGAACATTTGTATCTACTCCAGGCCTGAAATTTCATATTTTAGAGGGCAAGGCCTTTTTCATTTTGCAAAAGGCACTTCAATTGGAAAATCTATGGGAAACTTTTGAAGGGGCACGAAAGGCCAAGAACAGGGCAACAAAGGCAAAACAGATGTTGAATTGATAAACTTACACTGCGAAGCGACCACATCACATACTCTGTTCGTCTCACTGAGAGGAAGCTGCCATGAAGCAACAAGCTCAGAAAAACCAAGAGATCTTTCCTCTACTCGATCCAAAGGGTGCTCTCTCACATTCAGATGCACAGGTCCCTTAAGAAAACAAAAGAAATTCAAATTTAAGAGGTAACTTGTGATCAAGCGTCGTTGTACCAGACATTCTTCAAATCTAACTCACAAATGGGTCATTAATTTACCTTTACTCTGAGTTTCTTTTCATCAACTGGGCACAACATTTTGCGATGACTTGACCCCTGACCTCCATAGTGCCACTGACTGGTCAGCTGAGCAGGTGGCAGAGAAAATCTATTTTAAAAAATTGATTAAAATTTCAATTCAATGTTACTTTTATTTCCGTACTCGCAAAAAAAAAAAGACAAAGTCATTGGATGAAAAATACAGTACCCTAGTAAAATACAAGCAAAGAGTAGTATACTGACAGACGATAATGATAATAAAAATTGTACAGTAGAATCTAGTGAGTAAGGAAGTGAGTATGCTTTACTATAATTGCTTCTCTTCACCCAGGGGTATAAATGGATACCTGTGTGGGTAGAGGTTGATATTGTGTATGAAAAAGCTTCAGAGCGCAAGGGCAGCATGGGCTGTATACTCCCCAGGGAGCTGAGAAAGATTAAATGAATGTGTTGGCCCAATGACCAGGGCACTATAATGTAAAGCGCGTTGATACGTTATTGTAAAATGCACAATATAAGAACTAGTTATTATTATTTTTATTAATATTACCACAAAATCTTCAGGCGCCTGAAGATTTTGTGATAATAATAATAAAAATAATAATAACTAACTCTCTTATATTGCGCATTTTACAATAACGTATCAACACGCTTTTGAATATTATCTCATTTTTAGTTTTTTGACCTTTTTAGTTTGTTGACCTTTACAAGGCCATAATGACCACTCATACATGGTGGTCACTATGAAAAAGGGGACAGGAAACAGGAACACAAAATGGAGAAAATTACGAAGTAGACAGACATCTCTTGGCATTATGATTGAGATAATCAAGATTACAGTTAAAGTACAATACAGATAATAAGGAGTCAGGGTTCTATCCAGAATTATTAAAAACTTTACAGTATTCTTGACCCAAATTTAGCAAGTTTGGCCAAGACAAGATCTTTAGGGTCCTAGGAATATGTTTTACTTGATGTTTATGTTTGATTTTAAAGACTCACTGTGCAATCTTTGTAATTCATTTTATTACAGTAGTGCCAGTAATAGGATGAAAAGGAAGAGAGAAGAAATGTTCAATTTTAAATGTGGAGGAAAACCCCCAATGGGGGAAACCCTCACAATCGGACAGAAATTGAAAACCCAATCCGCATGCAAGACTCCTGTTTGAAGTGGGATTCGAACCAGAGTCCACAAAGGTGAAAGGCGGTGAAAGAAACCACTGAGCCAACTTGATTCCAAAGAAGCCACTAAGCCAACCTGATTTAAGCTTCTTCTTTTTATATTTATATAAATTTGTTTTCTTCTTAACTCTCTTAAAAAAATGATAATAATACAATTTTTCTTTTTATCACAATTTTGTTGTATTTATTTATTTTTTCAGAACCATCAGAGTTATAAAGTGATGAGGTAGTAAGGAAGGA
This sequence comes from Leptasterias polaris, assembly GCA_037783415.1. Taxonomy (NCBI): domain Eukaryota; kingdom Metazoa; phylum Echinodermata; class Asteroidea; order Forcipulatida; family Asteriidae; genus Leptasterias; species Leptasterias polaris. The sequence continues at coordinate 1,119,575 of JAZGTN010000152.1, read as the reverse complement.
ATTTTGCACTTTAGAGACCGTGGCTTAATTCATTAAGATTTTTCCACAAATTGAAGCCGCCTAACTGTTCATCAGTTTTCACTTGAGTACTTTCCATATAAAATAATAACTCAAGGACTGCTGGTGGAACGGTGCTAAAAATATGCTATTGTAGGCCTAATTGCTGTTTCAGTTTTCACTTCCAACACTTTCCATATAAAATAATACCTCAAGGACTGCTGGTTGACAGTGATGAAAAATATGCTATTGTAGGCCTCCATCTATATGACAGAAAATTGATATTTAGGAGGGGATCGAGACAGATGCAAATTTGACACAATATGTGGGTAGAAACTGGTAAATAACTCTATTTGCTTTAAAGGAGCAGGGAATACAAAGATAATATACTGTCACATGTGAATTGTGCGTTTAAGTTTAAATTCAATATTATGTCACAGTTATTACTGTTAATGAATCTAAAAACAATTCCATACATTAGTGCGATTATTTTGTCAGTATTAAAATATGCAGTTTGTCATTTGCTAAAGTTGTTTTTGTGGACTTTGCGAGTGCCTTCAACACAATTCAGCCGTATTTAATGGTTCAGAAACTGTTGGATCTTGGTGTAAATTCTAATATTATACGTTGGATCAATAACTTTCTAACTAACAGAGGGCAACAGGTCAAGTTAAATTCCACTTTCTCAACTCTCCGTTATATAAGTACTGGGGCCCCACAGGGTTGTGTTCTTTCTCCCATTCTGTACACATTATACACCAATAAATGTAGATCTCTGAATACAAACCACAAGTTGATTAAGTATGCAGATGACACTGCACTGGTCGGCCGTTTATTTGCAAAAAGGGATAGCTTAGCATCATTCGATCACGAGATTTCTGAATTTGTTCAGTGGTGTGACAAAAACCACTTAGAGATCAACACAAAGAAAACTAAGGATATGGTCTTTGATTTTCGAAGGAACAAAACGCACGTTCCGGCCACTGTGATCAAAGGAGAATCTCTGGAAAGGGTCACTGAGTTTAAGTACTTAGGAATTGAGATTGATAACCAGTTGATTTTTGATAAATGTGCTAAATCTAAATACAATAAGTTACAGCAGCGTCTTTTCTTTTTAAGGAAACTTAATTCATTCCATGTGGACAGAACCATTTTGCAAATGTTTTATAAGTCTGCCCTGCAAAGTATTATTACATATTGTCTTGTAAGTGTTTTTGGGAATATGCGGGCACAGGATCGGGGCAAGTTGGACAGGGTCATTAAACAAGCAAATAGAATAACCGGTACTGATGGGTCAATGGTTGAAGGTCTATACAAATCTCTAATGCTAAATAAAGTTGAATCAATTCTGTCAGATGAAACCCACCCCCTAAATGTACAGTTCAATCGAAGTGCTAGAAGCAACCGCCTGTTACAGCTCAGAATTAATACAAAGCGATATGCTAATTCATTTGTCCCCTCAGGTGTCCGAATTTTTAATGAACAATTGCAACGTTAAAATATTTTTGTAAAATCAATCTTTTATACTTCCAGTTTTTCATGTAATATATATATATTTCTTTTTTTTTGTGGCTTGTAGTGTTTTTTTGTTCTGTTTTATATAATATTTTAAATATTTTAAATAATCTTACGTAAATTTTGTAAAAATTGTTGTTTAAAAGGCCGAAATGAATTTCCCATCGTGGATAATAAAGTGAATTGAATTGAATTATCAAAATTGTGGGTAAATTTTACACACAAGAACTTATGCAAAGAAATGTGTTGTTGTTCTTATAAACGGTCATGCAAAATCTGAGCAATACTTGACACACATATGCAAAGTAGCTGTCGATAAGGCGATCACAATACTGCTCCCCAACCTTCAAGTTATTTACCACTTAAGTTTCCACATCAAAGAATTCCTCCATACAAATAATATCTCAAGGTCCGTGTACGGTTGAATGGTGACCAAAATTTAACTAGTTAGGGGGCTTTTTGTCACGTTTTCACCTTAAAATTGTGTGCATAATATATATTCCTTATGCATTGTCACACAGCGCAATTTTTACAGGCAACTTGCAAGCAACCCACTGCACTGCAAGCAAACAGAGCACTTTGGTAGTAAAAACAAGCTGATAACACTGGTTGAACTTTCAGCATACTTTACCCAACCTCCATATATCCGCTACTACCCACAATATTAAACTGATGCTGACCATTGAAACTGTTCCTATGTGTGTTGCTCCACCATTTTTTCAGCCATCTGATTCATGAATCCAGCTATATTAGTTTGTTTCAGTCAACAACTTTTGATCACCTGAGTTTCAAATCGATGTACGCAAATAACATTGAGCTGTTCTATTAACCCACTATGGCTCTGCGACATTTTCTTGTGGTTGAGATTTTGCTAGTCTACTTGATAAGTGGATGCAGCAATGCTAACAATGAGGTATGTAAGACCTCCATTGGAGCATCCACTCAAGATTGGATCAAATGGCGAAACAACTACTACAAAGTTATCATGGAGAAAATGCCATGGCTTGAGGCAAGGGATACCTGTGCTGAGATGGGCGGAGTTATGGTTACCCCAAAATCTGAGAATGAGGGTCGGTTCCTCGCCCAGATCACACCCAGCTCAGATGGGGTACATCATTTCTGGATCAACTGTAATGACCTAGTCAATGAAGGTTAGTTTTGAGAAAAAGCTTGAAGCTAAAATAATTTTGATTTTGTAATGAAATTCAAATTAAATATTTCAAAAAGGTTTAGGCGTGGGGGATAAATGAAATAAAAAGTCAATAATAAACATTTCAGGCTAAAATATTTTGAGTTTTTTTCTGCAAAATCAGAAAAACACTTAGTTCAATATTTTTATGACGCTTCATGCCAAAACCAAGCGTTTTCAAAACCAAGTTTAAATAGGTCTCTTTTTCCAAAAATGCCTGGCTGTCAGACAAATCACAGGCCACACCACACAGTAGTTCAGTCAGTACACACAAGTAAACATTAAGCTTGGACATGTTCACATGCATGTGTCAGTGAATTGTTGTCTGAGATCCTGTTACTGAGTTTCTAATTTTAGCATTATTACAAAGTCAATTTCAGATATTAATGTAATGAATGGTGCTGGGTGTGGCGCCTGAAGCTTACATTTTCTTAAGAGCTACAATGATTACAAATTTATTTTTGGTACATTTCAGGTATTTGGGAGTGTGATGGGCAGACAGATATTCCTTATAAGGCTTGGGCTAGATATGAACCAAATGATTACGGCAAACTTGGAGAAGATTGTGGTGCAGCCTATACAGGAGGCATCAGATGGGTGGATATCCCATGTCAAGTTCTCAAACGAGCAGTTTGCACAAGGCCTGTGCCAATACTTCATTTGTAGAGTTGAATGCCTCAAGGGATTGTATTTCAAAATCAGATTTTGAACTACATAGTAAAGAAACAAATTGATTTGAAAACAGTTGATGACGTTTGATGTCCAGGTTTCTTAATGAAATGAAAATTTCTGCATAAAAGGTTTTTACCTCTTCGTGTAAATCTGAAAAGGAGTCCTGCACATGCTTCGCCAGATTGCTGTGGTCTTGTATTCACAATGTAAATGTTTTATTTACAATAACAATAAATTCCCAGCCAGAGGCCCAAATAAAACATTTGAACAATATTTCAGTTAGACTTTTATGACTATAAAAACTAGGGGGGCTTATTAATCAAATTAAATAAATCTTATTAAAGAGGCCATCTGGAAGCACTGCTAAGCACAACCCAGGACCTCCCCTGATCCGACCGACAACAAAACCACAGCAATCTGGTGAAGCACACACACAATTCCTTGTCACATAAGCACAAAGAGACAGACCCTTAAAGCAGAAAGAATTCACTTAAGAAACCTGGACATCAAACACAATTACATGTTAGATCTAAATTGGTCAAAAGAATAGGATTGCACTGAATGAGTAGCACAAGAAGAATCTAAATGTTACTGAAGCTGATAATGCTTTACAACTTGCCTTTGTCTGCAATGCTTTTACTTGTGTTATAAATGTGGGTAAATAATGTAACTGTGCGGTGGCAGCGATGCAAATAGTTTACTAAAGCAGGTTATCCAATCAACTGTAAATATCACTATGCGTTTTATCTTCACCTTGATGTAAGAAACGAAAAACAGGTTTCTTTAGAAATAAAATCAAGTAACACACTGTAAAATTTTAACAATGTATCCAGTTTGTTTCTCTTGTGGTTGATTTCTTGATATGTGAAATACAAAGTCAAATTTTTACCCCCTTGGGTGATCCCTCCGCTACCGTTTCCCAGCTTGTATCATAAACTTGGCAGTGATTCCTGGCTATGTGGCAGTTACAGGTTGACATGGTTAAATGGCTTTTGACAGGCATCCACGAAAAAAGATAATTACAAAATAGTGAGACTGCAAACATAAGAGCTAGAGTTGGTAGAGCTACGATATGTTAAACCAGAGGCTGTTGGTTCAAATCCTGCTCTAGAAATTGTTTCCTTTCTTCAACCCTAAATAAGAAATAAAATCAATGATCAAAAACAAAGTAGAAAATAATTAGGGAATATTTTCCCTTCATTCTTCATTGCTATTTCTGACAGAATAAATACCATGAATCTGTTATACAGTGTTGGGAAATCAATGTTGATTTGCAGGGTTGACCCTTAACTTGTTCAATGACCAGCCAGCAGGACCAGGTAGCTTGATTTCAATGACCAGCCAGCAGGACCAGGTAGCTTGATTTCAATGACCAGCCAGCAGGACTAGGTAGCTTAATTTCAATGACCAGCCAGCAGGACCAGGTAGCTTGATTTCAATGACCAGCCAGAAGGACCAGGCAGCTTGATTTCAATGACCAGCCAGCAGGACCAGGTAGCTTGATTTCAATGACCAGCCAGCAGGACTAGGTAGCTTAATTTCAATGACCAGCCATAAGGACTAGGTAGCTTGATTTCAATGACCAGCCAGCAGGACCAGGTAGCTTGATTTCAATGACCAGCCAGCAGGACCAGGTAGCTTGATTTCAATGACCAGCCAGAAGGACCAGGCAGCTTGATTTCAATGACCAGCCAGCAGGACCAGGTAGCTTGATTTCAATGACCAGCCAGCAGGACTAGGTAGCTTAATTTCAATGACCAGCCAGCAGGACCAGGTAGCTTGATTTCAATGACCAGCCAGCAGGACTAGGTAGCTTGATTTCAATGACCAGCCAGCAGGACCATGTAGCTTGATTTCAATGACCAGCCAGCACGACTAGGTAGCTTAATTTCAATGACCAGCCAGCAGGACCAGGTAGCTTGATTTCAATGACCAGCCAGAAGGACCAGGCAGCTTGATTTCAATGACCAGCCAGCAGGACCAGGTAGCTTGATTTCAATGACCAGCCAGAAGGACTAGGTAGCTTGATTTCAATGACCAGTCAGCAGGACCAGGTAGCTTGATTTCAATGACCAGCCAGCAGGACCAGGTAGCTTGATTTCAATGACCAGCCAGAAGGACCAGGCAGCTTGATTTCAATGACCAGCCAGCAGGACCAGGTAGCTTGATTTCAATGACCAGCCAGCAGGACTAGGTAGCTTAATTTCAATGACCAGCCAGCAGGACCAGGTAGCTTGATTTCAATGACCAGCCAGCAGGACTAGGTAGCTTGATTTCAATGACCAGCCAGCAGGACCAGGTAGCTTGATTTCAATGACCAGCCAGCAGGACTAGGTAGCTTAATTTCAATGACCAGCCAGCAGGACCAGGTAGCTTGATTTCAATGACCAGCCAGAAGGACCAGGCAGCTTGATTTCAATGACCAGCCAGCAGGACCAGGTAGCTTGATTTCAATGACCAGCCAGAAGGACCAAGTAGCTTGATTTCAATGACCAGCCAGCAAGATCAGGTAGCTTGATTTCAATGACCAGCCAGCAGGACCAGGTAGCTTGATTTCAATGACCAACCAGAACGACCAGGTAGCTTGATTTCAATGACCAGCCAGCAGGACCAGGTAGCTTGATTTCAATGACCAGCCAGCAGGACTAGGTAGCTTGATTTCAATGACAGCCAGCAGGACCAGGTAGCTTGATTTCAATGACCAGCCAGCAGGACCAGGTAGCTTGATTTCAATGACCAGCCAGCAGGACCAGGTAGCTTGATTTCAATGACCAGCCAGCAGGACCAGGTAGCTTGATTTCAATGACCAGCCAGCAGGACCAGGTAGCTTGATTTCAATGACCAGCCAGCAGGACCAGGTAGCTTGATTTCAATGACCAGCCAGCAGGACCAGGTAGCTTGATTTCAATGACCAGCCAGCAGGACCAGGTAGCTTGATTTCAATGACCAGCCAGCAGGACCAGGTAGCTTGATTTCAATGACCAGCCAGCAGGACCAGGTAGCTTGATTTCAATGACCAGCCAGCAGGACCAGGTAGCTTGATTTCAATGACCAGCCAGCAGGACCAGGTAGCTTGATTTCAATGACCAACCAGAACGACCAGGTAGCTTGATTTCAATGACCAGCCAGCAGGACCAGGTAGCTTGATTTCAATGACCAGCCAGCAGGACCAGGTAGCTTGATTTCAATGACAGCCAGCAGGACCAGGTAGCTTGATTTCAATGACCAGCCAGCAGGACCAGGTAGCTTGATTTCAATGACCAGCCAGCAGGACCAGGTAGCTTGATTTCAATGACCAGCCAGCAGGACCAGGTAGCTTGATTTCAATGACCAGCCAGCAGGACCAGGTAGCTTAATTTCAATGACCAGCCAGCAGGACCAGGTAGCTTGATTTCAATGACCAGCCAGAAGGACCAGGCAGCTTGATTTCAATGACCAGCCAGCAGGACCAGGTAGCTTGATTTCAATGACCAGCCAGAAGGACCAAGTAGCTTGATTTCAATGACCAGCCAGCAAGATCAGGTAGCTTGATTTCAATGACCAGCCAGCAGGACCAGGTAGCTTGATTTCAATGACCAACCAGAACGACTAGGTAGCTTGATTTCAATGACCAGCCAGCAGGACCAGGTAGCTTGATTTCAATGACCAGCCAGCAGGACTAGGTAGCTTGATTTCAATGACAGCCAGCAGGACCAGGTAGCTTGATTTCAATGACCAGCCAGCAGGACCAGGTAGCTTGATTTCAATGACCAGCCAGCAGGACCAGGTAGCTTGATTTCAATGACCAGCCAGCAGGACCAGGTAGCTTGATTTCAATGACCAGCCAGCAGGACCAGGTAGCTTGATTTCAATGACCAGCCAGCAGGACCAGGTAGCTTGATTTCAATGACCAGCCAGCAGGACCAGGTAGCTTGATTTCAATGACCAGCCAGCAGGACCAGGTAGCTTGATTTCAATGACCAGCCAGCAGGACCAGGTAGCTTGATTTCAATGACCAGCCAGCAGGACCAGGTAGCTTGATTTCAATGACCAACCAGAACGACCAGGTAGCTTGATTTCAATGACCAGCCAGCAGGACCAAGTAGCTTGATTTCAATGACCAGCCAGCAGGACCAGGTAGCTTGATTTCAATGACAGCCAGCAGGACCAGGTAGCTTGATTTCAATGACCAGCCAGCAGGACCAGGTAGCTTGATTTCAATGACCAGCCAGCAGGACCAGTTAGCTTGATTTCAATGACCAGCCAGCAGGACCAGGTAGCTTGATTTCAATGACCAGCCAGCAGGACCAGGTAGCTTGATTTCAATGACCAGCCAGCAGGACCAGGTAGCTTGATTTCAATGACCAGCCAGCAGGACCAGGTAGCTTGATTTCAATGACCAGACAGCAAGATCAGGTAGCTTGATTTCAATGACCAGCCAGCAGGACCAAGTAGCTTGATTTCAATGACCAGCCAGCAGGACCAGGTAGCTTGATTTCAATGACCAGCCAGCAGGACTAGGTAGCTTGATTTCAATGACAGCCAGCAGGACCTGGTAGCTTGATTTCAATGACCAGCCAGCAGGACCAGGTAGCTTGATTTCAATGACCAGCCAGCAGGACCAGGTAGCTTGATTTCAATGACCAGCCAGCAGGACCAGGTAGCTTGATTTCAATGACCAGCCAGCAGGACCAGGTAGCTTGATTTCAATGACCAGCCAGCAGGACCAGGTAGCTTGATTTCAATGACCAGCCAGCAGGACCAGGTAGCTTGATTTCAATGACCAGCCAGCAGGACCAGGTAGCTTGATTTCAATGACCAGCCAGCAGGACCAGGTAGCTTGATTTCAATGACCAGCCAGCAGGACCAGGTAGCTTGATTTCAATGACCAGCCAGCAGGACCAGGTAGCTTGATTTCAATGACCAGCCAGCAGGACCAGGTAGCTTGATTTCAATGACCAGCCAGCAGGACCAGGTAGCTTGATTTCAATGACCAGCCAGCAGGACCAGGTAGCTTGATTTCAATGACCAGCCAGCAGGACCAGGTAGCTTGATTTCAATGACCAGCCAGAACGACCAGGTAGCTTGATTTCAATGACCAGCCAGCAGGACCAGGTAGCTTGATTTCAATGACCAGCCAGCAGGACTAGGTAGCTTGATTTCAATGACAGCCAGCAGGACCAGGTAGCTTGATTTCAATGACCAGCCAGCAGGACCAGGTAGCTTGATTTCAATGACCAGCCAGCAGGACCAGGTAGCTTGATTTCAATGACCAGCCAGCAGGACCAAGTAGCTTGATTTCAATGACCAGCCAGCAAGATCAGGTAGCTTGATTTCAATGACCAGCCAGCAGGACCAGGTAGCTTGATTTCAATGACCAACCAGAACGACTAGGTAGCTTGATTTCAATGACCAGCCAGCAGGACCAGGTAGCTTGATTTCAATGACCAGCCAGCAGGACTAGGTAGCTTGATTTCAATGACAGCCAGCAGGACCAGGTAGCTTGATTTCAATGACCAGCCAGCAGGACCAGGTAGCTTGATTTCAATGACCAGCCAGCAGGACCAGGTAGCTTGATTTCAATGACCAGCCAGCAGGACCAGGTAGCTTGATTTCAATGACCAGCCAGCAGGACCAGGTAGCTTGATTTCAATGACCAGCCAGCAGGACCAGGTAGCTTGATTTCAATTACCAGCCAGCAGGACCAGGTAGCTTGATTTCAATGACCAGCCAGCAGGACCAGGTAGCTTGATTTCAATGACCAGCCAGCAGGACCAGGTAGCTTGATTTCAATGACCAACCAGAACGACCAGGTAGCTTGATTTCAATGACCAGCCAGCAGGACCAGGTAGCTTGATTTCAATGACCAGCCAGCAGGACCAGGTAGCTTGATTTCAATGACAGCCAGCAGGACCAGGTAACTTGATTTCAATGACCAGCCAGCAGGACCAGGTAGCTTGATTTCAATGACCAGCCAGCAGGACCAGTTAGCTTGATTTCAATGACCAGCCAGCAGGACCAGGTAGCTTGATTTCAATGACCAGCCAGCAGGACCAAGTAGCTTGATTTCAATGACCAGACAGCAAGATCAGGTAGCTTGATTTCAATGACCAGCCAGCAGGACCAAGTAGCTTGATTTCAATGACCAGCCAGCAGGACCAGGTAGCTTGATTTCAATGACCAGCCAGCAGGACTAGGTAGCTTGATTTCAATGACAGCCAGCAGGACCTGGTAGCTTGATTTCAATGACCAGCCAGCAGGACCAGGTAGCTTGATTTCAATGACCAGCCAGCAGGACCAGGTAGCTTGATTTCAATGACCAGCCAGCAGGACCAGGTAGCTTGATTTCAATGACCAGCCAGCAGGACCAGGTAGCTTGATTTCAATGACCAGCCAGCAGGACCAAGTAGCTTGATTTTAATGACCAGTCAGCAAGATCAGGTAGCTTGATTTCAATGACCAGCCAGCAGGACCAAGTAGCTTGATTTCAATGACCAGCCAGCAGGACCAGGTAGCTTGATTTCAATGACCAGCCAGCAGGACTAGGTAGCTTGATTTCAATGACAGCCAGCAGGACCAGGTAGCTTGATTTCAATGACCAGCCAGCAGGACCAGGTAGCTTGATTTCAATGACCAGCCAGCAGGACCAGGTAGCTTGATTTCAATGACCAGCCAGCAGGACCAGGTAGCTTGATTTCAATGACCAGCCAGCAGGACCAGGTAGCTTGATTTCAATGACCAGCCAGCAGGACCAGGTAGCTTGATTTCAATGACCAGCCAGCAGGACCAGGTAGCTTGATTTCAATGACCAGCCAGCAGGACCAGGTAGCTTGATTTCAATGACCAGCCAGCAGGACCAGGTAGCTTAATTTCAATGACCAGCCAGCAGGACCAGGTAGCTTGATTTCAATGACCAGCCAGCAGGACTAGGTAGCTTGATTTCAATGACAGCCAGCAGGACCAGGTAGCTTGATTTCAATGACCAGCCAGCAGGACCAGGTAGCTTGATTTCAATGACCAGCCAGCAGGACCAGGTAGCTTGATTTCAATGACCAGCCAGCAGGACCAGGTAGCTTGATTTCAATGACCAGCCAGCAGGACCAGGTAGCTTGATTTCAATGACCAGCCAGCAGGACCAGGTAGCTTGATTTCAATGACCAGCCAGCAGGACCAGGTAGCTTGATTTCAATGACCAGCCAGCAGGACCAGGTAGCTTGATTTCAATGACCAGCCAGCAGGACCAGGTAGCTTGATTTCAATGACCAGCCAGCAGGACCAGGTAGCTTGATTTCAATGACCAACCAGAACGACCAGGTAGCTTGATTTCAATGACCAGCCAGCAGGACCAAGTAGCTTGATTTCAATGACCAGCCAGCAGGACCAGGTAGCTTGATTTCAATGACAGCCAGCAGGACCAGGTAGCTTGATTTCAATGACCAGCCAGCAGGACCAGGTAGCTTGATTTCAATGACCAGCCAGCAGGACCAGTTAGCTTGATTTCAATGACCAGCCAGCAGGACCAGGTAGCTTGATTTCAATGACCAGCCAGCAGGACCAGGTAGCTTGATTTCAATGACCAGCCAGCAGGACCAGGTAGCTTGATTTCAATGACCAGCCAGCAGGACCAGGTAGCTTGATTTCAATGACCAGACAGCAAGATCAGGTAGCTTGATTTCAATGACCAGCCAGCAGGACCAAGTAGCTTGATTTCAATGACCAGCCAGCAGGACCAGGTAGCTTGATTTCAATGACCAGCCAGCAGGACTAGGTAGCTTGATTTCAATGACAGCCAGCAGGACCTGGTAGCTTGATTTCAATGACCAGCCAGCAGGACCAGGTAGCTTGATTTCAATGACCAGCCAGCAGGACCAGGTAGCTTGATTTCAATGACCAGCCAGCAGGACCAGGTAGCTTGATTTCAATGACCAGCCAGCAGGACCAGGTAGCTTGATTTCAATGACCAGCCAGCAGGACCAGGTAGCTTGATTTCAATGACCAGCCAGCAGGACCAGGTAGCTTGATTTCAATGACCAGCCAGCAGGACCAGGTAGCTTGATTTCAATGACCAGCCAGCAGGACCAGGTAGCTTGATTTCAATGACCAGCCAGCAGGACCAGGTAGCTTGATTTCAATGACCAGCCAGCAGGACCAGGTAGCTTGATTTCAATGACCAGCCAGCAGGACCAGGTAGCTTGATTTCAATGACCAGCCAGCAGGACCAGGTAGCTTGATTTCAATGACCAGCCAGCAGGACCAGGTAGCTTGATTTCAATGACCAGCCAGCAGGACCAGGTAGCTTGATTTCAATGACCAGCCAGAACGACCAGGTAGCTTGATTTCAATGACCAGCCAGCAGGACCAGGTAGCTTGATTTCAATGACCAGCCAGCAGGACTAGGTAGCTTGATTTCAATGACAGCCAGCAGGACCAGGTAGCTTGATTTCAATGACCAGCCAGCAGGACCAGGTAGCTTGATTTCAATGACCAGCCAGCAGGACCAGGTAGCTTGATTTCAATGACCAGCCAGCAGGACCAAGTAGCTTGATTTCAATGACCAGCCAGCAAGATCAGGTAGCTTGATTTCAATGACCAGCCAGCAGGACCAGGTAGCTTGATTTCAATGACCAACCAGAACGACTAGGTAGCTTGATTTCAATGACCAGCCAGCAGGACCAGGTAGCTTGATTTCAATGACCAGCCAGCAGGACTAGGTAGCTTGATTTCAATGACAGCCAGCAGGACCAGGTAGCTTGATTTCAATGACCAGCCAGCAGGACCAGGTAGCTTGATTTCAATGACCAGCCAGCAGGACCAGGTAGCTTGATTTCAATGACCAGCCAGCAGGACCAGGTAGCTTGATTTCAATGACCAGCCAGCAGGACCAGGTAGCTTGATTTCAATGACCAGCCAGCAGGACCAGGTAGCTTGATTTCAATTACCAGCCAGCAGGACCAGGTAGCTTGATTTCAATGACCAGCCAGCAGGACCAGGTAGCTTGATTTCAATGACCAGCCAGCAGGACCAGGTAGCTTGATTTCAATGACCAACCAGAACGACCAGGTAGCTTGATTTCAATGACCAGCCAGCAGGACCAGGTAGCTTGATTTCAATGACCAGCCAGCAGGACCAGGTAGCTTGATTTCAATGACAGCCAGCAGGACCAGGTAACTTGATTTCAATGACCAGCCAGCAGGACCAGGTAGCTTGATTTCAATGACCAGCCAGCAGGACCAGTTAGCTTGATTTCAATGACCAGCCAGCAGGACCAGGTAGCTTGATTTCAATGACCAGCCAGCAGGACCAAGTAGCTTGATTTCAATGACCAGACAGCAAGATCAGGTAGCTTGATTTCAATGACCAGCCAGCAGGACCAAGTAGCTTGATTTCAATGACCAGCCAGCAGGACCAGGTAGCTTGATTTCAATGACCAGCCAGCAGGACTAGGTAGCTTGATTTCAATGACAGCCAGCAGGACCTGGTAGCTTGATTTCAATGACCAGCCAGCAGGACCAGGTAGCTTGATTTCAATGACCAGCCAGCAGGACCAGGTAGCTTGATTTCAATGACCAGCCAGCAGGACCAGGTAGCTTGATTTCAATGACCAGCCAGCAGGACCAGGTAGCTTGATTTCAATGACCAGCCAGCAGGACCAAGTAGCTTGATTTCAATGACCAGTCAGCAAGATCAGGTAGCTTGATTTCAATGACCAGCCAGCAGGACCAAGTAGCTTGATTTCAATGACCAGCCAGCAGGACCAGGTAGCTTGATTTCAATGACCAGCCAGCAGGACTAGGTAGCTTGATTTCAATGACAGCCAGCAGGACCAGGTAGCTTGATTTCAATGACCAGCCAGCAGGACCAGGTAGCTTGATTTCAATGACCAGCCAGCAGGACCAGGTAGCTTGATTTCAATGACCAGCCAGCAGGACCAGGTAGCTTGATTTCAATGACCAGCCAGCAGGACCAGGTAGCTTGATTTCAATGACCAGCCAGCAGGACCAGGTAGCTTGATTTCAATGACCAGCCAGCAGGACCAGGTAGCTTGATTTCAATGACCAGCCAGCAGGACCAGGTAGCTTGATTTCAATGACCAGCCAGCAGGACCAGGTAGCTTAATTTCAATGACCAGCCAGCAGGACCAGGTACCTTGATTTTGATAGTCCACAAGCTTTTTCAATGGACCCTATATCATATTAAACAGAGATGCTTTTGACACAGAATTTGCCAGCCAGACCACTTGGAGATAGAAAATGTTGACGGTCATCAGGTGTTTCAACTAGCAGTTGGTCAGTAGACCACTGTTAAGGGAGAACACTGTTTTAAGGGTTTTATAAAGCACATTATATTAATTCCCTTTGAGGAATTTGTGAAGCCATTTTGGGATTTAACAGGTAAACATGTAAATGCACTGACACATCACACACTATGTAACGCACAAGGACATTGACTACCAAAAAGGCGCGACATAAATTATTGAGATGACGTCAGGTGAATTTCGTCAATACTAAGAAAGACACTCAACTAAAAAACTGAATAGGAACAATAATTAGGGTGGTCAAGATAATACAAAATACAACAAATTATTCACACAAAAATATTCTCAAAGTATTGAAGTGAGACCTTGGCATTCATTACTGTTCCTGGATCGGAACTAAAAATAGATGTTCATAAAAGCAGACCACCAAGCTTGTACAGTGTGGAGACATCAGCTCGATCCTTAATTAGCAACAGGTTTTGATATCTATATATAGCCTAGATGGTTAAGCTGCCATCCATTGTTCTCTATCTCTGACGCAAGACTTCTCAATTTGAAACACGGTCATCAAAAAACAAAAACAATTCACTAGTGTGAGACTCAAACTAGAGACTTTACGACAAGGCTTGGGCATGCAACACACTCCAACAGAGATAATAGTACAATAGAGTTATCACATCTTATTTCAATAAGGTAGACATTTTTACAAACTCCATTTTGGAGTAATTTACGAACCAAAAACTATGGCTAAACTTGGTGTTCTGATGTTTGAGACTTTACTCCTCTACATGTGTCTGATGAATGGATGCAGCATTGAGGTATGTAAGACCTCCATTGGAGCATCCACTCAAGATTGGATCAAATGGGGAAACAACTACTACAAAGTTATTATGGAGCAAATGCCATGGCTTGAGGCAAGGGATACCTGTGCTCAGATGGGAGGAGTTATGGTAACCCCAGAATCTGAGAATGAGGGTCGGTTCCTCGCCGAGATCACACCCAGCTCAGATCAATATTACCATTTCTGGATCAACTGTAATGACCGACTGAGTGAAGGTTAGTTTTTAGGAAAAATTTGAAGCTAAAAATTATCATATATTTTTGTTAAAAATTAAAATTAAACAAATCAACAAGATTAATGCATGGGGGATAAATGAAATAGAAAGTCAATTATAAACATTTCAGGCTAAAATATTTTGAGGTTTTTTCCTGCAAAATCAGAGAAACACTAAGTTTAATATTTTTATGATGCTTCATGCCAATACCAGGCAGTTTCAAAACCGAGTTTAAATAGGTCTCTTTTTCCAAACATTTCTGGCTGTCAGACAAATACTTTATCACTGATATTACCTCGTCATATCGCGCCACACCGCACAGTAGTACAGTCAGTACACACAAGTAAACATTAAGCTTGGACATGTACACATGCGTATGTGAGTAAAATTTGACACGTTGTCTGGGATCCTGTTACTGAGCTTCTAATTTTAGCATTCTATTACGAAGTGTTATTTTATCTTTAGGGACACAATTAGATAAGCTTTCCTAACTTTAACCCCTAAAAGTCGATTTCAGATAATAGTGTAATGAATATTGCTGGGTGTGGCACCTGAAACATACATTTTCTTGAGAGCTACAATGATTACAAATTTATTTTTTGGTACATTTCATGTACTTGGGAGTGTGATGGGCAGACAGATGTTCCTTATGAGGCTTGGAGTAGCGGTGAACCAAATAATTATGGCAAAATTGGAGAAGATTGTGGTGCAGCCTTTACAGGAGGCATCAGCTGGGTAGATATCCCATGTCAAAAACTCAAACGAGCAGTTTGCAAGAAGCCTGTTCCAATACTTCATTTGTAGAGTTGAATGACTCATGGGATTGTATTTCAAAATCTAAATTTGAACTACATAGTAAAAAGAAAATTTCACGTAAATAAATTGATTTGAGAACAGTTGATTACGTTTGATGTCCAGGTTTCTTAATTAAGTGACATTTTCTGAATAAAAGGGTTTCCCTCTTTGTGTAAACCTGACAAGGATTCATGTACATGCTTCGCCAGATTGCTGGGGTCTTGTTCTGGGTTGGATCGTGCAGTTTTAACTTACTTATTCACAATGTAAATGTTTTATTTACAATAAAAAAAAATTTACAGCCAGAGGCCAAATTAAAACATTTGAACAATGATACAGTTAAACCTTTATGACAATAAAAACAAGGGGAAAAAATAACAAAATTAAATAAATCTTATTAAAGGGCCCATCTGGAAGCACTGCATAATGCAAACCAAGAACCTCCCCTGATTCGACCCACAACAAAACAACAGCTATCTGGTGAAGCACACACACAAATATGAAAATATGCACAGATATGCACAAGATATGCCAGATATGCTTAAAGCAGAAAGAATTCACTTAAGAAACCTGGATATCAAACACAATTACATGTTAGATCTAAATTGGTCAAAAGAATTGGATTGCACTGAATGAGTAGCACAACAAGAATCTAAATGTTACTGAAGCTGATAATGCTTTACAACTTGCCTTTGTCTGCAATGCTTTTACTTGTGTTATAAATGTGGGTGATTAATGTAACTAAAGCAGGTTATAGACGATGTGACCTGTGACATCACATGTTTACAAAAGAGCCACAGAGCCTGGACTTACTGCAGGCACATTTGTACACAGATCAATAGAAAACAACAAATCTTATGTTTTATGGAGATTGCACTGTCTGATTTTTCTCAACTTTTGATATGAAGAAAGGGAGGACATCTCAAAAGCTGTACAGCTGTTGTTTTTGTAAATATTGAATTTATGTGAAAATTATGACACAAAATGTAAATTTTCCCATATGCCTGTGTAGTATCTTGCCCGGCGGGAAACGCTTTAGAATCTACAAGGTCACCACTTTGTGAACAAAGGTAACATGGTCTATACAACCTTGAAGATAGAAATGGGAAAAAAAGGTTTCTTTAGAAATAAAATCAAGTAATACACTGTAAATGTATAAAAATGTATCCAGTTAGTTTCTCCTGTGGTTTATTACTTGATATGTGAAATACAAAGTCAAATTTACCCCCTTTGCTTCGCTACCGTTTCCCAGATTGTATCATAAACTTGGCAGTGATTCCTGGCTATATGGCAGTTACAGGTTGACATGGTTAAATGGCTTTTGACAGGCATCCACGAAAAAAAGATAATTACAAAATAGTGAGACTGCCAACATAAGGGCTAGGTAGCCCAGTTGGTAGAGCGCCGACACATTAAACTGGAGGTCAAGGGTTCAAAGCCCATTCTAGTAAATTTGTCTTTGTTCAACCCTAAATTACTCTAAAAATCACACTAATAGTGTAACTGTTTTCAGCCCCAAAAGATACATTGAAGTGCTAAATACTGCCTCAAATTGCATATCAGTGCATCTAGGACCACCAAGCTCCTGAAGCCTGTGAGCAGGCCCTGGACACCCTGCCATAAGAGTATTAGTTATCATTCACAACAAACCTCAGTAACAAGAAGATGTCCATTGTCCATATTTTACAATGACTGACTCATTCTTACCCACACAGCATAAACAATAATTAAAATTTAAATCTGTTTGGACTAATCTCAAATTAATTAATTTCAGCCCAAGCATTTAGTATCTATACTTAAAACCCTGTATAGAATTAGTGAGCCAGATTGGAATTTTAAAAGTCTATTTTTATAAAAGCAGACTAGTCATTAAAGGCCAGAACCATGATTGCAATTAGCAACAGGTTGTTATCTACATATAGATTGGTCAAAGGCTAGAGTTTCTTGTGGTAAATTGTTCAAGGAAGTCAAATTGATAAAACTTCATTAACTGGTTTAGTTTTAAACCTTAGTAACCTGCCTTCTTTACTCATGATTACCAATGCTCAGTTATTGAACTGCCTTAACTAAGAATTACATGTCAGAAGAAGACACAAAGGTAGAGAGGGCATTATCTATGGGACGAGTGGAAGTGGCATTTTGAGGAGAGCAGGAGGGTATCTTGAGCCAAGGCCTTGAAGTTATTTGTTCATATGGCAAAACCTTCCTTCTCCATCACTACACACTATATTGATAAGAAAGCACACAACAATCTCGTTGATGAGTTGGAGGGGATAATTGAGGGGAACAACAAAGGGCCCTTGATGAGTTCTAGTGACCTTCATAATTACAGTGAACTGTAGCTAATAAAACCCTGCAATTAATTACTGGTTACATGTTGTTTCACTAGTTCCTCAGCAGGAGTAGGCCTACTACGTTAGCAATTGCTACTTCGCTAATACATTTCCGTCTACAATTTTTTTTACAACCCATACTATTTTTGGAAAGATAAAAGTGTGGTATTTGATAAATTCACTATGGCTCTGCGACATTTTCTTGTGGTTGAGATTTTGCTAGTCTACTTGATGAATGGATGCAGCAATGCTAACAATGAGGTATGTAAGACCTCCATTGGAGCATCCACTCAAGATTGGATCAAATGGGAAAACAACTACTACAAAGTTATTATGGAGAAAATGCCATGGCTTGCGGCAAGGGATGCCTGTGCTCAGATGGGAGGAGTTATGGTAACCCCAGAATCTGAGAATGAGGGTCGGTTCCTCGCCGAGATCACACCCACCTCAGATACAACACACCATTTCTGGATCAACTGTAATGACCTAATCAATGAAGGTTAGTTTTGAGGAAAAATTTGAAGCTAAAATTATTTTGACATTATTGTTTAAGAAACTAAAATTAAACAAATCAAATCCTGTTCAGACGTGGGGGATTATTGTAATAATAAAAACAAATTAAAACAAGGAAAGTAGTGATTGGTAAACACAAAAGCCCTGCAAGCCAATCTGTTTCTTGAAATTTGGCATAGGTGGTCCAAAACAATAGGCTTCTAGATCCCGAGACCAATCCACACACCAGTTTAGAGTTTTTCTGCAAATCTTTCTAAAAATATCACTTGGACATCATTTCTAATAATATGCAAAGTTCTTCTAGAGTTAGCGCACAAACAAAATGTCTTTGTTTTAGCCATAATGACCTTGACATTTTATCCAGGAGTCCAAAAACAATAGGCGTCTGGGGAATCCTGAGACCAATCCACACACTAAGTTTGCAGTTGATATGACAAGTACTTCTCGAGGTATTGCTCAGACAACGTTTCTTTTGTTTTAGCCACAATGACCTTGACATTTGAATTGGGGGTCCACAAACAATAGACTTCTGAAGGACCCCAAAACCAATCATAAAACCAAGTTTGCAGTTAATATGCAAAGACCATCTTGAGTTATCGCTCCAATATTTGTTTGTTTTAGCCATAATGAACCTTGCCATTTGACCAAAGGGGTCCAACGATAGGCCTCGGGGGGGGGGGGGGGGGACAGTAGTACAGTCAGTACACACAAGTAAACAATAAGCCTGGGCATGTAAGCATACGTATGTCAGTGAAATTTGACATGTTGTCTGAGATCCTGCATGGTTATGAGCATCTACTTTTAGCACTAGTGTGAGGTGCTATTCTTATCTTGAGATTCTGACAAGGTTTCAAAACTTTAACCCCCCCCCCCCAAAAAAAAAGGTATTTTCTTGATAGCCATGATTATAATTAATTCTTTGTATATTTCAGGTATTTGGGAGTGTGATGGAAAGACAGATATTCCTTATAAGGCTTGGGCTAGAAATGAACCAAATGATTACGGCAAATCTGGAGAAGATTGTGGCGCAACCCACTCAGGAGGCATCCGCTGGGTAGATATCCCATGTCACTTTTTTAAACGAGCAGTTTGCAAGAGGCCTGTGCCAATACTTCATTTGTAGAGTTGAATGACTCAAGGGATTGTATTTCAAATTCAAAATTTGAACCACAAAGTAAAAGAAATTTCGTGTAAAAAAATGTTGATTTGAAATCAGTTGATTAAGTTTAAAGTCAAGGGGCCAATTTCATAGCGCTGCTTGATGGTAAGCAAATTTCCGTGCTAAGTATAGCAGAAAAATTTGCTTACGCATAAGCGTATTTTACAGGGTTAGCAAGGAAATCAGGCTTGCCCAATCACCATGGTTTTGCATTGTTATATGTCATTTTCATACAGTAAGCACCAAAAGGTAAGCATGCCTTTTTTGTGTGCTAATGGTTAGCAGCACATATATGAAATGGAAACTCGCGCAGAAACACAAAATCAGCCGTAAAGCAGCTCTACATAAATGGGCCCTTGTTTCTTAATTTAAGCAAAATTTTTACAGCTTAGAGGGTCTACCTCTTCACGCATATATGATAACGAATCACATAAATGCTTCGCCTGTTTGCTGTGGTATTGTTGTGTACTGGATGGTGAAATTTTTCTTTTACTTTGATTTATTCACAATATAATCGTTTTATTTACAATCAAAATAAATTCGCAGCCAGACATGCCAGAGGCCCAATTAAAACATTTGAACAATATAATAGTTACACTTTTATGACTATAAAATCTAGGGGGTAAAATAAATCAAATCAAATAAATCTTAAAAGGAGCCATCTAGAAGCACTGCATAATGCACAACCCAGGACCTCCCCTGATTCTACCCACAACAAAACCACAGCAATCTGGTGAAGCACACAAACAAATCCTTGTCAGATATGCACAAAGAGACAGATCCTTAAAGCAGAAAGAATTCACTTAAGAAACCTGGATATCAAACACAATTACATGTTAGATCTAAATTGGTCAAAAGAATTGGATTACACTGAATGAGTAGCACAACAAGAATCTAAATGTTACTGAAACTGATAATGCTTTACAACTTGCCTTTGTCTGCAATGCTTTTACTTGTGTTATAAATGTGGGTAAATAATGTAACTAAAGCAGGTTATCCAATCAACTGTAAATATCAATATACGTTTTATCTTCACCTTGAAGATAGAAATGAAGAAAAAAAAGGTTTCTTTAGAAATAAAATCAAGTAATACACTGTAAATGTATAAAAATTTATCCAGTTTCTCCTGTGGTTTATTACTTGATCTGTGAAATACAAAGTCAAATTGTTACCCCCTTGGGTGATCCCTCCGCTACCGTTTCCCAGCTTGTATCATAAACTTGGCAGTAATTCCTGGCTATATGGCAGTTACAGATTGACATGGTTGAATGGCTTTTGACAGGCATCCCCCCCAAAAAAAATGTTTAACAAAATAGTGAGACTGCCAAGATACGGGCTTACATGTAGATAGCTCAGTTGGTAGAGTTTCACTACGCTAAACGGGAGCCTGTTGGTTCAAATCCTGCTTTAGTAATTTATTCTTTGTTCAACTCTAAATTAGAAATAAAATCAATTATCAAAACAAAGTAGAAAATAATTAGAGAATATTTTTCTCTTCATTCTTCAGTGCTATTTCGGACAGAATAAATACCATGAATCTGTTATACAGTGCTGGGAAATCAATGTTGATTTGCAGGGTTGACCCTTAACTTGTTCAATGACCAGCCAGCAGGACTAGGTAGCTTGATTTCAATGACCAGCCAGCAGGACTAGGTAGCTTAATTTCAATGACCAGCCAGCAGGACCAGGTAGCTTGATTTCAATGACCAGCCAGCAGGACCAGGTAGCTTGATTTCAATGACCAGCCAGCAGGACCAGGTAGCTTGATTTCAATGACCAGCCATCAGGACCAGGTAGCTTGATTTCAATGACCAGCCAGCAGGACCAGGTAGCTTGATTTCAATGACCAGCCAGCAGGACCAGGTAGCTTGATTTCAATGACCAGCCAGCAGGACCAGGTAGCTTTATTTCAATGACCAGCCAGCAGGACCAGGTAGCTTTATTTCAATGACCAGCCAGCAGGACCAGGTAGCTTGATTTTGATAGTCCGCCAGCTTTTTCAATGGACCCTATATCATTTTAAAAAGATGTGTTTTTTAACACTGAACTTGCCAGCCAGACCACTTGGAGATAGAGAATTTTGACGGTCATCAGGTTCAACTAGCAGTTGGCCAGTGGACCACTGTTAAGGGAGAACACTGTCTTAAGGGTTTTATAAAACACATTATATGAATTCCCTTTGAGGAATTTGTGAAGCCATTTTGGGAGTCAACAGGTAAGCATGTAAATGCAGCGACACCTCACACACTATACTGTGTGATGCACAAGGACATTGTATACCAAAAAGGCGCAACATAAATTATTGAGATGACGTCAGGTGAATTGGATCAATACTAAGAAAGACACTCATCTAAAAAAACTGAATAGGAACATTAGGGTGGTCAAGAAAATACAGCAAATAATTCACGAAAAAAATCTACTTTATTAAATATTCTTAAAGTATTTAAGTGAGACCTTGGCATTCATTAGTTTTTTCTGGATTGGAACTAAAAATCAATTTTCATTAAAGCAAATTACCAAGCTTGTCCAGTGTGGAGACATCAGCTGGATCCTTAATTAGCAACAGGTTTTGATATCTATATATAGCCTAGATGGGTTAAGCTGCCATCCATTGTTCTCTATCTCTGACGCAAGACTTCTCAATTTGAAACAAGGTCATCAAAAAACAAAAACAATTCACTAGTGTGAGACTCAAACTAGAGACTTTACGACAAGGCTTGGGCATGCAACACACTCCAACAGAGATAATAGTACAATAGAGTTATCACATCTTATTTCGATAAGGTAGGCATTTTCACAAACTCCATTTTGGAGTAATTTACAAGCCAAAAACTATGGTTAAACTTGGTGTTCTGATGTTTGAGACTTTACTCATCTACATGTGTCTGATGAATGGATGCAGCATTGAGGTATGTAAGACCTCCATTGGAGCATCCACTCAAGATTGGATCAAATGGGGAAACAACTACTACAAAGTTATTATGGAGAAAATGCCATGGCTTGAGGCAAGGGATACCTGTGCTGAGATGGGCGGAGTTATGGTTACCCCAAAATCTGAGAATGAGGGTCGGTTCCTCGCCGAGATCACACCCAGCTCAGATCAATATTACCATTTCTGGATCAACTGTAATGACCGACTGGTTGAAGGTTAGTTTTGAGGAAAAATTTGAAGCTAAAATGTTTCTAATATTTTTGTTAAAAATAAAATTTAAACAAATCAACAAGGTTAAAGCGGGGGATAAATGAAATATAGTCAATTATAAACATTTCAGGCCAACAAAAATTGAGGTTTTTTCCTGCAAAATCAGAGAAACACTAAGTTTAATATTTTTATGATGCTTCATGCCAATACCAGGCGTTTTCAAAACCGAGTTTAAACAGGTCACTTTCTCCAAAATTTCCTGGCTGTCAGACAAATACTTTACCACTGATGGGTTCACCACATCATCTGCGCCACACCGCACAGTAGTACAGTCAGTACACACAAGTAAAAAATAAGCTTGGGCATGTTCTCATGCATATGTGAGGGAAATTTGACACGTTGTCCGAGATCCTGTTACTGAGCTTCTAACTTGAGCATTATAACGAAGTGTTATTTTATCTTAATGGACACAATTAGATAAGCTTTCCTAACTTTAACCCCTAAAAGTCGATTTCAGATAAAAGTGTAATGAATGGTGCTGGGTGTGGCACCTGAAGCATACATTTTCTTGTCTTGAGAGTTACAATGATTACAAATTTATTTTTGGTACATTTCAGGTATTTGGGAGTGTGATGGGCAGACAGATGTTCCTTATGAGGCTTGGGTTGGAGTTGAACCAAATGATTACGGCAAACTTGGAGAAGATTGTGGTGCAGTCTTTACAGGAGGCATCAGATGGGTGGATATCCCATGTCAAGATCTCAACCTAGCAGTTTGCAAGAGGCCTGTCCCAATACTTCATTTGTAGAGTGGATTGTCTCAAGGGATTGTATTTCAAAAACAAAATTTGAACTACATAGTAAAAGAAAATTTCATGTAAATATATTGATTTCAAAACATTTGGTTATGTTTGATGTTCAGGTTAATTCTTAATTAAGATAACATTTTCTGCAGAAAAGGCTTTATCTCTTCGTGAAATCTGACAAGGAGTCGCGCATATGCTACACCAGATAACTGTGGTCTTGTGGTAGCCAGATTGTGAAATTTTATTTTACTAACTCACAATGTAAATATTTTATTTACAATAAAAATAAATTGCATCCAAACCCCAGTTAAAACATTTGAACAATACTATTGTTAGGCTTTTACAACAACAAAAAACTAATTGAAAAAAATAATCAAGTTAAATAAATCTTATAAAAGAGGCCATCTGGAAGCATTGCTAAGCACAACCCAGGACACAGCCTCCCACCACCCCCCCCCCCCCCCCGATCCGACCCACAACAAAACCACAGCAATCTGGTGAGGCACACAAGCAATTCCTTGTCAAATGTGCACAAAGAAACAGACCCTTAAAGCAGAAAGAAATCACTTCAGAAACCTGAATATCAAACACAATTACATGTTAGATCTAAATTGGTCAAAAGAATTGGATTGCACTGAATGAGTAGCACAACAAGAATCTAAATGTTACTGAAGCTGATAATGCTTTACAACTTGCCTTTGTCTGCAATGCTTTTACTTGTGTTATAAATGTGGGTGATTAATGTAACTAAAGCAGGTTATAGACGATGTGACCTGTGACATCACATGTTTACAAAAGAGCCACAGAGCCTGGACTTCCTGCAGGCACATTTGTACACAGATCAATGGAAGAAAACAAATCTTATGTTTTAAGGAGATTGGACTGTCTGATTTTTCTCAACTTTTGATATGAAGAAAGGGAGGACATCTCAAAAGCTGTACAGCTATTGCTTTTGTAAATTTTGAATTTATGTGAAAATTATGACACAAAATGTCAATTTTCCCATATGCCTGTGTAGTATCTTGCCCGGAGGGAAACGCTTTAGAATCTACAAGGTCACCACTTTGTAAACAAAGGTAACATAGTCTATACAATCAACTGTAAATATCAATATACGTTTTATCTTCACCTTGAAGATAGAAATGGAAAAAAAAAAAAATCTTTAGAAATAAAATCAAGTAATACACTGTAAATGTATAAAAATGTATCCAGTTAGTTTCTCCTGTGGTTTATTACTTGATATGTGAAATACAAAGTCAAATTTACCCCCTTTGCTCCGCTACCGTTTCCCAGATTGTATCATAAACTTGGCAGTGATTCCTGGCTATATGGCAGTTACAGGTTGACATGGTTAAATGGCTTTTGACAGGCATCCACGAAAAAAAGATAATTACAAAATAGTGAGACTGCCAACATAAGGGCTAGGTGGCCCAGTTGGTAGAGCGCCGACACATTAAACTGGAGGTCAAGGGTTCAAAGCCCATTCTAGTAAATTTGTCTTTGTTCAACCCTAAATTACTCTAAAAATCACACTAATAGTGTAACTGTTTTCAGCCCCAAAAGATACATTGAAGTGCTAAATACTGCCTCAAATTGCATATCAGTGCATCTAGGACCACCAAGCTCCTGAAGCCTGTGAGCAGGTCCTGGACACCCTGCCATAAGAGTATTAGTTATCATTCACAACAAACCTCAGTAACAAGAAGATGTCCATTGTCCATATTTTACAATGACTGACTCATTCTTACCCACACAGCATAAACAATAATTAAAATTTAAATCTGTTTGGACTAATCTCAAAGTAATTAATTTCAGCCCAAGCATTTAGTATCTATACTTAAAACCCTGTATAGAATTAGTGAGCCAGATTGGAATTTTAAAAGTCTATTTTTATAAAAGCAGACTAGGCCAGAACCATGATTGCAATTAGCAACAGGTTGTTATCTACATATAGATTGGTCAAAGGCTAGAGTTTCTTGTGGTAAATTGTTCAAGGAAGTCAAATTGATAAAACTTCATTAACTGGTTTAGTTTTAAGCCTTCTTTACTCATGATTACCAATGCTCAGTTATTGAACTGCCTTAACTAAGAATTACATGTCAGAAGAAGACACAAAGGTAGAAAGGGCATTATCTATGGGACGAGTGGAAGTGGCATTTTGAGGAGAGCAGGAGGGTATCTTGAGCCAAGGCCTTGAAGTTATTTGTTCATATGGCAAAACCTTCCTTCTCCATCACTACACACTATATTGATAAGAAAGCACACAACAATCTCGTTGATGAGTTGGAGGGGAAAATTGAGGGGAACAACAAAGGGCCCTTGATGAGTTCTAGTGACCTTCATAATTACAGTGAACTGTAGCTAATAAAACCCTGCAATTAATTACTGGTTACATGTTGTTTTACTAGTTCCTCAGCAGGAGTAGGCCTACTACGTTAGCAATTGCTACTTCGCTAATACATTTCCGTCTACAATTTTTGTTACAACCCATACTGTTTTTGGAAAGATAAAAGTGTGGTATTTGATAAATTCACTATGGCTCTGCGTCATTTTCTTGTGGTTGAGATTTGGCTAGTCTTCTTGATGAATGGATGCAGCAATGCTAACAATGAGGTATGTAAGACCTCCATTGGAGCATCCACTCAAGATTGGATCAAATGGAGAAACAACTACTACAAAGTTATTATGGAGAAAATGCCATGGCTTGAGGCAAGGGATACCTGTGCTGAGATGGGCGGAGTTATGGTAACCCCAGAATCTGAGAATGAGGGTCGGTTCCTCGCCGAGATCACACCCATCTCACATCATGCACATCATTTCTGGATCAACTGTAATGACCGACTGGTAGAAGGTTAGTGTTTGAAAATGTTGTAGCACAAATTTATAAAATTATGCTTTGGGATCTTGAGTTAAAAGATTGGGGAAAATATAGAAATAAGTTACAATGGGAGGAGTTAAGGTCACCAAAAAATGTTAAACAAATTTATGAAATTATGCTTTGAGATCTTGAGTTAAAAGATTGGGGAAAATATAGAAATAAGTAACAATGTGAGGAGTTAAGGTCACCCAAAAATCTTGATGGGGATGGGGGGCAGGTTCTTCACTGGTATTACACCTCAATCAGATAATGTGCAAAACAATTTGTAGCAAAGAACATTTCTTATTTCTGATGCAAATTTATAAACTGAGAACTTCAATGATTATCAGAAAACACAAAGCCAGTAAAGTTTTCAATAGTGTTGATCTAATGCTCAACAATATTTGTTGTTGAATGAAAGAACTTTTCGTCCCTATGGATATTACTATTAATTAAACAGAGTAAGTTTCTTATAACGAAAGCTAAACCACACATTTTTGGGGTTTCAGGTTGACATCCCTTACTTTAGCCATTTCAATTTTTCAGATGATGGCACAGTGAGCAATCATGGTTTTGTCAAACAACTGTTGCTTGAAAAATAAAAATTCCCTAAACACAGTGTATAATTATGCTTCCGTTTCCATTTTATTCATTTTGCTTTGTGATTGCACCTCAGCCCCTTCCACATGAATTTTCTGAGAATTGCTATTGGGTTAGAGATTATTATTATTATTATTATTATTTATTCGACCTCAACAGTACAAGTACAGAAAATACAGTACAATGCAATAACGGAGGGGAAAAAAACCCAAAACAGAAACGACAAAGCAACATAAATAAATTAATGAAAAACAAATAAATAAATAAATAAATCAATCAATCAATCAATCAATCAGTCAACAAATTAAAAAGGAATTAAATCAATAAATAAATAAATAAATAAATAAATAAATAAACAAACAAACAAACAAACAAAATAATATAAAATAAAATAAAATAAAATAAAATAAAATAAAATAAATAAATAAACAAATAAATAAATAACTGAACAAATAAACAAATAAGTAAATAAATAAGTAAAACAAATATATAAAAAATTCTGATGACTTGAGGGCAAATAGAGAGAACAATGAAAATGAGCCTATGAGGGGAGCATGCACGTATAAGAAGTTAATCTGAGGAAGGACACAAGAAAACTACTCGACAAAAGGACCAAACAATACTATGTGGGTCAGGGACAACAAAAGTAAACTAAATTACTGATGCTCGGAAGCATGTTGTCCCACACATAGTAATACAATGAGAATTGATGTCCATTAATTACATGTATATGTTCCATTATGTCCACTCAATGATCAGCCTCGATGAGGTTCTGTTATATTTTGACTTGAATCCATCTTATTATCTATTGATTTTATTGAATTTATTAAATGCTTTATTATAGTACTTAATTTACTTTTTTCTGTAATATTGTTTTAAAGCACATGTGTCACATTGGTAATTGTCAAAGACCAGTCAGTTTCCACACTTGATGGGAACTAACATATACATGAAATAACAAAACCTATGTATGTTTAAGCTCAATCGGTCATTGGAGTCACAAGAAAAAGTGGAGAAAAAACCCTTCATGTTTTCACTGTTTTCAAACATTGAGTTTTAGACTCGCGAGATCAAAACTAATTATTGTTCTCATTTATCAAAAACTCAAGCAATTCAGGCAACAATATAACAAAGGAAGTTTTGTCCATCATTACCACCTCTATACCATGTACATTGTGTGCAATCTGTGAACATTTATATTTTTACTCTTACCAATGTAACGCACACCCTTTAATACATGTAAATAAAATGATTTCTATTCATTTTTGCATATTTTAGGTAATTGGGAGTGCGATGGAAAAACAGATATTCCCTATCAGCCTTGGGCTGGAGTGGAACCCAATGATTACGGAATACCAGGAGAAGATTGTGGCTTAGCCTATCTAGGAGGCATCAGATGGGCAGATTACAAATGTTCCCTTCTTTTACATGCAGTGTGCAAGAAGCATGTATCAATACTCTATTTGTAGAGAAATTTCACCACAACTACAAAAACTTCAAGATAATCAACTTACAGATATTACATCTCCAGTTTAAAAAGAAATTATTTGTTGTTGTTGGTATCTTACTAACATAATACCTCTCTTCTGAAATACTGGCATTTGAATCAGTGAATAGTATGAGAAATGGTAATTGGAGTATCTTACTTAATGAAAGTATCAAAAAGTTTACTTAAAATTTAAAAATCATAATAACAACAAGTAATAAACCACAAGGGAAACTGACTGGGCAAGTTTTAAATAGGGAGACCGCCAACATAGGGCAAGATAGCTCAGATAGTAGAGCACTGACATGTTAATCCTGCAGTTATTGGTTCAAATCCTGCTCTTGTTAATTTTTGATAGTATTTGTAAAGTGTCTTTTTACAAAGATTTCAATGCGCTGAACAAATTGACAAAAAAAATATAAAAAAATTGTAAAAAATTTAGTTTTTTAACATGGCTTTGAGTGATTAAAGAGATGATGCCTGAAGGTTGTGAAGAGGTAGATTGATCCATTATGTCGGTGAGCTGACTGTGAAAGCTCGTTGGTCATACCGCGTACAAGTGTGGGGTGCAGGGGAAAAGCACAAATGGGAAGTATAAGGAGATTGTAGAATGAGAGAACTGCAGGCTATGTTAGAAATAAGGTTCTGAAGATAAGTAGGAGCTAGACCATTTCTGACTTTAAGAACAAGGAGGAGGACTTTGAATTGGATACGTTTGTTAATGAGAAGCCATGAAGGAATCGGAGGACTGGTGAGATGTGCTCTCAAAATTTTGCTCGGAAAATTAAGCGTGCTGCACTGTTTTGAATGCGTTGGAGGGGAATGATTGATGTTGCTGGCAATCTGTATAGGAGGCTGGTACAATAATCCATTCATAAAACTTATATCAGCACTTTTTGCATAATTTAAGCAGAATTGTGGGATGCATATTATCGACTAAAATGAGTAGGAAACTGACAGCAGAAAATGTAAACAAAATTAAGGAATAAATAGTATAGCTAATCCTAATATGTTGTACATGATTGGTTAAAACATCACAACTTGTGACAAAATTTAGAAACAATGTTCCTTGTCTGAGCCCTTATCTTATTTTGATGGTTCTAAAATAAAGAATGTTAAATGGAACGTATATATTTGGTAATCACTCTTAACATTATTGACGTGTCGTGGCCGAGCAGATAAGAGCACCGGACTCAAGCTCTGGTGTTTCAGTTCAGCAGATCGTGTGGATTCGACTTCCGGTCCCGACACTTGTGTCCCGGATGGGACGTAAAGCCGTTGGTCCCTTGTGTTGTGTAATGCACGTAGACCAACCCAGTACACTGGGGTTTGCCCTGGTGTTCTTAGTATGTTTGGCTGCATATAACAGCACCTTACATGGTGCTATGTATTCGGGATAGGTCTCATACTTTAAAAACATAGCTCTGCATACCTTGCAGAAAAATACTGACTGCTGAAGTGCCTTGAGCATCACTGAGTGACAGATATGAGCGATATATAAGAAGCCACTATTATAATTATTATTAACATTATTGGCAATAGAAACTAACTTGGCTAGAAGTACAGCAGCTATCGATAATATATGAAGCATTTTGAGAATCATTTAACTTCGAAGTAATGAGGTAATAGAGAAAGAAATCAGTTTTTATCCCACTAAATTTGAATCTGAGAAACTTTACTGTCAGAAACGTTTCTCAGATTGTGTATTACAATACGGATTAACCGTTCCGGATTTTCTCCCAAAACAAATCTATCTCAAAAAAGGCTACCACCTTGAAATGAAATTTTCAAAGATTAGTTTTATTATATATATCTACATTTATAAAGGATTTTAAAAATCTAACGGTTCCAAAGACCAAAGGTATATGTTCCCTTTAAGTTTATTTCCATCAGAGTGGGAGTGTTGTTAAATTGGCAATATATCTGCTTGAAAAAAGACGGGTCTGAGAAAGTTTATTTTATTATCAAAAGCAAAGTTGTCAAACAAGACTCCAGTAAAAAAACAAGGATAACAATCATTCGGAGCATTTTTCTCTCAAGATAATAATCTTTTATTTATCAAAACAATGCCTTTTTTTAAAGACAGGACTACAGTGTATTGCCAATTAAACATACATCCATGATAAAAATTCTACATTCACGTTTGATTTAACATTTATAAAATACCAGAGACAGTTTATCCATTCAGATTGGTCAGGAGGAGATCACGTGGCCCTTTTGAACGTGAAGTACAGACATGATAAAAAGTGATTAAACATACAAGAGTTGGCAAACAAGCAAAAGGGAGTGCTAATTTGTGCGTAATGCAATCAATACATACCAGTACTCAATGTGAGATATATTTGTATGCGCGCGTACGTACAACTGTTAAGCATTGCATGCAATTTGACCCTTCACGAAAAGAGCCCCCGAGGACGAAACAGAAATTGAAAAATTGACAGAAAAATTCTAAAGATTTTCCAACATTATTATGATTCTTAAGAAAAAGGGCATTATGAATACGAACAATTGAGTAGAGACTTGGTCTAAAACCTTGCATGGTTAATGGCTGTGCTGGTTTTAAATGGTTGTTTAATGCCTTGTCGCCACACTTTTATTCCCTTATTCTTATCTATGAAAAATAAAAAAACCTTTATTTATTTTTATTTTTTTCCCAAATCTTTTCACTTTAGCCACAAGATACAATGTATACTTATAACTTGTTAGGTTATTTTAAGTTGATTTTGGGTTGAACAAAGAAAAACCGGAGGTCGTTGGTTCAAATCCCGCTCTAGTCAATTTTTCTTTGTTCAACCCAAAATCATTTAAACATTTACCCAGTCAGTTTCCCTTGTGGTTTATTATTTGATATCTGATATAAAAAGTCACATCCCCTTAAGGTGATCCCCTGGCTGCCGCTTCCCAGGTTGTATCGTATACTTGGGTGTGATCCCTGGCTACACGGCAGTTTGCGGTTGAATGGCTTCTGACTGGCACCCCCCGAACAAAGATATTGACAAAATAGGGAGACCGCCAACATAGGGCTAGATAGCTCAGTTGGTAGAGCGCCGGCACGTTAAACCGGAGGTCGTTGGTTCAAATCCCGCTCTAGTCAATTTTTCTTTGTTCAACCCAAAATCATTTAAACATTTACCCAGTCAGTTTCCCTTGTGGTTTATTATTTGTTATTTTAAGTTATTAGCCGAAAAAAAACATTTTTAAATTGTATGTGATGACAAGATAAATTGTGTTATTTGGGGAGTTATTTCTTATTGTATTGTTCTCTTAACATGACTGTATATTGAGAAACATATTATATTTTGGTTTTTACCCTTACACCGATGTGAGAAAGATATTGTTATGAATTGTGTTACATTACTTTTGTAGTCAGTAACTTAAGAATGATAATAGTTGTGTAGGTCCAAAAATGGCTTTTTCATATACATTTAATAGTAACTCACAGCAATAGTTGCATTAAATTATTAAACATGATTCCATCTTAAGGGACAACTTTTGTTAACACAGGAGCTTTCAGAAGGGGTTATCGAATAATGTAAAAAATATGGTCTATGATTCCAACTGCTTAAGAATTTGTTTAAGGCATGATTACATATTGTGAATACAAATCAGTATTGTATCGTCCCGTTTCAATAGATTGGTGTTTGTCAACATAAAGTTTTTTAAAGGAAAATTACAAAAAAAGATACAATAAAAGTTCCATGTGAAAGTTTCAGCTGAATACAGTGTCTACTTGAATATAATTTAGTTTTTACCCTACACGATGTCTGTTAAGCACTGTATACTCAGTACTTTCCCTGAGTTCTGTGAAAAAAATCCACAGGCAAATCACTCGGGTGGGATTCGAACCCACGACCTTTGCATTGCTAGAGGAGATGTCTTACCACTAGACCACCGAGCTAGCCCGATGGCTAGAGGCGGTTCGAATCATTGGCAGCGGGTACCGCACAATTTAATAGATGAATTTAATAGTGTCTACTTGTTTAGAAAACAGCAAAAAACTGTCACAGTATTTTCATAAGAATGTCGAATCCATCCACGTTTAGGCGAGGTGACAGCGGGTACCAACTGCATCTCTGGTCACAGCATTCATGAACGAGCACCAACCATCAAAAATCTGAGAATCAATTCATGCATGAACCGCTTCTCAGATTCAACAGGTTTAAATATTTTGGGGTGAAATTTACTCAAACTTTTTATGGTCATTAATTTTATGAGGGTTTATCGATCTATGACGCAACCTTTGAATAGAGAAAACGGAAAATATAAAAAGGAGAGTCTTACTCTTTGGCGAGCTGAACATTTCCTGGGTTTGCTCCGACAGGGATGCCATGTTTGTGAAGAGCTTGTATCACCTGCTCTCTCATCTCCTTATTGTAAGCGTCAAAGTCAAAGACGTTATTCACCACACTGGCTAGCCCCTCGTTTGGAAATTTCTAGTTGATAAAATATTTGGGTTATTTTAGTGATGATAATAATAATAATAATAATTTATTGAATTTATATTGCGCTCTCTCAAGGACCAGCCTGTTCGAGGGCGCATAACAATAACCATTCCAGAAAGAAAATTAAACAAGAAAAGCTTAAGCAAAAATACACCGGTAAAAATAAGCAAATTTGAAATCGAGATAAATAGTGCAGCTGCCAAGGTAACAATTGTGCACTTTGTGGTAAAAGCATGAAATTTGCTATGGTATTGGTTGGTATTGGGCTAATTATCAATTTTAGACGTGGACCCACCTTGGGTCTCTCCTATTTGGGGGCGGAGCTACATTTGCATAAAAAGGGGGGTCTAGGATATAAAATATTAGAGCTTTTGGTCGTGAGATATGGCGGCGCCTTCTCGGTCTCTCATGGCAAGACATGGTGACAAATGAGGATCTGGAAGGACGC
Source organism: Leptasterias polaris (assembly GCA_037783415.1). Lineage (NCBI taxonomy): Eukaryota > Metazoa > Echinodermata > Asteroidea > Forcipulatida > Asteriidae > Leptasterias > Leptasterias polaris. Next base: position 1,086,333 of record JAZGTN010000152.1, on the reverse strand, counting down.
ATTGGAGGTCGCTGGACTTTTTCGTCTGACACAGTTTTTGCGCGCAAAGCAAGCTGGTGTGGTCATGCCGTGCGTAGTGGTGGTATTTCAGCTGCAGTGATCGCAGGTTTTCCAATGCATACAAGGAGAGGACCAGGACGCCCTCGAGCCAGTTGGGTGAACGACTTGATTCAGTGGAGTGGTCTCTCAGTTACTGATCTAAAGGACGCTGGGCAGCACAGAATAGAAATTCAAAAACTTTCGACACAGCCAATTCGCAGAAGTGGGCGCCTACGGGCCAGACAACGGCTCTTGGCATTGTGATGATGAGAGCCTTAGCAGCTGGACTAAAAAGACCAGCACAACACTGTCAAAAAGATACACGTTCACATGCAATAGCATTTAAAAAACACACTATAAAATATAAGCCAATAAATAAATAGCTGCATAACATGGTGAATCAGTTGCAGCCGTAGCTGCAGCCACTAATTCTGAAAACGGCATAAATATGCTGCTCTGTGGATCCAACCACTGTGCCTTCCCAATCCGGTTGGCAACTCAATATGTCACATGTGCACATCCACACACCCTTAATTTAAAGGGTCTATGTACTTCTTTTTAACTTTGTATTTTATTGCCATGCCTGTAATTGGTGGTTTTCTGCTGTTGGTATGATCAAATAAAATACAAATATACAAATTGCAGTTATGGGGTACTTCAACTGTTGTTCCATTATTCCCTTTTCTGAATAAATTCTCTGTGGGGTACACTAGAACAAAGAAAACCCCTGTGGGGTAGCATTGTTCTAATGTAAAAAGTACCCTGTAAGTTGGCATGTGTAAGGGCACTGTGACTAGCTGCAAAAGTCGCCCTTGCATGCCTGCAGATCGAAATCCATTTCAACTGCGTCCTTTGCATTTCAGCTTCTCAGCTGCAAGTAAGGATGATTCACTTCACAAATAATTACTTTTGTCTCCTATGGGATTCTGATAATTGTTTGGCTGTGTAAAGTGGCTTGGGGGAAGGTTTAACCTGTCATGACACTATGGCTCACTTATTGCGTGTCCATTTTTAATTAAACAGTCGGAACTCCGCCAATCTTTTTTTTATTTATCTCAAAAAATCCAAGTTCCCCAACTACACCTAGCCAAATAGCATGCAAATTGTCTTGTTACAATCGGGGTTTCTTTTTCACACAAAAAATCCTTCAATGACCAGCTCTCCCAGAATTCCCATAGGAATTGTCAGTTGTTCAGCTTTGGGGTTAATATCCACTACTGGGTGAAATGAACCTTATGGTTTCCAGATAGCTTCTTCTGTATACTTTTACAAGGGCTGTAAGCAGTACCCTGGTTGTTTATTTGGTTGAATTGAGTGGGGTGGCGTTGCAAGGATAAATCAGACCATGGAGCTTCATGTTTTACATGTTATTGTAAACGGACGGTTGAAAACTGTCATATAGTGTAAGCGTGTGCCTTTTTTATGGTGTCAAGTAAAGTTGTATAAACTCTACAAAGAGACAAATGTGGGGTCATCTAAAAAATTTATTTTTTGGCTTGAATTTGTTTTATTCAGTCAGAAGGGTCCCTATCTAATGGGTTGGGCCATTTGAAAATGATTGTGTTCTTCTTTAGAAATGTATACACGCTTATATCAAAATGGACACACGTTAAGTGGTCGATACTGTCCGAGCATGATTTTTGTTTCATGGTGTCACGCAAGGACAGTGGAATCACAGACCTGCCAGAGCAATCACAGAGTTCTTGTACAACAATCAGGGAAACAGCTAAAATTACATGGTGTCACGCAAGGACAGTGGAATCACAGACCTGCCAGAGCAATCACAGAGTTCTTGTACAACAATCAGGGAAACAGCTAAAATTACATGGTGTCACGCAAGGACAGTGGAATCACAGACCTGCCAGAGCAATCACAGAGTTCTTGTACAACAATCAGGGAAACAGCTAAAATTACATGGTGTCACGCAAGGACAGTGGAATCACAGACCTGCCAGAGCAATCACAGAGTTCTTGTACAACAATCAGGGAAACAGCTAAAATTACATCAAACATAATACGGACAAGTTTCCATGATTCGTTCAAGTTTAAGAATTACGCCCAACTCGCCAACTTGATACAATATGTGACGGGCTCTACGAAAATGAGTCGCTTGTCGCACAACCCACTTTCAATTACGGGGCAAGTTGACTGTTGGGAGGGTTTTTAAACAAAAATTGAAATAAAATTTTGTGATAAAACGGTTTCTTGCCTTTTAAGGGTCTATCTTTTCATAATTCTTAAATAGAAACTTTTTTTTTTTCGATAAACATAAATAAAAACAGTTTTTAATGACCCTTTTGTTTCAATTTTGTACTTTAAAAGGCATTGTAAATGTCTCCCTTTAATTTATTTCAGATATGCAAATAAGGTCATTTGTAATTAGTTTTGAAAATATTAAAATTGCATCGTCATGTGAATACACTAATAAAACTTCCCCAAAAATTTCAAGTCTGTAGCAATTGAGGAACATTGTGGTATCTATGAACTCTAAACAAAATAATAGTATTTCTCTTTTGATATCAATATTTGATGTTTTTTTATTAAACAGGCCGTTTCTCCATTAGGGGTTATTTTCAGATATCGACATAATTTGTTTTTCAAAAGGTCATAACTTTTGAACCTAAAATGACACAAGTGTGTAAGAGATGTCAAAATTAAGCTTGTTGTGTGCTCTTTACAGCCATGTATAAAACTCAAAAGTGAATTGTCCCCCCAAGTGACTCATTTTCACAGAGCCCGTCACATATTTTCTCAAACAATAAAGACACAAACCTGCAGATGCTTGACCATGTTGACGACTTCTCTGGTGGAGTAGGGATACGTAATGAGGCCCTGATCGGCCATATCACGCAGCTCACTGAACGCAGACACTAGCTTCTGTAAAGTAGACTCGGGTACGTCTGGACCGTACCTGCGCAACATCGTCATTTCAGAGTCTATGCTTGGGTTGTCAACGGCGTGGCAACTGAATACATCACCTGTGAGAATCAAGAAATTATACCAGGGGCGTGAAGTACCTCAAAGTAAATTATGAAACTTAAACTGGAGGTCGATGGTTCAAATCCCGCTCTAGTAATTTTTAATTGTTCTAGTTTAAATATAAATTTTCAAATTGCTTTGTTCTTGAAAAATTACATTTTCTAGACGTTCAGCTCTGTGTGCAGGCCCAAGGATGAACCTAAAACACACAGAACATTATAAGCGAGGTTTGTACTGGGCAAGCTCTGCTTCTTATGAACCCTCTCAACACATTTCAGGAATGTGATAGGCTGTTGAAACTGAACTCTGAGTGAGCACGAATCCAACTAATAACATTTATTTTTGGTTTTAAAAGCGCTACTCTGCAATCTGGGGCGTTATATATGGTTTTATCTTAATATTTTTATGAATTTGATCTTATGTGAAAAAAAAAATGTATATACATTTTTGTTTCGGGGGGGGGGAAACAAAAATGGATTTCCAGTTAAAAAACTGAGAAATCACATCCCTGATACTTGCAAGTAATCTATTTTTTTGTCATATTTTCATATATATTTCTTTGATTTAAATTGCTGTGATTACATATTTCTTATTGACGATCCTAACACTCTCGAAATGGAAATCCTGCACAATAACAGGACTTTTTCCGTTAGAAAATGAAAACAGTTTCTTACCTAGGGATCCAAAGAAGTCAATAACAGGACTTTTTCCGTTAGAAAATGAAAACAGTTTCTTACCTAAGGATCCAAAGAAGTCAATAACAGGACTTTTTCCGTTAGAAAATGAAAACAGTTTCTTACCTAGGGATCCAAAGAAGTCATTGCCAAGGAATGGAAAGCCGGGTCGGTTGGCCAAGACTATCATCCTGAAGTCAGGATGGGTCACTATGGTGTTACTGGACGGTGATGACAGAGCTCCATCTACATAAAGATACCACAGTCCTTCTGATAACTTTCCTGATTTTTATTATATTTTTTAATTTTTTTAAAGATAGCTCAGTTGGTAGAGCGCCGGCACATTAATCCGGATGTCGTTGGTTCAAATCCCGCTCTAGTCAATTTTTCTTTGCTCAACCCAAAATCATTTAAAATTTACCCAGTTAGTTTCCCTTGTGTTTTGGGTTTTTTTAAAGCTTAATCTTTTGGAGACCATAGCAGCCACAAGTGGCTTTTACCAAATCACAAACAGCTGCAAGTTTTTTAACACGTCCACTCAGCCAAAAAGTTCCCAGTAAAGGTCATGTCCTGATTTGACTTTTTCCATTTATCGATTAATAAAAGATATACTAAAACAATATAAAATTTATGTTTGGTAATACCTTTCCATACATTTTTACTGAAAACATTGTGTCAAAATATCAACAATTTTAGCCATGTCTATGTAAACAATTATACAGAAATGAAGTCAGGGAAACAGACTGGGGAAATTTTTTATAATTTGGGGTTCAACACAGACAAATTTACTAATGAACCTGCTAGCTCCAGTTAATTGACAAAATAGGGAGCCCACCAGCATTTATTGGGGGCTAGATAACTCAGTTTGTATAGCGATGGCACGTTAGTTCGGCAGTCGCATATTCAAGTCCTGTTCTAGCGTGTCGTGGCCGAGTGGTTAAGAGCATCGGATTCAAGTTCTGGTGGTTTAATCATCGGGGTGTGGGTTCGAGTCCCGGTCATGACGCTTGTGTCCTTGAGCAAGACACTTTACTATAATTGCTTCTCTTCACCCAGGGGTATAAATGGGTACCTGCAAGGGTAGAGGTTGAAATTGTGTTTGAAAAAACCTTCGGAGCGCTACGGCAGCACAGGGTTGTATACTCCCCAGGGAGCTGAGAAAGATTAAAGGAATGTTATTGGCCCAATGACCAGGGCACTAATAATAATAATAATAATAATAATAATAACTAGTTCTTATATAGTGCATTTTACAATAACGTATCAATGCGTATCAATGTAAAGCGCATTGAGACGTTACATTGTATTGTGAAATGCGCTATATAAGAACTAGTTAGTATTATTAAGTTTTTCTTTGTTCAACCCAAAACTTTTTAACAAATAGTCTCTAATATGGGAAATTAACGTGGGCTGGAGGAGGATGATTCAAAAGAGGGTGCTATCAAAAGCAGTTTGTACACAGTTCTCCATATGGGGGGACAGAATCTCCGGGGGGACAGAATCTCCGTCCACACCGGCCGACAGCACGTTTTAAATGCACTGAAAAACCACGTTTGAACGCATAGAAGGTTTAACAGTGCTTTACGATGACGATACAGGGCGTTTTGCTATTGATCAGATGACTCAACTTTACCTGCAACAATCTTCCTGCCATCAGCTAACACCATCTCGCCACTCTCCACTAGGGATTTCAAAATACAGGTTACATTGATAGGAGCCTTGTCTGCCTCATCAATGATCAACACCTGTCCTTGTTTCACAGCGCGCACCTATCAAAAGTAATTATAACTGATTGAGCGATGGGTTTCGAGGCATTGCATGGTGAGGACTCAATCTATATTCAGTTTGCGGTAAACAGCATGTTTATTAATCTACTTCGCTTTGAAGATTTGTTCCTGTGAACTTGTCTTGCTATTTATTCTACTGGCGTAGAGTAGATTTAGGAATTCGGAAATGAAAAAAACTTTCCTGCTTATTAAGTACTACCTGGGGAGGTAGGTAATCAGCCGGGACTACTTCTTTCGCTTATTTAGTAGATCGAGGATACTTCTCGTTATTAACTTCTCAGCTGCAGAGTGAGTTTCTAACTGGTCTCAACGTTTTGACTAGCCTGCTCTAGTCATCGTCAGGTAGTAGCAGGACAGTTCTTTTCAGAACTAAGTAGACTCCCGAATTCCAAAATCTGAAGCAAGACAAGTTCTCAAGAAAAATCTACACAGCAGCATAAATATACACACATGGTGATACCGCAAACTAAATATAGTTAGGTAGCTGGCTGGATGTTTTCAAGGGCACGTGACTATTTTTGAAAAAGGCCTGCCCTTGATAGACCTTATGCATATGACGTCATTTGAGTAGGGCGCCCTCACCTAGAGGTCAAAAGGAAGATGCTCATTGGCCAGTCTTGTGCGCCGCGCGTACAAATCAGCGCGTTTCCATTGTTTCATCATCAGTTTACCTCTAAGATGGCGGCTTGGTGACGTCAATGCATAAGGTCTATTCTCAAAGTATTGTATAGAGAGTATGACAGTGTACAAAAAGTGAACTCTCGCCAGAAAACAAAGATACTTAACAGTATTTTTGCAGTCCTTCATCCTACAGTGGATCACAAATAGTTGAAAAAAACACTATTTTTATTAGTTACCAACTTTTTGCTCCATTATTTATTCTACACCTACCAGTGGAGAATCTTCATAGATGATTATGCCGTCCTGGACATTTGGCTGCAGGGTGAGTGACTGGACAGTTGTATCTCTGAAAAATAAAATCCACCATAATCGAGAAAGTTGACGTAGTGGTATCTTTCTTCACCTTCCCCCTCTAGGACCCCGGTTCGAATCCCGCCGGGGGCACTATGTGGATTGGGTATCAGTCCCTACCTGACTGCGTGTGTTTCCCCTGGAACAATTCTCTGGGGTTTTTCTCCCACATCTAAAACTGAAACTTTCTTCCTTGTCTTCTGCCCATTGGGTTCTTGGTTAGTACAATGATTAAGTTAGCTTCCCTGAGAATTGCTTCACAACCAAAATAAACGAAATTTCCTTTTAATTCCTTTTAATTGTAGGGTGTCATGGCCGAGTGGTTAAGAGCATCGGATTCAAGTTCTGGTGGTTTAGTCATCGGGGTGTGGGTTCGAATCCCGGTCATGACGCTTGTGTCCTTGAGCAAGACACTTTGCTATAATTGCTTCTCTTCACCCAGGGGTATAAATGGGTACCTGTGAGGGTAGAGGTTGATATTGTGTTTGAAAAAGCCTTCGGAGCGCCACAGCAGCCTAGGGCTGTATACTCCCCAGGGAGCTGAGAAAGATTAAAGGAATGTTATTGGCCCAATGACCAGGGCACTAATGTAAAGCGCATTGATACGTTATTGTGAAATGCGCTATATAAGAACTAGTTATTATTATTATTATTATTATTATTAATTCAGTAACTTAAAGAGCAGATGAAACTCCAAAATAAACTTCAAAATCTCATTAATGCATACAGTTTGTAAGTACCTTAAATAAAATATGAAAACACCTTCAGAAAACAAACTTGAATTTTAAACTTTTTGATTAACATGATTACATTAAATGACACCAGCAAATCTTGTTGATAGATTTGCAGTGTGACTGTTGAGACTCACCGATGAAGTTGCACATACTGGCGTGGTTTGTTCAGCAGATGCAGGAAACGATCCACTATCTTGTTCTTACCGACGCCTTGGTTACCGACCAACAAGAGATGCTCACCGAGGATGAAGTCTTTCAACATTGCAGCCATAATGTTCAGATGCTGTAGACAAAGTGTATGGGATTTGTTAGTCAATAAAATGGAGGTGGCAGGAGTGAAGCCTGGTTCATACTTCTTGAGAATGCACATGCGAAGCGAATTTTGACGTTACAGCTCTGTTTTGAGCACATCTCATCTATTCCAAATTATTTGTTGCTAACTTGTGACATCAACATTCGTATCGCATTCGCATTCGCATTCGCATTCGCATTCGCATTCGCATTCGCATTCGCATTCGCATTCGCATTCGCATTCGCATTCGCATTCGCATTCGCATTCGCATTCGCATTCGCAGGAAGTATGAACCGGGCTTTAGACAACAGAAGTATTCCCTTCGAAGTAATATCGTTTGGATAACTTTTCACTCAAAACCATTTGAATCTCAGAAATGATTCATGTATAAAAAAAAAAAATTTAAAATTTGGGGAGGCTAATCATCCTTACTCGCAGCTAAGAGCTGAATTGCGAAGGACGCGGCTACAACGTGTTCGAGAAGCAGGCATGCAAGGGCGCCTTTGGCAGCCAGCCACATCAACCCATTATGACCACGGAGCACAGCCAGAGATCGAAAGTGTTTGATTTTTTCCCCGAGGGAGGAAAACCGGATGGTCTGGAAAACCCTCGTGGCACAGCAGAGAACCAACGCACAACTCAACTCACATATGGCCCTGGCCGGGTATCGAACCTGGGTCACCTTGGTGAGAGGCGAGCGCTTTACGCACAAGCCAACCATGCCACCCGAAAATTGTTTCTCCAATTTCTAAGGGCTGTTGTCTGTTAGCTCTGTTTTTGCTCTTTTAGACACTGTTTTCAGCTGAAACTTTCACATGTGACTTTTGTTGTATTTTCTTTTTTAAATGAAATCTTTGTAGAGTTTGTAAAATAAAACTTTGAACACAAGCTTCCTTTTGTGTGAGAATGTGTACGTCATGCTTGAGTGGTCAAACAATGTGGGCTCCAGCGGTTGTTTATGTCAAAAGAACTTGGGGCTGAAAGGGATAAGTTAGCGATGAGAGAAATCTCTGCAATCAGTTTTCACTCAAACTATTTCAAACAAATTTGAAATTAAATGTTCATTTTGTATCCAGCAATCTACAAACCTGTGCATTCTCATAGAAGAGAGTATCTGGTACCATCATCATGTTCTCCGGGTTGAATACTGCCATCTCTGTATCTCCAATACGTAACTTCCCATTCTGTACCTCACCTAAACAATGAACATTCATGAATCACAAAGGTTAAGGGTCACAGGTCATGTTCTTCGAGTTGAATACCGCCATCTCAGTATCTCCAATATGTAACTTCCCATTCTGTACCTCACATACACAATGAATAATTATCAATCACAAAGGTTAAGGGTCACCAGTCAAAATACTGTAAGCCAAAGGTCACTCGAACTTATTTTCTCTTGCAGCAAACTGACATCAGGATGATACCTCCTTTCTTTTAATTGTTCATTTTTCCAAAAAGAAAATGTGCATGAAGTTTTTCATTTCTTACAAGAAAGAGCTCTTTCCACATCCACACCGTCAGCTGCTTGTTGGGCATGTATCCCACAATCCTTCAGTGCTTTATCCAATGCCTGTCGGGCAAGCGGTGGTAGGAATCTGGGAAGGAAAAAAGTACATTTTATATATTTGGGAAGGCAATTTACTGAATTAACACTTTCTGCAACTATTTTGTCAGCTCTACCAATTATGTATAACACCTTAAAAAACATTTGTTTTTATCAAGGCTCTGAGGGGCAGGGTATTGTTGAAAATTGTTGTGGAAGGACGGCCTTGTAGGACGGCCTTGTAGAGGTGCTGGTCACCTGTTCCTGCTTGCCACTCACTGGCTTCGTATTTTATACAGTTTTGAATTATTGTTCTTTTATTTTGTTCTCAGTCAAAGTTCTATTTTTATGGATTTACCTTTTAATAACTGTTAGGGTTTTGCCATTGTGACGTGTATTATATAAATGTAAAGTAAAGAAATAAAAACAGCCATACTTTGGCACTTGTCCTTACCTTGAGAGACACGCTTTATTGATGGCTTCGTGTAGTCCCTCATCTGGGTAGTTAGTCAACCGCCGAGCGATCCGAAGCAAGTTACGAGTCGACAGGGATGAGGATAAAGATTGGAGCTTCACAGAATGAAATGGAATATGGAAAAAATAATTCAAGAATCAAATGGCCCCTGAAAATAATTATACATTATTTGTAATAGAGAAATTAGAATTAGCCGTTGCAAACTGCTTACCAACCAAAATGACGTGTGGTATAAATGCCCAAAATAGTTAATGGCCTGACGTTTGATTGCTTCTGTCACACCTAGTGGATAATACCCATGCCTACATCCTTACCGACTTTGAAGGGGGTAACCCTGTTTCAGCCCCAGGAGTAGTTGGCAATGTGCCCCTGATGGCATTTGATTTGGGTGGATAGCCCAAATCAGATAAGTGTATATAGCCCTCACCTTGAAGTGGCCATTCATGGCCTTGTGGTGTTAGGCAATTTCTCATAAAAAAATTTTAAAATAAATAAATTTAAAAAACAGTACACCTGTTAATGTGTGTTGTTAGTGGAAGGCCCTTAGTGGAAGATATGCGTTTAGTAATCACTCTTAAATTTAATGGCAATAAAACTTACTTGGTTAGAAGTACACCAGCTTTCAATTTAAAGCATTTTGAGAATCAATTCACCTCGAAGTAGTGTGGTTATGGAATAAGATATCAGTTTTTATCCCCCAATAATCTGAGAAACGATACTGTACGATATTTTTCTCAGATTGTGTATTCCAATTACGGATTATTCTTCCTGCGTGGGCATAACCGCTCCGGATTTTCAGCAATATCTCAAAAAGCTTTTGAAATCAAATTTTCACAGGTTAGTTTTATTGCTAATATCTCCATTTATATAGGATTAAAACAATCGAGTGGTTCCAAAAACCAAAGGTATACAGCAATCCTTCACCGATCTTGAACTCTTGGTGGCAGCAGATATGCCTCCATTACTGCGGTGTACCTGGGTGGTACTGCGCTGCCTAGCGACTGGTATAAGGTTTGGGCTACACGGCGATCATTTGATCAGTCGCGGGTTATTGGACTTTCACTTTGCAAATCGCTTAAACCCGTCGCTAGGCAGCGCAGTACCACCCAGGTACCACCGCAATAATGGCGGTATCTGCTGCCACCAAGAGTTCAAGATCGGTGAAGGATTGCTGTATATGTTTCTTTTAACTTTTTTTTGCATCTTCTTGTTCTTCTTCTTTTGTGTGCTGCAAACAAGGATATAGACTTAGATCTGGAGCTTGGTTTTTAAGCATATTTGTAATAAGTCAAATCAATTTTAGTTCCATATCATTACATACACCATTTGGTAAACATCTGAGACCTAATTTGCATATTGATCACATGCCCCTGTTGCAAAAGTTTCCCTGTACCAGTCAAATGCCTGTGGATTTTTTTCACAGGACTCGGGAAAGTACTGAGTATACAGTACTTAACACACATCGGTGTATGGGTAAAACCAAATCATATTCTTTAGCCGTGATACAAACTTAACGTCAGGTCGAAACTTGAGGCCAATAACTATTGTTGGCACTATACCACAGGTCCTTTTGGTTGGTAAGCAGTTTGCAACGGCTAAATCTAGTAAGTAATTGGCTGTGTTTATAGAAAATTTATTTACAAAGCTACTTCTATTTTCTCATTTATATCATCTCTGTTGCAGTAACCCTTGGTGATCATCCTTACCTCCCTTGTTCTTTGTTACATTTTGTCTTGTTTGTAATACAGGTTGCTCTAACATTTGCTTTTTGTTTTCAGTGAACCAGTTTTTCCCCCTCACTTTTTTTTCTTATCATTTGTCTTTCTGCCTTTCTCTCTCTCTCTCTTCATGTATTTCCACTTGACTGCTTCTGTTACACTTGTATACCTTTTATTTAAATGTGTTGTGATGTCATTAAGCCTTTGAGAAAGACTCTGCTAGGGTCGAAACGTCAGGCTATTATCTGGTTTTTTGCATACAATTAAATCTCAAAAGGTTTGACACATTTACTTTCAACTTACTGTGGTATCGCCTGAACTTCTCAAGAAGTGGGTCACCTTAAGCAGAGGCTCAAGGGTGCTTGGGTGAGTGTTGGGAACCTAAAAAATAAAATTATAAAATAATAATAATAACTAGTTCTTATATAGCGCATTTTAATACAATAATGCTTTACATTAGTGCCTGGTCATTGGGCCAATAACATTCCTGTAATCTTTCTCGGCTCCCTGGGGAGTATACAGCCCAGAGCTTCCGTGGCGCTCCGAAAGTTTTTTCAAACACAATCTCAACCTCTACCCTCGCAGGTACCTTTTATACCCCTGGGTGAAGAGAAGCAATTATAGTGAAGTGAAGTGTTTTGCTCAAGGACACAAGCGTCATGACCGGGACTTAAACCCAAACCCTGATGACTAAACCACCAGAACTTGAATCCAATGCTCTAAACCACTCGGCCATGACACCCTACAAAATGAACCAAATAATATATTCACGACCGAAGAATTCTTCAGTTCACACAAATTAAAAGCCCATAGGAAATACACTGAGCTAATTTCGTTTGAAAGAATTAAATTACTTTCGTTTTACATATATATTTTAGCAAAGTCTCATTTCTTCTCGGCTGATCTGTGTCTGTAAAAGGAACGGTGAAATTTGTGACTTTTCGGTAAAATTACACACAAAGAGAGAAGCCAAAACAGTATGAGTGCAGCAGGTGTGCACATGTGACAAGTTCACTTACAGAATAAAACGTTTACAAATGTTGATCTTGCATTGTCTATATTTATTTGCTGGTGCTCTACCAACTGATCTACATGTAGCTAGCCCCAATGACGGTCTCCCTATTTTGTCGATATCTTTTTTTCAGGAGGTGCCAGTCAGAAGTTATACATCTCTATACTGCCCAAGTCACCTGACATCATCATCCAAATCGTCCTGGTATTGCCATTTTTGGAGTCAATGTGACTGTGTTACAGTGTAGTGTGCATTTTAGGTGATGCGGTATTTACACGCATAAGTGTTGACTCCCAGAATGGGGAGCGTGGTAGACATGCTATATATGATGTGTGTGCAAGGGGTCCTATAATAACCCAGGTTTCCAATACAAATCTACTTGTCTCCTTTATTTTCTGAGGAAAAAGCTAACTAAGCATGAAACCATCATACCATTCCCTGTATCACGTCCATCTCCTCAGCAAATGACAGAGGGCGTAAGTGATGATACAAGAAGAGCGTTAAGAGTTCAGGGTTGAGCCATTGTTGGGTGCTACTCCCTATGACTGGAGGCTCGGCTAGGGCCACCACACGAAAGGAAGGATGGATGGGAAAGATGGACCTGTAAAGATTTATTGTAAAACTTTTAAAACAAATCCTGTTAAAAACTCTTTTTCCAACCAAAATTTAACTGAACTTTATTTTAATAAAAAAAATTGTATCAAGTAATAAACCAACAGGGAAACTGACTGTGGGAAATTTGAATTCAATTTTGGGGTGAACAAAGAAAACAAGACTAGAAAAGTAGTTGAAAATAGGGAGACAGCCAATACTAAGGCTAGATAGCTCAGTAGGTAGAGCGCCTGCATGTTTATCAAAAGGTCCCAGGTTCAAATCTAGCTCTAGTCAATATTTCTTTGTTCACCCCAAAATGAAACTTTTTTGTGTAAAATTTATCAACTTCTGTCATGCTGCAGCGAGCTAAATGTACAACACATACTGATCACACAAACCACATAAATGAACAGCAGAATTTGAATTTTCAAAAAATGCATCTAATGATGAAAACCATTGTAGCTTCACATCAGTTTACAACAATGAACAACTTTTCAAACACTAGAGGGCAGCAGACCAAACGGGTAAAACCTATCAAGACCATGTCACACGAGGCAATTTACAGGCAACCAGCTCCGGGCAATCTCCAGTAACAAAATTCAGTCACGTTTCAGTTTTCTCATTATTTTCTTGGGGATAGAGAGTTACAGCAATAAGAATATCTCTGTGATGTCGAAATGTTTCTTATGCATGCAGTGCAGATAGCCTGCACATCTGACGTCACACTTCGAGGCTCATGAATAACGCCAGATACCAGCCTTGAGCGCCTGGCGTATTCCAGCCAGATGTACCTTTGACCTCGCATCCATTTCACACGGCGGAGAATAGTAGTTCGTACACAAGTGTATACACATTACATTACGAATAAAACAACATTACATACAGACATTATGCACACGCAGCAACAGACGATCGAACCGTTCCAGCTGGTGGTGTAGCTGACAAACTACGTCACTTCGGAGCAGACCAATCATAACAACAGATATGGAAAGCTTACATCACAACACGTTTATCCAATGAAATCATTGTATCCAATGAAATCATTAGACCTGTAAGACCACTAAGGGACCAGTCTATGCAGTTGGTTGTTTCGTAGAGTGTCTGAAAAATTGCGGTGTGAGTCTGACATGGCATTTACTCTTGAAATTGTGCGTTCCTTAGTTTAAAAAAAGCAATGAAACTATCCTGTCTGCTGTCACCTGTCACTTCAATAACATGTTCAAGTAAAACCAACCTGTCTTTCATTTGTTCATCGGTTAATCCCGTTTGTTGTTTCAAAGTCTGATACCTGTCATCCCTCAGTAGTCTGGTGCCATCAAATAAACTGATATCACGGTCGTGGACCAACCTTAAAAGAATATACAAAATGTTTGATGTAATTGTTCACAACAATTTAATCTCATAGATGCAAGGGTACTTCTTGCCAGGCAATATTCTCAGTACTTTATATAAGGATTATTAAAATCCACAAGACAACAGGTGTAATGGATATTGATCAGTTATCGCTTGGTGTAACAGTGCACTCAAGCCATTCTTTAAGTTTCACAAAACGTTGTAACTTTTATTTCTCCATGGTTGTTGTACCTGAGAAAGTTTGCTCAAGAAACACTTATCCTTACTTCAGAAGGTGCTCTGTGAACAAAGCGGCAAGCGGCATGGAGGTAAAGTAGCAGTTCACTTGTCATGTATTTGATAAAGGGTTTATATATATAAAGAGAGTTCTTCATAGACTGTGCAAGTCTCGCGCGCATTCGAACTTCCGGGACCATAGTGGTCCCAACCATATGGAGTTTTACGTGGGCGAGATTTTGTTTCGTCAATTATTTTAGTTTAACGTAGTTTATGACCTAGAAAATTATACATGTTGTTGGGAATGTAATACTAAGTGATAACAAAATATGAAAGTAAAACCAATTCAACAATATAATGAAGAAAACCCGAGAATTAAACTTGACCTCAGCTTCCGGTTATTGCAAAAAATTAAGAATTTGTGCTCGCCTCCGATCATAAAACTTACGTAAACGCTTGTTTTGGATGCGCAATTATAATCGCCAGATGCTGTAATTGCAAAGCAAACTCTTTTCATTGCAGTATATGGTTGTTGAGGCGTCAGCATCCTCTTTAAACTGCGATACGGGTCCATTTAAGACCTGTTTGACCTTCACGAATCCGCGTAAGGGGTTTCTAAAAAGTTAACATCAAAAAAGCATCCTTGTCCCAGAGTTTAAATTTGTTTTCAATAATAATTAACACACTTTTTCGTAATTTTTTCAAAAGCTAAAACTAATTTTATAAAATTGTTATAATAATAATAATAATAATAAAGAATATTTATAGGGCGCCAAAATCCACCAAAATGAGGTGCTCAAGGTGTTATGATTTATTTTAGTTGTTTAGATTTTGTCATGAGATATAATTTAAAACAAAGATTTGATTTCAGAAATAAAAATGTTCTTCGTTTGACGTGTTCTCTCGTTCGGATACGCGCGAGACTTGCACAGTCTATTGACTTAATTGTTTATTGGTAAATGTTGCTCATTCGTTAGGCTTTATTACCTTAAGAGTTTATTGTTATGTTCTTGTTCTATTTCAAAGGTTTTCACGGAGTAAGATATATGAAGGATTGACGGGAGTATCATACAAATAACTGCTGCGACTGAACCCTGACATTCCCAAATAAATAAGAAATCCAGACACTCCAGCGAGAACATCTGTTGAACTTTGTTTTATTGCGTATACTTGTTTTGATCTCGGGGATAGCTACAACAGGGTTTGTAGCTCAAAGCTTATACAGTGGACTATAATTTTTTTACACGACCAGAATCAAATAATAATACACTTTTAATAAGCATTTAATATTTCAACTGTTTATTTTATTTGAAAGCACAAAGAAAATTTGATCTCATTTGTCTTTTGGGCAACTATCATTCGATACTCAACAGACTGAAAGTCAACATTTGAACATAATTTGTCTATTTTTCCAAGATGTAAATACACAGTGAGGCATGATACCAATCAATACACAACTTAGACTGCTGAATTTGTACAGTGAGCGAGTTTACTCATTTGGTCAGATTTTGAATGCGTGTGCACACTTGTGATTGGTCAATACACCAGCTGATTTTATTCAACAATCAAAAATGAAAAGAATATTGCAAAAACAATCAAAACAGATGTAAAATTCTACCTGTGCAATACGGCCAGTGTGCTTGGATTAACTCTATGCAGACCATCCAGCAATGCTATACTGCCCTCTAGAGCCGCTGTGATGAGAGGTGCTAGCTGCCATGTTGTGTCCCCATTAGGGAGGGTGCCACGTTGTTGTAAAAGGTCACGGGAGGTCATATCCTGAAAGGAAATTCAAACAATGGAAAATTTTGGAACGCTAGACACACAAGTATTTTTCAATGTTTAGGAAATAATGGGTGGGCACATAATACTATTGATTTTACCCATGAAGTCGCAAGTCTACTTGCATAAATATTGATAAAACACAATGCAATACATTGTGTATACACAAACATTATTTGACACTCATATTAGCAACTGCACAAAATAGCTTATCTTCCAGCAAACTAGATTCTGATTGGCAATGGCAATTCTCATGGCAATAATTGCATTGTCCATACCAAACACTGCGTATTGCACTTTTTAACTCCACGTATCGCGCTATACTGCTGCACATCAGGTTTGCTTGAGAATAAACATGTTTTCTTCTCACAAAAGCGGAATACATGGAATTTTGAAGAAAAAAAAGCATCAGTGTCTACCTCCAACTCAGCCTTGGACTATATGTCGCTGTATGTCATGTCTCTTTCTTGCCTTTACGATTAATGTTGCCTTCAATTATTAGCCTGTGTTCAATTGCTGCTTTATTAGTTCGTTACTTGGATTTTCAATTTTTGCTCTCTACACCCATACCCATCCTCTTCTCTCCCATCCCCGGCCCCTTACTCCTGCTTTTTAAATCCATTTATTTATTTCAGTCTGTACATTTATAAACTAGACATCCTGTTACCGTTCCTATTCTATATTGAATTATCAGTTCACTCTCATGTATGTCTGTATGATTGTTGCATATTTTGGCTGAATAAATAATAATAATAATAATAATAATATCAAATAATAAACCACAAGGGAAACTGACTGGGTAAATGTTTAAATGATTTTGGGTTGAACAAAGAAAAATTGACTAGAGCGGGATTTGAACCAACGACCTCCGGTTTAACGTGCCGGCGCTCTACCAACTGAGCTATCTAGCCCTATGTTGGCGGTCTCCCTTAAGGTGATCCCCAGGTTGCCGCTTCCCAGGTTGTATCGTATAATTGGGTGTGATCCCTGGCTACACGGCAGTTTGCGGTTGTATGGCTTCTGACTGGCACCCCCGAACAAAGATATTGACAAAATAGGGAGACCGCCAACATAGGGCTAGATAGCTCAGTTGGTAGAGCGCCGGCACGTTAAACCGGAGGTTGTTGGTTCAAATCCCGCTCTAGTCAATTTTTCTTTGTTCAACCCAAAATCAATAATAATAATAATAATATTTTTCTATATTGGACTAACACTTGAGTGATAACTAATACTGTCTCTCTGAATCTCTCCCATATTTACACACAAAACCTATGGCACCAAGACACAATAGTCTTGCACAGAGCCTCTCATGTGCGAAACAACACTACTTCAAAAATCGAGATTCACAATTTTTTCGTTGACACAGCAATATTCTTAACACTCTGACTGTTGTAATTGTTTACGCCGCTGGTGCCCAGGCCCACTGGCTGAAACCATCAAAAATAACTCCATTGTGCATGGACACTACATTTTATACAGGTAAAGTATTTCAATGCTTGACCTACAGAGGGCAGCACAACGTTGGACCACCAGCCAGAGAAATCTCTGGCCAGTATCCACTATAGGGCAAGTCTATCCCGAGAGTTCTCGAGATCAGCAGTCAAAGTGTCAATGATTGTTTCACATTAGTTTGCTGACATTATTCTTTACCTGGTAGAGCATGACTGGTTCCACCCTGTACCCCAAGGTGTCGGCAAACTTCTTTGTCAAAACACTCTTGCCACACCCCTAAAGTAAAAAGTTCAAAAGAAAACTTCATTATAACTATTATAATTATTCATGGCTTATTAAAAATATTAAATTTGGTTGCCAAAGGCAATATTACATTGAATTTACAATTTAAAAAAGCATCATTAACATCATTATTAACAAAACTGATGCTCACCCAGCCATCACTTTTCAGAGAAAACAACCATTCGCAAAGCATTGGAAAACTTTTGATGCAAAGGATGACATGCAACTCACAGGGTTTGCCATTACCTTTTTCAGTGACTAGCCAGCGGGACCAGTTAGCTTGTCATTTCACTGGTCCACGATTCACATTAAACAGGTTGTCAACTATGACCACTTAGAGAGAATTTTGACTGGTCCTCAGTTATTTTAACCAGCATTTGGCCAGTGGACCACTGTTAAAAAGATACTTGAGCAAACTTTTATTAACGGGAATGCTGTTTAAACTTGTTTCAAATGTGTTTGTTTATCATTTAACCCTTTAGGGACCATAGCGGCCACAAGCGGCTTGTACCAAAATGCCCATAGCAGCCGCAAACGGCTGCAAAGTTTAACCTACTTCTATTCACATAAAGAGGTCAAAGTAAAGGTCATGGCCACATAGGAAATTTTCGGATGAAGTATGTTGACATAGTATCCCAATTTCTAAACAAGAAACTAACTTTTCTCTTTCATTTTATTTATGTTGACATTTTTACTGACAAAATTTCATTAAAGAAACTAACAATATTAGCAATGTCTGGGCGTTTTGTGATGATTATACGGAATATGGTCTCGAAAGGGTTAAATTTAATTAACCTTAAGGTTTTGAAAAATTAGAAACACTTCTGCCGTTGACGGTGTGCGCCAAAATGACACTTTGATGTCATGTGTGGGAGTTTGCTTGTTATACCTCCATGCTGCAACAAAGCGGCTAAACAAAATGGAGCTCCCACAAATGACGTAGCATGAGTGATGACAAAACAGGGCTTTTCGCGAATCTTTCTACAAAGCACCGAAGAAGGGTATTCAAAATTATTGTTTTTAACACAGTTAAAGTCTGTTTAATCTCATATGAACTTGTTGCTGTTTTCATTCAAGTAGGACTTTTAAGGACAAGCATTGACTCATGTCTTGAGTCACCAACTCAGAGGTGCAACGAATTGTGGGATTCCCTCCTACCTTTTGCCCAATGATACAGAAATCTTGTACTGAGTGAGACAGCAGCATGTCGGCTAGGAGGCCCTCGTGTGACGGCGTGGTGATAAACCGCTGATGTTCATTGTGTGGTAACGGGGTGGTAGTTCCAATGGGTACCTGTTTGAAAATAGAGAATAACAAATCTTAAATTTAACTGTTCTAGCAGAAAATTGCAGAAGACAAATTTACTGTAATTACCAGATTTATAGAGGTATAAATTTGTCTTCTGCAATTTTCTGCTAGCTCTATAAATCTGGTAATTACAGTATTTCCAAATACTATAAACAGAAAGTGTTGTCAAAATGTTTCTGTCTTAACCACTATAATTTGTGTTCTCAAGTATTCAGTACACTATTAAAATATACTGTTTGAAATGTTGAGACCACATCGATTCTGCTCAGAACCAAGACTTCTCCCAAAAGAATTTTATATATGGTTGAATTCGCAAGTTTACTACTATAGTTTTTCTTATGATCCACACAATGCAAAGATTCAAACATCATTAACAATAATTTGTGTTCTGTTTTAAAGTAAAACACTCCCCTCTCTTTCACATCAATATAATCAACTCACCTGCAACTGAGAGGTTTCCCCGTTGCTTCCCATGGTAACTGTTGCCACGGGAGCTCCATTGTGATTGGCCGGTTGGACTGAAACCACTCTATGGCTCTTCACATTACCAAACTTGTCTTCCAATAACTCAAATCGCTGCAGCCAAGAAATACACACATAATTATTTTTTCCATTTCTGAACTTATAATACAATTTGATAATTTGCTTACAGAATGATGTCATCAGGTGTTTTGGATGTTGTAAATTTTGCACTGGAAGGGTATCGAATACAACGGCAATTTACACCATTTTATCATGAGGTTAACGATTTGTATTTATTCCCCCACAGACTCTATCAATAGACTGTGCAAGTCTCGCGCGTAATCTAACTTCCGGGACCATAGTGGTCCCAACCATATGGAGTTTTACGTTGGCAAGATTTTGTTTCGTCAATTATTTTAGTTTAACGTAGGTTATGACCTAGAAAAGTATACATGTTGTTGGGAATGTAATACTAAGTGATAACAACATATGAAAGTAAAACCAATTCAACAATATAACGAAGAAAACCCAAGAATTAAACTTGACCTCAGCTTCCGGTTATTGCAAAAAATTAAGAATTTTGGGCTCGCCTCCGATCATAAAACTTACGTAAACGCTTGTTTTGGATGCGCAATTATAATCGCCAGATGCTGTAATTGCAAAGCAAACCCTTTTCATTGCAGTCTATGGTTGTTGAGGCGTCAGCATCCTCTTTAAACTGCGATACGGGTCCATTTAAGACCCGTTTGACCTTCACGAATCCGCGTAAGGGGTTTCTAAAAAGTTAACATCAAATAGGCATCCTTGTCCCAGAGTTTTAATTTTTTTTCAATAATAATATACACACTATTGTGATTGTTTTTTCAAAAGCTAAAACTTTTCATAAAATTGTAATGATTTATTTTTGTTCTTCAGATTTTGTCATGAGATATAATTTAAAACAAAGATTTAATTTCAGAAATAAACATGTTCTTCGTTTGACGTGTTTTCTCGTTCGGATACGCGCGAGACTTGCACAGTCTATTGTAAAATGAGTACATCACAAAATTGAATTGCTCATTTCCCTTCCTCTTTAAAAACTGGTGAAACGATGTTAAGAAGAACCTCAAGAATGAAAGAGCAATTAGGGCCCAATTTCATAGAGCTGCTTAAGCACAACAAGTAGCTAAGCACAACAAATTTATGCTTACCAGAGTAAGGTTACCAGCCAAACTACCATGTCACATGTACAATTTGTGACTGGTATCCTGATCATTTCTGCTGAGCAGCTCTATGTAATTGAACCAAGGGCTTTGGTTGTATGTCTTACCCTCAAGGCATCTACCACCACATTCCTTGCCTCCTTCGGCAGAAACACAGCATAAGGGTACAAGTGATAGAGTAACTTCTGAGGCGAGGAATTGGAGACGGAATTCTGCAAAGAGAATTGAAACCAGTTGCATAATTCTTGAATGTAAGTTCTAGGAAAGAACCTAAACGAACATAAGTCACTGGCCAATAGCTGGGAAACCTTCTGCGGTTTCTGAACAATTCACTACCTTCTGGGCTCGAAGTTGGGGGGAAAACTCACAACAATGCAGGGCTGGACCAGAAATTGTTTTACAAGACAAGAATCAAATTGCGTAGAACAAGCACTAAGAGAAGATCATCTTCTTTATCTTATGTGTAAGTGTACGCGACAGAATTGAAAGATATTTATCAGATTAATAGTCTTTTCATAAAGACATTCTTATTAAAGTTATTTTATTCAATTGAAAAACACATGACCACCGGGATCGTCTGGTCCCAAGACTCAGATCAATGGCCTTGGGCCTGCGGACCAGTGTGTAATTTTGAGCTCTGCCACCTCCCGTCATAACATCGATTGGGAGAACACCAAAGCTTAGGGCATGGAGAGGGCAGAGAGTACCCAGCCTGGTGCAGATGGCAATTCACATCAGAAGGAGAAAACCATTCACTGAACCACAGCACCAAGGATTGGAGTTGCCGCCCCTGTACAGCGCCCTCTTCAGTGACCAAAGGTCATCTAGAGGTAAAAATCCAACATAACATCGAAGGATTCCTTCTGATGAAGACATGCGTTAAATGTCAAAATTCAAGGAATATTTTTGAATTTATTGCTAGTGTGCACGTCAGTTTAAACTAATCAGTGGAAATTTTTGTATAATAATTAACCCTGACGATATTAATTTCTTCTGCCTTTTTAATATTTCCGATATTGTATCTTTCATAAGATCAAAATTTGTATGTTTAAAACATGTTTCACATTTTATATTTAATAAACAAACCACAAGGGAAACTGACTGGGTAAATTTTGAATGATTTTGGGTTGAACAAGGATAAATTGACTAAAGCGGGATTTGAACCAACGACCTCCGGATTGACGTGCCGGCGCTCTACCAACTGAGCTATCTAGCCGTATGATGGCGGTCTCCCTATTTTGTCAATATCCTTGTTCGGTGTGATCCTTGGCTACACGGCAGTTTACGGTTGAATGGCTTCTGACTGGCACCCACCGAACAAGGATATTGACAAAATAGGGAGACCGCCATCATAGGGCTAGATAGCTCAGTTGGTAGAGCGCCGGCACGTCAATCCGGAGGTCGTTTGTTCAAATCCCGCTCTAGTCAATTTTTCCTTGTTCAACCCAAAATCATTCAAAATTTACCCAGTCAGTTTCCCTTGTGGTTTGTTATTTGATATCTGATATAAAAAGTCGCATCCCCTTATGGTGATCTCCTGGCTGCCGCTTCCCAGGTTGTATCGTATACTTGGGTGTGATCCTTGGCTACACGGCAGTTTACGATTGAATGGCTTCTGACTGGCACCCACCGAACAAGGATATTGACAAAATAGGGAGACCGCCATCATAGGGCTAGATAGCTCAGTTGGTAGAGCGCCGGCACGTCAATCCGGAGGTCGTTGGTTCAAATCCCGCTCTAGTCAATTTTTCCTTGTTCAACCCAAAATCATTTTATATTTAGTGCATCTGTTTTAATTTTCAGTACAAATGTCCTCCTCCTACTCAATCTCTCATTCAATATGGACCAATGTCAACATTAGGTGGGTCACAGAGGTGGAACTTGTTTGGTCAGGTGATTAAGTGGTCCTATTGTAAGTAGGATTTTAGAAAGCATGGCCAAGTGGTCTAGTTCACTCAATCCAAGCTCTGGTGTTGTCAGCAGCAAAGTGAGGGTTCGAATTCCAGTCATGACGCCTGTGACCTTGAGCAATGCAATTAACCATAATTGCTTCATAAAAAGTTTGGAATGTAGTGCATTCTGCTTTACCAGCCAGGCTCCTAGTGGATGATACCCATGCCTACATCCTTACAAACTTTGAAGGGGGATAACCCTGTTTCAGCCCCAGGAGTAGGTGGAAAGTGCCCTTGGTAGTAGTTGATTTGGGTCAATAGGCCAAATCAGTCAATGTAGCCCTCAACTTGAGGTGGCCATCCAAGGCCTTGTGATGTTAGGCGATATCTCATAAAAACAATAATGAAAACAAATTTAAAATCCAATCACAGTTGTTACAAGAATGATGAAAAGGGCATGAAATGAATCGAACGTTGAGAAGTTTTCACATCGAGCATTCCCAGAATTGAAATCTTTATGTGCTTCAGGTTTTAGAGAAGTTGGCTTACCAAGATTTGGATGATGCTAGCGAGATTCTCTAGGGGGAAGTCCGGTAGACTAAGTGAAGCCAGCTCAGGACTACGGAGAGCCGTTGCAAAAGACAACATCTGTGACACTCTGGAAAGATTTAAGGAGATAAAGTCAAGAAGAAAACGGACATTTTCTGAAATTGCAAAATGAACAAGGACTGTTGTTTTGGTCTATTTTTTGACTTCCAAGAAAAATAATTTAATGATTTTGCTGCATCAGCATAAAACAAGATACAAGCCTTTCAAAACTACAGGATGTAGCTTTCTTTCAAAATCTCGCATCCATACAAAAACAATTCAGGGTCTCCTCTTAAAGGCAAAGTATACCTTTGATTTTTGGAACCGTTCGATTATATTATTCCAATATAAATGTAGTCATAATGCAATAAAACTATCGTGTGAAAATTTCATTTCAAAAAGTGGTAGCGTTTTTCAGATACCACCGAATATCTGGAGCGGTTTTGTCCACGCAGAAAGAATAATCCGTCATTGGAATACACTATCTGAGAAACCTTTCTGACAGAAACGTTTCTCAGTTTCAAATTTTAGGGGATAAAAACTTCTATTTGTCCATAACCACATCACTTCGAAGTGAAATTTTTCTCAAAATGCTTTATACTACCAAATTCTGATTCTTACCAAAAAAGTTTTTATTGCCGTTGATTTTAAGACCCCGAACAAAGATATTGACAAAATTGGGAGACCGCCAACATAGGGCTAGATAGCTCAGTTGGTAGAGCGCCGGCACGTTAAACCGGAGGTCGTTGGTTCAAATCCCGCTCTAGTCAATTTTTCTTTGTTCAACCCAAAATCATTTTAAGAGTAATATACGTTCCCTTTGAACACAAGCAAGCACATCAGCGTGATATGCGCACATTTTGAAAACAGCTGATACAAAACAATTATTTTTCAATTTGAAGATTTATGTTCATGATTCATGTCATCAATCATTCACAAAACATTTTTTGAATGCTCCAGACAACACAGTGGAGTGTACAAGTAAACATAAACATCCAACTCATATCAATTCAGGTTGATGCACTTCCAAAACAAGTGAACTTTGTGTCGAGAAAACACTCCCCGCACCAACCTCAAAGAGAACGCTGCACTTTAATGATATAATACCTTGCGGCAAGGAATAATAAAAAAAATTCCCGAGAGTGGGTGATGATTGTGTTTCACCGCAGCAACATTAAATACTTACTTGTCTGAGGGAAGGTTTGTTCCAAGGGAATTCAGAATGTCCAACTGGTCCTAAAAACGGTACAGAAAAAGTGAAGACAATCGTTGCTGTCAAACTTCAAATTGAGGAAAACAATTTTCATAATGCCATGCACTGAAAAATATATGCTGAACAGTAACAACCTCTCAGAAACAACTTTACCTTGAATGGAAGTGGATTAATATCCCTAGCCTGGAACCGAGAACGTAGGGGAGGATCCAATGGATTGCCACGGTAGCGGGGTACCGGGAGCCCCAGGGCAATGACCCTGAAATCTTCGCTGACCCGGACGAGTCTCCATATATCCAGCTCCTCTTGGGTATGGTCCTAAAACATGGAGGAATCAGAGTTTGTACAAGTTTTTGGTATACCCCTTGCAGACCCGACATGCACCTCTGCAAAATCCTTGTCTACCATTTCCACCATTTTGGGGGTCAATTCCTTTGTGTCTATTTCGACTCCCAAAATGGGGGATAGGATAGGCGCGTGTAAGTGCAGTTAAAAGACTGTACAAGTCTTGCACGCGTTGGAACATTGAGGGTCTGCGATTTGGTTTCCTCACACGTTAAACATGGTACACAAGTGATACTTTCATTTGGGGATGGGTCAATGCAGACAGATAAGACATGAAGCTATGCATGGTGGGAAATACTAAAGTAATGTTTGCGGTGACACCGTGTAAGAAATCTCTTTTGAGTAGTGGTGGCTCTGAGAAGAGCCGGTTTCTTCTTTGATGTTTCAATCAGTTTACTCTGACCGCCTTCTGGAGAATAAAAAGTGCAGAAAGGTCGTAACTTAGTCTTGGAAGCTAGGTGGTCTAGTGGTTAGACATCTGCTCTAGAATGGCAATAGACTGTGCAAGTCTCGCGCGTATCCGAACGAGAAAACACGTCAAACGAAGAACATTTTTATTTCTGAAATCAAATCTTTGTTTTAAATTATATCTCATGACAAAATCTGAACAACAAAAATAAATCATTACAATTTTATGAAATTAGTTTTAGCTTTAAAAAGAAATACGCCAAAGTGTGTTAATTATTATTAAAAACAAATTAAAACTCTGGGACAAGGATGCTTTTTTGATGTTAACTTTTTAGAAACCCCTTACGCAGATTCGTGAAGGTCAAACGGGTTTTAAATTGACCCGTATCGCAGCTTAAAGAGGAATGCCGACGCCTCAACACCATAGACTGCAATGAAAATGGTTCGCTTTGTAATTACAGCATCTGGCGATTATAATCGCGCATCCAAAACAAGCTTTTACATAAGTTTTATGATCGGAGGTGAGCACAAAATTCTTAATTTTTTGCAATAACCGGAAGCTGAGGTCAAGTTTAATTCTCGGGTTTTCTTTGTTATATTGTTGAATTGGTTTTACTTTCATATTTTGTTATCACTTAGTATTACATTCCCAACAACATGTATACTTTTCTAGGTCATAAACTACGTTAAACTAAAATAGTTGACGAAACAAAATCTCGCCCACGTAAAACTCCATATGGTTGGGACCACAATGGTCCCGGAAGTTCGAATGCGCGCGAGACTTGCACAGTCTATGGTCGTGGGTTCGAATCCTACCTGAGTTTTATGCTTATGGATTTTCTTTTTTTACAGGATTTGAGATATACTGAGTATACAGTGCTGAAGGGTAAAACACACAATAATATTCTTTAACCCTAATGCAAATTTAACACCTATGAAAGTCAAATCTTATGCTGTTGTAAGCAGAGTGCACAGCCCCCGATTTCACGAAACTCATCGCAAGAAGCGATCGATGCATCGTATGGTTTGTGATGCGTCGCACACCTAAGACACGTCGCGGCTGCGACGAGTTCTACATTCCGTTTCACCATACACGTCGTAAGCGCGACGAGTCGCAACTCAAAACCATTTTCACTCTTAATAAAAACAACCCTTTGGACGAGGATGAACTGCTAAAGTTGTGTGGCTGTTTTGTGTTGTATACAACTTGGTCATGAAACAGTCGTGTATACATGTAGTTCATTCAAGATGGCGGGAGAATGAAATGTCGTCTGCTAAAAGCACTCAAACTAAGTAATGCTGTTGATAAGAGTTTCTGTCGATCTTTTAGGTTACATTTTTAGAAACTACATACAAGTATTCCTAGTTCAAATTATTACATTACAGTCAGTCGCTACGATAACGACTCGTTATCATAATCATTAGGTCAACAAGAAGGCATTGCATGTGTATTCTGAATCAAGCATATCAAGCATTTTGCAAGCATTTGCGCGTTATCAAATGAAACATCGCTTTCTTAAGACGACCCTTTGGGTAGTCGTAACTTACGACGTGTTCTTCCTCGTAGTCAAGGAACTTGCGACGTATCCGACGCATCGTAACTTTGATGAAATCGTGTTTATACGCATCGCAACTTAAGACGTGTAACCGGTCGTATCTTGCGTTTACGACGCGTCGCAGCGCTTCATGAAATCGGGGGCTGGTCTTGTTAAAATCTATTTCCTTCAGAGAAAGTTTTTAAAAAGGATTGTAACTCTTGAGGTTTCTCATCTTATACTGCCTTGTATATCTTAATCGTTCGGAAAACAGGCCTGGAATTTAATCTTTGCGAGGGCAAGGCCACTTTCATTTTGCAAAGGGCACTTCCGTAAGGGACACCATGGCCAAGACCAAGACCTGGGCAACAGATGTAATGGCCTCCGTTGCCTCTCCATGAGATTCAAGGCCTTGGAAAAACTTCTTTTGAAACTGCGTAATCCTCAGACAGGCATGGGAGACAGTCATGGGTGTGAGTTACTGCAGAAGCCCCAGTCATGGGTGTGAGTTACTGCAGAAGCCCCATTCACCTGTACTCAATAAACCTTGTTTGTTTTAAACTCATATCAATGTAGCCAAAACAGCAGGGCCCAATTTCGTAAAGCCTGTAGCATAAAAACTTGCTAAGCACAGCAAAAAAAACGTGCTTAGCAAAAGTAGGTTACCAGCCAAAAGTCCATAAGGACATTGTTTCTACTGGTGCCCCACTCATTTATTTCTTAGCATTTGCTAAGCAGTTTTTTCTGCTCAACAGTTTTATGAAGTTAGGCCCAGAGTAGAGAACAAATTGTCTGGTTTCTCTTTTTATAATGTGATTCTGTATTATCAACGTTTCTGTGGGCACAAGGAATATGACTAAGATTGGGGTGTGATAAAGGTCCGCACCTTAAGAAGTTTGTCGTATCTCTCTGCTGCCACAAGGAAGCGTCCGTCCTCCAGTTGCATCTCTCTGTTCTCAAGGAGATTGTTCAGCACCGGTAAGACGTTCCTCTCTGCCTTCTCAACCCCATCGATCACCAAGATGCGTCCCTGAGTTGCTGCTCGCACTGCACACTGTCAAGACATAATAGGAAATATTAACCCTCCTACTCTTGGTAACATTTTTTCCAGTGAGTTTACCAACCATTTGAAACTATTCAACTGCACAGGGCCCAATTTCATGGCTCTAAGCAAAGAATCGGCGTATTTCACATGTTAGCAGGGAATTTTTGCTTGTGTGCTTGCGTAGTCCACGTTACTAGGCATTATACAATCACACAGCTATCGCAGAAATTCAGCGCTTGCTCAGTAAGCGGAGAATGGTGATTGCAAGCGCAGAATTCAGCAGTAAGCAGAGTCAAGAAATTGGGCCCCGGTTGTGTATGATGGCACAACTGTGCACCTAACTAACTGTGCACATGTGTGTACTGTGTAGATGACTTCACCAATGGGAGACTTTGGAACACTAGGTGGCAGCAGACTTACCAGGTAAATTTCCATTGTTTACGTAGTTCTGAGCATGGGCACATTACCGAGAACAATGGATTTACCTGGTAAGTCTGCTGCCACCGAGAGTTTCAATAGACCCCCATTGATATCATATAGCATATTGCAGGCTGGCATAGTTCATCTATCATTCAAAACCACACTGGATGATATTAAATGGTCAGACAGTAGGAGGGTTGACTATGTACTGTGTGTGCACTCACTACATGATGTCATAATTGCAGCCTGGCATAGTTTATCTATAATTCAAAACCACACTGGATGATATTGAACGGTCAGACAGTAGGAGGGTTGAGTGTGTACACAATCACAATCACCACATGATAATTATCATAATGCACGCTGGCAAAGTTTATCATTCAAAATCACAGTGGTGAATGTTGAATAGCCAGACAGTAGGAAAATCGACTGTGTACTATGATGATGCATTACAACCTGATTGATAAATTAGTGAATTTTTTGAAAGAATTTCTACTATTCTTTTGGGGATAAACTGCAAGAGAGTCTGACTTGTTTGGTTTAGAGGTTACTGGCAAACAAGGTCTGGAATTTCAACTTTGAAAAAGCAAGACCATTTTCATTTTGCAAAGCACTTCCTTAATCTAAAAGTCTATGGGAAACATTTACAGGGACACCAAGTCCAAGACCAGGGGCAACAGAGGCCATGGCCTACGTGGCCTCCGTGCATTTCTAGCCCTGGCAAACTGCTTAGGTTTGAAACAGTGACTCAATGGTTCTATGTAGCCCTGATGCCGTGGTAGTTTTCCTGAATTACTTGCCTGGTCAATATAGAAGGCAGTCCCTTCTTTTATCTCCCTGCGTTGTTTCAGATCGGACTCAGTTGTATCTCTTGTCAGCGCCAGGTACTCCACTTCTCGCTTTGTCAATTCCTGTTCAACAATCAACCAAAATAGCATCTGTAAGTTGATTTCATATTATTCTTTACACTACTAACCCCTCCTAAAGCCTTGGTTACCCTCCAGTCTACTCAACATCCAAATGTTTGGACTCTCACTGCCCTGGAAATTCATCTTTGAGAGGGCAAGGCCATTTTCATTTTGCAATTGGCATTCAATTGGAAAATCTTAAAGTTTAAGGGGAACTTTTGAAGGGGCACTAAGTCCAGGACCAGGGGCAACAAAAGCCATGGTCTCCTTGACCTTTGTGTAATTCCGGGCCTATTCTGATATGATTTGTATTCCTGGTTCCATGCAAAATGCCTGTGGATTGGAGAAACAGGACTATATTGGATCCTCTGAAATCAGACAAAACTACAGCAAGGATTTTGGAGGACTTAATGGGGACTGTTTGTGCAACAAATAAGAACAAGACTAAATATAATCCAAAGTTTTGAAAGCAAAGTCTTGTAGTTTTTCACTATCCCATTCCCATAATATTCACCACAACAACCCTTGTATTCACCACCAATGGGTGGCGTGGGTGGCTGGTGCGTAAAGCACTCGCCTCCCACCGCTGTGGCCCTGGTTCAATTCCTGGCAAAGGCAAAGTGAGTAGAGTTGTGCGTTGGTTCTCTCCTATGCCTCAAGGGTTTTTCTCCGGGCCCTACGGTTTCCTCCCTCAGTAAATCTCTGGCTGTGCTCCGTGGTCATAATGGGTTGATGTGGCTGGCTGCCAAAGGCACCTTTACATGCCTGCAGGTTGACCACATTGTAGCTGCATCCTTTGCAGTTCAGCTTCTAAGCTGCGAGTAAAAATGGTTAGCCTCCCAAAATATGGTTATTAATTTTTTACAAATGTTTTTATTTTTACTTACAAGGTATTGCATCGCCAGAGATCTTCGCAAAGGACCAGGTGGACCTATCAGAAAGACATCTTGGCCGAGGGCATCCTTGGAAAAAAAAAATCAAAATCCATAAATTTAATTTTTGACTAACATGATGAAAAAGTCTATCAGGGCTTCACTTGTGTTTGTATTAAATAAACATTCAAAAACTTTGCCGCAAATGAGAATTTATTCTTTGTTTGTTGTAGAACAAACAAAGGGAAGTAGCTTTTTTGCACACTGCACAATAAAGGCTTGGATAAATTTCACAAGAACAAAATGAAAGCATTTAAATGCCCCAGATTGCACAGTACTCAGTGCTTTTTAAAACCAAACATAAAATATAAATTAAAATTTAGTTTCGAGGACCTTGTTTCAAATTCAGTGTGCTCTGACCAAACTTGCAAAATTTCAGTCCACAAAGGTTTTTTGTAATTCTGGGGAGAACCCTGGTTATCAATACATTTCTAACAAATCAAAACATATTTTCAAACCTTCTGCATGATCCATCTCAGATGACGCATCACCGACTGTGGCGGATTATCAGACACTGTGTGGAAGAAGGCATTGGAAGGTTAATTTCTCTCTCAAATTCAACTGTACATTGGCACCTTTTCCTTTGATTGCAGAAGGTTAAACAACCAAAGACTGAGTCATTAAATAACATTTCAATAATGATTTGTCTGGATTCTTCATTTAAAATGTAATTGCCTTGAAAAGTTAATTTTTTTCCTAAAGCGGCATTCTTTCCTTAACACTGGTCCATTCTTTTCCTATAGCAGCCTTCTCCCTTAACAGTGGTCCGTTGGCCAAATGCCAGTTAAAACACATGAGGACCAGTAAGAAACACACTCCAAGTGGTCCGGCTGGAAAGTTCAGAATTGAAAAGCATCCCTATTTAATATGATTATAGACAAGTGACAAAGCTGACGGACAAGTGAAATGAAAAGCTGACTGGTCTTGCTGGCTGCTCACTGAAAAAGTTATGGGCTAACCCTGCCAAAAAAAAGGCCTAGTTTTCAGCTCCACAGAAATTGCGGCACATTGTTCCCATTTAAGTCATATCCAAATTGGCGGCTATGGCTATGAATGCTGCTAAGGGTGTTGCTAATGCTAAGGACATACTATACTTTAACACATGATGATGCCGAGATCTAGCCGTAGTCGTAGCAGCCAATTCAGACATGGTCTTAGATCATAAAAGTAGGCCTACACGTTGGTTTTAGCTCCATGGTTGCAAGGTGTGTTTAAATGAAAACTAGAGCTAGTGAAAGAATGCGTTCTTCCTAAAACAGTGGATAGACCAATTAAGTATACCTTAGCCTTTAAAGATTAGTGGTCCCTGTACTGCTGCATTTTATAACAATGTAGGGAAGGGAACCAACTGCCAGACAAAATTGTTACCAACTCAATAGCCAGCTTCAGAAAAAAAGAATTAATCATATTGGTAAGACACCACAAACAAACGTACGTTAGTCAGGGTTTGCCTGTAAGTTTTTCAGTGACTAGTCAGCAGGAACTGTTTGCTTGTCATTCCACTGGTCCCCAAGCTTTTTCACTGGTCCATATTTTGGGATTTCCTTTCAACAAAGGGACTTTGTGATTTGTAAGCAATATGAACAATCAGTGGTTTACATGTAGCAGCGGCAAGCAATCAACTAGCCGGCTGGACTAGTTGAACAGAGTTCTGACCGGTCCTTGGGTGTTTTAACTGGCATCTGGCCAGCAGACCACTGTTAAAGGGTGTGTACAACATTGGTAAGATTGAAAATATAAATGTTGACAGATTTGCACATAACTTACATGGTGTAAAGATGGTCATGGTGGAAAACTTCCCTTGAAATAGTTTTGCTCGAAATGCCATAGTTTTTAGGAAATGAGTAAAACAATATAGTCTTTATCCTGCAGGATAAAATCCGATGTTTGAAAAAAGTTAATACACATAAAAAGGGGGTTTTTCACTGTTTTCTCATGACTCCGAAGACCAATTTAGCTTAAACTTTCACAGGTTTGTTATTTCGTGTATTATGCTGGGTCACATCAAGTGTGGATACAGGTCTTTGACAATTACCAATGTATGACCAGCCATCCCTCTCTTATGGCTCTACATTGACAAGTTTTAGTCTAATTCAAAATATTGATTTGAACAAGAACAAGAAACGAAACTCACAGTATTTGATGGGTACCAGTTCAGGATTGACTGGTGTCTTGATTGCTTTAGTCACGTCACCAATAGAAACTTGACTATCTGCAAAAAAATTAAGATATAAATAAGTAGGTTGTTAATCCAGCAATATGTAGGGCCTATACTGCCAGTAGCAGTCACAGGTAGTTTCGATAATTGTAACCCTCTATCCTCCAGACAAGACAGTCGCGACCGTTGGGAGGATGGAGGGGGGTTACAATTATCGCAGCTAAACTTAAAGTCACAAGGTACTCAGTAGTTGTGCAAATTTCAGAGTAAACATTAATTTAAAACATAAAAATAAAAAGTAATCAAATTTTGGGTTGAATGAAAAAAAAATTGAGAGCAATTTACTAGGGCTGGACTTGAACCTGTGAGTGTGACCTCCAAATCAATGTGTCGGAATATTTATATAATTTTATAAACTTTGAACATTGGAATCAAATTATGACAATACATAGGTACACTATTTTAAACTATTAAATTTATTACTATTTAACTTTTAACCATCCCATTTAACATACGATCCCTTTTTGGAATACCATGTCATGACCCCCCATCTAAAGTAAAACCGACACCCCCGCCCCATCCCCTCCCTTTCTTTAAAACCAGCATGGCTATGATGTAATGAGGGGATTTCTCAAATAATATTTTACATTTTTTACAAAATATTAGTCGGACACAAAAAAGGAAACAAATCTCTAAAAATCCCAGATATAAAAAAATAAATAAACAGATTTTACATCCCCTGGCCCCACCCCCTCCCCATCTAAAGTAAAAACCGACACCCCCCTCTTTTCCTTCCTCCATGCTTTACTTTACATCATAACTAACATGGCTTAGCCCCACTTAAATTGTGTGGCCAAGGCTAGCTGAATCACATGGCTATGATGATGTAATGAGGGGATTTCTCCTCGACTAATAATATAGTTTACATTTTGTACAACACAAGTTGGACCAAAACAAAGCAAACAAATCTCAAAAATTCCCGGATTTACATCCCGTACTGCATCTACATACCGGAAGAGTAGCTGGCACAAAGTGCGGGCGTCAGCCGCGGTGTACACCCGGCGCTGTACCCGGCAAAAACCCCGCGGATGTGCCTCAAGCGTCGGAGTGATTTCTCCGCGCTCATGCTTGCAGATCTCAGGCAAAGCATGGGTATTCAAAGTCATGCAAATGTCACCTTGAGAGATTTCCAATCATTGTGTTATCGGTTTGTTAGATTTTGCTCAACATGTAAAAAAACAGAACCGGCATTTTCAATCCATTTCGTCGAGTTTTTGCATGGTAAAATTGCGTAATGAATTTTTGCACCAGCAGGAGGGAGGACCACAAATTTACAACGGCGCCCTCTGTTGCCGACTAAAAGACAACATGGCGGCCGCCATGAACTGTTTGGCGAGTAATTTTTGCAAATCTTGCAGAAAACTGCAGAAAATCAACTCGTTTATTGTGCATCAATATCCTCGACAGTTATGCTCTAATGTTACTGATTGTGATGCCGAAACCATTACCGATTCTGTGTTGTGGCATGAGTACAACACTACGAAATCTTATTGCGAACAGTTTGGTAGGTTACCGTAACCGTGCATGCTGTTCACTACACCGGCACCTATACACGTACACACTCACTCTCACAGTCTCACTCAGTACTAAATACAATACACAGACGTAATCCGACTCAGCAGTCAGACATTGAGGGGCGGGGGGGGGGGGGGGTTAAGGCGGGTTAAGAGTTTTGCGTTTATATTCACAACCCTAGATCTTCCGGAGTGTCGAAGCTTCTTGGCTCTATATGGTCTACTCTAAGCAATGTGTCAAAGACTAGAGCTGAGCTACGATTTCTGCAGCTGGTTTGACTTTTGCAGAGCAGGCCTGGAATTTCAATTCATCTTTGTGAGACTGAGACTGAGTGAGTGAGAGGGCAAGGTCTTCCTTCCTGAGCTCCATGCCCAACCCAAGGCAGTTTTCAATTTTCATGTTGTGAGTGTGACCATGGAGGTAGGAATAAGTGTGACAGGGCACTTCCATTGAAAAAGTCCTCTTACAAAATCAATGGGAAACTTTTAAAAGGGCACCAACCAAGGCCAGGCCCATGGCAACAGAAGCCATCACCTCTGTGGCCTCCGTGTAATTACATTTTTTACAGGCCCGGATGAGTAAAATGTCTGCATTTATTAATATGAATATATTCATAGTGATACATTAATTTTATGTGAATGATGTTTAAATCCGTTAGCTATTTTACTAAAATAGCAACGGATTTTAGCTATTTTAGCATTATCACTCTTTAGGCAAAAATATGTGTCCCCATTATATAGTATTTTTAAAATAAGATTTGTGGTCAAAGAATGACATGAATGAAAAGTCAATTGAATGATTGTTCGGAACACAGTCATTGACAGTTATGTGTGCAATCTCAGAACTAAGTAAACAGTGGAAATGTACTTACCTGGTTATAATATCTGCTGCCACCTAGTGTACCAGCTCCCAAAGTCGTTTAGCGGCAGTCGGATTTAAACTACCAAGCTACTTTGGTTGTGGAAAGAATAGACCATGTTACCTTTGTTTACAGAGTAGTGACCTTGTATATATTCTAATGCAATTCCTGACGGGCAAGATACTACACAGGCCATATGGGAAAATTGACATTTTGTGTCTTTTCACATAAATTCAAGAGTTACAAAGCAACAGCTGTACAGCTTTTGAGATGTCCCCCCTTTCTTCATATCAAAAGTTGAGAAAAATCAGACAGTGCAATCTCCATAAAACATAAGATTTAGCGTATTCTTCCATTGAGTTGTGTACAAATGTGCCTGCAGGAAGTCCAGGCTCTGTGGCTCTTTTGTAAACATGTGATGTCACAGGTCACATGGTCAATATTAGAAGAATAATTTTTTACAAATAATAACTTAATTTTCCAGCTACTGACCATCAAATCAACGTGAATCCCAAGACGGTGTTTGCCAACAATGAGATTAATCTGTCCAACATCAACGTGTATGGCTTTGATTATGACTACACCCTGGCCTGTTACACAGACCATCTTCACTACCTCATCTACAACCAGGCCATGGAGAACTTGGTGGAAAGTAAAATGGTAAACAAAATTTGAAATAAAAGGAAGTGTGGGTGACAACTGTGTGAAACAATTCAAAGATGTGTCGTGGCCGAGCGGATAAGAACAACAGACTCCAGCTCTGATGTTTCTGTTCAGCAGAGTGTGGGTTCGAGTCCCGGTCATGACACTTGTGTCCTTTTAAGCAATACTCTTAACCATAAT
Source organism: Leptasterias polaris (assembly GCA_037783415.1). Taxonomy (NCBI): domain Eukaryota; kingdom Metazoa; phylum Echinodermata; class Asteroidea; order Forcipulatida; family Asteriidae; genus Leptasterias; species Leptasterias polaris. The sequence continues at coordinate 1,050,737 of JAZGTN010000152.1, read as the reverse complement.
TGTTCGTCTTTCGGTGTAATGCACGTAAAAGGACCCAGTACACTTATCGTAAAGAGAAGAGGGTTCGCCCCGGTGTTCCTGGTTTGATCGGCAGCATATTGCACCACAGCACCTTGTAAACCATTACATGGTGCTATGAAGAAGTAGGTCTCATACATGTTCCTCAAAATGTAGCTCTGCATACCTTGCAGGGAAAAATACTGAGCACTTTGATACGCCCCTAGAGGTGAGATAAAGTGCTATTTAAGAACCCAGTATTATAATTATAAAGAAGTCGGGGGTTCTCCCCATGCACAAGCTAGCGTATCAAGCCGATAAGGCACAAATTGCTGCTGAAATCTCACACGTCAAAAAAATATATATATATATTTATATTGTTGTGTTTTTTTACTTCAGATCAAATTCACAACAATCATCAAGGTAAAACCATTTAGAATGCTCCAGATTGCACAGTAGGACTTTTCAAACCAAGATAAACACCAAGTAGAAAACATTCAGATGACCTTGCAATGTGACCTATTAAGCACTGGACACGTTTGGTACTTGTCAAAGACCAGTATTCTCATTTGGTGAATCCCAACATATGCATAAAGTAACAAACCTGTGAAAATTTGGGCTCAATTGGTCATCGAAGTGGCAAGAAAATAATGAAAGAAAAAACACCCTTGTTGCACAAATTTGTGTGCTTTCAGATGCCTGCAAAAAGGCTTCAGGCCTGAAGTCTTTTTCAGATTCAAATATTTTAGTGAGAAATTACCTCTTTCTCAAAAACTACGTTACTTCAGAGGGAGTCGTTTCTCAAAATGTGTTACTGTTACACTATCAACAGCTCTCCGTTGCTCGTTACCAAGTAAGTTTTTATGCTAATATATATTTTGAGTAATTACCAAACGTGTTCAGTGCCTTTAAGCAATTCAGCGTACTTTCAAAAAAATTGGCCCAGAATGCCCCACACTTTTGAAAAATCTTGGGGAGAACACTGGAAGTGGTGGGTCAGAGAAGAATGGGTTCGAGGAAGAACTGGAGATAAAGTTGAGCAGAGTGTAGATTTATAAATGACAAGATCTACCCATATCTAAACCTAGCTGTGGTAACCACAGCTCTGCAATTTTTTGTTGTTGACAAATTTGAATTGTTCTTGATTGTTCAAGGTATTATACAGGATTGGTAGAGCTGACAAAATAGTCGTAGACAGTGATCATGTTTTGTGTGATCAACCACATACATGAAAAAAACAAACCTGTGAACATTTTCAACATGTAATGACCAAAACAACCAAAACCAGCTGTAGCATATTTGTAGGTTTTCAGGTAAGATTTTCTCGAATATGAATTCATTTCAGAGAGAAGTTGTTCCCAGAAAAAAAAGTTCTAGTTTGAACTTTATAATTAGTGAGCCTTCAGACTAAAATTAAACAACAGTGTTTTTTATCCTTATCAATCTTATAGGCCTATATGCATTTAGTGCCATCTAAAGTGGAATTTTGTTGGTTTTTTTCTCTGAAGTTCCCCCCTGGTATCAAGAGTATGAAGTTCTCTCCCGACTTTGCCATCAGAGGACTTCACTTTGACACCAAAAAGGTAGAACTATTAACTAATAATTTAGATTTAAAACTAGATTTAGGTCATCATGATCCTTGCAGAATAACATTTCATTATCTCAACCTAATGTAATTTTCTTACCGTTTTTACTATTTATTGCTTATTACTGATTGTAAATCACATCCAATTTGACCTGTGGGCCACAAAATGTTATTAAAATGAAATGAAATTAAATGAAAGAATAACATGCTTAAAGGTATTATACAGGATTGGCAGAGCTGACAAAATAATCACAGACAGTGTTCATGTTTTGTGTAATCAACCACATACATGAAATAACAAACCTGTGAAAATTTGAGCTCAATTGGTCATTGAGGTCACGAGAAAATAGTGAAAAGAGACCTTATGTGTTTTCTGTTTTTCAAACATCGAGTTTATTATCGCGCGCGATAAAAACTATTGTTTTACTCATTTCTCAGAAACGATAGCATTTTAGGCAGAAATATTTTAAGGAACCCTTTCTACCATTACTTTCTTTAAATCATGTCAGTTATGTGTGAATCTGTGATTATTTTTGTTTTTCGATCTTACCAATAGTGTACAGGGCCTTTAATGTCAATGATCAGGCGTGGAATTTCCTATTTGAGAGAGCAAGGCCATTTTCATTTTGCAAAGGATGCTTCTATTGGAAAATCTCTGGGGAAACTTATGAAAGGGGCACCAAGGCCAAGACAAGGCTAGACCACGGCCTTCGAGGCCTCCATGTAGTTCTAGGCCCGATTACCGCAGCTTAGCCTTATTCTTGTGTCTCCAAATACAGGGCTATTTAATGAAGATTGATGCCTTTCAGCACATTCAACTTGGAACAGTACACAGGTAATGAAGAAACCATTCAAATAATGACCTTAAAGAGGGGCTCTCTAAGGTCAAATTCAGTTTTGTGATGCACTTATTTTCCAATAGACTGCAAGTCTCGCGCGTAAGCGAACTTCCGGGACCATCGTGGTCCCAACCATATGGAGTTTTACGTTGGCAAGATTTTGTTTCGTCTATAATTTTAGTTTAACGTACTTTATGACCATGAAAATTAAATATGTTGTTGGGAATGTAGTACTAAGTGATAAAAAATATGAAAGTCAAATCAATTCAACAATGCAACGAAGAAAACCCAAGAATTAAACTTGACCTCTGCTTCCGGTTACTTGCAAAAAATTAAGAATTTGTGCCCACCTCCGATCACCAAATTTGTTTTGGTCGCGCGATGATAATCACAAGACGCTGTAATTGCCAGACGCTAAGCCTTTTCATTGCAGTCTACGGTTGTCGAGGCGTCAGCGTCCTCTTTAAACTGCGTCACACGTTAATTCGTACGCCCGTGCGATCATCGCGCGTCTGCGTTTAAACCTGCTTTAGTGGTTGCACGTATTCAGGCATGGATTTACAAAAGGGTTTCCTAAAAAGTTCAGATCAAAATAAGCATCCTTGTCCCAGAGGGTTGTTTTTGTTTCAACAAAAACTAACAAATAAATTGTGTGTTTATTATGAAAGCTAAAACTCATTTTATGCAAATTGTAATGAGTATTTTTGTTGGTCAGATTGTTTCATAGATCTAATTTAAAAACAATGATTTGATTTCAGAAAAAATATGTTCTTCACTTGACGTGTTTTCTCGCTCCGATACGCGCGAGACTTGCACAGCCTATAGTTCTTGTGAAAATGGATGGGAAAAGTAGAAGTCTCCTCTAACCTCATTGTAAAACGGTGTACAACATCATTTGATGTTATATTCTTTTGGAAGCTAAGTGCATCATGAAACCGAATTTGACCTTGATGCCCCTATTTAATATCTAAAATCAAGGCTCCATTAATAGTCACTAACTCCAGTTCTGTTGGCCGAGTTATCAGAGCGTGGGTTCGAATCCTGGTCATGACATGTTTTTTTCACTTGAGCCTTCTCAGCATTTTGTGATTGATCAGCCTAGAGTATGATTGGTACATGTATCTGCAGGGGGAGAGTCTGTTGATGTGAATGATTAGCAACCTGTGTGCCTATTGATTAGCAACCTGTGTGCCTATTGATTAGCAACCTGTGTGCCTATTGATTAGCAGCCTGTGTGCCTAATGATTAGCAACCTGTGTGCCTAATGATTAGCAACCTGTGTGCCTATTGATTAGCAACCTGTGTGCCTATTGATTAGCAACCTGTGTGCCTATTGATTAGCAGCCTGTGTGCCTATTGATTAGCAACCTGTGTGCCTATTGATTAGCAACCTGTGTGCCTATTGATTAGCAACCTGTGTGCCTATTGATTAGCAACCTGTGTGCCTATTGATTAGCAACCTGTGTGCCTAATGATTAGCAACCTGTGTGCCTATTGATTAGCAACCTGTGTGCCTATTGATTAGCAACCTGTGTGCCTATTGATTAGCAACCTGTGTGCCTATTGATTAGCAACCTGTGTGCCTATTGATTAGCAACCTGTGTGCCTATTGATTAGCAGCCTGTGTGCCTATTGATTAGCAACCTGTGTGCCTATTGATTAGCAACCTGTGTGCCTATTGATTAGCAACCTGTGTGCCTATTGATTAGCAACCTGTGTGCCTATTGATTAGCAACCTGTGTGCCTATTGATTAGCAACCTGTGTGCCTATTGATTAGCAACCTGTGTGCCTATTGATTAGCAACCTGTGTGCCTATTGATTAGCAACCTGTGTGCCTATTGATTAGCAACCTGTGTGCCTATTGATTAGCAACCTGTGTGCCTATTTAGCTGCCAGTGCTGCATACTCCTAATGAGTTGAGGTTGTTTCAAGAATGTGTTGACCCTGGTGAACAGTGGTAACATTAAGGTGCTTTGAGTTGCTTACTTGACTTGAAAAAGCGCATAATAAATACACACTTTTATTAGTAGTAGTAGTCAAAAGTTCTCCAGGCCAGTCAGTTTCACTTGTTATCCCGGCAGGCTGACTATAAATAAGCCAACTATGTTAATTTTTTATGAAAATACCCCACCAAAACACTGAGGCTAGTCAGATTTATGCAAGCTAGTCACATGCTTAGAGGCCAGTCTGGGGGGGGGGGGGGGGGGGGGGACAGTACAAGGTCGGATAGTTATTCCTTTGTGCAAAGTATGTGACTTAAAAGATATACATCAGGCTCAGATTTGGCCCCAAGAAGAGGATTTAATGTTGGTTCCGATTTAGGCATTGACTGTCTTTTTGAAGTCTCAGGGCCGTAGTTTACGGATCAAGATGTCTGCTTTCTGCATTTCATTCTTATCACATTTCCCTGATGTTTTGGGGTGTTTTTTCTTTTCCTTTTTGTTTACATTTGTAGATGTCGTTACGTATAAATCTGTTGCTTTTTGTGTGTGTTGTCTGTAATTCACGAAATGTTTCGCAATTGTTTAGAATTCAGTTCTCGTTGAGAATTCAGTTGTTTTGTTTCTCATTTGTGTGTCGTCATGACAACAGAGGACTGCAGCCAGTGAGCGAGGAGGAAATAATTGAGAGATACGGAGGAACTCACATCCCAGAGAGTTTAATGATCCCTGGACAGACGGTAAGGTTCCTTCCCTCCCTGCCCCCCCCCCTTCCCAAGAGGCAAAAATCCCTGCCCAAAATGTTCTGAATACAGAAAACTTAAACTCTTCATCAAATGTGTAATGATAAAATAGAATTAGCTGTTGCAAACTGCTTAAGGACCTGTGGTATAAATGCAAAAAATAAGTTAGTGGCCTGACGTTTCGACCCTAGCAGAGTCTTTCTCGAAGGCTAAATGACAACACACAACACTCCACTTGACTACTCTTGCAACTCTTGTCTGCTTGTATGTGTGTTGTGTGTTGTCATTTAGCCTTCGAGAAAGACTCTGCTAGGGTCGAAACGTCAGGCCACTAACTTATTTTTTGCAAATGTGTAATGGTAATATGCATTTCTTAATTCAATTCAATTTCAGTTCAATTTATTATAACTGTTACGTTAAAAAAAAACATGAAAATTGTTTTCCAGTGTGCATCTAACAGTAAAACACATAGATATAAATTTGTAAAAAAGGTAAGAAGAGGTTAAAAGTATACAGTACAAGATAACGGGAAACTACGCATTGGCAGAGTTTTAGAGCTTTGCCACATCTCGAAGCACTCATTATTTTGTCTACAAGGAATGCGGAGCCATGTAATGTTGAAATGTGATTATTTAAAGGTAGGGTCATACATGTAGATCTTCTTTTTTTTCAACATAATGCTGATTTATAGGCAAAATTGTAAAAATTTAAGGGTTGAACAAAGAAAAATTATACAGAAAGAAACAATAGAATTCACATTAGCAAGTTTCAGCTGAATACGGTGTGGACTTGCTGAGGACTCAGCCGACAATTGTGACAGCATTTTTTCACAAGAACGTTGAATTCATCCACGTTTTGCAAGGCAACAGCGGGTACCAACCGCGTCTCTGGCTGCAGCATTCGCGAACGGACACCAACCCACAGAAATCTGAGAAACGATTCATGCATGAATTGTTGCTCAGATTCAAATGTTTTGGGGTGAAAATTATACAAACCGTATTGCTTTGAAGGGAATCTTTTCTCAAAATAGTTTATACTATCAACAGCTGCAGTGCTTCTTACCAAGTAAGTTTTGATGGTCGTTAATTTTTGGAGTATTTACCAATCTATGACCCTACCTTAAGGGTGTGTATAACATTGGTAAGATTGAAAATATAAATGTTCACAGATTTGCACATAACTTACATGGTATAAAGATGGTCATGGTGGAAAACTTCCCTTGAAATAGTTTTGCTTCAAATGCCATAGTTTTTAGGAAATGAGTTACGCGTGATAAAATAGTATGTTTGAATAAAGTGAAAACATGTAAATGGTTTTTCACTGTTTTCTCGTGACTCCGAAGACCGATTTAGCTACAATTTTCACAGGTTTGTTATTTCATGTATATGTTGGGTCACAACAAGTGTGGATGCAGATCTTTGGCAATTATTAATGTTGTACACACTCTTTAACCAAAAAGGGAACAGTCTAATTTACCCTTACAGCCTCAGTCTGGTTGCATTGAATTGAATGAAAGGAAAACAAGATGGCCGCTTCATTAGTCATTAATGTGTGTCTGGTTCCTCGTAGCAACATCCAGTGAAGCACCTGATGGATTTATTTGCTATTCCAGAGATGACGCTTCTTGCCAATGTTATTGAGGTAAGTCTAACTCAAGAGGGCGCTATATTAAAATACTGTCCGGAGAAAAAGTTCAGTTGTTATGTTGTTTAATTTTGTACACCACCATCCTGTTCCTCTGCCATAGTTTGTGGTCAGACATTGCAAAATTGCAAATTTTTGGCACCTAATACAACTGTTAAAAAATAAGGCGCAATTTTTTTGAGTAGTGAAGGTGTATGTTGTTGAGCTGGTGATGTTGTTTGAATTAACACCAAATCCCATGAGTGATGTACTAGGATCCCTCCTCTCTTACAAAGTTAAACACAATGTGGTGACTCAACACCCAAACCATTGGACTCTGATAAATGGTGGTATGCCTGATCCCATGTAAAGCATAATCAGTTTACTAGTGCAGTCCTCAGTCCAACACCATTCAGTAACTCAACACCCGAACTGTTGGACTCTTATTATGGTGGTATGCACGATCCCATGTAACGCATAATCAGTTTACTAGTGCAGTCATCCAGTTTTATAATTTTTAAGGTTTAGGGTTGATGATGTCTTGTTTTAGTAGTAGCCAATAATGTGAAATAATTGTTTAAAGTTGGAGGAACGGGTTGGATTTCAGAAGAGCGCTGGCATGTTAAAGGTAAAATATACTTTTGGTAATTTTCAAAGACCACTTGGTGTGCCCCAACATATGAATTAAATAACAAACCTGTGAAATTTTTTGCTCAACTGGTCATCACCCTTGTTGCATAGAATTGTGTGCTTTCAGATGACTGAGAAAGGCTTGATGCCTGAAGCCTTTCTCAGACTCAAATTTGTTGGTGGAAATTTACCTCTTTCTCTAAAATTACACTACTTCAAAGGACGTCGTTTCTAACACTGTTTTATAACATCAACAGCTTTCCAGTGCTCTTTACCAAGTAAGTTTTTATGGTCATTAATTTTTGGAGTAATTACCAAAGGTGTACACTCCTTCTAACTGGGATCTCGCAAGTTCAAGTCCTGCTCTAGTCAATGTTTCCTTGTTCAACCCCAATTTTTGTATTCTTACAGTATTTAACGGAGAATGAGCTGGAGTATGACCCAGAGTACCTCTTTACTGATATTCATGTAAGTCAAGTAAATCAATGTGGCGTGTCGTGGCCGAGCAGATAAGAGCACCAGACTCAAGCTCTGGTGTTTCTGTTCAGCAGAGTGTGGGTTCGAGTCCCGGTCGTGACACTTGTGTCCTTAACCCTAACCATGCCCTACACAACATGATCCAACAGTTTTAAAACTGTGTTGTACCATGTTGCACAGGGAATTCTGTGGTTTACTCTCCTCTGTGTGTGAGTGTTGTTGCATAGGGAATTGAACCATAGTGTATAACAGGGTATCTGTGTTGCATACTGTTGCATAGGGAATTATGCTGGGTGTTAACTGTGTTGAACCTTGGTGGATAAGGCATTAAATATCAATGTTGTGTCTTGAAGATTGTGTGGGGTCACTGGGTCAGTACATAAGTTAACCCCCAAAACAATGCTCATTACATAGCAGAGAAGCACAAAGTAAACTAATTTGAGTCAAAAACACCAGCCAGCATTCCCATCCTCTGTTCTATATTGTTGAACAGGGCATGATACCCCAAAACCACAGTCCAATTGACTGAATACCCTTCCATTCCTCACACAACGGTATGCACATATGGATCTTGTTGCTTAGGGCAAGCCACTCACATTGAATAGTGTTGTATGGTGTTGGACGGGGCATATAACACCACGTGGTATGGGGAAAGGTTAGGGTTAAGCAAGACACTTAACCATTATTGCTTTGTACTTCGGATGGGGCGTAAAGCCGTTGGGATCGTGTGTTATGTAATGCAGGTAAAAGAACCCAATGCACTTATCGAAAAGAGTAGGGGTTCACCCCGGTGTTCCTGGTTTGATTGGCAGCATAATGCGCCACAGCACCTTGTAAAACCATTGCATGGTGCTATGTAAAAGGAATAGGTCTCATACTTCATAGCTTCACATACCTTGCAGGAAAAATACTGACTGCTGAAGCGCCTTGAGTGTCACTGAGTGACAGATATGAGCGCTATATAAGAAGCCGCTATTATTAATTACAGCAGCTTCACAGGGCTCCAAATTAACATTGCAGGCCCAAGGCCAGTACTTTTAGTTTTGGGCCAGTAAAATCACGACCGGACAAGCCCGGTGGTCTTGTGTCTTTCAATTGACTAATAACAGTAATACCTCAGTGTGTAATATCTTTGCTTCTCGTTTGTGGAAGCTGTTACCACTGCCAAAAAAACATCTTGTTACTTAAGTACTTTTAAATCTCAACTCAAAATGCATTTGATGTCTCTGGCCTGCTGTACAATTTTTTGTTTGTTGTGACTTACAGAATGCAGTGAAAGAAATACACACGTCTGGCATAATGCATGAGGAGATTGCTGGGAACGTTGGTGAGTTATCCCTAGTTGTTCTATCACTGCAGAGCAATCAGGGCCCAACTTCATGGCTCTGCTTACCGCATAATTATGTGCTTTACAGGCACTGTAAGCGCAGAATTCTGCAAGGCTCCAATCCGGGATTTGAACCGGGGTCTACGGATGTGAACGCACAAACACGCCATTAAACCTTTTCAGTCATTTATGAAACATAATTTTGTTTACTTATGCTTTTCTGCTATAGTAAGCATACAAATTTGCTTACTGGCGAATAGCTTTATGAAATTAGTCCCAGGTTAGTTGGTTGAATGTTCCCCGTGCAAACAAAGTTCTGGGTCCAAAAACGTTCAGTGTAGCTGGACCAATGATTTGGGGCAAACTTCCTCCTGTCATTAGGGAACCTGTTGTTTTTATCTTTTCTTCGTAAAGCTCTTAAAGACTCACCTCTATCCATGTTAATTTCTATGTGCGCTATATGATCTTGATGGAATAGCAGCTTATAAATCTTAATTGTTATGTCATGTTATGTTATGTTGCGGCATTTTGCGAGTCGAATTCATGTGTTTTGGTGCAGGGTGCATTTATTTCTACCTGCAATTTGACTCCCAAAACGGCAGATCATAATTAAACAGTAGCCACATGTGATATCAGTGCACTGTGTCAATACCCAAAGAAACTGTTATAATGCATATCTTCACCTAGTCTTAGTTCCAAGACGCTCCAGATGTAAACCTAATCGAATCGGCTATCCCCCCACAAACCACTCGTCACTAGAGGGCGCTATTGTTCCTGTTACAAAAAATCACACAAAGAATCGCTATCACTCCTGTGACAGCGATGATAGCGATTTTGGAATGATAGCAAGAAAAATAGGGCCCTCTGGTGGCGAGTGGTTAGTGGGGTGATAGCGGTTTAGATAGTTGTTAGGTTTTTGTGACTTCATGCATTTGTGATTACACAACTGGAGCGTCTTGGAACCAAGACTAATCTTCACCATGCAATGCCTCAAACTCTACATCAAGTTTAGCATCAAACCTTTACAGAAACCTTTACATGTTTCCTCAGGCTTGCGAGCTACAGTGATTAAGTTCACTTATGAGGCACCCTTGGTTTCATTACCGAATATATATAAAAATAACAGACCTTGAATTTACGTTAATCACAAACCTCTCGACCGCCAGGACCATTTGTTCCCCTTAACCCTAACCCAAGAATCAACCAGATTCGTGACCGAGCGGTAAAGAGCACCGCACCCAAGCTCAGGTGTTTTTGATCAGCAGAGTGTGGGTTCGAGTCCGGGCTGCGGCACTTGTTGTTCCAGAGCAAGATACTTTACCATAATTGCTTTGTCCTTCGGATGCAGACCATACCATAGGTCCCTTGTACTAGGTATTTTGGTAGTGCACGCAAAAGATTACAGAACACTTATCGTGGAAGAGTAGGGGTTAACCCCAGTGTTTCTGGTTCACGTAGCAAGCAACTTTGTTTACAGGTTTCCTTAAGCTTGGGAGCTACAGTGATTATGTTCACTTATGAGACATTCTTAGCAGAGCTGTCAACTCTCCCTGATTCTGCAGAAAGTTCCCTGAAAAAACCCCAATCTCTTCATGTTCTGATGAAAAAATTTGAAAATCTCCCTGTTTATGGAAAATATTTCCCTATTATATCTCAAATTCCATATTAATGTCAATTCTTGTTATTGCAGAGAAATATTTGCAGGTAGGCACGGGTATTCCCGAGTACATACGGAGGTTGCACGAGGGCGGCAAACGTCTCTTTCTCATCACCAATAGCCGCTTCAGCTTTGTGTGAGTACAGCTCAACTTGCAGCAACTTCATTCATTTTTACACTACTTAGATTTATGATGAAATTACAATACAAAATGTAAAACTTAGACAGATAAAGAGATTTTTTTTGATTATTTTTTTTATGAGAGATTGCCTAACATCACAAGGCGGAAGGCCACTTCTAGGTGAAGGTTACACTTAACTGATTTTGGGCTGTTGACCCAAATCAACTGTCACCAGGGCACGTTGCCACCTACTCATGGGGGCTGAAACAGGGTTACCCACCCCCTTCCAATTCGTAAGGATGTAGGCATGGGTATCATCCACTAGGAGCCTGGCTGGTAGAGCAGAATGGCAATACCTTCCCAACTTTTTACGAAGCAAATATGGTTTAAGTGCCTTGCTCAAAGGCACAAGTGTCATGACCGGGGTATCGAACCCACACTGTAGATAGATAGATTGTGGTTGATACCAATAGTGTAGTATCTTGCCTGCAAGGAAATGCCCTGGAATGCATAAGAACACTTTCTGTAAAGAAGATGACAACTTATTGTTTCACCCCCCAAAAAGTCAAAAAAAACTACATTTTGGTTACTTTTGGAAATGTAAATCTGTTTTACAAAGGTCTGATTTTATGAATATTTTGAGGTTGTTTGTTTTCTTGTCCTTAATCAGAGATGAAGGTATGAAGTATTTAATTGGTCCAGACTGGATCGACCTGTTTGATGTAATCGTCACCCAAGCAAGGAAACCACTCTTCTTCCATGACACAACAAGGTATGCTCTCCAACAATCCGGGCACAAATTCCAATCTGGGTCCAGATTTCAATCTGGGCCCAGATTTCAATCTGGGCCCAAGTTCCAATCCAGGCCCAGATCCACAAAGATTGTATGAAGAATGTTGAGGTTTTATGGAGGCCATGACATTTATGTCCTGCACACATTTATGTTTTACTTTAGTTAACGGGAAGGTATACGTTTGGTAATCACTCTTCAAATTAATGGCAATAAAAACCTATTAGTTAGAAGCCTACAGCAGCTTTCAATAGTATAAAGCATTTTGAGAAAAATTTCACTTCGAAGTAATGTGGTTATGTAAAAAGGTATCAGGTTTTACGCCCCGAAATTTGAATCTGAGAAACGTTACTGTCAGAAACGTTTCTCAGATTGTGTATTCCTTTCAGGGATTGTTCTTCCTACGTAGACATATTCGCTCCGGATTTTCGGCGATATCTCAAAGACATGACCACCATTTGAAGTGAAATTTTCATAGGTTAGTTTTATTGTATATATCTACATTTAGATAGGACTAAAACAATCGAACGGCTCCAAAAAACCAAAGGTATATTGCCTTTAAGAAGCCTCTTTTACTATTTTTATTGTAAAAAATTTGTATATATTTTGTTTACGTAATGGTCATTGCAATTTCATTTAGCTCCTTGCAGGGCCCAATATCATCGCACTGCTTACCACAGAATTCTGTGCTTACAGCACCCTGTAAAGCACACAAACCTATGAGCCATAAGCGCAGAATTCCGCGCTAAGCATAGCCATGAAATTGGCCCCTTATCTTTTTAAATTGCTTCTTTGTACATCATGCAGATTTTATTTTATGACACCCCAAACATATTGTGCCGTGTCATCTTAGTACCAAGAAGCTGCTGTTGCTATGGGTATAATACATTGGTTGCTATGGGATAGTACACTAGTTGCTACAGGTATAGTACCTTGTTTGCTGCATGTGCAGCGCATAGCGTTCGCACGGCTTACTAGTAAAAAATCAGACATATGATGTTTGGCGCTCTAAACCAATCAAAAGGCAGGAAAAAAGCACGCCAAGAATCATCGCCGAGTCGTAGTTTTAACCATAGCACTCGAAGCAGTCAATATTTGTATACTTTGGTCTGTTCAACTACAAAGTTGTAACGCTAATCCTGTTTCATGCTTGTTTGACAGACCCTTCCGATTTATCTACCGTAAGACGGGGATGCCGTCATGGGCAAGAGTGACCAAGCTCAGGAAGGGAAAGATTTATTTGGAGGTAAGATTCCAACATGTGGATCTAGTTTCCCTTGTAGTTTATTATTTGATATCTGATATAAAAAGTCGCATCCCCTTAAGGTGATCCCCTGGCTGCCGCTTCCCAGGTTGTATCGTATACTTGGGTGTGATCCCTGGCTACACGGCAGTTTACGGTCGAATGGCTTCTGACTGGCACCCATCGAACAAAGATATTGACAAAATAGGGAGACCGCCAACACAGGGCTAGATAGCTCAGTTGGTAGAGCGCCGGCACGTTAATCCGGAGGTTGTTGGTTCAAATCTCGCTCTAGTAAATTGTTCTTTGTTCAACCCAAAATCATTTAAATTTACCCAGTCACTTTCCCTTGTAGTTTATTATTTGAGGTTAGACACTTGTATTTTTTTCTCAACTTTCTTTAGGACTCTATCTATAAAAAAACCCAGGTGAATCACAAAACTGAGTTTAACATTCAATATTTAACTTGTTAATAATTCTATTTTTGTCTTGTGTACCTTCGTCCCTTCAGGGTAACATGGAGCAGTTCTCTGAGTTAACCCAGTGGGACCCATCGTCAGTTTTATATTTTGGGGACCATGTGTACAGCGATCTAGTGGACCCTTGCCTCAAGAATGGCTGGAGGACTGGAGGGATCATTCCGGAACTTGAGGTAAGAAATATCTCTGATTTGTAACTTTTCCTGTTTTCATGATAGACAGTAATAAAATAGCCGTGTTAGTCTGGTAGATAAAACAATGACGATAGTGGTAGCACTTAACCAGTTCGGTGCGGGAAAAATGTTCACCGAATATACCCCCCACGCGGGATATTTTTATGAATTTTGTTGAAATTAAAAAAAAAAGTGCAAGTGCTGGCATAATTTTATTCTTTATGACAATTTTTTGAAATAAAAAGCTCTGTGATTTGAAAAACATGTCACAATAGGGGAAAACACCTTCACATTTCTGTTTTTGTTATACTCATTATTTCACCATCTCCAGATATGCATCCCACAGAAATATTCATCAAAAGACTATGTTTATCAGTAATAGGGTCAAAGTTAATAATTCTATGATCATGATCATCAGAACTAACCCCGCTAACCATGCTAACTTCCGAACCCTCGCTGTTTTCACAATTATTTTCAAAATCTGAATCCAAACTGTTACCTCTACTTTCCTCTGAACTCGATGAATCGGAATTTGACGACCCTGACGATACACATAACCCAAGAATTTCTGTGTCATCGTACAAGCGTTTTCTCATGGAGGCCGCCATCTTGATTTTGTCAACAAATGTCATCTCAATCGTTGTGTTCATATCGGCTGGCTTGTGTCCACAAAAGTTCAATAGCGCCACCAATCGCTAGTAAATTACACTAGAGATATCCTGGTATGTACCCCGCAATGCAACTACAACTGAATCCCATACACAATACGCACGGCTATTCATATGTAAATTTGGCGAGTTAACTCATCCTCCTAGTGTCAGTAACGTTTTTTCTTGCGAGTTAACTCGTCATTCGCACCGAACTGGTTTATGACTAACTAATTACAATAAAAAACTGCCTGAGCTTTCGTAGCAACAACTACTTCATCAGATGCAATGAAGGGGACAAGTCAAATACTTGAGGTATATATACAAGAAAGTTACGGGTGAATGAATTCAATAACAATGGTTGGAGTAGGTGATATGGAGTATCTATTCCTTTCAATACCGCATTTTTTATAGGGGTCACACTGCTGTGTGTACGGCATTTTTTCACACACACACAAAAAAAGCAACGTGCAGTGTTCACATTTTTTCAATCTTGATTTTCTGTGTGAAGACATATTTTTGTGGAAAAACTTTATGCATACAATTTGTAGCTTGTCAAATTTGTATACATTATCTTTATGTCCTTTGTCACCTCGATCGGCACGAATGGGTCGAGGCCCGCCGGGTCCACGCCCAAGCCCACGGCGTTGAACGGGTGCCGTGCTCGGTCCAGCTACCGGTATATCGTCAGGATAGTTGTCATAATTGAACGTGCCTGGCGACGAAACATCACGAGTTTCATCTGAATCTTCACTAGGTTCTTCTTCAGATATTTCCGAGTCCAATTCGGAGTCACTTACGACAAATATTTCAACCAAAACCTCCAGGTCGCGAACAGCCATGATTGTGATTTTTTGTCGGGAAAACGGAAGCGTGAAATCTGGAAGTACTGCTGCATGCAATGTAATTTTTCTCGGAATATCGTAATGGTGACCCCCTATACAATACACACCATTGTGAAGCTCGATAAACAAGCTACCCGTCTATATAAAGGTCAACAGCAGAGGGCGCCAAACAAAATAATTACAGACTCTCAAACGCCGCTGCTTTTTGTGTCGAGTAAACTCGACATTGGTACGGAAGCACTACACGGCGCACTGTCGAGTAAACTTGACAATGGTATTGAAAGGGTTAAGTCCTTGGTTGATACAGTTCAGGTTCTTGATGATCTTTTGTTCAGCAGCTTTTCTTTCAATTTTTTTTACTTTTGTTTCACTCGTTGTTCTTAACTTCCCTAAATTCCTCATCATAATGTCTTCAACAATGTATTACATTTTCGCAAAATTTGTATGGGCGCACGGTGGCAGCAGATAATACCGGGTACTTTCTCTTTTGTTTATGTAGTTATGAGTGTGTGCACATTTCTGAGAACAATGGCTTTAACTGGTATGTCTGCTGCCACCTAGTGTCCCCAGAAGTGTCATTGTGAAATGTTGCCAACCAAACATAGTGACTGGTTTCTATACTGTGATGTCAAGAATTGTGCATTGGGTTTTTGTTAAACGCATTTGACCTTTCAACCCTATATGCAAATATGCAGTTGAAATTGTTATGTTAACCCACCTACAGTATTGTGTGACTAATCATCCACTGTGATTTAGATTTTTCGTTTGCCAGACCTCAATATGATATTATGAGATGAATGTATGATCTACGCAGTACAGTCAACCCTCCTACTGTCTGACCAATCAATATCATCCGCTATGGTTTTAAATGAAAGATAAACTATGCCAGCCTGCAATATGATATCATGTTGGGGATGCATCTACTCAGTACACAGTCAACCCTCCTACTCTCTGACCATGCAATATCACCCGCTATGGTTTTAAATGAAAGATAAACTTCGCCAGCTTGCAATGTGATATCATGTAGGGAATGCATCTAATAATAATAATAATTAAAGCGCCATCTATCTAAGACTAAACTTATTCCGAGGCGCATACATGTAAAAACCAAACAAAACAAAAAACAGAGAGAGTAACAAAAAAGATTACAAATTACGTAGCTTAGAAAGAAATAAGAGCACATTGAATAAAACAGATTTACATAAATGTGTTGGCAAAAACAAGTGGAAAAAAATAACAAACAGAAAGTCAATCATAAGAAATATTGAATAGGTGAGTTTTTAGCAATGTTTTGAAAATGTCCAGAGACTTTGTAGCTCGGATTTGTAAAGGAAGAGAGTTCCAGAGAGTGGGTGCAGATACAGTGGTTGGAAGTGGTTGTTTTAGGGACAGTTAAAAGAAGTTGGTTTGTAGAGCGAAGATTGCGAGTTGGCGTATATGGTGAGACACAGTACACAGTCAACCCTCCTACTCTCTGACCATTCATCCGCTATGGTTTTAAATGAAAGATAAACTATGCCAGCCTGCAATATGATATCATGTAGGGAATGCATCTACACAGTACACAGTCAACCCTCCTACTGTCTGACCATGCAATATCATCCACTATGGTTTTAAATGAAAGATAAACTATGCCAGCCTGCAATATGATATCATGTAGAGAATGCATCTACACAGTACACAGTCAACCCTCCTACTGTCTGACCATGCAATATCATCCGCTATGGTTTTAAATGAAAGATAAACTATGCCAGCCTGCAATATGATATCATGTAGGGAATGCATCTACTCAGTACACAGTCAACCCTCCTACTGTCTGACCATGCAATATCATCCGCTATGGTTTTAAATGAAAGATAAACTATGCCAGCCTGCAATATGATATCATGTAGGGAATGCATCTCCTCAGTACACAGTCAACCCTCCTACTATCTGACCATGCAATATCATCCGCTATGGTTTTAAATGAAAGATAAACTATGCCAGCCTGCAATATGATATCATGTAGAGAATGCATCTACACAGTACACAGTCAACCCTCCTACTGTCTGACCATGCAATATCATCCGCTATGGTTTTAAATGAAAGATAAACTATGCCAGCCTGCAATATGATATCATGTAGAGAATGCATCTACACAGTACACAGTCAACCCTCCTACTGTCTGACCATGCAATATCATCCGCTATGGTTTTAAATGAAAGATAAACTATGCCAGCCTGCAATATGATATCATGTAGGGAATGCATCTACACAGTACACAGTCAACCCTCCTACTGTCTGACCATGCAATATCATCCGCTATGGTTTTGAATGAAAGATAAACTATGCCAGCCTGCAATATGATATCATGTAGGGAATGCATCTACACAGTACACAGTCAACCCTCCTACTGTCTGACCATGCAATATCATCCGCTATGGTTTTGAATGAAAGATAAACTATGCCAGCCTGCAATATGATATCATGTAGGGAATGCATCTACACAGTACACAGTCAACCCTCCTACTCTCTGACCATGCAATATCATCCGCTATGGTTTTGAATGAAAGATAAACTATGCCAGCCTGCAATATGATATCATGTAGGGGATGCATCTACTAAGTACACAGTCAACCCTCCTACTGTCTGACCATGCAATATCATCCGCTATGGTTTTAAATGAAAGATAAACTATGCCAGCCTGCAATATGATATCATGTAGAGAATGCATCTACACAGTACACAGTCAACCCTCCTACTCTCTGACCATGCAATATCATCCGCTATGGTTTTAAATGAAAGATAAACTATGCTAGCCTGCAATATGATATCATGTAGGGAATGCATCTACACAGTACACAGTCAACCCTCCTACTGTCTGACCATGCAATATCATCCGCTATGGTTTTGAATGAAAGATAAACTATGCCAGCCTGCAATATGATATCATGTAGGGGATGCATCTACACAGTACACAGTCAACCCTCCTACTGTCTGACCATGCAATATCATCCGCTATGGTTTTGAATGAAAGATCAACTATGCCAGCCTGCAATATGATATCATGTAGGGAATGTATCTACTCAGTACACAGTCAACCCTCCTACTGTCTGACCATGCAATATCATCCGCTATGGTTTTGAATGAAAGATAAACTATGCCAGCCTGCAATATGATATCATGTAGGGAATGCATCTACACAGTACACAGTCAACCCTCCTACTGTCTGACCATGCAATATCATCCGCTATGGTTTTGAATGAAAGATAAACTATGCCAGCCTGCAATATGATATCATGTAGGGGATGCATCTACACAGTACACAGTCAACCCTCCTACTGTCTGACCATGCAATATCATCCGCTATGGTTTTGAATGAAAGATAAACTATGCCAGCCTGCAATATGATATCATGTAGGGAATGCATCTACACAGTACACAGTCAACCCTCCTACTGTCTGACCATGCAATATCATCCGCTATGGTTTTGAATGAAAGATAAACTATGCCAGCCTGCAATATGATATCATGTAGGGGATGCATCTACACAGTACACAGTCAACCCTCCTACTGTCTGACCATGCAATATCATCCGCTATGGTTTTGAATGAAAGATAAACTATGCCAGCCTGCAATATGATATCATGTAGGGGATGCATCTACACAGTACACAGTCAACCCTCCTACTCTCTGACCATGCAATATCATCCGCTATGGTTTTGAATGAAAGATAAACTATGCCAGCCTGCAATATGATATCATGTAGGGGATGCATCTACACAGTACACAGTCAACCCTCCTACTGTCTGACCATGCAATATCATCCGCTATGGTTTTGAATGAAAGATCAACTATGCCAGCCTGCAATATGATATCATGTAGGGAATGCATCTACACAGTACACAGTCAACCCTCCTACTGTCTGACCATGCAATATCATCCGCTATGGTTTTGAATGAAAGATAAACTATGCCAGCCTGCAATATGATATCATGTAGGGGATGCATCTACTAAGTACACAGTCAACCCTCCTACTGTCTGACCATGCAATATCATCCGCTATGGTTTTAAATGAAAGATAAACTATGCCAGCCTGCAATATGATATCATGTAGGGAATGCATCTACACAGTACACAGTCAACCCTCCTACTGTCTGACCATGCAATATCATCCGCTATGGTTTTAAATGAAAGATAAACTATGCCAGCCTGCAATATGATATCATGTAGGGAATGCATCTACACAGTACACAGTCAACCCTCCTACTGTCTGACCATGCAATATCATCCGCTATGGTTTTAAATGAAAGATAAACTATGCCAGCCTGCAATATGATATCATGTAGGGAATGCATCTACACAGTACACAGTCAACCCTCCTACTGTCTGACCATGCAATATCATCCGCTATGGTTTTAAATGAAAGATAAACTATGCCAGCCTGCAATATGATATCATGTAGGGAATGCATCTACACAGTACACAGTCAACCCTCCTACTGTCTGACCATGCAATATCATCCGCTATGGTTTTAAATGAAAGATAAACTATGCCAGCCTGCAATATGATATCATGTAGGGAATGCATCTACACAGTACACAGTCAACCCTCCTACTGTCTGACCATGCAATATCATCCGCTATGGTTTTAAATGAAAGATAAACTATGCCAGCCTGCAATATGATATCATGTAGGGAATGCATCTACACAGTACACAGTCAACCCTCCTACTGTCTGACCATGCAATATCATCCGCTATGGTTTTAAATGAAAGATAAACTATGCCAGCCTGCAATATGATATCATTATTAAGTTAAAGAGGGGCTTTAAGGTCAAATTCAGTTTTAAGATCCACTCTTTTTTCCAAATAGATAGAGTCCTTTTGAAAATTGGAACAAACAATACAAATCTCTAACTGCAGGTTCACACAGTGGGAATGGTGTATAATGCCAATGTTTGATACCCCTCAAGTACAAGTTTTGTCAAAATCCAAAAATGTCTGATGACATTACATTTCAAGTATTTGGTCTGTATATTTTTTGTACAGAAGATTTTAAGTTCATTTCTTAAGTTTGATGATATTCAATCAATACGACATTGAACTTGACCTTTGGACTGGTGCAAAAATTCCTCTTCAGAATAAACCAACCCATGTGTTGTTGATGCCCGATGGCGTCATGTTTCAAATTTCGCTCTGAAAGAGTAACAAATAAAATGACATTTTATGCCATTTTAAGGTGAGTTTAGAGAGTTGTAATTGTTGTCCCCACTTTCATGAGGACTCTATCTATTGGAAATTGAGTGCACCACAAAACTTAGTTTGACCTTAGAGTCTCTCTAATCACACGGGTTACTTTGGTAATTGTCAAAGACCAGTTTCCACACTTGATGTTTTCCAACATATACATGAAATAACAAATTATTTATTATGTGAAAGTGTAAGCTCAATCAGTCATTGGAATCATGAGAACAAAGTTGGAAAAGCCTTTAAATGTTTTCACTGTTTTCAAACATTTAGTTTTTGACTCATGAGATCCAAACTAGTTGCTTTTCATTTCATTCATTCATTCATTTTATTTCTACATCAATGCAAAAAATAAGAAGCAGAGGTACATTTTTTAATTACATAAACAAGTAGATAAGACTAAACAAAGATGTGGAGGGGATTTGCAAGAAGCAAGCTTGTCGAGTGCGAACCCCCTCATTTATATTATATGTGCTTCAAGTTAAATCTACTTAAAGCGCAAATAACAAAAAACAAACATTTTAAGTTATTGAAATGAGTATAAAATAAATAACAAGGTCAATAAAGAAAATACAATGAACAAATAAATAAATAAACCTAAGCAAGCAAATAAAAAAGTAAACAAAAAGTAAGTAAGTAACCCCAAGAAACAAACAAACAAAAACAGACAAACAAACAAAAAAGCGCAAAGCGGTGAAGCTTGTGAATAAAGTTCAAGCACTGAATAATAAATAATGAAATAGTCTCAGTTAAAGTTTAAAGTGGGGGTAGCGAAGCTTTGACAGAACAATTATAACTATAGATGTGTTGGGAATTATTTGTATTTAGACCTACTTGTATTTATATAAAAGAGTTTCCTTAAATGTTTTTTTAAATGACTTCATATTGTTAAGTTTCCGAAGAGAATTGTCGAAAGAATTCCACAGTTTGGGTCCTGTATACTTAATATTTCGTTGGGCAAGTGAAGAGCGAGTTAAGGGAATGTGAAAAAGGGAGGCTTGGTGTGTAGGATATGAATGTACCAGTTTATTACTGGTGAACATTGCTTTACTGACTTCTTCTCAAAAACTATAGCATTTCAAGCAAAAATATTTGAGGGAGTTTCCTACCGCGATCATCTTTATACCATGTAAGTTGTGCGTGAATCTGCGAACATTTATATTACCAATTATACAAACGCCCTTTAAGCTCATAAACCACTACACTCACAGGTGTGATGGAATGCTACCAGGTTTCTATTACTTTAACATTGTGTGTTCTTAACTGTGAGCCGTGCATGCAAGCTGTCGACTGAAACTGATGTGTTAAGGATTGTATTAATACTAGAGGTCCAGTTCCTGGTTCCGGTGTTAGGACAGACTGGCTGTGTATTTAGAGGAAGTTCAGTCTGCGTGGGCTGAGCTTATTTGAGATCTTTGTGTTGAAACTGTTCATTGGTTGCTTGTGAACATTGCGTACATATCCTGAAACTTTGTCGTCTGATTAATCAGTTTCTTTTGTTAAAGGCATTATACATTGGTAGAGCTGACAAAATAGTCACAGATAGTGTTCATGTTTCATGTGAGCAACCATAAAACATGAAATAACAAACCTGTGAAAATTTGGGCTTAATCCATTGTGTGAGTCAGGAGAAAATAGGGTAAAACCATGCACATTTTCTGGTACGTAAACACATTGTTCTTTAATGTAACAACCAAAATCAGCTGTTGCACTGTTTGAGGTTTTCAGATGGAGTTTTCTAGAATACAAGCATGACTTCATTTCAGAGGGAAATATGTCTCAGAAAAAATTGTTCTAGAATAAACTTCATAATCAGTAAGCTTTCAGACCCAAAATAAACAATGTTGTTTTTTATCCTTTTTACCAATCCTGTATAACACCTTTAAACAGGCCTTCAACTTTTCAGCTTATCAGCTGATTTCATCATTTTTAGTTTTTCGCAGCTGTGGCATTGAAAACTGAAAAACAGTACAAGGTCTTGCTGCGCCTGGAACATTCCTCTATTTTTGTTCTCTCCCCACCCCCCCCCCCCCCCCCCAACCATTTGCAGATTTACATGCCCGGTTGAGGCCATTCAACCTGTAACTGCCATTTAACAAGAAATCCCACCAAGTTTACAATACAACCTGGGAAGTGGCAGGAGAGTGATCCCCTTAAAGGGACACGTTGCCTTGGATCGGTCGAGTTGGTCTATGAGAAGCGTTTGTAACCGTTTGTTATAAAATGCATATGGTTAGAAAGATGTTTTAAAAGTAGAATACAAAGATCCACACAATTATGCCTCGAAATTGTGTGGTTTTCCTTTTACATCGTGAACTAACACGGCCCGCCATTTTGTAGAGCCAAATTTTTGACTCCACAAAATGGTGAACCGTGTTAGTTCGCAAAGTAAAAGGAAAACCACGCAATTTGTGTGGATCATTGTATTATACTTTTAAAACATCATTCTAACTACCGTAATTTCTTGCGTACAAGACGCGGGGCGTACAAGGCGCAGGGCCGTGAAATTACCAAAAAAAATTCAAGCGTCAACAGACAGGGCGCACCGCCGTACAAGGCGCATGATCTTACATGCACTGTGACTGCAAACAGCAGACCGTATCGGTACATCGCCAAAAAGGGGTCATTTTGTTACCCTAAAAGTACCACGCTAATCAACATGTGAATAAATAGAAATCACATGTGCTTGAAACATGTAGAGACATGTAGAAAAGTTCATTTTAAACTGAAACAACCTACCGTTCAGCGACTTTTTCAGGAGATTCTTCTCCCGTGTGTCACAAGGGGTTGAAGGGAGTTTACAGGTGACCAACAGAGGGCGCTACCGCAGGGCTGAAGAGATCTGTTTGTTCAACAGAGGGCGCTACCATACAGGAAAAATCTCCTGCCATTCCGATATCGATGGGGACGTGACATTTATAATTAATGAGAAGTTCTTTTCTTTATTTTATACCACAAACATTTATTCAAAGACGTCGTTTTTCTGGTTTGTTTTCTCCACAGTTATTTTATGTCTAACTTTTGAGCTAAAATAAACGAAACAATTAACTAAGCTGAAGGTCTACCATAGAATTAGTTTCGAAAAAGGGTCACTTCCCGTGATTTATAATTGTTTTTTCGTTTATAAAATACAATCAATTAAAAAGTAACGATTACAGTTTATTTTTATAAAGTTGATTAAAGTAAACCATGGACATGGTCGCACCTTTCACACAGGTTGGGTGAATGCGTGAATCACCGTTCACACAACAGAGGTTGGGTGAATGCTTCCGCAATCGTTCTGATTAATCTGAATGCAGTATTTTTGGTACGAAATCGCGGCCACAAAAGAAGTGATGAACACGTTGCTGCATTGTTGGTATGAATTCACGGTCGTTATGTATAGGGACACATGGCCACAAAGGCGGCTCAATACATCGCGTCATTGTCGGAATGAAAATCTGGCGACATTGTCTGGAGAGTTGAGCGCTGATAATGTACTACGTCAACAATGCGTGGTGAGTTGATGGTTGGCGACCGCATTATTAACCTGACCGCAGCTACATTAAATAGGGCCTAGATTATTTGCACGTCGGCCGCGGTCATTTTGATCTCAAGCGACATCATACAAGGCGCACCGGAATACAAGGCGCAGTGATGATTTTGTGGTCAAAAACGTCAGATAAGACGCGTCTTGTACGCAAGAAATTACGGTATATGCATTTTATAACAAACGGTTACAAACGCTTTTCATAGCCCAACTCGCCCGATCCAAGGCAACGATAGCATTTTAGGCAGAAATATTTTAAGGAACCCTTTCTACCATTACTTACTTTAAATCATGTATAGTTATGTGTGAATCTGTGAACATTTGTGTTTTTAGATCTTACCAATAGTGTACAACTTTTTCCTCTGAAATCCAAAATCCATGAAATGGAATAATTCCAAGTCTGAAAAATAAATAAGGATTTTTCCTGAAAAAAGAATCAGTAACCATTTGGAGATCGCCTACATAAGTTGGTTGAAAGCCGGCATGTTAATACGGAGGGCACAGATTGAAGCCCCACTCTAGTATATTTTTCCTTTGTTCAACCCAAAATTGTTTAACCATCCCTGTTAACATATTGACCATATATTCGGTGCAGTTCCACAACAGTACACCAGTCACACACGTTAAGCCCGGTTCATACTTCCTGCAAATGCGAAAGCAAAGCGAGTGTTGACGTCATATACTTGCAATGAACAATTTGTAAGAGTTGGGCTGTGCTCAACTCTTGCAAAACATTCGCAGCGAAAACAGAGTTGTGACGTCAAAATTCGTTTCGCATACGCACTCACAGGAAGTATGAACCAGGATGATGAAAAATTGTGTGGAACTTATTTGTGATTTCCTGTTTTCACAAGTGGTTTTGTTGGGGAGAAAGCTTTGTGCAATCAGGGAAGGGAAAGAGGGCATTATGTACAAGACGGTTTACTCAAGTTGTCGTTGGATCCCCGGCTTATCATAGGAAACTACCTAATCAATTGGTTGTACTACTAGGAGTCAAGAAAGCAGTGTCTCATTGGTTGCTGACGATCATGTATGAGGGTTTTTTCTTGGAAGAAGTAGAGGCTCTGATAGTAACTAACCCTTGCCCTTACTCTTTTAGCCTGCGCAGGGCTTAAATTTGGGGGGGGGGGGATCCACAAGACTATAGGACTTGTAGCTCAAACTTTTGATTGGACCAGAATTTCTTTTACAAGACCAAAATTAAAATGAGAAGAAAAAAAATTAGAACAAAAACCTTCCTGTCACAGTTAAACACGCATTTAACTGTTGTTATTTATTTCATTTTGTCTTTATGGGTAAGAAAAATACATGTAGTTCATTACTCAACAGCATAATAGTAATAATAGTGGCTTCTTATATAGTGCTCAGTGACGCTCAAGGCGCTTCAACAGTCAGTATTTTCCTGCAAGGTGTGTGGAGCTGCGTTTTGAAGTATGAGACCTATTCCTTTACATATAGCACCATGTAATGGTTTACAAGGTGCTGTGGTGCATTATGCAGCCAATCAAACCAGGAACACCGGGGCGAACCCCTTCTCTTTTTGATAAGTGCAATGGGTTCTTTTACATAATTGAAAGAAATAAAAGGTATTTATTAGACTCAAAGTCTACATTTGAATATAGTTTGTTTCTGTTCAAGATCTTAAAATTTTTCTATTGAAAAAGACAAGATCGCTGGACTTGTTCAGGCATGAATCTACTGTCCCGATTCTAACTTAACTTTGAGTCCGGCCATGGAGGCACTATACTTTTCCATTTAATCATAAAACCAGATATTTACAGAGATTGGCAATTGTCTCTTTGTCACTTGCCTTTGTCTAAAAACCAATTGAAATATTCCAGAAAATTTCTAATTCTTGCTTTTAAAGGTAGCTTCATAGATTGGTTTTTGTCTTAACTACATCTGCCATAAGTGTGGTCCAATTATCAGCTTCCTAACAAAATTGGTGAAAGAAAAATAACCGTTCTTAAATGTAGTGTCATAGATTGGTTTCGATCAACCTAATGCTGATTTAATGGCTTAATTATGTTTAAAAAGATACAATAAAAGTCACATGTAAAAGTTTCAGCTGAATACAGTGTCTACTCTGCTGAGAAAACAGCAAAAAAACTGTAACAGTATCTTCTCAAAAAGAGAATGTCCAATCCGTCCGCGTGTAGCGAGTTGGCAACTGGTACCATTCCCATCTCTGGCCGTGGACAATTATCCAAACTATAATACTTTGAAGGAAATCTTTTCTTAAAATACTATCAAAGGCTGTGTGCTTTCACCAAGTAAGTTTTATTATGGCCGTAAATTTTTGGAGTGTGTACCAACATATGACCCTATGGTTAATAATTTTTAAATTCAAACAAACAGGAATTCTAGTGTGGCACAACTAAAAATGTTCCACGAAACCCTAAAAATACCCAATGTTGTCATCCCCTTTCATTCATTATGATCAATCACAGTATAATTATGTAAACATACTTTGATTGTTATCATAAATAAACTGAAATGTGTTTGCATTACAGAGTTGATAAGATTGTGACACACCTCCCCCCCCCCCCCCCCCCCTAAGTTGAAAATCAACATCAACAATGGGCCAAAGAATGTCTGTTTCTCAGTATTTTAGGGTAATTCCAGTGGTATTATGCCTGCAGTGCGGCATCGGGCTTCCGTAAAGTTTCTTTGACTGTATGAAACACCAATGTGAGATAATTTGTAATGAATCAAATATTCCTCCCATACCCCAGAGACTAGGGAAGTTGACCCTCAATTCACTCTTTAGTTCAAACAGGTTCCCGGACTGGCTCCCACCTACTGTACTAGGAATGATAGTTTAAGAAATGCAAACCACTTAACTACTGTTAAAAGAAGAACCAACAGGTACTGAAACAGTTGTATTTCCAGCAATAGCTAAGTTGTTGAATAAGCAGTGTTGATCATTAGGCCGGGGGGGCTAATGTAAGGCTTTATTCTGTCCTGTACTTGTTCTTTTTTAAGATCCCTTTTTAATTTGATTTCTGTAGAGGTTTGGGGTTTTTTTTTCACTTGACTGAGTTTTGTTTGGTTTTGTTTGTCAATTATTTTACTTGACTCAATTTGAATGTACATATGTACCACTGTATTGAGCAATTCAACCTATCGGTTACCATACTGTTCATTTTTTAAATCATTTTACTTACAAGAGACAGGAATCAAAATGAGAAATCACTTTCTACACAGTTTACTAAAATTCTACATAGTTACTGTTTTTTATATTACAATGTGAATTGTCATTCAGTTAAAACCCACAAGACCACTAGATTTGTCCGGTTGTGGGTTTAGTGGGCTGATACTAAAATCAAGTGGCCACAGGCCTGTGGTCCAGTGTTCATTTTGGAGGTTGGCTATTGGGAACAAGGTTGACCGATTATAAAGGGGACAGCAAAGACATGATTGACGGAAGAGGCTGCTGGGGTTCTCTCCCCTTAATATTTTGTTCCCCATTATTTTCATTGAAAACTAAGTTCAGATTTTTAGTTATTTCTTTTGATCCACCAGACCACAATTTCAAAGAAAAGAAATTGAATTTTTGATTATTGTACTTGGTTATTCTGAATAGCCTCTTCCTTAGGAAAAACTTTCTTGCCCCTACAAGAACACAGTACATGTATGAGGCCTCAGATATTGAATATTTGTAAAATTTCTCACAACGACAGGAAAGGGAGGAAACAGATGCTTGTTTCCAATCCAAACCCAATCTTTCACACAGGCTTACAAAAAATATACATAATGTAAACAATTCTAAAATGATTATTTATGTGTATTTCTACTCCATTTTTATTTCATTCGCTTGAGTTATTTTTCGGGAGGATAGTATTAATAATCACTTCACAACAAAAGATTATTTCTTATCAGATAATCAATTTAAGATCTACGATTATCAGTTTATAATCCGAATGAAGGAGATTAGCAGACGGAAATACATTATATCGCCAACCTTATTACTTTGTTATCTTTTCGTCCTGCAAAGTTTCATATCCACACAAAACAATCAAGAGAGATGTTCAGTAGAAGTTGAATTTGCATCGGGGAAAGAATACGATTTGGTTTTACCCATACCCAAAGTCCATACAGTATTTACACCGATGTGTGTTAAGCACTGAAGAAAAAAAATCAAGAAGAAAAAAAATCAACAGTCATATTTCATTGGTGGGATTCAAACACACAACCATCCGTTTTAGAGCTGATTTTAGAGCAGACTTGCCCAAAGAAATGAATATAGTATTTGAACTTACTGTTTCAACCTATTGATTTATTTGATATTTTTTATTGGTTAAAAATCCTTAATTCCTGACTGTCTTGGCCCAGTTTCATAGAACTGCTTAAGCACAAAAAGTAGCTAAGCATAAACAATATTAGGCTTGCTAAAATAAGATTACCAGCCAAAATACTATGTCTTATTACATACCATCGGTGAATGGTATCCTGTGTAGTTTTGCTCAGCAGAAATATTTTAAGCAATATTTTCTGCTTAAAGGCACAGTGCACGTTTGGTAATGACTCTGAAAATTAATGACAATAAAAACTTACTTGGTAAGAAGTACAGCAGCTTTGGGTAGTATAATGAATTTTGAGAAACTTTTATTTTCGAAGTACTACGGTAATGGAAAAATATATCACTTTTTATTCCCCAAAATTTGAATCTGAGAAGCGTTTCTGTCAGAAACGCTTCTCAGACTGTGTATTCCTATGGGGAATATTCTTCCTGCGTGGAAATATTCGCTCCGGTTTTTCGGTGATATCTCAAAAACGCGACCACCTTTTGAAGTGAAATTTTCACAGGTTAGTTTTATTGTATGTACCTACATTTATATAGGATTAACACAATCAGTAGGCTCCAATTACCAAACGTATGCAGCACCTTTAAACATCTCTATGAAATTGGGCCCAGCAAAAATCAATACTGATTAAAAAGGATTATAACTGATAAATCGGAGTCCACTTGTCACAACATGGAATTCTATTCATGTCACCCCATAAAAAAGTCACGTTCTCTCCCAATATTTATTCAACGTCTGAAAAAGCACATTTTCAATGCATACTCATGCTAATAACTAATCTGAGGGTGGAGGTGGTTAAAGACGTATTTAGTTATGGTTGTCTTCCTTATTTGCTGTAGTACATAGTAAGTTGTCTTGTGTCTTTGTCTGTCTTAGTCCTTTGTCCTGTCTTCGTTTGTCTGTCAATAGGTTCGGGTATAAAAGCAGCGCTTCACCCAAACCTAAATGTTGTCTTCCTCCTCCTGTATAGTAAGCCTTGATAACTTTATTCATCATAATTTGTGTACATTGTAAGTAACACGAGATTATTTCTTTGATAATATGATGTAATAATGTTTTATAATTCGTTGTTCATTAATGATGACATTGAAAATAAACGTATATGAATGTTATTTTTAGGAAATCTTAAACGTCACCCCATGTTATTTTTAGGAAATCTTAAACGCAAATTTGCTGTTTTCATTCAAGCATGACAATCGGTGAACTTCTTATGGTAATTGGGCCAGGAAGAGGTCGAGTGTGATGAATAGCCTAGTGCACACTGAGGACTGATTACGATGTGATGTTTTCATTTAACCTTTTTTTTTTCTTTTCTTTTTTTTTTCCTTCAAAATTTGCATACAATTCTTGTTACATAATGGTAGTCACAGAGGAAGATTTTTGTTTTTAAAGTAATACTAATATGTTAAAAGGATAACAATTACCTAAACTTCATATAAAACTCATTAATGATTTAAATCAACGGTTGGTTGTACATTTAAAATGTACAACCCACTGCTAAAAAACCCTGATATTCGGCAGGGGGAGGGGGGGTATTTTGAAAGGATTCATTGAAACCAGAAAGCAGGATATGCACTTGATCAACGTATGATGCATCACAACAAGAGAAACATTCGAGAAAAACAAAAAATTTAAACCTCTCTTCTACCATTTGTGTCATTTTAAAAAACATCTTAACCCTCCTACTGTTCGCAACATTTTCAAGTGAGTTGACCAACCATTTGAAACCATTCAACTGCCAAAGTTGTGTATGGTGGCACAACTGTGCACAGAACCAACTGTGTACTGTGTACATATGCATTCCCTCATGGTATCATATTGCAAGGCTGGCATAGCTTTATCTATCATTCAAAACCACAGTGAATGGTATTGAATGGTCAGACAGCAAGAGGGTTAATGCAAGAATAATTCTGCTTAGATACTGCACCCCATAAATTTGTCTTGTTTAAGGTTTGTCTTTTTGTCAAACAATCAGCTTTTTTTCAGGCTTGAACCCCACTCCTGGAAACTTTTTTTCAGGATAAATTTATTTCAAAAATTTATTCCAAAAATTTATGAACATAATAACTTACTTGGTAAGAAGCACTGCAGCTGTTGATAATGTGTAACATTTTGAGAAACAATTCCCTTATAAGAAATGTTGTTTTAGAGAGAGGGATTCAAAAACATTTCAATCTGAGAAACGTTTCTGCATGAAATATTTCTCAGCTTGAGTATTTCAATTACGAATTATTCTTCCTGCGTGGACATAACCGCTCCAGATTTTCAGCGATATCTCAAAAAAGCTACCACCTTTTGAAATGAAACTTGCACAGGTTAGTTTTATTGTATCTACATTTGTATAGCAGTAAAACAATTGAATGGTTCCAAAAAACCAAAGGTAGTTGCCTGTGTAAGGGGAATTTTAAGATTTGGTTTCCCAAGTGTCCCCTGGGGGAGATGGGTGCCTTGCTCCTGACCTACATAACACCAGAGTTGGTGATGATGTCAGTTGTCAGTAATTCTAAGAAAATGCCCTGTTGCAGTCAGTCAATATGTATTAAAGGGGCACTATCATCATGGTCAAAGCAAGCCTGTGGCTGTACATGGAATGATGAACTCAGTTACTGCATGCATGCACCCTCCATAGATTATGAAAAGGAGAGAGGGCTTGCTCCTGCAGTAACTGGATGAGAGCTCAAAATTCCACATGCAGCCACAGGCCTGCTATCTAAAGACCCCTTTAATCATTTCCCAGAAGTGTTTTTCAAGGGAAGAAATCATCTCTATCTGGCAGCTGTGTGTTTGCAATAACAGAGAGGGATTTACATACAATAAGGGATCATTGGCCATGTGATGGAATATCCTTGACCACAAGGCATCAGAGTTTTATTTTCGTTATTAAATTTATTTATTTGTTTTTTGTTTAGTTTGTTTTCCCATCGCGCTATTGCGCTACCCGCCCGAGCTATGTACATGTACATGTACAGTCTCTGTGTGCATATGCATGCGTATGTACATGTATACGCAGTGCTTGCGTGGTGTCAGATGTATACGTGGACTCTCTGCGGAGAGTAATACAAGTGCGGATGACCAACGCACAGTATATTAGTACAGGCGGCTTGCTCAGTGTGATCATGGTGGTCCTATAAAACCACATATCACAATAACAGATAGTACAATTTATGTCCTTGAATTTTTCATGGTTTTTCCTGACAGAAAAATTGTTCTCCTGGTAATAAGGTGTGATTGTTTGTTTTTGTATTAAAGGGCAATGCATTTTGCCTTGGTATGGATCAAGCCAGTGTACATAGGGAAAAAGTAAGCTTAATTAAAGTTTTGAGATGTGCCTGTGTCTAAAATTAAGGTCATATACTGCTAGGTGTACATGTATGTATGTATGGTGGGACGAACCTGCAACCTCCAGATTAAAGTGCCAGCACTCTACCACCTGAGGTATTTAGCTTTTAATGTTGGCGGTCTCCCTATTTATTGACAAAATAAGGAGACTGCCAACATTAGGGCTGGATAGCTCAGTTGGTGGAGCACCGGCATGTTAATCCGTAGGTCACAGGTTCAAGTGCTGATTCCAATTTCGTGGCTCTGCTTACCACAGAAAATCAAAGCATAGAGCAAGGCAGGAGCTCATAAATATGGAAGGATTTACACTGTAAAAGTAATTCATGCTGCCACACATTGTATGCTAATGTATTTCCAGGTTCATTGTACATGTGTCTTAGGGATTTCAACAAAAACAACATAATCCCTTGCACACTGCAATGTAATCCCTCAGTCACTTTCACCCTTGCACTGTTCATGCAGTTTAAAAGGTAACAAACAGGATTTGTGGTAGAGCTGACAAATATTGGTGGAAATTTGAGCTTAATCGGTTGTGTGAGTCAGGAGAAAGTACCGTAATCTTCGGAATATAGGCCGCGGCTTATACATTGATTTTGGCCCTTTTAAACATTTCGGCGGCTTATATCCCGGGCGGCTTATACACCGAGCAATAAAACTTGTTTTTAAAAAGATCGTTTGTAAAATATTTCTGCAACGAAACAATTTTCTAAAACGAAAAAAATCCCACCAAAACATGGCCTGTGTGATATAGTGATAGTTTTTACGAAATGTTGTTGAAAATCCCAGCTTATCTTTTGAGCTGAGGAGTCGTCAAACTTGCGCCCACCATGCTTGCTTCGACTTTCGCTGGTGATCGCTTGCGTGTACCGTACTTAATGAAGCAGGTGACCAGTGTAGTATCGCCATGCAGTGTTGTTTATTAACGTTGCGTTTTCCATAAATGGTTACAAATCTACGTTCTAACTAGCGTTAGCCATTCAGTATATTAAGTTGTTCATGGTTGTCTGTCTTCATAATTTTCAGAGCACGAACGTACTTCCCACAGGCCGCTTACCATCCCACTGCCATCCCATAGTATTCATCACCTTGACCCCGCGGATGTGCTTGCTCTTTGCTATACTTTATTATCAGGGGATGAAGAAACGGCATGTATAGTGTATCCGTGGGAGCGAGGGTGCAAGGGAAATTCCCTTAGTGAGAAATCACCATGTGTTCGGGAAACGTCTAGTCTCGGTTCCAACACGCTCCAGTTGTGTGGTCACGAAAACCTAACCGCTCACTAAACCGCAAACACCCCACGAGGGCGCTATCATTCCCGTAACCGCTACCACACCACGACGCTCCATTTGTGTAGTCACGAACCAAGACTATGAAAACGTCACGTGCACGTGTATAAGAATAAAAAGCGATGCACTAGCTTCAGAGATCGCGCGCAACGTCCTTCAATCGTGGAGGTAAAAACCATTAATTGAGTCGGAACTAGTGAAAAAGGGCACATAAAAATGTAAAGACGTTCTGTTGTCATGGAATATGAATATTAAATTCAGTGATTTTACCTCAGCAGTTTATCAAACAGTCAAGTCTTGTTTGTTTATAATTGCTCACTTCCTCCCTGCGGGGTAAAACCGTTTTTCCGCGTTCGAAAAAACTTCACGCGAATATCGAGATCTCGGCAATATTTACCCCAAAATATATCACCATTCAAAATTTACGAAAAGAAAATAGACCCACTTAACTGCAGACCATTCTCATAAATTATTTCAATAACGATCGATACATGTTAACTTCAGTACATTTTTACTTTAATGCAACGCAAGACGCACTTTGTGGCGATGTACAGTGACTGTTGTGCCGTCCGCTAGTCACTGTACATCACCACAAAGGACCGCCAACACGCACGGCCCCCCTGTGCGTGCGGTCCTTACTGCGGCTTATACGCCGGGCGGCTTATACACTGACGCATAAATCTTGTTTTGACAAATTCTTGGCATAGCGGCTTATACCGCGGGCGGCCTATATTCCGAAGATTACGGTAGTGAAAACCTAAGCACAATTTTTTTTTATTTATTTTTTTTTATATGAGATATCGCCTAACTCACAAGGCCACGGACGGCCACTCAAGGTGAGGGCTACACATAACTGATTTGGGCTATCAACCCAAATCAATTGACACCAGGGGCACGTTGCCTCCTACTCCTGGGGCTGAAACAGGGTTACCCCCTTCACAGTCCTTAAGGATGTAGGCATGGGTATCATCCACTAGGAGCCTGTCTGGTAGAGCAGAATGCACTACCTTCCCAACAATGTTCAGGATGTTTCCACATTGTTCTTAATTTTGGTTGTAACGACTGAAATCAGCTGACGCATTTTTTTATTTTTTTATAAGTTTTCAGATACAGTTTTCTCGAATCTGGCTTCTTTCGGAGGGGAAAATTTCACATACAAAAATGGTTCTAATAATAAACCACAAGGGAAACTGACTGGGTAAATTTTAAACGATTTTTAGGTTGAACACAGAAAAATTGACTAGGGCGGGATTTGAACCAACAACCTCCGAATTAACATGTCGGCGCTCTACCAACTGAGCTATCTAGCCCTAAAATGGTTCCTAGGATAATTTTCATAATCAGTAAGCTTTCAAACAAAAATTAAACAATTATATTTTTATCATAACCGATCCTGTATAATACATGTATAATTAATACACTGTCCCACCACCACAGCCAAGGTTATCGCTATGAACCATTTCGTAATGTGACCGTTGGTACAAAATCATATTTACCAGCTTTACTCACACCAAAGGTGCATCCAATCTTGGTCCAATAACCTTCCTACCCCAGACATGCCAGACAGCCATGAAAGAACAATAGTCTACTGATAAAAGGAAACCTTGACTGACCTACTAACTAGCTTGCTTAATTTTCAAAAAGCATATGTGAAATTTAGAGTGCACTCTGATTTTGTATTGAGATAGGAAGGCCGTACAAAGTAGGGACTGCGGATTGCATCATCTTCGATGATAATTCAGACCTGGGCCCATTTTCATGGCTCTGCTTAGCAGGAAGCAGGGAATTTCGCGCTTAGGTCAAGCGTATTTCACGGGTTAGCAGGGAATTTGTGCTTGAGCGCGTGCGTACTCCTTCTTACTAGGCAATCTTCACTTACACAGCTAGCGCAGAAATTTTGTGCTTGCACACTAAGAGGAGAATGGTGATTGCAAGCACAGAATTCGGCGGTAAGCAGAGTCATGAAATTGGGTCCGATACATATACTTTATTTGGGCAAGGCAGTTTTGGGGTGAATTTTTTATCCCTCTGTGAGAGAAATTTTAATTTCTATTGGAATATTTCAAGGGGCATCGTGGCAATGACCAGGGGCATGGATGGAGGCAATTGCCTTCGTAGCCACAGATTGTTAATTTAGGTTGCACTTCAGTATCTTTGTTTCCGAAATTTCATTTTACTTTTTAGGCGAGATGTTTGCTCAAAGCAATCATATTTGTAAAAAAAAAAATCAATTTGTTATGTTTGTTTTGTCAATTTTGTTTTTCATAGAACCAGTGGAGAGGAGAGCCTCTAGACAGAAACAAATGTTTATTTTAGGCACTCCATCAGGCTCCAGCTGGTTCACTTACCTCTTCCTCAAGTGTTTTATTGTTTTTGTAGTTTCCTTTTAAAATGTTTGCTATTTGGATTGGGTATGTATGTACATGTATTTTGTTATGACTGCCTGAGAAGTACAATAAATATAAATCAATCGGTGTGTCAGTGTGTCTCTGGAATTTGCATAATTTGTCTCGAGGACATGTCCTTGCTCTGTGGCTCAATACACCGATCCAGTAGGCCACGCCCCTTGACAAATTGACCAATCACAACGCGTGATTTAAGGTCCGACAAATTGCCGCCATTTTGTCAGACAAAATTCTGATTTGTTTGTATTGTTTACTACACACATTTCCTTGAATTTACTTTTGTGTCATTTGTTCAAGGCTATTCTTTTATAAACTTGATTTTTATCCTTAACCATGGTCAAGCGGTGTTCATATCCTTATTGAAGTTCCTACTCCCGAAACCCTGACAAGAGAGGGAATGTATATTTTTGGCCATTTCCGAAGCCGAGGTAAGACAGAGAAAAGTAGTATCTGCTGGGTTAGTGTGTGCGTGCGGTGGGCCAAATACTCGTCTGGCTGTGTACAAATCCACAACGACGTGCCACACACGCGACACGTTCGGTCGTTGCTAGGCAGTTGCTATGGTGGGCGTGGCCTACTGGATCGGTGTATTGGCCAGGGTACAGTCATGTTCTCATCAACATGCCGATGAAAAACAGGTACCTGGACAACAAGGTTGAGCCATAGCAGGGTTCTGCCCACGGTGGTCGGTGCCGGAAAACCCGACCGGCACTCATGATTCCCCGACCGGCACTCGCAGAATTTTTTCTTTTTCCGACCACCACACATTTTCCCTTTTTTTTGCCCATTTCCTTCAAAATATTTTGAACAACGTGTAAAACAAATTATTTACCAGTAAACAGTTTTATCCAAAGTTCGAGTAGCCTACTTCTTTGGTTTGAGTCTATTTTAATGATCCAGGATCGAGCATTCCTCCCGCCTGTACGATGTACAATCCAACGCACGAAACCCGCATTGATTTTGCAATGTTTCCAGTCACGCTGATTATAGCTTTACGCTTGGAATAACATGATACCAGTTTCATCATGTTGCGAACCCTATTCTACAGCGTTTAATACAACGGAAATGAACTGCAGAGTAAGCACCATGCTATAGATGCTGTCAATTGTTTTCCCATGGCGGTAAAGGCGTGCGCGCACAGAGGGCCTACATTCAAGGCACAGCTGCAGGGCGCACGTGTGTAACCACTCCGTGCACGATCGAAAGGAAATTGACTTGACTGTACTAGGGAAAAAAAAATTCCGGCACTAAACAAATCCTGGGCAGAACCCTGCATAGAAACATTTTCTGTTTATATTGTTGAAGTGAAGAATTTGGAAAAAAACCTTTTTGATTCGAACACCAGGGCCCAATTTCATGGCTCTGCTTACTGTAAGCGAAGAATCGGGGCCGGGCCGTATTTCATAAAGCCTGTAAGCACCAAAACTTGCTATGCGCAGAAAAATCTTGCTTAGCAGAAACAGGTTATCAGCCAACATTCCATAAAGCTTACATTGTTACCACTGGTACCCCGCTTATTTTCTTGCTCAGTAAAGAAATTTGCTAAGCAGAATTTTCTGCTCAACAGCTTTATGTAATTATGCCCAGGTCTTACGAAAGCAGGGAATTTTGCTCCTTCATCAAGCCTATTTCACGGGTTAGCAGGGAGTTTTTGCTTAATGCGCTTGCGTACTCCACCGTTACTAATCATTCTTCGCTTACACAGCTACCGCAGAAATTCAGCGTTTGCACAGTAAGCAGAGAATGGTTATCGTAAGCGCAGAATTTGGCTGTAAGCAGAGCCATTAAAATTGGGCCCCGGTAGTGATGACATCATTTGAAATGGTTGTATTGTACTCACAGGGCTTTGTTTCATGTATGTCTACATTGTGCATAAAGTGCACAGCTCTGATGTTTGTTCTTTCTTTTGAGGTTTTGTAATTTGTGCAGTTTATACAATCTGTCGACTTCCGCAACAAGTATTGAGTTTCACGTTTTTCTTCAAAAACATTAAGTTGATAATTTTATCATTAAACGTTTGTAATGGTCGCACAAATTTGGGTGTGATTGGCAAATTTAATTTAATTTATTAATTCTGGTTGTGAAGCCAAGGACTCTGATCAGAAAAGCGAACTTAATCCCTTTACATGTACTAGCCAAGAACCCCCATGGAGAGAAGACAAGGAAGGTAGTTTCAGTTTTAGATTTGGAAGGAAAACCCCAGAGAAATATTCCAGGGAAAACCCACGCAACCAGGCAGGGACTGAAAACCCAATCCACATGGTAACCCCAATGGAATTTGAATCAGGGTCCCAGAGGTGGAAGGCAAGGCAAGATACGCCAACCTGACCACCCAAATGGGTTGGTCTCAACGCTTGGAACAGTATACTTGAGCTGCTCGTCTTCAGGAGGAGACAAGCAGAGTACACTGTTCAAAACATTGAGACCATACCGTTTCTTTTTAGAACCAACACTCCTCCAAAAGAAATTTTACACACACAAGATTTCTTGTATTTTTACTTCTTATTTTCCACACCATGCAAAGCTTCGAACATCATTAACAAATTCTTTGTGTTCCATAAAAATTGAATTGTATTTCTATGGGGTATTTTTATTTTAAAGAGTTTTGAACAAAAAGAATTTTAAAAGAAGCTTTTATTTCATAGTCAAATATAGTTTTCATTTGAGTTGTTTTGTAATTTTGATATGTGCGAGACTTGCATAGTCTGATCGTGCCACAAATTAAACAAATATCTTTCGAATAACAGGTTTTGTATCATAAGACTGTAATGTTGACATTGTCCTGTACATGTATGTATAATAATACTGGTCTATACCCATCAATCACACACTGAATCCCCTGGCATTGAGGTTGTCATTCTCCAGGCATCACCTCATGCTGTCAATTAGGTTTGGCTGAGTGGAGGCATACTCAGTATCAATTATTAATCGCTTCTCAAGTTTCATAAAACAAGGGTTTTCTTTTCATCAATTTAAAAACAATTTAAAACAATTTAAACAACAGACTAAAGTGTGATATTTGGTTGGAGAATGACAAATATGAGTTTAACCACCTGGGCCCAATTTCATAGAGCTGCTTAAGCAGAAAATATTGCTTAACAATTGTCTGCTAAGCAGATATAAGCAGGATACCAGTCACAAAATGTTCTTGTGACATGGCAGTTTGGCTGGTATCCTTATTCTGGTAAGCATACTTTTGTTGTGCTTAGCCACTTTTTGTGCTTAAGCAGCTCTATAAAATTGGGCCCAGGGCCCAATTTCATAGAGCTGCTTAAGCAGACAAAATTGCTTAACAATTTGTTGCTTAGCAGAAATGAGCAGGATACCAGTTACAAATTCTACATGTGACATTGTAGTTAGGCTGGTAACCTTATTCTGGTAAGCATACTTTTGTTGTGCTTAGCCACTTTTTGTGCTTAAGCAGCTCTATAAAATTGGGCCCAGATGACCAGTCAAAATTCTTCCTATGTGGTCCAGCTGGCTAGCTCAAGTGTTGAAAAGCATCCCAATGTCATTGTGAGAACCCGTGAAAAAGCTTGGGGACCAGTGAAATGACAAGCTGACTGGTCCTGCTGGCTATGTCACTGAAAAATTCAGGGCAAACCCTGACATGTATATTGAAGGCTTTTATTTTTGTACCGATATTTTTGTAATGCTTCAAAGAAGGCAAATCCAGACGTAATATTTTGTTCTCGAATGTAAAGGTTGGGCATTTTTTTTTGTATTAACAGGCACCTCAATGAGGCAAACTTGAATTTGTACTTGAACATTTCAAGGGGCAACGATCATAAGGGAAATAGAGGGGACTGCCTCTGTTGCCTCCGTGAAGTGTCAGTCCTAAAATTAGGTCTCAAAAGGAAAATGTTGTTGTTTTGTTTTTGGAAAGACAAAGACGATTCCCAAACCAAAGAGTGTACCATTTTATATGTTGCCTATGTGTAGTAGAATACTGAAATTTGATATTTCTTTGGAAATTCAGCCATTTTTGTAATAGGATTTCCTTGTTGGACTGATTAGTTTTTGTTTCCTTGAAACCCAAAACCTCAATGTTTTTTATAGATCTGTGATGTTACTGTTTGGTTTTATTTTTGCCTTTTTCTCCTCATATGTACATGTATATCCTAATAAATACATGAACTATATGCTGAGTGCTGACAAGTACAAATATAGGCTATAACTACCTTTCCACTTTTTAAATGTCAGCCCTCTATCCCCCCTCTGATCCAAGTGTAACAGTCCTGTAAGCCCCGCCTCCATATGAATCATTAATAAGCACAGAACTGCCTATGGCTGTCTGAACAAAGAATGATTTTCATTCAGGTTCGCTGAACTTTGAGGTGAACAAACTTTACCTAGAAGATCACCCCACTTTCCCTGAGCTACAGAGATTTGAATATTATGGGCTGTCTTCTGTGTGTGTTCTTTGCAGACTATATTAGTACTTGAAAATGAAAATGTTGTTTGTTAAATCCTGTTTTTGTGCTGGATGTTATCATGTATATCAAAGTTTTTAGAATTAACCTTCCATTTTGTTGTAATTACTTTGGTTCGTATTTAACAAAAATGGTATTGAAACAAATGGTATTATTGCAGCAAGCACACAGAATTAACCAATTGACAAAAAAGTAGCTGTTGCAAACTGTTTACCAAAACCAAAGGTTATACATGTAGGGAGAGTATATCTTTGGTAATTACTCCAAAAATGAATGACCATAAAAACTTACTGCGAAGAAGCACTGCAGCTGTTGATAATGTATTTTGAGAAATGATTCCCTCCTGATAAAAAAATGTGGTTTTGAAAAGGGGATCCAAAAGATTGTCAATCTGAGAAACGTTTCTGTCAGAAACACTTCTCAGATTGTGTATCCAATTACGGATTATTCTTCCTGCATGGACATAACC
The DNA here is from genome assembly GCA_037783415.1 of Leptasterias polaris. Lineage (NCBI taxonomy): Eukaryota > Metazoa > Echinodermata > Asteroidea > Forcipulatida > Asteriidae > Leptasterias > Leptasterias polaris. The sequence goes on along the minus strand of JAZGTN010000152.1, from coordinate 1,010,625 downwards.
GCTCCAGATTTTTGGCGAAATATCAAAAAACCAACAATGATATTTTTATATAAAACACTGTTTTGATGATGAGATTATTAACTAACTATCCTTTTTCAAGGTGTGTGGGTTCTCTTACAGCTTGTCCAAGTTCTCCTTAAAATTTAAAAGTATGATTTTTTTTAATATTATTCATTCACAGCATAAAGTGAACTAATTTTGTGTTGGACTGAATTTGACCTCTTTTCAATGAAAACCCAACATGTTTGTAATGATTATTTTAGTAAAATTTAGATTGATCCAATATTTTAAGGGAAAAACAATTACTATTTAAACCTTAGATTGGTTGATTGCTGTGTATTACTTTCTTACCATTGAGTAACTAGTATTATTTTAATTTTATGCAAGTTCGCCCCAAACAAGGCTAAAAGCCACTCTTGGTAAGGGGCTACAAGAAGAATAGATTTAAGATGAACATTATGATTATGATTATACCGTGAAGGTGAAGGTAGAAATTGATATTCTTATTAAAACAGTCTAGATTGTAGGATGGAGGGAAACATGCACCGGGCAAGGAGTTCCATAGCGTAACAGTAGGCCTACTTGTTTCTGTCTTCTTTAAATCAGGAAGCATTTTTAGATGTTTTATAACCAAACAGGAAAAAGTACCACCCCCTCAGTTCAAAGTCAGACAATATCAAGAAATGTTAATTAACGTTTGTCATGTTCTGGTTTCTTCACAGGATGAGATTGCCATATGTAACTCCGTTCCTTTTAAGCAGGCAGTCACCTGGCTGGTTTCGCTGCAAGAGCTCATCCAAAAACACCAGGTACGGCCATCATTTAATTAGCTCGTGATAAACTCATAATTTGCCAGCTTGGTGCTATAAAGTCGTTAATTGCAATTTCATATCAATCATGATCAAAAGGGTGTCGGTAATGTACAGGATTTGTAAGGATAAAAACCTCATTGTTAATTTTTTTCCTGAAAGCTAACTGATTATGTCGATCATACTAGAACCATTTTTTCTGTAAAATATTTCCCCCTGAAAACTGTTTATGAAAACATTTATAAGCACAACAGCTGATTCCAGTTGTTACAACCAAATTGATGGACAATGCGTTTACATGCTGAAAATTTTGCGTGGTTTTACCCTATTTTCTCATGACTCACACAATGGATTAAGCCCAAATTTTTACAGGTTTGTTATTTTATGTGTAAATGGTTGATCACACAAAACATTAACACTGTCTGCGGCTATTTTGTCAGCTCTACCAGTCCTGTATAATACCTGTAAAGAAAAAAATGCATATTTGAAAACATGAATCAAATTCTACAAATATTTTTCCTAGATATGAATGTTTATTTTTGACAAACAGTTACTTTGGAGACCTCTTGATCAATAAACTCCATTTACCTGGTGCTCCAAAATATGCAAAACCAGTTTTATGAAATCCAAGCACTAACGATCTTATAGTCCTGAGCCAGCGAATTGTTTATTTGTAAGGTTTATTTTATGCATATTCCACTGATAGTTGAGGAGAAATTCATTGAGCCCAGATATCTCTATATAGTTTGGCATGATCAAACTATAGTGATATCTGAACTCATTTTCACAAAAACACTAAACTGATTTATCCTGACAGGAGTTGTCAATATAGTATTAATATGTCACTTTTGTAATTTGTATTCTGACATCACACTTTGCTTAGCAATTAAGATTGATACATCAGGGGTCGATTTCACAAAGCACTAAGATTCATCTTAAGATGAGTTGTCACTATTACCATAGTGATTTGTATTGTGACATCACTCTTTGCTAAGCAACTACGATGGATTTGTACTTAAGATCAATCTTAACTTTTTGTGAAATCGAGCCCAGGACATCATGTTGGCTCAGTGGTTTCTTTCGCTGACTTAGACCTCAGTGGACCCCGGTTCGAATCCCGACTCAGACCCAGAGCCTTGCATGTTGATTGGGTTTTCAGTCTCTACATGATTGCGAGGGATTTCCCTATTTGAGGTTTTCCTCCCATATCTAAAACAGAACATTTCTTCTTGTTTCCTATTCACCATCCTGTTGTTGGTGTTAGCTGTTGGGTGTGTAATGAAAAAAATACAAAAGAAAAAACACATCTTTGAAGATCAATCTTGGCTCTTTGTGAAATCAAGCCCTCTATCCACTTTAGTCCAGATTTTCATCTGTCTTTTGACCCCACCATTGTCTATGGGACAGAATACCAATAAACACACCCCTGGATTGCCGAACACACCATACAGCTTCTCAGACATCCATTTCAGGGTTCAAAGTACACAAGTCCTTGCACTATTGACAAGTCCGCATAAAGTTTGACTAGCCGAACTTGTTGACATTTTCATCCGGAAAGGTAAGCATTAGTTACACAAAGGCAGGTACAAAAGCAAAGCCAACTGGGCTACCTGAGGAAAAAGTTTGACAAACACTGATCACACTTGACTAGTTTTGCAATCGTGGGCCATCAGGCTTTACACTTGATGTACCTGCTTGACCATTAGTCCGAGTCTAGTAATTTCAGCATTATGCCATAAACCCCAAACTGAACAAATCGCTGTGGTCTAGCATTGTTGTCCTTCAAGTGTACTCAAAATAGACACTTTTGTAAACTGATTGATGAAGTTTTCTTACTCATAACCTTCTTCCAAAAGTAACATTTTGGGTCTAAAGTATAACCCTTTGTAGTCCTAGTGAAAGGATTCAGCTGCAAGACATATTTCCTTGTGGAGATTATTTTGAAATTCAAATCCTGCATTTGTATGAATTATGTGATTTGATTCAGTTTGAAAACATAATTCCTCAAAAATCATGAGGCATGCTGTGAAAGAAAGATCAACCTGATTTTTTACACTGGAGTAGACTGAAGGTGAACCAGTTGCTTGTTACCAACCGTGGCACAAATTCCGAGCAACACATCAATCGGTCGTTTGCATCGATCGGTTGGTCTGTAGCAACGATGAAAAGTTTGTAACTTCCAATGCTAGGGGAAGTCGAAAGCTCATTTCGTAATCTTCCAGAATAACTGACATTATCAGGAAGGGAATTCCCCATCTTCCAAACTGTAGCGTTTCAAATTGCTCATGGTCATGCTTGGGATTTCCCACCCTGAATGTTAACGAGCTTACCAAGGAATGTAATTGCATTTGGCCAATGGAAACCACCTGGATTTGGTCCATTTGTTTTTGCCGTTTTTTGTTTTGTTTTGTTTGTTGTTGGGGGTTTTTTGTGTGTGTTTTGTTTGTTTTGGGGGGGGGGGGGGCAAAGCTTACCAAGAATTGAAGTGGAAGTTTTGAGAATGAATTCACCTGGTTTTGGTGTGTGTGTGTGTTATGTTGTTTTAGTTGTTAGTTTTTTCTTTTTAGGTTTTTAAAGGGTTTTTTTCAGATGAGATGCATGGAAAAGCAAATACAAAATTAAACGGCTTAAGTGTTTGAAAAGAGGAAATGTTTAGAAAGGATTTTCATTCAAAAAGTCTGATTTTGAGAGGCTTCTGTATATCCTTAACGGAGACTCTCATAATCAAATAAACAGATTTTTTATAAGACAAACTATTCTTGTCAACATCTACAGGCCCATCCGAAAAACATCCAGTAATAAAATAGCCTTGACCAAGGCAGTCGATTTTTATTTTCATTATTTTATTTATTTGTTTTATGTTTAGTTTATTTTCCCATTGCGCTATTGCGCTAACCGCCTGAGCTATGTACAGTCTCTGTGTGCACATATGCATGTGTATGTATACGCAGTCCTTGCGTGGTGTCAGATGTATTTGTGGACTCTCTGCGGAGAGTAATACGAGTGCCGATGACCTTCGCACAGCCGGGTAGTACGGGCGTCGTGCTCAGTGTGATACACAGAGTACGCACAGTGTACAGCACGTATACGTATGGGTTAACGCCATCTATTTCAGAGTGAAAACTGCGACTGCCTTGAGCAAGGCTAGTAATGAAAGTGTTGCTAAAACTCAGGCACCCCAAAAATGTTTAAATTTTTTTATTTTTGTTTGCCCCATTTGTGATGAAGGTTCTTGAAGATCCAGGATGTCAAGCTGTCGTTCAAGAATGGCTGAGAGAAAGACATCAACTCAGGTAAGATACAATACATTTCTTAACACTTCCTGCTTTTTTACTCTTCAGCAAGAGAAGCAGCAAACACAAAACAAAAGTGTTTCTTTTGGTGGTTATGGTGTAGTGTAGGTTAGTTTAGTGTCTGACTAGGAGATGGTGACCTGTGAATTGACAGCCTACAGGGCCCAGGCCCATAACGCCTAGTCAGACAATAGGGCTTACGTTCGTTGGCAATAGGTTTCAGGACTCCATGACCACCAACTTCACTTCTATAGTTTTACGTGGTTTCATAGAATTGTTCTATTGATCCTTTTTTCTTTTTTTAAAAGTTCTTTTATGCAACTTGATTCAAGGTTTTTTCTATGGGCAGCTTTTCATCTTTTCAATGTTTTCATCAGGTCCCTGAATCCAAGTTTTTTTTAAATAAATAAATAAATAAAATATCCATGCAATTTTCATTACAGGATTACAACTAAGACACTCTTCAACCCTCAGTTTGGTAGCGTCTTCCGAACCTACGACAGTCCATCCTATTTCACGTCGAGGCTCTGTCGCTTTGCGGATATCTACATGTCATGTCTTGGTAACTTCAACTCGTACTCACTGCATCATACGTTCTACCCTCGCCGTTCAGCGCTACCGCACGAGATCAGCTTTAGCAATCTCCTGCAACAATAAAATGCAAGTATGAGACCAGAACCGAAATTCATGGCTCTGCTTAGTGCGTTTTCTGTGCTTGTGATCGCCATTCTCCACTAATAGTGCCGAATTTCTGCACTAGCTGTACTAGCGAAGAATGCCTGAGTATGCACACAGGCAAGTAAATGTTTCCTGCTTACCTGTGAAATTCACTTGAAGTAAGCGCGGAATTCCTTGCTTCCATAAGCGCCAATTTGTTGCTTATGGAAAGCAGAGCCCCCAAAATGGGCCCTGCTCTGCACGCCTGTTTTATAATTCATTCATGATTATTCTTCCTACTTCTTCCTAGTCTGATTTCTGATTTATTTTGTTTTCCCCTCAGAAAGGTCAACAAAATGGTTATTAAACAGCATGAAAAGTATATCAAGCCTATACCATAAGCAAGCCAGCCCTGTACCACTTGGTCCTACTTTTTTACAAGGGCCAAATATCATGCCTAATAGTTACGGTGACTGCTTTATATTCCAACACGCCTATAATCCGACAATCCTATGTTCCAAAAAAAAAAAACTTGTGATTAACATGCTAGGGCTTAGGGTAAGGGTTTGGGTTAGAAAAAAAATTGGTGTGTAGCCATAATAGACTCTGCAAGTCTCGCGCGTATCCCAACGAGAAAACACGTCAAACGAAGAACATTTTTATTTCTGAAATCAAATCATATCTCATGACAAAATCTGAACAACAAAAATAAATCATTACAATTTTATGAAATTAGTTTTAGCTTTTAAAAAAAATACACCAAAGTGTGTTAATTATTATTAAAAACAAATTAAAACTCTGGAACAAGGATGCTTTTTTGATGTTAACTTTTTAGAAACCCCTTACGCAGATTCGTGAAGGTCAAACGGGTTTTAAATTGACCCGTATCGCAGTTTAAAGAGGATGCCGACGCCTCAACACCATAGACTGCAATGAAAAGGGTTCGCTTTGCAATTACAGCATCTGGCGATTATAATCGCGCATCCAAAACAAGCTTTTACATAAGTTTTATGATCGGAGGTGAGCACAAAATTCTTAATTTTTTGCAATAACCGGAAGCTGAGGTCAAGTTTAATTCTCGGGTTTTCTTTGTTATATTGTTGAATTGGTTTTACTTTCATATTTTGTTATCACTTAGTATTACATTCCCAACAACATGTATAATTTTCTAGGTCATAAACTACGTTAAACTAGCGAAACAAAATCTCGCCCACGTAAAACTCCATATGGTTGGGACCACAATGGTCCCGGAAGTTCGAATGCGCGCGAGACTTGCAAAGTCTATTACAGGTGCAATGACAATTTTATGAGACAGTGGACAACCATTAACTCCCTTTGTAAAGCAACAATTTTTCAATAAGCAAGATGCAACACTGGGCATATGAGAAGCTGTCAATTTTGTATCACAATTTAGTTTTTAATAAGTTAACAAAAATAACAGCTGAACAGATTTTGAGATTTACCCCCTTTCTTCCTATCAAAAGTTGATAAAAATAATTGTGTGATGTGCAATTTCCATAACATGTGTATGCCTACTCCACCGAGTGTACAATTTGTGCCTGCAAGAAGTCTGGGCATTGTGGCTGTTTTGTAAACGGGTAATGTCACAGGTCAAAAAATGGTCTTTATGCAACAAAAATAATGCATTTGCTCGACATGCTTGTTTAATTTGTAACAAGACTGCAAGAGGTATTTTATTGAATAACCCAATAGCTCATTACTATATGTAAGGTTTCTAAAAAACCATACTGCTGTGATTAAAAAATTGCTATATTTATCCAATGCCATTTATTAGCATTCAATGCGTCATTCAAAACTTTAGAATGACATTTGTTGCTGTTAAAAGAGTTCTATAAATCTGCTTTTAAATCTTAACCCATAACTTATTAACTGTTTGGCTCGTCACAGTATAAATTCTTTCTACCTAAGCCATGTAGTGATCAATAAAGAGGGGCTCCATGGTCGAATTCAGTTTTGTGATGCACTCAGTTTCCAATAGATAGAGTCCATCTGGAAGTGAAAAAAGGAATCGGAAGTCTCCATACTAAACTGCTGAAATGCATAATAATAATAATAATAATAACGAAGACTTATAAAGCGCACATATCCACCAAAGGTGCTCAAGGCGCTGTAACAAAGGAAGCGAAAAAACAAAAGGGGAGGGGACCAACAGAAAAACTCAGTTAGGAGGAACTAAATGCTTTAGACATGAGGTGTGTTTTGAGAGACTTTTTGAATGAGTGAATAGTATTGGAGGTTTTAATGTGAAGAGGAAGCTGATTCCAGAGATGTGGTGCCGCGACGGAGAATGATCTGTCCCCCCAGGTACGATGAGATTTGACTTCTTGAAGAAGATATTTATTTCCTGATCGAAGGTTGCGGGATGGCTTATAGATGCTGAGCATATCTAGGATGTACGTTGGTGCTTGCCCATTGAGTGCTTTGAAAACAATTAGCATCAGCTTGTAAATGATTCATAGTAAACACAGAGTTTACTAGTATAACCGTCAATTCTTAAAGGTATTATACAGGATTGGTGAGCTGACAAAATAATCACAGACAGTGTTCATGTTTTGTGTAATCAACCACATACATGAAATAACAAACCTGTGAAAATTTCAGCTCAATTGGTCATCGAGGTCACGAGAAAATAGTGAAAAGAGACCTTATGTGTTTTCTGTTTTTCAAACATCGAGGTTATTATCGCGCGCGATAAAAACTATTGTTTTACTCATTTCTCAGAAACGATAGCATTTTAGGCAGAAATATTTTAAGGAACCCTTTCTACCATTACTTACTTTAAATCATGTAAGTTATGTGTGAATCTGTGAACTATTGTGTTTTTCGATCTTACCAATAGTGTACAGGGCCTTTAAGAGTAAAAAGAGGAATACTGCACCCGGTTACTGGGTCTCTAGGATCAGCAGGACTTCTCATAATTATTTTTACTATCACTGAGACTGAGAGAGATTAGTTTATTCATTCATTCATTCATTTCAGTTTTATTAAAAAATACCAAACGACAAGTCCGGAGACTAAAAATATTCAGTTAACAAAGAGTGATATCAAAAGTAAGGAATGTAAATTTGAAATAAATTAGAGATTAAAGGCCCTGTACACTATTGGTAAGATCGAAAAACAAAAATAATCACAGATTCACACATAACTTACAGGAATTTCTGGTTTTGGGAATGCTGGGAATTTCTGAGGTAACGACCTGATGCTGTTTGTCTAGTTTGTGGAAATAAGTGGTGGTGTCTATCAGATGAAAGGCAGGTTTTGGCAAATTGGGAGACTAGTTGATTACGTTGGTCTGAATGGTCAGATGATGGACCTTCTCTAGCCCTTGACAAAAGATTAGTTTCTCAAGGACTTTTGGGGCTACCTGAAAATAACTTGATCTGAAGTTTTCTTTTAACTTCTTTATCTTGGTATCCTGATTTATTGTTATCGTGAAATCCTGGTTTATTGTTATCGTGAAATCCTGTTTGATTGTTCTTGTGTACTGTTTGACGAAGCATCTAGTGCTGTTTATAACCAGTATAGTTTCCTGTGAAATTGGTTTTGCCCCAAAAAGTACGCAAAAAATACTTCAACTTAGGAATGGAGGACTGTTTATATCTGGAAGTTTTGTTTTGGGGAATGCTGAGAATTGACAACTTTCAGTGGCATGATATGAACTTAAAATACATACAGTCCTGTTATAAATGCTTCATGGTGTACCAAAGATCTTTGTGTTTTGAACCATTAAATGAGATTAAAGTTGGTAGTTGTATGCACAATTTTTCTCTTGGATACCATCAGCGGTGTACTAGACACTGAACAAATAGGCTTTAGCAAGTCATGTTCTCTTGGTTAGACTTGCGGACAAGTCGTTCAGTGTTTGTCACTTTGATAGTGTCATTGCTATAGATAGTTCCCAGTAGACGCCATCTTTACGGGCAAATCGCATTTTGGCTTGCAGGCGCGTCAAGCGCTCAAATTATTAACGCAGCCGCGTCATTCACTAACCAATCACGCAATGAGTTTTGTGAAATGTGCGCGTGCTGCACGCCGTTCTCACGCGTAACGCATGACTGTGTGTTCCAAATTGCCCGTAAAGATGGCCGACTTACGTCATACTGCAACCTATCTATTGAGCAACTATACTCTCGCGAAATTACTGCTACTGCAAGACTTTTGCTTTCCCAACTATGGCCCCATTTAGGCAGTACGTGGAAGTCGGCATTCTTGCAAGAGCAGTATAGCCGCATGAGAGCTGTCACCGCGACAAACATTTAATCACTGGACAAGTCTATTGTTTAAGTTGTCTACAGGTTACAACACTATAAAGATTCTTTTGAAGACGAGTAGAGTATACTGTTCAAAACATTGAGACCAAACCGGCTCTTTTCAGAGCCAACACTCCTCCCAAAAGAGATTTTACACATGGTTGTAGTTGTACTTCTGATTTTGAAGATCAGTACTGAAAAAACCTGTCTTCCTCCCATAGAATTATTGCTTCATATTTCGGACTTCGTTTTTGCATTCTTGTAGGATATGTAGACATTTCCTTTTGGGAAGGCTGTAGAAATTTAAAAAATCAAAGCTGTAAAACTTGTTATACTTTTTTGAATTGTTGTGTCTGTCAAAACCTGTATTGGTTAAATTTTGTGACATAAGTACTGTCTTGTGAATCACAAAATGTCTATCTATGTTTAAGTGTTGGCGGTGTCCATGCTAAACGCATGGTATTTGGCTTTTGATAATTACATTTAGCAATAATATAGCCAAAAATAATGTTATTGATTGATATTAACCAGTTAAAAAGTATGCAATATGATTAGAATAATATGTCAAATGTCAGGTGTTGTTGTTTGAATTTATAGTAAAAACAAATGCAAGTATCTTCTAGCAAACTTGAGTCCTTGACTCTGATTGGTCGATCCATGACAACAGCATTGATATATTAACCACATCCTGTTTGTAAGTGTGAGGTAATTTTATTGTAAGCCACGCCCACTTCACACTAACTTCAAACAAATTTCTTTGATGATTTATGCAAGAAAAGTTTATGCCTTTTTTATGTTGGATTTATCTCGGTTCAATATACATTGGAATCGGTTTGAGATGTGGTTATATATGGGTCTCTTACTAGCTCAAGCTTGGTGGAAGATGAACAATGATCATGGGTGGGTGGGTTGGTGTAGTGGTATCTTTCCTCGCCTTCCACCTCTAGGACTCCGGTTTGAATCACGCCGGGGGGCACTACATGGATTGGGTTTTCAGTCCCTACCTGACTGAGTTGGTTTTCCTGGAATAGTTCTCTGGGGTTACCTCCCACATCTAAAACTGAAACTTCCTTGTTTGTCTTCTCTCCATGTGGTTCTTGGCTAGTATATTGATTAAGTTCACTTTTCTGGGAGTCCTTGGCTTCACAATCAGAATAAATGAAATGAAATTACAAACTTGGGGTTTTGGATAACAAAGCTTGTGTTCCTTTAGTTCTAGTGTTCAGTAAGTACTATCATTGTTTGGTTACCTTACACCTCCCACAAGTCTCAAAACTTTAAATTGTGTGGAATTGGTAGCTGTCATGTTGGCAAACTGGCTGCCATTATTTCAACCAAAGTATGTTTGTTACTCTAGCATTTATATTGAAAACAATTATTCATGCAAACAGATAATGCATGAGATACAGTTAATACTGTTTTTCCTCATTGGTAAAGTAATTAAACTGAATAAACTAATTAGGTTTTGTTCATTCAGGTTTTAACAGTATTCACACAAAATAGAATCTTTTTAAAAATTTAAAAGTATTTCTGTTTTACCCCTCTTTTATAACAGTTATTGTTATAACAATGTAAATTTTTAAATTATTGTGTATATAATGTATGAGTTTGAAGTTTTCAGGCATTTTAATGAGAGAAACCGATTCAATTAAGTTTTGCAATTTATTTTTTCTATGGTGCAATAATCCAAAGTTTTAATCCCAGTTTTGATGACAATAAACAAAAATAAAGAGTAATGCTTGTGTAAAGAGAGTTTCTAGTGATGTTAGGAAACTTATGAAATAGTTAAACTGATACTTTGTTCTTTTAAGGGGTGTTTACAACATTGGTAATATTAAATATATATATATATGCTCACATATTTGCACATTACTTACATGGTATAAAGATGGTCATGGTGGAAACTTCCCTTGAAACAGTTTTGCTTGAAATGCTATAGTTTTTATGGAATGAGTAAAACAATTAGTCTTTATCACTAGTGATAAAATCCGATGTTTGAAAACAGTGAAAGTAGACATATAATGGGGGTTTTCACTGTTTTCTCATAACTCTGACGACCGATTTAGCTTTAAAAATAAACTTTAAAAAACAGGTTTGTTATTTCATGTGTGTTGGGTCACATCAAGTGTGAATACTGGTCTCTTGTACATTGTCTTTAAGGGCAAGGCAGTTTTTTCTTTTAAAGGGCATCCTCTATGAGGGAAATCTGTTTATTCTAGAACATTTCAAGGGGCACCAAGGCAATGATCAGAGGGCACAGAGGCAATTGCCTCTAATGCCCCATTAAGTATACAGCATTCTCCCTTAAAGGCACTGAACACGTTTTGTAATTGTCAAAGACCGGTCTTCTCACTTGGTGTATCCCAACATATGCATAAAATAACAAACCTGTACAAATTTGAGCTCAATTGGTCATAAGTTGCAAAAAAATAATGAAAGAAAAAACATCCTTGTTGCATAGAATTGTGCGCTTTCAGCTGTCTGAAACCTTTCTCAGAAAACTTACCTCTTTCTCTAAAACTACATTACTTCAAAGGGAGTCGTTTCTAACAATTTGTTATAATATCAGTGCTCTTTACCAAGTAAAATGTCATTGTCATTAATTTGGGGGTAATTGCCAAATACACCAGCTCTTTAAAGTTCTCTAAGCCACCTTGTTGCTCGACTGTTTTCAATACTGAACCAATCATTGTATGTTAATGCATTCGACTTGGAAGAATATTTAGACATGATTAAACATGCAAAGGCCTATAGTTTATAGACTTGAAAAACCTTTTTTTTTTTCTTTTTTTTTTTTAACTAACTAGTGATTTGACCACAAAATTTGGTGACATTCTCACAGATAGTTTATCATGATGGAGTACTGTCACCCCATTGTTTGTTGAAAACTATAGAGAACGACAATACTCTTTAAAAAAGAGTGCCAAACAAAATACACGTAAATATAGCATAGCAATGTATACCGCATCCGGGTCACCCTATCCCACGAAACGTGCGTTAACACTGAGTTTGCGAGGTCCGGGACTTCTTTTGAAATGTCTTGACCCGCACCGAAAAAGATATTTAGAGCTTTGCTAAAACAAACAAGTTCCTGATTGGTCAACGAGTTTACCGGGACACATTGTCGTGACAGACGTCCGGTTACTGCGGAATTTCAGAAGTGGTTGAAGCCACACAAAATAGTAAACGATTTTGGCTGAAGGGAAAGTCCCAAGTGACCATTCACAGGGATTCAGATTTGATGAAGATCCGTGTATCGTCATTTGGCGGAACTTCTGAGTTCTGGAGATGACTAAAAGTGAAGCATTGAAAGCTGTGGAATGTATGATGTGGTGGAAAATTTACGGTGAACTTTCAGTTTCAATTAATCCTTTGTGGAACAAGCTAGTGGTCGATTGGACATTTTAGATAACTGAATAGTAGACCTGAAAATCAGATCCAATGTATAGGCCCTAACACAAAAACAGAGAAGTTGCAAAATTTAATGTATTTCGATCATTTGATTGAAATTCACAACAAAATTTTCGCTTGATAAACTCAGGTGGCACTATATTTAGCTTGTTTCTACCTTGCGTTCTCTCAACCGTCGGCTCCTTGATTTTTTATTTAATATTAACAAACTTGTTGTCTATTCCTGCTGTTATTTCTGTGAGATTGCACTGTCATCCAATAGTTATTTTAATTTTCCTAACACCGAACATAGACCACACCCTTTCCTCTGCGGTCGGGGCAGGGGATGTCGTCTGAAGACGCGCATTGTTTCATCATTGAGCTATGGTTTTGTTGACCAACGGTGAAGGAAGGCCATCGATAAGTTCTTAATAATGTGTTTCCTGACGTTTTTAGAATTGCATCGCGTCCTTCAAAAATTCAATTATACGGACCTTAACCAGCCGTAGTTCTATTGTATTTAAATGATCGTTTTCGAAAAATGTTCATGCAGACGAACCACCACCAGAATCGCTAAAATAACATGTCACATGCAATCTGTGACTGGCATATTGAATAAGTTTGTGGCGGAAAATCTGCAAGCACCGTCTTCTGCTTAAGCAGCTCTATGAAATTGAGCCTTGCGCCTATGTTGCCCAGAAAATTAGAAGAACAAAATCAATTAACTCCTCCCTCAAAAACTTATTTTACTGGTTTTATGTTTTGCGTCCGGCGGCTCAGTGGAACCCTGATGACCCGGAACCCAAACCGTGACCTCCCCCTTTCCCACTCCTGTTATGAGACACGGAATGCCGGAACCCTTGTGCGATGTTTGGGTTTTATAATTGTGTTGGATGACGACGACGTCCCCCTCCGCCCCGCTGGTTTCGCCACCGACGTCGTTTAACGTATCGTCCAAAAATTTCAATTTTGAACCGAGTATAAGTTCAAACCCTATTTTAGATTACATGTGATTGATTGGTAATTACTGATATGGGGCGGTTTCATAGGCCTATCAACTATATGCGCCTAGACCCCCCCAAAAAAAATAAAAAATAAACCACAAAGAAACAAAACTAAATCGAAACTCACAAAACTCAAAAATTTGTGGCTGTTGGAGGTGATGCAACAACAGACCCCCCCCCCCCCCCCGCCCGCCCGCCCTACCCGTTTTCAACCCAAACTGAGACCACTTGCAAGCCTAAAAATGTATTACTATTAGTATTAGTCTATTTTTCTGGTTGCAAAATAATGACATCAACTAGCTACACCAGGCAGAGCACTAGGCCAAAAAGCATTGTTCAAGTTCATCTGCGACTGGTTGTCAAAATACATTAGCCATGAATACTTTCATTTCGCAGCGCAGCAAATATGCCTAAATTTCATCATACTTTTATGTCCTATTTCATTTCCACTCTAATGGTCATGGGCGTTAACAATCCACAAGTCGTATTGCGTTATTTTTATTTCAGTCTTCATAATACATGTACAATATAATACATGTACAACAGAGGTAGTATTAGGCCCTTCTGTGCTCAGTGGACCGTTTCAGTGCATATTGTGTCCAGCATAGCTTTCCCTCACACGCGTTCAGTTGCATTTAACTCCCCCATTATGCAACGGCCATGACTCCCAAGATATTTCGCAACTGGAGTCTTATTATTGTAAACAGCAACCGCTACCTTTCGATTGACTTTACAGTGTGAAGTAGATTTCGTAATAATTAATGAACTACTTTAATACTACAAATAAAGCATTAAACCCCTGTCCAGACCGCCGTTTGGTTCAAATTGCATTATTTTAAAGGGATTGTATAAAATAAGTAACCAACTTGCAAAACACAAAAGTTCAATTGAAGTCGTTTTATTTTAGTACATAAAGAGTTGGCAAAATGCCCCATCACTCGAAGGTACGTCAAAATTTACAATTATCATACATAATATTTTCTTTAAAATTGTGACTAGATAATTTGATTGATATCGACTTCCATTTTTTTTATATTCTAAATCTTAAAAGTGTGAAGGCAATTTCAAAGTGAATTCTTAAACCATGTTTTACTATTTTGTTTAATCAAATGATTTGGGTCAAGTGTTTTTTACTGTGACAAAAAGCTCTAAAAAGGCAAACTGAGTTTATGATTTATCTAGTTTAGTGTTTTCAAAATCTTGTCAACACAGCTAGGCACGTTCAGAAATCACTGTTCAGTTTACATTCAGAGAAATATATCCTAGACCAAAAGAGAATAGTATCGCTCGTAAAAGTGACAAAATATCCAAAAGAAATTGTTTCATTCTCAGTGATCATGGTTGATTGCAACATACTAAAACCAACTTGTCGTGGTAAGAAGAGTAACATCATTAGTTACATCAAACAGAATGTTCAGCTTTAAGGCCCTGTGACCGTTTTATATTTTTGTTAAAGATAATATATATATATTTTTTTTTTACAAAAGTATAAACAATGTCAGACTCTCAAAAAAAGTTATCACTGAATTAGAAATATTTCAATAATTGTTGTTTCCTTTCACTCATTGATTTTTTTTCCCAAGTGCAAAATCTGCAAAATGAAGAAAATATTTGGCTGCAAGACTTCCCCGGAAGCATGTGCATTCTTTCATTTTTTTTTTGACATAATAATATTAACAGAAGGCAAGTGTGCATCACAAAGTTGACCTTCGCAAACACATAAATTATAATTCAAAATTTTAAATACATCAGAGTTGTAACCATCATTTAACTACAATAATTGTTTGAGAAATTGCAAGTTTTTTGTTGTCTGCTAGTGCTACCATTTTGTTAGCAGTCCCAACAGAATTTGTAGTCCAACAAAAATATATCATGATGTACAAAACTCCGAGTCGATCAATTGCACCTAGTAGTATGTCTCATTGTTCTTCCAAGACGAATACAGTTTTTTCTATATTAGATATGATGACTTGGGTTGTTTGAAGCATGACTGATAGTCGCCAAGTTCTTCTTGGTATTTACCAGTGAGTTTCTTGCTGACGTCTGTGAGTTGTTGGAGTACTCCAAACAGTCCGAGTAAATGTTCTCTGAAGGCCCGAGCGGTGGCCGCCTCGAGGGTCCGACTCCGGTTGTCTGCCCCGATCAGAGAAGGGATTTCCTCGTCCTCCTCTGTCTCTGAACTTGGGGTTGGTCCACGGATTAGCTCAGACTTGACGGCTTTCAACATAGCGTAGCAAGTGTGCAGGTTAACCGAGTCTTGGTTACAGGTTGAAGGTATGACGGATAAGTCTTTTTCAGGGCGTGAGGTCGTGGTGGAGGTTTCTGGAAGTGCAACTGTGCTTGGTTCTACCTGCATGTCCATGAGGAGGCTTGGGATGAGAACCGTCTCGTCCATCTCATTGACGGAATCGATGAATCCCTTCATCACGCCCAAGATGGACTGATTCGATCGACTAGTCGACATTCTCTCGTTGTCTGCAAGGCTCAATTCCATTTTGAAGTAGTTGGTGCCGCTTGTTTAGGCTACTCTCAATGCAGACAGTATTGTATGTGTTTGCAGAATTGCAATGCACTTCAAGTTTCAACTTCGAATGATTTTTTTAATGCAATCACTTCGTTGATGTCCAGATGGTGGAAGTAGAAACTGCTCAAGCAACGTTCAGTCTGTAACGTTACTTCTCAACGAGTCCAAGGGTGTATGTTCTCTCTTGAAATTGTAGGAATTCTGAATACCACTCTTCGTGATTTGAACACTTTATACTCTACTCCCTCCGGTCCGGGATTTACTTTGAAGGTTTTGCAATCGTGTGACAGGGTTCACCTTTTGTTTGTTTTTATGTACGCATTGTACACACACTATACTAAACCGGAATCCCATTCAGCACCCACCACCCCGAGCTAGCAAGAAACCGTTCAGTGCATGCTTGCATGTGTACATCTATGTACATGTAGTACATTTACCATGTATATAATGTACCATGTATATAATGTACCATGTATATAATGTACATGCACAAGTCAGCTGGATTTTTCATGGTGTGTCCTCTCTCTGGATCGCCTGTTCAGTGACGTCACGTTCAGCAACATGTAAATGAGCGATCACGCAACCTAGGTAGTATCTGATTGGCTGCTTGGCAGAGAAGCCCCGAAGAGTTTTACATTTTAAATGTAATTAGCATAATAGCACGCGCAGGGAGGAATAGCGTGATCGCTGGGCATGGTGTGTTGTGTACGGATGGATTGAGTTGACGGGCGCACACGGCGGTTAGAAATAGTGTGATTCATAATGCATGTAATGAATGCTTTCTTAAAAATCCATTGTAATTGTTTATTCTCCCTTCACGATTGTGTTGTTTTGACGATAACACCCCCTCCCTTTGGATGAATGCGTCGACGTGACAAGGAGGGTATATTATTCATTATGAGCTTTAACTTGTTTATTGGTCTTGCCATAGGTCTCCCCCCCCCCCCCCCCATATCGTCGTAGACATGATGTAATCTCGTGGCTGATCAAGGAATGGTCTCTGTTTTCAGAATGTCCGGGAAACAAATAATTATTCAAAAACGTAATCATTTTCAAGGTAGAAAGTTCACACCTTCCGAGCTAAGGGGGAGGACGACGTACCTGGAACTTGGGTCAACAAACTTTTGTTCGTTTTTTGTTTTTTTTAAGGGCGGGGGGGGGGGGGGCGGGCATGGCGTCACCCCATGAGGGAATTCCCTGCATCTTTAATTATTATATTGAAGTCTATAGTAATAATAATTTAAAGAAATGCACGGTTTATAGCTTTATGCTATTTATTATGATGATCGTGTTGAATTGTTTTCTGGGTTTTTTCTTCAATTCTTTTATTTTTTATTTACTTTTTTGCCACGACAGTGCAATCAGCTGGCCCATATGCTACTGTCGGGCCTAAACAAAATTATAAGGATCCGTACAACATTCATGTCTTCTATATTGCAACTAAAAAATACAATTATAGAAGTCCAGAACATAAAAGCAGTGAATTTAATTGACCTCAAATCCATTTAGTTAATACACTGTGCAAGTCTCGCGCGTATCCGAACGAGAAAACACGTCAAACGAAGAAAAATTTTATTTCTGAAATCAAATCTTTGTTTTAAATTATATCTCATGACAAAATCTGAACAACAAAAATAAATCATTACAATTTTATGAAATTAGTTTTAGCTTTTTAAAAAATACGCCAAAGTGTGTTAATTATTATTAAAAACAAATTAAAACTCTGGGACAAGGATGCTTTTTTGAAACGGGTTTTAAATTGACCCGTATCGCAGTTTAAAGAGGAATGCCGACGCCTCAACACCATAGACTGCAATGAAAAGGGTTAATTCGCTTTGCAATTACAGCATCTGGCGATTATAATCGCGCATCCAAAACAAGCTTTTACATAAGTTTTATCTGATCGGAGGTGAGCACAAAATTCTTAATTTTTTGCAATAACCGGAAGCTGAGGTCAAGTTTAATTCTCGGGTTTTCTTGTTATATTGTTGAATTGGTTTTACTTTCATATTTTGTTATCACTTAGTATTACATTCCCAACAACATGTATAATTTTCTAGTTCATAAACTACGTTAAACTAAAATAATTGACGAAACAAAATCTCGCCCACGTAAAACTCCATAAATGGTTGGGACCACTATGGTCCCGGAAGTTCGAATGCGCGCGAGACTTGCACAGTCTATATCTTTGGCGTGTCGTGGCCGAGCGGTCTAGGTCACCGGACCTAAGCTCTGGTGTTTTCAGCAGCAGAGTGTGGGTTCGATACCCGGTCATGACACTTGTGCCCCTGAGCAAGGCACTTAACCATAATTGCTTCGAAAAAGTTGGGAAGGTAGTGCATTCTGCTCTACCAGACAGGCTCCTAGTGGATGATACCCATGCCTACATCCTTAAGGACTGTGAAGGGGGTAACCCTGTTTCAGCCCCAGGAGTAGGAGGCAACGTGTCCCTGGTTTCAATTGATTTGGGTCGATAGCCCAAATCAGTTATGTGTAGCCCTCACCTTGAGTGGCCGTCCGTGGCCTTGTGAGTTGGGCGATATCTCATAAAAAAAAAAAAAAAAATAAAAAAATACCACGACTCAGGCCGGAATACTTCGAGTGCCGAGAAACGTATGCACCCGGCATCCCTGCCTCAGAGGGTTTGTCTTATCTTCCTCGTTATGGATTTGAGTGAGGCTGAACACTTCCGATTTATACTGAAGAAAATTTTATTTGTTGCTTTTACATCGGGGCTCAAGTTAGGCCGAGGCCTACATTATTTTTGAAAATAGTAAAAATAAGCGTTCAAGAGCATTCACGAAAAGTGTCAGCATTCTCAAAATAAGTGTAATTTAGCGTATTTAGAAGGTTTTAATTGGCGCTCCTATAGTTGGGGGACAAATGAGGTGCCAAGACGGTGTTGTGATGTGCCCTGTTCTTGCAATTATATATGAACCGAAGCAGCACACACAATTTGGTTAGAAAAAGACGCCATAATTGTTGGTGCATGGTTGTTGTTGTTGTTGTTGTTGTTGTTGTACCTTCATCCATGAAGGAAGGAATAGAGGCCCATCTAAACAACTTTTGACCTAATTATTGCAGACTGAACGAATTCCGTGAAAGGGCGGCAATGCACCAATAGGTGGCGCCATTTCATTATGAGATCAGCTTTCTTCTTCATCTATCTCATCATGCATGCGGGGATTTCCCCTTGGCATCCTGGATTGACTCATCATCATCCGCGCGCAGGCTCGGAGAGGTTGCCGCCATCTTGGGGAGCTCATGCCATAACTTTGTTGTGCATTATAATTGGCTTTCATTTATGTTGACGGAACAATGCAGATTTGTGAGGGCACCAAGCGCGGATTGCAGTAGTTTCATATCGTTAGTGTAACTTATCATGAAAAGAAGGTAAATGCCGCTTGCACGATCTTGTTGCATGAAGAAAGCATGAGAGTGAAGTTTAGTAGGCTTCTCTATAAATGTATAGATCCAGTCCTGCAACGGCCTGCGAAGTTTCGTTTTTATTTCATTTATTCTGGTTGTGAATCAGCAGTCTCAGAAAAGTGAACTATACTAGCCAATGGGTACAGAAAACAAGGAAGAATGCATCAGTTTTAGATGTGAGAAGAAAACCCAAAATAAATATTCCAGGGAAAATCGAATGGGATTCGAACCGGGGTCCTAGGAAGGCGAGGAAAGACACGCCAATCGACCACCCAAGTTGACCCGGACTCTTCAATCAGAGTTGTCAAAGATTCAGGTCAAGTCCAGACCTGATGGGCATAATTACGCACAGAAGTTGCTTATAGGCACAGACAATCTTTCCCGTTATAGAAATAAGGGTAATATGATCTCCTTGTTGCTCTATAATTATGTCAACCGTTATACCGGTCGTTTGTAATTCAGTTTGGACTGGTTTCCTGCTATTTTTCGCTTAGCAGATTTGTTTTGCAACAAGCACAGTTTAAACAAACTTTTAATGAAACAATACGGTGTCCTTACCGGTGAGATGGAATTATTTACCCATTATCAGAACTGGGGAACGTTTTGAAGTTGAGGACTCAACGATGTAGCTGATCTCCTGATCTCAGGTATAGTCGGACCCCGTTGAGTTGGGAGACGAGTTTTTCAGTGCGACTCTAGCCATTGAAAGTGGGTCTTCCTGATTGGGTGGTGGGGGGGGGGGGGGGGGGGGGGGGGGGGGGTCTGGCTTAATGTGGCTCATGGGAGGTGAACCTATACTGCTTGAAGATGACTGGCACTACACTAGTTTGGACTCCATTTGGCAAGTTGTTCATTCAAATGGCGGGAGATGACCGACTGTTTCGACTCCAGCTTATGTAATTCTTCCTCTGATGACAGCGGCAGTCAGTGTGTGGACTAACGGGACGAAATGAGCAAAATTAAAAAATATAAAGATGAAGAAAGATGCAGCATTGGACCATGTCAAAATGTGGGAAAAGGAGGGCAGTATTTATTTTGTGGAGAAAAGACACAATTTTAACAAGGCATATCTGTTGAAGAAAAGAGAAAAGAAAGACTTAAAAAAAACATTACTCAATTCGATCGTCTTAGATGTTCAGACCCGTTGGGTTGAACCATGGAGGAACTCCCCCTACTTCGATCAGACAAACAGAGTCTATCCGCCCTGTAAAATCTCGTCAGAGAATTAGTGATTAAATAGATTGAAGCATGTAATTAAGTGATGTCCTACAGACATGTGATGACAACATTTTACGGAAAAAAATTTCACTAGATCGGCTCAGTAGATTGCATTTCGTCCCCAATCACAAATCATCAAGCCACTAATTTCAACTGCCTGATATTGCTTCGAGTTAATTCATTAAATGAAAAGACATCAAACTTTCAAAGTCACGGTATATTCACTCCTGTGAAAGTCACGTTTGGCATCTTCAAAACTTTCAAAGGACTTTTTATGCATGTTGTGCACATCTACCAAGTGGTTGCAAAAACGATCAGAGTAGCTTGGAAAGAATTATTAGATGATCTCCAAGCTATTGGTGGCGCTATTTCATTACCACGGACACGGATTGTGTTGTGCGTGTGTGTTGTCAATTCACGGTGACATTGCATTCGTTGCTGCACGGTTGAAAATTTCCCTGATTGCATGCAACGGGAATTCCCCCGCACTAGATCTACAGAGATTTTGAAGCCACACTAAAAACGTCATGAGTCTATCCTACGCAATCGGGTCGAGAACTCATGCCCAGCCGCAGAGGAAAGGAAAAAACCCAGTGACAAAGACAACTACTGCGGCAACCGGCGGAACTAAAACTAAATTAACCACAACTGTAAACACACCTCCGAAACCCAGGGTTGTCACCCTAGGATCCTTGAAACAGACGTCGACGAGTAGAGTAAGAGGCAAAAAGGCAGCTAAAAAAATTAACGTCAGGACTCCAAAGAAAACAGCAACACAGCCTGCAGTGAGAACTAACACATCCAAAATGTGGGACGACCATGACGATTTAAATGCAACTGGCAGGAATTCTAT
Organism: Leptasterias polaris; assembly: GCA_037783415.1. Lineage (NCBI taxonomy): Eukaryota > Metazoa > Echinodermata > Asteroidea > Forcipulatida > Asteriidae > Leptasterias > Leptasterias polaris. Next base: position 989,177 of record JAZGTN010000152.1, on the reverse strand, counting down.
GTCGGTGCAAGGGGACAGAAATACCAGCAGCAGTGGTTATGCTTCAAACATTCCTCCTGCAACTAGGAGCAGAATGACTGATGATGGGATGCTGACCCCTGGGCAGCCAAATCCTGACGAAGAACGACGAGACGCCTATAACCCGTGTGTTTTTAATTTTAGCTTTTAAACTGTTTTACTGGAAAAGTTCTGCATCCGATTACCACTTTTCGAGGGATTTTTTATATATTTTTTGTTTTATAGATATTGGACATTCCCCCCTTTTAAATTCCTCTTGAGAAATTTGTAGCTGAAACGGTAAATTTTGATCTTTAAAGGCCCTGTACACTATTGGTAAAATCGAAAAACACAAATGTTCACAGATTCACACATAACTTACATGATTTAAAGTAAGTAATGGTAGAAAGGGTTCCTTAAAATATTTCTGCCTAAAATGCTATCGTTTCTGAGAAATGAGTAAAACAATAGTTTTTATCGCGCGCGATAATAAACTCGATGTTTGAAAAACAGAAAACACATAAGGTCTCTTTTCACTATTTCTCGTGACCTCGATGACCAATTGAGCTGAAATTTTCACAGGTTTGTTATTTCATGTATATGGTGAATCACACAAAACATGAACTTTGTTTGCGACTGTTTTGTCAGCTCTACCAATCCTGTATAATACCTTTAAGAAGGAAAATATAAATGCACATTTCATCGTGCGGACAGAACGTCAAGTACACTAAAAAAAACATCATAGACCCCAAAAAGGGTTTGTTTTTTCATGATTTTGACACTTTGTAATAGTTCAAAGTGCCTGTGCCTCTCTGCATACACTGTCAACCCTTCCTTCTGGACAGGAAAGGATATAGTTTGATCTAAATTAAGTGAGATAAAGTGGTGGCTAGATGCAGAATGTTAGCCGTTTTATTATTAATGACAAATTTTGCAATCGCGATTGTGTAGAGTTTGAAAACATAGTAAGAATTAATTTAAATAATATTTACAACAGTACAATTCATAATTTTAATATTGAAATTAATGTAATTGTTTATCTTTGTTTGACATTCCCCTCCCACACCTACCTGTACTAAACGTTTCTGCGGGCTAGTAAATACACAGTTTAGCGACCCACTGGGCTGACTTCATCCAATCTCAAATTGTTTTTGTTTCCTGTACAGTAATGGTGGGTACACACTTGTTACACCAAACCCAAAGAAGAGAGAAAAACTACAAAATGGTGAGTTTGATTGATTTAGTGATAGTTTTTTTCCACTCGCATCGCTACTGTATTTAAGAATTTGACATAATTCTTTGAAACAAATATTTGAAGTAAATTCAAATTTATTATAATTAAAACAAAAAATATATTTAACTTGACAGAAAGTGTGCTTGACAAAGCTGTCATGAGGGAATCATTATTAAAGGCACGGTACACTTTTAGTAATTACTCTACGAGTCAATGACCATAAAAATTTACTTGGTAACCAGCACTGGAGAGCTGTTGATATTATAAAACATTGTGAGAAACGACTCCCTTTGAGGTAGTGTAGTTTCAGAGAGAGAGGTAATTTTCACCCCCAAAATTTGAATCTGTCGGGCATCTGAAAGCACACTATTCTATGCAACAAGGATGTTTTTTCTTTCATTATTTTCTTACAACTTTGATGACCAATTGAGCCAAAATTTTCACATGTCTGAATTGTTTTATGCATGGGAAAAACCAAGTGAGGATACTGGTCTTTGACAATTACTATAACCTGCTTGTAGGTGTAACTAAGCTTGGTGTTGAAAACAGTGATAGATTAAAACTAATGTAACACTTAAAATGTGTGTCACTAAATAGTATTGTAGGCTGGCCGACAAAGCATATAAATGAAACTCCGATAAACTCTTATCTTTGGGCTTGAATACAGAAGACGATTTATTATCACTTTATGGCTTTACAAAGATGTGTATCAGACGAGAAGTAGCACTGTAGCAGGAAACAGTCAGTCCGCAGCGCCCGCGTTAATGAGGTCAAATCCCGGATTTTCTTTGCACAGAGAAAACCACAGCGAGCGCGCGAGAAACGTTCGTGAAAGAACGAGACTTCGACCGGCCTGTGTTTATCACACCATAACGCACTGTACGTGTAGTGTGTGTCCAAGATGGCGTGATGTGAGTCTGAATCGTGAAATCTCCTTTCTAATGATGTAAGTTTTGACTATTTTTGATGGAATTTACCTAACTTTAATCACTGTCAAACAAAGAGTAATTTCTCAGGATTATTTTGAGGTGGTACAGTACTTTTTGCGCCCTGACTGGACTACAAAAAATTGTCGGGAAAAACTTAAGATTCGGGTAGATGAATGCCCATGCTGTCTTTTGGTATGTGTTTTTCTATGTGGGAGAGTTCGTGCATGTCTCTAGCAGGGAAAGTAATCTGTGCGATTTCGCCATTTTTTGATTTTGTCTGTCGAGTTTACGACGACGTCCTGTGGGTTGTGTGTGCGTTGTAAAACCATGTGATACAACGACATGGCCAATATATATATGCAAAAGGCTGTAATTACGACACTAAGTATCTGTCAGATAGCTACATAATTTTTAGTATCCACTACACAGTTTAACTTTGTAATCGTATTTATTCATTTTAATTTTATTAGAATATAAAATAACTACAAATGCACTTAGATAGAAATTTATGGGAAATAAGTTAAAGTAAATTAATAATAATTAATAGCCATTTTTGTGAAAGCTACAGCTTATTTTTGGGGGGTTCTATACATTGATTCCTCTCTGAAGACTGAATTGAAGTTGATTTAAGTATTAACAAACTCAATGGCTTTTGTTCTTTTTTAGAAGAATTGACAATTATTGACATGATTAATTAACCTTGCTATAACTAAAGCACCTCTATGCTAAAATAAAAATAAAAAACCACACACAAAAGAACACCGTATTAAGTAGTGCAGTTTTTTACATTGATTAATTTTTTCCCCATGTACGTATGAAATTCAACCATGTTTAGATTCTGCAAAAATATTTATTTATTAAAAATGGACATTTGTTTTTAGTATTAAATTCATTCCAATCCTGAACCCCAGCCTTGAAACCAACACAAATCAATCATCAATTTTAGTTTTCACATTTTCGTAATACAATTTTCAATTGTGTCGGACTATGAAAATGTTGTTTCCATGAGTTTTTGGAAAATATTTGTCCTGAAGATTGGTATTTATGGAAACAAGTTACAATAATCGTACCCCTCCATCATCTTGACGGAATTGTATCCCCCCATCCTCCCGACGGCATGAAGAGTTACGATTATCGTAACTAAGATGGAAACATGTTCGGAAAGTTTTTTTAACAATCGCTCTTGTGCTTTTCTTTATTTGCAGGTTTCAACAGCCAACCCCGTCACGGCCACCGACTCGATAAAGGCCCCTCATCAGCTCGGCCAATTCAGCCAGATTACGGAAATACACACTCGATCTCTCTTCAACAGTTGGTACTTTGCAACCAGCCCCATACCAAGTCTGGTTATGTCTGTGCAAATTGGTTTTGCTTTGCCTTTCATTGTTTGCTAATGAATACGAGAACTAAAAAAGAATCATGAAGGAAGTTATAAACACAAAACACACACACCTAAACATGATGGTTTTCAAATCCTGAAACCTTTATTCTTTTTTAGGCCCTTAAAAGATGACATTTAAATTCAAAGTATGCACATGTAGTGTATTATTCCAAGATTTGTCAGTTAAATAAGCCATGCACAAAAACACTTTAGCCTTAGAAACAAATGATGACAATGATTTTTTATTTTGTATACTGACTTACCTGAGAGTTGTTATATGAAAGTTGCTGAAGCAGCAGAACAATTGATTTATTGCATATAGATTACCTAATGTATTTGTATTTACTGTATGTTTTTTTTGCATATTATTTGGTTGACAATAAATTTCTGTTTTAAAATTGAAATATGAAATAAGTGTACTTGTGAATATTTTTTGTTGATTTCTGTTTTAATGGACATTATAATTTGGGTTTTTTATGACCTTATAGGCATTATAAGGGTTTCGAGATAAAGTTTACTTGAAAATATGGGGTCAGTAGGTTTTCTGTTGCTAATAAAAAGCTATTAAAAACGTAGTAAAGAGATCGCGATTAATCCAGTACATAATGTACTGTGATTGTACATGTACATCCGGGCCAGTTCACACAGCCCGTCTCGACCAATCAGAATGCAGGAATTACATGTGCGATCATGGCGGCTTTTTATGGGATGACATTTTGGAATACCGTCAGCATTTTTTGCGCCCTGACTGGACTACACAAAATTATGACAGAAACTAACTATTTTCTGACAGAGTATGACATTTTCTATTCATCCATGTAAGTATTGGCGTGTGGGAGAATGTGTAAGAGAGAAATATTGTGATGTAATTGTGTTCGTTTTGTTTCGTTTTGAAGCAAAATTTGACGATCAAAATACACCACTAAAATGTCAGTGAAGTAAATTATTTTCAAAGCAAAATGGATGATACACTCCTAATCTTAGCAATTGTGTGAACATTTTTGTGAATTAGCACCTAAAAACTGAGAAACAACACGAATTCCACGAACAGTTCCAGCTCATTAAATATTCAAAGAGAGGTCACGCACGTCCGAGCCATGCATACAGCGCAAAGAAAAGGAACGGATTTTGTGTGCGCTGCGCGGACTGACTGGAAAAGATAGAAGAAAACTGGATCGGGCCACAGTGCGAGATTTTACTGGGCTAACCAGGAGGGTGTCCAGAACAGAGAAGAATGAACTAAAGATGGGACATAAGGGCATTTGATAATAAAGTTGTGGGGACAGACTAGGTGGGCATTAAGGTCGTAAATTTATCAAGTCCCAGACAGCCAGTCTGGACACTGGTGTCTGGGTGAGCATTGGATTAATTAGGATGGTGCTTGTGAGATTGGGGGAAGTGCCTGATGGGGTAAAACCAAATTACTAGCAAATTACACTAACAAAATATCCCACTAATTAGCAATGCTGTATCCTAATATTAGACAAGAAAAATCCAGGGTAAGGCACTTTTATGCCTTCTCACTAGTCAGAAACAAAATATAATAGGATACAATTTTGTCTTTGTAATATTACATTTGTTTGGATGGAAGACTTATTTGTTTATTTGCAACATAAACAATTTTACAAAGTTATCTGTCTTTGCCAATGTCTGTGGATAATCTTTCTTCCAGGCGCAAGTCAAGAATTGGAGAGACTGGCGGCATACCAAGAGAAGAAGAAAGTTAGTCATGTCTCCATCACACCAGGGCGTGTTGGTGAGTAATGTAGCTATTAATATTAAATATTTAGCTGAGTTATGTTTGATTTTCTTGATTCAATTTGAATCAACTCCGCCTTTGACTTCCTGGAACAATTGGTGTCCCTTGTATGAGTCAAGAGTCAACTACATCTAAGGCAGTGTACATTTTTGGTAATTACTCTACAAGTTAATGACAATAAACACTTACTTGTTTTAACAAAGTGTTTATGGTCATTAACTTGTTAAAACAATCACTGAAGAGCTGTTGATTGCATGAACCATTTCTCAGATTTCAGAGGGTCGGTGTCTGGTCGCGAATGCTGCAGCCAGAGATGCAGTTGGTACCCGCTGTTGCACCTCTCTCTATAATAATAATAGTGGCTTCTTATATAGCGCTCATATCCGTCACTCAGTGACGCTCAAGGCGCTTCAATAGTCAGTATTTTCCTGCAAAGTATGTAGAGCTACGTTTTGAAGTATGAGACCTATTCTTTTACAACCATGTAATGGTTTACAAGGTGCTGTGGCGCAATATAATAATAATAATAGTGAACATTTATAACGCGCCATGTCTGTCAGACTTGAAACTCCTGGTGCGTTTGAGAGAAGGCCAGAAATAGTATGAACTAAAACATCAAACCAATTAAGTTAGGAACTACGGAAAAGGTGGGTTAATTGAATTTTAAATTTTGCACATGAGGTTTCTTTTCTGTTATGCAGCCAATCAAACCAGGAACACAGAGGCGAACCCCTTCTCTTAACGATAAGTGCACTGGGTTCTTTTATGTGCATTCACAACACACGGGACCAACGGCTTTACGTCCCATCCGAAGGACAAAGCAATAATGGTCAAGTTTCTTGCTTAAGGACACAAGTGTCATGACCAGGACACGAACCAACCCTCTGCTGAACAGAAACACCAGAGCTTGAGTCCGGTGCTCCTATCCGCTCGGCCACGACACGCCAAATGTGCATGGATTCAACGCTCTTATGAAAATACCGTGACAGTTTGTTGCTGTTAACTCAGCAAGTAGACACTGTATTCAGCTGAAACTTTCACATGTTGACAAAAAAACGTGATCTGTAACCCTACCTACCTTTAAGCTTTTATAAAGAGAATGACAAATGTTTATGAAAAATATATTTAACAAGTATATTTTCACATATTCTTTTGTCTGGATTAATTTATTATTAATTTTGTTGTGGTATCAGGAGGTTCCAAGATGTCAGAGGAAGAGGTCCGCCGGCGACAGCTTAGAGAACAAGAAAAAAAGAAATTTGATAATATTGTAAGTTAAAGGCAACGTATACCTTTGGTTTTTGGAATCGTTAGATCGTTTTAATTCTATAGGCCTATAATTGTAGATATTTACAATAAAACTAACCTGTGAAATTTTATTTCAAAAGGTGGTTCCGTTTTTGATACCTTGCGGAAAATCCGAGAAACATTTCATGCAGAAACATTTCTCAGATTGACATGTTTTTTAATTCCGCTCTCTAAAACCAACTTCATGAGAAGGGCTTTGTTTCTCAAAATATTATACATTATGCACCCAAATGTTCTCTGAAATGTGTGCATTCCCAGAACTACGTATACAATGTAGAATTATCTGATATGTCTGCTGCCACCTAGTGTCAAGAAGTCTCCAATTTTGATAGATACCGATGATGGTATTTTGACATGTACCCAGTGTGGGTACCGGGGCAGTATACTCCTAAGGAGGATGGTTTCAGGAATTCCTTGACCTAGAAAAAATTATACTTCATAAATATAATAAAATAAGTGCATCTCTATAGGGTTTTTGTTTTTAAATGTTACTCTGTAAGCGCCATGGAGCATTGTTTTCGATGGATTTGGCGCTATATAATTTTTTTACTATTATTATTATTATTATTATCTCTTTAACATTCATGTTATCAGAAAAAGAGACAACAGTGGGCTGACGAGAAGAAGGCACGAGAAGACAAGGAATTCAATGACAAGAAGGCCAGAGCTCGAGAACAGGTGAGAACACATTGAAGGTCAAAGTTTATGTTTGCAGTAAATTGTTTCTCTTCACAAAATGTATAAGTTGCTTCTTAAAAGTCATCATTTGCTGCTCAACATTAGCTTTTAGTGTGCCCGGAAAAAGGACGTAATAAAAAAAAATCTGGAAATAGGGCTTATAATCTCTCAAGAAAACTGGGAGTGATCGGTTTTCTGTCATTCAGAAGTTATTATTTATAAGCAAGCTAAATTCTGCGTGGGAATGCGAAAACATGTCTTTGGGGTAATTCTCTTAGCAACAAAAATGTAACAATAATGGCATACTTTTTGTCAGGAGCCATTTGGTTGCTTATGACCCACTGTTTCTGGAGGAAGGGTGTAAAGCCTTATGCCTCTTTTCCTTTTAAAGTCTTTTAAAGCCTACACCATGTGGTACATGTAGGTCGGCCCTTGTACTCAGTAAAATGCTCATACTTTTTTCCAAGGAACAAATATCTTGCCTACTTAGGTAGAAGTAAGGAAAGGAATTTTGCTGAAAAAAAAGGAGTGCTCTTTTATTTTAGTCATTTGTACATTGATCTTGTAGTTGTTTATAAGCGAGTCTTCTGTTTTCCTTCAAACCAAACTTTCAAATGATGTTGCATCACTTGGTAACATTTGCCAGTTTCCGGTGAGTTGACCAACCATTTGAAACCATCCAATTGCACTGAGCTAACTCTGTGCAGTATCGTGCACAAATACACATTCACCACATGATGTCGAATAGCACTCAAACTTTCCACCAAGCACTCATGTGATCATCACATTGGAGCGCCAGACTGCAGTAGTGTGTACAGTCACTGTCGTTACATACACACTGTACGAGTGAATGGACCCCTTGCAATGGAAGCGTGCTACGGCTACACGCCACACGTAACATTCAGTCAATGATAGGTTTTCCTTTGACCTCAGCGAGGGTGCTGTCTGAGCTTGTGACATCATGTAGCCCTTTTCACACTACTCTATTCCCCGTGGGCAACCCCGTGGAATAACAGTCGGCCTTTTAACACTATGATCGCTTTACCCCCTGTCTTCCCCCTGTCTGCCCCGGCAAGTGGGCATACCCCGGGGGAATAGCCACTGGAGTAGGGGTAAGTGGTAAACCCCGGGGTATTCTTGAAACATGCAACAGGAACCCTATGTAACAGGGACCTAGGCAGGGATAGTGTGAAACTGCGCCGGGGTAACCGTAGGGTAAAAAATACCCTGGGGCCTCCCCGGGGCTGTATTTCACAGGGGTAAGAGATGCAGTGTGAAAAGGGCTTATATAAAGCTTGGACATCTACTTGCGAGTATGTTTTTAAAATTTGACACAATGTCTGATATTTGGCTACTGAACTTTTATTTTTAGTTTTCGTTCGAAGTGCTATTGCAGAGTGGCACAGTGCATCTATCATTTAAAACCACAGTGGATGATATTAAAGGGTTGGACAGTAGGAGGGTTGACTATGTGTAGATGTATTTACCACATGATGATGATATCAGGGCGGCACAATGCTATTATTCGAAACCACAGCGGAATAAACGGTTGGACAGTAGGATGGTTGACTGTGTACTGTGTAGATGTACATGTATTTACCACATCATGATGATTGCAGGGTGGAACAATGCTATTATTCAAAACCACAGTGGATGAAATTAAACAGTTAGACAGTAGGAGAGTTGACTGTGTACTGTGTAGATGTATCTACCCCATCATGATGATTGCAGGGTGGTTATTAAAACCTCAGTGCATGATATTGATTGGTCGAGCAGTAGGAGGGTTAACAAACCTTGTGCTTGGAGACGCCTGAAGCGTACTTGTCCAAACATTGAGTTGTTTGTAGACCACTGGTTTCTTTTCAGAGCCTCCTAAAAACTTCTTTAAAAAAGAGTGGTGTCACTGCAAACTTTTCCTTGATAAAAAAACAACTCTTGTTTGCAAATTCAGGCCGAAAGGAACAAACGGAGAGAAGAGGAGCGGCAGAGGGACATGACATATGACAGACAACGATGGATGGAGCGTGGTGGACTGGAAAAACTCGAAAGTGAAGAAGCCAAGAGCTCTGTTTCTAAAGATAAAGAGTTTGGTTCTAAAGATGAAGAGTTTGAATGTAACGAAAGCAGTTTGGAGGGATTGACGGATATGTTCCCTTACAAGAGCCCGGGGAAATTGAAGGATATGCTCAAAGCGGCAAAGGGTGATGTGAATAAAGTCATCGATTGGCTTTCTAATTGAGTAAATGCAACAAAAATGATGACCTAAGAAGGCTTCATACAGATCCTATAAAGTCCTTATATTAATAATTTCTGTCTTTGAGAAGCCCTGAAATAGTTCTTGAAATTGATGTCTTAATGGCCTTGAATTTTGATGTTCCCGTCAAGGGAACTCGACAAACTCCCACAAGGGGATATAAACACCAAGCCGGCAATAGCCAATCTCTCTCATACAAACATTGGTTTAACGTCTATGATTATGAATTGCATTGTAAATCAAGAAATTGTGATTCAGTTACTAGACAACAATACTTATTCTAGTCATTGCAAAGTCGGCGGTTAGCTTGGTAGGACTCAAACCCACAACGTTGTGATTGCAAGTCCTGCAGTCTCAGTAAAGTTTTGGTAAAGTTACAGTAAAATCAGGCATGGTGCTTCAAGGAGGCAATCACCTCTTTACCCCCAAGTCATTGCCCTGGTGCCCCTAGAAATGTGCCGGTAGAAATGTATATTTCCCTCGTAGAGATTTCCTTGGAAAGCAGTCTTGCCCTTAAAGGCAAAGTATACCTTTGGTTTTTGGAAGTGTTTGATTGTTTTATTCCTATATAAATGTTGGTATATACAATAAAACTAACCTGTGAAAATTTCATTTCGAAAGGTGGTCGCATTTTTGAGATATCACTTAAAATGCGGAGCGAATATGTCCACGCAGGAAGAATAATTCCTAATAGGAATACTTAATCTGAGAAGCTTTCTGACAGAAAGTTTCTCAGATTCAAATTTGGGGGTATTAAAACTTACATATTTTTACATAACCACAAAACTTTGAAGCGGAATGCTTCTCAAAATGCTTTTTACTATCGAAAAGGTGCTGTAGGCTTCTAACAAATAGAGTGATAACTAGATATAAGTTTTTGTTGCGAGCACAAAAACAAGGTGTTCGGGAATTTTTTTCCCCCAGGACCAAGCATTTACTACTCAGTATATAGATCTTGAACCTGCACCTTTAAGGTGACGTCATGTCACACTCGATGACGTCATCGTGGTGTGAACAAATTTTGTGGATGTAACATATCCCAACTTGGATAACATGCAAAGTTTCAGAGTCGTTCTGTACTCATAAATCTTGTAAGAACTAGCAGTGGCTCAAATGTAATTGAATTTGGTAAATATGACTATGTTAGAAATGTGTACGATAAGTTTTTATCAAAAGTTAGTGAATTAACAAATTATTCCACAACTACTTTCACAAGAGTTACTTCCTTCCATTGTTTGAACCCAATAGAGTTACCCTTTTCCCGTGCAATTTGGACTTCATGTGTTACATACTGAAGTACCTACTCATATCACGCATAGAACAGAAGCACCACAATGACCTAACTATGTCCCGAGTTTACATTAATCCACTAATCCCAAAATGTCTGTAGCGCCCGCTAGACTTGACTTTTGAATTGCGAGTTTATTTACTTAATTGGTTTTTGGACGGCCATTGGATGGAAGTATAATGTTTCTTGATATGATCGGCTGGTTCCCTTTACTTGTTTTAATAATGATCACATATGAAATAATCGTGTACGATTTGAAAGTGACAAAAATTTGATTCTCAGTACAAATTTAAGCGTCCATAGTCCTGGAGAAATGTGGACAGGATGTATCAGGTTGTGTCTGTATTTACTGTCCATATTTCAGACTATAATGATAAAACCAGTAATAGCGTGTCGATGTTGGAGTGGTCTGGTGCTCTTAACTCAAGTTTTGGGCTCAATTTCCTAGAGCTGCTTTCAAAGCAGACATTTTTTCTTAACAATTTTCTGCTCAGCAGAAAGGAGCAGGACTCCTGTCATAAATTGTGACATGGTAGTTTGGCTGGTAACCTTATTCTGGTAACCTTATTCTGGTAAGCGAAATGTTGTTGCGCTTAGCTGCTTTTTGTGCTTAAGCAGCTCTATGAAATTGGGCCCTGGTGGTGAAGTCATTAGGGTGTGGGTTCGAATCCCGGTCTTGACACCTGTGTCCTTGAGCAAGACACTTAACTTGAATTGCTTTTTTTTACCCAGGAGTAAATGGGTACCTGTGAGGGCAGAGATGGCTCATATGATTGATTTAGCTTGGTGCACTACCTATGGTTTAAGGAATGAAATTAATAGCCCAGTGGCCAGGGATATATTTTTTGAAATTGAAAATTGGAGTGGGTTGGTAAAACCAATTTAAAAAAACACAAAACAAGTTAAATTAAAATCCCTTGATATGGCCTTAATACACATTCATGAAACTGTACAGTTCTTAGGTGAACTAAGCATCCATGTAAAGCATTTATTTGAAAACTTTTGAGAAATGCACAATTTTACAAACATGGTTAAAGTTGCTTAAAAATTGATAATGTCAATGTTAAAATCCATATAGAAAAGAATGGAGAACAGCAGTAACAGTATGTGCACTGCCAACATCGGAATTAAGTTACTTTTATAAGCTACATATAATTTCAGTTAGCCATTGGTTTATTCTTCTGTAAAAAAGGGTTTTCTTCCTCTGATTATTATACAATTTATTTTACAGCAAATGTGAAAGTTGTAAGAATATATCTTGTTAGTATGAAAATTAATCTGTGTTGGTAATTTGATACAATTTTAATGTTTAACTTCTGATCACAACACTGAACCAGGGGGGGGGGGGGGGTACAAACTCTGAGGAGTCTATGACGCAGTGTTAGGATCACATGTCCGCAAGGTCACAGATGCTACATCCTGCTGATGAAGACCGTAGTATCGGTAAAAGTACAGAAATATTTCCTGTGTTGTGATCAAAAGTTAAACATTAAATATTATATCTTGTTTTCAAGATGAAATTGTACGAAACTACAGCAGCATAAAATAATCAGGGTTCTTCCCTAGGGTTTTCAAAAACAGGGGGGAAAAATTCTGGAAGTTTTGCCTGAGCACCCTGATTTGAAATGAGGTTCCCTGAATGTTTTTACTCGGTGCTTATAAATCGTTGGTTGTAAAACCCACTGTACAATCTGGGGCATTCTAAACAGTTTTATTTTGATGTTTTTTGTGAATTTGATTACACCCCCCCATTTTTTTTTAATGACAGGGGAGGGGGGTATCAGCTAGCTATTTGTGTATATTTGCTCGATATGCTAGCTCACATGGGAAGAACCCTGATAGAAATCAATTGTAAGATTATAGGCAACATTTTATTTGAAAGTTATGCTCATTTGCCGTGGCTGCCCTGTTTGAGAGAAGTTATCTCTTCTTAAGACATTCTAATTCGTTTGTTGTAATTCGTTTTTTGTATCTTTAGTTATTTAATCATAATTTGTTCTCGTTTCCTGTAAAGCGCTCTGTTCTTTGTATAGCGCTATACAAATGCTCTGTATTATTATTATTATGCTAAGGCTTTACAGCTAGAAATATTTGAAAAAATTGTGGTTTTGTTTTAACGTTATTACATTGTGCTTCATAGTTTTAGCTAATAAAAAATTATGCAATGCACATGGTAGTTAAAAAACTGTGGAAAGGGTTCTTATTGTCAATTCAAAACAACAAACTAATGCCATGAATAAAACATGAATATTCAGTACTATATTAAAATACATGTTATTTAAATTTATGCAAAAAGTATTCAGTGCATATTATTTATAGTTGATTGATAGTTTTTGCACTTTAAGCACATACAATATTGGCAAGTGTCAAAGACCAGTATCCACACTTGATGTGACCCAACATCAAGACTCTGTACATGAAATAACAAACCTGTGAAAGGATCGGTCTTCGGAGTCATGAGAAAACAGTAAAAAAAAAACATTTCATTCACTGTTTTCAAACATCAGATTTGATCACGTGTTATAAAGACTACATGTAATTGTTTTACTCACTTCCTGAAAATGATGGCATTTTAAGCAAAACTATATGTATTTCAAGGGAATTTTTCCATCGTGACCATCTTTAAGTTATGTGCAAATCTGTTTTCAATCTCACCAATGTTGTACACACCCTTTAAACAAAAACCAAATTCAAAAGCATCAACATTTACTTGATTATTATTATTCTTTAAAAGACTAATATTTTGTCTTGTTTGGTCATCATAAAGCAGTAACGATTATTTTTAGTTCACAAAAACATTCCTTCAAAACAGATTTTCAAATCACATTGACACTGATGCAAAGACACTCTAAAATCATTATGAACATTATTTTAAAACGCAGTATCACAAGTTTGGTTCTAATTATTGAATATGAAGAATATAACAATGGAAAAAACATTTTCCATTAAAACTGTAATTTAATTTGTGTGTGTGGAGGGCATCCAAAGTTGTCATGGTCAAACAAGAGTAGGCAAGAAAGGGGGGGGGGGGGGGTTAAATACCAAAAATGTACTTTTATGTACATGTACAATGTACGTCTTTATATAAATGGTGCTTTACAAAAATTGCATCTGGCAACAGGGAACACACAAACATTGAATAGAAAATAGTTAGGGCAATAACAGTTGGTTATCAGGGTTTGCCCTTAACCTTTTTAGTAACTGGCCTGCAGCTATACTCACTGGCCTCGGGCATGCACAGTCCAATGTAAAATTTGAGCTCTGCTGTTAAAAGCATCGACAACTTTGAGCAAGTTCGAGTGCACACCGTGGTTAAATAAAGGTCAACTATTTTGACCCGAACCCAGGGTGGTTGACCATTGGTCGACTACTGTGGTCGACTATTTGGAACCAGCCTCAGGACCATGGTTTCTTCCGTGGTCCTGATTGCCTCGTTTCGTGCGAACATGTGTAAAGCGCAGAAGGGAACCAGTGACACTATAGCGAAAAGGCGGAAAGAAGGCAAAGGAAATGTTGAATACCGTACCGATGGTTGAGTAGACTTCCAAACAAGTCATTCGAGTGAGTACATCACTGCACATGTACGTTGCTAGTCAGTGGACAATCACAGGTCGACTAAATGTGTGCATTGAACTTGCTCGTTGTACGACCCCAGTTTGTAACAATTTGTTACAACTCTGATTTAATTATACATAAAAACTTCAGGATTGATGTTCAACGAACAAGAAAAAAATTGTGCTTTCTCTTTGTAATGGCAAGAAAATAACCGCTGCAACTTTATTTTAAATGCTTTCTTGAAAATCCATTGTTTGGATTGGGTTGGGTTGGTAAACTTGTGCTTTTTGCTAAAATATTTTACAATGTACAAAAATGTTTAAAACTTTTAATCTTATTTTAAAAAGGACATTAAAAGTTAAAAGTAGCTAAAAAGGGATTCAAAACTAATTCATCCCTGTTTTAAAAATGCGACTTTAAAAAAGAAAGGGCTTAGACTACCAAGCATAACGACCTAAGGTATGCAATACAAATATTTGTTAATGACCTCAGATTTTGACCCAAGCATACTCTTTCTCACAGACTAAATGACAACACAACACACACATTCACACAAGTACTATTTTTAAAAACTAGAAATTACCTCTTGTACAACGCTGAACGCACCTCTGCATTCTTAAATATCTTCATTTCCGCCATTTTGTGAGTCAACTCCTTTGTGTACATTGTGACTGTGGAAATGGCGGACGGGATAGGCGCGTGTAAGTGCCCTGAGCGTCATGAAATGGGTCAATGGGCCTATGATTATTATGTGTTGTGTTGTGTTGTCATTTAACCTGGGAAAGACTCTGCTAAGGATCGCATTACAGGTCTTACACCCGCTTCAGACAGGCGGTCCAGAGTCGCACCGAACCAAGGTACAAGAAAAGTTTGACGTCTGAAACAGTTAGGAGCGACTGGACGCGCTTGAAGCCAAAAGATCAACTGTTGTAGTCATTCAGAACGACTTTGGAGCGTCTTGGTTTCAGACATCGATTTTGTCTTAAGTCGAATCTAATGCAAATTGTTATTTAATGTATTCAGGGACCAATGTCATGGCTCTGCTTATGGCTCATAGGTTTGTGTGCTTTACTGGACGCTGTAAGCACAGAATTCTGTGGTAAGCAGTGCCAAGAAAATGGGCTCTGATCTCCAGCCAATAGATCGATCCATTAAGCCCCGCCTCCTTACGAGTTGACCAATCACAACCGCGAAACCCGATCACCATTAGTGCAAAGATCACCAAACGGCTCAAATGGTGATCAGATTTCGGGTTGTGATTGGTCAATGAGGAATGGGCGTGGCTTAATGGATCGGTGTATTGACATTAAGTTTGCCTGTATGAAACAAAAATTCATTTGGATCATACCAGAGTCGCTTCTATTTGATTCGGCGCAACTCTGGAGTGCCTGTCTTGGAACTGGGTGCTTGTTATTCTACACTGCTTAGGTTACTCCTGCATGTAAATACCAAGTGAAAAGACATACTCACTACCAGCCAGAATGGCTGGCTTGAGGACCTCAGTCAGTCGGATCTTACGGCGATTTTGCGTTTTGTTGGTTATCTTCTTGATGGTGCCGTGGTGTTTCTTTGTGCTGATCATCTGAAAAAGCGCTGGCTCCCCTTCTTGTTCCTTGGGGATGTAACCGGTAATGATAACGATTTCATAGTTCCTCTGAGTCTCGCCGAACTTGTACTTGAAATTCATGTCATGGGTGACCAGCTTTCGGTTGATGACCTGGTCTTCGGTCTCGATGTACGACTTGACCTCTTTTTTGTATGACACTGTCCATGATTGTGGCATTTTTGTGATAGTGCATGGCTGGATGGATCTGTCTACCACTGGGCAAGTGAAACTCATGTAATCAAATTCACTGCTTAGGAAGCTGTCGCTGTCTTTGGTATAGCCGGCTCCCCATGGAGAGTTTGTGTACATGCGGGGCGGGATAGTGTCCGAGGGCTCTTCCTTAACAGTATCATCTGCTTTTTCCTTAAGGTTGGCAGTCTGGGCGCGACTCTTGTACGCATCAAACATGTACCTTATGATCATATCTGGGTATTTTAATCCCAGAGGTGATTTTTCAACTTTTTCCAGCTCTGAGATTGTCATGTGAGAGAATCTGATGTATGGTAGTATCTTTGTGATGGCACACTTCTGGCTGGCGACATGGCGTTTCTCCATAATCCAGGCTGCAACTAGGTTGAAGAGTAACTGCTCATTGCAGATCAGGACGTTGTCGCTTTCGACGATCTTAAGAAGCAGTTCAAGGTTAAGCAGAGCGCGAGAGCTCTCCGACGTCATCAATTTGATGAACTCCATCTGGAGCTTGTTCAGGCAGCGTTGCTCCAACTTCTCGCCAAGATTTCCGATACTGACCAGCCAGGTGACGATGGTATGGGTGTCATCTTGACTGATGATTTGATTGATGAAACGATCGCATTCTTTCTCAAGTTGGATGTGTTGATACTTGTCGGCCAATATCCTCACCTGAAGGATTGAAAAGAAAAGTAAATCAGAGAAAGAACAGACAGAAATTTAGGGTTGAACAAAAACAAATTTACTTGGAGAGTCCCAGTCAAGTCAACCTGCAACCTCCAGATTAACATGCCGGCGCTCTATTAACTGAGCTATCAAGCCCTATGTTGGCGGTCTCCCTATTTTGTCAATATCTTTGTCCGGGTTGCCAGTCAGAAGACATACAACCTTTAACTGCTGTATAGCCAGGGATCACACCGAAGTTTACCATAAAACAAAGCAAGCGACAATATATTGACAAAATCGGGAGGCCGCCAACAAAAGGGCTAGATAGCTCAGATGTTACAGTGCCAGCACATTAGGCTTACTCCGGAGGTCGCAGATTCAAATACCACTTGAGTAAATTTTCTTTGTTCAACCCAGAATTGATTAAAATCTACCTTGTCAGTTTCTCTTTTGGTTTATCACTTGATGTAAGAACAGAAATGACACAGTGAAAGAAGTTACATAAAGCATGCAATTCAAGTACATTTTACTGAATTTGAAACTTCAGAAAACTTGAAACCTATAATTTGTATTTGTGTTGTTTTAAACAAACAACAGAATCTACACAGATTAAGAATTTGGCAGATCCAGAATTACTTATTTTGAGGAATTTGTACGTATGTGTCTTTCCAAGAAGTAAATCTTCACTTTTCCCACTTGTACATGTTTTTGATCAAAAATGGACAGCAGATTTAAAACCAGTTTGTTCTACAAATCTCTTCTTGTTGATGTGTCGTGACCGAGCGGATAAGAACACCGGACTCAAGCTCTGGTGTTTCTGATCGGCAGGGTGTGGGTTCGAGTCCCGGTCGTGTCCACTTGTGTCAGCTTTAAAAGCAAGACACTTAACCATAATTTAAGCATCCTTCGCATGGGACGTAAAGCCGTAGGTCCTGTGTTGTGTAATGCACGTAAAAGAACCAAGTGCACTTATCGAAAAGAAAAGGGTTCGCCCCGGTGTTCTTGGTCTGATCGGCAGCATATTGCACCACAGCACCTTGTAAACCATTACATGGTGCTATAAAGGAAAAAGGTCTCATACTTCAAAACATAGCTCCACATACCTTGCAGGGAAAAATACTGAGCGCTTTGAATGATACACCCCTAGGGGTGTGATAAAGCGCTATATACATGTTAGAACCTATAACTAATTATTATTATGTTTAAAGGTGTCTAAGAAAGATTCACCCACCGCCACAATATTATCCTCTGTTAGATGAATTCGTGCCGAGTAGAAGAAACTAAGAAAATCATGGAATACACTCTCGCTCTCCTTCGTCTCTGTCAGCGTGATGTTTGCTTGAGTGGACTCTAGCCACTGGGAGCCCATGAACATGATACGGAACATCTCGCTTTGGCTTGCCAGTATCATGCGGTGAGCGAAGAACTCCTTGTTGCCAACACTCAATTTGACATCGCTTAGTTCTTTGTTGTTGAACTCCAGGGCTATTCTGGCGCACAGGCTAGTGGGGCAATTTACATGTCTCTCGTGAGTAGTCATGGTGTTAGGGTGGTGTTTCTGGTCCTTGCTCTGTGGTTTGTGGTACTGGTGGTAGAGAAGAGGTCCTAGCTCAGAAAAGTAAAAAGAGTCTGATTTATTTTTTTTCTCTTCAAATTTCACAAAAAAAACATTTTTAGAGCTCAGAGAAGTTGATGCAGGCACTAATGAAAAAACAATTTGTCATGTTTTTTATGATTCTTGACAAGACATAAAATAAATAAGTATATATAAATGTTGGGCGCGATAGTTCGATCACATTGCGATGCTTGCGTGATCAGTCGGTTCTGTTGGATTTCTCAGACTTCCCCAGAGTTGTGAATTATAAAGAAAAGGTGTTTGATTTTGAATGATGGCAGTGGGATCGACCGATAGCGTCATGATCCTCTGGTGATTAGCACAACGCAATCAACCGATCTGGCAGATTTTAAACCCTATTTATAATAGGCCTACAACCTTACATTAGATTTCAATGAGTTTGTAAAATATTCTATGTTTTAAGAGAGAAGAGTATTGCGGTTATCTGCAGGCAAAATAATAGTTGTGATAATCGTAACCCTCCTCCCGACGGGCTTGCCCGTCGGGAGGAGGGTTACAATTATCGCAACTAGCAAAATAACTGCCACTGGTCAGTGCAGTGAAAGACAGGAATTTTCATTCAGTAAATTTTCTCACTTCTTCTGATCTAATATTAAATAATATTGATATTAAAATAAATGATAAATATAAAGTGTAGTAATTTAATTTTAATTTTAAATACATTTGTGAGCTTGGTAAAGTTAATCGGTAACATCATGGTACCATGGAGGGGAGGTAGGAATAGACCTCCATGATGGTACGGTTGCATTTATTTGTTTTCGCCTCCGAAATGTAAACATGGTAAACATTCAACAGTAATAATATACAAGGCATTTATGATTTATATGGCGCTCTACAAAGTAAAAAGTAGTTTACTTTTCTTTTACTAGCTAGCCTACTCCTACTTCTAGAAACTAAGGCTCCCCGTGAGCCTTTTAAAATCGGTGTCACTATTTACCGGAAAACACCAGAAAGTACCGGAAAACTACCGGAAAACACCGGAAAACTACCGGAAAACACCGGAAAACTACCGGAAAACTACCGGAAAACACCAGAAATTACCGGAAAACACCGGAAAATACTCAGGTAGAAGCATTCCAGAAAAGCGTGAGTTTGAAACAGCACCGACACCGGCTGGCGTAGCTACACAGGAATACGTATACGAAGAACTGAGGAATAATTAAACTTATCAAAGTCCTTCCTTTATCTTTCTACCGGAAAACACATGTAAACTACCGGAAAACACATGGAAACTACCGGAAAACACATGGAAACTACCGGAAAACACATGGAAACGCGTGTACGTGTGTCATAGTGCTTGCAAGCCGCATGCACTTACACTATGACACACTGTGTCAGTAGCTGACTGCCACCACCTGTGTTTGCGGCGAACTTTGACTACCATATTGTAACGGGCTGCCCCCGCACCGTAGTCTCCAACCTGTATTTCTACCAACAGAACAGACGGCAACCACACCGTTAAATGTCGAGTGATATTTCGGGCAGTCAGTAGAGTGATAGAGGGCGGGCTTCACACCGGGCTCTTCGTCAACTACTATACTGTCAACACTGAAGGCTATAAAAAACTTGTTTTTGTCTTGACAGACCCCGTTTTTCAAATTTTATTCAGCGTACGTCTAGAGATTTAAATAGGAAACGAAAATAAAATAAAAATGATTTGTGGGTTAGCGTTTTCCTTTATTTGTTCCTTTCTGTCTCTCTCACCGATTTTCCTACCGTACCAGAACCATCTATGCCATCTATGATTTTTCCCTTTTTATTGTATTTAGTTACCTAATTTATAGTTGTATTTTAGCCTCAACATTTACATATTGCCTCTATTTTGTATTCTATATATTGTTGTTATAAAAGGACAGTAATTCAATAAATATACTGTTAAGTATGCCACTGGATGATGTTGTGTTTGTTCCCTCAGTATAATGTCACTGTTTATTACCTATTTAACACAATGGAATCGGTTGTGTAGTTCTTGAAATATGGTGTCACTTCCGGTTGACCCGGAAGTAAAGGTCAACATGGGGTCATGGTTACCTAAGGTTAATCTTGACAGAAACAAAAGCTGTTCCGACTGAAAGGTCGGAACAGCTAAAAAAAATAAAAATCTTGACAGAAACAATAGCTGTTCCGACTGAAAGGTCGGAACAGCTAAATAATAAAAAAAATAAAAATCTGGACGAAAACAAAAGCTGTTCCGACTGAAAGGTCGGAACAGCTAAAAATAAAAATCTGGACGAAAACAAAAGCTGTTCCGACTGAAAGGTCGGAACAGCTAATAATAATAATAATACTAACACGTACACAAAAAGTAATGCCGACGCAACTTCTTACATTAAAGTTGTACGTTTTATAAACTGCACTGATAATCGAGAAAGATAAAGGAAGGACTTTGATAAGTTTAATTATTCCTCAGTTCTTCGTATATCGTAGGACGCCCTGTATTCAGGGGGTCCCTGAAATCGAGGCAAACCTTTGACCTCTCTGCGTGCGATGTAAACAGTCCCTAGATACAATTTTTGTGGTTTGACTTGCCAAGCAAAGAGTCTCCTCTCATATTGACCAAAACTTAGAAACATGTAAGGCTCCACTGGTTAGTTGCACTTGTAAATGCAAAAAGTTGTGGTATTTTAGGCATTTCTGCAAGGTACAAAAATATGTCATACTGTCCGGGCCATACAAAAAAAAATTACCACCGAAAAAGTTTCATCAAACACTTTTTCAATTCACAATTCACGATGATCAAATCATGTGACTGAACATTCTGCTGAGCATTCTGGGGAAAAAAATACAGAGGCTTAAAGAAGCCATGTGCCTTATATCATTTTCTAATAGTCTGGATAATTTTTTGTTGTAACACGTCTATCATTTTTGTTATTAATATTAAAATTTAAACATCAGCTTTAGTGATTCGATTATCACAGTTTATTTATATGCTTTATTATAAATGTTAAGAAACATAAAAAGACACAAAACTAAATAAAAATAAGATTTGAAAGCCAAGAATTATTTACATTTTTATTTTTTTTATTTTATTTTTTTAAGTTTTTGAAAAATACCATGGTTATTTTTAAAACTAAATAAAAAATATGTTGAATAAAATGATGAAAACTGCTGGCTATAGAGTCATACACTAAGTCTCACAGAACACTTGTAGTCACTGCAGATGTTTCTTCCACGTATGGCTTCACCCGGACACCATACTTTCTTGTTTGCATCGAAAACAGGTCAAACTCAAAACAAATGGGACGCTATTGAAGTCATCGAAGATCGGTGCGTGGTGTGAAAGTTTCAATGTCCATCACGTTTTAATATATGTTTGCATATTTCTTATAAACAAAGGAAGGTAATTAGGGCATCAGTTGATTATGGAATATTTTTATTTTTTTTCAATTCAAAGAAAAAGGCATACTACATCGAAAACCGGACAGGGGAGGATACGTATTCCTGTGTAGCTAGCTACGCCCGCCGCGCCGTCTTTTGTGTCGGTGCTATTTCAAACTCACGCTTTTCTGGAATGCTTCTATCTGAGTCCGGTATTTTCAGGTGTTTTCCGGTAATTTCTGGTGTTTTCCGGTAGTTTTCCGGTGTTTTCCGGTGTTTTCCGGTAGTTTTCCGGTGTTTTCCGGTAGTTTTCCGGTGTTTTCCGGTGTTTTCCGGTAAATAGTGACACCCTTTAAAATAGGGGTCTAACATTTTGGACCATGGTCGTTGATAATAGGTGAACATTTTACGGTGGTTTGCCATCAATAACTTCAGTTTCCTTTGCACTACACAATAAAAACTTTCCCCATACACTTAATATACATTCATAATGAATGCATTTCCTTTTTGTAGAGTTATATTCAAAAACATCTTCAAAAAATGAAATTTACCACGCAATACTCACGGTTGTTTTTCCCTCATCGCGGCACTCGCGCGGCGTTCGCGATTTGCGCAAAAAAATAAGACTGCGCGGTGTGCGCGGAGCCTAAAGACAGCGCGGTGTGCGCCGGAAGCCAAGTGGAAGGCTCCGCGCACACCGCGCAGTCTTATTTGTTTGCGCAAATCGCGAACGCCGCGCGAGACTATGATTATGAAAGTATGAGGATTGAGGTTCGATCCGCTAGATAGCGGATCGAACCTGTATTAAACAAAAAAAAATCATATTTTTATATATAATATGCTTACCCTTTACTTTTTAGAATGTCTGTTTCGTCTTCTTGTGCTATGGACCATCGGTCACCGTCACCCT
Organism: Leptasterias polaris; assembly: GCA_037783415.1. Classification (NCBI taxonomy): domain Eukaryota; kingdom Metazoa; phylum Echinodermata; class Asteroidea; order Forcipulatida; family Asteriidae; genus Leptasterias; species Leptasterias polaris. Next base: position 966,469 of record JAZGTN010000152.1, on the reverse strand, counting down.
ATGATCTAGATCTAGGTACATGTAGATATCTAGCGCACACAAGTCCGCCGTCCGTACACATAACACACAGCACACAGCACACACAACAAAACAAGGTTTCTTAATAGCGTCCCTTTAAATTGGTCTTGCTGTTATATTGACCTCTCAATAGGATATCCCTAGCTAGCAGAAAAATACTAACAAAACATAGCAAGTGAGGAAGTTTGGAGGTAGGATTTTGCGAATTTCTACTTCTACGATCAATCTGGTCCTTTCTCTAAACCAAACCGAGCAGGATGCCCCTATTTATTTGACCCCAGCACCCCACCCCCCACCCCCCACCCCCCACCCCCCACCCCCCACCCCCCACCCCCCACCCCCCACCCCCACCCCCACCCCACCACACCCCCACCACACACAGACTGAGCATGACTGGAGTGCTTTTTTTTTACACCGGAATTTCCTTACAGCTCTGCTCATTTCAGAATTTGAGAATTTGAGAACAATACCACTACATACCTTGATGACAAGAAAAATGAAAATTGTTTTCAGTTTGTCCATTTTTCCAAATGTAAGCAACTTGGCAATATACAAGCAAACACCTAACTGGGGATTTTTTCCCACAATGCAGTGAACATCCGGGATACTGAATACTTTCGTCCGAGCTGTTGGTTGCTAGCGCGGCACACTGAGATATTGGGAGGAAGACAAGCCCAAGTTGGCGTCAAGTTATTCGAGAAAAGGATTGGTAAATGAATCTTTAGCTGTTGTTGTTTTCTTCCAACGATATTCAATATTATGTAACGGAAGGAAAACTGTTTATGCCCGTTGAGCTTAAAATAGCCGGAATGCGCATTTTAATTTTAATTAAATAGTGTTATTGTATATGCAATGATATGTACGTCTTCTTACGCATTTCTGAAACTGCGCAGGTATTAACATTTTGTTATTTTGTAAATTGTGTTTTTGTTTTTTACACTTTGTGTCGGCCTATGAGTATCTATGAGACAGTATAATAAAATGACTTTATGTATAACTCGTACAACTATAGACGCTAATGGCTAAGGAACTTGCTCTGACTGAGTCTGACTGTGCCATCCTATAAAGCTATTATTTATAGGTTTATCGCGAACCATTGACCATTGAATTGTTTAGAAACATGAAAGTTGTAAATAATAAAAAAACTAAAAAAACAAAAAACGACACGTTGTAGTGTTTACTGTTACTGTTGGGCCTAAATAAATAATACAATATTTTAATAATATTAATTAACATTGGGGGCCTAATATTATTCATTATTTTTAGAATAGAAGACGAGGTTGTAAGTTCCTAAAAATAACAACAATATTAATTTGGGAGGCTGTTCATAATGGCATCTTAGAAGCTGAATTGCAAAGGACGCGGTTACAGCCCCAGGCATGCAAGAGCGCCTTTGGCACCCAGCCACTTCGACCCATATATGAACGCCGAGCAGATTTTTCTGGAGGGTGGAAAACGGACAACCCAGAGAAACACCCTCTCTACGCGGTATAGGCGTTAGAGAGAACCAATGCACAACTCTACTCACATGGCCTTAGCCGGGTATTGAACCAGGGCCACATTTAGAGGCCAGCACTTTACGCACCAGCCAACCATGCCACTCAAAGTGGTAACAGTTAATGTTAATGCTAGCCTAGACCTGTCCAACCCTTAGGTCTGGCCCCAAGTATACTGGTCCCAACAACACTTTATTACTATTTGTCACTAGAACTCGCACTCGGGGAATCCATCACACCCATTCGATATGATTTACATTGGCTACCAATACGCGTTAGAATAGATTGCAAAATATTTGTTCTCACTTATCAGTGTATCCATGGCACTGCCCTGTTTATCTTCAAAGTTTAGTTCAGGAGTATAAAACAGCTAGAAATCTGCGATCTTCACATAAGTCCCTTCTGACTCCCCCCAGTTATCAAAACCAAGTCGTATGGTTCCCGCTCTTTCCAATATGCAGCAGTTCAGTTATGGAACAGTCTTCCAGAGGTTGTTAAACAGGCTGAGACATCAGAACAATTCAAAACCGGGATGAAAACATATCCGTTTATTTTGTACAATTGTCGATTTCCCTTTACAGTGCATAGGGACCTCGCAGTGATATGCGCCATATATGAATGGTTTATTATTATCTGGTGTACATTTACACCAGATAATGTCCAAATGTTGAAAAAAGCATTGTTGGGTTCCAGTCAGTACTTCAGATTATCCAAACCTGTGAAGTTTTGAAAATATTGCTTTGTTTTCTTGAGTTCAGATGTTTTAAAGGTTTTTTTTCCCCCCTTCATTCTCAGGTTTAAAGAGGTGTCCTGGAAAAAAGGGAGTTCCAAAATGAGTGAACAACTGAAGTTTATCGTTGAGCACCTGAACAAGGAGCCGTTCAAACGCTCTTACAACTTGATCAGCTTTGACTCATTAGAACCTTTACAGCTTCTTCAAGTGGCTAATGATGTCTTGTCTGAAATCAATCCACAGGTAAGAGGAGCATTAACTCTTTCAGTGCCAAGATCAAACATACATGTAAGATCTATTTTATTTATTCCGAAAGTGCCATTATCGTATTATGTACGATCTATTTTATGTATTCCGAAAGGGCCATTATCGTATTATGTACGATCTATTTTGTGTACTCAAAAAGTGTCATCAATCGTTCATGTGCTACCCATAACACATGTTATAACGAAAGGGCAGTATCACTCAAGAAATACTATTGACTTTGGGATGTACAAGGCAACACAAATCAGCAAGATACAATTTGTTTGGTGAGAAAGAGTTTTTTTTCCTAATACAAAATTAGGAAAAGCTCAAAAAGTGTAAAAAAATAGCTGGCACTGAAAGAGTTAATAGATAGATCCATTAAGCCCCGCCTCCTTACGAGTTGACCAATCACAGCCGCGAAACCTGATCACCATTAGTGCAAAGATCACCAAACAGCTCAAATGGTGATCAGATTTCGCGGTTGTGATTGGTCAATGAGAAATGGGCGTGGCTTAATGGATCTGTGTATTAAGACAAGTTTCATTTTGATCTTTTTTACATGGCTGTTGAAAGAATCTTACAGGTGATATTACAAGTGGTTTCTTACTTGATATTTGAAACAAAAAGTTGCATCCCCATAAGGTGATCCCTCTGCTTTTGCTTCCCAGGTTGTATCGTAATTTGGGGTGTGATCCCTTGCTATACAGCAGTTACAGGTTGAATGCTTCTGATTGGCAAACCCCGAACAAAGATAGTGACAAAATAGGGAGACCGCCAACATTAGAGCTAGATAGCTCAGTTGGTTGAGCACTGCCACGTTAATCTAATAGTTGGTAGAGCACCGCCACGTTAATCTAAAAGTTGCAGGTTCAAATCCTGCTCTAGGCAATTTTTCTTTGTTCAACCCAAAACTAAGTGATATTTGAGGTAGGTGCATTCTTGCCACATAGCTGTGTTTCAGAAGTTACTAAAAGAAGTTGGAAGCCTATTTGTTTTTCTCCAAACCCCATTAAGTCTACTGATTCTTGTCAAACAAGGACACTAATTTATGACGTCTAGAAAGAAGTTGGTGCAATCAGAAGAAGATTTGAGCTCACAAGTTTTCTGAAATTTATCTAAACTCAGAATAAATTGGACATCCGTGAGGAAACGGCAGACATGACAGCGATGCGTATGATGAACGAACTTCGAGTCTTGAAGTACAAGCCAAATGAAGATCCGTAAGTAATATTACTGTTTGACCCTTGTAGTGGACCACCCTCCCCCCATATGGACCCTGATTATCTTTCTAATTTTGCCTGGTGGACAATAGGAGTTGTACCTTGCAACAAAAAATATCAGTGCATGTACATGTAGCCACTGTTTGCTTCCCCCTCCCCCACCACCCATTGGTTAGTGTCGTGGCCGAGCGGATAAGAGCACCGGACTCAAGCTCTGGTGTTTCTGTTCAGCAGAGTGTGGGTTCGAGTCCCGGTCGTGACACTTGTGTCCTTATTAAGCAAGACACTTAACCATTATTGCTTCGTCCTTCGGATGGGACGTAAAGCCGTTGGTCCCGTGTGTTGTGTAATTCACGTAAAGAACCCAGTGCACTTATCGAAAAGAGAAGGGGTTTGCCCCGGTGTTCCTGGTTTGATTGGCTGCATATTGCGCCACAGCACCTTGTAAACCATTACATGGTGCTATGTAAAGAAATAGGCCTCAAAATTCAAAAAGTAGCTCCACATATATACCTTGCAGGAAAATATTGACTGTTGAAGCGCCTTGAGCGTCACTGAGTGACGGATATGAGCGCTATATAAGAAGCCATTATTATTACTAAATTCCCCCATCCCTCACCCACCACAAAAGTGACCAACGACATTTTGCAGGTCAGCTCTGGATATTTGTTTTAAACTAGCAGATTATGAAGTATGCCCTCCAAACATGATATTCTTCCTACTTTAGTCTGTTTTCCGATTGTTTTGCCGGACCTTGGGAAAATTCAGGAAACATTTTCATTTCAGGCCTTAAAATGTGTGATTAAGGGTCCCCATTTAGTGGGCCTGCGTGCCTGTTCGGGGTTTCCCTTTTGCACCACGTTGTATTTTGATGTCTGTGCAATAAAGGTACCAAACTAAACTATAAGTCTATTAGAGCCGAGACCATGTGTGTATTTAGGTCAGTCCTTGGACTCAATAAAAGGTTCCTAATTTTTCAAAGACCAATACCATGCCTAATGCACTCTTCCCAAAACAAATGGTGAACTATTATCCTTTTAACCACAAATACAGGAGTACGTTCCGCCAAGGCCTGGTGTCCGGCTATAAACCAGTCATCTATCCCATCTTAGTCTGGCTGTTCCAGAAGATGCCGGAGCTCAAGAAGAGAGCCTACCTGGCACGCTTCCTGGTCAAGATTGAAGTACCCCCAGAGATCATCCAAGACGATCAAGTGGCTGACACCTATGCTCAGGTCAGTATCTTGATTCTCGTATGAAGTAGACCCGTTACTTTTTTTTAAATAGCCGAGCGGATAACAGCACAGGATTCAAGCTCTGGTGTTACTGGTCGGAAGAGTGTGGGTTTGAGTACCGGTCGTGACACTTGTGTCTCTAAGCAAGGCACTTAACCATTATTGCTGCGTCCTTCGGATGGGACGTAAAGCCGTTGGTCCTGTGTGTTGTGTAATGCACGGAAAAGAACCCAGTGCACTTATCGAAAAGAGAAGAGTTTGCCCCGGTGTTCCTGGTTTGATTGATTGCATATTGCGCCACAGCACCTTGTAAACCACTACATGGTGCTATGTAAAGGAATAGGTCAAATACTTCAAAACGTAGCTCCACACACCTTGCAGGATACTTTGCAGGAAAATACTGACTGTTGAAGCACCTTGAGCGTCACTGAGTGAAGGATATGAGCGCTATATAAGAAGCGAAAGTAGTAGTCCCGGCAAATTTTCTACCTCCCAGGTAGTTCTTAATAAGCAGGACAGTTCTTTTCAGACTAAGTAGTCTCCCGATTTCCTAAATCTACTCTGCGGCTGTAGAATAAATAGCAAGACAAGTTCTCAAGAACAATCTACTTGGCAAAGTAGATATGTTCAAATGGTGTTACTGCAAACTCAATATACTTGGAAAGAAAGTCAGTAACAATACTTAATCTATATTTCTGGTTTTATATTGTAGTATGCTGAGATGGTGAACCAGTTTAAGGAGCTCCATAAGGTCTCAGAGACTCTCAAGACATCTGGTTTCTCAACCAATGAGATCCGAAAAGACATCACCCAGATGGAGGAAGAGAGAGAGCAGATACTCAAGAGGATTGAACGTCTTAAGAAAAGGGTAAAAATTTTTCCCCCCAAATATTATTACTTTTGTCTCAATCAATATCAGTTGTTTTGTTTACTTAACTTCTCTGGTTGATATTTAACCCATGTACCCCTTGCTTAGGCTGCCATCGCTGAGGTCCAACAAGGGAAAGGGGCAAGTGTGTTTGCGCAGCGCATAACTCTCTGCCAATAATAGGTCTTCCTTTGACCTCAGTGAGGGCGCTGTTCGGGCTTATGATGTCAAATGCATGGGGTCTATAAGACAACACTAGTTTTGTACACAAATTTCTTCTGCTGCTAAAAACATGATGACAAAAGCTTTCATTAGAAAGCACCATCCAAATTGGCTAGTATGATGAAATTTATGTAATAATGATATCAAATTATGTCATTAGTAAGATTTGAAACTTTGCATGGTGGGGATACAATCTGGTAGGGTTTGCGGTAACACCATCAGGCCTGATACTTCACAGAGGCAACAGAGGTAATTGCCTCCGTTACCCCTGGTCATTAATAATAATAATAAACCGTTTTTGTATAGCGCATATCACTGTTAAGTCCCTAAGCGCTTGGTGCCCCTTGAAATGTTCCAATAGAAATGAAAAATTCCCTCACAGAGGTGCCCTTCATGAGGAGAAAACCCCTTGGTATCATGAGACCTGCACCAGGAACATGATCTCTCCATGAGTTGTGGTTACACCACTGTTTTTTTTCAGAACCACCACAACTCAAGAGCGATTATTTCCATGGTTTTACCACAAACCTGACTAGAAGTTATGTTCGATTTGAAAACAATCACAGTAGCATTTAAGAGTTCATTGTCTGATGTCTATTGTCCTACAAAGAGTTTTGAGTACACAGATGTTTACTGTTCTCCCGTCTTGTAGGTTGAGACAGTACAGAACCATGAGAAGATGCTGGAGATTGCCAGGAACTTCCGCAAGGAGCAAGATCGGGAGATGGCGCTGGCCCAGCAGAAACAGGATCAGAAGAACCAGGTATGGTACCTGCGCTCGATTATATGGCGCTGCTTACTGTAACCCTCTCGTTGTCTTGGCCGGGCAGATAAGAGCACCGGACTCAAGCTCTGGTGTTTCTGTTCAGCAGAGTGTGGGTTCGAGTCCGGGTCTTGACACCTGTGTCCTTAAGCAAGACACTTATTTTTAAACCATTATTGCTTCATCCTTCGTATGGTCCCGTGTGTTGTGTAATGCACGTAAAAGAACCCAGTGCACTTATTATCGAAAAGAGAAGGGGTTCGCCTCTGTGCTTCTGGTTTGATTGTCTGCATATTGCGCCACAGCACACAAAACAAGTACACGCCAAGATACAAGTTTTTGTATGGAGCATTTTCGTGAGAGATCTGACATTTTTGCTAAATCGAGATAAGACATTTTTGCACTAACACAACGATGTTATAGCTACACTGTTTATTTGTTTTGTTTGCAGGCATTGCATGCTGATCAGAGGCTGTATCGTTTCACACAACAACTTAAAGACATCAAACAGTCCACTGTTGGCGCTTCTGCCGAGGGTAAATCAACAGCAACAAATTAAATTTCATTTTTTATTTATTGTTTAATTTACTGGCCTTTGAAAATTGGGTGCATTCCACTGTAGTATTGCTATGAAATTTTGTTATTTTAAAATTATGGAATTTTAATTCTTTGAGTGTATTTGAGCGTTTAAATTGAAAGCTATTTGAGCTGGATACAGAGCCCAATTTCATAGAGCTGCTCAACGGCCGATTTTGTGCTAACTGCGCGAGTTTCCGTGTCATAGCATTGCTAACCGTAAGCACACAAAAAGGAATGCTAACCTTCTGGTGCTTACTGTACGAAAATGAATGACGTAACAATGCAAATCCATTGTGAACGCGCAAGCTGGCCGCCGAATTTTCTTGTTAACCTGTGAAATACGCTTACGCTTAAGCAAATTTTTCTGCTATAGTTTAGCACGAAAATGTGCCTACCATTAAGCATTGCTATGAAATTGGCCCCTGGTCTTAACAAGACAATTAGAAGGGGACCATCATAATCAATGTTCGTCAATTTGCATTTTGGGTGGTAACTGGTTTTTGCTAAGCGGGAATGTCTCTGCTTAGCAGATTTTTCTTCTTAATTTTCTTAATGACATTTGCCTCCAGGTCTGATCAAGAAGCTGGAGGAGGAGAACAAGGTGAATACGTACCTCTGCCAGGACAAGCTTCCTAAGGAGATTGAGGCAAAACGCAAAGCCTGTCAGGACCTTGAACGTGTCGTCAACGAGCCCGCCATGGGGCAGAGTGATCTGGACGGAATCAATTCACAGGTCAGTGGTTTTTCTATTATCGTATTGGAAAATGCCGAGCAGGGAACCAGTTCTTAGTATAACAGTTCACATGGCATTTTGGCTGGTAACTTATTACTGCCCTGTAAATTGATTTGGGCTGTTGCACACACACTGTCCTAACAGTAACAGTAGTGAAGTCAAGTGAACAGGGCCCAATTTCATAGAGCTGCCCAAGCAGAAAATATTGCTTAACAATTTCCTGCTGAGCAACAATAAGCAGGATACCAGGCACAAATGGTACATGTGTATTTTAGCTGGTAACCTTAATGTAGTAAGCATCATTTTGTTGCGCTTAGGTACTTTTTGTGCTTAAGCAGCTCTATGAAATTTGGCCGTGTAGTGAAGTCGAAATGTATGATCTCTCTTTGACATCTATTGAAAAGAGTTTTCCGTTTTGTGGCATTTCATTTTAGATCAAGACCATCAACTCGGATGTCAACGGCTTGATCGAGAAGCGTATGATGCAAAATGACCCCATCGACGACAAGATGTCGCTCTTCAGACAACAGGCCTCCATCATCTCCCGCAAGAAAGAGGCGGCGGCAGAGAATCTACGGGACGCTAAAGACGAGCTGGCTTCATGTCGGCAGGAGGCTGCCGAGAAGAGAGAGGGAGTCAAGGGTGTGCAGGGAGAGGAAGTCCTCAAGGGAGATGAGGTAAACACAGATGTTGTCAAAGTTGTTAGAATTCTTTTATGAGAGATCGCCTAACATCACAAGGCCACAGACGGCCACTTTAAGGTGAGGGCTACACTTAACTGATTTGGGCTATCGACCCAAATCGACTGCCACCAGGGACACGTTGCCACCTACTCCTGGGGCTGAAACAGGGTTACCCCCTTCACAGTCCATAAGGATGTACAATGTAGGCATGAGTATCATCCACTAGGAGCCTGGCTGTAGAGCACAATGCACTACCTTCCAAACTTTTTACAGAGCAATTATGGTTAAGTGCCTTGCTCAAGGGCACAAGTGTCATGACCGGGATTCGAACCCCACACTAAGGTCTAAGGCCATTTTTGAAACCATGGCTTAGTCTTCGGCCCTAGTTTGGGTACCGCCCGCCTGTTTGAATTTCCTCACTGAGATTGTCCGATTTCAAAATCACTGACCGACCCCAAGTAAGACCCTAAGCAGAAGCTAATGTTACGAGAATGGACCTAATCTTCCATAGTCGGGCACGTGATTCCTCAGGATTTTTCCCGATTTCAAGATTTCGCAAAACCTCCTTGAGCCTTCAGATTTTCTTGAAAGAAATAAACAGTCACCAGAAATAAATAGTCCACATTGTGTCCAAGCCTGTGTTTCTGATGATGCACAGAGTCTGTAAACCTCTTGAGCTGTAACATCTGGGAGGTTCGGGTCTATAATAAGGAGGAACCCAGACCCGCAAGCCATTTTAAAGAATTTTCACATCTGTCCAATTTCATCCCTGCATAGTGGGAACATGGAGCAATACAAAGCAGGTAATAGAACTTTAACATGGTGCCACCATCTTTGTCATTTTTCATTTGTACAACAGCAGACATGTTTCTCATTATACTCAAAAGAGCCCAAAGTATTTTCTGTTCCCAACACAGTTTGGCTACATCGGTTTGAATAGAAGTAAACTAAGATGAACGGAGCATGACGAAGATTTATACAATCTTTTACAAGTATTATGGCTCTATGAAAATTTCCCTTACAAGTTGTAACTACATGTAGGTGCTATTGTGTATAGGACTGATTTCTAATCAGTCTCGTCCAACGAGCCTAACATCGCATCAGTGCAAAAACGTAGTATCTTGATTTTGCAAAAACGTTGCATCTTGATTTTGCAAAAACGTTGCATCTTGCATAAAACTGTTGTATCTCTGCACGTACTTGTTTTGTTTGACATCTGGGCTATTTTAAGCGTGATTCAACGTTTTTACAATTTCAAACTTGCGTGTAACATTTTTGCACTGACACGACGATAAGAGTTCACCAGGGTTTAAACCCACCTTTGAGGAATTTTGTTTTCATTCTTCCGTTTGCAGTTCAAGCGCTATGTGAACAAGCTTCGAGGGAAAAGCACCATCTACAAGAAGAAGCGGCAGGAGTTGGCTGAGCTGCGAGCTGAGCACGGCGTGCTGTCAAGAACAGAAGAGATTCTCAGGCAGAGGGACGAGGGATTGCAGAAACAACTGGCAAGTTAAACATTTGTAATCATTTTAACTGCCAAGTTTAACTCTTTCAGTGCTCAGGTCGTACATGTATGATCTATATTATGTATTTTGAAAGTGCCATTACTGTACATTTAGATCTATTTTATGTACTAAAAAAGTGTCATCAATTGTATCGTACATGTACGACCCATAATATACATGTTATCACGAAAGGGCAATATCACTCAAGAAATTCAATTGACTTTGGGATGTACCAAGGCAACACAAATCAGCAAGGTACATTTTGTTTGGTGAGAAAGACTTATTATTATTTTTTATTGAACATAGTTTCGAAAAACATAAAAAAGCTGAGCATTTTAGGTTCAAAATGAAAGCGGGCACTGAAAGTGTTAATTGATGAAGCTTCTTTCGTACCATAGCTTTATGAGTGATTTTTAGACATTACCCCGAATCGGGGCTTGAATTTGGTTGAAAAATCCACAAATCCGCCGGGCTTGTATCTCAACATTTTGACAAAATAGAAATCCGCCGTTACAAAAAAACTCTGCTTAAAAAAAATCACACTGCATCAAAAAAAAAAAAATCACGCTGAAGGAAACATTGCTTATTGGAAAGAAATAAAGGTTCAGGATTCTTAAAGTCTGGCTCCGCGGAAGTTTACACATACAAAAGCAATACACAGTCCAGACACAGACACAAGTTCTCCTCGTACAGCATACCTTCTACACTATTTTTTGCACAGTCTGGCTCCGTAGTGTTTTTTATTGGCTTTTTGTATAAGGGGATGCGGCAGGAACCAGACGCTGTATAAGTGCAAGTGAACCACGTGATCGATACGTGTTTGCTCGAAAAATAACGATGGCGTCCACTAGGAAAGACATCGTTGATCGGTAATTTTCCGGGTTTTTTTCGGCTGAAGAGTTGCATGCCTGACACTAAGAGAGATTTATGTCATTTGTCTGATGGGTATTGTAATTACACTGCGATACTCAACATAACTGAAAGAGATTCAAAATAAACATTTTAACATTATTTTTATCACAGCAAGGTAACATCATTCAATTGTAAACTACAAGACCACTGTACTTGTTCAGTCATGAGTTTACTGGCCTGCTGACACTCAAATCACTGGCCTCGGACCTGCGGTCCAGTTTAAATTTCGAACCCCGCAAGTGAAAACGAGTTTTAAGGATTAATGTCTTTTGGTGAAGAAGCTTTTGCTTTCATTGTCATGAATCTATTTCCTTTGCAGGCAAAACTTGAAGCTAAGAAGGGCGTGTCTGGTTACCATGACACCCAAGAGGAATTGGAGAAAGTTTCAGCCATTAAGAGTGAACTGGACGACATGAAGGGGCGGACGTTGGAGGACATGTCTGAAATGGTAGGAGTAAACCATAAAGTTGTTTTGATTTAAGATCAACCCTCCTACTGTCTGACCATTCAATATCATCCACTTCATGCTCTACAGTACAAATTAGTCCTTCACCACTGATCACAATCTATGCAGTTGACTGGATTCAAATGCAAGCCTGAAATTACATTGAGGCCACGGAGGCCATGGCCTCTGTTGCCCTGGTCTTGGCCTTGATGCCCCTTCAGCAGTTTCCCATAAACTTCAAGGTTTTCAATTGCAAATGCCCATAGCAAAATTAAAGTGGCCTTGCCCTTTCAAAGATAAAAATTCCAGTCTTGCAAAAATTCGGTCAGACCTTATTGAACTTTGATATGACAAACAATATTCACTGACTGAACCCCACAGGTCAAGAAATTGAATATGACAATCTCGTCCAAGAAGGCTGACCTGGCACCTGTCATCAAAGAGCTCCGACCTCTGAGACAACAGAGTCAGGAGATAGAGACATCGTACAATGAGAAGAAGTCCGCTTATGACACCCTGGCTGCTGGACTGGAGAGCAATCGCTCCAAGCTTGAACAGGTGGGTTTGCATCTTACACAGATAAAATAATAAAATTAATTTAGGAGGCTAATCATCCTTACTCGCAGCTGAGAAGATGAATTGCAAAGGACTTGGCTACAACTTGTTCAAGCTGCTGGCATGCAAGGGCGCCAACTGTAGCCATATAAGACCACGGGGCACAGCCTGAGATCCAAAGTGTTTGATTTTTCCGAAGGGAAGCGAATGGCCTGGAGAACAACCCTGGTGGCGTTGGAGCGAACTAACGCAGAACTCTACTCACTTGTAGTCCTAACCGGGAATGGTACCAGGGCCACAGTGGTGAGAAGCGAGCACTTTAGGCACAAGCCAACCATGCCACCCAAAGAGAAGAAGAAAGAAAAAAACATTTGTATTGTTATCAACGCAAGTGCGCCCTCAATCTTACTAGAGCCTGATGTAATTTTCTTATTTGCATATTTACTGTAAAAACTTAAAGTTTGTGTCTGCGACCTTTGGACTTTTCTCTTTTTCCATTTCAGCTTTGAGCAAGAGAGACCACATTTTTGTATAGGTATTTCACGCTATTTTGTAGGGAGCGTGGCTATGGCCATGCTCTGAATACTGTTTACTTGGGAGGGATGATATCCTAAAGCTTTTTGATTATTGTTTGTGTTTAAATCATCTTGGATTAAAAAAAACAACAACATCTTAATCCTTGATTTATCAACAATCCAGATGAACTTATGTAAATGGAGTGTATACCTTTGGTAATTACTCCAAAATTAATGAGCATAAAAACTTACTTTGTAAGAAGTACTGGAGCTGTTGATAATGTGTAACATTTTGAGAAACAATTCCCTTCAAAGGAATGCGGTTCTAGAGAGAGGGATTCAAGAACATTTCAATCTGATAAACGTTTCTCAGATTTTTTGTTCCAATTTCGGATTATTCTTCCTGGATGGACAAAACTGCCCCAGATTTGTTGGCGATATCTCAAAAACGCTACCACCCTTTGAAGTGAAATTTTCACAGGTTAGTTTTATTGTATATACCTACATTTATATAGGATTAAAACAATCGAACGGTTCCAAAAACTAAAGGTTTTTAATGACCTTTAAAAATGTCTTCCACTTCAGGAGGTTCGAGCTTACAGGGAGGAGTGCTCACAGGAAGAGAGTCGCTTCCATTATCTGAACTGCATGCGTCGCATCATCGCCATGCAGCAGCAGAGAGTCTCAGATGAGATGAAGGCATACACATCGTCAGATCCTACTGAGAAGAAGAAAGCCTTTAGGGATCAGTACACTAGAAAGATACAGGAACAAGAAAACCTTGGAAAGGTGAGTGGTGAGGGTTGGGGGAAGCAGGGGGTGTAGGAGCAAGAAAAGCCTTGGGAAGGTGAGTGGTGAGGGTTGGGGGAAGTAGGGGGTGTGTAGGAGCAAGAAAAGCCTTGGGAAGGTGAGTGGTGAGGGTTGGGGGAAGTAGGGGGTGTAGGAGCAAGAAAAGCCTTGGGAAGGTGAGTGGTGAGGGTTGGGGGAAGTAGGGGGTGTAGGAGCAAGAAAAGCCTTGGGAAGGTGAGTGGTGAGGGTTGGGGGAAGTAGGGGGTGTAGGAGCAAGAAAAGCCTTGGGAAGGTGAGTGGTGAGGGTTGGGGGAAGTAGGGGGTGTAGGAGCAAGAAAAGCCTTGGGAAGGTGAGTGGTGAGGGTTGGGGGAAGCAGGGGGTGTAGGAGCAAGAAAAGCCTTGGGAAGGTGAGTGGTGAGGGTTGGGGGAAGCAGGGGGTGTAGGAGCAAGAAAAGCCTTGGGAAGGTGAGTGGTGAGGGTTGGGGGAAGTAGGGGGTGTAGGAGCAAGAAAAGCCTTGGGAAGGTGAGTGGCGAGGGTTGGGGGAAGTAGGGGGTGTAGGAGCAAGAAAAGCCTTGGGAAGGTGAGTGGTGAGGGTTGGGGGAAGTAGGGGGTGTAGGAGCAAGAAAAGCCTTGGGAAGGTGAGTGGTGAGGGTTGGGGGAAGTAGGGGGTGTAGGAGCAAGAAAAGCCTTGGGAAGGTGAGTGGTGAGGGTTGGGGGAAGTAGGGGGTGTAGGAGCAAGAAAAGCCTTGGGAAGGTGAGTGGTGAGGGTTGGGGGAAGTAGGGGGTGTAGGAGCAAGAAAAGCCTTGGGAAGGTGAGTGGTGAGGGTTGGGGGAAGCAGGGGGTGTAGGAGCAAGAAAAGCCTTGGGAAGGTGAGTGGTGAGGGTTGGGGGAAGCAGGGGGTGTAGGAGCAAGAAAAGCCTTGGGAAGGTGAGTGGTGAGGGTTGGGGGAAGTAGGGGGTGTAGGAGCAAGAAAAGCCTTGGGAAGGTGAGTGGTGAGGGTTGGGGGAAGTAGGGGGTGTAGGAGCAAGAAAAGCCTTGGGAAGGTGAGTGGTGAGGGTTGGGGGAAGTAGGGGGTGTAGGAGCAAGAAAAGCCTTGGGAAGGTGAGTGGTGAGGGTTGGGGGAAGTAGGGGGTGTAGGAGCAAGAAAAGCCTTGGGAAGGTGAGTGGTGAGGGTTGGGGGAAGTAGGGGGTGTAGGAGCAAGAAAAGCCTTGGGAAGGTGAGTGGTGAGGGTTGGGGGAAGCAGGGGGTGTAGGAGCAAGAAAAGCCTTGGGAAGGTGAGTGGTGAGGGTTGGGGGAAGCAGGGGGTGTAGGAGCAAGAAAAGCCTTGGGAAGGTGAGTGGTGAGGGTTGGGGGAAGTAGGGGGTGTAGGAGCAAGAAAAGCCTTGGGAAGGTGAGTGGTGAGGGTTGGGGGAAGTAGGGGGTGTAGGAGCAAGAAAAGCCTTGGGAAGGTGAGTGGTGAGGGTTGGGGGAAGTAGGGGGTTAGGAGCAAGAAAAGCCTTGGGAAGGTGAGTGGTGAGGGTTGGGGGAAGTAGGGGGTGTAGGAACAAGAAAAGCCTTGGGAAGGTGAGTGGTGAGGGTTGGGGGAAGTAGGGGGTGTAGGAGCAAGAAAAGCCTTGGGAAGGTGAGTGGTGAGGGTTGGGGGAAGTAGGGGGTGTAGGAGCAAGAAACCCTTGGGAATGTGAGTGGTGGGGGCAGGGTCGAGGGTTGGGGAAGTAGGGGGGTGTAGGAACAAAAAAACCTTGAGGAGGCCTTTTATTTCTGTGGAGCCCGGTTCAAATCCCACCTTGGACAGGATCCTTGTGTTTGGATTTGGGTTTTTAATCCCTACTTGAATGTGTGGGTTTTCCCCACTGGGGATTTTCCTTCCACATCTAAAACTGAGCATTTCTTCGTGTTTGCAGAGTCTTCGTGACAAGCAGAAGTCAATCAAGGAGAGCCATGGCCCCAGCATGAAGCAGATGAAGATGTGGAAAGACTTCCAGACATTGATGGAGTGCAAGAGAGACTGTCACCTAAACATTGGACAAGCCGACTCCTCCAAGATAATCAGGGATGAGGCCAATCAGGAAGACAGGCTCATCCTATAACTTCAATGTCCCTAAGCTCATCAGTTCCTAATGCTGCTCCTCGTAAGCAAGAAATCCATTTATGGTAGCAGGGCCCAATTTCATTAAGCTGTTGAGCAGAAAATACTGCTTGACAAATTTCTTTGCTAAGCAAAAATTGAGTGGGGCACCATTCACAACAATGCAAACTTCATGTAAATTTGGCTGGTAACCATTCCTGCTAAGCAATACTTTTCTGTGCTGAGCAAGTTTTTGTGCTTACAGGCTTTATGAAGTTAGGCCCAGGTGTAATCACAGGTTAGCAAGGATTGTTCGCTTGTGTGAATGGTTACTTCACAATACTAAGCATTTGCTTACACAGCTAGCACAGACATTTTGCACTAACCTTGGAAGTGGAGGATGGGGTTGGTAAGCGCAAAACCGGTTGGTCTGGGTCCACTTTCATGTTTATGCTTACCGCGGAATTCTGCGCTTACCATGCCTTGTAAACCACATAGTTCTATGGGCTGTAAGCGCAGAATTCCGTGTTAGGCAGAGCCATGAAATTGGGCCATGGTTAATTTGGCCATACAAGGTAGTTGAATGCCACTCAAGTGATATGCCTTTGTAGCGTGTCATGGCCGAGCGGTTTAGAGCATCGAATTCAAGTTCTGGTGTTTAAGTCATCGGAGTGTGGGTTCAAATCCCGGTCATGACACTTCTGTCCTTGAGCAAGATGCTTTACTATAATTGCTTCTCTTCACCCAGGGGTATAAATGGGTACCTGCGAGGGTAGAGGTTGATATTGTGTATGAAAAAGCTTTGGAGCGCCACGGCAGCTCGGGCTGTACACTCCCCAGGGAGCTGAGAAAGATTAAAGGAATGTATTGGCCCAATGACCAGGGCACTAATGTAAAGCGCGTTGATACGTTATTGTAAAATGCGCTTTATAAGAACTGGTTATTATTATTATTATAATTCTTGGCATTGGAGATTAGCCTTGGAATACCGTGACCCCATGTTGACCTTTACCTATGACTCAACCGGAAGTGGGACCATATCTCAAGAACTAGACAACCGATTTTCAAACTTGTTTCAGCTATATAATAATAATAATACGAGAAATTTATATAGCGCATAATGCAGAAGCCTCTATGCGCAACACAAAAACAAAAACATAGAAAAGAATATAATTTTAAAAAGCAAGTTACACAAATAAAGATTCAAACAAATGAGTTTTTAAAAGTCCCTTGAAAATCTGAAGAGAGCCAGCTTCGCGAATATTAAGAGGTAAGTCATTCCATAATGAAGGTGCAATGAAGTTGAAGGCTCTTTGACCATAAAATTTTGTGGAAAAAGTAGTTTGCGTGAGTAGGGATTGGCCAGCAGATCGGAGAGGACGAACAGGAATATATTTATGGAGAAGATCAGATATATAGTCAGGGGATAAGCCATGAAGAGCTTTGAAAGTGAGAAGATTTAACTTATAAACGATACGCAGTTTGATTGGGAGCCAGTGGAGTTCTTGTAAGATGGGAGTAATATGTTGGGAACGAGGGGTGCGAGAGACGAGGCGAGCAGCGGTGTTCTGAACTCGTTGAATTTTAGAAAGTTCTCTATCTGACAGACCAATTAGAAGAGAATTGCAAGAGTCGAGTCTGGAAGTGACAAAGGCATGAACCAGTAAAAGAGTAGAATCATCATCAAGATGGCGCCGGATTCGACCTATTTTTCGAATTTGTAGAAGAGCAGATTTGCATATATTGGTTACCTGGTCGGTCATACTCATTGTAGAATCCATTAGAATACCGAGGTTTCTAACTACACGAGATGGTTGAATAAGAGATTGTCCAATGTTAATTTCTGTAGGAGAAACACGTGAGTTGAAAATGATGATTTCGGTTTTAGCATCGTTAAGAGCAAGCTTGTTAGATAAAGACCAAGATTTAATGTCGTCAATACAAGCCTCAATTTTTGCAAGGGCTAAGTCACGATTCGCCGGATTATAGGTGATATAAAGCTGTGTATCATCTGCATAAACAATACTCTTTATTCCATGAGCAGCTATGATATCTTGCAGCGGTGCACTAAACAATATAAATAATAGGGGTCCGGCTGCAGAACCTTGGGCATTGGAGATTAGCCTTAGGTAACCGTGCCCCCATGTTGACCTTTACTTTTGGGTCAACCGGAAGTGGGACCCTATCTCAAGAACTACACACGCGATTTTCAATTTATTTTCAGTTTGATACCCTTTGAGCATTAAATGTTAGACAAGGGTTACCATGACCCCATGTTGACCTTTATTTCTGGTTTAAAAGCTCCTTTCGATTCAGTATCAGAATGAAGACCAGGTTTAGGTTTTTAGGCACACTTAAGTCAAAAAGGGCCTGTCAAAGATCAAGATTCTTCTATCTTGACATCAGACCAACTTTAAAGCTTTGAGACACTTAATCGAAGCAAAACAATAATACACGGAACAGCTTTGTGTTTGTTCACAAACACCTAATGTCTAGTTATTATTATTTTTCTTATGACACAGGACTCGGGGAAAGTACCGAGTATACAGTGCTTAAAGGGCAAAAACCAAATAATATTCTTTATCCCTGATGCAAATCCAACATCTACCAAACTCGTAGTATCGGGCAAGGCATGCCACTACGATCCATGGGTGTTGATTCACTGTACTGTGTTGGACAGAGTAAATAACCCCATCGATTCAAGTTGAAGACACAAAACAAATGGGAATAACCATGCGTTAAGAAACTTCATTCCATCATAAATAAATTCAACATGTTTATTCTTGAAAAGTTAAAATACCATTCACAAATCATTATATAATTTATGTTAAAGGCCCTGTACACTATTGGTAAGATCGAAAAACACAAATGTTCACAGATTCACACATAACTTACATGATTTAAAGTAAGTAATGGTAGAAAGGGTTCCTGAAAATATTTCTGCCTAAAATGCTATCGTTTCTGAGAAATGAGTAAAACAATCGTTTTTATCGCGCGCGATAATAAACTCGATGTTTGAAAAACAGAAAACACATAAGGTCTCGTGACCTCGATGACCAATTGAGCTCAAACTTTCACAGGTTTGTTTGTTCATGCATATGGTTGATCACACAAAACATGAACACTGTGTGCGACTATTTTGTCAGCTCTACCAATCCTGTATAATACCTTTAACACATATGTATTATAATAAAAATGCCAAGGAGGGCATAGTGTTAGCCAGAGGGGTGTCTGGGTGTCTTTTGGACACCCTGTTTTATATGTAATTTACATGTAAATGTATTGTATAAGTGAGCAATTTTGACACCCAGTTTTTAAATTTCCAGCAAATTTTGACACCCTTTTTATGAAATCCTGGCTTAAAGTTTAAACCTTGGGGGGTGGGATAGATTCAGTGTTGACACACTGGTGAGCATCTTGTACATAAGGAGCTAGTCAATGATGGCATGAAGGATTACTTTTGTCAGGCTACTGAAGAGCATGTTCTTCAGTGTTGTGGTTGCAGACAACAGCCTTAGCCATAGCCAAAGTTGCTTGAGTTTGACATGGCCTTTTTCATATATACCTTTACCATGGTGTTACCTTCTTTGTCATGTTCCCCATGTTGTACAGCAATAATACACACTTATTCTCATTAAGGGGCCAAAAGGGAACCAGAATGTTTTTTCGTTTTGTTAACCGTTTAGGGACCATAGCGGCCGCAAATGGCTGCAAAGTTTAACCTACTTCTATTCACATAAAGAGGTCAAAGTAAAGGTCATGGCCACATATGAAATTTTTAGATGTAGTATGTTGACATGGTATCCAAATTTCTAATTAAGAAACTAAATTTTATCTTTCATTTGATTTATGTTGAGATTTTTTACTGACAAAATTTCAATAAAGAAACTATTATTAGCAATGTCTGGGCGTTTTGTGATAATTAAATGGAAATGAATGGTCTCTAAAGGGTTAATGTAAACCATAGAATTAGAACTCACAGAATGCTGTAGTTATCTGTGTGTACCTGCTTTGAGGCAATTCATGTAAGCTGCCATTTTCAGCTTTCCCATTGGTTGATCTGGTTAATTTTGCCATACTCTATTACATTCACAGCTGAAATTCTAATCTGTGTTTGGTTATCTGTGCCTATCCACTTTGAGGCAATTCATGTAAGCTGCCATTTTCAGCTTTCCCATTGGTTGATCTGGTTAATTTTGCCATACTCTATTACATTCACAGCTGAAATTCTAATCTGTGTTTGGTTATCTGTGCCTATCCACTTTGAGGCAATTCATGTAAGCTGCCATTTTCAGCTTTCCCATTGGTTGATCTGGTTAATTTTGCCATACTCTATTACATTCACAGCTGAAATTCTAATCTGTGTTTGGTTATCTGTGCCTATCCACTTTGAGGCAATTCATGTAAGCTGCCATTTTCAGCTTTCCCATTGGTTGATCTGGTTAATTTTGCCATACTCTATTACATTCACAGCTGAAATTCTAATCTGTGTTTGGTTATCTGTGCCTATCCACTTTGAGGCAATTCATGTAAGCTGCCATTTTCAGCTTTCCCATTGGTTGATCTGGTTAATTTTGCCATACTCTATTACATTCACAGCTGAAATTCTAATCTGTGTTTGGTTATCTGTGCCTATCCACTTTGAGGCAATTCATGTAAGCTGCCATTTTCAGCTTTCCCATTGGTTGATCTGGTTAATTTTGCCATACTCTATTACATTCACAGCTGAAATTCTAATCTGTGTTTGGTTATCTGTGCCTATCCACTTTGAGGCAATTCATGTAAGCTGCCATTTTCAGCTTTCCCATTGGTTGATCTGGTTAATTTTGCCATACTCTATTACATTCACAGCTGAAATTCTAATCTGTGCCTGGTTATCTGTGCCTATCCACTTTGAGGCAATTCATGTAAGCTGCCATTTTCAGCTTTCCCATTGGTTGATCTGGTTAATTTTGCCATACTCTATTACATTCACAGCTGAAATTCTAATCTGTGTTTGGTTATCTGTGCCTATCCACTTTGAGGCAATTCATGTAAGCTGCCATTTTAGCTGCATGGCAATTTTCAGCTTTCCCATTGGTCGATCTGGTTAATTTTGCCATACAGGCATGTCACATGGTATTGAAACTCTATATGTCCAACAGCTGACATAGAGGGCGTGCATAGCAGACATGGGAAACAACTGAGCTAAGCATTCTGTGTGTCCTATTTCTAAAGATTTGAATGGAAAACAAAAAAAACAATGGCTGAACGATGATAAGGATCTCTACCTGTATGTCATCCTTGCTATATTTTATTGTGAATTGTACTTACACAAACTCTATTTGTATATTTGATACACCACTATGTGTATATTTGATGTATTATCTAATTTGAGTGTTGTGTGTGAATAAATTGTACAGTTAAGTATAAAGATATACAATGAAGTTTTTCCCAGTTTGAGCAGGGTTGTCAACACTTGCATAACAGGGATGGTTTGATACAAATGTTCAGTAGACCTGTTTTTTTGCAATGTGGCTGGGCTAAGGCCCTGTTACTAGATATAAAAAGTGTTTCTCTCATTGTAAAAATCAGAATGTCTTTGCCAGGCCGAGAGGAGAGGCCTCCAGGAAAATTAATGCCTAGTGTATGGTCTGCAGTAGCCCTCCGTTGCATGCAACACGACAGACAAAAAGCGCCAGTGCAGTGCAATTGAAACTGGCATCCCACCAGGGCGAGGCCTGCAGCAAAGTCACTGATGTGGAAATTAGCCCAGCAGTGAGAACTACAAGCTGGAATCGTCCTTTTTGTCAAATCTCCTTGGGTCCTCTGTATTTGTGCCATGCACTCATCAAAGGTTCTCTCTTCTGCCAAATTTGCTTGTGGCCGTAAGACATGTAATAACTGTAAAAAGAAATCACATAATATTGACTCAAAGTCAAGGCATTTATTTGTACATGCTGTATAACACAACATAACAATTCACTCTTTCAGTGCCAAGGCCGTACATGTACGATCTATTAATATGTATTCCCAAAGTGCCATTATCGTACGTGTACGATTTTTTTTGTACTCAAAAAGTGTCATTAAATGTACGACCCATAATGTAAATGTAATCACGAAAGGGCAGTATCACTCAAGATTCAAGAAATACTATTGACTTTGGGACGTTCAAGGCAACACAAATCAGCAAGATACATTTTGTTTGGTGAGAAAGACACATTTTGTGTTTTGTTCTAGTACAGAATTTCAAAAAAGCTGGGTATTTTAGGTTCAAAGTATAAAAAGTAGCGGTCACTGAAAGAGTTACAAGGGTGCCATTCCATCAAGATCATAACGTACATATTATTAGAAGTTGACATGGACAGAGGTGAATCTTAAGAGCTTTATGAAATTGAGATAAACTAACAGATTCCCTAATGACAAGAGGAAGATTGTCCCATATCATTGGTCCAGCTACACTGAATGATTTTTGACCCAGAACTTTGTTTGCACAGGGAACATTCAAGTGAGTGATGTCAAGTGTAAACCGAAGAAAACTTGGTAGCAGTAGAAAGATATCCGGGAGTAGTTTTTGTTCAAGCATTTATAAACAAAAAGAGCAAGTTTAAAATGAATTTGTTCTCTCATCAGTAGCAAATGAAGTTCCCTGAGTGATGGGGTTCCCTCAAGGGTGTGGAACATACCAAACAAGCTTTGCTTTTTTGTAAGCTCTTGGTCCAGTGCAAACAAGTAAACAATTGAGAAGATTCGATGGTACATATTTTCAGGGCATTCATAAGAGATCTTACCATCCACATAGTAAGCCAGCAAGATGAGCTGCATGATCAAAGAACTGCCATCCCATAATGACACCCATGGACTCCATCCCGATAAGAAACTTCAAGGCCTGGATGAAAATTATACCAAGACTTTAGGTAAAAATGTCTCCCCTAAAATCACTGTTTATACTTCACGAGAGCGTAGCAAATTTCCTTTCACAATGGAAAAGTGTGGTGTACTTGATAGTTTGCATCACGTCACTCGCTTTGCATTTACCTTTGCGTGAAGTATGAACCAGGCTTAACCCCTACCTCTGACCCTCTAACCCATCCAAAGAAAGAGGGATGTACAATTCCAGATTTTACCTGAAATCAGACTTCTGTTTTAAATAATTGTTAATTTCTTCAGATGTAATGAAATAATGCTCGGTGATCTATTTTTTAGTGCTGAGGATACCAGTCCCAAAAAGAGTCTTGAAATCTAAAACTTGACAAGTTGCCAAAAGGTAGAAATGCCATAATTTCAACATGCCTCTTAAAATTTGGATATCATTTTTTTGTCAGCATGGTTCTCACCCCCGAGTACGTTAATCGCGGCTAGTTTGCTTTTCTAATAAATGGACGCTGTAATGATTGTCGGCAGTTATTGGCTATGCATAGTTATGGACAGCGATGGAAAAACTAGAGTTATTACAATTTAAGTAGTTACACTTTTACTGAATTCTTCCTCTATTCAAAATAAAGCTAAGCTATATTTTAAAGAAACAAAATTTACTTACTGCTCCTGCTGAGAATGTGAAGAAGGGTAGGAAGACAACTGCAAGCCTAGAGTCTGGGTACTGTGTGCATACTGCTGCAAGAACCGCCATGATGGCACCAGACTACATGATACATAAGACAATTTTTAAAACATTAAGAGCAATGAGTCAATTTACCAGTTCTAGGCAGCCCCCAAGGAGGAAAACAACCCACTCATCAATTTCATTTCACAAAACACTAAGAATCATCTTAAGATAAGTTGTCAATATCACCACAGTGAAATCACACTTTGCTTAGAAATATCGTAGCTCTTTGTGAAATGAGCCCAAATTTGTGTCTCTATGAACAACAATTTGCCTGCCAGCTAAAGCTGAGAATCTCCAAAGTCTGATAATTACAGAAAATATTTAGTATATTTCTTCAAATTTTAAGAATTGGAATGAACATAGTAATGTTTCCCTTAACTTTACTGGCAAACTTACAGCGCCTAGCGAAGGATGATACTTGCAGCTGGCTACCTTGAGTGCATAGCTGGCAAAAGACGCCCACACACCTGTAGTTCAAAGAAACCAATTAGTGGACAACCCTTAGAACCTTGGAAACTCACAAACCAAACACACGTCGCGTCGTGTGTGTCAAAAGCATTTTCTTAACTCTTTTCTTTGTTCTTGTTCTCTGCATTACAAGAAAGCTATATTAAAGAATTTCAGAGTTTGGCCACAAAACTCTGAAATCATACATTCTTTTCACCCATTATGTGTGTTTACATTGAATTACTTGGGTCATTAAACTTAATGGATGAGCAGTTCATCTGCTTGGGGCAGTCAGCAGCACTGGTTTGTGCATGATCCAGTTAAGTCCACTGTTTGGAAAAGGAATTACATGGAGATAACAGGTGTGAACTGTCAGACGAAAAGGATGTTTTTATTTGAGCCTCTTTCTTTACTGTAGCATTCCGGTAATGGTGGTAACTGTTTGGCGCCCTCAGCACCTTGTTGGGGGGATTTAAGGTCTCCAAGACTCTATTGTTCTTGTTGGAGCAAACTTAATGTCCATCAGTAGTCGCTAAGACTTATCACTTTCTTAGCAGAGTAGGACAAATAACCAAATTAGAAAACAAAACTTAAATGAGAGCGCACTAGATTCACACTCTGATCATAAACACCATCAAAAATATATTGTTGTTACCATCCTGTTATGTTTTATATCATTCCTTTAAAAATGTTTATCTAAAGATTTGAAAAAGAGGGAAAGGGAAAAAACATTCTTCTATTATAATCTTAAAATTAAGATACAATGTCTTTTTGGGGGTAGATCATTCATTTGGGGAACATTAAATAAGTAAGAATATCTCCTGTTATGTTCACGTATCACCCAATCACGATAAATAAGACAATCCTGACCTACCTGAGCTAAGATACATGGCTAGAAACTGCTCCTTTCCTAGTGCCATGCCTATACTTGGAGAAAAACTCCACAAGACGTACATGTTGACCGCAAGATGCCAGAAGGAGTACTGGCTGAAGGTAGACAGCACCATAGGTAGACATACAGCACCTTGAGAAAATCCATTGACAAAAGATCTTTAGGATCATGTCACACGAGGCAATTTACGGGCAACCAGTTCCAGACAATCTCCAGGAAGAGAATCCATTCACATTTGAATATTTACATATTGTTCTTGGGGATCGGAAGACATTGTTTGAAGAATTACTCTTGTGCTACCAGAGTGGTCGTGTAGCATGCACTGCAGTTGGTTGCCTCCAAGTTTCCCGTAAAAGTTGCCTCGTGTGACAAGGCCCTTATACTACGATCGGTGACTGCTCTATGTTCCGACAACCCTATATTCCGATAACCCCTCGTGATCTGCAGCTAGGATTAGGATTAGGGTTTGGTTTGGTTTATGATAAGATTAACCTTAGGGATGTCGGAACATACAGTGTGTCAGAACTTAGGTGTGTAACTTTAACATTTGTTGGCAAGTTCCCTGTGCTCTTTGGCAATCTTGGACCAGGCTATTTTCCATTTTAGCCTCAGCTCATTCTTTGGTGCTCAATATATGGAATTGTTGTGCCTGCGGGCTACACCATTCCATATATTGTGTCTTCATTGTGTTCTGGGAATCTCAGGAATTCTTGGGGGGGGGGGTGTTATTTCTGTACAAGAGGAAAAGAGAGTGTTAAAGGCACAGTACACGTTTGGTAATGACGCTGAAAATTAATGGCAATAAAAACTTACTTGGTATAATGAATTTTGAGAAACTTTTATTTTTTAAGAACTACGGTTATGGAAAAATATATCACTTTTTATTCCCCAAAATTTGAATCTGAGAAGCGTTTCTGTCAGAAACGCTTCTCAGACTGTGTATTCCTATGGGGAATATTCTTCCTGCGTGGAAATACTCGCTCCAGTTTTTCGGTGATATCTCAAAAACGCGACCATCTTTTGAAGTGAATTTTTCACAGGTATAGTTTTATTGTATGTACCTACATTTATATAGGATTAACACAATCAGTAGGCTCCAATTACCAAACGTATGCAGCACCTTTAAGGGACACCCTCTGCCAAATATCAGGTATAGTATAGACGATGTGACCTCTGACGTCATTTGAAAATCATAACATGATGCGCGCGCATGTCGCCGGGCAAAACCTTTGTGTACTTGGACAGCCAGCTAGAAAGTACACGCAATATTACCATGACTACGCGTCTTTTTGCCCGGCGGAACATGACTTGGACAACAGACTTGTCAACAGAGGGCGGTTTGAATGTAAACAGAGGTCACATCGTCTATACAGTTTGGTTACATTGCTCTAAATGGAAGAGATAAAAGATGACTGAACAAGGTTGACTTTGCACTGTGTAGAAGCATTTGACACCCGATATCATGTAGACTTTTATCATGGTGCAGCCATCTTGTTTTTCTTTCTTCCATTCAAACCAATGTAAACAAACCGAGGCTGGAAGGGGAAGTAGTCTGGTCCCTTTTAACAAATTGAGAATTGACACTACCAGTGTCATTGTGTATGCAGGGCATATGACAAAGATGGCTGCAGTGTGATAAAGGTCTATTGCAGGCTGGGATAATTTATATATCAATCAAAACCACAGTGGATGATATTGAATGGTCAGACAGTGGGAGGATTAAGCAGGCATTTCAAATCATGCTCAAATTAGCACCAGGGGCCAATTTCATAGAGCTCCTTAAGCACAAAAAGTAGCTAAGCACAAGGAAATTATGCTTACTAGAATAAGTTACCAGCCAAACTACCACATCACATGTACAATTTGTGACTGGTATCCTGCTCATTTCTGCTTAGCAGACAACTGTCAAGCAATATTTTCTGCTTAAGCAGCTCTA
This sequence comes from Leptasterias polaris, assembly GCA_037783415.1. Lineage (NCBI taxonomy): Eukaryota > Metazoa > Echinodermata > Asteroidea > Forcipulatida > Asteriidae > Leptasterias > Leptasterias polaris. The sequence continues at coordinate 940,024 of JAZGTN010000152.1, read as the reverse complement.
TCAAATTGGGCTCAGGTCTTAAAATATATGACCCCGAAAGTGGCAGAGAAATTTGAACCTACTTGAGGCAGGAGAGGCACTGAACCACTTGACCATAAAGAACTGCATGGCTGGTATTCTCCAGCATGCAAAGACGGCGATGTTTGCAGCCACTATTCCTAACGTCACCTTCTCTGCACCGGATAAGCTTTCAAACCATTGGTTTACCTGCAAGTAAAGTACACATTATACCAGTGTTTTACTTTGTCATTGGTTTTATAGGGCCTTTACGAAACCATGGCTTGGGTTGGGGCTGCGGCTTAGGCTTCATCAGTTACTTTGAAAACATGCACTCTCCGTATGGGGATTCAAACAGGTAGATGGAGCCTGGAGCCTGGAGCCTGGAGCCTGAAGCCTGAAGCCTGAAGCCTGAGTGCAAGCCAAAGCCATGGTTTCAAAAAGGGCCTATGTCCCTCACAGTCACCATTAGTTGACTGGGAGAGCTATAGGTGCAGGGATGAGAGTTGAAGTATGTCAACAATTCTGATGGCTTGCGACCCTGGGTCCCCCCCTTATTTTAGACCCAGAACACTGCAGATGTTTACAGACTTTGTACTTCACCAGAAATACAACACCTTGTTTAGGACACACTGTGGATTTCTCTCTCCCTTTGGTGATTGCTTTACTTCTTTCAAGAAAATTTTAAGGCTCAAGGAGATTTTGAGAAAATCCCAAAATCAGGAAAGATTTGCCCCTGTAGGTGACAACAGTAGGATCAAAGCATGCTTAATACCTTGCACTAGTACAAGGAGGCAATTGCCTCCACTGCCTTCATGAAGTATCAGGCCTGGGTTAAGTGGGAAAAAAATTAAATGAAATGATTATGAATATACAATTAACCGCAACCTGAACCGGTTATTACCCTTTGCCTAAGTTCACCAGCTTTGGGAACACTCTTGGTGTGTCGTCCCAGTTGCTTCTTAAATTTCTCCAGAGCCTTGGAGCGTAAACCCTCATACTGCCAAATAGCGGCACCAGCAAAGCTGCATCCAGTGAACTGTACAAAAGTGCAAAATAAACAGAGAAGATTTGTAAAGGCCCTGTACACTATTGGTAAGATCGAAAAACACAAATGTTCACAGATTCACACATAACTTACATGATTTAAAGTAAGTAATGGTAGAAAGGGTTCCTTAAAATATTTCTGCCTAAAATGCTATCGTTTCTGAGAAATGAGTAAAACAATAGTTTTTATCGCGCGCGATAATAAACTCGATGTTTGAAAAACAGAAAACACATAAGGTCTCTTTTCACTATTTTCTCGTGACCTCGATGACCAATTGAGCTCAAATTTTCACAGGTTTGTTATTTCATGTATGTGGTTGATTACACAAAACATGAACACTGTCTGTGATTATTTTGTCAGCTCTGCCAATCCTGTATAATACCTTTAAAAGGGAAATTAAGTTCGATAACCATGATTTCTGGGAGGGAAGTGTTTCTTGACAGTTGAGCCCAGTGTATTCACATTGGGCCATCCAACACAAATCAGCAGAGTGTTGGTTCGAGTCCCGATCGTGGCACTTGTATACATTGCTTTGTCTATCAGATGGGACATTAAGCTCTAGGTTCCGTGTACTAGGATTGGTATTGCATATAAAAGAACCCAGAAAACTTATCCTGGAAGATTAGGGGTTAACTCCAGTGTTTCTGGTTCACATAGCAAGCACCCTTGTTTACAGACCTGTTTCCTCAGGCTTGCGAGCTACAGTGATTTAGTTCACTTATGAGGCATCCTTGGTTTCATTACTAGAAGTATGAAATAAAAATAATAACTCCTTTGAGGCATAGGCCTAGGGGTAGGCCTTGTCTAAATGAGTGGCTTTGGCAGTGGCCGGATTGCTGAAAAGGCTTATTCTTCAACATTGTCACTGATGTCATTGGTCAGAGCCACAGCCGAAGTCACTTGATTCAGGCACGACCATAAAGAGGCTGTGTCATCATGATCAATGGAATCATAAACTGCATGCGCCCTCCCTCCATATCAAATCTATGGAGAGAGGGCAAACGCATACAGGAACTGGGTGAGAGTTCATAATTCCATGTACAGCCACAGGCCTGCTTTGATCATGACAACAGTGCCCCTTTAACCTTCTGATGGAAACTTACCACACAGGCAAAGTCAAACGGCTTGAGAAGAGACCTGTAGGGCACTTTCACATGGTTGGAATCATGATCATAGCAGCCTTGTGGCTGCATGGAATCATGAACTCTCGCCCAGTTAGTGCATGTACGCAACCCCTCCCTCTATAAAAAATCTAAGGAAATCTCTGGAGTGCGAGCATGTGCAGGAACAGGGTGAAAGTTCATAATTCCATGTACAGCCACAGGCCTGCTTTGATCATGATGACACAGCCCCTTTAATATTCCGATGGAAACTTACCACACAGGCAAAGCCGAATGGCTTGAGGAGAGACCTGTAGGGCACTGTCACATGGTTGGAATCATACTGAACTTCAAATTTCTCTAGACTTCCCTTCTCGTTAAACTTTGCATCAATGATCTTCTTCTCTTTTGTAGCCTTTTTTGTCTTTATCATTCCTCCGTCACCAGCCTCCCTCTTGAAAAACCTGTGAGGCTGAACTGGTTTTGATCTAAATTCAATATAAAATCAAGGATTTGAATTTGAAAATTAACAAAATTGTTTAAAATGGTCAAGCGATTTCAAATAAAACTGGGAGAGGGGGTGGTATTTAGACCCAGTAACTGGGGGTGCTGTACTCCTCTTTTTGAAATGTTGAATACAGCTGGGGCAAATTTCAAAAAAAGAATACAATTCCTCCATGATTATACATGAATAGCACCCCAGGAACAGTTATAATGATTTAGGGTAAACCAATGGTTTGAAAGCTTATCCGGTGCAGAGAAGGTGACGTTAGGAATAGTGGCTGCAAACATCGCCGTCTTTGCATGCTGGAGAATACCAGCCATGCAGTTCTTTATGGTCAAGTGGTTCAGTGCCTCTCCTGCCTCAAGTAGGTTCAAATGGGATTACAAATGTCTGAAGATATTCTCATCAAGGAAATTCAGTTGACAAAATAAAACACTAACACTTTTATAACTCAGTCAGTAGGCCTATACAGTACACAATCGACATATAGTACACGACACAATCATGTAATACACTACAGGTTTTTTACACAGAGCAAGCGGTAGATTAGAACCATGAACTTAGATTAGAAGCATGCAGTACACCACACGAATGCATGTAATGTAATGTAAAACTGTTAAAAAATATTACAGGAAAACAGACATTTATGATTTACCCGCATTTTACACAGCTCTTCCTTGTTAATAACCTCACAACAGACGTCACAGACATCATTTTGAACATACACTCTATTTAACTACCGAGATGGAATGAAAACGTAGACTACTTGGCGTTATTTTCATGGAAAAACTTTAAAATCATTTCCGAGTTTCATTTCATCATTCAGAACTTGTCGTCTGCTACAGTTTTGAGAGGTCAATAAACTTTTTACCTCAAACCTTTTCTATTTTAAAAACATGTTAAGATCATTTTTATATAAAATAATTTATAAAACATTATTTTAAAATAAAATAAAGGTAGACAGTAATTATTTTATTCATTTTTGTTAGCTTTAGGTAAAATTAGATAATAAAATATGAAAGTGAATTGACTCAAATAAAGTTATTCCTGACCAAGGATGGGAATTGCCAACATGGCGGACACGATGAGACTGTTTAGTGCGAAAATAATGCGAGAGAAACTGAGTTGTTGGGACAGAAAAGAAGATCCTAAAGCTCCTTTGAGTGATGCACAAAAAGACAGCTTCATGGACCTCACAGCCAATGTTTCAAATCGGCCGTTACCCATTGAGGTAAATGAAATACACTTAAAAATAAATAAATAAATCTCGTTTTCACTCTTCGTCTTGAGTCCTTGACGTTTTTGTTTTCATTTCTTGCCGTTTTAATAAACACTATTTTTTATTAAACCTGCAGATTGTATAGTCATAGTGCCCTCTCTGAGTGAAACGTACTGCTCTAGTTCATAGTAGCCGGCATTATTGCCATTATATAACATATCAAATTGTAGGTATTTTCGACTACTGCTACGACGTTAAGCCCGGTTCATACTTCCTGCGAATGCGAATGCGAATGCGATACAAATTTTGACGTCACAAATTCGCAATGAATAATTCGGAAGAGTTGACTTGTGCTCAACTCCTGCGAAGTATTCGCGGCGAAAACAGCCCTGTGACGTCAAAATTCGCTTCGCATCGCATTCACAGGAAGTATGAACCGGGCTTTAGACACGCTACATGACAGTGTCACCTTTTTTGGTTAATCCCTTGAAAAGGAATATTTCTATTTGTCTTGCATTTAAAAATAGATGACTCCTTAAAAGTCTTAAACACTGACTGACATTGACAGTTGAGTTATTAGAAAATTAAGGCCTTACTTTAATTTCTAAATGGATATTACCTTCTTTTTTCCATTTTGTGGCTTCCAACTTTTTAAAGATTAATATTAGGTACGAGTTTCATAAAATGGTCTGATTCCCAACTCTACTGTCACTGTCACTCACTGTCAGTGTCGTTCAGTGTTAGGAGTTTTTAGTCATAACGATAAAATGTTGGTGCCTAACCAGACTAATTTTTTCAATGGTACAAATTCAAAGTGCCATGTGTGCGTGTACTTTCATGCAGTGTAACTGTTCGCCGCAATGTTTTAAATTTGGACTAAAGTCTGCCCACGCGACTGAGGCACAAAATTGACATAAACTACGCGTTTTGCATGATTTATTCCATTTGGGAAACATGACAGCGCCGATTGTTGTCGTCGACGTCAAACTAGAAACAAAAACCAGATACAGTTGTCTTTCAAACAAATTGTCAAATTTGTTTTTCTAATGTAAAATAAAGTTTATCAACATGTTGCAGCGCAGTTTATTTATCACACGGGAATCTGCTGCCAGCGTGATTGTCCCGTTTTATGACACAAGAAATTCTGAACTTACGGTTCGTGAGCAGACCTGTTTCTCGACATTTTTATCAGACAGAAGTTATTCGATCCGGCTGAACACTTTTTCGCACTTACCCCTTCAACCTTTGGATGTAAATTCCCTTCAAACAGCGTATATTTAACGACAAGTGGTGGGAATTATGGTTGAACGACAAAGATCACGCGGTGTTCAAAGTTTGCGCCCAAGCTACCCTGCGCAAATTATAAAATCATGCAAGGAAACAAAGTTTGCGCTGTCAGAAACAGGCACACTGCTCGAATAAAAAAAAAAAGGACAACATAACTAAGAATAACTATTTCGGTGAAAAGTGGATTCATCTCCTTTTTCCATTTACAATTTTAGAAATTAATAATTTATTTCCCCAAAACTCTGACGGAACATCTTCTTTATTAAACTTAAATACATACAGTTACCTTTGGATGAACCTGGGAGTTTTACACAGCAGCTCTCAATGTCAACATCCCATATTCCTTCAGCAGGAGGTGACGTCTTGTCCGACGGATTTGAATCCCTTGGTATGAAAGAGGACAAGATTGAAAATGCACAGCAGGTAAAACGAAAACTCAAAAAAGTGAAAAGATGCCAAATCCAACTGAAAATTGTTCACTCTTTATGACCAAAAATAGAATATTTTTCACCTAAATAATAAGGGTTGAAGAAAGAAAAATTGACTAGAGCGGGATTTGAACCAATGACCTCCATTAATGACCTCCATTAACGTGCCTGCGCTTTACCAACTGAGCTATCTATTGTTAGCGGTCTCCCTATTTTGTCAATACCTTTGTTCGGGGGGTGCCTAAATAAATAATATTATGTTTTTTGGTCATAATGAGTGAAAAAGTGATCTTACCAAGAATAAATACCAAATAAATCAACTCTTTCTTCCTCCTTACAAATTTTAGTCCTTCTATATCCATTGGCCAAAGTGAAGGATTCCGAAGGACTAGGGCCGGTAGGCCCACTAATCATTGCTTATCACAGAGTCGGGCATTCCGATCATTTCTAAGTTCAAACAATTTGGTTTGGAGTGCCATAGGAGAATAGGAAATTGAAGGAATTGGGCACCACTCTAGCCACACTGCCTAGTCTTTAGTTTCAATCATCTAACAGGTGAAAGAGAGAGTCCACATTGTGTCCAAACCGGTAGTTATGTAATTCTGGTGATGCACAGAGTCTGTAAACCTCCTAAGTTGTAACATCTGAGAGGTTCTGGAACTAGAACAAGGGAGAATCTAGGCCCCCAGGAATTTCCATATTCAGCAAATCTCACCCCTGTTTGAAATTGACAATTTTCATTTGATTTGTTTGGTTTGTGTTAGTTTTTTGCCTGGTTCAACAAAGTGGAAAGCAATATGGATCATGACGAAGAAATATCGTACAGGTAAATTTCTTTGAAATTTTAAATATTTCTACTTTCATTTAAATTTTTGTTTTCAAACTTCAACTTTCAAAAATGAATACTTCTTTCAAACTTAATAATAATAATAATAATAATAGTGGCTTCTTATATGGCGCTCAGGTCCGTCACTCTGTGACGCTCATGGCGCTTCAACATTAATACCCCTGGTCACTGGGCCATTTTATTTCATTCCTTAAACTATCTCAGCTCCCTTGGGAGTATACAGCCTGTGCTGCCAAATATGTAGTGCATCGAACCATCTCTGCCCTCACAGGTACCCATTTACCCCTGGGTGATGAGAAGCAATTATAGTTAAGTGTCTTGCTTAAGGACACAAGTGTGACGACCGGGATTCGAACCCACACCCTGCTGATCGGAAACACCAGCAGAGCTTGAGTCCGGTGTTCTTATCTGCTCGGCCACGACACGCTACTTTTCAGTTTTCATTCGGACTATGTTTTCAGGTTTTTGTTCTTTAAAATTTTACACAGATGTTACTGCGATCAGTTGAAGGACTATCGAGACCAATGTGACAAAGTTCTTGATGAGGTCTCCGATGCTCTGACACACCTAGAGGAGTTACAAAAACAGTACGTCCATGTATCAACAAAAACCAACGCACTTCATGAGGCATGTGAGGAGTCTTTACAAGACCAGGTATGATCAACTTTACAGAGCCTGGACCTCCTGCAGGCACAAATTGTACACAGCTCAACCATGGAGCTATAGACCCATTGCACAACGCGGAACGCACCTCCAAACATGATGCGTGCCCTTCCATTTTGGGAGTCAAACTGTACAGTTGACTCCCAAAATGGAAGGGCGAACATCAAGGGGTCTATACAACGAATAAAACATAAAAAATGGAAATAACAATTGTTATTAACTTTTGATTCAAAGAAAGGGAAGCACATCTCAAAACTTGTTCGATCATATTTTTATTATTCCTGATGACTTGTGGACATTACGATTAAAAATGGAATATTTTTCATGTGACTAGTGCTGTATCTTGCCTGCCAGGAAATGCCTTGGAATTTATACGGTCATTCATAGTAAACAATGTAACATTGACTCTAAGGGCCTTGGTGGAAGTGGGTAGATTAGACAAGAAATGCCAGTTCCAGAGATACATACATTTGCTAAGCCTTGAAACGTTTTGCTTAGCGGATACAGGTTACCAGTCTAAAGGCAATGAGATGTGCCTTGTTATTGGCTGGTTCCCCGCTAATGATTTGCTCAGCATGTCCTGTGTTAAGCAGAACGTCCTACTTGTGTTTTGATGAACGTCTGAAACTGCCTGAATATGTCTATCACCAATCAAATAAGTTGTTTAAAGGTCATATCCCGAAAATGACCCCGAAAATATTTTCGTCATTTCTAACAGAAAGCTCACCTGTTATTGAGATGGTAATTGTGGTAAGCACTCTGTAAAATTATTTCTTCTGAAATTCCCCCGCTGGTTAGAAATCAATAAAAGTATGTAAAAAAAAAATTGAATCTCTAAAATTCACTGCAAGTCTTGGAGATTCAAACTTCCATGGTGTCCGTTTGTGAATGCTGGGCTTGGAGAAGCGGTTGGTACCCGCTTCACCTCACTAAACGCGGATGGGTTCAACGTTCTTGATAGAAATACCGGGAGTGTTTTATTGCTGTTTTCTCAACAAGTAGACACTGTATTCGGCTGAAACTTTCACAGGTGACTTTTATTGTATCTGTATTTTTAATTTGGCCTATAAATTGAATAGCATTACTGTGACAAAAACCAATCTATGGCCCTACCTTTAACTCCTGTAGTGTCTCTTATTTGATTATTTTGCAGACGTCACTCGTAAACAAGGCAGAGACAATTAGCGGCAGGTTGTCGTATTTCAACGAACTTGAAAGAATCAATCAGGTGAGAACCACGCTGGGACACTCTTTGATATTTGTTTCTCTTGACTAATAACTGCCAAAAAAATTCTAAATTTTTTCCCATTCTGTCAGTTTTCACGATCTACTTTTCTACTTTCCGTTTCATTTGAACAGAAATTAAGTTCCCCCAGTCTCTCTGTGACCAGCGAATCGTTTGTTCCTATGTTGACGAAACTGGATGAATGCATCGCTCATATCTCGGTTAATGTAAGTAAGATTTTGATCAAATGAGGATTTAGAGGTACATGTATAACACGTCCAATATGTAGCAGAGGGCGTTCCAAAAAATTATATTTTAACAAGTTTCCTTAATAAATATATACATTTTTATAAACAAATAACAATAAAAAACAACAAAATTATGACAAAATACAATTACGACACACTTGGGTTGGGTCCACCATGCCACATAATCGAGCACCAAATGTATAGAGGTAATGGTAAATCTTGAATATCAAAACCTCTGTCTTAAAGGCACTGAACACGTTTGGTAATTGTCAAAGACCAGTATTCTCACTTGGTGTATCCCAACATATGCATAAAATAACAAGCCTGTGAAAATTTGGACTCAATTGGTCATTGAAGTTGCAAGAAAATGATGAAAGAAAAAACACCCTTGTTGTACAAATTAGTGTGCTTTCAGATAGGAATAAAAGGCTTCTGGCCAGGAGTCTTTTATTATTTTAGTGAGAAATTACCTCTTTCTCAAAAACTACGTTACTTCAGAGGGAGTCGTTTCTCACAATGTGTTATACTATCAACAGCTCTCCGTTGCTCGTTACCAAGTAAGTTTTTATGCTAATATATATTTTGAGTAATTACCAAACGTGTACAGTGCCTTTAAAAAAAGTTGTTTTAACTTTTGTGATTTTTTATCGGAGTTTAAAAATGAAAACTTATTTACCAATGTTGTAAGGTTGTATGAGTTTTCTTGTTTCCATTTTTTTTTTTTTAGCATGCCAACATTGAGATATATTTTTGTTTACATTGAAATCAAAGCACCAGAAAACAGTAAAAATTTATTTTATTAATTAACAAATATATGAAATTAATGCTTCACCAATAATTTTGTTTAAATGTATGTTTACAATTTATTTTCTTTATATGAATAGTAAATTTCTTAATTTATCTGTTTATTATTTAGTTCACCCTCCCACTGTCTGACCATTCAGTATCATTCACTTCTCTGTAATTTTGAATGATACATAAACAGTAATATATTCCAGCCTGCAATATGATACCAAGTAGGAGGGTTAAGGCTGGATATCTTTCAAAATTAAATTCTCCACAAATTAGGAAACTTTTTTTAAAAACATTTTTGTAATATCAGTTTTTCATTGAGTGTTTCTTAACATTCAATAGCAATGTGAAGACCCATATACCGATAACAGTGAAGACTTCAAGGTGAGGGCAATGCTGTAAATTTAGTACACCTTGCATGTTTCTAGATTTGTAGACTAAATAATAATTTAACCATTCCTTTATATGCTGGGTTCTCCCCATGCTCAAGCTAGCGTATCGGGCAGATACGCGTGAATTGCGTGCTGATACGCGTAATTTTCGGCCGCAATAATTTATTTATTTATTGTTTTTAACCCGGTAGTTTTTTTATACGGTAGAAAAAAACATGGAATGCTCCAGATTGCACAGTGGGGCTTTTTAAACCAAGATAAACACTAAGTAGAAAACATTTTGAAGACCTTGTTTCAATTCAGCGCGCTTCGGCAAAACATCCAAATACCGAGTGCCCCACAGTTTCGAAAAAACCTGGGGAGAACCCTGATAAATGCAGATGTCTAAGATTTGATTAAACTACAAAACTACTTCATTTGACCCATTACTTTCATTTGCATGGTTTTTACTAATACTGAAGGCCATGTACCCGCCTGCAGTAGGGTTCCACGTGGAAATTTGTGCTCCGTTATTTTTGTCTGGAGTAACTAAACTTACAAAAAAGTGTGCGTGTCTTGAATAGTCAACATGTACAAAGGTGTGTCGAGGCCGAGCAGTCAAGCACACTGGACTTAAGCCCTGGTGTTTTGATCAGGAGTGTGTGGGTTCGAGTCCTGGTCTTGACACTTGTGTCCCTAAGCAAGGCAAATAAAAACAGCACGCCGCTTTACTAGGCAATCATGTACACAACATCAAGATACTGTCATCATCCCCAAATCACACACGTCTCAACATCAGAGATCCTTCAGATCATCCTGTGCCAGGCTTTGGAACTCACTACCTGCTTCTGTCGTTGTAGCCCAATCAGCCCAGTCTTTCAAGTCCAAGATTCATAATATCCTTATGAACATGCCCCCTGCTCAGAACTTATGAACTCTAGCTGTAGTTTATTACTATTAGCTTCTTGTTCGCTTGAGTAAGGTTTTAAAAAAAAAAAAAAAAAAAAAAAAAAAAGGTAGGATGGACGAAAAAGGGCAAAAAGAAAGACAAGAAACATGTATTATTTATAGTAGGTAGGCATCCTTTCAAACAGGAAGGCTGACCGAACATTCACCAAAGATTAACCTTTGAAATTTGTGTCTTTCCCATAAGTAGTTTTGAATAGAATGATAACCTTAACCACATCTGGGCCCAATGTTATGGCTCTGCTTACCGAAAAAGAATCAGTGCTTAAGGAAGCAGGGAATTCCGGGCATACGTCAAGCGTATTTCACAGGTTAGCGGGGAATTTGTGCTTGTGCATGTGCAAACTCCACGTTAAATAGGCATTCTTCGCTTACACAGCAAGCGCAGAATTTTGGCTTAAACAACATTTTTGATGTAAGCGAAGAATGGTGATTGTAAGCGCAGAATTTGGCGGTAAGCAGAGCCATAAAGTTGGGCCCTGATCCCCACATAATCTATTGCATGGATTTTCTTGAATTTGATGGATTTGGTACTGCACATCCAAACCAGCCAAAGCTTATAATGCAGCTCCACGGTTGTGTTTAACAAAACCATGATTCATATAACCCATGCATGGTTTGATGGCAAGCATGATGAAATGATGCAGCCATTTACTAATTGAAATAAAAAAAAATAGAACTTGATCATATACATGTCATATAAAATTTATTTGCTCTTTACCATGTTATTTATTTTATCCCTCACACGTTTGAAGGCAGTGAGCATTTACAGCGTTTTATGGGAGAATACAATTGTTTTAGATATTCACTGGTAGCCTTTTCCTATCTGTACAGCCCCAGTATAAGGAGACTGAAGTTTACCAGGCAAAGTTCAAGCACTGCCTCTCCAAAGCCTTGACTGTAGTCAGGTCCTCTGTATTTAACATTCTACATAATGCTACACAGCAAGTCCTGCCAACAAAGGTAGGGTACCAGACAAGCACACTTCTTAAAGGGTGTGTACAACATTGGTAATTGCCAAAGACCTGTATCCAAACTTGATGTGACCCAACAATCCAACATATACATGAAATAACAAACCTGTGAAAGTTTAAGCGCAATCTGTCTTCGGAGTCATCAGAAAACAGTGAAAAACCCCCTTTTGTGTTTTAACTTCTTTTCAAATATCGGAATTTATCCTGCAGGATAAAGACTATTATTTTACTCATTTCCTAAAAAACTATGGCATTTGAAGCAAAACTATTTCAAGGGAAGTTTTCTACCATGACCATCTTTATACCATGTAAGTGATGTGCAAATCTGTGAACATTTATATTTTCAATCTTACCAATGTTGTACACACCCCATGAAATATTATTATTTTTTTTTAATTTTATATATTTGTTGATTTATTGAAGGTTCCATTCTTCTAACGATTCAAAATTTCTGTTGCATCTCAAATCTGACTATTAAAAAAAAAAAAGAAGTACAGCAGTGGACTTGCGAATTCCACCATGTATCAAACTCTTTTGGGAGAAGTGTTGGTTCCGAGAAGATCCGGTATGGTCTCGACGTTTTGAACAGTATACTCTGCTCGTCTTCAAGGTTCATTTCAAGGTTCATTTCAAGGTTCAAGGGTTCACGGTTCATTTATTTGCCACAGTATCAACAAATAAAAAGACATTATCACTCAAGAGTGAGCAGTTTAAAGAATACAACTTTACAGTATAGATATATCAAGAACTAGATGAAACATGACACTGCAGAGGGATCCATTTTAGAAGCTGTAAGATTACTACTATAGTTTTTTATCAAATAATAAACCACAAGGGAAACTCACTGAATAAATTTCAAACATTTTGGGTTGAACAAAGAAAAATTAACTAGAGCATGATTTGAACCAACGGCAAACTATAGGTTTTTTTTCTTATGATCCACACCATGCAAGCTTCAAACATTATTTCTGACTATTTTATTGATTGTCATTTACCAGGAATCCCCCGTAGCACCCACTGATAATGCCTTCACTCTATTTTATGGTAAATTTCGGAGTAACGCGCCTAAAGTAAAAGGAATGATGGAACAGATTGAGTTGAGACTGGACAAGAGCTCCGAGTAAGTAGACCAAATTGACGGAAAACATTTTGTATTTGTTTGTGTATAAATTTCTGTTTTTGGGTTAATTTCGAAAAGCTGCTGAAATTTTTTAAATATTTAAACATAAATCATTTGTGCTTACCAGGATAAGGTTACCAGCCAATTATGAAATGTCTCATATGTAATTTCTAACTGGTATCCTGCTTATTTTTGCTGAAAGGAAAACTGTTAAGCAATTTTCTGCTGAAGCAGCTCGATGAAATTGGGGCAAGAACATATTTCATAATGCCTAAAAAGCACAAAGATTTGCTAAACACAGAAAATGTTTGCTTTTAAAACAGAAGTAGGTTACAAGTCAAAATGCTGTAAAGTTGACATTACATTACCCCCACTAATTTTTGGCTTTGTAAAGAAATTTGCTACACAGATATTTCTGCACAAGCAGTTTTATGAAATTTTGCCAAAGCGCAGGGCAACTGTTTGCTTAGAGATGAAGGGAAATGACCAATTCAATTTTTGTGATGTACTCATTTTCCCATAGAGTCCTCATGTGAGTTGGGAACAAATTACACGTCTCCACCATCACGTAAAAATGGTGTAAATTGCCATTGTATTTGATACCCTTGCAGTGCAAACATCCAAAACATCTTGTGACATCATTCTGAGAAAAATGGGTCTTGACAATTTTGTATGGGGATGTTTTGGTTCATAACTGACTTTTCAGAGCGAAATTTGAAACATGGCGTCATTGGATTTCAACAATTAATAGATCTTTGCATCCCAAAGAGGAATTTTTTGACAGTCATAATGTCACATTCTAGGCTGTTTTGATTAAATTTTATTGAAAGTCAGGACTGAACCAAAACATCCCCTGTCCATTTTTTTTCAGAATGATGTCATCAGATATTTTGGATGTTGACACATTTTGCACTAGAAGGGGGCAGAATATAACGGCAATTTTACAACCTTTTAACATGAGTTTAGAGACTTATAATTTTTTCCCCACTCACATGAGGAAAATGAGTACATTACAAAATTGAAACGGTCATTTCCCTTCCACCTGTGTGAAAAGTTAAACTTAAAGGCCCTGTACACTATTGGTAAGATCAAAAAACACAAATGTTCACAGATTCACACATAACTTACATGATTTAAAGTAAGTAATGGTAGAAAGGGTTCCTTAAAATATTTCTGCCTAAAATGCTATCGTTTCTGAGAAATGAGTAAAACAATAGTTTTTATCGCGCGCGATAATAAACTCGATGTTTGAAAAACAGAAAACACATAAGGTCTCTTTTCACTATTTTCTCGTGACCTCGATGACCAATTGAGCTCAAATTTTCACAGGTTTGTTATTTCATGTATGTGGTTGATTACACAAAACATGAACACTGTCTGTGATTATTTTTTCAGCTCTGCCAATCCTGTATAATACCTTTAATGTGTAAGCAGTAGTTCATAATCATTGTGAAAAACTTGGTGTCCAAAAAATAATACTGAACTCAGAAAAGAAACCTCATGTGCAAAATTCAAAATTCAATTAAAAACCCACCTTTTTTGTAGTTCCTAACTTAATCAGTCAGATGTTTTAGTTCACACTATTCTGGGTTTGCTCTCAGTCACACCAGGAGTGTCAAGTCTGACAGACTTGGCGCGTTATAAGTGTTCACTATTATTATTATTATTATTAATACTGGCTTCATACCCAGAACTTCAGGTCTCTATAAGATGTGTACTCCTGTATGCAGAGAAGCAATTACAGTCACTATTATTGTGCTTGGTTTCATGACACGTCACTAATTTCTGTCTAGGCCTTGATTTGAATTGTATGTGTTCACAAATAAGATCAAAAGTGGTGTAAAGTGGCGTGTCGTGGCCGAGCGGATAAGAACACCGAACTCAAGCTCTGGTGTTTCTGATCAGCAGAGTGTGGGTTCGAATCCCAGTCGTGACACTTGTGTCCTTAAGCAAGACACTAAACCACATGCTTCGTCCTTCGGATGGGACGTTAAGCCGTATGTCCCGTGTGTTGTGTAATGCACGTAAAAGAACCCAGTGCACTTAACGTAAAGAGAAGGGGTTCGCCCCGGTGTTCCTGGTTTGATTGGCTGCATATTGCGCCACAGCACCTTGTGAACCATTACATGGTGCTATGCAAAGGAATAGGTCTCATACTTCAACATGTAACTCCACATACCTTGTAGGAAAAATACTGAGCGCTTTGAGACACCCATCGGGAGTATAAAGCGCTATATAAGAACTGCGTATTATTATAACTATTAATATCATTTCAAAGTTATTAATAAGAGGTTGATTTTTGACGATACTAGGTACCAGACATTACTAGACGACTGCCATCATTTTTATTTAACGAAACGCCACCAGCTTCTAGCACCTAGCATCACAGCAGCGGTCAAGGAGTTAGCCGCAAAGCATGTCAGAGACCACTGTGCACTGGTAAGCCATAACAAAGTCATTACGTCACCCGCATGCACAACTGCTGCATGCGGAAGGTTTTTCCTACTTAGGGTTCCACACTCATTTCATCATTGAAAAGTTTTTTCTTCAAAAAGTAGTTAGTGGGGTAAAGTTTCGACCCTAGCAGTGTGTTTCTCAAAGGCTAAATGACAACACAACACACAAACAAGTAAACTTGTTTGTGTGTGTTGTGTTGTGTTGTGGTGGTAATTTTATTTTTCTCAAATTTGCTTCATTTTACAAAAAACTAAAAATTCTGGCAGACACTGGAATCTTTACAAAACAAACTCAAAACACAACTCCAAAAAATATTTTGTTAAATCCTGCAAGAAATATTAGCTGAATACATTTCCCATTGGTTTCTGGTAATCATTAGGCGCCAGTTTGTGTGAAGTGAATTTATACCACACTTTTGAACAGGATACCCGTCCGAAGCAAAATCAGATCTCTATGTTTGAAGACTTTGAAATGAAGGTGATCAAATTATGGTCTGCGAACTCTGTTGTTAGTTCAGCCTTTTCCTGGTCTACATCAATGCATCAAACCTATGTTTAAACATAATTAATGTCTTTTTCTCGCAGGTGCGTAGTGGTTGTGCATTTATGGTTCATGTGTGTGAGGACGAATATCAGCTGTTCTTTCACTTTTTCTCAAGACAAACTGATAAGCTAGAGTAAGTTACTCCAGATTTTGTATGACTCACAAATCAAACTGTTTATTCTGAAAGTAGATCAAATAGTAGACACATTTGGACTTTAAAGGTGCTGCATATGTTTGGTAATTGGAGCCTACTGATTGTGTTAATCCTATATAAATGTAGGTACATACAATAAAACTAACATGTGAAAATTTCACTTCAAAAGGTGGTCGCGTTTTTGAGATATCACTGAAAAACCGGAGCGAATATTTCCACGCAGGAAGAATATTCCCCATAGGAATACACAGTCTGAGAAGAGTTTCTGACAGAAACGCTTCTCAGATTCAAATTTTGGGGAATAAAAAGTGATATATTTTTTCCATAACCACAGTACTTCGAAGTGAAAAGTTTCTCAAAATTCATTATACTACCCAAAGCTGCTGTACTTCTTACCAAGTAAGTTTTTATTGTCATTAATTTTCAGAGTCATTACCAAACGTGTACTGTGCCTTTAAGGCCTGTTGATACACAAGTGTTTATATATTTAAGTCATTTTTGGTAATAGAAGATTTGTTTTTCTTCCGGTAGTGCCATGCTGGAGGGTCTATGTATGAGTCTATATGACGTCTTAAGACCCTTGATCATTCATATTAATCACCTTGAGACGTTAGCTGAGCTCTGCAGTATCCTTAAAATTGAGATGCTTCAAGACCATGTCCTGACCAACCGTGAGTAATCATTCATTTTGTCCAAATCCCACCTCTGCCACCAAATTATTTATATCCCACTGCTGCCACCAAATTTCTGTATTTCACCACTGCCACCAAAGCATCTGTATACTACTGCTGCCACTGAATCTACATAATAGTTAGCCCGATGCAAATTAATGGGTCAGTTTTCAAAAAGAACAATGTATACAAATTCCCTTCTACCAAAACCTTTCGCCATTGTTGATCCGAATTTAAAAGTAATCCGCCACAACATGATGAATAATGTTGTTGCCTTCTTAATTAACAGCTGAAGAACTGAAAGCTTTTGAGATGGTGAATCGTCAGATGTTGGAGGATGTTCAAGAACGCCTTGTGTATCGAGCAAGCATCTATGTTCAGACGGACATTCTAGCTTATAAACCTGCACCAGGAGATCTAGCCTATCCAGAAAAACTAGAAATGATGGAGGTAGGGGAGGTAGTCCGTGTGAATAGTTTTAAGAAATTTAACACAGTGCTCACTCCTCCTAGCAGACAGAGTGCCAAGTTCATGTCAGCTTAAGAATCGTTCAGTTCAATTCAAACTCACATTTATTTCCATACTTCATAAAAATTTCAAAACAGTACCTAGCCAAAACGTTAATTTAAATAAATAACCAAAAGGGCATTTTTTACAAGGCAGAAAATTACACAAGTATGGAGGCATCATCTAGAAGCCGAGGCTTGTGGTGAGATGCCTGAAGGACAGACAAACAGAGTGTAAACAGGAACAAGAACGTACTGACAGACAGTTAGAACAAAGACAGAACTGATGAAGAAAATAATAATAAGATTATCATAAGATTAACTTGATAATCCCTTTTTTGTGAATCTCCTTGAATCCTCAGAGCATCTCAGAGAGCATCAAAGAGAAGGAGCGGGAGAAGGTGCTGTCCAGGAGGAGCTCAGGAGACTCCTTGGGTTCTGCCACCAGTCAGGAGGTGGCTGCACTCAGTGGGATAGATGCCTCTCCCCAAGGAGACCAAGCAGCACAGCAGCAGGAAAACGTCAATGGAACCACTTCTCAACGAACACTCAGTGAGTCTGGTCCCCTGATGTAGTGCTGTTTTATCAGTGAAACACAGCCGCATTTTCTGAGGCAGCAGACTATAATGAAGCGAGCCTCACTTTGAGTTGACTCACATAACCTTGAAGGGAGACTGTCCATTCCATGTGAACACTTGTGTCCTTGAGCAAGCCACTCAACCATAATTTATTCATAAAAAGTTGGGAAGGTAGTGCATTCTACCTGCCAGGTTCCTAGTGGATAATACCCATGCCTACATCATTACAGACTGTAAAGGGGGTAACCCTGTTTCAGCCCCAGGAGTAAGTGGCAACATGCCCCTGATGGCAGTTGATTTGAGTCGACAGCCCAAATTAGTTAAGTGTAGCCCTCACCTTGAAGTGGCCATATGTTAGGTGATCTTTCATTTAAAAAAACTTTTAAAAATCCACCATTGCTAGGAGTTCTTATGGCTGGTGGTGGGTCGGGGCTTCTGAAATCAGTCGGGTTTTCCATCTGATGTGTTTTATTTATTTTTGGGTTTTGTAGGTCGAAGCAGTAGCCAGATGATCCAGCATTCAACGAATCTTTCACCCGCAGACCTCCATGGGATGTGGTACCCAACTGTTAGAAGGACGCTAGTGTGTCTCTCTAAATTATACAGGTGTATTGATGTGAGTAGAAAGTTTAAAGATCTGAGGGAAATTTATGTTGAAATATTAATGTGTATCCTTACAATTTATTATTATTTTTTGTATGTAGTACACAATTTGAAAAATTTACTTATGTAGGATCCTTCCTTACTGTAACACTCCAACAAAATACGGTATCTAAACAACCAAACTGTTGGAGTTTGATTATGGTGATATGCCTGATACATTTACCTGTATCCTTGCTTTACACTCCAACAAATGGTATCTAAACAACCAAACTGTTGGAGTTTGATTATGGTGATATGCCTGATACATTTACTTGTATCCTTGCTTTACACTCCAACAAAATACGGTATCTAAACAACCAAACTGTTGGAGTTTGATTATGGTGATATGCCTGATACATTTACTTGTATCCTTGCTTTACACTCCAACAAATGGTATCTAAACAACCAAATTGTTGGAGTTTGATTATGGTGATATGCCTGATACATTTACTTGTATCCTTGCTTTACACTCCAACAAATGGTATCTAAACAACCAAACTGTTGGAGTTTGATTATGGTGATATGCCTGATACATTTACTTGTATCCTTGCTTTACACTCCAACAAAATACGGTATCTAAACAACCAAACTGTTGGAGTTTGATTATGGTGATATGCCTGATACATTTACTTGTATCCTTGCTTTACACTCCAACAAATGGTATCTAAACAACCAAAGTGTTGGAGTTTGATTATGGTGGTATGCCTGATACATTTACTTGTATCCTTGCTTTACACTCCAACAAAATACGGTATCTAAACAACCAAACTGTTGGAGTTTGATTATGGTGATATGCCTGATACATTTACTTGTATCCTTGCTTTACACTCCAACAAATGGTATCTAAACAACCAAAGTGTTGGAGTTTGATTATGGTGATATGCCTGATACATTTACTTGTATCCTTGCTTTACACTCCAACAAATGGTATCTAAACAACCAAACTGTTGGAGTTTGATTATGGTGATATGCCTGATACATTTACTTGTATCCTTGCTTTACACTCCAACAAATGGTATCTAAACAACCAAACTGTTGGAGTTTGATTATGGTGATATGCCTGATACATTTACTTGTATCCTTGCTTTACACTCCAACAAAATACGGTATCTAAACAACCAAACTGTTGGAGTTTGATTATGGTGATATGCCTGATACATTTACTTGTATCCTTGCTTTACACTCCAACAAATGGTATCTAAACAACCAAACTGTTGGAGTTTGATTATGGTGATATGCCTGATACATTTACTTGTATCCTTGCTTTACACTCCAACAAATGGTATCTAAACAACCAAACTGTTGGAGTTTGATTATGGTGATATGCCTGATACAACAAATGGTATCTAAACAACCAAACTGTTGGAGTTTGATTATGGTGATATGCCTGATACATTTACTTGTATCCTTGCTTTACACTCCAACAAATGGTATCTAAACAACCAAACTGTTGGAGTTTGATTATGGTGATATGCCTGATACATTTACTTGTATCCTTGCTTTACACTCCAACAAATGGTATCTAAACAACCAAACTGTTGGAGTTTGATTATGGTGATATGCCTGATACAACAAATGGTATCTAAACAACCAAACTGTTGGAGTTTGATTATGGTGATATGCCTGATACAACAAATGGTATCTAAACAACCAAACTGTTGGAGTTTGATTATGGTGATATGCCTGATACATTTACTTGTATCCTTGCTTTACACTCCAACAAATGGTATCTAAACAACCAAACTGTTGGAGTTTGATTATGGTGATATGCCTGATACATTTACTTGTATCCTTGCTTTACACTCCAACAAAATACGGTATCTAAACAACCAAACTGTTGGAGTTTGATTATGGTGATATGCCTGATACATTTACTTGTATCCTTGCTTTACACTCCAACAAATGGTATCTAAACAACCAAAGTGTTGGAGTTTGATTATGGTGGTATGCCTGATACATTTACTTGTATCCTTGCTTTACACTCCAACAAAATACGGTATCTAAACAACCAAACTGTTGGAGTTTGATTATGGTGATATGCCTGATACATTTACTTGTATCCTTGCTTTACACTCCAACAAATGGTATCTAAACAACCAAAGTGTTGGAGTTTGATTATGGTGATATGCCTGATACATTTACTTGTATCCTTGCTTTACACTCCAACAAAATACGGTATCTAAACAACCAAACTGTTGGAGTTTGATTATGGTGATATGCCTGATACATTTACTTGTATCCTTGCTTTACACTCCAACAAATGGTATCTAAACAACCAAACTGTTGGAGTTTGATTATGGTGATATGCCTGATACATTTACTTGTATCCTTGCTTTACACTCCAACAAAATACGGTATCTAAACAACCAAACTGTTGGAGTTTGATTATGGTGATATGCCTGATACATTTACTTGTATCCTTGCTTTACACTCCAACAAATGGTATCTAAACAACCAAACTGTTGGAGTTTGATTATGGTGATATGCCTGATACATTTACTTGTATCCTTGCTTTACACTCCAACAAATGGTATCTAAACAACCAAACTGTTGGAGTTTGATTATGGTGATATGCCTGATACATTTACTTGTATCCTTGCTTTACACTCCAACAAATGGTATCTAAACAACCAAATTGTTGGAGTTTGATTATGGTGATATGCCTGATACATTTACTTGTATCCTTGCTTTACACTCCAACAAATGGTATCTAAACAACCAAACTGTTGGAGTTTGATTATGGTGATATGCCTGATACATTTACTTGTATCCTTGCTTTACACTCCAACAAATGGTATCTAAACAACCAAACTGTTGGAGTTTGATTATGGTGATATGCCTGATACATTTACTTGTATCCTTGCTTTACACTCCAACAAATGGTATCTAAACAACCAAAGTGTTGGAGTTTGATTATGGTGATATGCCTGATACATTTACTTGTATCCTTGCTTTACACTCCAACAAATAGTATCTAAACAACCAAACTGTTGGAGTTTGATTATGGTGATATGCCTGATACATTTACTTGTATCCTTGCTTTACACTCCAACAAAATACGGTATCTAAACAACCAAACTGTTGGAGTTTGATTATGGTGATATGCCTGATACATTTACTTGTATCCTTCCTTTACACTCCAACAAATGGTATCTAAACAACCAAACTGTTGGAGTTTGATTATGGTGATATGCCTGATACATTTACTTGTATCCTTGCTTTACACTCCAACAAATAGTATCTAAACAACCAAACTGTTGGAGTTTGATTATGGTGATATGCCTGATACATTTACTTGTATCCTTGCTTTACACTCCAACAAAATACGGTATCTAAACAACCAAACTGTTGGAGTTTGATTATGGTGATATGCTTGATACATTTACTTGTATCCTTGCTTTACACTCCAACAAAATACGGTATCTAAACAACCAAACTGTTGGAGTTTGATTATGGTGATATGCCTGATACATTTACTTGTATCCTTGCTTTACACTCCAACAAATGGTATCTAAACAACCAAACTGTTGGAGTTTGATTATGGTGATATGCCTGATACATTTACTTGTATCCTTGCTTTACACTCCAACAAATGGTATCTAAACAACCAAACTGTTGGAGTTTGATTATGGTGATATGCCTGATACATTTACTTGTATCCTTGCTTTACACTCCAACAAATGGTATCTAAACAACCAAATTGTTGGAGTTTGATTATGGTGATATGCCTGATACATTTACTTGTATCCTTGCTTTACACTCCAACAAATGGTATCTAAACAACCAAACTGTTGGAGTTTGATTATGGTGATATGCCTGATACATTTACTTGTATCCTTGCTTTACACTCCAACAAATGGTATCTAAACAACCAAACTGTTGGAGTTTGATTATGGTGATATGCCTGATACATTTACTTGTATCCTTGCTTTACACTCCAACAAATGGTATCTAAACAACCAAAGTGTTGGAGTTTGATTATGGTGATATGCCTGATACATTTACTTGTATCCTTGCTTTACACTCCAACAAATAGTATCTAAACAACCAAACTGTTGGAGTTTGATTATGGTGATATGCCTGATACATTTACTTGTATCCTTGCTTTACACTCCAACAAAATACGGTATCTAAACAACCAAACTGTTGGAGTTTGATTATGGTGATATGCCTGATACATTTACTTGTATCCTTCCTTTACACTCCAACAAATGGTATCTAAACAACCAAACTGTTGGAGTTTGATTATGGTGATATGCCTGATACATTTACTTGTATCCTTGCTTTACACTCCAACAAATAGTATCTAAACAACCAAACTGTTGGAGTTTGATTATGGTGATATGCCTGATACATTTACTTGTATCCTTGCTTTACACTCCAACAAAATACGGTATCTAAACAACCAAACTGTTGGAGTTTGATTATGGTGATATGCTTGATACATTTACTTGTATCCTTGCTTTACACTCCAACAAAATGCAACAATATACAGTAGCTCAACACCCAAACTGTTGGATTGTGATTTGGTGGTATGCCTGAACCCATGTAAAGCATAGTCAGTTTACTTGTCCAGTACTCAGTCCAACAGAATCAAACAAAACAAGTAGTTGGATTTTGAAGGGTCGTGGATTTGTAAGCAATGAGCAAACAGTACATTATATCGGCCTCTTCACTGAAGGTCAAAACTGAACTTGTTGGATAATGCTTTGTAGTTAACTTAAGTTTTTCTTGTGTATGTGTTTTTTAAGTTTAATCTTTGTCATATTTGCAGAAAGCAATTTTCCAAGGTCTATCACAAGAGACACTGCTTTCCTGTATACAGAGTTTGGTTGTAGCTGAAATAGGCATCCAGAAACGCAAGGTAAATTTCTCGAACCGACGCTGCGATGACTTAACCACCAGAACTTGAATTTGATGCTCTAAACCACTCGGCCATGACACCCTACATGTACTCTATTTGAAAGTTTCTGTATAAATTGTCTTTTGTTTCACCCAATCTTCCTTAAGACTGAGCTGGACGGGTTGCTGTTTCTCATCAAGCACCTTCTCATCTTACGGGAGCAGATCGCTCCGTTCCAAGTAGAATTCTCCATCAAGGAGACGGCGTTGGATTTCTCAACGATGAAAGGTTAGTTTATGTCAGAGAGGAAATAAGACTGTATGTCTTGAAATCTATCTTAACATTTGTGACTGTCTTGGAACTTCATCTTTGAGGCCTGTTTCTGTTTTGCAAAGTTGGCTTACATTCGGTAATCTTGAAGTCTATGGCAGACGTGGAATTTCAACTTTGAGAGGGCAAGGCCATTTTCATTTTGCAAAGGGCACTTTCATTGGAAAATCTTAAAGTCTATGGGAAACCTTTGAAAGGGAACCAAGGCCAAGACCAGGGCAACAGAGGTCATACATTTAATTTCAGGCCTCGATTGACTGTGTAATGTGTAGCTTCATTCACTACAACCTTATTGCGGGCTGGCATAGTTTATCTACCATTCAAAACCAAAGTGGATTACAATAAAGGGTCAGACAGTTGAAGGGTTGACAGTGTACTCTGTAGTTGCACTCACTATATGATGTCACACTTTAAACTTGCACATCTAGCATTCAAAACCATGAGGACCATATTAAATGGTCACACAGTAGGAGGGTTAAGATGAATTTGGGAGATAGCCTCCGTGGCCTTCGTGTAATTCCAGGCCTGTGATGGGAAACGAGGCAAGGAGGACACTTGACTCTGCTGCCTTCTATAACGTCAGGGGTCGATTTCACAAAGAGCTAAGATTGTTCTTGCTTGTGAATCAATCTTAATTGCTAAGCAAAGTGTGATGTCACAGTACAAATCGCTATGGTGGTAATGACATCTCATCTTAAGATGAATCTTAGTGCTTTGTAAAACTGTTCCCAGGCCTGTTATGACAGTGAAAAGTTTGTCTTTAATTGCATCATGTTTTGTATTGTGTCTTGTATGGGCAAAGTGCCAACAATGGGAATGTCTGTTGTTGTGTATTATTTGTTCAATATTGATGACATTCTTCATGATTATCAGAATTTATGTTTATTGTGGCTCAAGAGTCTGTATATATTTAATGACAGTTGAAGTTTAATCGTTCTATATAGACCTTATGCATTGACGTCACCAAGCCGCCATCTTAGAGGTAAACTGATGATGAAACAATGGAAACGCGCTGATTTGTACGCGCGGCGCACAAGACTGGCCAATGAGCATCTTCCTTTTGACCTCTAGGTGAGGGCGCCCTACTCAAATGACGTCATATGCATAAGGTCTATTTGAAGACATTTGTTGTTTGCTTTTCATGTGTTGTACCATCCTTTCATCTTGTTTACTTCATTATGACATTTTTCGAATTGTATTTTTGTGAACATATTTGCCATTTGATTTGCATTTGTTGTACATTGCATTGGTCTTTCGGCCTTTTGTTTCTTATATCTATGAAGTCTTTTGCTGTTTGATTTTCATTTGTTTTAATGTGCTCTGATTTTTAATGTTACAAAATAATAATTCTGCTTGTTTTTCATTTTGCATGTACAGTGCCTTTATCTTGTTTATTAACCCCCTTCACTTGTAAAGAAGGAACCCACATCCTAAATGGGGGGGACCACCCCCACCCTTTGACCCAAAATAGATCAATTGTAAATGTCATAATCTGTTCCAATTTATCCTGTGGTGTGTTGTGGCCGAACGGTCAACTGCATTGGACTCAAGTTTTAATGGTTGACAAATCGGAGTGTGGTTCAATTCCCATTCATGACACTTGTGTCCTTGAGCAAGCCAGTTAACCATAATTGCTTCTCTTAACCCAGGTGTATAAATGAGAAACCTGTGAGTGCTGAGATAGTATTGTGTTGAATTAACCCCTGGTGCTAATATGAAGCAGCTAGGGCTGTATGCTCCCCAGGGAGTTGAGCAAGTTAGAGGAATGGTCTAAGTTTGCCTGAAGAACAGGGATAATAATGTGTGCCATATAAAAACCAATTATTAATTTTGTTATTATCTTAAATTTGCTCTTCTATTGTTTGCCTTAATATATATCAAAATATAACTTGTATTATTGTTATTTTTTAACTATAATTATTTAAATTATTATTAATATTTTATAGAATATTATTGGTATTGCAGAATATTTATCATATCTAATTTAGATTTTAAATCTGTCTTTAGTCTGTAGAATATTTAAAATAGAACTTATTTGATTTGTTAATAATTTTGTGTCCCGACTGTTGTTTTGTTTGATTTAGTGGCAGCCTACAGTTTCCTAGGGAAGCGGTCTCGGATGCTCTCATTCAACACTAACAATGCATTCCTGGAATTTCTGTTTGAGGTAGAAGAAGATTTACAACTTTCCCTCCATTGTCCTTCTTAAAATCAACACGTATATCAGTTTTGCAAAGTTCAGGTTTCATAAACTAAACTTGTGACTTTAGGCATGATATTCTTCCGACTGAAAGGGACACGTTGCCTCGGATCGGGCGATTTGGGCTATGAAAAGCGTTTGAAACTGTTTGTTATGCAATGCATATGGTTAGAACGATATTTTAAAAGTAGAATATAGATAGGTTGCAGTATGACGTAAATCGGCCATCTTTACGGGCAGTTTGGAACACACAGTCATGCGTTACGCGTGAGAACGGCGTGCAACACGCGCACATTTCACAAAACTCATTGCATGATTGGTTAGTGAATGACGCGGCTGCGTTAATAATTAGAGCGCTTGACGCGCCTGCAAGCCAAAATGCAATTTGCCTGTAAAGATGGCGTCTACTGGGAACTATCTATAATGATCCACACAAATAAACCTAAAAATTCTGTGGTTTTCCTTTTACTTCGTGAACTAACAAGGTCCCGGCGCCATTTTGTGGAGTCAAACATTTGGCTCTTCAAAATGGCGTGCCGTGTTAGTTCACGAATAAAAGGAAAACCACACAATTTTGAGGCACATTTGTGTGGATCATTATATTCTACTTTTCAAACATCGTTCTAACCATATGCATTGCATAACAAATGGTTTAAAATGCTTTTCATTGCCAAAATCGCCCAATCCGAGGCAACGTGTTCCTTTAAGTCTGATTTTTGATTTTGTTTGGCCCTCGGAAAAAAAAAAATATATATTTGGTATCTAATGGCCTGAAAGGTCTACCAAAACATAGGGGACCTACATTAAACAAAAAATTTTCCTTCTTTTTTCATGCCTGTTGCTTGAGAAGTTTGACTACGAAATGTCCTGAAATTTTAGGGGCAGATTCAGAGTCTTAACAAGAGTTGTACTTCTGTGTGCAGAGAAGCAATAACAGTCTCATATCACTTCACCATTTTCATTCCAGGCCTCGGTTTGGATTACATGAGCTTCAAAATATGGATGAACTTATCTTTAGAGACTTGCTTAAAGTTGAGAAGTCAAATTATGAAATGTCTTGACATTTTAGGACCAGTTTCAGAATCTTAACTAGAGTTGTACTCCTGTGTGCAGAGAAGCAATAACAGTCACTGTCATTGTACTCTGTCTCATGTCACTTCACCATTTTCTAGTCCAAGCCTCAGTTTGGATTGCATGAGCTCAAAAAAATGGATGAATGTATCTTTAGAAATTTGCATAAAGTTGAGGAGTCAGACTATGAAATGTCTTCAGAGTCTTTATAAGAGTTGTACTCCTATGTGCAGAGAAGCAATAACAGTCACTGTCATTTTACTCTTTCTCATGTCGCTATACCATTTTCTACCCCAGGCCTCAGTTTGGATTTCATGAGCTCCACAAAACAGATGAACTTATTTTTTAAAGAATTATCTTGATTTCGCTTTTTGTATTCTTGAAAGGGCGCCCCCAATGTCACCGAGCATTTTCTTGACTCTAAGAAAGACGTTGATACTCAACTGAAGAAGACATGTGAGAGGTTCATAAAGCTTGTCACTGATTCCCTCATATCAGAACTCAACTCATTCCTAACCAAGGTTAGTATTTATTCTTGTTAAAGTGAAACTATGCTAGCCTGCAATATAGTATCATGTGGTGAATGCATCCACACAGTACACAGTCAACCCTCCTACTATCTGACCAATATCATACACTGTGATTTGGAATGATATATGCACTATGCCAGCCTGCAATATGATATCATATGGTGGATGCATCCACACAGTACAGTCAACACTCCTACTGTCTGACCACTCAATCCACTTTGATTTTGAATGATTTGCCTGCCTGCTATCTGATATCACGTGGTGAGTGAACACAGTACACAGTCAACCCTCCTACTGTTTGACCATTTAATATCAGCCAATATGGTTTTGAATTATTGATATATTATGCCAGCATGTAATGTTATTAGTTATCAAACAAACACAAGTGAAATACCAAAAAGTAGAGCGTGTCCTGCACCCATATCCAACTTGGCTGATACAGCTTTTGCGTCCCATATCCAATATTTTTTCCGTATTCCACGAGCGGGGGTGTGATAGCAAATCTATCTTAAGCTAACCTGACACACAGCTTCACGCAATACGCAGTGTTGGAACAGCTATACGTTTGCATATAGCTTTAAAAATGCACAAAGCGCGAAGTTAGATTAGCTCAATACACAGGGTGTGATATGGGCCGTGCAATATAGCTTGTTATCATACTTCTTGTTGCTATGGGTTGACCAACCAGAATTGAGGATTCAAGTTTGTTTGAAGATAAGATATCATGTGGTGAATGCATCTACACAGTACACAGTCAACCCTCCTACTGTCTGACCAATCAACATAATTCGCTGAGGTTTTGAATGATAGATTCACAATGCAAGCCTGCAGTATGATATCATGTTGTAAATATATCTACACAGTACACAGTCAACCCTCTTACTGTCTGGCCAATCAAAATTATCCATGGTGGTTTTGAATAATATGATATAATGTGATGAATGTACACATTGTTACTTAGCCCCTGCAGTTAATTGGCTCAGAATGGTTCTGAATGGTTGGTCATCTTGTTGGCAAATCTTAAAGACATTTGGTATTTTGGAAATGTTCAAATGTATGAATCCTATATAATTGTAGACATTAACAATAAAACTTGTAAAATTTTCATTTCAAAAGGTGGTAGCAATTTTGAGATATTGCTGAAAATCTGGACCGGTTATGTCCACGCAGGAAGAATAATCCTTAATCGGAATACATAATCTGAGAAACGTTTCATGCAAAAATGTTTCTCAGATTGAAATGTTTTTGAATCCCTCTCTCCTAAACCACATTCCTTTGAAGGGAATTGTTTCTCAAAATGTCATACATTATCAACAGCTGCGGTGCTTCTTACCAAGTAAGTTTTGATGGTTATTAATTTTTGGTGTAATTACCAAAGGTGTACCCTCCTTTTAAGGAATGTGGAATGGTTAATGTTACATTCTTTGTTCACTGTCCAGGCAACAGTCATCACCAACATGAATAAAGGAGACGAAGCGCCACAAGTATATCTAAGGAGGCAACCATTTGCGACTGCAGGTACTTGAAGAAAATTTATAGGAAAATTGCTGTCAAGGACCTCGATGTTCATCATCTGGATTTACAATTATTTAGAGCTTCCCTCAATTCAGTTTCTGAAGAGAATGCCACAAGATTCTACAGAGAACATTTAGACCCCTTGCATATGATGTCACAATCCCAAACAGCGCCCTCGCTGAGGTCAAAGGAAGGCCTATCATTGGCTGAGACTTGTGTGCGGCGCGTACATGAGTGCACGTTTCCATTGTTTGACGTCAGCGATGGCGGCCAATGCAATGGGTCTATAACACAACAGCACTCAGTATGCAAAATGGAACTCTTAAAATGTGGCTTAGTTAGTAAGAGGTTTCTCCGAATCCCCCCAAAAAGGCCCATTAACCGATGTGTGTTAAAGGGTGTGTACAACATTGGTAAGATTGAAAATATAAATGTTCACAAATTTCCACATAACTTACATGGTATAAAGATGGTCATGGTGGAAAACTTCCCTTGAAATAGTTTTGCTTGAAATGCCATAGTTTTTAGGAAATGAGTAAAACAATGGTCTTTATCCTGCAGGATAAAATCCGATGTTTGAAAAAAAGTTAAAACATATAATGGGGTTTTTCACTGTTTTCTCATGACTCTGAAGACCGATAGAGCTTAAACTTTCACAGGTTTGTTATTTCATGTATATGTTGGGTCACATCAAGTGTGGATACTGGTCTTTGTCAATTACCAATGTTTTACACACCCTTTAAGCACTGTATACTCAGTACTTTCCCTGAGTCATGTGATAATAAAATTACAGACATATTACTTGGGTGGGATTCGAAGCCACAACCTTCGCCATTTTCAGAACAGATATCTTGCCACTGGACCACCGGGCTTGCCTAGTAGTTAGTGGCAGTTCAAAGTCTATATTTCAGCAGCTGGTACGGCAGCGATTTTAATAGATGTAAAATTTACTTCAATGTAAACTTTCCATTTTTCAGAAAAATTAAACCTTCAAATTATGACTATCCTTTGCAGAGAAAGTTCATGAAGTGGTTGGCGCCACCTATAGGCAGGTGAAGTCCAGGTTACCAGCCATGTTCAGGAGTATGTCTCTCTACCTAGCCAATAAGGACACGGAGTATATATTGTTCAGACCGGTCAAGGTGGGTCTCGTTAAAAAGTTTAACCCCAACTTCTTGGGTGCCTTGACTAATAGTTGTCAAAAATCCATCCAGTACTCATTAGTAACTCCCCTCTCCTTTTAGTTTTAGCCGGAAGTTGTCTTTTAAGAAACACACAACTAATGAAAGAATACAATATAGACCTTTCTATTGCAACGTCACAGCCCAAGTTTTTACCAACCGAGGTTGGAAAACTATGGAAAGCCATAAATGCAAATCAAAAACAGATAGCCATAGTTTGTAGCTATTTTGCCAATGTTAAACAAATATTCAAAAAATAGTGTTGAATTTGTTGGAAACAAGTCGACCAATCATGAGAGGTATTTCAGTTCATGATTCTCTAGAGAAAATGTTGAATTTGGTCACAACATTTCTTAACACGATTGAATGTTTTGCTAACATTCAGCCGTCCATGCCAACCGGCGCACTTTGTTTATCAACAATGGAAAGGTCTATATAGTCAAGCAGCTTGGGTACTTTGATGGAGAAGAAAAATTGTTGGTGCAAGTGCTACTGAGATAAGGTTGATTATGAGCTTCATTGCACCAAAAGCACTTGCCTGGAAAGTACAGCCCATAGGTTAAGTGTCCTTCTAGCCACCTGGTCTGTGGCCCTCTAGTGGTGGGCTATAAAGAATGACCATGAAGAGTGGTCAGAAGCCACCTCCGGGGATAAATACTTCAAAGGAGTCAATGTTCTTCAAAAGCAAAGTTGCCTTTGATTTTTCCTGTATATCCACCACCTTGAGTGACCTTTTGATCGGCAATTTCCTCTTAAAAAACCTTCTATGTTAAAACTCCACAACCTCCCTAACCCCTAACCCTAATCCTAACCCCTAACCCCTAACCCTAATCCTAACCCCTAACCCCTAACCCTAATCCTAACCCCTAACCCCTAACCCTAATCCTAATCCTAACCCCTAACCCTAATCCTAACCCCTAACCCCTAACCCTAACCCCTAACCCCTAACCCCTAACCCTAATCCTAACCCCTAACCCCTAACCCTAATCCTAACCCCTAACCCCTAACCCCTAACCCCTAACCCCTAACCCCTAACCCCTAACCCCTAACCCCTAACCCCTAACCCCTAACCCCTAACCCCTAACCCCTAACCCTAATCCTAACCCCTAACCCATAACCCCTAACCCTAATCCTAACCCCTAACCCTAATCCTAACCCCTAGCACTCAAAACTCCCTTATAAGTTATAGCCAGAAGTTGTCTGAAATCGGCCTGAATGGTCCACTCTACGGTTAATCAACGCACAGTTGTGTATTTTAAGAAACGATTGATTTGTCCGTAAAGATGACCATCTTTACACCGTGTGACACCAAGTGGGATCTAGCTCAGCCTTTGGGTAGCATGATGATTCAATGTCTTTCATCACTAACCCCTTGTAGAAACCTGCCATATACTGACACATTTTAATAACCAATGCCAGGGGTTATGATCGAGCAGCGTGTGCTGGGAAAATAAAATGGGATTGATCACCCCTGGGAATGAGGTTAGGAACTATCTGTACTTTACCTTTAAAAATTCTTCATTTTCTACGGCAGGGAAACATCCAGCAAGCTTACCAGCAGCTAGAAGCCGTCGTCAAGGAGAACTACACGGAGGAGGATCAGCAAATCATTGGCTGTCCCTCCATGGAACAGGTAAGAACTTTCACCTTATCTATAATAGACTGATCCAATAAGCCCTGCCCACTATATCTGTTGCCTAGCAACATCCATGGTGGTATACACCTCCAATCTGCCAAGGCCTCTACCGAGCTCATGCACAATATAGATAGTTCCCAGTAGACACCATCTTTACGGGCAAATCGCATTTTGGCTTGCAGGCGCGTCAAGCGCTCAAATTACTAACGCAGCCGCGTCATTCACTAACCAATCATGCAATGAGTTTTGTGAAATGTGCGCGTGCTGCACGCCGTTCTCACGCGTAACGCATGACTGTGTGTTCCAAATTGCCTGTAAAGATGGCCGATTGACGTCATATTGCAACCTATCTATGCACGACACGGCAATCGCAGTAGCAGTGCTCAGCTTGTTTACATTTTGGAGTGGGATTTTAATGTGTGAGAGTTTTGACCAACCTTTAGCAGAGTTGTCACCTCTGTTAACCAATCTTTCCGTGTTGAACAATCTTTCCCTGGTGAACAAATAAAAAAATCGCTTTGATTATGGAAACATTTTCCCAATTATGTTGAATGTAATTCTGTATATCTTCCTGATTGTTGTACAAAACCCTCCCTGATTGCAAAATGCAAATGTTGGCAGCTTTGCCTTTAGGCGGGCAGGGGTGGAGCTTAAAGGGGAGGTAAACTTTTGTATTCTTGTTACTTTACTATATTTGAATTGTTGGGGTTTTTGTTTGCGACTTTAATGACACTAGGTGGCATCAGACTTGCCAGATAAATCTTTTTTTCTTGGAAAAGTCAGCTTGCTCGGAACAAAGACATAATAGACCATAATAGTCTGACAAAATAGACCATAGGGCCAACCATAGGGCCATATAGCTCAGTTGGTAGAGCACCGGCATGTTAATCCTGAGGTCGCAGATTCAAATCACACTCTAGTCAATATTCTTTGTTCACCCTCTACTGAACTAACATAACAGTTAAAAAACACAGTAATAACTTTCATAGTTGATTAAAAAAGACAAATATATATATTTTTTTTTGAAAAATAAATAGCAAGTACTCGGATCTTCTACAAACAAACTTCTTCTTACAATTACAAATCCCCAATCCAAATCCCTCGGCGATAGGTCTTTCTCAATAGCTGGCCCCAAACTTTGGAACACCATTTCCATCAGCATCAGGAACTCTCACTATTTTCAGGAAGCGTGTTAAACACTTCTCATTCACAACACCATAGTTATTTCCTTTTCTTGTTCAGCGCTTTGATCTCCCCGTAAAAGTGCTTTATAAATACTTGTTATTATTATTATTATTATTAAGTAATAAACCACAAGGGGAAAAGAAAATAAGATGGGGAAAACTCTGTTTAAAAAAGAGAAGCCAAAATAGAAAAGTACATTAGGTGGTAGTACCTAAAGTGTCACATTGTGAGTGTCATTCCACAAAGGTGCTTATCTACTTAGGTGGTAGTACCTAAAGTCTCCCATTGTGAGTGTCATTCCACAAAGGTGCCAATCTACTTAGGTGGTAGTACCTAAAGTCTCACATTGTGAGTGTCATTCCACAAAGGTGCTTATCTACTTAGGTGGTAGTACCTAAAGTCTCCCATTGTGAGTGTCATTCCAGAAAGGTGCCAATCTACTTTGGTGGTAGTACCTAAAGTCTCACATTGTGAGTGTCATTCCACAAAGGTGCTAATCTACTTAGGTGGTAGTACCTAAAGTCTCCCATTGTGAGTGTCATTCCACAAAGGTGCCAATCTACTTAGGTGGTCCTAAAGTCTCACATTGTGAGTGTCATTCCACAAAGGTGCCAATCTACTTAGGTGGTAGTACCTAAAGTCTCCCATTGTGAGTGTCATTCCACAAAGGTGCCAATCTACTTAGGTGGTCCTAAAGTCTCCCATTGTGAGTGTCATTCCACAAAGGTGCCAATCTACTTAGGTGGTAGTACCTAAAGTCTCACATTGTGAGTGTCATTCCACAAAGGTGCCAATCTACTTAGGTGGTAGTACCTAAAGTCTCCCATTGTGAGTGTCATTCCACAAAGGTGCCAATCTACTTAGGTGGTAGTACCTAAAGTCTCCCATTGTGAGTGTCATTCCAGAAAGGTGCCAATCTACTTTGGTGGTAGTACCTAAAGTCTCCCATTGTGAGTGTCATTCCACAAAGGTGCCAATCTACTTAGCAATAGTCATTTGGTAAGCAAAGCAAGTTATGTATTTTTGTCAAGATGTGTACATGTACATTGCACAGCAGTTTCAGTTGGAACTTGTTTCCGGTGAGCCAGATTTGTCTTAGAAAAATAGAATTCAGGGAATTCAGGGATTTTAAGAGGAATCTCGAAGAAATGCAAACATACTGTAAGCATAGAGGTGGTTATTTGCAGCTTGATTTTTAGACGACACTAAACTTAATCCCCCAAAAGCAACAGAATCATGTAAAACCAACTATAACCCTCCCCTCTGCTAAATCCTACACGGATTACTCAACTCAATCTGGATCAAAACAAGCGTGGATAAACCAACGACTGGGATGTCGTTGTACTGGACAGTTTCATCCTCAAATCCATCAATTCACAAATGTCAACAGTAACTTTTTACTATTCAACGCGGAAAATGTTGCTTCGTCAATTCAGGTCTTTGTGTGGGATTGATGTATTTCTTACAGGTGGCATTTTTCTGGGAATTTGTTGAGTGTGTTGTACATTGTTTATCTCATCCCATAAATCCGTAGTGATTTGATACTTCTGATAAACTTGCACCTCCCTTTATTGTGGATGATATTCTGACTTTAAAAACAAAGAAGTAGACGGATCATTGGAAATGCTGTTGTAAATATAAAACAAACGACACAACTAGAAGATCTTGTTTGTAAATATCTTTGCTTTACAATCTCTTCGCTGGCTTCCTGTTCAGGAGCAGTTTTTTTTTACACAATTTGTCAGTTAGCTTATCGTTCCCCCACCTGGCTATATTTTGTTGCCTCAATCACAGGCCTGGAATTTCATCTTTGAGAGGGCAAGGCCATTTTCATTTTGCAAAGGGCACTTCCATTGGAAAATCTCAAAGTCTTTTTAACACTTTTGAAGGGGCACAAAGGCCAAGACCAGGGGCACAAGGGGCAACAGAGGCGATGGCCTCTGTGTAATTCCAGGTCTGCATTCATTCTCCCTCTGTCACTTGTCCTGACAGCTGCTACATCTAGTTTGGCGTGTTGTGGCCCAGCGGTCTAGATCACCGGACCCAAGCCCTGGTGTTTTGTTAGCAGCAGAGTGTGGGTTCCATACCCGGTCATGACACTTGTGCCCTTGAACAAGGCACTTGACCATAGTTGCTTCGTAAAAAGTTGGGAAGGTAGTGCATTCCGCTCTACCAGCCAGGCTCCTAGTGGATGATACCCATTCCTATAGCCTTACAAAGGGGGAAAACCCCGTTTCAGCCCCAGGAGTAGGTGGGAATGTGCCCCTTGTGGCAGTTGACTTTGGTCGATAGCCCAAATCAGATAAGTGTAGCCCTCACCTTGAAGTGGCCATTCGTGGCCTTGTGTTTTTAGGTGATCTCTCATAAAAAAATAATAATAATGATGAAAAAGAATTTTTAAAGTTCTTTCAGTGCTTTTAAATCTCACCTCAAATCGCATTTGATGTCTCTAGCTCTTGCTCATTGTAATTGCATTTTTATTGTCATTCTCCATGTATTTGATTTTGTATTGTCGTAGGCACCTGGAGCACTAAGGGTGGCTATGTGTGTGCTTTAAGTTTTGCTATTAATATAATTATTATTTATGACTACACTAAATCAGAATGGTATCAATATGTTGACAAATACAATAACTGGTTCATATATGCTATAGCGCACGTCCTTGTAGAAGACATGTAGATCAAGGTGCTGTACAACATTATTAGACCTGTTCATCAGGCACTTAGACCATTCCTCAAACTGTCTCAACTCCCTGGGGAACATACAACCCCCAAGGTGCTTGTTTTCACACTAAATGTTTAATCCAACACATCACTGTCTCAGCCCTCTCAGGTTCCCATTTATACACCTGGGTTAAGAGGAGCAATTATGGTTAAATACCTTGGCTCATGGCATACATGTACATGTAAATGTCACGACTGGGAATCTAACCCGCACTTGGATTATTCAGCCATTTTTAGACCACTTGGCCTAAATTACGCTAAAATTGTGCTTAAGCTTTTTGTGGGCTAGTAAACTGTATGCTTCACCCGCCTCCAGGAAGTTTTAGTAGCGCAGATTTTAAACGTGTATTGTCATCAATGTATCTTTCTGATATGGTAGCAATCGCAATCAGTTTCATGGTTAAATGAAGTTACATTCACACACTCAAAAATATTAACACATTTTTTAAATCTAACATTCACACCTGAAGAGGTAGAAATAGGAGCATTTTAAACAAATACGTTGCATAGTTTAGTTTTTAATAGTCCACAGGCTAAGTTGAGAAGTGGTGTTTACTAGCCCATAGCAGTTTTTGATAGAAAATGTACGTCGCCCTTATTAATAATAATAACAATAACAATAATAACTAGAGATAGTGATTGTAACTAACAATCACAGAGCTGTTCCGGTAATTTTTTTAATTTTGAGCTTTCTAAGCTACAAGAAATCACAAACAATACGACCTTATGACATATGGTTCAGGAGATATGATTATCTCAATTTTTGAACTTCCTGTTTAGACCAGAGTAAAGGTCAAAGTAAGGTCATCTTTTTGAATAAAATGTCGAAAGTGCTGCAAGCTACAATACAACACAAACATTACAACTTTATGACATGTGGTTCAGGTGATATCTAAAGTTTTGAGCTTCCTGTTTAGACCGGAAATAAAGGTCAAAGTAAGGTCATCGCTTTGAATAAAATGTCACAAGTGTTGCAAGCTACAATACAACACAAACATTACGATTTTATGACATTTGGTTCGGGAGATATGATTTTGTTTGGACCGGAAGTAAAGGTCAAAGTGGGGTCATCTTGGTTAAGAAAATTTTGCAATTGTTGAAAGCTACCATACAAAACAAAGATTACAATTTTATGACTTGTGGTTCGGGAGATAGATTTTTTGAGTAATATACTTTGAATTACCGTAATTTGACACCTGATGACGTCACAGTAAAAAAAATATGTTTTTAGTACTAACAAATTTCATGAGGAACACGATGATATTCAACTTATTCAAATTTAATTTATTTGAAAAATATTGCGTTTTTGACTAGCCAAATACTACATTTATAGCACAAAAAGTGACGTCATGGTGACGTGACGGATAATGTTAGGCCAGAACTAACATCTACAATACAAGACAAGTCCATAACTGAAAAAAGTTTGAGGATCGGATGTGTACTTCTTGAGATATGATAGACACAAGATTTGCTAATTAAATATTCACGCCGCTGTCACATGACTAATTAATTAAGAATTTTAATCTATGACATCTGAAAATTAATTCAATGTGGCCTAGGCAAGTCACATTCTGAGTAGGCTTCACACAGTGTGCGAACCATATACTAATTTAACTGAAATTGAAGGTGACTGGATCTATTCCAAAAAGTACGTTGTTGTAGCCATGGTGCCAGGACTAATTAATGATTAATTAGAGCGGTCCTTTTATTACATTTTTGGGGCTTGGAACATCACTTATATAAAGTATTTCACTTTCAAAACACTTTATGTAGACCAGGAAACTAACAATAAACTTATTTTGAAAATTTTGTGTTTTGAACCACCTAAACAATTCCAAAACGTTTGTGTTTGTACACAAAAAGAAAACACGCCTACGTCATGATGACGTGATGAAAAATGTTAGAACAGATTTCACATCTACAATACGAGATGATCCCAAAACTGAAAAAAGTTTGAGGATCAAACAAGGTTGGCTATTTAAATATTCACACAGCTCTCACGTGAATAATTAGTTAAAAATTGTAATCTAACTACAAAATTTAATCAAATCAGGGCATAAGCTTTTATATGGTATATGATTTGTCTACTTCTGATAATTTTTTGAGGAGAGAGCGTATTACCGTTTGAAAAGTCACATGTTAAGTCAATAGGGTTTCAGGGAAAGAAAGAATTAAAAAAAATAATAAAATAAAAATCTCGACGAAAACATTAGCTGTTCCGACTACCACGTCGGAACAGCTAATAACTAGTTCTTATATAGCCCATTTTACAATAATGTCTCAATGCGCTTTACATTAGTGTCCTGGTCATTGGGCCAATAATATTCCTTTAATCGTAATAATAATAATAATAATAACGAAGTCTTATTAAGCGCACATTTCCACCAATATCTTTCTCAGCTCCCTGGGGAGTATACAGCCCCGAGCTGCCGTGGGGCTCAAAAGGCTTTTTATCAACCTCTTAGCAATTATAGCGAAGTGTCTTGCTCAAGGACACAAGCGTCATGACCGGGACTCGAACCCACACCCCGATGCCTAAACCACCAGAACTTGAATCCGATGATCTACATGTAAACCACTCGGCCATGACACCCCATATTCTCATCTATTTGATGAGCAAATGAACCCAGTTTTTAGTTCTGGCAGGATGTTTTGGCGTGGAACGTCACACATCATCAATGACCACAAGCTACAATCTCGGCCATATCTCGTTGGGCCCCCCCTTCAATGTTGGCTCTCATTGCACGGTCTGCGCTCCAGCTGGGGTTAACAACATTGAGCAAGGGCACAGGGGAGGGCACAATGTATGTTTATTGTGACGTGGCGCAATCATTTTGGTCGGGATTGTAGTAATGATCCTAGATCCATACACGTTTCCACACATTAAGTCACACTCGGTAAACACCATACCATGATGATATCTTAGTAACCAATCTGCAATCAGTTGTCCCGGGAGAATTCCTGCCGAGTTGTCATGGAAATTTCTTCAGGCTCTGTGTAGTATGTTTTCTTAAAAAATAATTTATCCTTATTAGGTATTTGGTTTTATAATCCTGCATTTATATATGTATTTTATGAGATGGAAGAGATTTTTGTAATAGTTTATTTACATAGACTATGTAGACTTTTTCACAGGCCTGGAATTTCATCTTTGAAAGGG
Source organism: Leptasterias polaris (assembly GCA_037783415.1). NCBI lineage: Eukaryota > Metazoa > Echinodermata > Asteroidea > Forcipulatida > Asteriidae > Leptasterias > Leptasterias polaris. Next base: position 901,309 of record JAZGTN010000152.1, on the reverse strand, counting down.
CAAGGCCATTTTCATTTTGCAAAGGGCACTTCCATTGGAAACTCTTGAATTCTATGGGAAACTTCTGTAGGGGCACCAAGGCCAAGACCAGAGCAACAGAGGCCAAGGCCTCTATTTCATTCCAAGCCTGTATTCACAAGTGAACCAATGTTGAACATGTGGCGTAATTTTTCAGGCATTTTTGACTACCTTTCAATACAAATTGTCAAGTTTATCTTACTTTCTATTGACACTTTCAAACTCATTTATTTTCATACCTAGTAAAGAATAGTAAACAATGCAAGAATGGACAATTAAATGTAAACAAATCAGCGCTAAAAATAATTTTAAGAGGGGGGGGGGGAATATATATATATGGAGGTGTCGTCTTGAAGTCGAGGCTTGATTGATTCAAAAGTACCTCAGTTCGGGTCATTTGGCCGTCACAAACTGCTCAGTGTGTTTGATTAGCTCTTAGGTGTTACTGCTGCCTGGGTGGAAAGAACCCTTTAGGCTGCACTCCAGTGAGTTTGGCGCTGTATCGTTCGTCTCTCACTCATGTCAGTAGCCACTCTTGTGTCAGTTGCATCTGCTGGAATAGTGTACGACTTCCATGGTACTCTTCACACGCACTCTTGTGTTGTTTAAATACATGGCAGGCTTAGTTTTTGTGTTTTATAAATTTTAAAGGAACCGTGCAGACCTGGAAATTTGCCTTTGGATGAGGAAGGCTAATTTCATTTTGGACGATTAAAAGGATGAGGCCTGTAATTTCATCTTTGAGAGGGCAACTTCAAGGCCATTTTCATTTTCATGTGTTTTTTATATTTATATATATATTTTTGTTTTTCCCCTGTCTGCTGTTTGTCTGTCTGCTCAGTGTTGTATTGTCCTTGTTTGTTTGTTTGTTGGGTTGTTGGGGTGTTTGTTTGTTTGTTGGGTTGTTGGGGTGTTTGTTTGTTTGTTGTTTGTTTACTTGTTTGGTTGTCTTTTGCTTTTAAACCTTTAATGTTCCTATTGTATAAACTTTTTGCTGTACTATTATATTTTTATTGTAAATCTGTATTTTAATTCAGCCTGCCGGCTGCGACGAGCAGATTTGAATAAACCAGTAATAATAATAATAATAATAATTTTGCAAAGGGCACTTTCATTGGAAAATCTTAAAGTCTCTGGGAAACTTTTGAAGTGGCAACTGTTGTAGGCCACCACTAGAGGCAACAGGGGCCATGCAGAGGCCTGCAGGATTGGTAGAGCTAACAAAAAAAGTCGCAGTCAGCGTTCATGTTTTGTGTGATCAACCTTACAAATGAAAGAATGAACCTGTACAAATTTGCGCTTAATTTGTTGTGTGAGTCAGGAGAAAAATAGTGAAAACCATGAAAAATTTTCAATATATGTAAACACATTCCTTAATTTTGGTTGTAACAAATGAGATTAGCTAGTGCTAATTTTTTTAAGGTTTTCAGGTACAGCTTCTCGAATAAATAATAGTAGCTTCTTATATAGCACTCAAATCAGTGTCTCAGTGACGCTCGTGGCGCTTCTTAGGGAAATATTTCACACACAAAATATGATTCTAGTATGAACTTCATAATCAGTAAGCTTTCAGACACAAATTAAACTGAGAAAATAGAATTAGCCGTTGCAAACTGCTTACCAACCAAAAGGACCTGTGGTATAAATGCAAAAAATAAGTTAGTGGCCTGACGTTTCGACCCTAGCAGAGTCTTTCTCGAAGGCTAAATGACAACACACAACACACATACAAGCAGACAAGAGTTGCAAGAGTAGTCAAGTGGAAATACATGAATAGTGGAGGGAGAAAAGCAGAAAGCATTCAGAGAAGGCAGGGGGTAAGCAGGGATTATGAAGACAAAGGTGGTGGGGGGGGGGGGGTTATGAAGGGAAAGGGATAGCTTGACCACAAGAAGTTGGGAACACAAAGGACAAAATGGAAGGTTAGAAGAGAGGTAAATAATTAGTTAATACAATGAAGGGCAGACTAATAAAGTGGATAACTGTGTGGGAAAAGGAGAAGGCAAAAACAAAAGGTTATTAGACAAATTAGACAAATTAAACTGATGTTTTTTATCCTAACCAATCCTGTATAATACCTTTAATGAAACCCTTCAGGCCTAGAATGAGGGAAGGTTGATTTCATTTTCGGCACTTTAATCTAAAACAAATTTTAAAAAGGCACGAAGGCCACGACTAGGGGTAAAGTGGCACAATTCTTGAAAACCCCCAAAATAAAAATATCTCTTTTTGTGTAAACGAAGAATTTTTGTTTTTGTTTTGTTTTTATCCAAAAGTACTCAAGGGTTTTAAAAATTATAAAAAACTTTACAGATGGTTGACTTTTCACTAGTTTACTTGTTGTAATCACCTAGACGACCTATTGCAAGTAAGAAATTGTCTTCTAAGCTTAGGTTCAGTAAGTTGTCTTGGCGAGATAAATTATTAGGACGAGCCGACATCTTAATTTCAGTGAGTCGACTGGCGAAATAAATCATCTCACTATTTTGATTAGTGTTATGGCACTGCTTGAGCTTTGTAGTGTTGCTATATGGGTATCATGCATGATGCGGTATTTATACAAGTGTGACTCGGGCTTCGACAGCATTGAGTTTCTCCCCATGCACAAGCTAGCGTATTGGGCTGAATTTCGTGACATTACGCAAACATTGAACAAATAATTATTATTTTATATAATTTCACAAAAAACATCAAGAGAAAGCCATTATAATGCTCCAGATTGCCCAGTAGGCCTTTTAAAACAATATAAACACCAAGTAGAAAACACTCTGAAGACCTTGTTTCAATTCAGCGTGCTTCAGGCAAACATCCACAAATTTGGGTCCAGAATGCCCCACAGTTTTGAAAAATTCTGGGTAGAACCCTGAGCTCGGTAAAGACGGAAGATGGAAGATCAAGTGCTTTTCAAAACAAATGCATACTAAATGAATACACCCAGAGGCAATCTTGAGAATGTGCAATTTACAGCCTGGCGTGGTTGCTGATTGAATTTCCCAGGACCTCGTTGTTCATTTGAGGTTGTAAAAAAAAAGGTCAAATCAATCAACTTTGATTTTGTTTCAGTCCAGAATTTCCTCACTACCTTTCGATCTGTTTCACTTAAATTTCCTACCTGAAATTTGGAATAATCAGAAATTCCGGTTTTCTTATCTGGAAAAGTGTTCCAGTAAATGTTTTTGGATATAATATGCAAATGTACTCAGGGAATGATTTCGTTCAGGAATTTTGCATCTAGCAAAATATTTAGATTGTACTGTTTTTTTGTGCTGAATGCTAATACTGAGCAGCAAATTGGTGATTTTTGAGTGGCAACTGAAACATTTTGTGTAGCATTTTGCTCTGCTATACAATAATAATAATAATAACTAGTTCTTATATAGCGCATTTCACAATAACGTCTCAATGCGCTTTACATTAGTGCCCTGGTCATTGGGCCAATAACATTCCCTTTTAATCTTTCTCAGCTCCCTGGGGAGTATACAGCCCGGGCTGCCGTGATGGCGCTCCGAAGGCTTTTTCAAACACAATATCAACCTCTACCCTTGCAGGTACCCATTTATACCCCTGGGTGAAGAGAAGCAATTATAGCAAAGTGTCTTGCTCAAGGACACAAGCGTCATGACCGGGACTCGAACCCACACCCCGATGACTAAACCACCAGAACTTGAATCCGATGCTCTTAACCACTCGGCCATGACACCATACAAGGGAAATAGTTCACTGATACTATACAGTGAATGATTTTCCTTGTGTAGGGTAGTGAAGTGCTAAAACAAATTTATCAATTGCTACTCAAAAATCATCATTTGCCTCTCTTTATTAGTATTTAGTGGGAACAAAACATGTTCAGTGTGAAACGTTTGCTGTGATAAATACAAGTTATTAATTTCACACTATGTAATATAACTTTTCGCAATATGTAATGTACTTCTCAAGTTAAATGGCTCTATATGGTCTTTATTCATATTCTAAACTATCCACAGCTTAAAGAGATTTAGTGTTTTGCATAATTCGTGTGACCACAAAAACATTTTTGTCATGGCTGGGATTTCTGAAGATATTTCAGGGCTTTTCGCCGATATGTGCAAATTGCATGTCTGTACGCTAAATAATTTGTTGTCGCTACATTTTTTTTTCTTTAGATCAAATTATCAAAAAACATCAGATAAACCTGTTTAGAATGCTCCAGATTGCACGCAAGAGGGCTTTTAATACCAAGATAAACACAAGTAGAAAATATTCCAAAGACTTTATTTCAATTCAGCGTGCTTTGGCCAAACTTCCTACATTTGGGACCAGTTTTGAAAAATCCTTGGGAGAACGCTGCTTTTCATTGAGTACCTTCAGAAGGCTTGAACAAAATTCTTGTTTCACGCCCGGTCTCAGATAATTGTTATTAAATTACGAATGAATTTTGTTTTGGGCTCGTCGTTGACATGCCAGCTAGCCTAATGTAAGCTTTACAATAAGCTGCACAACAATGCTATTCTACATTACGCTTAATTTAAGTTCACTAATGTAGCAAATTTGATAATCGTAAGATTAACAATCTGAGATCCTTGGACCATGATTTTAACTTGATTATATATTTTTTTGGAGACGGAATCAAATTTTCTTTCTTATTGACGAATTGGTATTGACTATCGTAATACAATGTGAATTGTGTGGCAAGAAATTTTTGCTTTTGGCAGTACAATGAACCAATTAGAACTCCTTTCTTACACAGCTTCTGTAGAAGTAGCTGTTGTACATACATGTGTACATACATGTAGCTCAGTGCGCTACAATGTAGTTGGGAATGGTGAGAGGAAAAAGTGTAAGCGCAGAATTCCCTGCTAAGCAGGGCCATGAAATTGGGCCCTGTGCAAGGAATTGTGTACAACGTTGCCTTCTTACTCATTCCTTCACATTAAATGGTCAGACAGTAGGAGGGTTGGCTGTGTAGTGTGTTTACTGCATTCACCACTTGTAGGCTGGCATAGTTTATAGATCATTCAAAGCCACAGTGGACATTATTGGATGGTCAGACAGTAGGAGGGTTGACTGTACTGTGTGCATGCATTCACCACTTGATATCATTGTAAGCTGGTATAGTTTAACCCAATTCAAAACTATAGTTATTGAATGGTCAGACAGTAGGAGGGTTGACTGTGTACTGTGTGCATGCATTCACCACTTGTAAGCTCGCATAGTTTAACCCTGTTCAAAACCACAGTGAAGGGTATTAAATAGTCAGACAGTTGGAGGGTTGACTATGTGCTGTGTGTGCACTCACTACATGATGTCATAACTGCAGCCTGGCATAATTTATCTATAATTCAAAACCACAGTGGATGATATTGAACGGTCAGACAGTAGGAGGGTTGACTGTGTACTGTGTAGATGCATTCACCACTTGACATCATATTGCAGGCTGGTATAGTTTAACCATTACATACAATACCACAGTAGATGATATTGAATGGTCAGACAGTAGGAGGGCTGTGTACTGTGTATGCATTTAACACCACATAATCTCATACTGCAGGCTGGTGGGGTTTACGCTATCTTTCATTGAAAACCACAGTGGATGGTATTGAATGGTCAGACAGCAGGAATATTGTTATTTCTGTATATTTTGAACCTTCCTCTTTTGTATGATATTCCTTTTGCTTTTAATTGTGAAAGACGACGCTAGGTTTTGAAACGTAACTAACAACTTTTGTAAATTTAGAAAAAAGGAAACAGCTACTATTTTGTATTTATTTTTTGTTTCAACCACTTGATCATAACAATGCAGTCTGTTAACCTTTCGTGACCCTGTGAGACTTCTAATTTTGTGCATGCAACGGAGCATAAAGTGGTGCACATTTGATTATCTAATTGGGGCGAAATTTCTTCTCAATGTCACAAGAAATTACATGCAGCATTTGCTTTCACCACTTAATGCAAAAATTTCTGACATTTTTTCCATGCCCAGGAGTGGGATGAATTTTTTGGAACTGGCAGAACAATTTGTTTTTTTGAGAGTACTGTCGCCACAATGAAAGCCTGACTAGAATATACTGGGATTTATTAGTCTCTTTTGAGAAAGTATGAGATGCATTCACCATGAATCGCAAAAAACCTCGCCATAAAGCCGCGGTCGATAATCTGCCATGGTATGCTGGAATCTCAGTCTGACTATAAACACCTCCCTTTGAGCTGAATACAATGATAAACATTGGCAGCCTATCAATCTCTCGTAGTCCTCATTTGTACAACAAAGGGATGAAGGTACGGAGTTAGGAATTACACACAACCCCTGGAAAAAGGGAGATTTTGAGCATGAAGTCCCGTACCCTGTGTCCCTCTTTATACGGTGGAAGCAAAGCATTGTAAGGTGAGTGCATGCATTGTGCACGCTATACAATGGAAAGTATCTCAATATCTCATTAAGTTCTCGTGCAGGTCTTCGTTCCTCCATTTCAACAAAGTTAACAAAATTAAAAAACAAAGAGGAGTTGGGGTGACAGAGCTTTTATAGCTGCTGCACCCAGGTTATGGAACTCCCTACCCCATTCAATCAAAATGTCAGCAAATCAAAATTTGTTCCAAAAAAACTTTAAAACCTATCTAATGTCTGAATTCCTTAGTTAAGATGTAGTGTATTTCACAATCTGATGTAAATTATTTTCATTCTCTGTAACTTTTCATGTACTTTTGTATGTTTAATGTATCTATACCTTGTTAGGCGCCTTGAGCATCCCTTGGGGTGAATATGTGCGCATTATAAATGTTGTTATTATTATTATTAGTCCAGGGCATGTTGCGCCGCGGTATTCTGAGTGTATGCAAAAGTGGTTGTGTACACCTCATCAGATTTCTACCGCAGAAAATATTGGCGTGCATGCACGTGTGCTTGCATCAATTTGTTAACAAAAATAATTGTGTGTAATTTTAACCAAAAGAGGCATTTTTAAGCGTTAACTTTATACTTCTTTTTTGAAGTTTGTTGGTTTTGTGCTGAATAACTGTGCTAGAGAATCCTTTATAGATTTTATCCTTGAAGATTATTGCCAATTTACTGTTCAAATATAAAAATATATATGAGAGTAATTTTAACAGTTAGCAGCCTATCACTATTTAGCACACAGAGATGTTTGTTCTTGCACACTAAGTTCACAAAAATCATGAAATAAACCATTTCAAATGCTCAGTGGAGCTTTCAAAAGCAAACTTAAACATCAAGTAAAAACATTCCAATTACCTTTTTTTCAAGTCTAAGTGCTTCAGGCAAACTTGCAGATTTTTGGCCCCGATTGCCCCACAGTTTAAAACCAAAAAACTGTGGAGAATTTGCTTTGGATATGATATTAAACCGTAGGTCCCAAGTACTAGGTTTGGTGGTCAGGGTTCTGCCCACGGTGGTCGGTGCCGGAAAACCCGACCGGCACTCATGATTCCCCGACCGGCACTCGCAGAATTTTTTCTTTTTCCGACCACCACACATTTTCCCTTTTTTTTTGCCCATTTCCTTCAAAATATTTTGAACAACGTGTAAAACAAATTATTTACCAGTAAACAGTTTTATCCAAAGTTTCGAGTAGCCTACTTCTTTGGTTTGAGTCTATTTTAATGATCCAGGATCGAGCATTCCTCCCGCCTGTACGATGTATATATCCAACGCACGAAACCCGCATTGATTTTGCAATGGTTTCCAGTCACGCTGATTATAGCTTTACGCTTGGAATAACATGATACCAGTTTCATCATGTTGCGAACCCTATTCTACAGCGTTTAATACAACGGAAATGAACTGCAGAGTAAGCACCATGCTATAGATGCTGTAAATTGTTTTCCCATGGCGGTAAAGGCGTGCGCGCACTGAGGGCCTACTACATTCATTCAAGGCACAGCTGCAGGGCGCACGTGTGTAACCACTCCGTGCACGATCGAAAGGAAATTGACTTGACTGTACTAGGGGGAAAAAAATTTCCGGCACTAAACAAATCCTGGGCAGAACCCTGGTAGTGCATGTAAAAAAAAACAGAACACTTATCGTGTAAGAGATGTTTTTGGTTCACCTAGCAAGCACTCTTGTCTACAGGTTCCCTCAGGCTTGCGAGCTACAAAAGTTCACTTATGAGGCATCCTTGGTTTCATTACCAAAAATGTATTAACCGAGATATGTGATATGAAGAAAATGTCATTTTGTACTCAATGTCACCGGGACCAACGTCATCACAATTTGACGCAGAGTTGGCAAGGCTGTGTATTCTACAAGGTTAATACACCTTTGTGTCTTCCCAGGGCTTCCTCTCTGAGAGAGTATCCACCTGGTCTTTATGTCTGTCAGGAAGTATAATCAGGAGCGATGGCAAGACAAACAATCCCACGCCAACTGGGGTACATGCAATGGCTCTGATCAGGGTAAATAATTAAAAGAAAAGTCCTAGTTTTTTTTTTTTTTTTTTTTTTAACATGTGAAACCCCTCCATCTCTTGGTAACATTTTCCTGCGAGTTGACCAAGCTTTTAAAGGTACATGTCGGGTCAAGGGCGTCGATGGGTGGGGGACGGGGGGGACATGTCCCCCCCACTTTTTAGACTGGGGGGGGGGGGAACAGCATATCAGATGTCCCCCCCACTTTTTGATTGACTGTTCATTAGAAATATGCAACAAAATATAAAATATACACCATTTTCTTGATTTAATATTTCATTACAATTTTTGTTCAAATAATAGCGAACAAACGGTGAAATGTTTTCTTCCTTTTTTTCCCCTGATGGACCACGCGCAGAATGGTATTTTGGGCCTATTTCCGTTTCTATAATACAGACAATAGACGCCAAAATCCCGCTTACATACCTTGTTAGCATTCAAGTTATGCGTCGTTTGTGTATGCTAAATGTACGGTACACGATCCCTCCACAAAGGAAGTCATGGTTTTATCAGAAGAGAGGGGACAGTAGAACAAAGGAACACAAAAGGGACAATGCTGTCCTCACATTGGAATCCTTTGTATTTTTTCATGCGCTTAGCCTATGGAGATTGTTAAGTTAGAGGGACAAAGGAAAATTGATGTAAGTTAAGTCTGTGTGTGCCAGCAGGAAAAATGTGTTACATTTTGTTACAATCGCACAAAGCACAAAATGTAGTAAAATCCATTAAAATAAATAGGAGCAGTTTGTTCAATGTTATTATTGTTTAATTCTAAAAACAAAACATAAATTACAACAAAAGAAAAACGAAAGAAGAAACAAAAACATCAAAAACTCTCTCAATTTTACTGAAGAAATTGTCGCAATGTGGTTACAATTAAAAAGGATTGTGAATAATTATGATGTTTGTATTTGGTGGAATCTCGGTTTTACATAAGGGAAACCCAAGCCCAAACCCCATTTCGGATGATGTTATTGTTAAATATCACACACTGCAACTCGCCTCCAGGTCAAACAAAAAATAGGGAACAAGTGTAACACAGAAGTTAAATGTAAAAGTAATGGTGTGGGGTGCAAATAATGTAAGATGTATTTTTTCAAGACTTGCTCGCCCGTCCCTCCTACTTTTCAGTAGCGATCGACGCCCCTGTGTCGGGTCATACTTTGGTATAAAAAAAATGTGTAATTTCTATCCGACTAAAGCTGGTAATGGTGGTAAGCATCCTGTGAAATTATTTCGTGTGAAATGTCCCAGTTGATTAGAAATTAATAAAAACATTTGAAGCTCAGATTTCTGAGTGTTGGTGTCCGATAACGATTGCTGTGGACAGAGATACGGTTGGTACCTACTGTCACCTCGCTAAATGTGGATGGATTCATCATTCTTGTGAAAATACCATGACAGTCTTATTGCTGTTTTCTCAACAAGTAGACACTGTATTCAGCTGAAACTGTCACATGTGACTTTTATTGTATCCTTCTTGATAATTTTGCCTATAAATCAGCATTCCGTTGACAAAAATCAATCTATGAACCCACCTTTAAAACCCAGTGGCACAACTGTGCACACAACTACTGGTGCCACATGGTATCATGGGTGGCCGGGTTGGCGTAGTACTTTCTTTCCTCACCTTCCACCTATACAGCAATCCTTCACCGATCTTGAACTCTTGGTGGCAGCAGATATGCCTCCATTACTGCGGTGTACCTGGGTGGTACTGCGCTGCCTAGCGACTGGTATAAGGTTTGGGCTACACGGCGATCATTTGATCAGTCACGGGTTATTGGACTTTTACTTTGCAAATCGCTTAAACCCGTCGCTAGGCAGCGCAGTACCACCCAGGTACCACCGCAATAATGGCGGTATCTGCTGCCACCAAGAGTTCAAGATCGGTGAAGGATTGCTGTATAGGACCCCTGTTCAAATCCCGCCAGGGCACTATGTGGATTGGGCTTTCAGTCCCTACCTGATTGCTTGGGTTATTCCTGGAAAAATCCTCCGGGTTTTTCCTCCCACATCTAAAACTAAATCTTCAATCCTTGTCTTCTTTCCATTGGGTAGTGATTTAGGTCGCTTGTCTGAGAATCCTTGGCTTCACAACACAAAGAAATTAAATATTGAAAACTGGCTTAGTTTATTTATCAATTAAAACCACAGCGCCAGTGATAACTGATCTCCCCTTCATTGGTTACTTATCTCCAAACGCATAGAATTCAAACTCCTCCTACTGACAAATAAATTCCTCAACCGATCTGCACCCCAGTACCTCCAAGAACCCCTTTTTCTGGACAAACCTCGTTGTACCCTCCGTTCCAAGTCTATTGATATACAAATCCCTTAACCAATCTGCACCTCAGTACCTCCAAGAACCCCTTTATCTGGACAAACCTCGTTGTACCCTCCGTTCCAAGTCTATTGATATACAATCCCTTAACCAATCTGCACCTCAGTACCTCCAAGAACCCCTTTATCTGGACAAACCTCGTTGTACCCTCCGTTCCAAGTCTATTGATATACAAATCCCTCAACCAATCTGCACCCCAGTACCTCCAAGAACTCCTTCATCCATACCAACCTCATTGTACCCACCACTCCAGCTCTACTGATATACAAATCCTTCAACCAATTTGCACCTCAGTACCTCCAAGAACTCCTTCATCCATTCCAACCTCATTGTACCCATCACTCCGGCTCTTCTGATATACAAATCCCTCAACCAATCTGCACCCCAGTATCTCCAAGAACTCCTTCATCCATACCAACCTCATTGTACCCACCACTCCAGCTCTACTGATATACAAATCCCTCATCCAATCTGCACCCCAGTACCTCCAAGAACTCCTTCATCCATACCAACCTCATTGTACCCACTACTCCAGCTCTACTGATATACAAATCCCTCAACCAATCTGCACCCCAGTACCTCCAAGAACTCCTTCATCCATTCCAACCTCGTGGTACCCTTTGTTCCAGCTCTACTCCTCCACTTGTCCCATACATCACTCTTACTAAATCATATGGCCATCACTTAGTCTCACACTCTTCACCGACAATGTGGAACAATTTGCCAAACGTCATCAAAACTGCTCCAAATGAATTTTTTTTTATGCTAAAAATGTACCTCGTTAATTAATATTTTGCTAAATTTATTTAGTAATGTGCTTCGGGACAATTGTCGAGGTGCTATAAAAGTATTGTTTACTATAATCATTATTAATGTTATTAGCTGTTCCGACCTACTGTCGGAACAGGTATTGTTTTCGTCAAAATTTTTATTATTCTTTGTTTCCACCTAAATCCCCATAGCAATTGCACATGTTTTTTGTTTAAGCCTAATATCCTAGAGTGTACATAGGAAAGAGTTAAATCATATATCAAATTGAAGCTTAGTACATGAACTTAAGTCGAAATGTAATTTTTTTTTACATTCTTAATTAATTAGCCAATTAACAGCGAGATGAATATTTAATTAGCCAACCTTATAAGCACCATATCTCAACAAGTATACCCCCGATCGTCAAACTTTTTTTAGTTATAGACTCCTTGGGCATTGGAAATTAGCCTTGGGTAACCGTGACCCCATATTGACCTTTACCTATGGGTCAGCCGGAAGTGGGACCATATCTCAAGAACTACACCACCGATTTTCAAACTTTTTCAGTTGTATACTCCTTGGGCATTGGAGATTAGCCTTGGGTAACCTTGACTCCAATTTGACATTTACTTCCGGGTCAACCGGAAGTGAGACCATAACTCAAGAGCTAAACAACCGATTTTTCTAACTTTTTTCAGTTGTATACTCCTTGGGCATTGGAGATTAGCCTTGGGTAACCGTGACCCCATGTTGACCTTTACTTCCGGTCTTAACAGGAAGCTCAACATTTGAGATAATCATATCTCCTGAACCACATGTCATAAGGTTGTAATGCCTGTATTTTCTTGTTTATTGATAAAACATTTTTATGAATCAGAAAAACCGGAACAGCTTCGTGTTTGTCCACAAACACCTAATGTCTAGTTATTATTATTATTATTATCAACTTTGTACACTTGACTCCTTCTACATGTTATAGATCTTTAACTCTTTCAGTGCCATTATCATACATATACAATCTATTTTTTCTACTCAAAAAGTGTCGTCAATCGTTTTGTACGACCCATATACAATATGGCCTAATGTACTTGTTTTCACAAAAGGGCAGTGTCACTCAAGAAATACTATTGACTTTGGGGTGAACAAGGCAACACAAATCAGCAAGATACTTCTTTTTTGTGTGAAAAAGATTATTATTTTTTTCTAATACAGAAAGCTCAAAAAGCTGGGCATTTTATTTATTTATTTATTTATTTATTGTAAATTTATTTATTTATTTATTGATCTCGACCAGGAGAAGTCCAGGGAAGTACAACAGTTTAAAAACTGTCATTAACAAGATGTGTCTTCCACAAGCCCCTGGTCATAAAAAAACTAAATATACTAAAAAAAATTATTATTAAAAAATATTTATAGATAACATTTCTCAAAAACAAACACCCCCACAAAACCTACAAAATACACAACAAACAAACAGGCAATCGACCCAAACAAAAGAAACCAGCCAAAATGCTGTGTAATTAAAGTTCAAACTAATTAGGTTCAAAACGTAAAAAATAGTGGGCACCGAAAGAGTTAAAAGCCAGCCTAAAGGGAGTCCTGTATACGTTTGGTAATCACTCTTGAAATTATTGGCAATAAAAACCTATTGGCCAGAAGCCTACAGCAGCTTTCGACAGTATAAAGTACTTTGAGAAACACTTCACTTCAAAGTTTTGTACTGATGTAAAAATATATCAGTTGTTTTGCCACCAAATTTGAATCTGAGAAACATTTCTGTCAGAATCGCTTGTCAGATTGTGTATTCCTATTATGGATTATTCTTCCTGCGTGGACATAGTATCGCTCCGGATTTTCGGCGATATCTCAAAAACGCGACCACCTTTTGAAATGAAATTTTCACAGGTTAGTTTTATTGTATATATCAACATTTATATATGATTAAAACAATCGAGCGGCTCCAAAAACCAAAGGTATACTTTGCCTTTAAGACTCATGTCTTTGAATCTGCTAACATTTAGTCCATTGCACTTGTCATCTCCACCTAAACTTCTATTAACTCTTTTGTTTTAAATTTGTTCTTCAATTTGCTAAGCGCCTCTGAGTAGGCAACTAGAATGATTGCTCTACAAATACATTGAAGATTGATTGATTGATAAATATTGCATCAATACAGTAACCTAATACTACATCCCCTCTTTAAAAGCTGAGCGAGAAGCGGCCAGGAAGTAGACTTTGTCATTAGATGCTATAAGAATGATGTCATTGCGCGTTGGTGAATCTTTAATGACTGCGTCCATCTGGAATTTAGTCCAGTTGGCTCTGAAGAGGAGTTTCCGTCAGCAACTGTGATTGTTTTGTGATTTACGTCAGATGTTTTGGTTGTCATGATGATGTTGTAATTAGATGAGGGAGCTCTCCTGATTGGTGGATATTAAAGGCAAAGTATACCTTTGGTTTTTGGAAGCGTTCGATTGTTTTAATCGTATCTAAATGTAGATATATACAACAAAATTAACCTGTGAAAATTTCACTTCCAAAAAGGGTTGAGTTTTTGAGATCTCGCCGAAAATCCTGAGCGAAGATGTCCACTGACGTCTTTTACATAACAACTTTACTTCAAAATGAAATTTCTCAAAATGCTTTTTCTAAAGCTGCTGTAGGCTTCTAACTGATTTCATCGGCATTAGTTTTAAGAGTGGTTACCAAACGAATACAGTCCCTTTAAGCGCAAGGTTCTTATGCGTAGAGAAGAAAACTATTGTATTTAGTCTGGCTAAACTTTAAAATTTAGCCAAGTCGCCTTTTGAATGACTAAATTAGAAATAAATCAAATTAAACCATAAATATATTTTTAAAAACTTATAATCTGTTTTTGTTTATGCGTAATTTTTCTTTCCCATACGGGGGTTGGAGGTTGGTTAGTGTGAGGGACTTCTTTTTTGGCTCAATTAAGAAATTCTCAACTTTGTATTATAATTAAGGAAAAAAGTGTCATTATGATAATAATATGTATAAATTATAAGAAAGTTTACATTATTGCTTCACCCGAAAGTTTACATTATTGCTTCACCCGTAAGTTCAGTCGCAGTTGGAGGCAACTTTTCAGCCGACTTTCTTGTTTTGGGGTTTTCTCAGCTGTGCCATTGAAAATTGGAAAAACACAGTATAAAGTCTAGAATTCCAAAATCTACTTCGCGGCATTAGAATAAAAAGCAAGACAAGTTCTCAAAGAACAAATCTACACGGCAAAGTAGATAAACACATGGTGTTACCGCTAACCGAGTATACACAGTACAAGTCTTGCTGTGCCTGGGACTTCGATTTTTTTCCTCCGTCTTCTTCTTTTTTGACAAATCGCTGTTACATTGTAAGATGATTTATGTATCATTATTGGCACTTAACTTTTTTCCCCCCAATTGTTCCCGTCTTTTTTGACAAACTGCTTTTACATACCTGTAAAATGATTTATGTACCATTATTATCTAAAACCACAGCTGTGTAGTCTATGCTATCCACACAATCTGTGTAGATGCTTATGGAACTGACACGGTTCCCATGTCCTTATACTGTCTGAATGCATTATTTGTATAACATGCTCATTTGGATACCAGTGGAGTTATGCATATTTACTAGATCCTAATGTATCTGCATGGCTTTGATATTCTAATGAGTGATGATTTGGTGACCAATCAGGGTATGGTCTTCTCTTGATGTCATACTGTTCAATATTTATAAGGTTGCTATGTTGGCGGTCACATCCAATTAGATGTGAGTCTGCATGAACAGCATGGTTTACCCTCAGTGCAGTGTTCAGAAGTTATGCAAATGAAGTGTTGCATATTCATCAGTGGGAGACTTTGTCAGTAATGAGCAGCCAATCAGATGCTGAGTTTGGCCAACATTTTGGCCCTAGATCCTTGGGTTTTTAAGCGACTGTTCAGTTTCTAACATCACATACGTGTAATTTAAAATGTGACAACATTGTAGTACATTGGGAGATAGAAAATTCTGTCCATAAAATATATCAAGTAAGGACACTTTGTACACGGAAAGCTTCCTCTGAGAAATCTGTTCTGATATTTTGGGAATTTATTTGTCCATTTGAGTACAACAATTAGTGAGATATGCTCGACTCATTTGCAAGGGATTTACTCCCATGAGTATTTATTGGTGATGAATGTAAACTAGCGTTTGACGTTGAGGTTTCTGTGTCACTGGGACGCTCACTGATTGTAGCTGGTGAATTATCAGTCATTAAAAAGACGTATTAAACCAAATGCGGACTGTGTCGGCAGAGATGCCGCCAATTAATGCCGGATTTGTGGAGTAGTTGACGCAGCATTATGAGAGATCAACTTGATGGGGTATGAGCGGAGTAGAATTCCAGAGACAGGTGTTGACATTGGCCTCATTTGATCCTCGCTCTTGAAAGTGGATGTGAGGCAGATCGTTGAAGCGAGGGATCAGTGGTTCTCGTCATCTCCTGTTTTTATCAGAACATCAGAACATCGTCATCGTTCGATATCCCGGCCAACATCTTAAATACCTTCAGCCACAGCTCTTTCAGGGTTTGAAGTTGATTCGAAATGGACTTGAACTTCCCACACCAGGATTATCTCTCAATTACAAGGATAAGTCAGTTTTGAAAAAGTTAATTACTTAAAACTTAATTTTGCAGTATCTGGTTGTCAGAGACAGGGCAGTAAACGCTTTACACGCCACTGATGTTTTTGAATGACGGCGTGATTAAAACTATTATTCCGACCTCTATGTGACAATCTTCGTGGTTATCTACATCTTCAATTCCAGCCTCACATTTCCATGAATTCCTTCAGAGTTTCCCAGTCAGGCGTTTTGTGATCAACTGATGACACTCCATATTTCATGGCATACTCTTGAAATGAAAATGAAGCGATTCCAAGGACTACATTGATCAACGCCTTAAGAATTAGCGATCCTTACTCACTAAGACTGATGGCAATACTGAAGATGGCACTTATTAATACTTCGGTAGGTGCAACGCTAACTACCATGGTGAACGAGCATGATTTGACCATAGATGCACCCTGTAAGATGTTCGGCCAACAAACAGACTTGGGTATTTTCGCCCTGTTTTT
Source organism: Leptasterias polaris (assembly GCA_037783415.1). NCBI lineage: Eukaryota > Metazoa > Echinodermata > Asteroidea > Forcipulatida > Asteriidae > Leptasterias > Leptasterias polaris. The sequence continues at coordinate 884,674 of JAZGTN010000152.1, read as the reverse complement.
TATTCTCGGTATACTGATTGTTGTCGGTAACATTATCGTCATTGTTGTGGTTCTACGGAATGAGGTGCTTCACCAGACTGGTTACTATTATATCATAAGTTTAACAGCAGCAGATCTGTTGGTTGGCATGAACTGCATACTGGAAGCCATCATGATGAGGGTGATTGTTGACAATCCACGCTGGTGTCTTGTCCGAGTCGCCTTTCTGATTCTTGCGTCCATCGCAAGCATCTTCAGTGTCTTTGGAATCGCGTACGACCGTTACATCGCCATCACCAGCCCCATGGTGTACACGCAACAAGTTGGACAATTCCAAGCCCGCGTTATCGTGTCAATGATCTGGATCATCGCCACCTCGATTGGACTCCTGCCACTGATGGGCTGGAACAGTTTGGCAGGGTACCGGGGATGCTGTAGTCTACTTAGCGCCTTAAGCAGCAGCTACATGCTGTTCTTAACATTTGCGTGTTACATTCCACCCTTGCTGGTGCAACTCTACTTTTACGCATGCATACTCCAGATCTCAAGGCACCAGGCACGACGGATAGCCGACCTGCAACGAAACACGTGCGAGGTGCGCAACGTACGCACGTTACGGACTAACAAAGCCCTCAAAACCCTCACAGTGGTCATAGGGTGCTTCCTCCTAACATGGACACCGTTTTTCGTTGTGCTTGCCATCGATGCGCTTTGTGGCGAAGCCTGCCACCTCACAAACATTATCCATGCGTGCCTCGTGCCACTCGGCTTCACCAATTCTTTCCTGAACCCCTTTGTGTACGCATTTTGGAGTAGGGACTTTAGAGAGAGCATGTTAGCTGTGAACTGTTGCACCAAGAGGAATAGGCAACGGTTTGTCCACATCTTGACTGTCCGAAGAGCCACCAGAGTGACTGTTATATCACAGAAGTTGAGCAGCCATTCTGAACTGAACGTTAACAGGCACATTGTGTACATGTGATAAACTGATTCTCAAATTAATTACTGACACTCCAAGTGTAAAATATTTTTGTGACCAACGAAGATAACATTATTTTTTAAGCTACAAGAATGATAAATGGGATTTTTTGTAATGCTTCCATTTGGTTTTGCAAAGTAAACAATCCAAGTGTAACATATTTTTCCGCGACCAAAGAAGATGAAATTATTTTCAAAGCTACAAGATAGATAAAGGGATTTTTTTTTTTTTTACAATTCCATTTGGTTTTGCAGGTAAACAATTAGATTGTTGATCCAAAATTTAGTTCAAAAAAATGCAATGTGTTTTTTTAATAACAGTAGTTATTTATAATGTATTCAAAGCCTATTCTAGCTTTCAAAGCACTATAGTCAAGCTCTTTAAACTACCAACTTTTTCCAAAAGCAAATTTTTAATTAATCCCCCCCCCTCCCAAATCATTCTGGAAAACTTTTCAATCAAAAACGAGTAATCTTAACATCCCTTTGTAATCCTGATTTCAAATTTTTTAAAAGCTGTTCAAATCCCTGAAATGTCAAAACACTGCCACAACTCTCAAAATAAATTGTCGTTGAATAAACACCAAAAATGCCTCGGGCCATCTGTACACTTGTTCAATGAATAATGTAAGTTGTAAATGACAGACTTTGCAGGTCATTGTCTTTATTTAACCCAACGAAGAGCCACGATTTCCTGTTGCTAAAACACCCTCTCTTGGCGCCACTAAAAAAACAAAAACATTAGGTGAATGGTAGACTCTAAAAGGTAACCACTTGTTGCGACCTCACTTGACCTCATTAAGAAGGTTCGATCATTGAGTTATATGGGATTAATATTCATAAGGTCAGGCAAGGTCGTGGCGACTAGTTACCCTTTAGAGACAATCGTAATTAATCATCATCTCTTGAAATGATAACACTGCAAGTGTTTGCAAAAAGAATCTCAATTAAAGGTCAGGTCACCGTTTGGTTTTTGTCAACCTTCTGCTGATTTACATGTACATGTATAGGCCAAATTATCAAGAAAGGTACTAGATAAAAGTCCTCTGTGAAAGTTTCAGCTGAATACAGTGTCTACTTGTTGAGAAAACAGAAAAAAAAACCCTGTTGTGGTATTTTCACACGACCGTCGAAACCATCCTCACTTAGCGAGGTGACTGACTGCGGGTACCAACCGCATCTCTTGCCGCAGCATTCGCAAACGGACACCAACCCTCAGAAATCTGAGCAACAATTCATGCCTGAATTGTTGCTCAGATTCAAATGTATTTATCATTACCATCTTTATAAGAAGTAAGATTTCGGATAGAAACTGCACAATTTGTTTTTGGGTGGGGTCCTTACCAAACGATGACCCAACCTTTAAAGGCACTGGACACGTTTGGTAATTGTCAAAGACCAGTATTCTCACTTGGTGTATCCCAACATATGCATAAAGTGAAAAACCTGTGAAGATTTGGGCTCAATTGGTCATCAAAGTTGCAAGAAAATAATGAAAGAAAAAACACCCTTGTTGCACAAATTTATGTGCTTTCAGATGCCTGAAAAGGCTTCAGGCCTGAAGTCTTTTTCAGATTCAAATATTTTAGTGAGAAATTACCTCTTTCTCAAAAACTACGTTACTTCAGAGGGAGTCGTTTCTCAAAATGTGTTATACTATCAACAGCTCTCCGTTGTTCACTTTTTATGCTAATATATTTTGAGTAATTACCAAATGTGTCCAGTGCCTTTAAAGCGTGTCAAGAGCAGTGAAAACATAACAGCTGCCCCACAACTGTAACAAGTAAAAACTTTGGCACCCCCGAACAAAGATATTGACAAAATAGGGAGACTGCCAACATAGGGCTAGATAGCTCAGTTGGTAGAGCGCCGGAGGTCGTTGGTTCAAATCCCGCTCTAGTCAATTTTTCTTTGTTCAACCCCAAATCAAGTAAAAACTTAGTAACCCTAGAAAGTTAATCTATATTTATGATAGTCATCATATTTTGTCCATTTAAAAAAATCTGATTTCAATCTTTCCCCCCCCCCAAAAAATATTTTTTTGTAAGATTAAAACCTCCAAAAACTACGTAGGCTTGCCCTTGTCCAAAAAAAGAAATGTTTCAAATGTCAAATATCATGCCAGGTATTTTATTTATTTTTGTTCTTTTTTTTCCATCGGATAAAAAATGGACAAAGGAAAATTAAAAACTAAAAGATTCGATGAAGGCCGCCTATGTTTTAAACAAAATAATTTCAAAGGTCAAATTTGATGCCCGATTTTTTTTTTGGATGTTTTTTTACCCCTTGGAACCAGCCTTGAAAAAAGAAATGGAAAAGAAAGTGAAAACAAAAAACCCAAAGCCTTGATGCAGACTGCCCTTGTACATTTATTTGTATGTTTTTTTAACAAAAAGGCTGAAGGGAATTAAAGACTAGTGACTCGGTCTTAAACAGCCATTTAAAAACCTTGCAGAGTCTGTTTGTGTGATAAAAGACGTCTCCTTTGGCTTGGTCCTATATCACATGGCCCAACCCTGCCAGTTTTAAACAGCTGTTAGACCTTGCAGAGTCTGTTTGTGTGATAAAAGACCTCTCCTTTGGCTTGGTCCTATAACACATGGCCCAACCCTGCCAGTTTTAAACAGCCGTTTAAGACCTTATCACCTACTCTTTTATTCCCTTATTTAAACATAAAACTGCTAATTTGTGTTTATGTGATCCGTTCTGATCGAAAAAAACCATGAACAAATACGTATTCTTAGCTGTTGTTTTAAAAGCAGATAAACTTTAGTTGGAAGTATAAATATTTACAGTGCACACATAGGAATATTGCGCAGGGGCCTAAAGCAAGAACAAACTAAACAAGCACAGTGTTTGCACACGTCAAAAAGTAAACCATAAAATGGAGTTGTCAATTTGTACTTACAATATTTCCTCTCTCTTTTTTGGTATCGTTTATAAATTTGTACCCTTCTGAAGTGTTTATAATTCTGATGAGTGTAAAATTTTCTGTGAATCTGTTCTGTGAATTATTTCAAATTCCATATACCAATGGCTTGTTTTATTTTCATATCATTCTGAAACTTGTTTAAATTTGTAAAAAACAATTAGGGGAAGGGGGGATTTCTTTTTTCAATTGTAAGCTTCAATCGAAAGTCGGAAACGGAATTTTGAAATTACCGTGATTTGGAAAGGGATTCTTCAAAGAATCTAGCCCATCAATCAATCTTCAACTAAATTGTCTTCCCACCCCAGACAGATTAGCCCCACCCCCAACATTGGATTCTGTTTGAATCGGTGTATAAACGTTGTTGTTGACATCAATCAATCTTCAACAAAAAAGTCTAGCCACCTTCCCCACCACACCCCAGACATATTAGCCCCACCCCCAACATTGGATTCTGTTTGAATCGGTGTATAAACATTGTTGTTGACATCAATCAATCTTCAACAAAAAAGCCTAGCCACCTTCCCCACCACACCCCAGACAGATTAGCCCCACCCCCAACATTGGATTCTGTTTGAATCGGTGTATAAACGTTGTTGTTGACATCAATCAATCTTCAACAAAAAAGCCTAGCCACCTTCCCCACCACACCCCAGACAGATTAGCCCCACCCCCAACATTGGATTCTGTTTGAATCGGTGTATAAACGTTGTTGTTGACATCAATCAATCTTCAACAAAAAAGCCTAGCCACCTTCCCCACCACACCCCAGACAGATTAGCCCCACCCCCAACATTGGATTCTGTTTGAATCGGTGTATAAACGTTGTTGTTGACATCAATCAATCTTCAACAAAAAAGTCTAGCCACCTTCTCCACCACACCCCAGACATATTAGCCCCACCCCCAACATTGGATTCTGTTTGAATCGGTGTATAAACGTTGTTGTTGACATCAATCAATCCTCAACTAAATTGTCTTCCCACCGTCCCCACCACACCCCAGACAGATTAGCACTACCCCCAACATTGGATTCTGTTTGAATCGGTGTATAAACGTTGTTGTTGACATCAATCAATCCTCAACTAAATTGTCTTCCCACCGTCCCCACCACACCCCAGACAGATTAGCACTACCCCCAACATTGGATTCTGTTTGAATCGGTGTATAAACGTTGTTGTTGACATCAATCAATCCTCAACTAAATTGTCTTCCCACCGTCCCCACCACACCCCAGACAGATTAGCACCACCCCCAACATTGGATTCTGTTTGAATCGGCTTATAAACGTAAGCACCTCTATTATGTCAACAGTTGTTAATTTTAACAATTGGATATTGTTGTTGACATACTTTTCCCATTTAGTAGAAAAAAACTATGTAGACAAATGTTTAAATTTGTCACAAAGCATCACCCTCATTTGTAGACACCAAACCTGGCATTGTGAAACCCTAAGCTCCAGGGGCAAAAAACCCCCAGGAAATATTATCATTAAAATGCTGTGCAGACTTAATAAACTTCATGTTTTTAGTCAGGCTCTCCCCAGAGAGAATAGAATATGGTCAGAACGATACAAAACTTCCCACAAAGATAAACGACGAAGAAATGAAATTACGTCTATCGTTAATGGGTAGCTTTTGATAGATTGGATGCTGGGAATGCAAGCGCTTATTTGATTAGTCCCCGACAATGCGAAACAAAAGATGCCGTCTCCACCTGCTCATTAAGTGTCCATCGTTACAGCCCCACGTCAAGACTAGGGAGATAATTCCGCGTTATGACGAACGTAATTTCAGGATCGAAACCTCAGAAAAGATGAGCTGTTCTGATAAGGTTGCTCTGTGCATTTTTCAGTCCTCCCCTTTCAACCATGTCAAAAATGGTGTTGAACTTTAATCAGCATGAACAACAATTGAAGAGTTAGGTCGTCCCATCTGAGAAATTATGTTTCATCTTGCATTGTTTCTTCATCAAGTTGTTCATTCATTTTACTAGTATCGAGCACTGTTGACAGACACAGTTACTATTGTTTATGTTGTTGTTGCTCTATAAAGCAGAGCTTGTCATTTTAAGTGAACTACAAGAACATTATATCAACAAAAATCCAGCAATTGCAGCATAATTTATTTCTTATTTCAAAAATACAATTTTTTGCAGTGTACTTGTCTATAAGGCTCATATTTCTTCCTTTTCAGATGTAAATAATATATTTTTAAAAACATTTAAATTTATTTTTGAGTGTGTGAATTTAACTTCATTTGACCATTAAACTGGTTGTGATCACTACCATTAATACATCAGGAAGATGCGTTTAAGAAAATACATGAATAAAATCTGGGCTACTAAAACTTCCTTGGGGCAAGTGAAACGTAAACTTTATTAGCCTGGTGGGCTACTTTATAAAAAGCTTAAGTGGAAGGTCTGCTGTTGACATAGAACCTGAAAGTAAATCTCACTTTTTTCTCACTGTCGATTATCAAATCATGCTTACTACATGTATTATGAACGCACTCATCTTAAATCCTCTTGAAAATAGGGTTCTGATAATTTTAAACACACCCTTCACTTTTGTTTCTTCCTCTGTTGTGCCGTTTTCATCCATCTCAATTTATCCTGTGTCTGGAAGAAGGGCGTAAGGCTCTATGCCCTTCTTCCAGGCGCACAAAGTATCTTTCTTCCAGTAACAAAAGTCTTTAAGCAATAAAATGTCACCTGAAAAAAAAATTAAAAATAGCATTACTGTTACATTTTTGTTGCTAGAATTGCGCCAAAGGAGATTTTTTCCCATTTCCATGCAGAATTTAACCTTCCTATGATGACTAATGAGTGGCAGAAAACCGATTCAACTTTTATACTCAGTTGTCTTGAAACACATTTTTGCATGTTAATTGCTAATGCCTTTTCTCTGGCAACTTTTCGTTACGTCCTTCCTCCATGGACACGACAAATTGGTAAATTTGCACAAGGAGGAAATCCCCCCCCCCACCCACCCACCCACCCACCATATTCAGGTGATCAAAATGGCAGATGATCCCAAATGCCTGGACATGGATTCAGTGTCAGTCTCTCTCTCCCCTCTACCTCTCTCTCTTCCTTTCTCATGTTTGACTTCTCTCTATTTACTAATTAGACAAGATGTCCAGTTTGCATTCCTTCCTATGTATACTTTGTGTTGGAATTGATGGTAGAATAATATACAAGGAGATGTCGCTGTGGTCTAGAGTAACTCATCAACAAAAAACCCACAGGGAACAAGTTAAAGGCAGTTATTTTATATATATATATTTTTTATATTTGTTATGAGAGATCGCCCGACATCTGTAGGCCACGGTAGGCCACTTTAAGGTGAGGGCTACACTTAACTGATTTGGGCTATCAACCCAAATCAACTGCCACCAGGGACACATTGCAACCTACTCCTTGGGCTGAAACAGGGTTACCCCCTTCACAGTCTGTAAGGATGTAGGCATGGGTATCATCCACTAGGAGCAGATTGCACTACCTTCATACTTTTGCTAATTTTCAAAGACCAGTTTCCTCGCCTGGTGTATACCAACATATATATGCATAAAATAACAAACCTGTGAAAATTTGGTTATCAAGGTTGCAAGAAAATAATGAAAGAAAAAAACACCCTTGTTTTAGTTGTTGCAGATGCCTGAAGCCTTTCTCATATTCAAAGTTTTTGTTTAAAAATGACTTCTTTCTCTAAAACTACATTACTTCAAAGGGAGTCGTTTCTAACAATGTTTTATAATATCAACAGCTCTCCAGTACTCTTTACCAAGTAAGTTTATACGGTCATTAATGTTTGGAGTAATTACCAAAAGGTATACCCTGCCTTCAGTCCTCTGTAATGTTTCTTTACAATTTGCAAATTTCCACTGCTAACTTCTTGTTAAGTTATTTGACCATGTGGAAAGAAATTGGGATGGGAATTAAAAGCCTCCACCCCCCCCCCCCCCCCACCTTTCGTAGCAATGCTGTGGAAGGGATACTTTTGTTTCTGAGCCCTGTAAAAAGGGGGGGGGGGGTTGCCTTGATGTCTATAAAATAAGAACAATAAGAAAACATATCAAAAATAAATACTTTCGTTGTCAGTATGTCAGTCATGATTGAAGTTTTTTAAATGACAAAAAGCTAGTTTGTGAGTAATCATTATCAAACTTTATTCTTAGTTTATTGAATTTCCAGGGTGAAAATTGTTTTTGGGTTAGGAAGAAGTCACAACAACTTTCACCAACTGGTGAAGATTTGATGACTTCTCAGAAAAAGGGCAAAAAACAAGCCTTCACTTATTCCAGTAGGGAGTATAAATCCACACATGGGGTATGTGTTACATTTATTGATTCAGTTTGACACGCTGGACGTAGACTAGCGACGCTTTTATTTACTCTCCTGGCGTGCAAATTAGCACAGATGAAGACCTTATCGTCACTGTATGGAAAAGGCTGTTAGTAAATGTTGTCTGAGGAGGGAAAGTGTCTGAAATATTTTTGATTTTTATGGATGTGACAATGATTTTTTGTTTGCACTGTCGCCATGGTGATTCGTAAAATGACATCAAATTTGTTGTACAAACGAAGGTATATTTCTTGACTAACTCTGCTGAAGACCAATCTAAGATCTAAAAATCTGGATTTTTTTCTCTTTTTTTTGAGGGGGTGGCAGTAAATTTGCAAAACCAGTCTTTTTGCTGATCAGGAATAGACAGGAACCCATGTTCTTACCAGGGAGATATCTGGCAGAAATACATGTAATCGTTAATTTGTTTCTTTGTTAATTTTTGTATTATTGATATTTTATAAAATTTAATTTGGGGCTGAAAATTAGTGTTTATATTTATTTATTTACTTACATCGGTATTTATAGAGGGATGAACAATCCAGGACAGTTGATCATTAGGGCCCTCCTTCTACACAGAATAAAGGAAAGATAGATGCAGCGATAATTCTGAAAATATAAATTTCAAAGTAGAAAAGGTTGAAACAGAGTAAAAAGCATACACAATATAAATGAGAAATAGAATGAGCTGTTGTCTTGTCTTGTCTTGTCTTGTCTTTACTGCACAAACCGCCGCCACTGGGCTATAAACGTGCAGACCCTCATGCATGCAAGCTCCTACTTAAAATTTTATATTTTCAAGGAGGGACTTAAAATTGTAGGCGTCAGGGGCTGATTTAACTTGTGGCGGGAGTGAGTTCCAGATTGATATTGTTCTCGGATACAAGGAGTAACGGTAGCAGTCTTTGTTTGATGAGATGGTGTTATAATTTAGAGTCTGGTTTTGGCGAGTTGTTGGTCTATTCCCTTGGTTGCAACGAAGATTACTAATGTTGGATGGAGTTATGGAGTGAGTTTCTTTGTAAAGTGTAGTAAGTCTAGCTATGGTGCGGCGTCTTTGAAGTGTATCCCATTTGAGGTCCTGTAGCATTTCCGTTACACTACTGGTCTTACGATAATCACTTTTCACAAATCTAGCTGCTCTTCATTGAACTTTTTCGAGGTTGTCTATGTGTATTTTTTGGTGAGGATCCCAAATAGCACAGCAGTATTCAAGTTTTGGCCGGACAAGAGTTTTATAAGCTATTTCTTTAGTGGCTTTGGTACAATTCCAGAAATTTCGCCTGAGCAGTCCAAGGACTTTGTTGGAACTTGAGACTGTTTGGTTGATGTGTTTAGCCCAGGTGAGATTATTAGACAACCCAATACCAAGGTACGGATGATGTTCTACTTCTTGTAGTGGGGCATTTCCCATGTTATACTGGTGTTGATGGAATTTTTTCTTGATTTTGGGTTGAACAAAGAAAAATTGACTAGAGCGGGATTTGAACCAACGACCTCCGGTTTAACGTGCCGGCGCTCTACCAACTGAGCTATCTAGCCCTATGTTGGCGGTCTCCCTATTTTGTCAATATCTTTGTTCGGGGGGGGTGCCAGTCAGAAGCCATTCGACCGTAAACTGCCGTGTAGCCAGGGATCTCACCCAAGTATACGATACAACCTGGGAAGCGGCAGCCAGGGGATCACCTTAAGGGGATGCGACTTTTTATATCAGATATCAAATAATAAACCACAAGGGAAACTGACTGGGTAAATTTTTAAATGATTTTGGGTTGAACAAAGAAAATTTAGGAATTTTTTCTTATGAGTCATTCTCATGATGTAGCATTTAGAGATGTTAAATTTCATCTGCCACAAAGACTCCCACACAGACAGCGAATTAATATCTCGTTGGAGGGCATTGCAGTCACTTGGAGAGTCGGTTGCCAACTGCTTACTAACCAAAAGGACCTACGGTATAAATGCAAACAATAGTTAGTGGCCTGACGTTTCGACCCTAGCAGAGTCTTTCTCGAAGGCTAAATTATTTGTGTATATATATATAGGGCTTGCCTTCTAATCCTTTCTTTTCATGCTTCCCGCATTACCCAGAATGCAGTTACCACCTTTATGGTCCAGTGATCCACTCTTTCATTTTCTTGCATTGACCATCCTTTTGCCCTGACTACTTTACTCTGACTGGTTCTAAGCCACCCCATTGATTGTAAATTAATCATTTTGATTGGCTATAATTTTCCCGCTTTTTTCTGGATGCCTTCCCATAATTCTTTGTTCCTCGTTTTGCTATAAATGGATATGTTTCTGTTTGTGCTTGTTTATGCCTCTGACGAAGGTCCGGTTTGAATAGAAAGCTAAGGCCATCTCCCCTACTAGTTTTATATATATATATAGATTTATATGTAAATGAAGTAAAAATCAAATGAGAGACAACATGCAAAAGGTTTGACTTTGAACATCAAATTTTTTAAACATTTACTCCATGAAGTTTTATAGATGGGTAATTTGAACTTGCCCTTTTATCATTTTTGAGCGATTTTTGACTCCTTTTCTCAAACCCTATCAAACACCCAACAAAAGAGAACCCCAAACATTAAAAACAGCCATGCAAATCATGTTTCTGTATACATCCACAATCATTTAGCGTATTTGTCTTCTGCCAACATTTATCTAATATTAATATTGATTGATCAACGCAACACCTTCTCTGTCTTTCCTGTGCTGAAGCAAACAATCCACTTCACATGATGATAAATTGCCATTTCAGGCACAAAGCAATTTACTGTTATTAAGTGTTATGGATAGAGCCTCTCATTGATACCTGCAACTGTTATCTTTGAAATGTAAAATTTGGTGAAATCCTTATTGTATGAACACACCTACTATTGGACTCGTTGCCTCTGATCTTTTGGCCCTGTTGCCCTCTGGTCTTAGCCGTTGTTGCCCCTGTTGCCCCTGTTGCCCCTGTTGCCCCTGGTCTTAGCCTTTGTTGCCCTCTGGTCTTAGCCTTTGTTGCCCCTGTTGCCCCTGGTCTTAGCCTTTTTTGCCCTCTGGTCTTAGCCTTTGTTGCCCCTGTTGCCCTCTGGTCTTTCCTCTGTTGCCCGCTGGTCTTTCCTCTGTTGCCCGCTGGTCTTTCCTCTTTTGCCCGCTGGTTTTGTCTTTGTTGCCCTCTGGTCTCAGCCTCATTTGCCTCTGGTTCCTCTTTTGCCCGTTGGTCTTGCCTCTGTTGCCCCTTTTGCCTCTAGCCTTGCCTCTGCTGCCTCTGTTGCCCCTGGTATTAGCCTCTGTTGCCCGTTGGTCTTGCCTCTGGTATTAGCCTCTGCTGCCCGTTGGTCTTGCCTCTGTTGCCCGTTGGTCTTGCCTATGTTGCCTGTTGGTCTTGCCTCTGTTGCCCGCTGGTCTTGCCTCTGTTGCCCTCTGGTCTTGCCTCTGTTGCCCGCTGGTCTTGCCTCTGTTGCCCGTTGGTCTTGCCTCTGTTGCCCGCTGGTCTTGCCTCTGTTGCCCCTGGTCTTTCCTCTGTTGCCCCTGGTCTTGCCTCTGTTGCCCGCTGGTCTTGCCTCTGTTGCCCTCTGGTCTTGCCTCTGTTGCCCCTGGTCTTGCATCTGTTGCCTGCTGTTTTTGCCTCTGTTGCCTGCTGGTCTTGCCTCTGTTGCCCTCTGGTCTTGCCTCTGTTGCCCGCTGGTCTTGCCTCTTTTGCCCCTGGTCTGGCCTCTGTTGCTCGCTAGTCTTGCCTCTTTTGCCCCTGGTCTTGCATCTGTTGCCTGCTGTTTTTGTCTCTGTTGCCTGCTGGTCTTGCCTCTGTTGCCCTCTGGTCTTGCCTCTGTTGCCCGCTGGTCTTGCCTCTTTTGCCCCTGGTCTTGCCTCTGTTGCTCGCTAGTCTTGCCTCTTTTGCCCCTGGTCTTGTGTCTGTTGCCCCTTGTCTCTCATCGCAGGTGTCTTCAGGCCTATTGGGTTACAGTGCAAGGCACTGTTGAGGGTTCTTTGTTTCATTACAAGAAATATATCATGACAAAGAGTCACTGAATATTTATTAATTTGTAAAAGGTCCTTTTCTATTTTAATTAATTTGTTCTCTTTTGATTCTCCTGTATTGTATTTGTAATTCTTTCCTTGCCACAGTCTTTTCTTGTTTTGTATGGATTATCACCCACTTATTTATCAATATTCTTTATTCTTTACTGTACCTTCAAAGAACCAAACCATTTTATGATTTATCTCATTCATTTCCTCCGAACCCCTTGACCTTTTTGTAATGTACTTTTGGGAGCAAATTGTCTTTGATGGCTACAGACGGTAGATTGATCTAAGCACTTCAGATACTGTTTGTAGCCGTGGGAGCGACCCCATCTGCTACTGAGAAGCATAGAGGCTTTGAGATGTTAGAGGCTTTGAGATGTTAGAGAGAGTAGGTACAGTTGTCTCAAGCGGTGGACACACGCCGCTTGGGTCGTGATTGCTAGATTTCCAGAAATAACATCCCTTCAATTGATAGTCTTTAAAGGCACTGTACACGTTTGGTAATTACTCAAAATATATATTAGCATAAAAACTTACTTGGTAACGAGCAACGGAGAGCTGTTGATAGTATAAAACATTGTGAGAAACGACTCCCTCTGAATTTTTTGAGAAAGAGGTAATTTCTCACTAAAATATTTGAATCTGAAAAAGACTTCAGGCCTGAAGCCCTTTTCAGGCATCTGAAAGCACACAAATTTGTGCAACAAGGGTGTTTTTTCTTTCATTATTTTCTTGCAAATTTGATGACCAATTGAGCCCAAATTTTGACAGGTTTGTTACTTTATGCATATGTTGGGATACACCAAGTGAGAATACTGGTCTTTGACAATTACCAAACGTGTCCAGTGCCTTTAAAGAGGAATTGTATTGTCTGAAAATCTTTTAGTTTATTTAAAGGTAGGGTCATAGATTGGTAAATACTCCAAAAATTAATGAATATAAAACATGTACTTGGTGAGAAGCGCTGCAGCTGTTGACTTTATAAAATATTTTGAGAAATGATTCCCTTTGAAATAATGGTTTGGATAATCTCAGAAACAATTCATGCATGAATCGTTTCTCAGACTTCTGAGGGTTGGTGTCCGTTCGCGAATGCTGCGGCCATATGTGCGGTTGGTACCCCGCTGCAACCTCGCTAAACATGGATGGATTTGACATCATTGTGAAAAGACTGTGCAGTGTCTTGCTGTTGTTCACAGATTTGATTTGCACATAACTTACATGATTTAAAGATAGTCATGCTGGAAAACTTCCCTTGAAATAATACTGCCTGAAATGCTGTAGTTTTTGTGAAAAGAGTGAAACAATTAGTTTTGGTCCAAAACCTAATGTTAGATTTTTGTTTTCCCTTTTATTTTCTCATTACTCTAATGACCAATTGAGAATAAATTGTTTTAATAGATGTTAAATTTGCATTGGGGATAAAAAAATCTATTTTGTTTTACCCATACACTGATATGAGTAAAGCACTATATACTCAGTACTTTCCGGAGCCCTATGAAATTAATCTACAGGCATAATACTGGGGTGGGATTCGAACCCACGACCTTTGCAATTCTAGACCAACGAGATTGCGTGGTAGCTAGAGGTAGTTTGAATCCTATATTTTAGCAGAAGGTGGATTTTTTTCACGGGGCTCGGGAAAGTACTGAGTATACAGTGCTTTACACATGTATGGGTTAAACCAAATCATATTTTCACAGGTTTGTTACTTCATGTTTTGGGTCACATAAACAGCGTTCTCCAGAACAGTGGTCTGCTGGCCAAATGACAGTTAAAACACCTGAGGACCAGTCAAAATTTTCCTGAGTGGTCCGGCTGGCTAGTTCGGTTTTGAAAAGCATCCCTGTTTCTTTAAATACGGACGGGTGATAAAGCTAACAGTGGTCTGCTGGCCAAATGCCACTTAAAACAAATGAGGACCAGTCAAAATTTGCCCTGAGTGGTCCGGCTGGCTAGTTCGGTTTTGAAAAGCATCCCTGTTTCTTGAAATACGGACGGGTGATAAAGCTAACAGTGGTCTGCTGGCCAAATGCCACCTAAAACAAATGAGGACCAGTCAAAATTCACCCCGAGTGGTCCGGCTGGCTAGTTCGATTAGTTCGGTTTCGAAAAGCATCCCTGTTTCTTTAAATACGGACGAGTGATAAAGCTGATGGACTTGTAAAATGACAAGCTAACTGGTCCTGCTGACCAGTCACTCAACAAGTTAAGGGCAAACCCTGATAAAGTCTGATCTTTGACCAATGTTGCCGTGGTCAGAAAGTTGCAAGGTCAGAAAATCCGTTGAGGTTTGAGATAACACTATGGAAATAAACTCTTTAATTAGTTGTGGAGGAGTATGGACCTCAGAGAATTCTTCACTTAGTTTTAGTATTCATTCCAAAACTCAATTGTGTTACCACATTTTCTCATGTTTATATTAATAGTTATAAATCCCAATAAGCCAATTGCAAGTGACATTTGAATAATGTCTGGAACAGAATCTTGTTTGGTCATAGGTGAATGCTCAATTTGAATCCTCAACCATTTTTCACATGGTTAGAGGCAAGGTTTTTTTAAGGCCCTTTCACACGAGCACCAGTAACAAAGGTCCTCGGTAACGAGTGTCGGTTGTCTGTCGCTTCGTTCAGTTGCGAATATTTACGAGCTTTCACATGACTTCTTAAAACACCGACGTCCCTCGTTTTTTAGGGGGGCAGGGCGAAGTTCATGATTGTTCATTCACTGAATGAATGAGAATATATTTTCTGTGCATGAGAATTGGAGGACGTCTGGATCTCTGTTAAAAAATAACATGGGTCCTTGGTTATTTTTTCACAAGGATAGCTTCACACGACTAGAATTTGCTAATGTTTAACATCGATGTGATTTTAGTAAAGGTCTCTTGTTAAAAATTAGGTCACACCAGACACAATTCTCAAGGAAAATGTGTAGCACAAGGATACCAGTTTTTGCAGATCAGGGCCCCATTTAGCTAAGCGCAAGAAAATGATGTTTACCAGAATAAGGTTACCCTCCAAAATGGCATATCACAAGTGCAATTTCTGAATGGTATCCTGCTCATTTTTGCTTAGCAGTTAAATTTTAAGCAACATTTTCTGCTTAAAGCAGCTTTTTGAAATTTGGCCCAAGAGGTTGCAATGCAAAGCTTTTTCCAACCGTGTAACATAGCAACATTGGATGTAGTCAGAGGAATTCAAATTGAGTATTCCCTTGTGACCAAACGAGACAGTGTACCAGAAATCATTTAAATCTAACTCCCAATTGGCTTATTGCCAAGTGTAGGCAATGTGAAGTCTTAAGGCCTTGATCCTCTCTCTATCTTGCGATAACATCATCATCATTGGATGAAACAGGAGAAGAGAAGGCTATTAATACATAAAACCAATTAATTTTTTTAATCTTCGGACATTAAAATACATATTTACGTTCAAAATTGTCTGGATTAGGACAAAAGTTTTAAAAACTTTCGTCATAGATGTGTCAAACCCAATAATATCTTTTCATATCAAGATTAAAAAAATTAAAAATATTAAAATATTTATATATTGTCGCATCAGTACAAAAACGTTGTTTTTGAAAAAAATGTTCTATCTCACACCAAAATGCTCCGGGCAAAAACATTTTATCTCAGAGCTAAAATGTTTTTGTGTGTACATCTGTTTTTTTAAAGTGAGATGCAGCATTTTGACAATTTTCAACCCACGCGTAATGGAGGTGCTATTTTAGGAGACGCAACGTTTTTGCGCTGAAACAACGATAACTGTATAAGGATAACAAGGAATGCTTTACATTGTAAACAAACAATGGTTCAAAACTGAAAAGTCGTTTTCACATGAGAGCAATTCAATGGGAGTCCCTTGCTTTATTTCAGCATGATCGCAAAATTTTACAAATTGCACTTTGTGTGAAAGGACAACAATGCTTGGAATGTCCAAGGTCCCTAGTGAAATCTTCTCAATCTCCTTGATTGCTGTACAAAGTCTCTCAGATTATAAAAACTTTTCCCCTTAGGCTATATGTTGAATGTAATTCTGAATATCTCCTTGATTGCTGTACAAAATCTCCCTGGTTAGGCTATAAAAACTTTTCCCTTATATCTTGAATGTAATTCTGAATATCTCCTTGATTGCTGTACAAAGTCTCTCAGATTATGGAGATTTTCCCCTTATACATGTATCTTGAATGTAATTCTGAATATCTCCTTGATTGCTGTACAAAGTCTCCCTGGTTAGGCTATAAAAACCTTTCCCTTACATGTATATCTTGAATGTAATTCTAAATATCTCCTTGATTGCTGTACAAAATCTTCCTGGTTAGGCTATAAAAAAATTTCCCCTTATATCTTGAATGTAATTCTGAATATCTCCTTGATTGCTGTACAAAATCTCCCTGGTTATAAAACCTTTCCCCTTAGGCTATATGTTGAATGTAATTCTGAATATCTCCTTGATTGCTGTACAAAATCTTCCTGGTTATAAAAACTTTTCCCTTATATCTTGAATGTAATTCTGAATATCTCCTTGGTTGCTGTACAAAATCTCCCTGATTCTGCAGAAAGTGCCCTGAAAAAACATAATTTTTGGCAGTTTCTGATGAACAAATTTGAAAATGTCCCTAATTGTGAAAATGTTTCCTCTGATATATTAAATGTAATTCTAAATATCTCCTTGATTGCTGTACAAAATCTTCCTGATTGCAAGATGCAAATAATGGCAGCTTTGCCTTCAAAATGATGAGCAAGGTCAGAGCCAAAAGTCATGATCAAATTAGAGACGACGCAAATCAAATTGTGTCATAACCCTCGAGTGTATAACTAGGTGACACAAAAAACACCACCAAAACGTGACCAAGGAAACACGTGGCATCAGCTCTTAACAGATCCCGCCGGATGTCGAATGATTTTTAAGATATCAGATGTTTTAACAGCGTCTAAAGAATCCATACTTCAACTCGTGCATAAATTATTGTTATATTAACATGAGTTTCAAGTGATACGCGGGAATTATTTTTCTCTTATAGGGTTATTCCCTCGGGAAGTATCGGTCTGAGATAAGGCGATTGTTTGTTGATCAGTTTTAGTTGGAAATGAAGATCCACGTGTAGTTCCCTGCACGTGGATTTGGTCAAGGTGAGGAGGAGAGACAAACTTATTCAGGGAATAATTACTAAAACATTATTCAAGAGATTGATGAGTAATTTTGCAAATTTTGTCTAACGTGGGCGCTGATAAATCTATTGGATGTCTAATGTGGGCGCTGATGGAACCATTGGATGAGCTGTTAAAGGAGGGTATACCTTTGGTAGCCTAACTACTCCAGAAATTGTTAGCCATAAAAACTGACTTGGTAAGAAGCTCTGTAGCTGTTGATAATGTTGGACATTTTGTGAGAGGATTTCCTTTGAAAGTAATATGGCTTGGATAGTTTTACTACCCAAAACATTTGATTGTGAGAAACGCTTCATGCATGAACCATTTCTCAGATTTCAGAGGGTTGGTGTCTGGTCACGAATGCTGCGGCCAGAGATGCTAGGGTTATGGATTGGTAAATACTCCAAAAATTTATGACCATAAAAACTTACTTGGTAAGAAGCACCGCAGCTGTTGATAATGTGTAACATTTTGAGAAACAATTCCTTTCTAAGGAATGTGGTTTAGGAGAGAGGGATTCAAGAACATTTCAATCTATAATTAAAGGCAGTTTATACTTTTGGTAAATGTCAAAGACCAGTATCCTCACTTGGTGTATCCCAACATATACATGAAACAACAAACCTGTGAAAGTTTAAGCTCAATCGGTCATTGCAATCACAAGAAATAAGTGGGGGAAAACCTTAAGTGTTTTCACTGTTTTCAAACATCGAGGTTTTGACTCATGAGATCAAAACTAATTGTTTTACTCATTTCTCAAAAACTATAGCATTTAAAGCACAAATATTTCAAAGGGAGTTTCCCATCATGACCATCTTTATACCACGTAAGTTATGTGTGAATCTGTGTACATTTATATTTGTACTCTAACCAATGTTACAAACACCCTTTAAAACAATCAAACAATTGACCAAAAGTAAACTCCGCCTTTAAATGCTGTGGTTACTAAGACGGAATTGCTCAGCAATTAATATTTAAGTCCTACATTTTGATTCAAGGATCCCACTTTCTTTAGGGGGCAAGCATCCCTGTAAATTAAAGTTACGATTATTGTATTTGGAAGTAGACATTGATTCTTAAGTGTTGCTAGTTAGGCAAAGGGGCAACTTAATTACATTTTAATTAAGACTGTAATGCTGTGAACAGGTTAGATCCAGTAAATGATTTAATAATTTTCCCTTTTTTTTTTGTTAGTTGACACACATTTTATTGACTCAAGCTTGTTAAAAAAACAAGTTGTTGGCTAAAAAAATGAGACATGCTCGGTCACATTGGAATACACCTTTGGTGCAATATTTTCCACTGTCTTTTTTTTGACACATTTTATGAACTCAATATTGTTAGGAAACCAAGTCGTTGGCTACAAAAAAAAGAGACATTCTCGGTCACATTTGAATACACCTTTGGTGAAATATTTTTCCACCCTACCTACGAACATCACTTCCGAGCCTTTTACTTCCAAGTCTCCTCCTTCAAGCTGGAACGTACTCCCAGGGATCCCGTCTCGGATCAGGGAACAGACGTCTTGTCTAAAGAGAAAAAGAAAAATATCAATTTGATGATTAAACCATTTCTTGTGCCCTTTATATCTCTCAGGTGAATCTACTTTTATCAGCTGCTGTGTGAGACTCCTTTGTTCTCTTGAGAGTCTGTGAAAGAAGATCGTGCGGAGGTGGTATGGTTCTCCTGATGTCGGACAAGACATTGATGGTCACAATACCTGAAACAACTGCAGATGAGGATCTTAGAAACCTGTGAAGTACACATCTTAAAGGGACACGTTGCCTTGGATCGGTCGAGTTGGTCTCTGTTATGAAATGCATATGGTTAGAAAGATGTTTTAAAAGTAGAATACAATGATCCACACAAATATGCCTCGAAATTGTGTGGTTTTCCTTTTACTTTGCGAACTAACATGGTCGGCCATTTTGTGGATTCAAAAATTTGACTCCAAGGCAACCCGATCCAAGGCAACGTGTCCCTTTAAAGAGGGGCTTCAAGGTCGATTTCCTTTTTGAGATCCACTAATTTTCCAAGAGACAGAGTCCTTAAGTTATGAAAATGGGGGGAAAATTTAGACGTCTCTAGGCCCTCACAATAAAATGGTGTAAAATGCCAAGTGTTTGATACCCTTCAAGTGCTATTTTTGTCCAAATCTGAAAATGTTCCGTGATGTCACTTTTCAAATATATGGTCTGTACATTTTTGTACAGAGAATTTTCAGTTCGTTACTAAAATTTTCATGATATCCAATCAATTTGATAATTTGTTTTTGACGTTCGATTCTGTCAAGTCTCAAATTTCTCTCCGAACGAGGTAAGAAACTTGTTATTTCCCCCACTTTCACGAGGACTCACTCTTTTCAATTTGACCCTTGAGTCCCTCGTTAATTATTGAAATCTTTGCACTGTGTGTGAATTCATGACTGGCAAGTTGATTGGCAAATTATTAAGCAGAAATCCTTCAAGATATTTGATGAAAGCATTTTGATTAAAAGTATGCCACATGATCCTTGGTATAATTTGTTGTTGTTTACCCTTACACCGATGTGTGTTAAGCACTGTATACATTAATAAATAAAGACTTTGCTAGGGTCAAAACATCAGGTCATTAAATTTCTTTTCATTTATACCACAAGACATTTTGGTGAGTTAGCAGATTAAAACAGTTAATGCCTTAATTTTTTTCTCAAATTTGTTGAACAAAGAAAAATTGACAGAGCGGGATTTGAACCGACGACCTCCAGATTGACGTGCCGGCGCTCTACCAACTGAGCTATCTAGCCCTATGTTGGCGGTTTCCCTATTTTGTCAATATCTTTGTTTGGGGGGTGCCAGTCAGAAGCCATTCAACCGTTAACTGTTTAGCCAGGGATCACACTCAAGTCAAGTATACGATACAACCTGGGAGGCGGCAGCCTGGGGACCACCTTAAGGGGATGCAACTTTTTATTTCACCTATCAAATAATAAACTGCAAGGGAAACTGACTGGGTGAATTTGAATGATTTTTGGTTGAACAAAGAAAATTGACTAGAGCGCGATTTGAACCAACAACCTCTGGATTAGCGTGCCGGCGCTCCACCAACTGAGCTATTAGTTGCTTCAAATCTCGTCAATTTTTCTTTGTTCAACCAAAAATCATTTAAATTTACCCAGTCAGTTTCCCTTGCGGTTTATTATTTGATAAATCTGTAAATAGTTACTAGGCTTGAATTTCAAAAAGATCTCTAGTTGACCACAAAACATTTCACAGGTCCAGAATTGTTTTTACAAGACCTGAAGTATGTCTTCTTTTGTTTAATTGCTGAATTTTTGGTGGTATGTTTTGGAATTGAAAATCTTTTAAAGCTAAAAATATGTTTGGAAATTTACACGACTGCAGGACTTGTTCAGTTGCCGGGTTGCTGGCCTTTTGCTAAAATTACTGAAACTTGGCCGGTGGTCTAGTGAGTGTAGACCATGTGACCTGTGACGTCACGTGTTTACAAAAGAGCCACATTGCCTAGACCTCCTGCAGGCTGAATGAAAGAAAACATAGAGTCTTGCATTTCATGGACATTGCACTGTCTGATTTTTAGCAACTTTGAATATGAGGAAAGCGGGCACATCTCAAAAGAATTTCAGCTGTTTTATAAACCTTGAACCTGAAAAAATGTAAACAATTTCAGTTTTAGACCAGGGCCCAATTTCATGGCTCTGCTTACTGCTGAATTCAGCACTTGCGATCACCATTCTCCGCTTACCGAGCAAGCGCCGAATTTCTGTGCTAGCTGTGAAAGCGTAGAATGCCTAGTAACGTGGACTACGCAAGCGCACAAGCAAAAATTCCCTGCTAACCCGTGAAATACCTGTGGTATCTTGCCTGCCAGGAAATGCCTTGGAATGTACGAGGTCACTCTTTTTGTTAACAGAGGTTTACATGGTCTATCAGGATTTAAATATAAGACAGATTTGTAAATGGTGTACCATAATTTCATTTGTTAGTTTTCATGGTGTTACCCTGGAACAAAAATCATTGGTTTATTTGGGGGATAAGTTTCAACTTTAAAGGCAAAGTATTGTAGCGTCGACCGGGGGTTGCGATGCACACAGCTTAATGACACAAGAATGTACAATTAACTGGCTTTTCTGTCCCTTGTTCCGGAGCTTTATTTACACTCAACAAGTCCTGACCTTACACGAGGAAGAAGGCCGAAGCCAGAGGACGCCCTCTCTGGCGGGCGGGTTTCACCAATCGGCCTGCAGGGGGCGGCCAGCAGTTCTCCGACGGGAGTCGTGCTGGCGCCCCCCTACTGGTCAATCGGTGGCCGTTACAGTATACCTTTGTATTTTGGAACCATGCAGTTTTAATCCTATATGTAGAAATATACAATAAAACTAACCATGCATTTTTGAAATTGCAGAATATCTGGAGCAGTTATGTCCAAGCAGGAAGAATAATCTGTAATTGAAATACACAGTCTGAGAAACAGTTCATGCAGAAATATTTCTCAGACTGAAATGTTTTTGAATCCCTCTCTCTAAAACAACATTCCTTTGAAGAGAATTGTTTCTCAAAATGTTATACATTATCAACAGCTGCAGTGCTTCTTACCAAGTAAGTTTTTATGGTTATTAATTTTTGGTGTAATTACCAAAGGTGTACCCTCCCTTCAAACCCAACTATGTAAGGGAATTTTATTTGTTGTTTCACAATTTCACATAATAATTATAACTAATATAAAAATGCATTATTTATGGTCTTATTTGGGAAAGGGTTCTTTGTATTAAAGATCATGGAATTCCCTATCGTCATGGTTATCTCTTTAATTAGTATGATGCAAGTCAAATTTTTCAGGTTGATGTCCTGGCTTATTCTAATTTTGTTTGGGGAAGGGAAGTACTTAAGCTCAAAAGAGATTAAAATGGTAAGTTTTTAAAAAGAGGTTGTTTTGGTTAAGGTTTTATATTTATGAACTTTTTTTTTGTGGCTCGTCAAAGTGAAGATAATGTCTTGGCTAATTTAGTTTACACTGTGCTGTGACAACAAGCGCTATTTGGCTGAGCGTGCTGTGGCCGAGCGGTTTAGTGCATCGGACTCAAGTTCTGGGCGCAAAGTCATTGGGATTTGGGTTCGAATCCCGGGCGTGACACTTGTGTCCTTGAGCAAGACACTTAACTATAATTGCTTATATTCAGTAAAGGGTAAATGGGTACCTGTGAGGGCAGAGATGGTTCTTGTGATTGATTTATCCTGATGTTCTGTACTTGGCAGCACAGGCTGTATACTCCCAAGGGAGCTGGGATGGTTTAAGGAATGAAATAAATGGCCCAGTGACCAGGGGTAATAATGTTGGAGTGCTGTGTATGTCACAGAGTGGATATAAGAAGCCACTATTGTTATTTTATTTGTGTACAGAGAAAATTAACTTGGTTAATCTTCAATACCCTTGCATGGTCAGCCATTTGCGCATACAGCCTCGAATTGGGGACAGCAGTGAATAGAAGCATTATATAGTCAAGGTAATGTAAGTTTCATCCAAAAAGGTTCAAAAATACAATACAAATGAAGCATGAAGTCGTGGCTGTACACCCACATGGTGGATCCATGCAAGTAGCAAAAATAGATTTGGAAAGACCTAAGGGAAATTGACTGTAGTGGGATTCGAACCTTAACCCATCGGGTCTTGGAGAGCGTCGGTCTTTAAGAGCTTCATGTACCTTTGCAACCTCTGATCACACCGTCTTATTAACAGGCATTTGATTAATTTGGGGGGGGGGGGATCATAAGCCCTCAATTCCCCCTGGATCTAACAATGATATTGCTCGCCTTCAGGAATGTCATTGAAATGAGCAATACTTCCCAAGTGATTGAGGAATTTGCCAAAAGCCGACTTAATCATCCTCCATACTCCTGCTTAACGGCAAGGAGATAAATGATAAATTGATGCATAATGCAAAGAATAATCCGAGGCGGAGGGATGAGGGAGATGATTGAAAAGAAACAGAAGCGAGGGCATAGCGTCTTGAAGGAAAGGATTCTCGGAGTGCATCCTTACTTATTGTTATTAGAACCCAAGGAACAATTTTGATTATTCATCATCATCATTTAGCGTTCGCAACCAAGATCTAGTTCAATGATTATGAGATGTTTTGAAATTGGGGAAATAAAAAATTGCTGCCAAACACTTTTGGGGGGTGGGGGTGGTGTTCATTCTTATTTTTGTCGTTAATTTATTTATTTGTTTTTTATGTATTTTGTATTCATTTGTTGATTAATTTATTAATTAATTTAATTATTTATTTATTGGTTTATTTATGGACTCTTTATTTTAATTTTTTCTCTTTTTGTTATTATTATTGTTTTTTTAAGTGAAATTTTGTGTCATTATTTTTGATAACTATTTTATTTTAGTAAACTAAATTTGGGAGCCTCCTGAGGCAGAATTGCATTCTTTCAGAAGAATCAATAATCAAAGTATGAATTCTAAACATAACATTCATCAATTTTAAACATTTTAATTTTTATTAAGAACTCTACCATCTTCCTAAGTAATTAATTTTCAAAACTACTAAGTACTATAAAGAGCAGTGAACTTTCACAAAGATCTCATGGATTAAGTACACGTATAGGAGTTTTAATGGCTGTAAAAGCAAAAGACAAAAATATAAACTTGATTTAATCTTTTAAATCTTCAGTGGGCGGTTACCACAGTTCTTAATATCCATCCAAAGTAAACAGGACTAAATTATGGCGCACACAACTTTGTCGTTGACACTGTGCTGTGGTTCCTGTTGTAAAACGATGCAATCAGTTTACATTCATCAGCGAATTTTTTATTTTTTTCTATTTTTTTTATTCTCTGGTCAAAGTAGATCATTACTGTCTGTGCAATAGCATACAAGTTATTTGACGTTATAAATATTTGATTCATCTGAAGACTAGTAAATAGACCTTATGCATATGACGTCATTTGAGTAGGGCGCCCTCACCTAGAGATCAAAAGGAAGATGTTCATTGGCCAGTCCTGTGCGCCGCGCGTACAAATCAGCGCGTTTCCATTGTTTCATCATCAGTTTACCTCTAAGATGGCGGCTTGGTGACGTCATTGCATAAGGTCTATACTTTGGATTATTGCTTTTCCTTCAGGACAAAACACAGGTTTTGGGTCAATTTGAAAGCTCAATGATTACATACTTATAATAATTTGGGAGGCTAATCATCCTTACTCACAGCTGATTGGCACTAATTGTGCTGTTATATGTCTAATAAATAAAAAACCTAGTGACTAAAATGTAACCTTTGCACTCCATTAAAGGCACTGTACACGTTTGGTAATTACTCAAAATATATATTAGCATAAAAACTTACTTGGTAACGAGCAACGGAGAGCTGTTGATAGTATAAAACATTGTGAGAAACGACTCCCTCTGAAGTAACGTAGTTTTTGAGAAAGAGGTAATTTCTCACTAAAATAATAAAAGACTTCTGGCCAGAAGCCTTTTATTCCTATCTGAAAGCACACTAATTTGTACAACAAGGGTGTTTTTTCTTTCATCATTTTCTTGCAACTTCAATGACCAATTGAGCCCAAATTTTCACATGCTTGTTATTTTATGCATATGTTGGGACACACCAGGTGAGAATACTGGTCTTTGACAATTACAAAACGTGTTCAGTGCCTTTAAGCGAAAGTGGATCGTTGTTGGAATGAAAGCATTGAGGCTGAAATCTGGAACAATCTTTGCTAAAACAGGCTTGATCTAAATTGAGGAAACGATAGAGGCTTAATTATGCGTGACACGGCGCTAGATGATGTTTGCTTGTTCGTGCGATTGGTGTCAGTAATATTGTTTACCTTACAATCCTCCTCCGCCAACTCCTCATTCTGACGGTTCCCACCTCCTCACTTAGCCTAAATCTAATCATTCATGGGGTGGTTGGTCTTTTTCTCATGCTGCACCGCACCTATGGAATAAACTGCCATCACAAGTCAAGTCATTGGTTTCTTTAATCCAGTTTAAGAAAAACCTAACAAATCTTATGTTGAATGTAATTCTAAATATCTTCCTGATTATTGTACAAAAACTCCCTGATTGCAAGATGCAAATTTTGGAAACGCTGGTGTAACCCTAACCAACCCTGGCCCTTAAATATCTTCCTGATTATTGTACAAAAACTTCCTGATTTCAAGATGCAAATTATGGTGTAACCCAAACCAACCCTGGCCTTTAAAATTCCACCTGCTGAAGACTACATTAACAAACTGTTTACTACACTGAGTCCAACAGTTTGGGTGTTTGATTTTGTTAGACTGAGAAAGAAGGATTCCAGTAAATCACTCAAGGGAATTAGAAGGCATATTGAGTGTGAGCTGCTGGAATGGGACCTTATACAATTTATTAATTTATTTATCTATTTATTAGTTTATTTATTTATTTATTTATTTATTGATGAAGTGGAAATTTTCCTACATTTGACAGAATATGTATTGATCGAGAGGAGGTTGAGTTTAAAATAATTGGAAACCCAGAGAGGCACTCTGTGCCCTTTTAGTAAAATATGTCACTCGGGCAAGCAACTTTTTAGCTGATCAGGGCCCAATTTAAAGGCTCTGCTTACCGCTGAATTCTGTGCCTTCGATCACCAATTTTACTTACTGTGCAAGTGCCGAATTTCTGCGCTGGAATGCCTATCAATGTGGAGTACCCACGCCCACAAGCCAAAATTCCATGCTAACCCGTGAAATACGCTTACCGTAAGCACAGAATTCCCTGCTTCCGTAAGCACAGATTCTTGCGGAAGCAGAGCCATGAAATTGGGCCCGGCCAATTTCCTCGTTCATGGTTTCTCAGCTGTGCCATTGAAAATTGAAAAGCAAAGTCTAATTTTCCTTTTTTCTTTATAGACAAATTGCAGTAGTACGCCTGGTCACTTTAACAATTGTAAAATCAATTCCGACAGCCAAGGGAAGGTAGCGTATTCTGCTCTACCAGCCAGGCTCCTAGTGGTTGATACCCATGCCTACATATCCTTACGGACTGTGAAGGGGGCAACCCTGTTTCAGCCCCGGGAGTAGGTGGCAACGTGCTCCTGGTGGCAGTTGATTTGCATCGATAGCCCAAATCAGTGTAGCCCTCACCTTGAAGTGGCCGCCATGGCGTTATGACGTTGTTGGGCGATCTCTCCTAAAAAAAAATATTTTTAAAAATTCTAAAATCAGGATGAGGAGTTTCTGTATTCCATTTGAATATTTTTATAATCCAGATTTTATCAGTAAGTTTCCTCCACCGATGTGTGCTTCTCAGACTGCCGCGTATTAAACGAACAATGAAATGGCGGCCCTCACAGCGTCTTAACAGTTTTAGTTGTATTCAAAGCTTATCTTCAAAATGCCAAGGAAACAATCAAGCTTGTGAAGCTTATTTATATTTATTGAGATAAAGCCGGAGGTCAGCCCTCTTGAGGTTTTGTTTTCTCGACAAAAAGCCAGTAGAATAAACAGCAACACAAGTTCTCAAAAAACAAAATCCACACAGCGAAGTAGACATACAAATGGTTAAAACAAAATGAATTTACAGAAAGAAATAGGCATGAACATTTTCTTGTGTTCAAATAAAACTTTAAATTTATTTCATAATTTATGTTATGTACATACAAAGACACGTAATTAAAAATTCTTTCGAATATAATGTACAAATACGTGTAAACTGTTTAATAACTGTACAGAATTTTTTTTCCTATAGGCCTACCTATAAATCATCAATTATTGCTAAGTGGTTCAAGTTTTCCTACCATCATTTACGAGGACAAGTTCCACACACCAAAAAATTGTTTATGCAGTTTGTGTAATTACATTTACATTTGACATTTGCTTAAAGTAAGTCTGGGCTTAAAGATAACGTTAAAAGGGGAACAAAAATCACTTGTCCTCGAAAAATAACCAACTTGTCGAGTTGTAGCTGAAGTTGTTTAGACAAATATCAACAGGATTGTTGCATATTCAGTAAATAAAGTGGTGAAGCCCTCATAGATTTTTTGGGGAAAATATATATCCAGACTTAAGCCATGTCCGAGTTGGCAGCTGTGGCTTGATCGTCATGTGACAATGCGCTAAAGAATAGGATAGCAACAATTCAGAAACGGCATTTATGAAATGACAGCCCCCTGTTTACTTTTATAACGCGTTGACCCAAGTTTTAATGCCCAAAGCCCAAGATGGAAATTTGACTTGCTTTCTAATTATGTTTTCTTCTTTCTAGAAGTTTCATGTTTACGTAAAAGATTCATAAATATTCATGTCACGTACTCATTTTATATCAAGTCAAGGACCCCCCCCCCCCCCCCCCCCCCCCGCCCTCCGCTGCCCCTGAATCTTAAGTTTAACTTTTGTCTTTGCATTTAAAAGAGAAAACAAATTTCCGGTTTGTGTGTGTGTGGATGAAAGTCATTCGTCGCTGTTTTTGTTTTTATATTTTTGCATTTTTGCAGAGTACTTTTTGAAGTAATGCCACACAGAGCCCAAGCCTTAACCAAATCCCTTGTTTGGGTCATTGAAAACCAGAGCTATGATTTCCACAAATACATGTATTAGATTTAAAAAACAAAACAAAGACGTTTGTGACACCCAAGCCAAAACCAAGCACTCCTTTAGAGTAATAGCAATAAAAGAAAAGACAACTAAAACATAAACCTTTATCATGATGTGATATGTTAAAGTAGGGTCATCGTTTGGTTTTTGTCAACGTATGCTGATTTACTGGCAAAATTATATCGTGAAAGCTTCACTTTATAACACACAGAATACAGCCATGTTTTAACAATCACCCTGGTCTTTAAACTTGACTTTTGACACACTCGTCCCTTACTTACCATGTCCATATAATTATTAGTCTTTTTTTCAAAACAATATTTTCTGTGTACGCTGAGGAAGAGCCAGGCTATATCACCAAACTTTTGGTTTCACATAGTAGGAAGAAATTTCCATCAGGCACACATGTTACGGCTGTCTGTTTGTATTGAACAAAATGAAACAAACAGATAGTTTTAACCTTTGATCTCAACACAATGGATTGCTTCTTTCCACGCCTTTGGTTTTCTTTGACGGTACATGTAGGGTTGTAGACCAGTTCACTGGCAAAATCATCATGATAGAATATTTAAAAGTCACATGCAAAAGTTTCAGCTGAATACAGTGTCTACTTGTTGAGAAAACAGTAACAAACTGTCACAGTATTTTCACATGAACGTAGTAGAATCCATACACGTTCAGCGAGGTGACAGCAGGTACCAACCGCATCTCTGGCCGCAGCTTTCGCGAACGGACACCAACTCTCAGAAATGCATGAATGAATGAATCGTTTCTGAGATTCAAATGTTTTTATTGATTTCTAATCAACTGGGGCATTTCAGAAAAAATAACATCTCAGGTTGCTTTCCACCATTACCATCTTTATAGCAATAAGCTTTATATAGGATAGTGACAAAATAGGGAGACCGCCAACATAGGGCTAGATAGCTCAGTTGGTAGAGCGCCGGCACGTTAAACCGGAGGTCGTTGGTTCAAATCCCGCTCTAGTCAATTTTTCTTTGTTCAACCCAAAATCATTTTAAAATGTACCCAGTCAGTTTCCCTTGTGGTTTATTATTTGATATCTGATATAAAAAGTCGCATCCCCTTAAGGTGATTCCCAGGTTGTATCGTATACTTGGGTGTGATCCCTGGCTACACGGCAGTTTGTGGTTGAATGGCTTCTGACTGGCACCCCCCGAACAAAGATATTGACAAAATAGGGAGACCGCCAACATAGGGCTAGATAGCTCAGTTGGTAGAGCGCCGGCACGTTAAACCGGAGGTCGTTCGTTCAAATCCCGCTCTAGTCAATTTTTCTTTGTTCAACCCAAAATCAGGATAGTGAAGTGTTACATGAAACCTCTCATTCTAATTATTTAGTTGCGCAAACAAACCCAAATTGGAAGTTTTAGTAAGAAGTGAATGGTTTTGGCTTATAGCACCTCACAATTGAAGGTTAATTGAAACTCAACCAGACAGCTCAGATAATCTCTAGACAAACAACCTGACAAATTTTATCGGGGAATACAAAATTTATAACAATTAAGTGTAGGTTTCTTTGGCATGTCAGTTTTTGTTCAAGTTGTTTATTCCAGGCATTACCTTGATCTTCCTTTTTTTGGTTTTGAAAAAAAAACCTCTTATTTATAGATGAAATACTTACAATTGAAAGGCCAAACAAAATGCATTTAAAGCGGAAACAAAACACGTAATGTGGAAACCTCATATTTCTAATTTCAATATAAATGCGACTTTAGTAGGGCAAACAACTTTGACGTCACCTTCGACGTCACCTTCTTACAAAAAAAAGTGTGACACTAATTTGTATAACCTTTGCTTCATTAAACACTTTGCGTTTCAGACATCTCTCATCCAATACACCAACATTTTGTTTCCTGCCTTTCTTAGTTTATTTGCGCTAATTATCAGGGGTGGGATTCTATGAAAATGAAAAATTCCGAAAATTTGATAATGGTTTCCTCTTTGTGTAAAAAAAAAAATGAAGACCACTTAATTTACAGAATTTCATTTCAGAGTTTTTAAAGACTCTATGCATCACTTCAAATAGATACAGGATTCTCTCCAAGCACACGCTAGCGAATCGAGCCGATACACTCGAATTGCGTGGCAATACGCACACATTTCGCCCGATACAAAAAGAAATGTTTGGTTTTTTTTCACCAAGAGTTCCATCAAGAGAAAATCATAAAGAATGCTCCAGATTGCACAGTAGGGGTTTTAAAGCCAAGATAAACAGCAAGTAGAAAACATTCCGAAGCCCTTTTTTCAATTCAGTGTGCTTCGACCAATTATCCACAAATTTGGGTCCAGAACGCCCCACAGTTTTGCAAAATCCTGGGAGAACCTCAGATATCTGAAGGTTTGGTCACGACAAGGGCCGAGTCTTTTATCTCAGTAATGGCAGCTTTACATTTCTTCAAAAAATCTGAAGGCCGAGGGGCTCAAATCACAAGCCTGTTTGGCAATGAAGCTTTATTTTGTACGTGACAAGTGACAAATGACAAATGAAAAATGTATGGTTGGGTTTTTTCCTGTGATTTTACCATAAAGGAAGACCTCCATGAGTTTACTCTTTTATAAATAATTACTTTCCTTTTTCATTCATGCCATTACATTTTCAAAGTACAGTACGTGGCATCTGTGAGAAAATTCTTTAGCCAATCTTTTAAATGCACCCCAGAGACTCTCAGGGTAATTTTTTATTGGAAAACAAGAGTTGAGATACTAACAGTAGCCTTAGACTCATTTACATATTCCTTTGTATTTATAGTTGTTGCATGTTTATTCATTAGCTTAATTCAGTTGTTCATAAGACACCCTTCTGCCAGGAAGCAAAAGTGTTTTAGACATTAGTTTGCACAGTGCTGGCTGCGCACGGTTTCCACTGTGGAAAAATGGAAATTGAAAACATATCTACATCATAATGCTGTTTTCCGAACTTGTATGTTTTCAAGAGAGCTAGGTAAAGCTGAATAGCCTCTCCATTTCAGAATGATTTCAACAGCAAACAAAACAGACAAGCGTTCTCGCTTTGAAATTCAATCACATGAATTGTAAGCCCATTTGAATCTGCAGCAATATGTCTTAATGGATCCTCACCCCAATCTTGGAAAAGAAATCTCAAGTAATTTTCCCAACATCTCACCTTCTTAGTTCCGGCCAAGTCGGACCAAGTCAGACCATTTTAGATACCGCTCTTATTGAATTATAAACACAATGAACGCCCTCGCGGAATGGGGATTTTTAAAATAGTAATTCAATGTCAAATGTGATATTTTTATTGTTTGTCTAGATGTAGCCTGTCTCAACCACTATCACGGACAATGCAAATTTGTCTGTTCCTACTCTTAGGCTTTCCTGAGTATTTTTGATGTTATTTAAGTGTGCCAGCGATTCTTAATTGAATCATGAATCATGAATACATGCGTTCAATTCCCTGAAAGAGATGTCGTTATTGGATTTTGTCTTACACAAAAGTTAAGTGGAAAAATCCATCAAGAAAGTCCACTAAAAGTCTGGCTTTGTTAACAAAAATCATGATCTGCTGTTTTTTAATTAAATAAAAAGTCGCCGCAACGACAAAAGGATTGATGCAGGGATATTGGTGGGATATTGGTGGTACATTACTTTTCACAAATGTCATGGGAACATGTAGTTTATTTGAAACTGTTTTCCTGCATTTTTTTCTTTGTAAGAAGGTACGGTTTAAAAATTGTTGTTTTTAAAAATGTATTTATAGTAATTTGTCACAGCTTAAAATATCATCTGCTAAGCCCAATTTCATCACTAAGCATTGAAGAAAATTGCTAAGTAGGTTATAGGCTTTTATGCAATACAATTATGTACAAAACCTAAGACTTGTTACCTTCTATTCTATCATGTACTGTACTCCCATGATGCCTGAAGAATATAAAATCATGTTTATGTAGAATAGAAATCTTAAAATAAGTTAAAATTTATGTGGTCTTCAAATAAAAAAATGTTTTCCCCTTGCACTGACGTCACACACGGTTACTGCCTGCCCATGGTAACCCATTTTGAGAGTCAGAATGCGTGTAAAGATACGGTATGCGTCTAACAACACGCGTCTAACAACACGCAAGTTGTCTCAAATGCATTTTGCGCAGTAAAACATGGGGAAATTGACTCCCAAAATGATGCAAGCAAGACTTATTGTATAATGACGTCGGGTCAACTGTCTTTGTGAAAGCCAGATTTGAAAAGATATTACCTAGAGTAAAAAAAATTGTGTAAGTAAAAAAAAATCATGATATCGCCGTTAATTGACCGTCACCACGGGGGCATCCTTCCCTTTGCTTGTAACGTACTTCATGCTCCGTCGCATCTTGAGCTGCTCGTTGCGTAGAATCTCATTCTTGAGTTTTAATGACGGAGGAAGGTTGTCTAGTTTGGGGGACTTGGAGAATTTCATCTGGTTCTGGATCTTGTCAAAAATCAATCTGTAATAAAAATGGAGTAAATCTATCACAAGAGGGCTCCATTTTGTGTTCAGATTTTTCGTTGATATTTTCTTGTGAATGGAGTGGGTGTTTCAAACTTTGAATTACTAACAATACCAGAGTTTTTAATATAGCGCACTTATCTACCAATAAGGTACTCCAGGCGCTGGAACAAATTTAACCGAAGTATTTTAAGACAGGTCTTTGAAATTTGAGTGAATTAATTATGAGACTGATCGAAGTTGCACCTTGTAAAGGGTTCACAAGGTGCTGTGGCGCATTCAGCAGCCACTGCCAGACACAGCAGGGCAAACCCCTTCTCTTAAAGATAAGTGTAACTGGGTTCTTTTACGTGCATTACACAACTTATTCTTCTTGCTACAGATATGAAAATAAACTTGGAGGTACTCACTCTACATACGCTTTGACCTCTGACATATAAAGGGCGTGGTCATCGATAGGCTCTTCTGGTATTAACTGTGGCGCTACAAGCTGTCAACAAACAAACAAAAAATCATTGTGTTTTATTTCACAAATAAGTCAGCTGTAACCATAAGTAGCATATATATTTTTTCTGATTAATCTCACTTAATTAAAACCCAAACCAGGAATACCGGGGCAAAACTCCTTCACTTTACACTAAGTGAACTGGGTTCTTTTACATGAATTACACACCACACGGGACCTGTGGCGTTACGTCCCACCCGAAGGGCGCAGCAATAATGGTTAAGCATCTTGCTTAAGGACACAAGTGTCACGACCGGGACTCGAACCCACACTCTGCTGACCAGAAACACCAGAGCTTGAGTCCAGTGCGCTTGACCTCTTGGCCACGACACGCCATTATTGATAATTCTAAAATTTTTAAAACAAACTTTGTCCAGCTTACTTTTAATTTAACTCCGACATTAAACCGCATCGTCCGTGTGCTGCAGTTGAAAGACAAGAACACCTGCTCCTGTGCCATGCAGCGGACGCTAAAATGTTTATTAATGGCAAAGCAGATGGGCTGGAAGGGCGGGGCGTGGACATGGGTCACCTGGTTCTTCCAGCCCCATTTCTTCTTGATGGCACCCTTGGGGTCGGTGAAGATGCCACCGTACTGGTCCAGATTTAACCTGGATTGGAGGGGAGAACAGGAGAGGATTTACATGATCTTGTTTCAATTAATAATAACAATAATACGCAAACCTTATATAACACTTTAATGCACTTGGGCTTGTCTCAAAGTGCTCAGTGTATTTTCTGATTTTGGGTTGAACAAGGAAAATATGACTAGAGTGGGATTTGAACCAACGACCTCCGGATTAATGTGCCGGCGCTCTACCAACTGAGCTATCTAGCCCTATGCTGGCGGTCTCCATATTTTCTCAATATCCTTGTTCGGTAGGTGCCAGTCAGAAGCCATTCAACTGCAAACTGCCGTGTAGCCAAGGATCATACCCCAAGAATTTGATACAACCTGGGAAGTGGCAGCCAGGGGATAAAGGGATGCAATTATTTTTATTTTTTTAAATTTTTTAATATCAGATATCAAATAATAAACCACAAGGGAAACTGACTCTTTCAGTGTGATCAGACATTAGGGTCTTGTTTTATACCTGATATTGCCGTTGGAATGGTAGCACGTGGTACAGCCGCTGGGTTCAAACATGCCCAGCATGGGGGAATTATTCTGAATGTCTTCATACAGTAGATACGTATACTTTCCCTTCTCTGTTGATGTTATGAGGATGGCTGTGTTACCAGATGGGTAACTGTCAGAGAAGTTAAGGAATATATAACAGATGGGTACTGTTAGCAAGAGGGGTGTTTTTTTAAAACTTGATTTCAAGTCTTGAGATCGCTGTAAAGCCTGGTTTGTACTTCAGGCGAAAGCAAATGCGAAGCGAATTTTGGTGATGTAATAATCGGTATGTCCCATTTTTCCATGTGAGGCGGAAGAAAATTTGCTTTTGCTTTCGCATGAAGTATGAACCGGGCTTTATTCTGTCTGCATCTGCCATTCCCCTCTAATAGCTATAGTACCCTACTCAAAAGAAATTTCACAAGCCACATGAGGGCGCTATTTCAGGTTTAACATGTACTGTTGGCTGTCAGGCCAACCATGATCACAGACTTTTGGAACCAAGTCTGGCTGTTTTATGGACTCATTGTATATTCTATCATTATTGTAAAGTAAGAAGTTGGAACACCTTTTTTGCAACTGTGTCCGCTTTTTCAAAATTCTGACACAGGTGGCTTAGAAGAGATGTTGTTGCTATTACAAGTTATAGCCTTTTCAAAATCATTAATCAGAATCTTGGGTTGAATAAAGACAAATGACTAGAGTGGGATTAGAACCTGCGACCTCCGGATTAACGTGCCGGTGCTCTACCAACTGAGCCATCTAGCCCAATGTAGGCGTCCTTCCTATTTTGACGTTCCGGAGTGCCAGTCTTAGAAGCCACTTGTGACTGGCTTGCTGACCAGTGGAGGAAAAAGCATTTCACTGTTGCTTATTACAATTACAGCAACCAAAATAAACAAATTGTCAAGGATACAACACATTGCCTGTGCCATCAGGAAACATGATCATCAAGACTTTGCCGTCCTCGTAGAATTTCTTGACGATCTTGGGGTTTTGGATACCTTGTCTTGTCTGAAAGAGAATTAAAAGATAACATTTTAGTAAAGATATACATTATTGCAAAATGCTTACCAACATACAGGGCCATAAAGTTGGGCCATGTAGAGTTAATTGATTAGCAGTTAATGATGACTGAGTCAGCAAACAATCTTAAAGGGAAAATTTGTGAAGGGGTAACTTTTCATAACTAGAAAGTGGCAAGAGAAGTGTAACATTCAGGTGTGCAGTGATTAAACAAAAATGTAAACTCCTTATTAATAGGGCATTGGTCACTTCTTGGTCTCAGGGTGAAAACTCACCAAACTTTAAGTAGAGTTTAGAAGGTTAGATTCAGATTCAGATTCAGATTAATTTTATTGGTCCATAAGGAAATTCAGTATGTCGGCATTACAAAGAGCACATGAACATCTACTATAGAAAATAATATACACAGATAGATAATACACAGTAGTAAATTTACAATGACGTACAATGACGTAGTCATAAGGAAGACATATGGAAACACGGATAAATAACGTTTTTACGTAGAGGAATAATATAAGAAAATAAATGGACTTACAACAATTTAGAATGTACGATTGCGCAGAACTAAGCGGTATATAAATACAACTTGAAATACCATAATTATACCACAGGGTAATATTTGATTACTTTGCTCGTGATACTGGAACATTGGTTGAAAGGACAATGGTACAATACAATTGATGAATAGCGAAGTGACAAGGTACAGGCCAATTCAGTTTGACTGGAGTTGTTCATTGTATTTACGACATTCCAACATGACATAAGCTGCGTCTTTCTTCCCTTGGTAGTCGGGATCAAATGTCTCTTCTTCAGAAACGCAGGAAAGTTGGGTAATGTAACTTACACGGTTAGTGTATTTCACAGGTTAGCCAGGAGTTTGTGCTTGTTGGTGTACATACTTCACATTACTATTTGCATTTTTTGCTTCACACAGCTAGCACAGAAATTCAGGGCTTACCCTGCAGGGGTAGAATGGTGGCCATAAGAGCAGAATACGCAGTAAGCAGAGCCATGAAATTGATCAGTTCATGTCTTTCAAGACACAGTCTAAGGAGATTAGGATGTCTAGGAAAACAAGGGAAACTAGGAAAACTAGAAAACAAGGGAAACTAGGAAAACTAGAAAACTATTTTAAAAACTTGGGAAAACTAGGAAAACTAAAAAAACTAGGGAATTTACTAGAAAACTAAAACTAGAAAAACTAGGAAAAAAACCTGTTTAAGCGTGGTTATTACATACCTGTGACATGATGGGTGACGGGAGTGTAGCCTCAGGCTCAAAGACCTGAGGGGAACCACCATCGTCATCAGTAGGGGTCGGAGGTCGGATTGTCCATCCCTCATCCAGACACTTCTGTGATGACAACTGGTAGTTGATAGTTTTCATCTGTCTGGCAACTAGATTCAGTGAAAGATCATCGGAGTTTTGTCAGTTGACATAAATTTAAGTAAAATGGTAAATTACACGGGCGCATACGGTGGTATGATTGGTAGTAGAGATCTTCAACACCAACAGGGTTGATACTTCACAAAGTCAACGAAGAGGGTCATTGCCTCCATGCCCCTAGTCATTGCCTCCTTGCCCCTGGTCATCCATTCCCTTAGTCACTGCCCCCATGCCCCTGACCATTTTCTCCATGCCCCTAGTCACTGCCTTTATGCCCCTTTATCATTTCATCACAGAGTTGCCCTTTAATAAGGGCAAAACTGCCTACTAGCCCTTTAATAAGGGCAAAACTGCCTAGCCCTTTACAAGAACAAAGTATCAAGTCTTTTTGTTGATGCCTCAAACAAAGAACCCAAGATAATCAGAAAAACTTCAAACAAAAATCTTCCCAATTGGTGTTTTAAATCAGACCTACATGTACCAATATTTAACATACCTCTATATCCATGCTAAATAGACATGCTTATCAATGCAAGACTAATAATTCATACACTGTCTTACAAACCACTATCATGCAATTGTTGATTTTTTGTTTCCTTTCCCCTGATAAATTGGACTATTTATGAAGGTCATGACCTTTGGCTCAATATTAAGGTGTATGGTCAATGTAATAGTAATAATGGACCTTTATAAAGAGCCTGTATCTGCCAAGGTATGACGTTCATTAATGTGCCATTTTTGTAAACCAGCACTGCAAAGATGACTCCCCAAACATTCTGACAATTTGTACATGCACTTCTACTCTTTTGTGGCCTTACATCTTTCTCCCAGCAGCCAATCAGCTCAAAGAACAGCAGCAAACACATAGCATCAAGCTTACATGCTTAAGGATGTTTTAAACTGACCCCCACCCCCGAATTGAAGATCCAAACAAAATCAGAAGAGACTCTTAATTCTGAATTAGATATCATGGAACTTGTCACTGAAAAAAGTTTTGAACTTTCTATAGTTTGTTAAATTTTATCATTTACAAAATAAGTTCCACCTCCAATGGTCACCCCAAAGCCATAAAAAGCCAAAAACCATTGCACATACTGAAGCATCATAGGTGCAAAGTGTGTACATGACATGCAACAGTACAAAATGCACTGCGAAAAAAAAGAACTCTTTCAGACTTTTACGGCTAACCACTTGTGTCCTTGGTGACATGGTGACAATTTGAATAAGCAATAAGCAAAAATATTACAAGCAGCAAAAAAAAAACAATGAGCGAAATGCAGCCAAACACAAGCCGCAACAAAATTTGCTTAGTGTGAAAATAAATTCAAAACCACAATGTGAGCCAGTGCAATGCATGGAAAACGTTCCACGTGCAAATCTCTAACCTCCATCTAAGATTTCCAAACGATGGGCTGCACCAGTCAATAATGAAGGCAATAAATCCAACGAGAATAAAATTAAATTGATTAATGTCAATTAATTTGTTAAACATTTACACCTCCTTGGGAACCAAAGGATTGATTAATTTATAACAATTTTAAGAACAGTTAACCAATAAATATGCATAAACAATTACGGAAAGTGAAGATTATTTTTAATGTGGTGATTTATGCATATTTACCAATTAAAATTAATGCCTAATCCAAAAGCACACCTCAAGACTTGAGTGTTTGTCCAGTTTACAGCATTTGTTAACTAGTCTGAATGAAACAAGGATCCACTAGTGATGAGATTAAGCTGTATTTCTACCAAAGTGACAGCTTTGACCTTTGGAACATCCTCACCAACAGCTCTTAGAGTAGTTGAGTGGTGATAAATTAATTTGTAGCGCACAATACGAGATCAATTTCAAGATGCAGATTTGCATTTTGCCCCCCAAAAGGGGGAAAGCGCCTGGCACAGCTTGACTTTGTACTGTATTTTTCAATTTTCAATGGCACATCCGAGAAACTACAAACAAGGAAATAAGCAGGGCAAAAGTTCATGGCTCTGCTTACCGCAAGCAAAGAATTTATGCTTACGTAAGCAGGAAAATCCGCGCTTACATCAAGCGTGTTCACAGGGCTCAATTTTATAAAGCCTGTAAGCACAAAAACTTGCTCAGCACAGAAAAGTATTGCTTAGCAGAAACAGGTTACCAGCCAAAATTACATAAACTTTGCATTGTTGTGACTGGTGCCCCACTCAATTTTTACTTAGCAAAGAAATTTTCTAAGCAGTATTGTCTGCTTAACAGCTTACTGAAATTGGGCCCCGGTTAGCAAGGAATTCTTGCTAGTGCGCGTGCGTACTTCACGTGTAAAACATTCTTTGCTTACACGGCAAGCGCCCTGTAAGTGAAGAATGGTGTTCGCAAGCACAGAATTCGGTGGTAAGCAGAGCCACAATATTGGGCCCTGATCAGCTAAACATTTGCGCGTCTGTATAGGAAGATTGAAAAGGCACAGGCTTTTTAAACAAGTTTAAAAACTTGTTAGCTCTCAATGACAATGTTAGATGGAAATGCTTGTTGTTTGTTTCCAATGGCCTGAATAAATTGATACAAAGTGGATACCTACCTTGTACTGTTGTAGTGGTGTGCATTATATATCCAGTAGATGGTGCAAGGCATTGAAGTTAAAGGAATATCAGCAGAGGGAGTCGGCACAGTGCAAGGAATGGCAGCATCCGTGCATCAGCCAATGGGAAGCAGGGAATGTGAGGTTGAAATCATTAATATGATGGGGGCGATACATTTTGTGGGGCCAGTAAAATGGAGGGGTAAAAAGAACACGGGTTAGGCAAGCATTAGCTGAATCACACTTGGAACTATTCAAGTTGGAAGCAAAAAGAATTTTGCAGAACTGTTGTGTTTTTGTTTATGATGTGTCAACAGCAACAAGCAAGGTGAATCAACCTTCCAAATCTTTGTTAGAAATTATTTAAACTGCCCAGTTATTGTTACTTTAGTTAGTCTTTTGCTTCCAACAATTTTTATACAACAGTGAACACAAAACCAAACATTGAAGTAAATGCTAGACCTGGGATTTCATTCAAAATAGAACAAGGCCATTGTCCATGAGCACCCCAGATTATGAGGGCAATGTTATAAGACAAACAAAGGCCAAGAAAGGGGGAAGAGAAGAGAGGCAACGGCCTCAGATAAACCCCACCAGGCCTGACAATACAAGTGAATCGCAGTACAGTGCACTGTATTGCGCCCTCTTCCATTTTCACAATGCATAATGAGAAAAGGTCAACAAGTTTTTAGTCGTCTGACAGCGCCCACCAAATAAACCCAACCGATTAAGTTTGTTTGTAGTGTGCAAAGCAGCAGGGTTGTAACTTTCTATATTTCTGGCATAATACGGTTTGATTTTTTTGGACTGGTAATTGCTTTTTCACTATTCAATACAGCCATTTAAAGGTCCCAAACTGCCAGTGGGGCGCTGAGTTGCACAAGGGTGAACATTTTTGCTTTTTGAGGAAAATGGCCTCTCCGGTGTAAACTACAGAGGGCGCAAGGTACTGTGAATCACCCGTTATTTATAACATTTTTTTTCAATTGGTTAGTAAAATTATGAACATGATGAAACAAATATCAATACTGCAGTACAAACAACTTCATTGTTTGTGATCTTATCAAACCTTTTCATGGGGTTTCGATAAGTTACAAACTGAATTGCAAATTCATATCAGCAAGAAAATTGTTGAAAGATTTTGTTAAAACTATTGCTATATTTCTTGCAACATCTTCCATGTATCCACCATTTTAAATATGTCAGAATTGCTTGTTTATCAAGATATGATTTCTATCCACTGCAAAACAGTTTTAGAGAGCAGCAAAGATTGTAGCAATATGAAACTTTTCACACTCACTAGCTACTACAGTTTCTTTCAACTATGCATGTACAACAACTTGTGTATGATAATTTGTTTTAAGTTTTAGAAACTCACTGCAAAAACAACATGCAACTACTTTGAAAATGAACTTGAAAGAATGGATGAATATGAATGCTTGATATTTATGCAACTTTTGCTTCTTATTTATTGGAGCATGTTTCTTTGCCTTTTTCAGCAAGATATGACAAAATTACTGTTCACTTCCTATACACATAATCTGCTCTTACAAAATGAAACTAGAGTTCCTAAACACAGGCCTGATACGTCATGGAGGCAATTGCCTCCATGCCCCTGGTCATTGCCGTGGCGCCCTTTGAAATGTTCCAGTAGAATTTTACATATCCGTAGAGTGGCCTTTCGCTGAGGGAAAACTGCCTTGCCCTGGATTGTGTGAATTTTAAAATTCCTTGCACTTTTTAGTGACAAAGCACGCCTTGACTTGTGTCGGGTAGAGTATGCGAAAACCATTAACAAG
This sequence comes from Leptasterias polaris, assembly GCA_037783415.1. Lineage (NCBI taxonomy): Eukaryota > Metazoa > Echinodermata > Asteroidea > Forcipulatida > Asteriidae > Leptasterias > Leptasterias polaris. The sequence goes on along the minus strand of JAZGTN010000152.1, from coordinate 843,845 downwards.
TTCATTGAGTTCAGACTGGTACCCCTGAACAAAGATATTAGGGAGGTTGCCAACATTGGGCTAGGTGGCTCAGTTGGTAGAGCACCGGCAAGTTAATCCAGAGGTTGCAGGTTCTAATCCCACTCTAGTCAATTTATCTTTATTCAACCCAAGATTGATGATTTGGAATAGGCTATAACTTGTAATAATCTCTTCTGAGCCACCTGTGTCGATCTTAAGAAAAAAGTAGACACAATTGCTGTCAAATTTACAACTTATGTTCCAACTTCTCACTTTACAATACTTAAATTTTTTAGTAATTTTTGTTTTGTTCGGACAAAGTTGAAAAAGAGGTTCATTTTGTATGAGCAGATCACATGTTTCACAAGACACCACACCACAAAACACCACACCATACATACATGCATAGAAGTTTGCCTGGTTGGCCCCAGCAGCCCTCTGTCTGGCCACCTCTCTGTCGCGCATTCTCTGGGCAGCACGCTCCTTTGCAGCTCGACGGGCCTGCTTGCTGCCATACGGAGCGTGAGGTTGGATGTCGATCATTTCATCCACGGAGTAGCTTTCCTCAGGACTGTGTGTAAGGGTGAACTCAACAAGGTTTTGGTAGTCTGTGCAACAGTAAATCTGGTGGGGTGAAAAGAATTGTGACAGAGATAATCATTGTTGTCCAGAAGCGGCTACTCGGTCCTTTGTTGTCCTCCCCTTTAATTTTCCCTGAGCTAAAGTACTGTCAATGATATGGAAAACATAAAAATACTTGAATGAAATCAAAATATATGGCAGGTTCAGGAGTCAACAATAAATGTGATGATTTAAATTTAAAAAATTGATTGAATGGATTAAGCCAGAAATTGCCCAGATTGCACCACAGACCATCTAGAATCCAAAAATTGTCTGGAGCCCTTTGGCGGGGCATTGGACCTCAACCACGCCGTAAGGGCTTCAAGCTTCGCGCTCGCACTACCAACTCGTTGAGTCCTATGAGATCCTGGCTACTTATATTTTTGCACCTGCTCCTTCAAAATCTGTGGACAACCCTGAGATAATGCTAGTTTGTCATTCAGAAATCTACACAAACTGTTCACAACAGAGACTTGGCAAAACATGGCCAAATTTCATGGCTCTGATTACCATATACAAAGAATCAGAGTTTACAGAAGCAGGGAATTCTGCCCTTTTCACAGGTTAGCTAGGAATTTTTGCTTGTGTACGTGCGTACTCCACGTTACTTAACATTCTTCGCTTACACAACTGCCCTGTAAGCGAAGAATGGTGATCGCAACTGCAGAATTCAGCGGTAAGCAGAGCCGTACAATTGGGCCCTGTACTAAACATTAACAATAAAACTTTATAAGAACCAAGAAACACTGTGTACTGTATTTAGTGTTCTTGATAAGCCATTTGCAAGCTGAATGAATGTGTATGGCAAAATTGTACAAGGTTTCGCCAATCTGGAGGTTACAATACAAAAGCAAAAGCTTGCTCTGAACCATGTGATCAAGTTATTGTACCAGACATTTTTTAACTAACAAGCAAATGCCTTTGAGATAAATAAAGCATTATTTTATTTTTTATTTATTTATTTGTTATAACACTCGCTTTGTACCACGCCATGAAGCTTCAAGACTTGACGGATACAAGCGTGTAATAAGTTCAAATAGTCATTTTCTTAATATTATTGTACATATTTCAAATTAATTTTTTTATATTAACCCTCCTACTGTTCGCAACATTTTCAAGTGAGTTGACCAACCATTTGAAACCATTCAACTGCCAAAGTTGTGTATGGTGGCACAACTGTGCACAGAACTAAACTGTGTACTGTGTACATGCATTCCCTCATGGTATCATATTGCAAGGCTGGCATAGCTTATCTATCATTCAAAACCACAGTGAATGGTATTGAATGGTCAGACAGCAAGAGGGTTAATAATGATATTTGGTCCTTTGAAAAAAGGAGGAACATTTCATCAAGTACAAGGTCTGACCTACACGTATGCATGGTATGGGCTTCAATACACTTTTCAGCCAATTTAATCACAATATTTCTGATTTTGCAAAGGGCGAAACAAATTTGAAATCAGACTAGTGTAGGAAAAATATCATGTGTGTAATACCTCATCTGGTGTCATGGTCTGAACCATTTCAGGGGTCGGGAACACTTTCAAATCCTGCTGACAAAACTCACAAACCCCTCCCATGTCGTTCAGATCGGTGGACGAGAAGCTGTCAAACCGTGGGATGCCTGTATCCGCCGTGCTGCTTCGCTGACCCATGTCATCGGGGTAGGCTCCTACCCTGTCAGACTCACGTTGGTACTGGATGATGCGGGGAGGACCGATGCTTGGGATGAGGGTGTCGGTGGGGAGCGGGGCGACATCATCATCAGAGTACTTGAAATCAAATGTGAAGTGGAGGATAAATTTCTATTTTACCGCAAATTTTGTCTCTCATTCAGGTGTAAACAAAAGAGTGTAAGAGCATTCAAGATTGTTATTATCCAATTCTGGTAATGAAACCAAGGATGCCTCATAAGTGAACTTTTGTAGCTAGCAAGCCTGAGGGAACTTGTAGACAAGGGTGCTTGCTAGGTGAACCAGAAACACTGGGGTTAACCCCTACTCTTCCCCAAAAAGTGTTCTGGGTTCTTTTACTTATGCACGACCAATTCTAGTACACGGGACCTATGACTTAATGCCCCATCTGAAGGACAAAGCAATCATGGTAAAGCATCTTGCTTAAAGACACAAGCGCTACAACCAGGACTGGAACCCACATTCTGATGATCAGAATTGCAAGAGCTTAAATATAAAGTCCAGTGCTCTAAACCACTCTGCTATAACACGCCACAATCACTATGACTGATCAAAGAATCCAGACACTAACCAAGAGTTTTGAACTTAAAATCTGTTTGCTTAGTTTTTCTTACCTCGGACTCAGACGGACTTTCCTCATTCTCTTGCTCATCACCTACACTATCTGTCCGAGATTTTTTTCGCCCGTTATTCTCAGCAAATGATGCTTCTGAGATGTAACTGATGCTTGCCTGAGATCCTTTACGAGGCCTCCTTTTCTGTGTCTTGTTCTTATCGCCTTCCTGGAGATCTTCTGAAGTCAAAATAAATGAGATGGTTTGATTTTTGGACCTTGTCTATTGGGAATATTAAATAGGGGTGGGAGAGAGGTTGGACCTATAAGTCAGGAAGGTACGGATGATTTGAATGTATGTACTCAGTTGGAAACCTTCAACACTCCTTTCCACCATTTTGTTATGTAAGGACAATAATAATAATAAAGAAAACAGAAAAATATGATTTCTTTGGGAACAGGAGATCAGTCGGAGATGGTTCAGAGAAGAGCGAAGAGCAGAAGAAATAAAATAGTAATAGACACAATCGGCGACTGCAGGCACGTGACCCATAGTGGGTATACAATGTAAACAAACCAAGCAAGCAAGGCGCAGCGTGAATGGAAACGCATGGCTGCTTCCGAGCGCTCGTGCCGTAAGGTGGGAAGCAGTCATGGATTTCCATGCTCGCTGTGCAATGTTTGCTAGGTTTGTTTACATTGTATACCCACTGTGAGTCACGTGACTCCGGTCGCCGATTGTGTCTATAGACTGTGCAAGTCTCGCGCGTATCCGAACGAGAAAACACGTCAAACGAAGAACATATTTATTTCTGAAATTAAATCTTTGTTTTAAATTATATCTCATGACAAAATCTGAACAACAAAAATAAATCATTACAACTTTATGAAAAGTTTTAGCTTTTGAAAAAAAAATCACAATATATGTGTATATTATTATTGAAAAAAAATTTAAACTCTGGGACAAGGTTGCCTATTTGATGAAAACTTTTTAGAAACCCCTTACGCGGATTCGTGAAGGTCAAACAGGTCTTAAATGGACCCGTATCGCAGTTTAAAGAGGATGCTGACGCCTCAACAACCATAGACTGCAATGAAAAGGGTTTGCTTTGCAATTACAGCATCTGGCGATTATAATTGCGCATCCAAAACAAGCGTTTACATAAGTTTTATGATCGGAGGCGAGCACAAAATTCTAATTTTTTTGCAATAACCGGAAGCTGAGGTCAAGTTTAATTCTTGGGTTTTCTTCGTTATATTGTTGAATTGGTTTTACTTTCATATTTTGTTATCACTTAGTATTACATTCCCAACAACATGTATACTTTTCTAGGTCATAACCTACGTTAAACTAAAATAATTGACGAAACAAAATCTCGCCCACGTAAAACTCCATTTGGTTGGGACCACTATGGTCCGGGAAGTTCGAATGCGCGCGAGACTAATGCACAGTCTTTTGTCTATTTTAATTGTAATCATCTGTCTTAATGTATTGACACTTTTTTGTGTATCTGGCAAAACTAAATGACAAACCACTTTCCCTTTAAGAGAAGAATATTTCTACACTTGCACGAGAGGACCTTATCTTTACACTTAAAATTAAGTTCCGTTCAAACCTTAAAGAGGGGCTCCATGGTTGAACTCATTTTGGCGATGCCCTCATTTTCAAATAGATAGAGTTCTTATGAAAAAGTGGGAGAAAAAATTTGTAAATTTGCATTTTATTTGATACTCTTTCAGAGCAAAGTTTGATGCGTGACGTCATTGGATATCAAATAGTATCTGTGCATTCCATTGAAGAATTTTTTCGTCAGTCAAAAGGTTCAATGCCGATTTGATTGAATATCATCGAAATTTAGGAATGAACTAAAATTTCCTGCATCAAAATGTAAAGACCCTTATAATTAGAATTGTGAAGTCATTGGATGACTTATGTCGACGTAATTCGCACTGGAAGGGAATAAAATACAATGGCATTTTACACCTATTTAACGTGACGTAAGAGACTTGTATTTTTTCTCCCTTTTCATAAAAATCTCATGTATTGGAAAATGAGTGCATAACAAAACTGAATTTGACCTTGAATCCTCTCTTTAAGAAAACAATATCAATATTGAAACAAAGGGTTTCAAACCTTCAGCCTTTCCTGCTAGCGTCATGCTCTCTAACCAGCTCCACTCTGTCTCTGTACCGATGGAGACACCAATACGCTCCGTGCCATCTGGATTCTTACGACGGACAACTTCTCGCCCAGCAGGTGACTTGGTCGATTTGCGGCTATCCTTCTCCGGGGACTGTGATGGGGCTCTTCAAAACAAATAAATAAACAAACATTAAACAATTACAGGATCATTTAACTGTGTCGATCATAAAAATACATAAAAACTTGCCACAAAAAACTAAATCATTTGTGTGATTAGCTTGTAAGTCAGTATATTATGCCAAGGGTAGAATAAATTTTTCCTAAAACAGATTACTTTGAAAAAAAATCTTGCTGTGGCGTTTGGTGCTCTACATACTTACATAGGGAGCTGAGATGGTTTAACAAAATGAAATAAATGGCCTAGCGACCAGGAGTAGTAATTATAATTTCTTTAAAATTGGCCGTCAAGAATCGCTATTATTATTAAGGTATTAAGGAGAACCAGTGAGTACAAACTGGTCTGAGAAACTCACTTTGTGTTCGACTCATCCTTGAAGGAAACTGAGCGCTCAGATCTTACACTCTCCGCTGTTCTCAGTGATCGTTCAGAGTCATCGTTCAATGTACGCTCTCTTCTGTAACTCAGTATCGTAGGTTGACCTATTATAAAAAATAAAGCCCAAATCATGAATACAAAATCTTGTTGAGAGATAAATGAAACAATGACTGAACTTTCGTTCTTCATCCCTTTATTTTTCGGTGTGCTTTCTTTCTCTCTCTCTTTTTTCATTTCTTTTCACTGCATCTGTTACACCAGTATACCTGTTTATGTAAGTATGTTGTGTTGTCATTTAGCCTTTGAGAAAGACTCTGCTAGGGTCAAAACGTCAGGCCACTAACTATTTTTTGCAATGACTGAACTTTGCAGCAGTTAACAGCAATATTACCATAAAAATATTTTCTATAAAGAGAAAAATTTTCTTTTGAGTTTGGTGAAGTGCACCAGTCAACTAAAGCAGGTAACTTGTTTATAACTTTTAAAAGATGTTAATTTTGCATCGGTATAAAGAAAATAATGTGTATTAAGCATATATACTAAGTACTTTCCCCGAGTTCTGTGAAAACATCCTCAGGATTCAAATCCCACCCGAGTGATTTGCATTTGGAATTTTTTCCACAAGGGTAAAAACAAAATTATATTGTTTATAATTGTTTTATAAACTTTACAGGCTTTTTTTGAGACCTTAAGTCACGAAAAGTTTATATAGGTATTCTAATGATGGGTACACTAGTCAAAGTGTTTAGAATAACGAACCAGCTCTTTTCTATAAGAGTATGGTGTCCTGGTTCTTAAAACAATATTTAAGAGTCAATATATTTCTTACTTGATCTGGAGTTTAAGTTTGGTCTGTCACCGTTACTAATTGTTTTATCGTCAGTAGACGTTGAACCATTCCTCCCTTCTTGCTCATCTTCCTCACTCCTCTCAACTCCAATCGGTGGTAGAGGCTTACTGCTTCCAGCTCGTAGGGACTCTCCACTCAACCCAGAGGGGGTGTTCAAGCGTGTTTGGCTGGTTGGCCGAGAACCGGGTACACTTCTTAAGCCACCGGCAGAGTCTACTCTGACAGGAGAGCCTCGACCAGTCTTGACTGGGCCGAGAGGAGAAGATGTTCTTGCAGAGTCTTGAACCGATCTGAGAACTGCTGGACTTCCAGTGCCACTTCGTTCTGATGCTTCTTCAAAGAGTCTTAAATTTTCTACAGTGAGGCTTGAACTGGGTCGTTGAATAGGGCTCGATGGTTCTGGAATCTCTCCGATATTCTCTGTGTCATCTGGTGAGGTACCATCAAGATCCTCAGATGACATGGACTCTTGACGATCAAAGCCGTCCATTCGTGTATGCCCTCCACTCATTCTTCACATGAGAGCTGCATCTAACAAATATGTAAACGAATGTTATAATTCACGTAGGTTTATTAGCTGGGTTTCTTTTTTTTTTAGCTAGTAAAAATAGTACGAAAAAAATTAAAGCCTGAACGGCAGAACAGATTTTCAGCACTTGCACCTGCTCAAACATTCTTGTTAAAGCTTACTTTACTTGAATGTATTTTAACTCAACTACCCAACATTATGTAAAATGTTTGTGTTACTTTAATCCTTGTTCAAACAAATTCTTAAAACATTTTGTACAAAATACAACATTATATTTGCAGGGCTCGAATTTGGGGAAAAAATCCACAAGACCGCAGGGCTTGTTGCTCAGAATTTTTACTGGACCGGAACATTTTTTACAAGACCGAACTCATATGAGAAGAAAAAATCCAAAACGCAACAAAAACACACCAAAAGTTAACTTGTTTTTTCATACTTCTGCGCCTGTGCAAGTTTTTCACTTGCAGATCGCTTAACAGGCAGTTTGGGCTTTGAAACCCCTTCAAGAAATTTCCACATACCTTCTTTTTACACGACGTTTGCTGCCATAGAAAAAATGAAATCAGTTTTGACGATCGTTTTGACAGGACAACATTGTCAAAATTTAACATACGAAGCTAGCATGCAAGACGTGTGGAAACAAGACGTTGCTTTTAATCCATGCAACACAGGGATGTGTGGTGTTGAAAGAATACAACCTATACGTCATTAATACGATTTCAACACTGTATAATTCGATGGTAAGGTATCAGACTTTAAAGTGACTACATCCAATGTGTTGCACCCAACACATCATGATATGCACATGGTCAGTGTGAACGAACGAAGCGCTGTACTGTGGTGCTTCGCCGGGCACCAGTACAATCACGCATGCATGGAATGGAGGGTGCCGTTCGCTCATCCCCCCGGGTGCCTAAAGCCTATGGTTTGAGCCCAGTGCAGTGGTCGTGGGCCATGAGCAAACTGGATAGGGAACTTGCAGCACGAAGAACGGTCGGCGGGGTTGGATGTGTTCCGCGCTCGGAAATAATTTGACGACAAGTAAAACAAAAACTTTTCAAACTGAGATTTAAATACATTTATTTAATGAAAGATAATACATTTCATGTTAATAATACTTTTATTATAATAATAATACGCAGTTCTTATATAGCGCTTTATACTCCCGATGGGTGTCTCAAAGCGCTCAGTATTTTTCCTACAAGGTATTTGGAGTTACGTGTTGAAGTATGAGACCTATTCCTTTGCATAGCACCATGTAATGGTTTACAAGGTGCTGTGGCGCAATATGCTGCCAATCAAACCAGGAACACCGGGGCAAACCCCTTCTCTTTACTGGGTTCTTTTACGTGCATTACACAACACACGGGACCTACGGCTTAACGTCCCATCCGAAGGACGAAGCATGTGGTTAAGTGTCTTGCTTAAGGACACAAGTGTCATGACTGGGATTCGAACCCACACTCTGCTGATCAGAAACACCAGAGCTTGAGTTCGGTGCTCTTATCCGCTCGGCCACGACACGCCATTATGTTAAAAAACACTAGACCGCCGGACTTGTTCGGTATAAAGTTTACTGGACCGACGCTAAAATCACTGGCCTCGGGCCTGCGGTCCAGTGTTAATTTTGAGCCCTGATATTTGGCAGTTTTTAAAACTGAAAAAAAAAAACCTTGTTACGGTCAGTGTCATTCTGGTTGTGCGTATGAGTTTCATGGGTTTTTTTTCTACATGATTCATAAACTTGTACGAGTATAGATACTGAGATAGTCGTGACTTACGATAATCAAAAGTTCTATTTAATAACATTCGTACAAGTCTTCAGAGGGATTGCATTCCTTCCTACGTGATGGCATGCGGATCACACAATACATTTAAAGGTTGTATTGTTATTCAAATAAGTCCAAAGGGAGATGCCCGTATATAAGCCCCGGACATAAGTCATGAGGCATCTTTTCTTCGTGTGCACTGCATTGCGGACAACGATGGACTCGATTGATTTAGAGCTCCCGTCAGCGTTGAGTCTGAGTTTCAATGCGGCCAGGCGGCTGGTGAACAGTCAGAAGGCATGCCAAATGAAAGCTTAAAAGCGAAGCTTCAGGCAAATTCAACAGGGTTTCATAAACTTTCCCTCTCCATTGCCAGTATGCAAAACATGCTGACGAACAAGGTAAAAAACCAACAGTCGGCTGCAATTCCAGTCGACAACACATTTGATGTTGATGATTTTGTTGGGCAACATGGTAACTGTTATTGACCCAAATCAAAGTTTCGAGCTGACCAGTATCGTGGCAGCCAGCTCTCCTTCCAAACTGGAAGATTTTGACAATTTATCTTGCGAAGACATTTATGAGACTTCTGAAGCCAAAGGCGCAGAAATTTTCTGCCAAAGTGGTAACACTACCGATTAAAAAAGAGATAATACAAAGATCGCAGAAAAATATGCGACACCGGCTAATGCGCCGGATGTATCTGCCCCTAGAGTGGGCGCAGATTTGTGGGGCACTATACCTGCGTCGCCCGCTCCAAAGACGTGAGCACTCAGCAAATTCAGAAACACGTGGTCAAAGGTTTGATTCCATACTTCCATATTCTAAATGAACAACGAGAGACCGCCAAGGTGGGTACCGTAGCAGACACTGAAAAAATCAAACAGTATGCCCTTGATGGCATTATACACTGTCAGGAAATGCATCATATGAGTTGAGTATGAAGCGAAGGGAAGACTTGAAACCCTGCCTTAACCCTGTATAAGGGCTTGTGCTCTAGGAGCACACTTGTGTCCGATAAGCTATTTGGGCAAGATCTTAATTCATTCATGAAACAGGTTGCCGAGGCATTTAAAGCCGGTAGAATTTAGAAAGCTGACTTATTCAGATAACCACAGAAGTACTCAAAACCGCCAGTTTGAGCCTTACCCCCAAAGAACCCGTGGGTTTCACCACGGTTTCACGGCAGGGCGTCCCTCGGGAAACAGAACTCACCCGCGGTATACGCAATCATACTTCCCAAGTGGCAACCGCTGAGGCGGGAGAAATGATAGTGGGAAGTTTTCCCACCATAAACCTACAGCAACAGCTACAAGTGGGCAATCTACTGACACACAAAAACTGGTATGTAAAACATGACTCCACTGCGATTTCGGCATGTGCCGGGCAGTAAAAGTTTCACCATTATAATTGGTCTCGGATCACCTCCGACAGATGGATACTAAACACCATTTCAGGCTGCAAAATTGATTTCATTGCACGCCCTGTATAATCAGTCAAACCAAAAAGAATAAGGTATTCTGATGTGGAAAATTCCGACTGTAAACCAGGAGATAAAAGAACTCGTGGAAAAGGGTGCAATTCAGCCCACAAAAAAGTCTTACTGTCGATTTGTATCGAACATACTCCTCATACCCCCAAAATCTGGTGGTCTGTACAGTACACTGCCATCGATGCCATAGTGCTTCAACTTATGGAGGAGACGGAGATGAGGAACTTTATCAAAGGCCTTTGAGAAGTCAAGTAGAATTAGGTCAGTTTGGAGACCTTCATCCAGGTTATGAGCAATGTCATCTATGGTGATGATGAGCTGGGATTCACATGAGCGGGCCTTACGGAAGCCGCGTTGATAATCAGACAGGATGTTGAATGACTGAAAGTGCTGCATGATGGAGCTATGTATGATGTGCTCGAGGAGTTTGCAACAGATGGATGTGAGTGAAATGGGCCTGTAATTGCCTGGTTTATTTCTATCTCCTTTCTTGAATACTGGGGTAATGGTTGTTGATTTCCATATTTTCAGGAAGATCCCCTCTGTCCAAGGAAGCTTGGTACAAGGTCCAAGGCTGTCAGCAAGTTCTTTCAGTAGACGAGCAGGGATATTATCTGGGCCGGCAGCTTTATGAGGAATTATTTTCTTCAGCAATTTGGTTACACCGTTGATGTTTATCTGGATGTGATCTATGGTAGGAAATGGACTAGAGCCAAGAACTGGTACGGTGGTTGGATCTTCATCTTTATTGAAGACTGAACAAAACTGGTTGTTTAGAATATTTGCTTTATCCTTACTTCCTCTGGGGCCAAGGATGGGGGCAACACCGTTGTAATTGTCACAGCGCTTGTTTGAAATATAGCTCCAGAAACGCTTGGGATTTGACTTGAGATCAGGGCACACAATGTTGTTGATGTAGCTATTGTACGCATCTTTACATGCTTTCTGTGTACGCTTCTTCAAGTTGTTATACCTAACCCAGAGACGCTGGTTGTGGTTGTAGCGATGGGGGCGAGCCTTATTGTACGCACGTTGTTTCTGCCTACTGAGTTGTTTAATTTTGCGGGTTACCCATGGCTGGTTGAAGCGAATTGATGTGAATTTGGATGGTACAAGGTCCAGGATTTGAGAGAGTTTTGACTCTATTGTGTCCAACATCTCGCTGACTGAGGATGAGGGGTCAAATTTCATCACAAATTCATCCTTCATCTTGTTTCCTTCCTGGCGGATTTGTTCCATGTCGGCCTTTTTCCAGAGGAATATTTTCCATCTCACCAGTCTACGGCGTTTAGGCTTAATGTCTGTGTCAACAAAAACAATCTCGTGGTCACTGATGCCTGGAATTGAGAGGCACTTGTTGATGCATGATGGTCTGTTGGTGATATAGATCTAGTGTATTGTCTAGTCTGGTGGGAAAAGAAACTATTTGGTCAAGCCCAGATTCAGCCAGGGTCATGGTAATGAAATTATTACTGAGAGTTTGTGAATACCGATGACCAATGACAGTTAAACTTGACCAGTCAATGTCAGGCAGGTTTAGGTCACCACCTATCCACACAATAGATTTCCGGTTGTTGCTAGAAATTTTGTGTATGGAAGCACATAAGCACTCCAAGTAGTTCTCACTGGAACGTGGGGGCAGTATACAGCGCCAACGATGAGTGATTCGCCGGTTTGCGTCTTGGCATTACTACTGTATTTGATGTCGATCTCAACAAAAATAGCCTCACAATCTTCAGCTGTCAGGAGGATTTTTCCATCCAATCCAGGTCCCAATCCAGGTGTCAGATATTCATCATTTTAAAATGGAAAATATAAAACTGGTTAAGTAGATTATTCAGCCCAATTACTTCCTTTATACTTCCATTGACCTGAAAGATGCGTATTTCTCAATCCTCATGGGTGAGATTGATCAAACATATCGTCGCGCGTACCACGAACCGACCTAACTGACAAAAATCACACACTTTTGCAAATTTTTTTTTTTACAAATTATTAATATACTCATTACTGTTAACATTTTCAGCAAGTTTCAGAACTAAATACGTAGTAGTTTTGTAATTACACTAATTACTAAAAACGACGTATCACTAGATTTGCTGTTTTGTCTTTTCACAAAGTGACCTATCTAGATACGCCACTTTACCAATGATGTAGTATGCGCTACAGCGCGCGCGGTTCGAGCGCGCGTGTAAAATTTGCGTACCACGAACTGACCTAACTCAAAACGTGGTATTTTCACAAAGTGACCTAACTAGATACGTCTCTATTATGCATTGGTTTGTACACGGCGCTCTGCGGGCAAAACTCGGATTTTAATTTTCACAAAGTGACCTATCTGTTTAGGTATTATTTACTAATTAAAATAGTTGCGGGGATTAAATGAAATTGACAGTTCTGTATTAATAAAGTAGTCGGCTTTATTTTTGTCTTAAAAAATTGTATACAAATAGTTAGCAGAACCCGAAACAGCAGTTTGAAAAATAGTGCAACTTCATTCGGGATTTTCTCCAAACATGTTTTTTTATACTGTGTACGTTGACATTTTTGAGCTGGTAATGCTGCGTGCTACGCTGGTAACAAATCCAACGGTTCACGTATACAATCATAGGCGCAATGCTGGTCCACAACAACCAATGTTCTGTATACATGAATCGTTGATAATCGTTACCAGCGTAGCGCGCAGCATTACCAGCTCAAAATTTCAACGGCGGCCATTTTGTTAACGGAAGGCGAGGATTCTGAAAACGGTGAGAATTTATCACTTTTTGCAACTTTGTTTTGCGGAGTGGATTTTCTGGACCCAACCCGACCTCGATGAGAGTATAAGGAACACATAGAGCCTAATTTTGGCGTGATCCGGTTTGGGAAATTAACTGTAGGTGCAGAAACGTGAAGGGAAAAAAGTTTCGAATAGGATTTTGTACATGTCACTCTATGAGGGTAATGGAGACGATAGCGGAATGAACCTCATAGTTCTAGGAGTAATGTTCACCTATCAACAACCATTTTGAAAACGTATAGCGTTATGGAGGCCCAAAATGTTAGACCCCTATAACAATAAGGCTCACAGGGGAGCCTTATAGTTTCTAGAAGTAATAAACAGGCATCTCCCTTTGGACTTATTTGAATAACAATACAACCTTTATAAATGTATTGTGTGATCCCCATGGATGCCATCACGTAGGCAGGAATGCAATCGGTGTTTCCAATCCATGCAATCCCTCTTCGACTTGTACTTCATTATTATTCATAGAATTCCAATTATGTTTCATTCTTTCATATAAATTAAAAAATTATAATCTTCCATCCTCCCGATGGTCACAACCGTCGAAGGGATGGAATTGGAAAGTTACGAACGATTATCGCAACTTTGACTCAGCAGAACAGACTGCTTAGTTTAATTAGTCAAACTCATATTTTTGTTACATGTAGCTCCACCACCATCAAATACTTCAATTTTTCCACCGACCTTGTCATTTGTTTAAAACACCGTGGACATAAAATAAAGCATCGCTTGCGTCAATCTGAAATAAATTCCCTGTGAATTGAAATTGGGTACACAACACCAAAACACGAATGGCAACTTCCCCAACTGTTGTCCCTGCCTGAGGCGAGGCTAGCCCACCTTGTTGGGCTGTTAATGTTATGGCTCTTTTAACATCGGTGTTATAAGACCGATGTTAAAAAGAGCCATAACACTAGGGGTAGTACAGCCCAACAAGGTGGGCTAAGCTAACTGGCGAGGCGAGCTCGGTCCTCAAACTTCTGGCAAACTTCTATTTGTTTCTACCCTAAATATATACTGTTTGACCTCCCCTTGCCAGCACTGTCAATTTTATCATAAAGAATATAAAACTGCAAAGAGTACAACTAAACTTACCAAAGATCTACCGACGAATATTTGAGAGATTTAAGCCAACGTTCGTTTGTCTGCACACCGTTCAGTACTTCACATCCGCCATTACTGTTTATATCGTGGTGATGGTGATGGTCACGTGACTCAAATCGCAATACAGACTATTCCATTACTATTAATGGGGGTACAAAGTACATTATAAAGATAATGTTCAAAATTCAACTTGCTGATCCCACACATCGAAATACAGAGATTGGCAAAAGTGAATTCATCCAGAAATATCAAAAGAAGGGAGTTTTCATCTTTATCTTCTTTTATTCGTTTATAATTATTTTTTAAAAGTTTTATTCCAGGCTTTAAAACATGATTGAGAAGCTAGTAATTTTTTATAAAAAATATTTTACTTGGCCTGCGGGTGCGCCCAAAGTCAGTTCCCCTTGTGGCATATTATACTTGAAATTAAATAATTCTTTAAATAATGTTGTATCCAAAGTGTTATTGTTGTGTGTATAGACCTTATGCATTGACGTCACCAAGCCGCCATCTTAGAGGTAAACTGATGATGAAACAATGGAAACGCGCTGATTTGTACGCGCGGCGCACAAGACTGGCCAATGAGCATCTTCCTTTTGACCTCTAGGTGAGGGCGCCCTACTCAAATGACGTCATGTGCATAAGGTCTATAGGCAAGGTATATGGGTGGTATAGAGCGGGGGAGGGACAATGTAGCAAGATATTTTTTATTATTATTATTTTTTTTAATCTTCGGACAAAAGTACATATATACATTTTAAAAATTGTCCGGGTCAAGACAAAAGTTTAAAAAACTGTCATCATAGATGTGTCAGACCCAATAAAATCCTCTACTACAAAGTTATATACAAAAACCAAAATACAAAATGTGAAGCAAACGTGACTCACTTAAGGAGACAGGATAAAAAGACAAATAGGGCCACAAGCAAAGCAAAAACAAGAAAACTTGATTAAAAGGAGATTTAAAACATTAATGAGCAAAAATCAAAGACAGTTAAAATGCTCTCTCATCTTGGATCTAAAAACATGGAAAGGTTCAGTGATGAGACTGTTCCTCGTTTCAGGAGCAAGATCAGAAAACATTTTTGGAAAACGAACCATGCCATTGTATTTGAATTTATCTGTACGAGCTTTACCATGATAAAATGTAAGTACATCAAGATGTCTGGAATTAACAGTAAATGACTTTAAAAAGCTACCCATGAAGTCATTAGATGGTTGGACAAGTAGTTTGGAAATAAAAGACATATTTATATAATCCCTTCTATTTGTTAGGTTCATAAGTCCCAGTGTTCTGATACGACCCTCATAAGATTGTTCCTGGAAACCCTGTTTCAAGATGGCTCGACTAGCTCTTCGCTGTGTTGATTCTAGTTGTGATATATGTTTCTTACTAAAAACCCACCATACCGCAGAACAAAAATCTAAGATGGGTAAAACCAAAGTCTTATACAGGTGAAGTGAAACACTAGAGGTCGACCCACCCGCAATCGCACGAATGAGGCCAATTAGTCTGTTACTTATCCCAAATTGATGAATACAATATTAATGTACTGCTTTTACTTTAGTACTTCAAAAGCCATGCAGGGCGACACTCATGGGATGGACCTCTGACGGTAGTCGTGACTGTGTGTGTGATGGATGTTCCTCCATAGTTTCAGAAGAGTGTCCTCGAACTTTCTACGAAGCCAGCATACATCTTGAATATGGAATACCTCTTGGCTCTGAAATGGTGCCGTATGGAGGTCGAAATATCTTGGCAGCCTCCCAGATTCAATGGCGATGGTGCTGCGTTCTAGCCTCGGAGTCCGATGATACGGTGGCCATAGAAACCACGGTATAAGAAAGATCAGTGAGAAGAAAACGTGAACATTTCACTGTACAACGTCAGAGCATTTGGCTCTTAAAGGACACCGTAGCTGTATTATAAGATGATGTTGGTGTCATAATATAAGATGATGTAAGACAAGATGGTATCGTACTGATGTCATGTTTTTACTCGTTGGCTTCGTCCCAGCGTTGGTGATGATCAACTCCTCTACCGAGGGACTTCGAGAAAACTTCATGGAACGCAAACCCAAACCAGTAGTCATCGTCTTGTCTGTGCCATGCAAAGATGTGTGTTTTTCTTCGGCAAAAGAAGATTCGGTTCCTGCAGCATTTTAAAGATGTTATGGACTCAAGTTCTGCTTGAAGTTGACAAGCTTGGTTGTTAATGTTAAGCAATAACCTCAAGTCGTGGTTTCTAAGGAAAAAGAGGTAAGTTCATTCATGACGGCAGTGATAAAGAGTATTTTGGGTTTTAGTGATATGGTATATAGTCCTGAAGGTTGTAAGTTTGTCAACCCTACTTATCTGAAAATTTTCTGCCATCCATCTCAGATGCAGCCATGTCCTGCACTTCTTCCAGTTCAATCGGGCCTAAACCAGTTCGTCCACTAGTCAATACTTACTGAAACCGAGACGAGAGGAACACTCATAATATGGCCCCTTAAAATAGCAATGTGCTTCTTGAATCAAAGATGAACAGTCTCCTAGTGTGATGGGTGTGATCATGGAGGAATGTTCGCGGTCCTCAATGATGTGATGAAGAGACACAGTGTAGTAGTTTGTTTTATTGTCTTATTTGTCTTCTTCCTTTTTGCTCACTTCATCATTTCTAGTGGTTGAAGACGGATTACGCACTGCCAGACAGTGAACTCTTCTCAGTATTTCAGCGATATAAGTGTGTACTGGGGGCTTTTACGTGCATTGATAGTTTTTTTTACAACTCACGGGACCTACGGCTATCGTCCCATCCGAAGGAAGTGTCACGATTGGGACTCAAATCCATTCTAGGGATCAGAAACATTTATGCAGTGAAATGCATTTTGCGTTTCTAAAAGCATTGCAATACACATTGTTAAAACATGCACTAAGAACCACCCTACACAATATCAAGGAGTACTTACAAAAATAATTATACATGATTATCATTACATAAGCAGAGTTGATCTTAATCGGATAGTTCATTCAACTTTAGAGACAGTAATTGTTTTCTCTTGTCGAGTCACATGAGATGTGTTTACCATGACAGCAAAACGTGTTCAAGCTTCCCACACAGGCCCACAGTTGGTATTCGCGTTTCAACACACGCAGATTTAATTACGGACCACCGTGAACCAGTGTTTACCAATGTTTTGAAGGATCGAGTTATTCTCAGATCAGTTGTATAAAATTTAATTAAATTAAAGTGCTGTAAATCCTATAATAAAAATACTGATGGACTGGTTTAAAGTAGACGCAAATGCACTTGTATGTAAGTTATGGTGTTTTTTATTTTTTATTTCTAACCCCCCCCCCCCCCCCCCCCCATGATAATAGTTATTATCTTTCAATATGGCTTTTTAGTTCAGATCGGTTTTCAATTATGTTTTCGTCACAGCAACGGACTAGGAGAAGTCTACAATGATGAAGTGAGCAAAAAGTGAACATCGTTGGTCTGCTGCGTCACCACACACATGAACACTGCGTGGAAAGGGATCCGTGCTGGAATGTGTTCGCGGAATGCCAATGGAATCGCAACCCTCCTATGGAGTGACGCAGTCTGACCTGGTACAGTGACGGACACCCTAATCTAATAACTAGGCATATTATAACCGAAGAGTATACAAACTATAATGCGTAGATGGATACATATAGGATTATATATGAAAAGGCTTTATTAATATCTTGAATAGAACGTGATATTAAGCTTTAAAGGGTCAAAGGGTCTGTATATAGGCCTACGTTTGGTAATCACTCTTAAATTTAATGGAAATAACACCTTATTGGTCTGAAGCCTACATCAGCTTTACGATAATAGTATAAAGCATTTTGAGAAACATTTCACCTCGAAGTAAAAAGATAGCAGATTTTATGGTCCAAAATTTGAATCTGAGAAACGTTTCTGTCAGAAATGCTTCTCAGATTGTGTATTCCTATTAGGGATTATTCTTCGTGCATGGACATACTCGCTCCGGATACTATCAAAACCGTGCGATCAACTTTTGAAATGAAATTTTCACAGGTTAGTTTTTTTATGATTGAAACAATCGAACGGTTCCAAAAACCAAAGGTATAATACTTTATGGTGCAGGAATTATCATGTATTATTAAAACAGCCATTCTGTTTTGAGAGGTGTAAATACTGGGCCATTCTGAGAGCGGACCGAAAAACGTATTGCACGCAGGCCTGGAATCGGGAGGCCACACAGACCATGGCCACAGTTGCACTGGGCCCAATTTCATTGCAATGAGCTTTTTAAGCACAAAAGTAGCTGAGCACAACAAAATTATGCTTACCAGAATAAGATTACCAGCCAAACTACCATGACACATGTACAATTTGGGACTGGTATCCTGCTTATTTTTTGCTTAGCAGCAATTTGTTAAGCACAATTTGTTGCTTATAAGCAGCTCTATGAAATTTGGCCCTGATCTTGGCCTTGGTGCCCTTTCAAAGGTTTCCCATATTATAGACCTTTCCATTGTTGATAAACAAAGTGCGCTGGCTGGCATGGACGGCTGAATGTTAGCAAAACATTCAATCGTGTTAAACATTGTTGTAACCTAATTCAACATTTTCTGTAAAGATTCATGAACTGAAATACCTTCCATGATTGGTTGAATTTTTTTCTAACATATTCAACACTATTTTTGAATATTTGTGTAACATTGCTGCAAACTATGGCTATCTGTTTTTGATTTGCAGTTATGGCTTTCCATACTTTTCCAACCTCGGTTGGCTAAAAATCGGGCTGTGACGTTGCAATAGAAAGGTCTATACCTTACACGATTTTCCAATGGAAGTGTCCTATGCAAAATGAAATTAATGGTCGCTTGTATGCCCTCTAAAAAAGATGAAATTCAGGCCTGTATTATTGAGGCGCGGAGTGCAAAGTTTGGGAATTCGGGTACGTGTTGAATGTTACGGGAACGCTGATCTTTTGGGACATGAAACTCGGATCCGTGTTTGAATAAAGGGCTCATCGAAAATAATGAATTCTAACATGCAGCTCGATCAGTGTTATGTTTATGGGACGGGATCCGGGAATGCATAAATCAAGTTCATTTGAGATTCAGAAAATATACACTAATTTTTAAATAGCTTTTTGAAGAAAATGTAGAAATTTGGGTCAAATGTTGACTAACAACTCAAAGTGTGCTTGATAAAGGAATTAGCGTACGATCCAACTTGTATAGGATATCCTTCAATTACGCTTATGTATTTACGTTACGTTTTTGTAAACTTCTTTTTCCCTTTTAATTAATCCATACAGCATAGCAACAGGTCACGATCACGTCACTTCTAACGTTATCAACGAACTTTAAGCTGCTGTACGACGGCACAACCACCGGTGGCACAACGCAGTTAAGACTCTTGAAAAACGTTGTTTAAGACATTGATTAAAATTTCAGACGTGCGGACATCCGGGACATCTAATGAGATTAGATTTTTGGCACATCGGTAGGTCCGACATCTGAAATAACTATGGCAACGGCTTTTGTTGATGATGATAGTTCTTCTATGACAGACATGTATTTGTCTGCAAACGAAGACATAGAGAAAGTGATAAGGGAAATGGATGACAAAGTTTGTTGTCTTGAAGGAGATGAGAACTTAGCTGCAGAGACCTCATCCCGGGCCGTGTCTCGTTTCAATTCACACTGTGATAGGAGCAGCATCCCAAGCATCCTCGTGTCTGGAATTGATGAGTCTGACGACATGAACACCAAGCGTCCTGATGGTATTAACGCAACAACTACTCCTGGGGTTGATGCAACATGTATGAGCTCTGGGAACGAGGTAGACGAAAGTGAATGGTCAGTTATCCACCATCCACACCTAGCGGCGGAGTTACTTGCCGTGCTGAGTGCCATGCGAGATGCTGGGGACATGACGGACGTGAAGCTCAAAGCTGGCACAAGCAGTACCGCTGGACCGACGATCCCATGCCACATGGCAGTGGTTTGTGCTGGAAGCCCCCTACTGGCATCCGTCATACTTGAGGATTATGGTGACATCCATGAGAATAAACTGAGTTGCAGACAAATTCTTCATGTGCCGAAACTGAAGCCAGAAATACTACATCTCATCGTTGACTTCATATACACGTCCAAGCTGCAGATCACAACACAAAACGCACAGGAACTACTCCAGCTATGCTTCAATAAAATCCCTTTCCTTGGTAAATCGGTTGGGTTTGCCTGTAGTGAGTTCCTGGTCGGCCAGTTCTCATCCGAGACTGAGAGTGAGACTTCCTCGACGAGCGCCATCGCGTCCTCTGGTCTGTCCACAGAAGACGAGACGCAGTCATGCCAGTCGTCGACTTTCTCATCTTGCCAGGAATCGTGCTTCCACGAGAACAACTACCCACTCGATATTCTGCGCATGTTGAACGAGCAAAGACGCAAAAACAAGTTAACAGATCTCATCCTGAAAATTGAGGGACGACCATTTCCGTGCCACCGAGCTATTTTAGTGGCGCTCAGTCCGTATTTTCGCGCCATGTTCTCATCAGCTATGCGCGAGGTGCGGGAGAAGACTGTCACATTGAGTGATGTGAAAGCTGATGTAGTTTCCCGACTTCTGGATTTCATCTACACGTGCAAACTGCGTATTAACGAGGAGACAGCTCAGATGATGTTGGAGACAGCCTGTTTCCTTCAGCTCACACCGGCCGTCAGTGCATGTAGTCAATTCCTCAAGGAGCACATGATAACAGAGAACTGTCTTGGGATCCTCGGCTTTGCCAAACTCTACAGCTGCTCACAGCTCTACGAAGACGCCATGGCTTGTGCCCTTATCAATTTCAAAGAGGTCATCACCGGCGAGGAGTTCTCAGAGCTCCCCGATGATATCTTAGCGGCGTTCATCATGGACGACAGGCTAAACGTGAAGACGGAGGAGACCGTCTTTGAAGCGGTCATGCAATGGGCGAGGGTCGACATTGAACACCGGCTAGCCAAGCTGCCTCGCGTCCTAGCCCACGTTCGGCTACCCCTGATCGACCCGGTATACTTTCGAGACTTCGTGGAGACGGAGCCACTACTGAAGGAGTGTCAACAATGTTGGGAACTTGTCACCACAGCGAAGAGATTGAGGGAACTATCTGGTAGAGGGCAGCATATCAATGATCCCAATTTGAAGCTACGATTTTCGATGACGACTCAGGTGAGCACAGTTGATCGTGGTTGTCAATATCATCAGTTGATTATCAGGGCCCAATTTCATAGAGCTGCTTTAAGCAGAAAATATTGCTAAAGATTTTCTACTTAGCAAAAATAAGCAGGATACCAGTCACAGATTGTACGTGTAACACGGTATTTCGGCTGGTAACCTTATTCTGGTATGCATAATTATTTGTTGTGCTTTGCTACTTTATGTGCAGCTCTATGAAATTAGGCTCAGGTATCAGTTGATATTATGAGGTCTCATTCGTAATAATAAAGTTGAAAATTCAATACTCTGAATGAGTTATCAACCAAAGAAACAAAACACAAACGTTTTGATGAGACCAGTGAATAGAAGAAAATGAAGGAGACATTATTTTGGAATGTCATTCTAGGACTTGAACATTTTGTTTCTTTATCATCATGCCTATCTCAATGTTCCTTTTCTCGCCGAACTATCAGGTGATAGTTATTGTAGGTGGCTACGACGACAACCAGAAGTGGGTCCGTGACGTCCGTTGTTTCAACCCACGTGATGAGTCTTGGCACGAACTCGCGCAGTTCCCCGGTCGCAACCAGCGTTTCGCCACTGCCGCTGTGGACAACGACATCTACGTGATCGGGGGCCAGGCTGATCATGGCGACAGCATGTCCGAGACGTTGTCTGATGTCTGGCGCTACGACTCCATCACAGACACGTGGAGTAAAGTCGCAGGCATGAACAAACCACGTCACGGACATGGCATCGCCGTCGTGAATGGTAAGATCTACGTGGTGGGTGGAAAAATGGGCTGGGCAAAGAAGTTCAACGACATCGAGAGGTACGACCCAGCGTCCAACATCTGGGCGTGCGTGACGCGCGTCAAGGGAAGCTATCTAGAGAAACCCGTGGCAACATCACATGAAGGGAAACTGTACGTCAATGGGTATTTCTTCCGGGATCCGGACATCATCCACTGCTACGACCCGTATGATAACTCATGGACTCCTACATACAGCTTTCAGCGTGTCCACGGCGACGCAATCGAAACAGCCGTGGTGTTAGACGAGTACATCTACTTCTTGGTGTACCGTGGCTACGACAACTACGTCGTCATTTTCAACCCGGCGACATGTGAGCGAGTGAAGGGTGGTTGCAAGATGCCGGACGGGAAGTATTTGTTCTCGTACGCAGCAACCGTCTTAGGGGACAAGATCTTCGTTTCCGGGGGGAGTAAGTTGGATGCCAGCATCAATGTGCCTTTCATACAGTGTTACGATCCTGCGCTTGATGTGTGGGGCGTTGTGGCGACGATGCCACATCCACTTTCTGAACATGGATGTGTCACCATCGAGAAATACATGCCACCTTCAAATTCCACTTAAAAAAGGAATCTCATCTGCTCCTTGGACTTTTGCGCCCTCATGCGGTGAAAATTAGCGTATACAAATATTTTCGATATAAGGTATACGTATAGTTTGCCAACACTGAGCTGAGCAGACTACACAATGAACACAAAAATCTACCGCGTTCTGTGGGCATGCATATAGTCTGGTGCCTGTTAAATTTGCTGAAATGACTTTCGATGTTGCTACAAATTGAAAAGCTTCCGAACTAAACATGTAGCTCATTTTTCATCTTTATAATATTAAACCAGCTGTGCGGTGATTGCATAAATTGAATGAAAATAGTTCGACTGTATCCAATTTCGTGCAACAGGGACATTGCTCTATTTAGTGTAATGTGTCTTTGATGAGGCCGTTTGGGGCCGAGCAAAGCGAGGTAAAGTGCGACCTCAATTACTGGCCGTGCTGTGAATGCAAAAAGTTGTTGAAAACTTACTAGTTAAATAAAGTTGGTGAAGATATAATTCCCATCATGCATGATTTATTTTAAGATCTGTGCGCAAATAATCATAAATGACAATTTTGTCAATACAGTTTATATTTATAATACTCTTGCTAACTCACCATGCTTTAAAACTATGTAATTGAACTATGTCATATACGGCTTAGCATGATGAATCTGTCTTACAGCTAAAATTAGTGAACGTTTATATTTTTTAAAATGGTAATACAGTTAAATTGAAAAGCATAGAATATGTGGACTAGATTTATGGCTTGTGTTAGGTAACATTGAACAAATTTTGCAAGAGTTGTTGGTGAAAGGCGCATGTGTCTTTTGTTTTCAAGTTGTAAGAGATTGTTCTTAGGAGTCTGAAAGAAAAACTCGGAATTAATAGTGGGAGACTTTGGAACGTTAGGTGGCAGCAGACTCCCAGGTAAATTTTCTCCGTTTACGTAGTTCTGAGCGTGCGCACATTACCGAGAACAGTGGATTTACCTAGTCTGCTGCCACAGCGTCCTAAAAGCCCCCCGTTATGTTAATACTTTAGGCTGCATCAGAGAGTCGCTCAGTGAACTAATTAAAACATTTATAGAGGTTTGTAAGTCATTTTAAATGAAAGAAAAATAAATTGTTTATGCAAAGTTTATGTGATGCATTTAGGGTTTAAATTGGCTCTCTTATTTGTTTACACAATTTCCATGGTTTTAGCAAGAACTTAGAAAAATTGTGTCCATATTGCTGTAGAGAACGTGTGAATAAAAGTTGAGATCACGGTGTGATAATTAATAGCCTTCAGCCGAGGCGCTCGAATGACGCAACCCGGATGATACACAACATGCACAGCTTCGTGTGGCTTATTGTTTGCACTGTGCGTGCAGTGACCATCCGTTGCCGCGAGCGCTTTGACTACGGTTAAAGTAATGTCAAAAATCATAATGGTGAAAAGACAGACGACTCTTTGGTAGGCCTATTTATATTTTGCGAAACTCAACGAAAAGCACTATGAGTACTTGTGTTCACAAAGTTTTTTCATAGGCCCCCTTGCATTTGACGTCACACTCACTCTCAAACAACGCCCTCACTAAGGCAAAAGGAGTCAGCTCATTGGACGATAGCTTGGATTTTGGTGCGCAAAAACTTGCGCTTGACCTCAGCGTACCAGGGCCCAATTTCATGGCTCTGCTTACCGCCGAATTCGGCGCTTGCGATCACCATTCTCCGCTTACCGAGCAAGCGCCGAAATTCTGTGCTAGTTGTGTAAGCGTAGAATGCCTAGTAACGTAGACTACGCACGCGCACAAGCAACAATTCCCTGCTAACCCGTGAAACACGCTTGACGTAAGCGCGGAATTCCCTGCTTCCGTAAGCACCGATTCTTTGCTTACGGTAAGCAGAGCCATGAAATTGGGCCCAGCATCGTTTCGCGTTACGCAACATGCCTATTTAAAAACTTGTGATCTGTCTGTTCCTATTCATTGAGAAAAATTAATTTTGGCAAAAAGTAGCTCTTTAACAATGGTATTCGTTTCATGATAAGCCCTCCATGGTTGACCCAATTCCATCACTCAGGGCTTCTATTGCATCCATTGTTAACCAACCTTCGCCATTAGGCAACATTTGATTCTTTACTGATGAAGATTTCTATTTTCATTTCGCACTTAAAAAAATATATTCGACCTTCGATTTTGAGATTTCTAGGTTGCAACCATAATGGTGCCTTTATATAACAAATAAAAAGCACACAGTAGAACCTTTGAAGGGAAATAACGTTTGGGAATCACTCTTATAATTAATGGCAATAAAAACTTATTGGTTAGAAGCCAACAGCAGACTCGATAGTATAAGGCATTTAGAGACACATTTCAGTTGAAGTAATGTGGTTATGGAAAAATATATCAGTTTTTCTGCCCCAAAATTAGAATCTGAGAAACTTTACTGTCAGAATTAAAATGTTTCTCAGATTGTGTATTCCATTTACGTATTATTCTTCCTAAACGTGGACATAACCGCTCTAGATTTTCAGTGATCTCACTTATAAACGCGACCACCTTTTGAAATGAAAATTTCACAGGTTAATCTTATATTGTATATATCTAAGTTTATAAAGGATTTAAACTTTAGAACGGTTCCCAAAACCAAAGATACACTTTGCCTTTAACTAAAACTTACCGATGTTTTAGTGATAAACATCAGCATTTCAGTGACATTTGAAACTACATAATGGCCTAGTTAATAGGCCTGGGCCTATAATTATGTTATAGTGATCCACCCAACAAAAATATCCAGAACACAGAACACAGGCCAGATTTGGTACGCATGATTTATGCCATCACCTCTGAGTTGTTTTGTTTATCACTGACGTGAACCATAGAAATCAAACCTCTGCACACGAAGAATTGATGATACCACACGCAACTATACCTTCAACCATGGAGCTATAAAAAAAGACCAGACACGTCATCAACGGACCGTAACTTGTTTAGTGAAAGTTTAAGATGGGAAAACATTTTTTCTCATGATTGAATTGATTTTGTGCGATGATTATTGGTCGATATTGGCCTGATCATTACCTACGCATTTTGAAAAGGAGTTTTTCGGCGTGATTCAACAATCCTCTAGCGGGGACTTACAAACGTTTTCTCCTCTCCGGTACGATCCGAGTTGTACGAGCTGTTACCCATCCGGTAAGTTTCATTTGGGTCATTCGGTAAGTTTCATTTGAATTCATTCGGTAAGTTTCGTATGATATACAAGTTTCTTTTTTAGTTGTGATAATTGAGAAATATGGGGCCTTAAAGTGGTGATTTTACTTATCATAGGCCTAAATATAAAACGCGCCGATCACCCTTCGACAAGATTAAGGTGGCCCAATAAGAATGAGGACAAAACATCAAAATATGATAACAATCGTCGGCTTTAATGCAAATTGACTTTTTCAAATAGAGTTTTTATTCAAGATTGGGCGTTCTTATGCTCACCGTTTTTCGTAAAGTACACCCCCCCTTTAAAGTAACTTAGGTGTGCATTATTTTTGACCCACTTCATGCAAAATTATTTTATGGTAAAATTGATTACTTGTTTACCTTTCTGCATGACTTGTTTATCTTTGCGGCGGGCCATGAACTTTGGCACGTAATGAACTGGAATCGAAACTGTTTTAGTTGCATTTATGTTTGATCGGCTTGATTATGTTCATAATAGGTTAGCTTTGGAAAACCGTACTCCTGTCCTTAAACACATTGTTGTAAATCCTGCCGATTCCTCTGATGATCTATTGAAACTTTGTTGCTTGAATACTAGATCTCTTAAAAATAAATCAGCTGATTTTGTTTCTTATGCCATTAATAGTAAGGCTGATTTGTTTGCCCTTACAGAAACTTGGTTTACAGATAATGATGTTGCCCATAAGGTTGAAGCAACTCCACCTGGTTTTAGATTGCTAGATCATCCCCGGAAAAACCGTGTGGGGGGAGGCACTGCTTTGTTGTTTCGTGATCATTTGAATGTCAAGAAAATTGCTGGAGATGAATTAGATTCATTTGAGTTTTCAGAATGGTCTGTGGGGATTAATTCGTTTAAATTACGACTTGTAATCATTTACAGGCCACCTTACTCAGTTAGCCATCCTTATACAGTTAATCGGTTTATCACTGATTTTGCCGATTATTTAGAATCCATTATTTTATCTTCTGAACCAGTTTTAATAACTGGAGATTTTAATATCCATGTTGACATTTCTGACGATCCAAACACTTTACGTTTTTTAACACTTCTTGAATCCATGGGTCTCCAGCAACATGTTAACAAACCTACGCATGAGATGGGTCACACACTAGATCTTGTTATTACCCGGAAATCGGACATGGTTCTTAACGGCCTCCCAACACCTCACCACCTTTTTTCTGATCATTTTTCTGTTATTTGCAATTTGCAACAAAGCAAGTCTTCTTTTCCTGCTAAACAGATTGTTTATAGGGATATTAAATCCATTGATATTAATTGCTTGAAAAGTGACTTAGTCTCTTCTAGGCTGTGCAGTGACACTCCTCAAGGTCTTGAGGAGCTTACGAAATGCTATAATACTACACTAGCTGGTACCTTTAACACACATGCCCCATTAAAGTCCAAGATGGTCACTGCTAGGCCCCGTCTACCTTGGTTTAATCAAGAAATCAACTCTGCCTTGAGGATGAGGAGACGTGCTGAAAAGAAGTGGCGACGAACAAGCATGGCCTCTGATCTTTCAGCATATAAGCTTATAAGAAATAAGGTAACCTTTCTTCTTAATAAAGCTCGTTGCAATTTCTACAAAGACTTTATCGAAAGTAATAGTTCCGACCAGAGGAAATTATTTAGAGCATCTAAAAAGCTGCTTGGGCATAGTGATGACGTCCTATATCCACCTTTTAAAGATAAAATGACTCTTGCTAATGATATGGGTAGCTTTTTTGTACAGAAAATATCTAATATTCATGCTAAACTTGATGACTTGGAAGTTTCAACCTCTGTTGACAGAACGTTATCTTTTACATCTGAAACAATGTCCAGTAAAATCCTGTTTGATAGTTTTATACCATTAACCGAGTCACAGGTAAAACAGCTTGTTGTCAATTCTTCTAAGGGATCATGCGCTCTGGATCCCATGCCTACTAACCTTGTGGGTGAGTGCCTGGATGTTTTGCTTCCAGTACTTACCAACATTATAAATTCATCATTAGTATCTGGTACATTTCCTACTGACTGGAAAGAAGCTTTAATATGCCCTTTACTTAAAAAACCCAATCTCGATATGAAATTAGAAAACTACCGACCAATCAGTAACTTACAATTTATTTCTAAATTAACTGAGAGGGCCGTTTGTGACCAACTTTATTGTCACATGTCAAAACATTCTATGTTTCCGGTTTTCCAATCATCTTATCGGAAGCATCACAGTACAGAGACGGCTCTTATAAAGGTTAAAAATGATTTATTGATGAGGATGAATTCCCAACATGTTATTCTGCTTATCCTTTTAGACCTGAGTGCAGCGTTCGATACTGTTGATCACGCCATTTTATTGAAACGTCTGCAGTCTAAATTTGGAGTCACTGGCAAGGCCCTTGATTGGTTTTCATCTTATTTGTTGGATAGAAGTCAACGTGTTTCTATTCAGGGTACCTTATCAGAAAAGTTTAACATCAACTGTGGTGTGCCTCAGGGATCCTGCTTAGGACCATTTTTATTCCTTGTCTATGCCTCTAAATTGTTTGACATCGTTGAGCGTCATCTGCCTGATGTTCATTGTTATGCGGATGACACTCAGCTGTATTTATCTTTTAGACCGGACGATAAATTTTGTCAAGCTGCTGTAACTATAATGGAAGACTGCATTGGGGACATCAGGCAATGGATGTTGCATGACCGGCTTCTAATTAATGATGCTAAGAGTGAATTTTTGATCATCGGATCAAAGCAGCAGTTGCAGAAAATTAATATTTCCAATATCATGATAGGTGATGCTAAAGTTTTTCCTACAACATGTGTTCGTAATTTAGGGTCATGGTTTGATTCTGAACTTACAATGAACACCCACATCAATAAAGCTTGCTCTGCAGCTTTTTTTCATCTTCACAACATCAAACGCATTAGTCAATTTCTAACACAAGACTCTCTTTTAAAACTAATTCATGCATTTGTGACTAGTCGTCTTGATTATTGTAATGGCCTTTTGTATGGTCTGCCAAAGTCACAGATAGCTAAACTACAAAGGGTACAAAACGCTGCAGCCAGAATTGTTACTAACACACACCGGTTTGAACACATTACACCTATAATTCGTCAATTACATTGGTTGCCTGTTTCGTACAGGATTAATTTTAAAATCCTTTTGTTGACCTTTAAAGCTCTTCATGGTCTTTCTCCAAAGTATTTACAGGATCTTGTTTCCATCCGGAAGGTATCTTCATATCAACTTAGGTCAGGGAATAATGGTATTTTCTTGGATTATCCTTCTGGTAAAATGTTGACTACATTTGGTGATAGGGCTTTTTCTGTGGCAGCCCCTAAGCTTTGGAATGCGCTACCGTTTCATATACGTAGCGAACAGAAACTTACCTCTTTTAAATGTAATATAAAAACCTATCTTTTTAAAGCCGCTTTTTAGTGTGTCTTTCTTCTATGGTCACCTTGTCAGTTAGTTTAGATTTTTAGCATAAATAGGGTTAAAGGCGTCTGTCTCCTGAAAAGGTCAAAACATTACCGATGCCAGCAGGGATAGGCCTATGTAATAAGTACTATTAGTTCTCTGTTGGCGGGACAGACGTATCCCCATACTTTTGTTTGGGCGCTGGCCTGGTGACCAGTCTTTTTTCTTTGTCCTTTTCTTCCATTATGTGCTTTTTAACATGTGTTCTGCGCCTTTGATCATTTTGTATGTAAGGGGCGCAATATAAATTTTAAATATTATTATTATTATTATTATCGGTGAAAAAGCATGATCACAAAGAAAATGAATCAATGAGGAAAAGGTTACCAGCCAAAATCCCACGTCAGGACATAGTGATTGCATGGTTCCTGCTGAAATTTGCTCTCTAGCTGGATATGTTTTGATGGGTATTAAAATACTTCTGTTTGCATTCTCTGAAAGTCACTTTATTAAACGTTTTCTACAATTAAAAAATACGGTCAAGAAAAAAACATTACATAAATTTGCGCCACTTTGCCAAATTACGAGATACCTCAACACTCTAAAACTCCCTGGTCACAATTGACCAGGATCCCGGGTCAAAGGGGCCTGACACTAGGCTTTTCTGTGTCAGGCTGAAAATGTTCAAAAATTGGATAATGACTCGTATTTTGCGTCAGTGACACATATTACGGGTCATGACCCAGACATGGGTTGGGACACACGGGACTCAGATCCGGCTCAATTCCCGACCCAGGATATTATGGTGTGTGTTTTTTGGTGTTTTTTTTAAAAACTTGTTTAGAGTGTATCATATTCAATAAACCTTTCACTGCTCCCGTTTTGTCTCCCTTTAAACTCTGAATTGTAATTGTGCGATTTTCAATAAAACAAGAAACAGTTTTAAAGCTATTCAGATTGATTCAAATGTTAATTTAGGTCAGCATTATCACCACTAATAAGCCACAATCAATGACCGAGTACTAAAGTGCAATATAACCTCGTGTCCCACTAATTTGAACCATGCAGCGTCATTTACTTTACGCATTATCAGCACCCGCGATACACAATAAGCACTCAGCGGCATACTTTGTCCTCTGTCGGTTTTAAATGGCGTAATGAATTGACAAAGGTATTTCTTTCCACATGCTCAAAGATGGCATTAGCAGTATACGGTATTATAGCATTGATCAGATGGAAAGTGTGATGGCTTATAATTAGCTTTGCCAAGGTTGGGGGAATTAATGGCTTAGCATTAATAGCATCTGACCCTGAGGTATTACACGCCTGCCCTTGGTGAAGTTTTCCTCGTTTTCGTATTGAAAGATTAACTGAAGAAAGGTAAGTCTCACTGCAGTTGTGTTTAGGCCAACCTTTTGAGGTTTTAGTAGCCCGGACATCTTTGTCATTGTCCAAATAGCTTTGTCTTTCAAATCAAGGACAAACTCAGCAAGGAAAAATAGCTCTTATTATAGATACCTTTCTTTCCCCGATGATTGTGTTGGATTATGAATTGGTTGATGCAAAAGGAATTCAAGTTTTGTGTATAAAGGGATTATGTGCATTCATGCAAAAGTTTTAAGTTGGAAAAAACTTGGGAAGGTTGGTACCGCTCCTTCTCTAAAACGTACAAGGTATCACCAGTTGTCGAATTACTGTTTTCGCGGTAACACCTTATCCTTGAAACTGCTCTGTTGGCAGGGAGAAAAACACGAATGTTTGGTCCACTAGATATAGCAGGGGGTCTTCTACTCCTCGCCAGCAGTGTGGTTCTGTGCAGATGTTTGACCTTTACTGGTCCGGGTACATCTCCTGACCTGGAGGTCATATTCAAAGGAAGATGTGCCGAATACGTTGGAGGTCACGTTTATCCACATGTGGATTCTAATGAACTCAGGTAAGGCAATTCAATCCAGACTAAGATTATTTCTTCCTCCATGTTTTCAATCATAGCTGTACATACCCATGAGATGCTATAGTCTTGGTTCAAGACGTTCAGTATGTTTTTCACAAAACTATATCAATGCTGTCATTGCTCGGAATATATTGACTCAAAAAGACGCTAAACGGACGCAGTGTGACACATGATATTGCACAATAGCCTTATAGGTCAAAGGTTGGCAGGCAGTAAGTGTACACAAGTTTCCGTAGGGGGAGAATCAACTGAAATTCTTTAACATAATGCAAATTGTGTTTTCTTGTATAGATCCCTAAAATGTATACTTTTCCCCCTTTTTCAAACCAGAACGAAAAATTGCACGTTGTTATGGGAGTTATTCCTCCAAGGTTTCGTGTACCGCGACCCGTGTAATGTCACGTTGGACATGTACGCCGATTTCGTCCAAGAAGCTGCAATAAGTATACCAGCTAACGAAGTAAGTTACCAACTCGACCTACGAGTATACATGCATGTAAACGCTGTACACCGGTTGGCGGTTGTTTTTAATCTCATGCATTCAATAGGGTCCTACTAATTAACGACGCATCTAAACGAATCATCAGATTCAACCATTAGCCTCCTTGCATAGATGTGCACGCGTGTACGCGCCAGGTTAACTTCATTTGTTTGAAGTTGCTTATTTGTAATCTGCTTACTTGTAATGTATCTTTCACTCTTTGTATATTTTATTGTTCTCTTTATGCACTTAGAGGCTTTTGCATTAGGCGCTTTACAAATGTCTCTATTATTATTATTATTATTATTATTATTATTATTATTATTATTATTAACTCTCAGCCAATGATAGGACTTCATTGACCTCATTGGGGACGTTTTTGAGCTTGTGACGTCATATGCAAGGGGTCTATGGCAGCAATTGTGTTTGCATGCAAAGCTTTCGGTTTCGAAATTTAGATTTTCAAGATATCGCCAGAATGTTACATGCCTAAAGACACCCTGATAAAGAATGAAATGATATCCAAAGGGTCAACCAACCAACCATATAAACTTTTAAAATAGTTGCTGTATGATTCCACGTTGTGGGAGACCGTCAACATGAGAGCTATAGTTAGCTCAATAGAGCACCAGTGTGGCAGGAGATTCTGCCCCCGGAGACGCTGTCCCCCATACGGCGATTTGTGTCAAATTTTCGTCAGTTAGCGCCTTCTTTTGAATCAACTTTCTCAGCCATGTTGCCGTATAATGGGGGACACACACACACAAACACACACTGGGGTACAAAATCCCAGGCAACGGCAAGACCGGAGGTCGCAAGTTCCAATTCCACTTTAGTCAAAGTTGTATTTTCTCATGATCAATCCAAAATTGAAATATGAGATGCTACACAACTCAGTGAGGCTAGCCAATAAACGTCTGAGTTTTATTATGATTTACAGGTACAAGAAGATAACTACCAAAGATAGGATATCATAAAAAACAATGCGTCCACCTGTTCAATCGATATAATACATATTAATACATACCTCGGATAGTTTGTGCATTCTGATTGGTCGAGGACTGGTCACGTGGGGGTGTATTAACATGTGATAATAGACCGGCTCTGTAAACTAGCAAATAAATGGCCCCTAAACAAGCACAATGTTGTGTAAAAGTTCGTTTTGCACCGTGCTTGCTGTGCGGAAACTATCAAATCTGTTTCTTTGGGCGTATTGTTTTTGGTTATTTTTACGAGGACAGGATGGTGCCGCGTGTACGCGTATACCACGCGTGTTCGTGCATACCACGCGCGTATGCATAAACGCGCAGACAATGTATCATTTTGGTAGCTGGTACGTGCATGAAGCCAAGGTAATGCAAAGCATAAAGCCGTACACCAACCAAAGTGTTTCTATTTATAGTGCTGTTACTTTAAAAGTCTGGTTCTTCAAAATATGCACATTTCTGATATAGTTAATTAAGTGCAGGGGACTAGGAGCCACGCAAAAGTTGAACAGCCAAAAGAATGGCCCCTGAACATGAGTGGATTATTTCCAAAATTTACGGCGAAAGAAAAATCACAAATTCTGATGATTACTACCCTTTTTCTTCGTTAAAGGTATTTATTAATGGCAATAACAGTGTGGGTAGCCGGTCTTCACTGAGTGGTAATGACCTTGGTTGGTGGCTGGCCGCTGTTAATGGACCTCGCCTTCGGCTCGGTCCATTAACAGCGGCCAGCCACCACCCCGGTCATTACCACGCAGTGAAGACCGGCTACCCACACTGTTATTCCCTAATTAATAGACCTTATGCATTGACGTCACCAAGCCGCCATCTTAGAGGTAAACTGATGACGAAACAATGGAAACGCGCTGATTTGTACGCGCGGCGCACAGGACTGACCAATGAACATCTTCCTTTTGACCTCTAGGCGAGGGCGCCCTACTCAAATGACGTCATATGCATAAGGTCTATTGAACATGTGCACTGGAAGCGTTGTTTTCACACATTATGTGTTACAATCTAAAGACTAGAGAGTAGACTAGACTTTCTGCAAGGATGGTGACATCATAAACGTAAGATGACGACATCCCGAGATAGTTTATCTCGTGTTGACGACATCTGGAAGGTCAAGGCCTAATGTCGTCTTCCAGATAAATTTTATCTTAGTGTGTTGACATCCTGCTGAAGGTAGGATGTTGTCTTCCCAAGATAATGTCTCTTGGGTTCTCGACATTTTCAGGAATTTATCGATCCCATGATGAATTATCTCAGGAAGTTGACATCCTACGTTCAGGATGTCGACATCCCGAGATGATAATAGGGAAGTCTACATCTTACTTTTAAGATATCGATATTCTATAATCGGGAAGACGACATTTTACTTAGAATATCATCATCCCGAGAAAAAACATGAATTATGATTTATTTATATTTACTTCATTTCTCAGGCAGATAAGAAGTACAACAATGCACATTCAATTTGGGTAAAAACATTAAAAGATACAACAAGAGCAATTAAAATACAGAGGAAGGAAAGAGAACCAACTGAAGGCCGAAGGATTGACTAAAAGAAACACAGTTCCTGTCTAGAGGCTCTCCTCTCCAGCTGGTATTAAAAAGAACAACAATAATGATGTCACCATCCTGCAGATAATTAAACTCAGGATCTCAAGAAGTCGGACGGCACTCCCAGCTCCTTAGATTATTCAAATAATTATGTCAATATGATTTATTTTAGGCAGTATACTGGGATGGTTTTGACGTGTACTCGCAAGTCAGATCTTACGTCAATAACGGAAACCGTGGTTTGACTCTTGAGTTCACATTGGTTGGTTACATCATGAATGGCTTTCTGTACTTCTGTGGCCAGACCGAGTATCCCGGCATAAAGTACGACTCGTGCCCGCTAGAGGGCGATTGTAACACCGGCTTTCCTGAAGGCTCTATTGACGCTTTCTGGGCTGCTGCTTCTATATACGTAAGTTCAACATCGAATATGGGGATAAGAGTAGTTTTCAAAACAATTTATTTAGTAAAAAATGCTTAGTAAGAATGCTGTGCCTTTTGTAGCGCATTACGGTTTTGGTATTGGGATAAGCCTACACGGACTTTTCTAATTCACTCTAAAACTGTCGGTTAACATTGACCCGGAATCCGGGTCCAAGCCCGGGGCCCAACAAATTTCTGGGACAGGCTGACCCGAAAACGGTTTAAACAAAAGAAGGTTTTTTCTTGAATTCTGCCGCAAGTTTGATCCATATCTGGTTCATAGTGACACAGATTCTGGTGCAAACTGACCCGGGTCAGGCCCCTCGCAGGATCCGGAATCCGGTTCAATTCTGACAGTGACACGGGATGTTTTAGAGTGTAGAACAACAATGGTTTGTAGATTGTCTTTGCAGCTATTGCCTATATAGCTGCATTATCAGCAAGAGAGAGCCAAATACAAGTTTTTCCCTGTATCAATGAAATCCACTTTTTATTTTGCATGAGTTGCAGTTTGGAAAGTACGGTAACGGCAAAGTGAAGTTCATTGTCAATAGCAACAGACCTGGAGGTGCATTCCACACAAACAACAGGTAAAGACCTTCAAATTGTCATTTGGCTTCCGCTCCAACTCTGACTTACACGTATTGTAGCCAATCATGAGCCAGTTCCAGGGCTGTGTATTTAATTGAGATATTTGCAAAAAAACAAAACGCATGTGCGTACACAGGGTGCCACACAGACTGCTCACTGGGTCTGTGCTTTACATTTAGACAGTATCCAACAACCGCGTGACCAAAGAAAATTTGTCCCTCCATTTCGCAACTCTCTCAATACACAGCTTTAGCCAGTTTTCTGCTAGTGGTTTATCAAGTGGTAATGAGTGACGATTTTAAACAAATCAACGTTAGAATGCCCGATCGTCCATATATCACTGGTTTGTATGTTTTGTTTGTTTTTGTGATACCTTTCTGCTGTGATGATTTTGATTTTTCGGTTGACACATTTATACTTTAGTTGCTGGTTGTGCAATATTTTTCTTTCTTTTCTTTTTTAACGGAGGGGTGCATCAAATTTGAATTGACGCTTCGTCGTCTATTCGACCTTTCATTTCTTTGTTGGATTGCATTTGCTTTTAAATAATTATTAATATACTTTATTACCACAACACTAACAAAGATGTGTTTTATTGTTCAGTTTTTTTACCCAGTACGAATTGGTAAACATGGATTCATCGAAAATCACTCTTCTTGAAATCTACATTATTACGTTCCTCAATGAAACACCAGGGTAAGAATTAGTGGTTTCATTTTCAGCTGATTTCTGCAATGGTCTCTTTAACGTGAACCAATAATGTGTGCTGCCATTTCTTATACCTTTAAAACATTGTTTTATTTCATATTTCATGACCATTTGTTATTCTACCATGCCCATGTGGCAGAGGGTGTCTCCCCCCCCCCCCCCCCAATTTCGCATATACTTTTACACACCTCTTGTATTGAAGCATTAGTTCCTGAATTCCTATAAAAAATTCCAGAGAGTCCCATCCTAGAACACAATGAAGACGCAAAAGGAGGGGTTACACCATGCCACCTAACCGAGCACCAAATGTTTGTTATACTGTTGTGTTTTTTATTCCAGTGAAACTTGCGAATCTCGGTCAATAGAGACACTACGGTCGATGCTTCATGACAGAGGCATTTCGTCTACATGCACGCAACAACCCGAGTAAGTGTCCACACAGCGGCAACTTTGTTTGTTTTTATGCACGCAACCAGTTCAGCTCAAGCTGGTGTTATGACCATTGACAGTGACAGACATACACAAATAAAAGCCATGAAAAGAAGCAATACAAAATAATGTGCATACCATATTTCTGATGGTGTAAATTATTTGTGTCTGATTTCAGAGATGTGCTCCATATGTTTTGTGCTGACAACCCAAAAGTCAAGGATTGTGAATTTGCCGCCTTCCAGTCTACAAATAACGCACTACGTCATGAAACCTCCCGAACAGGAATCATCATAATAGCGTTTGTTGCTGTATTCGTGTACCTTTTTCATATTAAAGCCAATAGCCTTTAATACTAAAAAAACAAAAAAACAAAACATATACACTGTTTTAATGTGCACTGTTTTAACGTCAGTGTGACCACATGCGTTGATACAAATGTAGAAATGTTGTGATGTCTTGGTTGTATTTTCTTTAGCATTTCAGAAACAGTCACAGTGTCATGTCTTTGAAAGAATAATGAAATGTTGTGTTTGCAGTTTGATCATCACAGGTAGGCATATTGACCCCTTGCACAACGCGCAGCGCATACGCGTCCGCCATTTTGGGAGTGAAATGTACACAAAGGAATTGACAGCCAAAATGGTGAAAACATTGGAAATGGTAGACGCCAGTGCGCGGAGGTGTGTTCTACGTTATGCAAGGGGTCAGTACGTTGTTTTGCTTGATGTGATCATGTGATCGATTGTATCCAGCCACTAAAGTTAGAAGGAATATACGACTACCTTTATAAATTAAACTGATGTAGCGTATTGCACTGTAATCCAATTACAAACACAAACATACATTCAAGTGTTATTGAGTTTTTGTTGTTGAAAAACTACCAGAGTGCAGTGTAGAGCTTTGTGGCGTGTGTCAGGAAATTATGTAACCCCCACCCGGATGATTAATACGGCGGATAGTGTAGAAATTCCGTCTGATGTAGCGCCCTTTTTTGAATCAATTCCCTTCAACCCATGTTTCCGTAGGGTGGGGGGGGGGGGGGACACACACAAAACCAAAGATGACATGACAGCGGCGCCATTGGCGTAAACTGTTGTCATTCATTTTGTAGGGGGGGGGGGGGGGGGTGAGGCTTTTGATCGAACAAGCCATTTTTGAATTTGTTTTGATGTCATATTCGGGGCAAGGGTGGGTGTAAGGGTTCTGAGGGGTGGTGGTGGGGGGGGGGGCAGTTGGCCGATTCTACCATTCTAATTCTTTTATTTTATAACGAACTTTGCCAGAAAACTGCCAATTGCAATTGATTGTTCTAATCAGTCTTAATTGCGGTTAAACTGTTGATGGTCACATGTGTTAAAAACGAGTACTTTGTTTGTAGGATGACGATCGTGTCTAAAAACTAATTTTCTACAACAGTGAATAGGCATTATATAACTTGTACTTTTATTTTTATTTGTTTGTTATTTTTTTAGAATCCATGTCGTCGTATGAATACAAATAATAGCCATTGTTGCAAAACTTGTTTTGGTTCTATTGCGTGTAACTAAAATCTCTTCAAGGAAACAATCAGATGCAAGTTCTAGTACTATGCAAGTTCTAGTACTGTGGAACACATTTGGCTCAATTTAATAAAACTATCAAGCAGACTAGCCGTCTTTGCCCCAGTCGGTATAATCTTCTTCTTTTTTTCGTCAACCTTGCACTCCCTGGACGAGCGAATGCTCAAAACTTAGGGGGAAGCAAATTGTGTGCACGTTTTAAAAGCAAGTTGCAGTGCTTTTGACTCAATTTAGAGTTAATTGAACTATTAACTGCAACTTCACTGAGGATATCGGATCCGCCACCGATGCCTCAGCTCAGCTAGCACAATAGCCCCCCCCCCCCCCCCCCCCCCACCACCACTGCAGTGTGCGTAGTCTAATTGGTTCCGTCCAAGACCATGTGTTTGCGCGCACACACACAACCAACGTTCAGATCTACATTATGTACACCGCACACACTGTACATTTGTAATGAATAAACATAGAGGGCGCTTTGTAATTTTGTTCCCTGGATCCCACTTTAATTACAAGTTATTTACATAGTCTGGTCACGCCTCCAAATAGCAAATGTCCAAGACCTTGGTGAGATCCAGATGTCGGTGAGCCGGAAAATAACACTGCTAGTCACAGCGCCCTCTATGTTTATTCATTACAAACGTGCACATGTCAGTGTGTATACCCGAACGTTGGTACTGGGTGCGTTCGATTAGCTTCCGGGTCGACCCCGGTCTGCTCATCAGGGTGAGCCCCTCACCATGAGCTAATCGAACGCCAACTTCCCCAGCATTCACACCGATGCATCTTGGGACAGCCGACCGGAACTACTTCCATTTTGCGCCGTACATCCGATACTTTCCGTGGATTCACGAAAAGATCGTAAAATAATTATTATCAAGGTAAAGCTGCAACGTTAAACAATTTTACAAGCCCACAGTGATACAAAAGTACCCGGTTTCAAATATAAAAAAATACTTACTGCTCACCAAAACGCTGCTTTAATGGCGAAAATTTGTGTCAAACTTCCTAAAATGTCCCGCTGAATTACAAACAAAATGGTGGCCATGGTATTGAGAAAGTTTTTCGCCGTGACGTCATGAACTAGGGTCAGCCCCAAGGCTCCACAAGCAGGGCACTTGGGTCTCACCCGGGTGAGCCACAGCGATGACGTCAGAGCTATTCGAACGCACTGGGGTCAGACCTGGGTCGACCTGGGGAAGCTAATTCGAACGCACCCACTGATTATGTGTGTACCGAGCAAACACCATGGTCTTGGAACCAAGACTACGGTGTGCGCGGCATGGCAAACTACGCTTTAACTTTGGACCAATCACAGCAACGGTTTCGCGAATAGGTTTTTCCAACCAATCAAACTGTACGTTGCATTCTGGCTAACAGTAACACAGTACACTGAGCTAGGTTGTTCCTTGACGTCTGCTTCTCTGGTTCTGTACTGCATCGTGTTTATTTCAACGAAAATAAGAACTATAAGAACCAATTTTGGAGGAAAACTTGGAAAGTCACAAGGTTCATGTTAAAAGAGGTATGTTCATAGACAAAACTAGGTCTGCTAAATATCACTGTATTTGATTATAAAGTCTAGTTTCAACTAGTGTTTTTGGTCTTGTAAATTTGACTGGTCTGTCTGTTTACTATACCACAGTACCTACATGAATGTGTAGTAGTAGTACTAGTACGTACGTGACGTACAGCACAATGTCAATGCAATGAATGTCAGTGTGAATCGAACTTGGACAGGGAATGTCGCAGCATGCTCTGGATTCTACTCTACTGTCAGGCACTTTGTTGAAATTTGTTGTTTGTTTGTTTGTTTGTTTGTTTGTTTGTTTGTTTGTTTGTTTAGATGATTCTTCCCAACAACTAAACAAGGGAACTCAGCAAGGCTCCCACACAACAACCAAGAAGAGGGGATAAACGCCTAGCCAGTAGCTGGCAAAAGCAAATCTCTCTCGCATACAAATTGGTTATTCATTGGATTTGGTTTATCATGTTTAACACTTATAGCACTATCACTAGTATCAGTCACTCAGTATCAATGTCTATGAGTATGAATGATTATGATTATGATTATGAATTGTGAAAATCAATAAATTGTATTCAGTAACCCCTTGACTTGATGTCAATCCTTATTAAGTTATTCTAGTCATTGTTAAATCAGTGGTAAGCTTGGCGGGATTGCTAGAATGTTTTTTTTTCTTAGCCTCACTAACCTGTTAGAAAATTTTGTTTACATTTGTTTTTTTATTTTGCTTGGATGTGATGAGTATTGTAAAAAAAAAAATTTAATTTGGCCTACTTTGACTTTAAACACACTCAGGCCACACAATGAAATAATAATGGCATTAATGCAGTGCCAGCCATGATTCCCACCGATGAGTAAAGGCAGACAACTAAATGTTGGCTGATGCTGCTGGAGATCACATGGATTCAGAAGAAGCTCCCAAAATAACCAAACAAGGTACCTCAACTAATTAACACTTTCAGGACAAAGTGCCCGACTTAGGAGACTTACCTACAGCCAATGATAATCGATTGTTAGTTTATCGTCAGCGCCTGCATGGAATTTTTTGCATTAAAATTTTTTCACTATTCAATATTTTCACCAAAAAAGTCCCAACAAGTTTGACATTCAAGCCATTATTTTCAAGCAATCAAATTTACACATGAACAACGTGTGTGCATGGAAAAGTTACTAGAGAAAGGGCATAAGCAATTAATGGGCAAAATTGTGGTTCAAGAAATCTGAGAGTGAAAGTTTGATTGGTTTTCTGCCATTATTTTATTAGTCATCATTAGAAAGTTAAATTCTGCAAGGAAATGGAAAAACATCTCTTTCTGGTACTTCTAGCAGCGGCACTTTTGTTACATTTTAAAAATGTAACAAAAGTGCCACAATTTTTTTTTTCAAAAGCCATTTTATTGCTTACGGCCTCATGTTACTGGCAAAAGTACTTTGTGTGCCTGGAAGAAGGGCGTAGAGCCTTACGCCCTTCTTCCGGGAACACGACGATCTATGGTGAGTAGCGTCATAATTTTAAAGCCCTAAAAGTACCAGAAAAATACCCATTTGAAACATAAAATGAGCATATATACATGCATTTCGACATTGGTAAACAAATATTGAATATTGAATAATAAAAAATTTCCTTCTCAAATCAATTTTCAGAGATGGATTGATGACAAACTAAAATAAATTTTCATTGGCCTGAGGGCCTCGACACATAATGTAAGTTAAGGCAATTTACAGGTAACCAGTTTCAAGCAATCTCAAAGTAGATGTTTAATTCAATTTGAATTTCCCATAACTTTTATTACGATAGTAAGACGCTGGCAAGAAAATGTCCAGCTGTGTTCTTTTTTGAAGTCGGTACATTTGGTTAACCTCAAACATTTGCCTGTTAAATTTGTTTGGTGTAACATTGCCCTAGAATATTCCTTACAAC
Organism: Leptasterias polaris; assembly: GCA_037783415.1. Taxonomy (NCBI): domain Eukaryota; kingdom Metazoa; phylum Echinodermata; class Asteroidea; order Forcipulatida; family Asteriidae; genus Leptasterias; species Leptasterias polaris. The sequence continues at coordinate 802,454 of JAZGTN010000152.1, read as the reverse complement.
TGTTCTCTTTTTAATTTGTTCCTATAGACGATGTGACCTCTGACGTCATTTGAAAATCATAACATGATGCGCGCGCATGTCGCCGGGCAAAACCTTTGTGTACTTGGACAGCCAGCTAGAAAGTACACGCAATATTACCATGACTACGCGTCTTTTTGCCCGGCGGAACATGACTTGGACAACAGACTTGTCAACAGAGGGCGGTTTGAATATAAACAGAGGTCACATCGTCTATAGACACATTAAATATGTCCTCAATAGCTCAAAACAGCGCCCTCACTGAGTTCAATGAAGACCTATCATTGGCTGAGTGTTGTGTGCAGGACTTGCAGACATGCATGCACATTTGCAATGGTGGCCCCTTGCAAAGGGATCAAAAGGGTACTGTTGTCATGATCAAAGCAGGCCTGTGGCTGTATATGGAGTTATGAACTCCCCCAGTTACTGAACACGCACGCACACCCTCCATATACATGTAGATAAAATGGAGGGAGGGCGCGCACATGCAGTAACTGAGTGAGAGTTTATAATTCCATGTACAGCCACAGGCCCGCTGTGATCATGACGATAGTGCCATTTTTAGTACAACTTCATGAACAAGTTCTTTGGACATGACGTACATGTACGTGCAATCATTACGCCAATCTAGATGCTGTTTTTTATGGTAGAAATTTTAATTTTACCTTTTTCGTTTACATATCCGTTTCAATTAGTGATTCCAGCTGATGACAGAGTTGAACCAAACCAAGAGAATTTTGCTATTCTTGACTCGAATGCCCGGGAGACATTTCCGTTTGAGCCAAACAGGTTGCAAGCTATTCTGACTTTACAGTGGTAGGCACAGGTTCTTTGCTCTTTTTTAAACTTTCAATTGTTAAGTGTGATTTGAAGCATTGCATGGTGGAGTTTCAACATATTTTTGGTTTGCAATAACACTATGTGACGGAACTTTGCCATGCAGATAGTTTTTATACAGTGGTGTACCAAGAATTGAGGGGGGGGGGGATGGTAGCTCCCCACTCAGAACCCTTGCCCTCCCTTGCCCCCCAATGAGATTAAAATAAACCACAAATGAATGGTTCAATACATTAAATATCCACCAAATTATGTCTTTGTCCATGCCCCCATCTCCGCTATGACCTTGTCAAGTTGGATTTTGAAATAGAGAAGGATACAAAACCACTCACTTTAAATGGGCCAACATTCGGATGCCCAAGACTACCGGTTGATTTTCAATTATAAGACACCTAGGCATTACTCTGCCTAACGTGATATACAGGCATGATATTCTTCCTGCTGATTTTCGATTTGTTTTACCCTCAGAATTTTTTTTTAAACAGCTAGAAAAGTCAATCAAAGCCTCTACCATGTGTGCATGTAGGTCAGCCCTTGTTTCTACTTTTTTCCAAAAACCATCATGCCTAGATATATGACAGAGCTGCCAACTCCCCCTGATTCTGCAGAAAGTTTCCTGAAAATAAACTAAGCTTTCCATGTTCTGATGAACAAATTTGAAAATCTCCCTGATTATGGAAACTTGTTCTCTATTATGTTGAATGTAGTTCTAACTAACTTCCTGATTGTTGTACAAACTCTTCCTGATATAATATAAAATATAAATGTCGGCAGATCTGATGACATGATTGACAGTATGTTTGGCCGGTTATTGAATTCAGGTTGTCTCAGCATTACGAAGCAGTTGAAGGAGTGTCGCTGCCACGCTGTTTGATATACACTCATTACTCTGACTTCTGCTACAAGAACCAGTTTCCCCCTGTGAACACTGCAAGCTTTGGAAAGGTATGCAAATTTGTTTTCATCATTTAGACACTGAAACAATTGTTAAAACAATACAAAGTGCAGTGATTATCGTTTGCAGATTAGAGTCTTTGAAATAGCCTGCTTGGAATGTGAAAAGGTAGTTTCGGATTTGAGGCATTGCATGGTGAGGTAAACAGTCGAAACGTTGAGAATAATTAAAGAACTCACTCCGCGGCAGTGAAGTTAACAACGAGAAGTCCCCTGGATCCACTAAGCGAAAGTATAGTTTTCCCGGCCGATTTCCTGCCTTCTGCCCAGGTCGTAGTTCATAAGCAGGACACTTCTTTTCAGAAGTGAGAGGTCTCCCGAATTCTGAAAAATCTACTTCGTGGCAGTAGAATAAATCAGGGATGAGATTTTTCAGACTTTTGTCTGAATTCAGACTTTTCATGTCAGCCTGGTGAATAAAAAAAGCCTTTCATTTTCCACATAAAAGAAAGATTGCCCTTTGATCTACTTCACTAGTGCTTAGGACACTGTTCCTAAAAGACCTTTGAATTCCAAACCCTCCCTAGGGGTTACCAAAAGGTAGAAACGCCATCATTTCAACATACATGTAGGCCCTACGTCCTAACATTTGGATCCAACATGTAGTTTCAGACTTTTTTGCCAGCAATGACTCTCATCCCTGATAAATAGCAAGACAAGTTCTCGAAAGAACATATATCTACACCGCAAGTTTATATTTGGTCGTTACATTTTTTTCTGAGGGTTGCCCATCCTAAAATCATTATGTGGAAGAGTGGTTTTTCAAGTGGCCCACTTTTCAGGGTTTCAAAGGTCAGTGGGGCTAAACAAATAAGGGGTAGGGAAACAGGAACATATGTCAATGGTCATTCAAAGTGTGGGTTACACAAATAAGGAAACGGGAATATAAATTACAAACCAAATCAAACTCAGGTTTACAAAAGGATCTTTTAAATACCAAGAGCTCTAATGTTTTGACCCTATCCTAGTTCATTTGTTTGGAACTTCAGGGGTTATGAACATAAAATTCAACTAAAATTGATTAAATAACCAAAGATTTCCATCTGCTGCCAGGTTATCCGTCAGGTATTTCCAGAGCTACGAACACGACGTCTTGGCACAAGAGGACAATCCAAGTATCACTACTACGGCATCCGTGTCAAGGAATCTTCACCTTACTTTGGGGTCTTTTTGGATTCTCAGAGAGTGTCCCAAGCAATCTACAGATCCTCTTCAAGGATTCCTCGTCTGCCATCACACACTTTGTGGGATCAACCCATGGTATAAATTCTAAATATTTTAGGGATACTCTGGACTTAAAGGCACTGAACACGTTTGGTAATTACTCAAAATATATATTAGCATAAAAACTTACTTGGTAACGAGCAACGGAGAGCTGTTGATAGTATAAAACATTGTGAGAAACGACTCCCTCTGAAGTAACGTAGTTTTTGAGAAAGAGGTAATTTCTCACTAAAATAATAAAAGACTTCTTCCTATCTGAAAGCACACTAATTTGTACAACAGGGTGTTTTTTCTTTCATTATTTTCTTGCAACTTCAATAACCAATTGAGCCCAAATTTTCACAGGCTTGTTATTTTATGCATATGTTGGGATACACCAAGTGAGAATACTGGTCTTTGACAATTACAAAACGTGTTCAGTGCCTTTAAACTTGAGTCCAAGTTGAGTCACATTAACCTGGTTTGAGACAATAAAAAAAAAATCGGTTAATTTTGCCATACTCCGGGTAAACTGAAGAGGGACTCCAAGATCAAATTCAGTTTTGTGATGCACTCAATTTCCAATAGATAGAGTCCTCATACAGTGGGCATTCAATTCAATACAACATGAAATAAATGTTGTATTGAACTGACAAATTTCAAGTCTCCATCCTCATGTTAACAGGGTGTACAATTTCAATTGATACTCTTTCAGAGCCAAATTTGAAACATGACGTCATCGGACATAAAATACACCTGGCTTTAATTGTCCATTCCAACGAGGATTTTTTTGTGCCAGTCAAAAGGTCAAATTCAATGCCATTTTGATTGAATATTATCAAAATTCAGGAATGAAAAAAAATGTATCTGTAAACAAATGTTTAAATTGCGACGCCATCAAATGCTTTTGGATTTTGATAGAAAATTGCACTTGGAAGGGTATCAAACAGAGTGGCATTTTAAACTGTTTATAATGGGAGGTTAGAGACTTGTAATTTTTGGAAAATGAATAGATTATAAAACTAAATTTGACCTTGGATTTCCTCTTTAAGGATTCAAAATTGCCTCCAGCCAGTTATGCTCGCTGGTCTAGTGGTTAAGACATCCAATTCAAGGATTGTAGGTTTCATTGTCACAAAGTACTTGAAAAGCAGTGGGTATACAGCACTATCACACCGTGTCCTAATGGTAACACCAAAATAAAGAAATATTTAACTAATTTTGCACAAAGGTAACCTTTATCCTGTATGACAATACTTGGTATAACATTCCTGTTGTTAAATTCGATGTTAGATTTCAGATCAGTCCGACAACCCAAACTCAGCAATGACCTCTTTTTCAACACTGCTGCCTGAGTTTCCAACGGCAGCACAAACTCAGCCGTGGGATGACCTCTCTTTTGAACAGGTATTACTTTCGAACACCTTACCGAATGTAAAATAACAAATATAAAAACGAGAGAAAAAAAATCTACTGGAGTATGGTAGGTAACAACTCCAGGAGAAAATTATAAAAATGAAATTTAAAAAAATAAAAATGTTTTCTACTGGAGTATGGTAGGTGACAACCCCATGATCCTTTTCAATTTTGGAAAGTACAATCAAGTTTTAAAAGTATTTTGGGGGTCTTCTTGAAACAATTCATTAGAGGAAAAATGGAATATTTTTTTAGGAATGGCTGTCTAAAATGAAGACAGATGCAAAAACTCAATGCCCAAAGAAGTGGTTTCCTGTAATGGTTTTCAAAAAACATATATTTCTGGGTTTTTTCTCCTCAGATAACTTTTCGTTGTTGTGCACGTTCATTAAAGGCAAAGCCTACTTTTGGTTCTTGGAACCGTTTTGTTGTTTTAATCCTATGTAAATGTAGATATATACAATAAAACTAATCTGTGAAAATCCCATTTCAAAAGGTCACAATTTTGAGATATCACCAAAAATCTGGAGCGAATACGTCCACACAGGAAGAAAAATCCGGAATACACAATCTGAGAAGCGTTTCTGATAGTAACGCTTCTCAGATTCAAATTTTCAGGCATAACAACTGCTATATTTTCACATAACCACATTACTTCGAAGTGAAATGTTTTAATAATCCGGAATACACAATCTGAGAAGCGTTTCTGATAGTAACGCTTCTCAGATTCAAATTTTCAGGCATAACAACTGCTATATTTTCACATAACCACATTACTTCGAAGTGAAATGTTTTAATAATCCGGAATACACAATCTGAGAAGCGTTTCTGATAGTAACGCTTCTCAGATTCAAATTTTCGGGCATAACAACTGCTATATTTTCACATAGTAACCACATTACTTCGAAGTGAAATGTTTTTCACAAGGCTTTTTCTTATCAGAAGCTGCTGTAGGCTTCTAACCATTAAGTTTTTAATGCCATTAAGTTTAAGAGTAATTACCAATCGGATACCTTCCCTTTAAAAACATCAAGACTTTTGTAACTTGTATTTTTGTGGGTAAAATCTGCAGGTTGATTCTGTGATATCTCAGTACAGAAGCCACTGCCAGGTTCTCATCGAACACATAGTAAGAGGAAAACTGGAAGAGGTAAGTCTAACCAAGAGTTAATAATAATAATAATCTAAGAACACAGCGCCTCACAATTAACAACAGAATCAAATACAAAGAAATGAAGAAACATTCATTAAAACAAACAGATCATAAGCTGGGAAATAGGTGAGTTTCTGAGTTGGCGCTTGAAGATCGCAGTAGATGCCGCTCCTCTGTTTTAGCACACGGCAGCTTGTTCCACAATTTAGGGGCAACAACAAAGAATGAACTGTCCCCAGCCTTCCTTTTGCTGCTCAATATTAGCATTCACTATGCAGTGTTCAGTCCAAATGAATTGCTGGACAAAAAAGTTCCCTGAAATTTTTCAATTCAAAGTCTTATTTCCCTCATGGAGGCCCTTTAGTAATGAAAATGCCTTGTCCTTAGAAAAGTGAATTAGTATTGCTGGAATTGAATGAATTGAATCTCAAGCTTGCAGGGAAATTGCGTTCATCACTGGGAGCTTGCGGTTTTTAGCCCAACCATTCTCTGGGAGCCCACATGGGGTACAGCCTCACGTGGGAGAAGATGTCTCTCCTATGAGGACATGCTGAAACGGGATACCAGCTTGACCGGTGCTGAGGAGCTGCGTTTTTACATGCTGGACCGGGTTATCTGGACCAAGATCAAGGGGCAGGCTCGAGATGCCGTATGGGCCTTGATTGATTGATTGATTGAATGAGACAGCAAAATTAACAGAAATAATCAACGGAGGGGAAACCCTGATGCCTCTGAATTTCAGGTTCCCACTGAAGTGCGTGGATTTTGGAAGAATTTGCCAGAGTCGACTCAAACTATCCTACAGAAGGACAGTAAGAAACTCTCTGATCTGATTGCTCTATGTGACAACATCTTGTATCAGACAATTGGCAATGTCCTTATACAGGGCACCGTACAGCAGCTTCCTCCGAGGTAAGAATGAACATTTTACAGAATGTGGGTTCGAATCCCAGCTTGGTAAAAAGCAAAAATGCTTCTTTACTAATTGCTTTGTCCTTGTGGTTCCAGGCTCTATTTCACAAAGAAATTTGAGTTTGATCTTAACTTCAAATCACTCTTAATTATTAAGCAAAGTGTGATGTCACAATACAAATCATTATGGTTTTTTACTGACTCATCTTAAGATAAATCTTAGTGCTTTGTGAAATCAGCCCCTGTGTACTCAAAGCAGTTTTGGGTATTGATTCAATTTACCCGACATCATCATCACAGTAAAAATCTTGGTTGCGCTATTTTAGGAGACAGTTTCCCCAGGGATAGATTTTTACACTGGACCACAGGCCCAAGTCCAGTGATGTTAGTGTCTGGGGGCTGTAAACTCATGACTGGACAAGTCCGGTGGTCTACAATTTTCTTTAAATTTCAATTATATAATAATACTACCTCATTTTGTGATAAAAGAAAAATGATGTCCAGCTGACTGGTACCGGTAAATATCATTCAATTCTGTTGAATATCAAGTTTACCAACCTACTAGAAAAAAAGAAAGAAATATTCTTTTGTGTTTATTCATATAAAAACAGTTTACATTCTAAACTTCAGAGAAAGTTCTTATAATTTCTGATCTGGTAAAATATTTGAGCTAAAAGCCCTGCGGTCTTGTGGAATTTAACCCCAAATTCGAGTCCTGCACATTTTAGGCGATGTGCATGCCATTACATGCACACCATATCTTTACATTGCAATTTGACTGACCGTGGGCAGACCATGGGCAGAGAGTAGTGTGTGTGACGTCAGACCAAGGAGTCAATCAACAAAATCTTGTCCGGGCAAAGCATTCATACAGAGCTGCCAGCTCTCCCTGATTCTGCAGAAAGTTTCCTGAAAAAACCCCTGATCTTTCCATGTTCTGATGAACAAATTAGAAAATTTCCCTGATCATGGAAACTTTTTCCCTGTTATGTTGAATGTAATTCTAAATATCTCCCTGATTGTTGCACACATCTCCTTGATTGCAAGATGCAAATGTTAGCAGCTCTGATTGATAGCTAGAAAATTTCAAGCCACAACAAAAGAGAACAAAATAAATCCACATTACTTGCCTGTTCAAAATGTTAGGTCATTTAAAGGGTGTGTACAACATTGGTAAGATTGAAATATAAATGTTCATTGATTTGCACATAACTAACAATGGTATAAAGATGGTCATGGTGGGAAACTTCCCTTGAAGTAGTTTTGCTTGAAATGCTATAACTTTTAGGAAATGAGTAAAACAATTAGTCTTTATCACGCGTGATAAAATTCGGTGGTTTGAAAACAGTGAAAATATATAAAGGGGTTTTCCACTGTTTTCTCATGACTCCGTAGACCGATTTTGCTTAAACTTTCACAGGATGTATACATATTTTTGGTCACATCAAGTGTGGATACTGGCCTTTGACAATTACCAATGTTGTACATAAACATATGCTTTAACAAAACTGTATTTTTTCAGCTTGCTTCAAACTGTTCGCCATTTCTCCTGCACATTTCAAAAAGTTGTTGAGGAATCCCTTCCCACCTTTTCCGAATCGTTGCATCTCAAACGAATGGAAGGTGAGAAATTTATCAAACAAATGTTCATTGTACCTTCATACCACACCATCCCTGCCATGTTTCCTGTGTTCTATAAAGATGATAAATACAAATTCTCATATACCAAAAGGGGAACCATACTATTTTGCCCTTCCAACCTGAGTTTGGTTGAATTAACTTTGATTTTGAAAGTAAGACAGGCCTGGAATTACACAGAGGCCACAGAGGCCATGGCCTCTGCTGCCCCTGGTCTTGGCCTTGGTGCCCCTTCAGAAGTTTCCCATAGACTTTAAGATTTCCAATGAAAGTGCCCTTTGCAAACTGAAAATGGCCTTGCCCTCTCAAAGATGAAATTCCAGGCCTGGCAAGAGGACTTAACGCTAAAAGCATAGAAATAAAACATAGAGAATGCCGAGCTCAATTGGCATTTGTGTCTGCTGTGCATGCCCTCTATGTCAGCTGTGGACATAGAGTATCAATAATATAGAAATAATTTATATAGCGCATAATGCAGAAGCCTTTATGCGCAAATAGAACACAGAGAATGCTGAGCTCAAGTGCCCTTTGTGTCTACTGCGCACGCCCTCTACAGTAGTCTTCGGCGTATATGAAGTTTTTCTTGAGGCCAAAATCAATGTATAAGCCGCAGCTTCTACGCCGAAGATTACCATGTGACATGCCTGTATGGCAAATTTAAAGTTTAAAATGACAGCATGCATGAACTGCCTTAAAGCAGATCTGCACAGATAGCCACACACATCATTCTTCTTGTTCTTCTTCTATGGACAAATGTCAATATTACAGATGAACATTCGTTAAAAGCAAAGTAAACCTTTGGTTTTTGGAAGCGTTTGCTTTTTTTAATCCTATATGAATGTAGATATATACAATAAAACTAACCTGTGAAAAATTCATTTCAAAAGGTGGTGGTGTTCTTGAGATATTGTCGAAAATCCGGAGCGAATATATGTCCACGTAGGAAGAATAATCCCTATTAGGAAAATACAATCCGAGCAGAGTTTCTTAAAGAAACGCTGCTCAGATTAAATTTTGGGGTATAAAAACTGATACCTTTTTACATAACCACATTACTTCGAAGTGAAATGTTTCTCAAAATGCTTTATACTATCGAAAGCTGCTGTAGGCTTCTAAACAATATGTTTTTAGTGGCAACAATTTTAGGAGTGATTACCAAAGGTATACCTTCCCTTTGAGCAGCTCTATGAAGTTGGGTCCTGCATGGTCATTCATATCTGCAATGATTTGTGTATTTTCAGTGGCAAAGAGATTTTGTCATCTTCTGAAGAGGAAAACATCTTTGTCTCATCTTGCACAGGTGAGAAGTCTCAAGCCGTGTCTGAATTGGCGGCTACAGTTACGGCTTTGGCTTGATCGCTGCGACATTATGTGCTGAAGCATAGGACATCCTAAGCAACACTCTTAGCAACAGTCATAGCCGTAGCTGTAACCTGCCTCATTGTCTAAACTATCCCCTACACCAAGGAAAAAATCAACAAACAAAATCTTCTATGATCCTTTTGTGATAGTTAAGATTAAAAGAAATTCTTGTGCTGCGTATTTTGCAACTTTGTGTTCTCTTTCAGAAGCCCCCAACTCTCCTCCAAACAACACTTCACCGTTAAACTGTGTGCAAAGTAGCGGGTGCAGCTGTTGCTAAGGGGGTTTCTATGGGCGACCAATGCGTCAACACTTGTTTACATGAAAATCAAGCCGTAGCCGCTAATTCCGACCTGGCTTTAAATTGTCTATTTTGTCATTGTAAAAATCAACATCCTGTTTCCCAGCAAAGAGGAAAAACTGTAATCTAAAACCACATCAGCAGTGACTCAGTCCTCACCCATCCCCGTGTCATGTGGTGTTGTGGCCGACAAGTCATTAGCCAGCAATGTGTCTGGGCAACTTTTGGATGCCCTATTTTATTTTTGGACAACCTGAAAAACTGTTGGACGCCCTAAGTTGAAGACGCCCTGTTTATTTTTGGCCAAGGAAATTTTTCAAACACATATTTATACAAAAATACTACATCCGAATCCAGTGTTGTGACTACACTGGTCGGGCTGGTAGGCACCAGTTAGGCCATTTATTCTTGAATACTTGGATTACGGATTTCTAAGCTACAAATATGAGCGGGGACCGGGAAAAAAAAAAAAAAAACGTGGCCGGGATTACGGATTTTCCAGCTCACAAAATCGGGCGGGCGGGGAAAAAAAAAAAAAAAAAACTAAAAAAAGAAGGCACGCGGGCGGCTTCTAAAACGAATGTAAACTATAGACCTTCATGTAAATATAAGGCCTTGCTCTAACTTTTTCACTTGACTAAACCGCCAGGCTTGTCAACATAACAGTACGTTTCTAGCTCGCACAATTTTTCACTAGCCGGAAATTCGAGACCAAAATTCTGAGCGCAATCAACCCGCAAAAAAAACCCCCAAAATACAACAAAACAAAACTAAAATAGAAAGAGAAAATCTTACATTATACAGTTAAATACTCTATCCTAAAGTGGTCATTTTTGTAGAATGAAGCCGGAACGTTCTGTATTTTTGTAGAACAAGCTAAAATTTCCACGGAAGTGTGCTCTGTTTTGACCATGCTGCCGACGGAATGTGCGTGAGTACCAGCAACAACAATGCTGTTTAGATAGGTTAAGCGCACACCAGCGAATAATGTTATTGCAATGTCGGGGAATAACCGCTTTTGCTGAGCATGAGCAGATAGGTTAATTATTTGACAAATTTGTTCAAGGCGTTTGTAACTGGTTTTTGTATGCTACAGCGCAATTTCATTAATAGAGAGGGCGATTGCTTTCGTTCTATCGCATTGTTGTGAAACGCCCTCTAGCGTAAAAATTTTCTTACATTTATTGTTGCACGAACAGTAACGAAATAGCGAAGACTACAAGCCTGTAAATTGGAAAAGATTATGCTTGTGTGTGTCACACGCGGGATCGTGCGTTGTGTACATTGTGATCGCAATGTGGTCAGCGTTTCGCGGCACTTTTCGAGTGGATTTTTTTAATTTGGTGTGTACCAATGGACAAGGTGTGCATAAATAAGATGTGAAATGCCCTTTGGATCGTTTTTTTTTTTTTTTTTTTTTTTTTTTTTTTCAACACAAAATTGAATTTTTTGGGCGGGGATTTTTTTAATTTTTTTCCAAAACACGATTTTTTCGGGCGGCGATTCCGTAATCCAAGTAATCAAAAAAAAATGGCCTTATAAAAAAACAAAAACGACCAGCACTCATCCAATGTTGCGACATTGCCGACATGTACTTTTTTTTGCACCTCCTGGACCCCCACTAAACGCCTCGGGCAAGCGCTCAGGATAAAATTTAATGTCAGAACCGACAGCTGAGATGAGTTGCCCCAAAAATGTGGACACCCTGTTTTTCAATCCAGTCAAATTTGGACACCTTATTTTCAAATCCTGGCTAGAAGCCTGGTGGCCGAACGGTTAAGCGCACTGGACTCGAGCTCTGGTGTTTCTGATCATCAGCAGAGTGTGGGTTTGAGTCCCAGTCTTGACACCTGTGTCCTTAAGCAAGACACTTAACTATTGTTGCTTCGTCCTTTGGACGGGAGGAAAAGCTGTTGGTCCCGTGTGTCTTCTTTGCCCGGTGTTTCCGACAGTGGCTGCTGAATGCGCCGCAGCACCTTGTAATCCCTCACAAGGTGTTACATAAATTGGTCTTGTTATTCAAAAGCTTAAACCTGTCTGGAAAAAAATAATGATAAGCATTTTGAGACGCCCATAGATAAAGCGCTGTATAATAACTAGTTATTATTATCATCATTATTACAAATTTTCCTGTTTCAGGCAACTCGTACTGTGCTGAATACAAAAGTGACCGTCACCCAGATGTGCCACGATTGGCGGAAGAGGACAGAGCAGAACACAGTGTGTTCCCAGCTCATGTGGACTATAGCGGGAAGCTCACCAAGTGTCAAGACAACAGTCAAGAAATGTATGTCTCAAAATCTCTTCAATATTTTGAACAGTTTTTCATATTATTTGAAGTAATAAACCACAAACAATTTGTATAGTTCTTCATATTTGAAGTGATAAACCACAAGGGAAACTGACTGGGCAAATTAAAAATAATTTTGGGTTGAACAAAGAAAAATTTACTAGAACGGGATTTGAACCTGCGTTCTCTGAATTATTATGCCGGCGCTCTACCAACTGAGCTATCCAGCCCTAATGCTGGTGGTCTCAATTGTCAATATCTTAGTTCGGCGTGCCAGTCAGAAGCCATACAACCTGTGACTGCCGTATAGCCAGGGATCACAACCTAGTTTTACAATACAACCTGGGAAGCGGCAGCAGAGGAATCACCTTGAGGGGATGCAACTTTTTTTTTTCAAATATCAAGTAATATAAACCACAAGGGATTTTATCATGTGTCAGACTTTTGGATGCCAGTCGTGGCTGTGATTGGTCAGTACCATAAAGGGGGTGGGGCTTAATGCATCGCTCTACTGCACAAGGAGGTATTTTTTTGTTGATTCTAGCAAAACATTTTTTTATTTTGCGCAGGTTTTTCTGAGTTGGCACGGCTTTTGGAAAAGCATTCCAATGTTGAGGACCACATCAGATGGCTGCACTCTGTACGAAGTAAATGCCTGAAGATGGTATGTGTTGCTTGTTGAATGGAAAAATACATTCTTATAATTTTTGCAACCGATTTACAAATTGTCATGTGCGTGGAAGGAGGAAACAAAAACTTACCGGAGGAAAGGGTAAAAGCAATTAATGTGCAAAATTTAGTTTCAAAAAAACTTGAGTGTGAGAGTTTTATTGGTTTTCTGCAATTAATATAGCCCTTTTCACACGAGAATCGGAAACTTACGTCCATCGTTTTGGGCGCCAGTTGTCTGTCCCAAAGGTTGCGTGCGATATCATGACAAACATTCACACGATGACACTTCGCGTTCCCAACGTCCCTAGTTTTCGTGAGTTCGCTACGTATTGGGTCAAAGGTCATCATTGGTTATTTATTAGTTCGCTGGTTCTCTGTCGGTGTCCCGTTTAATGTTACGTAAATGAGTGTAGGGTACCATCGATCGTTTTCTCGGCGGGACATTTCTGCTTTTTCGTGCGAATTCTCAGTTTCCTGACGAACTCCGAAGATGAATGTAGCGGAAAGTATTTTGTCAGAGATGGAAAGTGGAAATGCCAAATCCAAAAACAAAGGTAACTTAACATAATTTGCGACACGAACATTTCTTCCACCGACGCCATTTTAACGGAGGAAGGAATGCTCGAACAAACAAATGACATTTCTCCCGCTGCGCATGCGTGATCGTTGTGTGATCGCATGGGACCTTGGTATCATAAACGTGCGTCGTTTCACACGACCGATCTTGGCGATTCTAAACAGGGATGCGATTTTTGGAGGAGGTCTTGATCCCGGTTGTTTATAACGCGGGTCCCAGGTAATTTCATCACACGGATTCCTTTCACACGACGCAAATTTGCGATTTCATGACACCGATGCGATTTCGTTGCAAACGACCATCGTTTAGAGCGCTCGTGTGAAACGGGCTTAAGTCATCATAGCAAAAGTTTTTGCAAGGGAACATGAAACCATCTCTTTGGGTTAATTCTAGCAACAAAAATGTCGCAGTAATGCCTTTGTTTTTGTCAGGAACTATTTTATTACTTACGGTATTTTTTTACTGGAAAAAAGGTACTTTGTGTGCCTGGAAGAAGGGTGTCTTCCAGGCACATAATGAAACAATTAGGTATGCCTTAATTATTATGAAGTAGCTCTTCACCATGGATGCGATTGAGTTGAGTGGTGGGGTAGTCTATCGCACCGGACTCAAGTTCTGATGTTGTCAGAGTGAGGGTTTAGGATCTGGGGTTCTGGTCATCTATTGCTTCATTCTTCAGATGGGACATAGAGCTGTAGGTCCTGTGTCTTTTAAGAGATATTTTAAGAGAAAGTATTTGCCCAAGCGTTTCTGGCATGGTTGGCTGCAGATTGGCTTCAAATATGATGCTATATAAATCAAAGCTCTCGTAATTAAAACAGCTCTGCATACATATTGTAAAATAGTTAGCAGGGCTCGAATTTTACACTGGACCACAGGCCCAAGGCCAGTGATTTTAGCCTTGGGCCGGTAAACTCTTGACCAGACAAGTCCTGTGGGCTTGTGTTTATCAATTGAACAGCTAACTGTGTATTGTCATTTTATTATTTTCAAATGTTGACTTTGAGTCTGACTTTCAATCTATACTTGCCCATAAGACAAATGAGACTAATCTTCTCTTAGTGCTTGTTCAAATAAGAATAGTTATAATGTTAAGCTGTGAAGAAAGTTCTTTCTTATTTTGAATCCGGTCTTGTAAAATAAATTGTGGTGCGGTAAACAATTTGAGCTACAGGCCCTGCGGTCTTGTGGAATTTTATCCCAAATTCGAGCCCCGGGTTAGCGTTTTGAGATGCTTGTTGAGTGAAAACAAAACGCGATATTATAAGAGCTGTAGTTTATTATTTAAAGAGGTAGTTACATTTTAAATTTGTTTCGATTTCATAGGCTGGTGATGAGGAAAGTGCAAAGGAAAATGCTGAGAGAAACTTCTTGCTGCAGTGGTCTTACGTCTGTAATCTTCTCATTCGTGATCAAACTCTTAGGAGTGCAACAAGCTTTGGTAAGTAGTAAACGTTAGCATTGGAGCTAGCAGCGAGATATTAGCTAAATGAGCCAAATTGGGCCGAGTCCGAATCAATCAACTTTGGCTGTGGTTATATGGCCAAGGTTTTAGCAAGGATTTGGTAAAAGGGGGCTGTATACTCCCCTTGGAGCTGAGAAAGTAGGAATGTTATTGGCCCAATGACCAGGGCACTAATGTAAAGCGCATTGGTACATTATTGTGAAATGCGCTATAGACCATGTTACCTTTGTTTACAGAGTGGTGACCTTGCACATTCTTAAGCGTTTCCTGCCGGGCAAGATACTACACAGGCTATATGGGAAAATTTACATTTTGTGTCATAATTTTCACATAAATTCAAAATTTACAAAAGCAACAGCTGAACACCTTTTGAGATGTCCTCCCTTTCTTCATATCAAAAGTTGAGAAAAATCAGACGGTGCAATCTCCATAAAACATAAGATTTGTTGTTTTCTTCCATTGAACTGTGTACAAATGTGCCTGCAGGAAGTCCAGGCTCTGTGGCTCTTTTGTAAACATGTGATGTCACAGGTCACATCGTCTATATAAGAACTAGTTATCATTATTGTTATTTCATTCATTAGGCTCTTTCCACCTGCTGCATCTGTTATATGAGGAGTATCTACTGTACATGGTTGATGTCCAGCAGAATCAGAAGAAAGAGAGAGCTCTCTGGAAGAAGCTGTTTGATACAGACACAGATGGTGAGCTCAATAAACAGAAAGAGAGAGAAAAATTCAAATATTTTAGTGGCTTCACTTTTGCATTCATTTATTATATGAACATGTTGTAAACAGTAGTCTGCAAACTTCTGTTTATGGCCTAATCAGTTCCTTTGTTGTCAAGATTTTCTGCTTTTTTAATCCTCACATGAGACCTGCTCTGGCAAATTTCAACAATTTCCCTGCATTTTACAAACACCATCCATGAACAGCCTTGGTCCAAAACTGACCCCAGCTGGAGACCAATTTGTGATTTTAATAGAGCATTTTCTGAAAGAAAATTTTAAATTCTTAGGAACATTGTTTATTTTCACGATAAAAACCCACATCTGACTTTTGAAAATTGGGTCAATGTTTAGGTTTTGCCAGAGCCAGTCACACATTCAATTTTTTTGTATTCGTGACTACTTATAATCAATTTTTTAATAATTCCATAAATAACACATTGTTTCTAATTGACTCATACTTCACGATCATCAAATCCTGACAATAGATCGATCCATTAAGCCCCGCCTCCTTACGAGTTGACCAATCACAAGCGCGAAACCCGATCACCATTAGTGCAAAGATCACCAAATGGTGATCAGATTTCGCGGTTGTGATTGGTCAATGAGAAATGGGTGTGGCTTAATGGATCGGTGTATTGTAAACCTAGTCTGGGTTCCAAGACGCTCCAGTTGTGTAATCACGAATACATGTAGTCACAAAAAAATCTTGTGATAGCAATCACAGAATCACTTGCCTTCTGGTTGCAAGCGATTCATGGGGCAATAGCGGTTTGCACGGTTTAGATAGCGGGTAGATTTTTTGTGACTACATTGTCGTGACTACACAATTGGAGCATCTGGAACCAAGACCAATGTAACCCCTGCGTTAACAGTAAATTGTGGCTTTTATCTTAAAAGAGTTTTGTAATAATATTTACTCTAACAAAGCTGTTTGTTCTTTTTCTAATAAAGCATTTGATTTGTTCGCGCATATTTTATCGCAGCAAAAACATTTGGATTACAGCTCGGTCTATATGAAGCTTCTAACCATTATTGGCGCTCCGTTGCTACAGTGTTGTAAGTTGCTCTGAGCTCTTGATCACATATTAATTCATCCTAGAAATTTGTTAGTAAGTTAAATAATAACAAACATCGGGGCCCAGTTTCATGGCTCTGCTTACCGCAAGCTTATGGAAGTAGGGATTTTACGCGCTTACGTCAAGTGTATTTCACAAGTCAGCAGTGAATTACTAGGCAAGCTTCGCTTGCACAGCTAGCACAGAAATACGGCGCTTGCCCTGTAAGCGAAGAATAATAAACACAATCGCAGAATTTGGCGCTAAGCAGAGCCATGAAGTTGGGCTAAGGTGACCTGAAGAAGTTTTATGCGATTTGTCTAAATAGTGTCCAACAGACTTTTTGTGTTATTTGTAATTCTAAAATATTAAATCTACTTAATTTTTTTTTTAAATTAAGTAATTTTAGAGAATGATTCAATTACTTGAGTAGTTATGTAACTGAACAATTAATATTCGTGTGATTAATTTATTGATTTAATACTCGCCCTTTTCTTTCATGTTAACACTAACAGTTCCCAGCTATTTCCTAACGTCAGCCAACACCAGTGATTTTGAAACTGCAAAAGGCCTGCCTGACGCACCTATGGTGACACCTGACCGGCTCTATCACTTGGCTCCCAATTCCCTCCTGACCCCCACTCAGCCCTGCAGAGTTTCCCACGATTACGCCACTGGGGCTGATCATGGAGGGACCCAGTATTTGTACCAACCATTTACGACGACACCCTCTGGGAGCATATATATCAAACCGTATGTGTCGACAGCGAAATGTCTAACGCTGGCTGGTAGCCCAGTTGTCGAGTCCGTCAAGAAAAGAGTATCCATCACTTCTGGTTTGTCACCCACATCTCTGGTCCCCTCCACCCCTCCAAGAAACCCTCAAGGGTACTTTGGTGGCAGCAGTGCAACATCTTCAATGTTTCTGACACAGACTCCTCCGAAGATGCCACACAAGAGTGACACGAAACTCCTCTGTGGCAGCCTCCAGTGTAGGAGCCCGGGCATCGCGGCCGTACCTTGCGGTCCTGTCTCACTCCTACATACAGGCTACCAGCAGGTGGTAACCCAACCACAGCAGCCTACTACTGTATATGACGTTATCACCAAATACCAAACCAGCACCAAGAGTGAGCCACCCCCTCTCCAGCCGATCAAACCGATCCAACTTCAAGATGTATCTGGGAAAAAGAACCTGTTGACTGTACCTCAACATAAATTGCTCGCCACAAAGATAATTAAGGTAAACATTTAACATACTGATCATAAAAAATATTTCATAATTCAACCTATGTGTATGCATTAAGTTTTAAGCTAGTACACATAAATAATTTTCTCAAACTTAAAGGGAGTGTATACCTTTGGTAATTACCGGTACATCTAATATTAATGACCATAAAAACTTACTTTGTAAGAAGCACTGCAGCTGTTGATAATGTATAACATTTTGAGAAAACAATTCCCTTCAAAGGAATTGTGGTTTTAGAGAGGATTCAAAAGCATTTTAATTTTGAGAAGCGTTTCTCAGATTGTGTATTCCAATCTCGGATTATTCTTCCTGCATGGACATAACAGCTCCAGATTTTGGCAATATCTCAAAAAAGCACCCACCTTTTGAAAGGAATTTTTCACAAGTTAGTTTTATTGTATATATATCTATGTTTATATAGGATTAAAACAATCGAACGGTTCCAAAAACCCAAGGTATACTTTGCCTTTGAAGAAAGTGGAAATAACAGGCTCTTGATCGTCAAGACAGTCGTTCATCTATGACCACCAACTGATCAAAGTGAAGAAATTAGTTTTCCTACTAGCCTAAACATGTGAAGTAAATACTATCGTGCACTTCAATCAACGATTTACTATGTACCAATATGCATAAGACCTGCACAGACCCCCCCTAGACTTCAAACTAACCTGTATGAGATCTAATATAAATTTACATTTTCCTCGTTTAAATTGCCATATACTAATAACTATTTGTGTTTTACTTGGTGCAGGCTATTCCGATTCCAGGTGGTTCTCCAAAAGCAACGGCAGACTCCAAGCAGAAGCCACTCTCTTTCCAATTCTCTATTTCAACAAACCAGAAACTCAACCTGGCCAAGGGACAGGTATGTGTTAGTGGACAACCATTGCCCAATTTCATAGCAGTTACTGGTCCAATACATCCCTGTTGCAACAGAGTCATTCACCTCCATGCTGCTGGTCATTGCCTTGGTGCCCTTGAAACATTCCAGTACAAATTTACATTTCCCTCACTTAAAGGGTGCGTACAACATTGGTAATCGCTAAAGACCTGTATCCACACTTGATGTGGCCCAATAATATACATGAAACAAACCTGTGAAAGTTAAAGCTCAATCGGTCTTCAGAGTTATGAGAAAACAGTGAAAACCCCCATTACATGTTTTAACTTTTATTCAAACATCGTATTTTATCCTGCAGGATAAGACTATTGTTGTACTCATTTCCTAAAAACTATGGCATTTCAAGCAAAACCATTTCAAGGGAAGTTTTCTACCATGACCATCTTTATACCATGTAAGTGATGTGCAAATCTGTGAACATTTATATTTTCAATCTTACCAATGTTGCACACACCATTAAAAGATGCCTCTACAGAAGAAAAACTGCATTGGACTTATATTACTACAAAGTATCAGGCCTGTAGTTAAGGAGCAAAATTATTCCTCTACAAATTTAATCACTAAGAAAACAATGAACAGGAAAACAGTGAAAAGCAGGGTATACAGCTTTACTATTTTAGCCCAAACGAATTCTACTAAGCAAGATTTCCCTGTGCTTAGCAAGTTTTAGAGCTGAAATGCAAATGAAATACACCGATCCATTAAGCCACACCCATTTCTCATTGACCAATCACAACCGCGAAATCTGATCACCATTTGAGCCGTTTGGTGATCTTTGCACTAATGGTGATCGGGTTTCGCGGCTGTGATTGGTCAACTCGTAAGGAGGTGGGGCTTAATGGATCGATCTATTTGGCTCGGGTTGTGCAAGTTCCTTTTCCAATTTTTTTACAGTCAGACAAATTACTCAGCTCAGCGCTGCTTTCCAGTTTAGTAGTTGTATTTTTCATTAAGTGTTTTGAGTGATAAAATAAGAGTAGAGTAGTGTAACTTTTGCTTTCATGTTTACGTTTAGATGTTAACGACAACAACTGGTGAGCGCTACCTGATCAATGAAGTCACGTCGTCTACATATCAAGGGGATGGTGCAGCAGTGCAGGATAAAAGTATGGATGGAGGTCAACAAGGGAAGTAATATGAAAACACCAGGGTTTGGAATTTTTGATTACCATTCAATCCGATATAAAGTTTTGTATTGGATACAAACGTGGAGGTGAAATGATGGAAAAAATGGATTCGAGCGGTTCTGCAAAAACACCATTCAACCCAAGAGTTTCTTGTCCAATCCGATATAAAGTTTTGTATTGGATGCAAACGAGGAGGTGAAATGATGGAAAAAATGGATTTGAGCGGTTCTGCAAAAACACCATTCAACCAATGAGAATTAGTCTCCAAGAGTTTCTCGTCCAATCCGATATAAAGTTTTGTATTGGATGCAAACGAGGAGGTGAAATGATGGAAAAAATGGATTTGAGCGGTTCTGCAAAAACACCATTCAACCAATGAGAATTAGTCTCCAAGAGTTTCTCGTCCAATCCGATATAAAGTTTTGTATTGGATGCAAACGAGGAGGTGAAATGATGGAAAAAATTGATTTGAGCGGTTCTGCCAAAACACCATTCAACCAATGAGAATTAGTCTCCAAGAGTTTCTCGTCCAATCCGATATAAAGTTTTGTATTGGATGCAAACGAGGAGGTGAAATGATGGAAAAAATGGATTTGAGCGGTTCTGCAAAAACACCATTCAACCAGTGAGAATTAGTCTCCAAGAGTTTCTCGTCCAATCCGATATAAAGTTTTGTATTGGATGCAAACGAGGAGGTGAAATGAATCGATGGAAAAAGAGGATTCGAGCAGTTCTGCAAAAATACAACACTCAACCTGTGAGAGTGAGTCTCCAAGTGACTCCATGTGAAAAAGCCAATCGCCATGACCTTTTGGAAATTAAAAAAATAATGTTCCTGCTCCACAACTATAAATTAGAACGGCAAATGCTGTAGTGTGCTGGATGTTTTGAACAGATGCGTTAAGGCTTCTTGTTCTTTAGACATTTCTTGTAACACTTTTCGAGGAGCGGATTGAATGTTTTTTTTGCTTTCGTCTTCAATTTTGACCTGTTGATATATGAAAATAATGACAAAGATGGCGCAGTGATCAACTTGTCATCAAGCTAACTTTTAATGTGAATTTAGAGCAAAGTTCATTTTCTTATAAAAAGTTGCCTTTTTGTTCTGCTTGAAGTTGTTTGTTACTTTTTATACATTTAAAATTTAAAAAAGTACTATTTTCTCATTAGTTCATCTTTTTACAAGTAATTTTTACAAGTGAAGAACTTCATGATTTGAATATTGTTAAACTTTTTTTCTGAGGCATAGACTTGTTGGCAAAGTTCCTGGAGTAGAAGTTGCAATTAAATATATGGAAAGATGTCATTTGGAAAAAATTAGTAAAACAGAGACTCAAAGTAATTGTTTACTAATTGCTTTGATTCTTCGGTTCTTCGGGACCATAATTCATAAAAATTGTACACAATTTTTTACAACTTTTCATAAAGTTTTTCATCTATTTATTGAGTTCTTCATTGTTGATGTTTTGTCAAATAAAGACAACTAAAAAAATACATTCACATGTCTTTCAAAATTGTTAAGTTCATGACTACTCTAAATTAAAAATGCTACAAGACAGGCAAATGCAGTGACAAGATACAAGATAAGGCTTGCAAAGGATGCCATCAGAAACCAACCCCACAGATTTCGGAAACTTTCTCTAAACGTAAGTAAATCAATTTTGAATTTCTAACACAAACAAATAATGGCATTATTTATTACAATGGCCCTTTTCAAAACCACGGCTTGGGCATGAATTCTGGCTCCATCAGTTATTTTGAAAACATGCTTTTGTTTGGTATAAACAGGGGGACGGAGCCCAAGCAGTGGTGTCAGGGCCAGTGTACATACAATAGACCTTTCTATTGCAACGTCACAGCCCAAGTTTTTGCCAACAGAGGTTGGAAAACTATGGAAAGCCATAACTGCAAATAAAAAACAGATAGCCATAGTTTGTAGCAATGTTACACAAATATTCAAAAATATGGAAACAAATCAACCAATCATGGAAGATATTTCAGTTCATAAATCTTTACAGAAAATGTTGAATTTGGTCACAAATTTTTTAACACGAATTGAATGTTTTGTGCTAACATTCGGCTGTCCATGCCAACCGGCGCACTTTGTTTACTAACAATGGAAAGGTCTATACTTCCCAAAGAGGTTTATGCAATTTAACCAAAAGTCTTGGTTTTGATTGGTACAGGTGTTTCAAATTGTTGAGGTTTCACAGCCAAACAGAATGTACTACCCTGAAGCAGACTAGTTATTACAAAGAAGATGTCTTGGAAATGATAATTTTGGACATACAGTACAGAAGGTAAGGACAAGGCAATGTACTTATTCAGGTGAGGGCATCCGGAATAATCCCTTTACTTTCTTGATTAACAACTTCATACATGTAGCAATGCTGTTGTAGCAAGGTTTGTGTATTAGGTTCATGGTAGCACTATCTCTCTTGGCCGGGTAGAACTGGCTCTGAGAATTTGAGAAGAGCCCATTGTTTTACTCGATGGTTTGGCCACAGCACACTGATCAAACCATCTTCTGGAGAAGCGTCATGATTGCTCAGGTGAGGGCATCCTGAAAAGTAACTCTCTGCACAATGAGGAATAAGCCCCAAGAAGATGACTAGAGCACACTGGTCAAATTGTCAAGTAAATCAACCGACTCTTCTTATGGCCAGCTCTACTCAAGAGAGATTATCACATGGCACTATTGCAAACACTACATACACTTTCACTGCCACCACACATCGCTTTAACTTTTACTCAACAACCTCAGGCTGTGTCCAAATTGGCGGCTTGGGCTGTGGATGTTGCAAAGGCCAGCCTATATGCTTGAACACATGTTGCAGGCTTGGAATTGGATCTTTAAGAGGGCAAGGCCAATTTCATTTTGCAAACGGTACTTCCATTGGGAAATCATAGTCTTTGGAAAACTGTTGATGGGGCACCAAGGCCAAGGCCAGGGCCATAGCTGTGGTGGCCTTTGTGCAATTCCAGACCTGACGGTTGATATGGTGATGCAGGCATAGCCATATCCATGTAGGTATGAATACTGAAGCCTCACTGTCTTAAATTTAAACCTAACACTAAAACTTTAAGGCACTTGGTTGTTAATATTTTGAAAATTTGATAACCTTTTCATGAACGTTTAGAAAATCTAGGTGACAAATTTAATACACTTTGAAAATTACTCAATGTTAAATTTGACACTTATCTTTAGTTATATCCACATGGAAGTGGAATTTTACATTGGACGGACTCTATTTACTCTCTTTTTAATAGCAAGAGAAAAATTTAACAATCTGAGTTTCTACAGAAGCCTATAAAATAAAATAACAAACTTATGCAGCTATTACTTCAAGTTCTATGTACTACTTTGTAAGATTTCATTTTGTAACCAAATGCTCCTGAGATGTTCAATGTAAAAGATAAATCTGTAAAAATACACTTCTAGCTTTAAATAAACTATGGTCTATCTACTTACTACTTTACCGGAAACATGAATACTGTCTTAATTGCGACTATTGCAATTCCTAGTGAGCGCACTTATACTTCCACCTATTCTATAATAACATTTTATGAACAACAATCGGGCAGTAAATCATGGAATAGTAAGATAGAAGTGATCGGGAACCAAATTCCAAGTTCACAGAATTCTGTGCTAACAATTACCATTCCCTGCTTACAGGGTAAGTGAAGAATGCCCAGAAGCGTAATATATGCATACACAAGGAAAAGTTTCCTGCTTACTAGGTAACCTGGGCCTAATTTCATAGAACTGCATAAGCACACAAATTATGCTTACCAGAAAAAGCAGTGACTTAACAGGGGGGTAGCCACACCCCTTACAACCCTGCCCCCCCCCCCTAATTGAGACTTAAAAATGCACAAATGAATTGTTCAATAAATTAAATAGCCCCTCCCTAAAAAAAATGTTTTTCCCCCTGCCTGATCTCCTAAATGAAAAAGTCTGGTTACGCTACTGAAGGCAACCAGCCAAAGTGCCACATGTACCATCTGTGACTGGTATCCTGCTTATTTTTTGCTTAGCAGACAATTTTTAAGCAATATTGTCTGCTTAAGCAACTCTATGATACTGGGCCCTGTTTCTTGCTAAGGATAAGTAAGGATTTTTATATGACCGTAAGAATGTGAAAACACTATTTTGCGTCTTGTTGTGAAGCCTTAGCATCTTCAAGAATCAGTATTTTGCGTCTTGTTGTGAAACCTAGGTATCTTCAAGAATCAGTATTTTGCGTCTTGTTGTGAAACCTAAGCATCTTCAAGAATCACTATTTTGCGTCTTGTTGTGAAACCTAGGCATCTTCAAGAATCACTATTTTGCGTCTTGTGAAACCTAGGCATCTTCAAGAATCGCTATTTTGCGTCTTGTTGTGAAACCTAAGCATCTTCAAGAATACCTTCATCTTTACAGTCCTCCTCTCTTATCACAGATATCTTGTCGCAGTCTTCCAGCGAGTCTTGAGACCCCTCAATAAACCCTATAGGAGTATGAACATCAACGACTGTGTGAAGAGAATTCACCTTGGAGGCGGGTCTTCTCTTTGCCAGGGAGTTGGGTTGCATCCTCAAGACGAGATCTTCACTTGTATCTCCAACATCGTCACTCTCTTCAATGCAAGTAAGTACTGTACCTAGAAGAATAAATTATCCCATCACCATGAAAACTGATTATAGGGTAGACAATATATTAAATAAAAACATTCAATTTAAAATTATACATGTAACCTACTCCTAGAACTATCCTCACAGTTCTAGGGGTACACCATCGTTTTATAGATAATGAGTAGTCAAAATATAATTACATAAAAACATAAACATTTACATTGTACATGTGACCTACTCATAGTTCTTGTAGTACACAATCATTTTATAGATAAGACAGATTATGGAGATAGTAAAAATATAATCACATAAAAATATAAAAATATCAATTATACATGTGACCTACCAACTCCTAGAACTATCGTCATAGTTCTAGGTGTACGTACATGTACTTGTGGGGTCCTGACAACAATGGAACAATGGACCCCACAAGGTCATTTCAATAGGAACAATTGGACCCCACAAGGGAATTCTTCAGAAAAGGGAATAATAGAACAACAATAGCAGTACCCCACAAACCGGATCTGTAAGGGTGCGTGTCCATACACCATAATTTTTGTGTGAAAGTGAAATCTTGATTTCATATGAAATTGTTCTGGTATATATCTTTGTTCTCAAATTGAAATGAGCACATGATACAAAAACTGTCATTTTAAAGACTAAAGATGGTTTTGAAAAATCACACAAAAACATTAAATTCAAATTATACATGTGACCTACTCCTAAAAATGTGATCTTTTGTGGTATTTTAAAACTTTTAAAACTTGTGCGAGCAAAGAAATTTTGACTTTATGGAGATTAATTAAGTTTATTATGTCTTATGTTGTAAGGTTCGTTACAATAGCAGAACAAACTTCCACTGTCATTTTCTTGAAAGTGGAATCTTGATTTATATGTTCTGGTATAAATTTTTGTTCTCAAATATAAATGAGCACATGGGCATGCATACACAAATTTTAACTGTCAGTGTCACTCAATGTTTTGAGGCAAACTTGCAATCAAGAATTGCTTTCATTAGTTGTTACAAATAAACTATTATCCATCTTAAATGCTTTCACTTCTAATTAACTGAAGTGCTTTTACTTCTATTAAATTATTTTATTTTTTCCTTCGTCTTGCCATAATAAAGTTATTGTACATTGAAGCTTGCCAAAAATGGCTTGTAAAGAGAAGATGCAGAATTAAGGGAAAGTTGGCATCATGTTGTACATGATTAGCTCTTTCCAAAGAACAAGTTATTCTCATTTTTATTCAGAGGCACCAAATTTATGGAATCATTTGCCATCCGATATTTTTAAAACCCTCTTAAAACATTCCTTTTATGACAAGATTTGGTGATGTGCAGTGAGTTTTTAATCTTTCAGTTTTCGCAAGGTTTATATTTTATAGTGTACTATTTAAATACTATTGCATGTGAGCTGTATCTTGTTGACAGTAGTCTTGATTTCTATGTTGCTTATTTTTACTGGTGTATATTTGCTTAAACTTTTCTTGTATAATTTTCTTATACTGGAATGGTTAATGTTATGCACCCTCAAATAGCTGGTCCTGGAGAGAGCGCAATATAAATTAAATAAATTATATTATTGTTAAATTATTTTTAAGTTTAACAAAAAATGTGGGGAGCAGACAGATCCCTTCGACTAGTTTCTCATTGCAGGGAAATTATTTTTCTAACACATGTACAATGTTTGATAAGTTGGGCAGTAAGGGTACTCTTCCATTAATCATGGAACAAGTCATGTATCTTTGGGTTGAGGGTAATATTGAATTGAACCTTCCAGTCTCAAATTCGACATCTTAATATTTATTGCTAAAAAAATATGTTAAATTATAACTAATGTTGGGCAAATCATTATGGAAAGTATCCAAATAAAATTGTTTGTTTATTAATTTTATTTCACAAAGATTTATTAGCTACCTTAAAAATAATTATTTAAAAACGATGTAATCGGTCAGACGAATCAGACATTAGTGTTTAAATCTCTTTTTGGAAGATGTGGTGGCTCTGAAAAGAGCCGGTTGGTTTTGAGCTGAGTATTCAGCGCTTATTTGGCAGCCTTGGCGGTCTTCTTGGGCAGAAGAACAGCCTGGATGTTGGGCAGAACACCACCCTGGGCGATGGTGACTCCACTGAGAAGCTTGTTCAACTCTTCGTCGTTGCGGATGGCGAGCTGCAAGTGACGGGGGTTGATTCTTGTCTTCTTGTTGTCACGGGCGGCGTTACCGGCCAACTCGAGGATCTCAGCGGCCAAGTACTCCATGACGGCAGCCAAGTAGACTGGGGCACCAGCTCCCACTCGCTGGGCGTAGTTGCCCTTGCGGAGGAAACGGTGGACACGGCCCACGGGGAACTGAAGCCCAGCTCTTGCAGATCGGCTCTTTGCCTTAGCGCGTGCCTTTCCTCCTTTACCACGTCCAGACATGATGATTATTTCGTGTAGTTAATAGAACGAAAACGAATGCCCTGTAAAGGTGCAGGTCTGCTATTTATACCGTTTTCAGGACTCCAACGGAGGATCCACGCATTGACCAATCATAACACGAGTTTCCGAAAGCCCGCCTACTACGAACCCCCTTTGTGCACCTGTTACATACACCGGGTACAGATTGCCTTGTGTTTGCACACGTCCCGCATACACATCCACACAGCCTTTGTATGTGACTCACAGTCACACAACAGCCAATCATGTTTCGTAAAATTGAGGGGGAAATTTCAGCGGGCGATAGGGATACATTTTCACGACAAATCTTCACAGGATCCTAATTTGCATATAGAAAAAGTACTTAATGTCGAGTATTTGTGGGTACCATCATTCTGCAAATTTTGCGAACAACCGAATACAATCATGCCACCCAAGCCAAGTGGAAAGGGACAGAAGAAAGCCGGGAAGGCTAAGGGAGCACCGCCAGGCGGCACCAAGAAGAGACGCAGAAAGAGAAAGGAGAGCTATGGCATCTACATCTACAAGGTGATGAAGCAGGTTCACCCCGACACCGGCATCTCCAGCCGTGCCATGAGCATCATGAACAGCTTTGTCAACGACATCTTCGAGCGTATTGCCGCCGAGGCTTCCCGCCTGGCCCACTACAACAAGAAGTCCACCATCACCAGCCGTGAGGTCCAGACCGCAGTCCGTCTCCTCCTGCCCGGTGAGCTGGCCAAGCACGCTGTCAGCGAGGGAACCAAGGCTGTCACCAAGTACACCACCTCCAAATAGACGGTGTATTTGTACGCCTCAAAACCAACCGGCTCTTTTCAGAGCCACCACATCTTCCAAAAAGAGAAATAACCAATCTGTCTGATTTTGTGTTGTTCACCGATCACTCGTAAATTATTGTAATGTAATAAAGAATTATTAAATGACTTAATAAGTTATTTCATGTTGTTTCGGGTTAGTTCATTGATTTAGATTTTTCAAATTGGTTGAATGGCCTGAACCTGACGTTTCGACCCCAGCAGAGTTTTTTTGGAAGTCATAATAGATGACATCACAACACACACACTTTTCAAAGTGATCAACTTTTTAATTTTACAAGAAAAAATCTATCCAAATTGAATTTACACACTCTATAATGCGGTTGATTAGTTTGTATTCATATGAGCAAAATATAGTTGTAGATTTGCAATGATTGTTTTGACACTGATCTAAAATTTCCATCAGTGGTTTGATCCCAAACCCAAACAGGAGTGAACTATGCTTAAAGCTCCATGGAGAATGCCCGATCCCCCAAGTGAAGTTGTTGGTTGACTTATCTAAGTCTACCTCCATGGTTGACTATAGCCTGGTACGGTGCGTGTTTCCCTCCATCCTACAATCAAAATTCACACCTTCTGCTCCCCCAAGTTATTTTCATCTTTAAAATGTTTCTTCTTTTGTAGCCCATAACCTAGAGTGGCTTTAAATGGTGTGTAATGTACAACTAGTAAGATTGAAAATACAAAATAATGTTCACAGATTTGCATATAACTTACATGGTATAAAGATGGTCATGGTGAAAAACTTCCCTTGAAATAGTTTTGCTTGAAATGCCATAGTTTTTAGGAAATGAGTAAAACAGTAGTCTTTATCCTGCAGGATAAAATTCGATGTTTGAAAAAAAGTTAAAACATATAGGCTAATGGTGTTTTTCACTCTCATGACTCCAAAGATCGATTGAGCTTAAACTTTCACAGGTTTGTTATTTCATGTGTATGTTGGGTCACATCAAGTGTGGATACTGGTCTTTGGCAATTACCAATGTTGTACACACCCTTTAAGCCTTGTTTGGGGCAAACTTGCATATTTAGAAAAAAATCTAAAATAAAAAATTTAGAAGTGGTAATCAACTGTAACTATATGGTATGGTGTTCTAAAGACGACAGATATGCGTCGCGTCGTGCCGTCGCGTCGCCTATTCCGTCGTCCGTCGCGTCGTGCCGTCGCCCGTCGCGTCGTGCGTCGCGTCGTGCCGTCGCGTCGCCTGTTTTTCAATTGATTTGCATGGTGACTTGGACATCCGTCGTCCGTCGCGTCGTGCCGTCGTCCGTCGCGTCGTGCCGTCGCGTCGTCCGTCGCGTCGCGTCG
The DNA here is from genome assembly GCA_037783415.1 of Leptasterias polaris. NCBI lineage: Eukaryota > Metazoa > Echinodermata > Asteroidea > Forcipulatida > Asteriidae > Leptasterias > Leptasterias polaris. The sequence goes on along the minus strand of JAZGTN010000152.1, from coordinate 773,412 downwards.
TCCGTCGCGTCGTGCCGTCGTCCGTCGCGTCGCCTGTTTTTAAATTGATTTGGACCTTATTTTCGCCAAAACGTTCTTCACTTTTCTGTCAATTGGTGGCGCTCTTTGATTATTTCCGTCGAAGTGAGTCTGATGAGGTCGTCGAGATTCTAGATGGCAGATGTGTATAGTTTGATCAATCCCTGCTTGCCGTGTCATCTCAACAATATCCTTTTAATTGTAAAAACATGTCAAGTATTAGTTTTTACTACCTCGGCCTCCCTACCATGCCTACTAGCCTGTAAAATAAAGCAATGTCAACAGCAGCATCGTAGGAAAAATACTACCTAAATTATTATTATTATTATTTTTTTATTTTTATTTTGAGTGGAGCTCGTATAGACTCCGTTTATTCAACTCAAGTAATTAGAAGTATATACATCTCCTATGGAACATTAAAGCAAGTACTGATAGATCAGTACACAAGTACATATAGGTTACTAGAAACTAAAGGACAATGAACAAAGTTGATATTACATATCAAACAAAGGCAAGATCAAAACATGAAAAAGCAACCTAGTACAAGTAAAAAGATTAAAATTAAGGCCTACACAAAGGAACTGAGAGGTGACAAAATTCGATTTTGATCAGAACATAAACTTTGGACTCTCGTCTTCATTGAAAGTACACAGGAATTTGTACAATTTGTTAAAATTACTTGTTTGGAGCCTATTCCTCTCCCTTAATAGAAATGATCTGAGAGTTTCTTTGTAGGTCTTGATAATGTTTGTATTTGTGAAAACGTTGTCCTCATTGAAGACCAGATCACACCGGATTCTCCAAATAACATTGATCATCATGCCAACAATTATCATAGATACAAATGACAAATTCATACATACAATTCTTATACAATCACTGAGACAAAAGAAACGGCAGCCAGTTTGTTTCCTAATTAAAAATTCGACGTATAACCAGGGTTCAACCACCTCATATACAGTATAGAAACAAATGTTCGACAGTTTCAGTGTCGGATTTACAGAAAGGACAGTCGACTGTATCTATGATTTTCATGCGTTTAAGTTTATCTCGGGTTGGCAGAATCCTGTGATAAAGTCTTAAAAGGTGTCTTTGTCTTTGGCGTCCATAATATTGTTCATGTTTAATTTGGTCCAAATATTGGCCCAGTCGAACTTATCAGTGAGGCCTAAAATCGAGGCCCACTTTTCCTGTGCTTTTGGAAAAACAAATTATTTGACCTTCAATGATTTGTACATTAATTTCGTGGTAATTTTAGAAAAAGGTACCAAACCCTGATCCCCATGGTCAATTTGGAACTGAGCCACCTGCTTGGATGGTTATTAGGCCCACAACGTTTTTCTTTGAAGAGGACAGGATTGATGTTTTGTTCGAAGACGTTTAGCTATGCGTCCAGCAGTGATACGATTAATTTTACACTTCAAGGTTCAAGGTTCAAGGTTCGTTTATTTCCACAGTATCAAAAAAGCAAAAGGCAATAATAAATACATCAAAAGTAATCATTACATAATGCAAAGTAAATGTTTTACAGCATAGGTTTGAAGAATATTACATGTAAACCAAAAAATCATTATGTGACACTGCAGAGGGATCCATTTAAAAAGCAAAGCTTGTAGGCAATGGTCCCTATAGTGACATGCATATGCATTGAGATTAAAAAATAATGTTAAGTGAACCGTGGAGGTCCGTGGTCGAGTCGAGCCACCAATAAACAAATATAATAGCAGGTCTCAATGCATATGCATGTTACAAAGAAAAATCAGCAAACACTATAATACAATCAAATAACGAGCACAAACAATGGACTAGGACTAACACAACAATCAAACACAACAATCTTGCCGGTCAGCAATATAGTATCGAACGAAATCATGAGTGATGCAAAAGCAGTGTATCCCTCGATGGATTTAACATAGTGTGGCTATGGATGATATTATACACCATGGATCCCATGTAGGAGACCACCCGAGTCTGCACTGTGGTATGGTTCAAAATACAATGTACATCTGTAAAAAACTCATCAACAATAAGATTTCAGTATATCAGCTTTAAAGACACGTTTAAAAGTAAACAAGCTTTTGGAGGCTTTAAGTTTTTCATTAAGCATGTTCCAAAGCATAGGTCCCTCATGTTTAATAGTTTTAAGAGCGAGGGAAGTACGAGTGTAAGAAATGTGATAATTAGAAGCTTGGCGGGTGAAATGGGAATGTACATCTGAGTTTAAAGAAAAAATTGATTGAATAGCAGAAGGTAAATTTTTACAAGTGAGTTGATACATGAGGGACCCAAGCTGAAGACAATAAATATCATTCACTTTAAAATTGCATATTTATGGAAAAGGGGATCTGTATGTGCGTTAAATTCAGCAAAATTAATGATACGAAGAGCTCGCTTCTGTAAGAGAAGAAGTCTATTAGGATTGGTAGCAGAACCTGATCCCCATGCAAGTATCCCGTAGTTAAGATAAGAACCGATCAATGTATTATAAAGAGATTGTAAAACCAGTTCAGACATAAAATGCTTGATCCTATTGATCACACCAATATTTCTAGCAATAATTTTACACTGTAATCAACATGACTATTCCATGATAGTCTACGGTCAACAAAAAGTCCTAGAAACTTGCAACAATCAGTTTCCAGTGATTTCAATGTCATTAATCTTTATAGGACTTGGAAGGTCTCTGACTGAATTACTGAACAACATGCAGTTAGTTTTAGTGATATTTAGGGATAGTTTATTGACCGTAAACCAGGTGGCAACTAGTTTGAGCTCATTGTTAACAGTGTTTACAAGATAGTCAAGGTTACTATGGGAAAGAATAAATTAGAGTCATCCGCAAATAATATAAATGAAAGCACACGAGAAGAATTTGTGAAATCATTAATGTATATGGTGAATAACAAAGGCCCGAGGATTGATCCTTGAGGTACTCCATACGTAAGGACATCAGACTCAGATTTAATGCCATTGACGGAAACATATTGTGGCCTGTCTGAAAGATAACTCTTAAACCATTCTAGGGGAATTCCACGGATACCATAGTTAGGAAGTTTATGCAATAGTATTTGATGGTCTATTGTATCAAAAGCCTTTGAAAGATCAAGGAACACCCCCCAAAGTATGATTGGAGTCATCGATAGCATTAGTAACTTTATCAATAAAATCAAGGAGTGCATGAATGGTTGAATGTTTGCTACGGAAACCAAACTGTTGATTTGTTAAAATTTCAAACTTATTCAGAAAATTAATGGTACGGGCATAGACACATTTTTCAAAGATCTTTGAAAAACATGAAAGAATAGAAATGGGCCTATAATTGGATATATTGTTACGATCACCCTTTTTGAAAACTGGTGGGACTTTAGCAATTTTTATTTCTGATGGAACAATGCCAGTCGTAAAAGAAGTATTGCCAATATGAACAAGTGGTTTACTTATGGCAAAAATTGACTTCTTGATAATGGAAATATTGATCAGGTCATGACCAGAACTTTTTTTATTTTGTAAATTTTTTACAATGTCCAAAATTTCATGTTCAAATACTGGAGTAAAAAAGAAGGAATTAAAATTAGGGTTGGGCATATAATCAGCAAAACTAAGGGGTGAATGAGTAGGTTGGATGTTTTTAGCAAGGTTGGGACCAATATTGATAAAGTATTGATTAAAATGATTGGCGATTTGATTTGGGTTGTCAATTAAATTCCCATTAACAATGATGCTGTTAATACCATGAGAATGGGTATTTTTATTCAAAACAGAATTTATAACCTTCCAGGTATTACGGATGTTATTTCTTTCTTTTTCAAACTGAAGGGAATAGTACTTTTTTTTACAAAGACGTAGAAGGCTAGTCAAGGTGTTTTTATACTTGATATACTTGCATTTATGTGAGGTTGTAGGGTTGGACAAGTACTGACGATACAATTTATTCTTTTTCTTAATAGATTTGAGGAGGGAATGTGTAATCCAAGGGGTAGTTGAAATATGATTAGATTTGGTATTGTTGTTTTGTCTAACTAAAGGTGTATTTTGATCGTACAGAAAAATAACATTATTCAGAAAAGTATTATAAGCAGCATCAGGATTATTACAACTAAGGACATTGGTCCAGTCAAAAGAGTGTAAGTCGTCAATAAACTGTTCAAGGTTCACATTAGACACATTTCGAGAAAAGGGTAAATTGTGATTATGAGAAGAACTTGAGTTTGGAGACTGAACGAACATAAAAATTGGCAGATGATCTGAGATATCAGAGATTAAAATACCAGATTTTGAGGAAGGAAGAATATTTGATAAAAAATTATCGATAAGTGTAGCAGAAGTATCAGTAATACGTGTGGGCATATGGATTTGGGGGAGGAAAGAGTGAGATGTAAATAAGTCGATAAAGGACTGGGAGCTAGGATTGGTTGGAATTAATAAATTTATGTTGAAATCACCTGATCACACTTGATCCTAGCCAATTCCTTAAAGGTAATTAGTCTGTTATTTTTAACATGTTGAAATTTGATGATGTTATTCTTTGTTAAAACAGGACTCGCTAAATCGTTATCCTTATTAATCGCAACCACTGAATTATGCCAGAGAGGGATATTCATTACTTCCAAAACTGAGGTGAATTCTGGTCTGAAAACACCCCCTGATTTTTCGTAGGCTGCAAAAAGGTCCATAATAAATAGAGTGGTCTGCAGTGACTTTTTCTTGGTTTTACCAAACACATACCAACCAAAGATTATGGCTTTCGCCGGGTTTCTCGATCCAATAGTTAAAGAAGGATTTCCATTTACCATTACTTTTGATATAATACTCAACCACATCAGTTTTAGACTGCGTAACCTGACCCTGACGTCCAAAAGACCTGTCCCTCCCATGTATCGAGGTCCGGTGATAGTGGCACGCTTGATTTTGTCCGGTTTACCTGACCAGTAAAAACTAAAAATAATGTTTTCTATTTTCTTTACACACTCTCTTTAGAAATAAAAACCGTGGCATCATCGGCATGCTGGATAATTTTAACACATTCAGTTCCACCATGGTTCCACCTGGACACTGAATACCATGCAACCCATTATTGATTCTAATTAGAGTTCCTAAACCTCCTGCACAGACTGCATATAACAATGGAGACAGGGGACACCCTTGTCTGATACCTCTACTTATTTGGAAAGGTCTGCCAATGAAGTTATTTACAATGACGCAACTCTCAGGATTACTATATAAAAGCTTGATCCATTGAATGAATTTGGGGGGAATCCCCATTTTCTCAAGCATGGTAAACATATAATTCCAATTAATTCTATCGAAAACCTTCTCCTGATCGATGCTTAAAATAGCTGCTTCCTTATTGTTCCAATTATTATTATAAAAGTGTGAGGTTGTCGTGATTTTTTCTCCCCGGTACACCACATGTCTGTTCGTCACCTATTATGAAAGGCATGGCCCTTTTTAACCTATTTGTGAGAACTTTGGCCAACAGTTTGTAATCTACATTTAAAAGGCTAATCGGTTTCCAGTTCTTGAGATCAAATTTACCTAAATTATTATCCACATGGTTGGTGGGCTTGCACAAAATTACTTTATTGATTATAAAGCGATGAAAAATTACTTTATTGATTATGAAGCGATGACCAAAAGCAAAACCATAAAGCAATAAATCAAGTGAATTCTAAACCAAGACCAACAGTAACACTACTGAACTAACAGGATTTATAAAAACCACTAAAAACAACGAAACACATGTGCCAAGGAAGGTTACAAATTAAAATCAAAATGGCTCTAAAATCGTGTCCATAGCAGTAATGACTTGAAACAGGCAAAACTTAAAAACATGAAGAACCATCAGTACATAAAATCAAAGAAGTGATGGTGGGAGAACACACAGGCTGCTATCTGTAAACTATAATACATTTAATGGGTGACTTAATTACCACTATCTGAGGATTAAAATTAAACAAGAGGGTTGTTTATTACAGACGATTCCTTGAAATGAACTTGGGTGCTACAAGAGATCAAGTTGTAATAAACAGTGGAAGGGAACATATACTTGTCTCTCCGTGGTCCTTTCTCTATGCTCCTACTGAACACGGTTTTTCTGGACCTGTTAGCCATCAAAAGGGAGAAACTTCCTCTAGCAGTAAACACAAGAAGTAAAATTACATCAACAAACTCTCACACCAAATTTAAACCAAACAGATAATTATTGTTACATCCTTCCCTTTTTAAACTTTGAGTGGGAAGGGGGTAAACTTCTCTAACAATGAGAAATGCTTCGGAAGAAAAAGGTGATAAAATTAACTAGTGTTCATTAATAAAGTAAATTTTCATGGCGAATATTCAAATAGAATTACTGGCTGGAAATAGTAAGTTTGTTACTTTCGGTCATTTCACATTGTTTTGTTTTTTAGTTTTTTAAACAGAAGTTATGTGTGCATGCCTTTTTCACAGTAAATAATAATATGCCATAATATGACAGAAGAGTTAATTTACCAGAGTACATGTAGTAGTGATTAAAGTGGTAATTGGCCCGTTTATCTTAAAATATGTAATATCAATAATATTTGTAATGACAACGGATTAATATATCGCCTTTCGCAAGCCTGAAAGTTCATAAGTAGCAACAATTATGCAAAAAGGAGGCAAAGACAAAAATTCTTTGTTTAACACCAAAAAACCATTTAAAAAAATACATGGTCATGAGTCCTTGGTGTTTCTATAAACATTAAAACAAAATACATGGTCATGAGTCCTTGGTGTTTCTAACTTGATGATAAATTTGTAAGCATTCACTTGTAATGTTCATTTCAATACTGATTGGGCAATAAATATTACGGAGTGACACAATGGTCGAGTATGATTTATCTGTCACTAGTCATGTCAATATTTAGCAGGTTTATTAACTGATACCTTTCATTTGGCCTGAACGGCTTTTCCAAATTGACGGTTTCATCTTTGAATTGTTAACATGTGTGAGATTTTTTAGAAGTGACAGAGTTATGGATCACACAATAGAGAGTAACGTTACACGAAGTGACACATTACAAGAAACAAATCACTTTGAGAAAACTTGAAAACGGTGTATAACATTAATAATGTGCCATACATTTCCATCGGTAACTTGCTCTGATAGCTCCCTCGGAAGCTCGGAACATGGGGGTTATTTTCGATTCATCAATGACACTTCAACCACACAACAACAACATCATACGTCTGTCATCATTTCACAAGTACATGGACAAGAGTGCCACTGAAAAAGTCATTAGTTTTTGAACTGTACCATGATGCACAGTCTCTTGCAGCGCATGCACAGTCTCTTGCAGCGCCACCAGGAGGCACAATATATAGGACGAGCTACGCGACGGGCGACGCGACGGACGACGCGACGGCACGACGCGACAGACGACGGGCGACGCGACGGCACGACGCGACGGACGACGGCACGACGCGACGGACGACGGACGACGCGACGGGCGACGCGACGGACGACGCGACGGGCGACGCGACGGGCGACGCGACGGACGACGCGACGGCACGACGCGACGGACGACGGCACGACGCGACGGACGACGGATGTCCAAGTCACCATGCAAATCAATTGAAAAACAGGCGACGCGACGGGCGACGGCACGACGCGACGGGCGACGGCACGACGCGACGGGCGACGGCACGACGCGACGGGCGACGGCACGACGCGACGGGCGACGCGACGGACGACGGAACACGCGACGGCACGACGCGACGCACATCTGTCGCCTTTAGAACACCATAATATGGGGATGGTGCTACGGGGATGGTTAAGCGCCAGTTGAAAAATTGCTTTGTAATATTGAACGTTCAAATACATTTTTCAAATCCTCACAAAAAATAATGAAATGAAAGACAAATGCCAACAAGCCCATCCCTCCCTCGGAAAAGTAAAAAGACAATCTGATAAAATATCAAACTCGAGGATTAAAAAACAGAAAAACAAATCTTACAGTTTTAATTAAAATCTCTACAGGTTAGTGAGTACACTCTACAGTTGATTTTTTTATTTTATTCATCGCAATTATTTGCAATAATTGTTAGTTTTGAAACTAATCTAAAATTTCCGTCAGATAGTACGGTCCTAAACAGGTTTGTAACATCATTGGTTGCACGGTAGTTTAAAATGTGTACAATTTGTTTAGAAAAGGCGCGCATCTTATCAACAAAGATTGTGGGAAAATATTGTTTAGACTATGATCGAAAGTATTAATCAATACCGGAAAAATATTGAAATTGAGGATTTAAAAACAGAACTAAAAACCCTTAAAAAACTCTATCGTCTTACTGTAGGCCTGGCCCTACCGTGCATTCAAAATAACATTGATACGAGTTCAAGACTTTTTGTGGACGGGGGAAAAGGGGCGCCCAGTGCAGTAGGGACGCATCCAGACCCACGAAAATACAAACACTAGCCCCCCCCCCCCCCCTCCCCCCCCCCCCACCCCAAACAAAAAAGTACCAATGCGCATAGAGGAAATTAACTCCATAAAATGTGGTTTATTTTAAATTTAAGAGATAGGTCTCATTCAATTGCAGCACCAAAGGCTTGGAACAATCTTCCTGAACAAATTCGACTTTCAGAAACTATCTTTGACTTCAAAGAGTATATATCAAAGAGTATCTTATCTCTCGATATGTAGCATAGTTTTATCCCTTTGGTTTTCTCCAGAGTTGCTTCCTCAACTTCGTTCGTGTCAGATCATTGTCCCCGTGTATATCTTTTTTTTGTAAAAATAGGTAAGTTAATTTGTTCATAAAACGTTTTTTGTTATGTTTTTTCTTCTAAAGGCACTCCACTACAAAATTATTAGGATTGTGCCTCCACAATATTGTTTTTTTTTACATTTTGTTATGCACTGTTCAGGATGGAAATAAATGTTATATTGAATTGAATTGAATAGGGCTTTGAAAACACATGCCAAATTTGTCTTATTTTTACTTTTTACAACTTTGGTTTTAGCCACACCGGGGATTGTATTTATCACTTATGTCTCGCTTTGTTGGTTTAGTAAATTTTTAGTTGTATTGGTCCAAGCTAAATAGGTTATATTTATAGGTTATTTTTGTAACAACCACTGTATTGTATTGCAAGGGCGTCGATCGCTATACTGAAAAGTAGGGGGGACGGTCGAGCAAGTCTTGAAAAAATACATCTTACATTATTTGCACCCCACATTTTTAATATGCTTCGGGAGAGTCCGGCGTTTATCGTGTGTCAGCTTGTAGTTCTTCGAAAAAACTAAATATTGCTTCTTCGACAAATCTTGTCATGGTGGCTCAAACTGCTCCTATTTATTTTAATGGATTTTACTACATTTTGTGCGTTGTGCGATTGTAACAAAATGAAACACATTTGCACGTGTGCGCACACACATACATGTACTTCCTTTGTGGAGGGATCGTGTACCGTACATTATAGCATACACAAACACGCATAACTTGAATGCTAACATTGTAACAAGGTATGTAAGCGGGATTTTGGCGTTCATGTCTTGTACGATACGTGTAATCTATTGTCTGTATTATATAAGCGGAAATGGGCCCAAAATACCATTCTGCGCGTGGTCCATCAGAAAAAAATATGAAAATGAAGAAAACATTTCATCGTTTGTTCGCTATTCTTTTACTTGAATAAAAATTGTAATGAAATATTAAATCAAGAAAATGTTGCTGCATATTTCTAATGAACAGTCAATCAAAAAGTGGGGGGACATCTGATATGCTGGTCCCCCCAGTCTAAAAAGTGGGGGGGGGGGGGGGGGGGGGGAGACATGTCCCCCCCCCCCGTCCCCCACCCATCGACGCCCTTGTTGTATTGTGGATCTTTTTGAAAACTCTTTACAATTTTTACTTACATGTATGTTCCATATTGCTATTTTCAATAGGGTTACGCTGTCCTTTAACTTAAGAACTGTTTAATGTAAATCACCTCGGGGTTGGTTCAGCTTGATGCGCTCAATAAATCTAGTTATTAATTAAATATTATTATATTGCAGGCATGACATTTTGTGAAGGGCTGAACTAGGAGGATGAAGAATATCGTGCATTGACATGTATGATGTTATAATTTTATCAACACACAAGAGGCCTGCACATTTATTGCGATGAACTTGTATTTATCAACACACAAGAGGCCTGCACATTTATTGCGATGAACTTGTATTTTGGAAATTTTTCATAAATAATGAAAATATAACTAAAATCTGACAAGTAAAAAAACAGTTTGACCAGTGTCAAAACAACCATTGCAAATCTACAAATATCTTTTGCTCATAAAAAGTCATATGAATACAAACTAATCAACCGCAATATAGAGTGTAATTACATGAATATGGTTAGAATTAATGTCTGCATGCAAGTCAAATTTGGATATATTTTTTTTATTGAAAAGTTACCCACTTTGAAGAGTGTTGATGTGTGTTGTGATTTCATTTAGCCTTCCAAAAAACCACCTCTGCTAGTACTAGCAAGGGTCGAAACTTCAGGCTCGGGCTATTATTGATTAAACCTTTTTGCCATAAAAAAAGTCAACATCATATTTTTAAAACCAATTTGAAAAATCGAACCCGATTTAACATGAAATAAGTGTTTCAAGTATTTTCTTTTAATAATTCTTTATTAAAATTTATTAAAATTAAATAATTTACGAGTGATCGGTGAACAACACAAAATCAGACAGATTGGTTATTTCTCTTTTTGGAAGATGTGGTGGCTCTGAAAAGAGCCGGTTGGTTTTGAGGCGTACAAATACACCGTCTATTTGGAGGTGGTGTACTTGGTGACAGCCTTGGTTCCCTCGCTGACAGCGTGCTTGGCCAGCTCACCGGGCAGGAGGAGACGGACTGCGGTCTGGACCTCACGGCTGGTGATGGTGGACTTCTTGTTGTAGTGGGCCAGGCGGGAAGCCTCGGCGGCAATACGCTCGAAGATGTCGTTGACAAAGCTGTTCATGATGCTCATGGCACGGCTGGAGATGCCGGTGTCGGGGTGAACCTGCTTCATCACCTTGTAGATGTAGATGCCATAGCTCTCCTTTCTCTTTCTGCGTCTCTTCTTGGTGCCGCCTGGCGGTGCTCCCTTAGCCTTACCGGCTTTCTTCTGTCCCTTTCCACTTGGCTTGGGTGGCATGATTGAATTCGGTTGTTCGCAAAATTTGCAGAATGACGACCCTCAGCGATTCAACTGTATTTATACCATTTAGTATGCAAATGAGGGGTCCAGGAAAGGTTTCCAGCCAGGATCCTAGAATCGTGTAATATGATTGGTTGGTGATGGGATCTCTATCGTGCTCGCGCCGAATCGGTTACGAACAATGTACATTACACATGTCTTCTGCATGCTGTACATGTACAGTACACACATGCGGGAAAATAGGCGGGACTTAAGAGATATCTCATTTGTGATTGGACTATATGTAAAACCCCTAATACCGTATAAATAGTCTGACGGGCATGCTAGTTATCATTCGTATTCGTATCTCATACGTCAAACACACAAAATAATCATCATGTCTGGACGTGGTAAAGGAGGAAAGGCACGATCAAAGGCCAAGAGCCGATCTTCAAGAGCTGGGCTTCAGTTCCCCGTGGGCCGTGTTCACCGTTTCCTTCGCAAGGGCAACTACGCCCAGCGAGTGGGAGCTGGTGCCCCAGTCTACTTGGCTGCCGTCATGGAGTACTTGGCCGCTGAGATCCTCGAGTTGGCCGGTAACGCCGCCCGTGACAACAAGAAGACAAGAATCAACCCCCGTCACTTGCAGCTCGCCATCCGCAACGACGAAGAGTTGAACAAGCTTCTCAGTGGAGTCACAATCGCCCAGGGTGGTGTACTGCCCAACATCCAGGCTGTTCTTCTGCCCAAGAAGACCGCCAAGGCTGCCAAATAAACGCTGAATACTCAGCTCTAAACCAACCGGCTCTTTTCAGAGCCACCACATCTTCCAAAAAGAGATTGAATCATTGTCTATTTACTATTGTTTTTAATTGTCTGTCTTACTCTTATTAGGCCCTATAATGATATTGTTTTATCTTAAAATTTAATGATTTGAAAAACAAATAAACTTAATAATTAATTTAAGTCTCTTTTTACTTCAAATATGAAAGAATTCAGTGAGAACTACTATTGAGAAAAGACAGAATGAGATGACATTCTTCAGAGTCCTAATTTTCGTTTTTCTAGGGGGCCCTCGGTAAAAGCCCGAGAATACTAATAACAGCCTATGCCATAGATGTACATAATAGGCACATAATAGAGAGGTTGTTCCTTTTTCTATGGATGTAGGCCAGACCTTGTACAAAAACAAAGGTTTTGCACTGTTTCCCAAAAGAGCCAGTCAAATATGCCTGACAGCATCCTTTGTTTGGACTGTCTTGTAAATATAGCATTGGGATATTTATTTTTACATTTTTGCTGATTTCACAGTTAAACTCGATGTGATTATGTTTAAACTATGATTCTAATTGGTTTGAAAAATACTTGGGGAAATTTTCAACGAAATTGCTGTTACAAGACAAGTCATAAAAATACACGTTTTGACATTGTTAAAGAAAGTTTCACAAAAACAGGGGCTACTTAAAAAAAACTTATGTTTAAAGAAACGAGTTGTCAAATCACAAGTAATAATATGAACATTTCATAAAGAGGTGCATGTCGTCAGATACACAGATTTCACATAAGAACATTTCGTAGCGAGATTTCCTCGTTTTCGGTTTCTCAGAAATTTCAGAAGGGAATATTTTGTCTAAACAGTTGTAACTGTGAATCAACTCTCATGAAAATTTCATTTTGTTATATTTTTTTATGCAAGTCCCAAACAAGGCTGAAAAGCTACTCTTGGTATAAAGGTGCTACAAGAGAAAAAAATATAATTCAGGGGAGCTGAAGGAGTCCTAACTTTATACCTTGTAAGAAGTATTGTGACATGTGTAGGGTGTTGCAATAGGGGAGGGGGGGGGGTTGCTGCACAAACAATCATTTACATGCCGCATCATTGTATTTGGAAAGCGTAGACACATTCAATAATATCACAAACAAAATCTATGAAAATGTGAACAAATGTTTTTGTCAGGGATTGTCCAGCTGGGCCAAATTTGATTGAGCTCTTAAAGGCCCTGTACACTATTGGTAAGATCGAAAAACACAAATGTTTACCGATTCACACATAACTTACATGATTTAAAGTAAGTAATCGTAGAAAGGGTTCCTTAAAATATTTCTGCCTAAAATGCTATCGTTTCTGAGAAATGAGTAAAACAATAGTTTTTATCACGTGTGATAATAAACTCGATGTTTGAAAAACAGAAAACACATAAGGTTTCTTTTCACTATTTTCTCGTGACCTCGATGACCAATTGAGCTCAAACTATCACAGGTTTGTCTGTTCATGCATATGTTGAATCACACAAAATGTGGACATTGATTTTGAGCTGTTACCAAAAGTATACAATACCTTTAAGCAGAGAATATTGCTTAAAATTTTCCTGCTGAGCAAAATCAAGCATGACACCAGTCACAAATGGTACATATTATTGTATTTTGGCTGGTGACCTTATTGTGCTAAAAGCATACTTTTTGTGCGTAAAGGGTGTGCGTAACATTTGGTATAAAGTATAAATGTTCACGCAAAACTACTAAATGGTCATAGTGGGAAACTCCCTTTGAAATATTTTTGCTTGAAATGCCCAAGTTTTTGAGAAATTAGTAAAACAATTAGTTTTGAGTCAACATTTTTATGTTTGAAAACAATGAAAACATTTAAGGTTTTTCCACTTTTTTCTCATGACTTTTTTCTTATTGCTAGTCTGAATCACAATATTATGCCACCTCCATCAGCTAGACCCAGTAACTGGGGCACTGTACTCCTTTTTTTGAAATTTTGACATCATCGGTCGTACTAGCGCCCCAGCGAACGACAGTATGGTCATACATCATGATCCAACTCTCAGTTGTATCGACAGGTGCCCTGCCTCAACCGCGTAGTCGTAACGGTTGAGGCAGGGCACCCGTCTAAAATTTGACAGGTGCCCTGCCTCGACCGTGACGATTACGCGGTTGAGACAAGGCACCCGTCGATTATATGGGTGCCCTGCCTCAACCGTTACGACTACGCGGTTGAGGCAGGGCACCTGTCGATACAACTGAGAGTTGGATCATGATGTATGACCATACTGTCGTTCGCTGGGGCACTAGTACGACTGATGATGATGTCCAAATTTTAAAAAAGGAGTACAGCGCCCATGGTCTACTCCATCAGCCATGTACAAATTTGTATGTTACTTGTACGAAGTGTTTGTGCGTTTTCCGTTGCTTATGTATGTTTGTCGTTTTGAAATAGCATCATCTGTCAAATTTAATTCAGATAAAAAAGTTACTTAAAAAGAATTTCCTTGGGCAAAATCAGGTCATGCAGCTTTAACAGTGTGTTTTACTGGAGAGTTGGTTCTAAATTGAAAGTAATAAATTTCTTTCTTGATAATAACCAAACCAGCACTCAGTCTTTAACAGAGGAGTCTGAGGAGATAACACGAATCTGCCCCTCCGTATAAAATAAGTTTGAAACTTAACTTACCTGAGTCGTTGCTTGAGTTGTATGGAAGAGTTGCACTAGTGACACCCAAGGAAGATGCTTTATTCTGTACTGATGCTGCAAAACTAAGATCTCCAATACTCCCACTTATGCTCATGGCCCGTACCTCCTTATTCCTTGGAGCAAATAACGGCCTCTCATCATCTAGCCACCGTCCTCGAGTACAAAACCAAGAGAGAAGCTCCCTTCGTATACTCCTGTTCCAAACGGCGTATACGCAAGGGTGCATTATAAAACTTGCATACCACAGCAAGGTCACGGAGGTCAACATCCAGTGAGGTATAGGAAGAAGGCCGTTGAACGCCTCATACAAGAGTTCCACTGTCACTGGTCCCCATACTATACAAAAAGCACCCATCGTAATCACAACAGTTCGCATCGCCTTAAATGGCGAACTCATTCGTATATTCACAAGTAAAGAAGTCCGACGCGACCCTCTGCGATTCCGGACGGTTCCTGTGGCCACAACATTCCCATTACTTACTCTCCTCTTGGTCACATGGGCTACTTGTAAAATCTTCACATAGCACCAAGACATGATTAGTAACGGGGTGCAGACATAAGCAACTGAGAAGAAAACTGCGTAAGATGAATGATGACTCCAGTTGATGAAACAACTGGATCTTGAGAGATTGAAGCGATACTGAGACCAACCGAAGACAGGAGGAAGACTACATACTAGGGCAAGAATCCACACAAGAATGATCAACTCTACAGTCCTTGTGCATGTCACTTTTACTGGGTACATCATCGGCTGTGATATTGCAAAATATCTGTAAAGAAAGAAAACTATTTATAAAACACTAAATTGCATTGACTAATTTCAAAAATACATACATTATGTACAAATTGTACATGTACATTATGCAGTATACCTAGAAAAATAAATTAACCATACACCCCACACACCACACACACACACACATATTTGTTGACACTGAAAGCTTTTTGTGCATACTGTCTTGGATCTGGAAATTAATAAAATAATTTAATTTAATCATCCCAGTCACCACTTCCATGGCAGTATATATTTCGTCTACATAATTGATACATATTTATCTTAATTGCTCAAAGCTCTTGGTAAATTTTTTTTAAAACTGTCTAGACCAAATGAGAACTCTACACTACACTAAAGATCCCAATCAGTGGGCACTGATGAATTGGTAGTACATAAAGCATGGGTTGCCACCCAAGTACTGAGCAGAGGTCATAAGGCAAGTCATACCCATAGATTTTTGATTGATTCAGTGGTTTTGGTTAAATATTTCTCTGTGCGACAAGGCAATCATGGGGTTAAGAGACGACTCAAAATAGTTCCCACAAATGTCAATCTGTATTTTTCCTTTTTGGCGTTCCTTCATAAATACAACTCTAATCTTTTAAATGTTATGTCAAACATAAACATCAATATTGTTTGCAGTACCCACTGCTTAAAGCAGGATTCAAAAAGGTCTCTGCTCAACACCAAGCCTGATGAACAGTCTCACAGTTAAAACATCTGGGCCAAATTTCATGGAGTTGCTTTAGCCCAAAATATTGCTTAACAATTTTCTTCTAAGCAAAAATGAGCAGGATACCAGATACGTATGGTACAGGTGACATGGTATTATTGCAGGTAACCTTACGCTGGTAAGCATCATTTTTTTGTGCTAAGCTACTTTTGGTTCTAAGCAGCTCTATGAAATAGGGCCCAGCTCTAGACTGTGGCGGTTTTGGGTTCAAATCCCACCTGCACAGCATGTTGATATTTTCCGCAGGACTTGGAAGGCACCGAGTATGAGATTGTTTATCATATATTGGGCATAAAGTAAATTCAAAATAATAAAGCTCTAATCTTACCTGTCCACAGTGATTATGGTTAAGGTGAGGAGGCTACCAGCTGTGACAGACACCGTGACAAACCCTGTCAGATTGCACCACATGACCCCAAAGATCCACTCATGACACACGCAGCTGATCAGGTTAAATGGAAGAACGACAACCCCACCGACAAAGTTGGACAAAGTCAGACTGAAAACGAACCTGTTGCTAGGCGTCATCAGGTAAGCCTTCTTGTAGAATGTGAACGTGACGAGAAAGTTAAGGAAGCAAACAATTAGGAAGATGAGACTGAGACTGGTTGCCTGGACTACAGTGGTTGCTATGTCTTGGCTGTCGGGTACTGGTCTTGGAGAAGGCTCATCCAAGGAGGCAGAGCTATTGAGATGGTGATCTATGTTGGAAGCCATGGTGAGTTGGCCAGCACTAATTGAGGGTTTCTTAACACCAAAATGGATTGCTAGCAGATTTCAAATGTCCATCTTGCTGATTTATCCATTTTTCAAAAATCATGCTGACACCTAAAAAGAGTAAAAATTACTTGTTATTGTTCACTTCATAATTATTATTATACAGAACTTCTACAGCACGCAGTATTCGCCCTTTGCACTGTCAGCCATTTGCGCGTAGAGCCTCGAATTGGAGACAGCAGTGAATCAAAGCATTATATAACTCTATATTGTGACAGTAATGTAATGACACTTTTATCCAAACAGATACATAATTATAAAAATACACTACAAATGAAACATGAAGTCAAGGCTCTACACGCACATGGCGGATCCCTGCATAGAGCAAATAGACCCAATTCACATGACATCATCATCACAATAATCTTAATTGCGCCATTTTGGGAGTTGATGTTCAAGTATGTTTTTATAGTGTAGAGCGCATTTTTAGGCGATGGGGCGTTTACACGCCTACCATTGACTACCAAAATGGCGAGTGTGGCCGACATTAGCGCGTATGACATTGGTGTAAGGGGGGCAATAGTCAATACTTATATCTGGCAAAAGTTGTCTTTTAAAGGCACTGAATACGTTTGGTAATTACTCAAAATATATATTAGCATAAAAACTTACTTGGTAACCAGCAACAGAGAGCTGTTGATAGTATAAAACATTGTGACTGAGAAACCACTCCCTCTGAAGTAACGTAGTTTTTGAGAAAGAGGTAACTTCTCACTAAAATAATAAAAGACTTCATGCATGAAGCCTTTTATTAGCATCTGAAAGCACACAAAATTGTGCAGCAAGGGTGTTTTTTCTTTCTTTATTTTCTTGCAACTTCGATGACCGATTCAGCCCAAATTTTCACAGGTTTGTTATTTTATGCATATGTTGGGATACACCGAGTGACAATACTGGTCTTTGATAATTACCAAACATGTTCAGTGCCTTTAAAGGTTTGTAGGGAGGAAATTTATGGGAGCCTAATGAGGAACAAGAAGTCTTTCTTTCGATGTATCGTGAAATTAAAAAAAAAAAAAATTCATTGTAGTCTCCCCTTGGTCTAGAAATAACACCTCCGAACTTCCCGGGTGGCACAGTTCAGAAAATTTAGACTCTACATCACCAATGGCAAAACAAGAGGGAATGTAACACACACACAAGAGCAAGAACCTGGATTTCTGTGGATATGATGTTTAATACACAGCTCACTTGAAGAAACATATAATCTTACATGGAATTTGCAAATTCTCGTTTTTATGTAGTAATTATGATACAAAATGTAAAATGTCTCAAATGACTAGTAAAGCATCTTGCCTGCCAGGAAATGCAATGGAATGTACAAGGTGGCCCTTTGTAAACAAGATGACAGATGTATACATGTACCCACATTTTTTGTTTTTATACCTAACACATTTCTTATACAGGTCCTAGACTTTTGGGGGTTTGGGTATAAATGACAAAGAGCTCTACTCTTTTACTGGTATGACAAGGATTTGAACCAATTTTTCACAACAACTTGAAGCAAAATAAATATATCATTGCACTTGCCCTCCTCAAGCATAAATTATTTTATTCAGACTCTTGGTAAAAAGTAGGAAAAGAACAAGGGCTGACCTACATTCACATTTGAAAAAGCTATTATAGATTTATCATGCATGTTTATTGTATTTTCTATTTATTCTGCTTTAGATTAATACTTTATTTATTTTTCATGATTAGCGATGATCAAGAAAATGTTGATCATCACACAAATCAGTTGTCCTGTGAACATTTTTGCATGCGAGATAATTTTCTCAAAACACCACTTGTGTATAATTTGATGGCCGCATAAAAATTTACATGCGAAAATAAACTAAATACAATGTACAAGAAAAAACCCATGTTATTTCAATGACCACCTTGATAAAATTGGGTCACAAAGAAATACTTGGATGGTGTACTATCAATAAGTGTCAAAGATTGTTGGTCCCAACATGTCCAGAATTTAACTGAACTGCAGACTTATTTTGACTATACACACAGCCACATGATCTGTATCCAGCCCTTTCCCAAGTATGATGGTTGGATTATAGCCTTCAAGAAAGTCTCTGTGGAAATGTCAGGCCATAGACCAAAATAAAACATTTATTCATCTCAAACCAACTGATTTGGTTCCTGACTTGAGAACTTACAAGACCATTGTTACAACTTAAGTACCATTCAGACCCCCCAGTAGATGACAAGAGTATCTAGTGACAATTGTCCATCTAAAAATTATGCAGACTTGTTTGGGGCACTGCAACATGACCGATCCACTCGTTCCTAAAAGTAAGATGGCTGCAACCCTTAAGATTTTTTGTCACATTTTATAAAATTCTACCCACATTTCCCAGAGAACAAACTACAATGACTACCCGCCTACAAATTCAAGCATGCCATCCCATATTTAAACTTATTTGGCCACACAATGGATCATTATCTGGAGTCCCAGCCTCTACTCTAGTATTAAATGTAGAACATGATTGTTAAGTGATTTTGGGTTGTTCTACCCAATCATTCAAAATTTACCCAGTCAGTTTCCCTTGTCAGCTTGTGGTTTATTATTCGATACATAATTTTTAAGGTAAGATTCCCTTTATATTTATAAGACCTTATTTTATTTTGAACCAATCATTCAAAATTTACCCAGTCAGTTTCCCTTGTCAGCTTGTGGTTTATTATTTGATACATAATTTTTAAGGTAAGATTCCCTTTATATTTATAAGACCTTATTTTATTTTGAAATTTTTCTTTACTATTATAGGCTAATCAACCTTTCATAACTTAAGCCTAGGCATAACTGTATTTTACAATAATATTAACTGAAAAGTCATTGAAATAATTTGTATTATAACTAGAAAATCAGACAATGATATAAATCTCTTTTTTGACTTTGTGTGGCTCTGAAAAGAGCCGGTGGTTTTGAGGATTGGAAAGTCCCTGTTTAGGCACGTTCACCACGGATGCGGCGAGCCAACTGGATGTCCTTTGGCATGATGGTCACACGCTTGGCGTGGATGGCGCACAAGTTGGTGTCCTCGAAGAGACCGACCAAGTAAGCTTCGCTGGCCTCTTGGAGAGCCATGACAGCAGAGCTCTGGAAGCGGAGCTCGGTCTTGAAGTCCTGAGCGATCTCACGGACCAGACGCTGGAAGGGGAGCTTGCGGATGAGGAGCTCTGTGCTCTTCTGGTAACGGCGGATCTCACGGAGAGCCACGGTACCGGGCCTGTAACGATGGGGCTTCTTGACTCCGCCGGTGGCTGGGGCGCTCTTACGGGCAGCCTTGGTGGCCAACTGCTTGCGAGGAGCCTTTCCTCCGGTAGATTTACGTGCGGTTTGCTTGGTACGAGCCATTGTTGTTGTTGTTTCAGTTTGTCTGTAACAGAACGAATGACTAACCGAATTTCCCGGGCCCTTTTTATAGGGTCACAGGATTCGTCTAAAACTAACTCAAGATGCGTCCCGTTCATTGGACAGTTTCCTCTGGACAAAGCGGCAATCTTGATTGGGCGCTCTTTCCATTCTGCGCTCCTATTGGTCAGTTCTACGCACACGGTGATTGGTTAGGATGTGAAACCTTCCCGCGGTTTGTGTGCCCATAGGTTTGTACACGTTTTCGGATACAGCTGTAACTGCTGAAGCAGGTTGAGATACTCGCGAGAAAAGAAATTGGTTTACGTACATTGGCATAATTTATTTTATTGAAAAATACTTGCTTAGGCCTATTAGTTTTTAAATTTCCATACCTCATTTTATAGAGATAAAATGCCTGCACTGCATATAAACCTGAGCAGAACACAAGTCGTGTTTTTTTCTTTTTGTACAAACTACATGTACAATTATTGATAACAAATTGTTCACGTGTAAATTTGACTTCAGAAATGTTCATTCCCAGTCCAAGAATTGTACATCTTTGATTTGACTCGAGTTCGTTTATTTTGTTCATGCATGTACCAATTTTCAATCTTTATTGTTTGGTTTTTATTCCATCTATGATCTTTTATGGGACATGCCGAATTATATTTTTAGAATTTGGATGGAACTGAATTGTTCAAATCATAGAGTGTAAAATTTATAACATTTGTATTTCTTGCTGTTTAAATTTGCATGGCTCGTTTTTCGCCGAAAGAATTTGTATTATTTTTGAAGATTTTTTTTGACAGATGATGCTCTTCCAAAACGAAAAATACACAAGGGCCTCCGCATATGCCACACGGAATACACAAAATACATGTAACATGCAAAATTGTTTGCAGATGGCTGATGGATGCGAGATAGTAGTGTCGGGATCCCGACAAAACCTTAGTACATTACACCGAAGGAAAGCTCACAACTCTCTACATTCTATAAAAATAGCTGTAGGCTTATTATTAAAAAAATATAGATTAAAATAATTTTTCAAATTGGCCAAACTTTGGATTCACATCTTTAATTTATGTGAAATCTAGGGTACGCAAGCCATACAGCATGTACAGCAGTAGGTCGAGTCTATACTTTTGCCTCATATTATTAATATTATACCTTTCGCAGAAGGGTTGCTGTTCCAAAGGTTTACACCCCTTGTCCCGACATCCCTCGTTTCGACACCTCTACTACATACCCTGCCTGTTCGGACTCCCCTCCCTACACCCTTGTGTATTTTCCAAATCTTATCCCTAAACTCTAGCGTGTAAATCGGAATATTTAGCTGTCACCTCCTAAATTGGCAAAACTTTCAGTAATACAAGACGGGGTCCACGTCCATTCTCATTAATTTGAAGCAAAATTAATTTGTTTCACTAAATCACTTCTTCTCTTTATCCCAAGAAAATAGTTTTGAAAATTAAATTAATATGTTTGTATGAATATGATCTTCTTGGATTACACACGGTCGTGTGAGATATACGATATACAGTTGTTGTACTACTATATAGCCTAACTAGTTTACTATTTTTGCATAGCTTGAAAAAAAAACCGTTATTAACAGATGTAGTTGCAACCTCAAAAGTAAATAAATATTCAAAATTAATTCTGTAAGATTTCCCCAACAGGTTGATGCTTGCTACTTCAGTCGGATGGTCCCCCATGTGCCATGTGTGATTGTGAGTTCCCCCAAGTTAAATGTATGTCATACAATTTTATGAAATCCCCCCCCCCCCCCCTTTTGCGGGTATTTATATTACTCAGAACCCATATTTTTAGCTACTTTAGAATCAACCGTATGCATGCACAGACAATATAATTTTTTATTAATACTTGGCAGTAAAATAGTAGGCCCCCTATGCCATATTCAATAAATTATATAATTTCTTTTTCATTATTGAAATGAAACTATTTTACTGTGAAAAATAATTATCAGACAGACAAGCACGACAAAATAAAATTTAATCATTATCATGTAGTTTTATTTCATTAATCATTGCCAAACAAAACAGAGCAAGGTATTGATCTCTTTTTTGAAGATGTGGTGGCTCTGAAAAGAGCCGGTTGGTTTAAGAAGCTTGAAGCTTCACAGCTTAACCGCCGAATCCGTACAGAGTACGGCCCTGGCGTTTAAGGGCATAGACGACATCCATAGCGGTGACTGTCTTTCTCTTGGCATGCTCGCAGTATGTGACGGCATCACGGATGACGTTCTCAAGGAAGACCTTGAGGACTCCACGGGTCTCCTCGTAGATCAGTCCAGAGATACGCTTGACACCACCACGGCGGGCCAGACGGCGGATAGCGGGCTTGGTGATTCCCTGGATGTTATCACGCAACACCTTGCGATGACGCTTAGCGCCTCCCTTTCCGAGTCCCTTTCCTCCTTTGCCACGTCCAGACATGATTGTTTCTTGTATTTCGGTGAGTTCGAAATGAATGACCAAAATTTGTGCCGAAGCGTTTTTATCAGAGAAGTGCGGACGTGCGTGAAAGCACCGGTACACTGGGAGTGGCGTAATAGATAATGAGGTAGTGCCGCGTGCAAATCCTTAGGCAGCGCGAAGAATGTCCTTTGTTTTCAATGTACATGTACAATGCAATGTGTACACTGTTGTAATCATTTACTTGTGCTGTGACAGTTTAGAGCTTTGAACAAATTACACTAATTTTGTTTAAGTGATACCAAAGCATGAACCTTGTTTTCTTCGGTTTTTTCTTAAGTTACTTCCCGTCAATCTTTAGTTTATCTTCAAAACAAAATGTGCTAGGTCGGAAGCTGCTTGCTTCTCAAAAACTCTTGTCCACCACTACACGGCCAAAGGCAAAATACCTTTGTTTTTTGGAACCGTTTGATTGTTTTAATCCTATCCAAATGTAGATAATGTATACAATAAAAAAAGCCTGTGAAAATTTCACTTCAAAAGGTGGTCGCGTTTTTGAGATAACGCCGAAAATCCGGAGCGAATATGTCCATGCAGGAAGAATAATCCCAAATATGAATACACACTCTAAGAAACGTTTCTGACCGTCGTACGTTTCTTAGATTCAAATTTTGGGTCATAAAAACTGATATCTTTTTACATAACCACATTTCTTCGAAATTAAATTATTCTCAAAATGCTTTATACTATCGAAAGCTGCTGTAGGATTCTAACGAATACGATTGTTATTGCCATTAATTTTAAGAGTGATTACCAAACGTATCCTCCTGTCCGGTTTTCGATGTACTATGCCTTTTTCTTTGAATTGAAAAAAAAAAAAATATGCCATATATCAACTGATGCCCTAATTACCTTCCTTTGTTTATAAGAAGTATGTAAAAATATATTAAAACTTGATAGACATTGAAACTTTCACACCACGCACCGATCTTCGATGACTTCAATAGCGTCCCCGTGTTTTGAGTAAATCAAAAGCTTCAACTTTCTGGATCGACTGCAGTACATCATTTGTATTAACTTCTGACACACAAGAAAAGGACACCCTAAAATAAAGTGTTTCTAAGATAGTCTTCCTACTTTAATCTGACTTCCGATTTGTTTGCCCTCAGAAAAATCAGGAAAATTATTGTTACCGTAAAAACCTATACCAATGTGAAGTTTGATCCTCTGCAATTTGGTTTTAACGGGAGGGGGACAGCAATGGCCGCAGCCACAGTCAACGACGTCATGAATTACTGTGTTAATAAAGGCTCTACTGTATTCTGTTGCTCTCTCGATGCAGAGGGGGCATTCGATGCAATCCCCCATGATGTCATTTTCGATAAGTTATGTGACAATATTGGTGACGATTGGTGGAGATGCTTTTTAACATGGTATACTAACTTGACAGTGAAAGTTAAATGGAACAGCAACATTGGCAGAAGGATTAAAATTTGTAAAGGCACCAGACAAGGAGGGTTATCTTCTCCTTTCATTTTTAATCTGTTTTATAGAGATCTCGTTTCTGGTCTCAGTGCCCTGGAATGTGGTATTGTTATTGCCCAATCCACCTTTAATGTTTTCTGCTATGCTGATGATCTGTTGCTTTCTAGTATATATAGTATAGTCTGACTGTCACTGGTCTCCAAAAGCTTATTGATTATGCTAATGACTATATTACATCACATGGTCTGCGTTTCAACCCAAGTAAAACGAGTTGTACTATCTTTGGTAAGAACACTTTATCATCGGACCCCTCTTGGGTTCTGAATGAAAGTAAACTCAATATCACCGACTCCATTACCTATTTAGGTGTTGTTATGTCAAATGATCTGAAACCTAATTTGCATTATGAGGAAAGAATTCGTAAATGTCAAAGAGCTTTTTATTCATTGCAATGTATTGGCATGTGTAGGAACGGAAGTTCAACCTGTGTTAAAATTCATGTTTGGAACACAGCTTTGACTCCTGCAGCCGATTTCACGAAACTTTACGCCATGGCGTAAGTCCACTTGCGCAACATTTATGGCGTAAGTTGCGCCACGAATTTATGATCGATTTCACGAAAGTTACGCCACGTCTGAAATTGGCGCAAGTCTGAAAGTTACGCCACAAAAATGGCGCAACTTACGCACTCGATTTTGATGGCGTAAGTCAGTGTTTTATAGCGCAAGTTGATAAACTGCCAACGGCACAATGTGTTTAACCCGAGTAGGCTACACTATCCTCGGTAAACGACGTTATTTCAGTGCTTACCGAAAGATGTTACTTTCTTTCTTTTCTGTAGCTTACTTAAAACAAAAAACATGTTCGTCAGCCATTGGTTTTCAAGTAATTTTTACATTGTTGTGTTCAAAAACCAGCTGAAAATAAATTCAACGCCCACCCCACCAAATTAATCGAGCATTGTTTTAAAAATACATGGCAACATCAACTTAATTTAGCAGTCAGATAATGAAATGTAATGGGAATTCAAAATAAACGAAGTCGGTGGTCCAAGTTGAGCCATCTTATTCCGACACTTACCGCCGTTGACACTTTACTGTACAAACATGTTGTTGTGTAAAAAAGATCGCGATTTAAAATGGCGCTCCATTGCATTTTTTTCTGTGGTTTCAGGCAACAGTCGTTGAAAAGGTTGATATTAGCCTCGTCCGCGGTGTTTGTTATTTATTTTAGTTATTAAAACGTTGCGCAGCTAAGGCAAGTTTCGTGAAATGCAATTTAAGGAAGTGGCGCAGCTGCGCAACATTTACATGGCGTAACTTTAAGACATGGCGCAAGTTACGCACTACTTTCGTGAAATCGGCTGCTGTTCTTATATATGGATGTCAGTGTGTTAATTTCAATGCCACATCTTTCCAAAATCTTGAAAAAACACATGGTAAGCTTGTTAAATCCGCCATGGGTCTTCATAAGTACTGTAAAACTACGCCTCTCTTGCATGGTTTGAATTTACGTAAGATCAATGATATTTTGTCCACATTCCAACTTAATCTTGTTTGTCAGATTTTTAACAGCACTTCCAAGGCTAGGTCTTTTTATGCTCACCTTCTAAATTGCGAGGCTGGCGATGATTTTGCTTATTGTAAGAATACTTTAATTGATAGAGTTAAAAACAGTTTTAGCTTGCACAAGGATTTTTCGCTGCTTAATAGCATTATTAGTCCTTCCTTTAGACGGAAATTTAACTCTGACTTTAAGTACGTAAACTGTGTCAGCCATGGTATTTGTGATAGTGTCAAAACTGTTTTGTTTCGTAACCAGTTTCTTGAATGTGATGATCTTGACGCCCTTGGTCAGCTGCTCAGATCGTTCTGACAATTCTTTTGTTTTATATTTTGTCAAGATGGTCTGGGGGTCGTCCATGAGTGTCGGGGTTATCCTGTATCTTTAATTGCGTGTTTATGTACCTTATATTGTTTATTTGATGTACTTTTATCTTCTTTTTTCTTCTCCATTTTTGGAGGTTTTGTGGAAATAAATAAATAAATATATGTATAATAGCCTGAGGGCTGTGAAGAGGATTTAGGATGATGCAGCCTCTACAAAATTCTCATTCAGTGTGGATCAGTCTAGTTACCCACATTCCTTTGTTTGCTATTGTAATTCATATCCTTGCTGTCCATGTATTGTGCTAACGATTCATTGGAACCTTCAATGGAACCTTGGGCATGGGATTTTGGTGTGAAGAGTGATGCATATTTAATGTGTATTGTGGTTCAATGATTCAACCCTATTCTTTAGAGGGGCACACACATGCCACTCCCCCCTTCTGTGAGGAGGAGTGTCCCATGAGTTTGTTTCAAGAAACCACAGGCTTTTACTGCTTTAAAAAAAAAAATTAATCAAAAGTGTAATAACACATTTCACTATTTGTTTTCAATTTACTGGTGAAAAGGCAAGCTCAAGCTTCACAAAGCTTCACATTAGGCTATATCTTATAATTATTATTTTTTTATTCTAATTGTGTAAAAACTATGAATTCATGATGTATGTCAGGCCTGAAATGTTATCGTTGAGAAGGCAAGGCCATTAACAATTTGCAAAGGGGCACTTCCATTTTTGGGGGAAATCTTAAAGTTTATGGAAAACTTTTAAAGGGAAGCCAAGGTCAAGACCAGGGCAACATAAGCCATGGCCTCTGTTGAATTCCAGGCCTGGCATGTCCAGAAAATGCTGACTTTTGTCTCATCAAGAGTGTAATCTAAAAGTGTAATTTAAAGACAATGTACAACATTGGTAATTGTCAAAAACTAGTATCCACACTTGATGTGACCCAACATATACATGAAATACTACCAAACCTGTGAAAGTTTTAAGCTAAATCAGTCTTCGGATCGTCATGAGAAAACAGTGTAAAACCCCTGTTTTCACTGTTTTCAATAATCAAATTTAATCACAGTGATAAAACTAATTGTTTTACTCATATCCTAAAAAATATAGCATTTCAAGCAACTGTTTCTAGGGAAATTTTTTACCATGTAAGTTATGTGCAAATCTGTGAATAATTATCTAACCAATTTGTATTATGATACCCTTTAACTTAAGGCAAACTTCTGTAGGCTATCTAAAAGAAATTTTCTATTCCAATGTAATTTCCAGATAAATAAAGTATTAACGAAAAAATTACTGAACTCTGCCATGACATGTAATTATAGCAGAAGTACATCACAGCAATTCCAACTGTTCTGATTCTAGAGCCTGACCTGATTTGAAGGTCACTGGTACAAAGGTCAAAGTTTAAAACAATATCTTCAATAGAATGAGGTCCCGGACAGCTCTATGCTTAAAACTTCAGCCGTCGATTTCACCAAACTCTTCCTAACTTAGGACTAGTCCTAGGCAATGCTAAGAGATAGCTAGTCTTAACTAACTCGAGATAGGATTAATCCTAGCGCTTCGTGAAATCGGCTGCAGGATGTACAAACATAGCGTTATAACCCCTCCCCCCCTCTTTACACACAATGTTCAACTATTGCTTGCCGCAGGTAAAATAACATGATCAACCATAATCCATCACACAAGTTAAATTGAACATTTGTTACAAAAAGAGTGACTGTACATGCCAGGGCATAGGGGAAATTTTACAATTGTAATAATTTCTACATAATTCAAGAGTCACAAAAATAATAGCTGTTTTAAATAATATAATAAGTTTTTAGATGTGCCCCCTTTCTTCACTTCAAAAGTTGATAAAAACCAAATTGTAAAATATCCATGAAATATCAGATTTTTTATGTTCTTTCATTGGGCTGTATAATTGTGCCTTTTATTTATAAAGAAGTCCAGGCTTTGTAGCTGTTTTGTAAACATGTGATGTCAAAGGTTACAACATGGAGGAAGGAATGCTACAAATTAAATGGATACTTAGTCTTACCACCAGAGCAAGGACCAGTTTTCCTTTGAAACAACCATCCAACCATCATTGATCAATCATGTGCATGTGGAGGAAAGAAGTGCACTTTATCATGCATTAACAATAATGATCATGTTTAAAGGTTAGACACAGTAACTAGGGCGCTGTACTACTTACTACCGACATCACTCTGCGTTTGACCGCAGATGTCAAAATTTACTTAAAAGGGACTAGGCATACGGCGCCCATTAGTCCGGTACACGGCGAGCGGTCTATTTTTATTTCTAAGACCTAATGTTCAATATTATTATTAGCCATGTAATTATAATGTTCACTTGAGAACTTCCCATTTCCCAATGGATGGCTAATGGATGGCTATAGGTAATGTTGAGACAATTCATGTATTAAATATTTAATACATGAATTGTCTCAACATTATAGCCATCGAGCTTAGTTCGGGCATGGTTCGGGCACATGATGGTTTGGGCCTTCTTGAAGGTCGAAGCGAGAAGCTATTATAGGCCTACATGATGAAAAAATAAAATGGCTACTCACCATCTTTTTTGAACTCAGTATAGTTTCACCAAATTCTACCTATCGATTGCATAAGTTTCCCGGTAGCTTTCGTGGTTAACAATCTCCATAACGAACCCATGGTAACACTATAAAATTCTTCTTTGACAAACCCAATGACATTGCCGTAGAAAAGACAAATTTCAAACAATATCTTCTCTTCCTTCCTCCATGCACACATGTACACAAATCCTATGGCACAATCAGAACATACACACATTCCAATGGCATTTCCAATTCCCTAGCCATTTTCTGAACTTTAACGTGGGTGGTCCATTGGCTGAAACTTTGCTTGACCCTCTTTCAATAAAATACTCAGACAACACATAATATACAATTTTTATTCATCGATTTCCGGTGTGAGCAACTTCATCACTAATGATGAAAAGCACCGCTGTTTATTAAATAAATTATTAGTTTATGTCCTCAACAGCACGTGGCGGCTTTACTTCATCAACAACCAACCAACTTGGTTTGGAAAGACCACCCAATGTGATTTGGCTGGTACTCACACTATGCCGTAAAGCTGTGGGTAAATCTTGGTAACCAGTGAAATTCACTCTCCGTTATTAGTCAACAGAGGTCGCTATTTCCAAAGTGCGGGTTGAATTTTGTGTTTTTCTTTATTTTGCCACGAGGGATTCGAGTTGAGGCTAAAA
Source organism: Leptasterias polaris (assembly GCA_037783415.1). NCBI lineage: Eukaryota > Metazoa > Echinodermata > Asteroidea > Forcipulatida > Asteriidae > Leptasterias > Leptasterias polaris. The sequence goes on along the minus strand of JAZGTN010000152.1, from coordinate 744,078 downwards.
GGCTCCGAGTCTGCATCCACCCTCAACTTTTCGTACTCTTTTTGGGGGAAGACTTATTTACGAATTCAGAGTGGGGTGGAGTAAACAAAAAGTTATTTATCTTTACATGATTATATTTGTGTCCAATTTACAACTCCATAAGAAAAAACAAGAACTTATGTGCAAAGCATGTAGGCCTACAAAATACAATACGTTTTTATTAATTTCCGGAACTTTTTTTTTAATAACAAGACTGCTTCCTTCATGAACTGTACATTTGAAAATAATACACTTTTATTGTAGGCCTAGATTTGTAAGACACTTTTGTATTCGATTTAACTAACTGAAAATTGTAAAACTGGTCCAGCAAAAACCTTTTGACTTTCCTGATATTTATGGTATGGCAGAATCTATGATATCATGTCAATCATTTTTTTTCAAAATGAAGATTAATTTTTGCATTCGTAATTGGCAGCTCCATATTATTAACATAACATAACATAACAATTAAAATTTATAAGGCGCTATTCCATCAAGATCATAGCGCACATAAAAGCAATTAACATGGAAAAAGGTGAGTCTTTAGAACTTTACGAAATGTAGATAAAGTAACAGATTCCCTAATGACAGTAGGAAGATTGTTCCAAATCATTGGCCCAGCTACACTGAAAGCTTTTTGACCTAGAACTTTGTTTGCTAGGGGAACATTCAATCGAGTGATGTCAAGTGTGGACCGAAGAAATCGTGGTGGAGTGTCATTCAAAAGTTTCTAACGTCATAGGAATATATCCCAATGCCCCCTAAACATGGACTTGTTTTCTAGAAAAGTCCCACAGAAAAAAACCCAAAAACCTCTATGATTTAATATTTTTAGACACTTCAATACATGTACTTCATAAATTCATATGTCAGTGATGTCAGTGATGTCATCTCTGTTTTTTAAACTGAAGTCTTGAAAACAACACCCCTATGTCTTTTCCGAGAGGTCTACTTTCAGCGACTTGCTGCATTCCTTGAAAACATTTTAAGTTTTTCACAGTTTGTTCTCTTTCCTCAACTCCAAGTCTGCCCAGTAGCCTTTCAGTCAACTCTGGTATTACCGGTTGCATCAATATCCCACAAATCCTAAGTGTTTCCATGGCAACATAGAGGACAGTGTCTAACCAGGGTCCATCATTCTTATTCTTGATGAGGTACCAGGGCTCGTGTCGTTGAATGAAGGCGTTGGCCTGCCTCAAGCATGACATGATCTCGTCGAGTGCCTTGTAGGCCTCAAAGTTGTTGTAGTGAAGATTTACTGAATCTGGAGAGTCAATGGATCGGAAGGCATCATAATTATAAGAACATGAGTACATTGACAATAATGTTTACTGAATTTTCTTATCCACCAGGTGTGCCCATTTGCAAAGTTCCCCGCCCCCTTGTCGAAGGTAAGTTTGATTCCATAGCCAAGAATATTCACTCAACCATTTGTTCATTCACCACCGTAATGACTTGACAAGTTGTGCCCATCTGACTCCATCAAGCATAATGTTAGAGAGAGAGATGCTTACACCAGTGTCAGCCTTGATGGAAGATTTCAAGGTCATGTTGAGATTACCTCTATGACGAGGGGCATCAGGCTTCCAGAATATGAACAACATTTACTCCTAATTTATTTAAACTCTACTGTTTAAAATTTGTTGTAGCCGGGGATCATTAAACCTCACCTGGTAATAAAGAAACAGCAGAAACCAAAGCGTAGTCCTCAGCAGTTGCTCTCCCTGATGCAAGCTGGCTTGACTGTTGCCATGGGAATAGCTCAGCATGGCATTGTGGGAAGACTTGGGAAGGATTTAACGCTTTGCCAGTTACTCTTGACAACAGATTGCCAAATGTATCCGCTAGCTCCGAGTTAAGATGTTTCAGAATTTTTTCGTCTGTGTAGTCTGTGAAAATCAACAGAATAAAAGTTATTTCATCCTACTCGGGAAAATAGAATCAGCCCTTGCAAACTGCTTACCAACAACCAAAAGGACCTATGGTATACATATATATAAATAAAGTTATTGGCCCTAGAAGAGTCTTTCTCGAAGGCGGCTAAGAGCAAGTTCGGGTGTTAACCTTTAGTCAATTTGCCATTTAAATCATGCATGTGTGGTGTTACACTCGACTGCGCTTAGTCGATTGGATTCGGCAAATAATTATGGCAAAAAATATGGTGACGACGTATTGAAAAGAAAAAAATGTATTGGTTACTTCGTTAGTTGACGAAAGAAACAGTGCTCCGGAGCTAGGTTGATCCAGTTGGACTACCTGGTTCAACCATGCAGTGTTTGAGTGACATCTTGATCGACTATGGTTTAGTCTAGTGGACTCTAGTCAGCCAACCGAACTTGCTCTAAAATGAATTTTTAACCTGTCGAGAAAGACTCTGCTTGGGGGCAAAACGTAAACCTACCCGGGTTAACGTTTTCATTTTCTGTACTGTTTTCAGAGAAAATATCTCAGATACGATAAGGAAACTACACTGTGATAATTTCTTCCGGATGGAATCTACCAGCCTTCTTTGACTCACCTCCATCCGAATGTAGGACCCCTTCACTGAGGAGAAAGAACCTTAGACCATCAGGGGTGTAGGTCTTGAGTCTATCGAAGGGATCCACCACGTTACCTCTACTCTTTGACATCTGAGAACAAAGAACGGGTCAAAGGTCAGATACTAACACTCATAACCCAAGTAAATGTTACTTATTATTTGGCAATGAGGTTTACTAGGGGGAAGCCAGACTTACCGAGTAGTTTTCCATTGTTTATGCTATTTCACTGTGGTCATCACTATGGTTGTGCGTTCGAGTCTGGCCAAGCTAATCGCTGATTTCACAATGACTAAAATAACTTATGTCGTCTAGTTACTGAATAACAACCTATTGATTTGTGCAATTCATAATCATAGACGTTAAACCAACTTTTGTATGTGAGAGATTGGCTGTAGCCAGCTTGGTGTTGTGTTGATATCCCCTTGTGGGAGCTTTGCGGAGTTCCCTTGGGAAGATCATCTGAACAAATAAATTATTCCAACCATGCGTACATTTCTAAGAACAAAAGATTACTTGGTAAGTCTGCTGCCACCTAGCGTCCCCGAGGGCTCCCATTAGACCATTACGAATGATGACGAACTAAAGTCAAACATAAAGTACAGTGGGAGAGTACGCAAGGCTCACCATAAATATGCGGGGCCAAATTTCATGGCTCTGCTTACCGCTGAATTCTGTGCTTGCCATCACGGAAAGCACAGAATATTTCTGCGCTACATGTGTAAGCAAAGAATGCCTAGTAACATGAGGTACACACGAGCACAAGCAAAAATTCCCTGCTAACCTGTGAAATGCCCTTCACGTAAGCGCAGAATTCTCTGCTTCAGTAAGCGCTGATTTTTTTGCTTGCATTAAACAGAGCCATGAAATTGGGCCCAGCTTACATGGCTTAAAGTATGCGTCTATTCTCACATTAACGTTATTACCTTGAAGTTTCCCATAGTCCAGTGAGAATGACAGACTATGGATTTTGGCGGAGCCAAACCAGCAGCCATTAGAAATGCAGGCCAGTAGATTGCATGAAACCTGACCACAAGATACAAAACAAAACAACACAAGATCAAATAATTGCATAAAGGCTTGCTTTTTATTTATAAAGGCACAGTATACCTTTGGTTTTGGAACCGTTTGATTGTTTTATTCCTAAACAAAATGTAGATATAAACAACAAAACTAACCTGTGAAAAGTGGTAGCTTTCTTGAGATATAGCCAAAAAACTAGAGCGGTTTTGTCTGCGCAGGAAGAATAATCCGTAATTGGAAAACACAATCTGAGAATTGTTCATGCAAAAACGTTTCTCAGATTGAAATGTTTTTGAATCCCTCTCTCTAAAACCACATTCCTTAGGAGGAAATCAGTTCTTAAAAGGATTATCAAGAGCTGCAGAGCTTCTTACCAAGTAAGTTTTTATGGTTATTAATTTTTTAAGTAATTACCAAAGGTATCCTTCCTTTAATGTATCTGTTCACTTGCCAGTTTTACAAAGTCATTCTGACAGGGAAGCATAAAGTAGTTGAAGTTGTTGGCAAAACAAAAAAATTATGTAGTAAATTTTGTAAGGTATCTATCTGGCTGATACTGTTGGAATAAATAAAATAAGATAACTATAAATCAACAAAGATTTCATATTTCTTACTTCAGGATGTCTTTTCCAACGATGTGTGTTGCTGGCCACAGTTTTGTTTGACTAGGGAATCCACTCACGGTCAGGTAGTTGACCAATGCGTCCAGCCACACATAAATCTGGCAACAACAAAGTGGACATTATCGTAGAGTAGGAAACATTTGTCCAACATCATAAGACTTGGAGACTTGGGCCCAATTACATTGAGCTGCTTAAGCACAAAAATAAGCTTAACACATCATTATCTTGCTGACCAGAATAAGGTTACCAGCTAAAATACCATGTCATGTGTCTTATCTTTAACTGGTATCCTGCTAATTTTTGCTTAGCATAAAATTGTTAAGCAATATTTTCTGCTTAAGCAACTCTATGATATTGGTCCTAGGTGGCAGCAGAAATACCAGGTTTCTTTTAGTTTTAAGCAAGCGCACTTTTACCGAGAACATTGGATTTACCGAGTAAGTCTGCTGCCACCTAGCGTCCACGAAAGTCTCTTATTGAATGGAAAGCACAGCATTATCAAGCTGCCACCAACTTGGTCATGTTACCAACATCCAATAACAGTAATGGATGCTGGTATTTATTGTACAAAAAGGAACCAGACTATTTCTCCTTCCAGTCTCGGTTTGGTTACATTGATTTGAATGGGAGAAAATCAAGATGGCCGCAGATTGATAAAGGTTTATAGAAACAGCCATCTTGTCCGTCTCTTGCTCAAATCAACTTATAGGTTTTGAGGAGTTTTAACCACAGAAGTCTTACATGCCTGGGGAAGGGAAAATGGAAATATGACGGTCAAAAAGTAGAGCAAAGCAAATTCAAGCATAAACACATAATGAAATCAGAAAGAGATCCTGGCTTTGTCCTGCTTACTGTTTGAGATGAATCACCAGGGACGGGGATTCCCCACAGTAGTCTGTCTCGTTGTCTTGAGACAGAAAGATCTTGTAAGCCATCTTGTATCCACTGACGTACCATGTTGTGAAACTTGGGTGGATACACCGCTGAGGAAGAGTCATGTCACAGTAAAAGATTACAAAATGTCATTCGCAACAGAACAAGTACAGATAGTTTAGTGAAAAGCAATCTGGGCCAAATTTCATAGAGCTGCTGAAGCACCAAAAGTACCTCAGCACAACAAAATGCTTACCAGCCAAAATACTATTCCACATGAATTGTCTGTGACTGGTATCCTGCAATGAGGAACTCGGACTAAACTAAAGTAAAACATGAAATGGACTCCGAGTCAATGCAAGAATGTCATTGACACTGATATTTTTCAGTGAAATCACTGTACATGTAACCCGGAAAATACTTGAATAAAACTAAATAAAACTAAGCTGGGGAAACTCACTTCAGAAAAACTCAACTAATCTAGGGATCGAATAGGGTTAAGACGCGAGGAAATGCAAAAAGTAGGACAGGGACTCAAAATGTAGGTTTCTCAACAAGCAAAAATTAAAAAAATAACTTTATTGATTATAAGGCGATGACCAAAAGCAAAACCAGTGATCGAAGTACATCAATAAACCAAGTAAACTCTAAACCAAGACCATTATTAAACACTATTGTACTAAACCCCGAACAATGAAAAGAATTTATAGAAACCACTAAGAACAACAAAACACAGTGCCAAAGAAGGTTACAAAATTAAAATCAAAATGGCTTTAAAACCGAGTCCATAGCAGTAATACTTGAAACAGGCAAATGAAGTTGTAGTTATATAAAAGCAATTGTGATGGGAGAACACATAAATGTGGAGTGCTCTCCTTGCACTGCCAGGCTGCTATCTGAAGTCAATTACAGGGGTGACTAACCACACTACCAAGGATTATGCAAGCGGGTTCATTGTTTATTACAAAGGATTCCTAAGAAATTAACTAAGGGGGTGCTAGAAGAGCTTAAGGGGGAAGTATAAACAGTGGAAGGGTAATAAAACTCTAACATAGACACTTGGTCACCTATAGAACAAAGGTTTTTCTACACCTATTACACACACAAATTGGCACTCACTAATTAATAATTTTTTTCCCCTCTTCCCACCTTTCATTTTGTCTTTTTGGTTTTCAACCTCTTGTGGTTAAACCAGCCCTTCCCTCTACCAACCCCTTTGTCTCCTTCTTCATTGTTCATCCCTTGCTTTTTCTGGGTGCTTTCTGCCTCTTTCTCCTTTCATCTTGTGACAGGGCCAAAAATCAAGTCAGGAAACAGCATTATGATGAAGATGTAATGTTTAATTTCCATTTTTCCCACAGTGGAAACCGCGCGCAGCCAGCGCTGTACAAAACGAATTCTTTAAAACTTTACTCCTCACTGAATGATCTCTTGCAACCAACTGCCTTAAGAATATGAAAAAGACCCACAGGAATCAAGTACTGCATTCCTGGGCTATGACTAACTACTGAATAAACATGAAACAACTACAAATACAAAGGAATATGCAAATGAGTCTTGAGTGCTGCTTGTGGTCACTCAAGTTCCAATAAACAATGACATAAGGATAAGGTTAAGATTGAACTTTCCCACAGATCCAATAAACTGCAAATTTGAAGATGTTAGAATGGCATGAATGAAAAAGAAAAGTAAATATGATAGAGTAAATATACCTATTTGTTAAGTAATAGAGAATTAAGCAACCTAAGCAGAGAAAACAAGACCATACATTTTTCACCTGTCACAATCTCTTTTCACTTGACTGCTTCTGTTACACCAGTATACTTGTTTATGTGTGTTGTGTTGTCATTTAGAAATGTCAGGCTACTAACTATTTTTTGTATTTATATCATAGCTCTTTGCAACAGCTAATTATATTTTCTCAAATTTAATTACTATCAGTATAGTACGCATTTTGTTTATAGGGGGTAAGGATTGAGTCTCTTACCTCTAGGGTTCTTGTCCAGCCATTCAAGAAGTTTGGTTGAGAAGTCGCTGAGTTTGAACATGTAATTGGTTTCTGAAGACCACTCCACTGCATTCCCAGTTTCTATTGAGACCTGTTTGGTTATCAAAATGAGGGGAGACATTTCTACTATTGGATCTCTGCTTGATTGGCAGTCAAAGTTTTGAAATAGTGCAAAATGGAACTTTGTTAGACATAAAAATGGTTAGAGTTTGCTGTGAGTGGCAACTGTAGTAAACTCTTTTTTGGAAGAAGTGGAAGTTCTGAGACAAACCAGAGGTCAAATGTATTGACGTTTGGGTTGGCTCAGTGGTTTTCGTTCCTGCCTTTCACCTCTGTGGCCCCAGTTCGAACCCTGGACCAGCGCCTTGCATGTGGATTGGGTTTTCAGTCCCTACATGATTGCCTGGGTTTTCCCTAGTGGGGTTTTCCTCCTACATCTAGTACTGACATTTTGTCATCATCTTCAGATCTATGGGTCACAGTGCTGGTCGCTTTTGAGAAAATCATGAAATAATAACGCTCCAGCAGTGTGCTCTATTTGCCTTGAGGAGACGAACAGAAGATAAACAGAACACACTCTTTGAACATTTGAGACTTATCTGTCCAATTCTCACTGAAATAACTTCTTCTCTTTGCCTTAGAGGAAAGATGAAAACTCACCTTGACCTTACAACCATCTTTGCCGATACTATCCTCTACTTGTTGTGAGCTGAGGAAAGTTTCGTCTGACGTCGAGTACCAGCCTTCGTATTCACCTTTGTAGATGAAGCCTTTGTCCTGCAGGGTGGTCTGCAGGGATGTGATGAAATGAAATAAACAAACTTTCTAAGAATGGGGTCCAGTAGCACTCTGCACTAGGCGAAGTACCCGGATCTCGGACCAACGTGTCAAATTTTCACTAACATACACATGCGTACATGTCCAAGTCTTATGTTTAATTGTATGTACTAACTATACTACTAGTGCCGTTTGCCACGTCGATGATGCAGTGATCACATAAGTGGTGGAATGTTTGTCTGAGAGCCGAAGTGATGCCAAATAGTGGGGAGTGCTTACTGCGCAATTCTGCGCTTACAGTCCGTAGGCGTAGAATCAAGTGCTTTAAATGGTACAGTAAGCGCAGATTTCTGTGGTAAGCAGGGCCATGCAATTAGGCCCTGATGGGTTCTGACTTTTAGCAAAACTTTACAAACCCTTATGAGAAGCTGCTCCATAAAATTCAGTGTAGAGCTATCTTGATGAAAAGCAAATAAGCAAAAAGAAAACAATCAAATGAGCGTATTGTTATAGTTGATGTTTTCTCCACCTGATATTTCACTCTCATCTTTATGTGCCCTCGATTTCTGGAACTCATCAACGCCATTCACAAACTCGAAATGTATTTACCCAGAATGTGTTTACAGCGTTGTGGTGCCTCTTTTCTGTTGTACGGATGTAGTCTGTGTACTGAATGTTGCTGGAATTGAACAGCCTCTGGTAACATGGGATACAAATATCAATTTATCAATTTCGAATAAAAACTAAGTCCATCAAAGTCAGTCCAGCAGGGGGACTCTTTGCATATGACATCACCAAACTCCAAACAGCGCCCTCACTAAGGTCAATGATAAAAGACCTATCATTGGCTGAGAGTTGTGCGCTGTGCGTACACGCATTCATGTTCCATTGTTTAACCTCAGCAATGGAGGCCAGTTCGAGGGGTCTATAGACCCATTGCATATGACGTCATCATCTACACGCGCGTCATTTTGGGGGTCAAAACGTAACACGTGTACCATCCTTTTGTGCACGTTTTGACACCCAAAATTACGCGCGTGTATGCGCGCTGCGCGCTGTGCAATGGGTCTATACAAGGTGTTGCAAAGCATTATTGATTAAGAGTCCATAAAATAAAACAAAAGCTGCATGTAAACTTAGATGGATATCGTTCACTAACAGTAACATTGCCCCAAAGAAATTTTTTGAAAAGTACACCTATACATCCTTAGCATAAAAAAACAAACCAAATCTCACTCTAAATTCTTGCGAGACCTCATCACAGAACTCCAAAGGTTCCTTCCCGGCAAGGGAAGCAGCTTGTTGAACCTTCAGACCGTGCTCATCTGTTCCCGTTGAGAAAATCGTCTCTTCCGCTCCAGATATCCGCTGCCATCTGTGATTGCAGTCTGCGATTACGGCGGAGTAGAGGTGTCCAATATGAGGAACTGGGTGGTGAGAAGAGAGAAACTTAGGTTTAGGGAAGGGGTGTCATGGGGATGGGGTGTCATGGGGACAGGGTGAGATTACTCGGTTTCTGGGACACAAGCATGATAAGGAATGTGCAAGATTAAATTCTAGGGGCCACCATCAGGGTTACCCCTGAACGTGTTCACTGACTGGCCAGCAGGACAATTTAGCTTGTCATTTCACTACTCCTTAGTCCATAGTTCCTACAGAAAGCCCTATTTAATAATTTAATTGGACTTTCTACAGCCAGCCGCATCACTTAGAGAACATTTTAAAAGGTCCTTAGGTGTTTTTACCAGCAATGGGGCAGCAGACCAATATTAAAGGAGAACACAGACCATGGATCATCTTGCAGTTGGTCAACAATGGCTAACACAGATAATCAGTTTCCCTTGTGGTGTATTACTTGATACAGATAATTAAGGACTAAAGCCGCTGGCTGCAACAGCAATGTTGAAGAGTGGGACTTTTTAGCATCTGGCCATAGAATCTGTCAAAACTATGAAATCAAACACGGCCCAAGAGCATCTAAGTAACCCTGTGTGGGAAATAGTGACTGCTGCTTGATTGTCATGTGAACAAGCTAAGAAGCAAAGGACGCCCATTAGCCTTTTTTGAGATATGGCAAACACCATTGAAGCACTGTTTGGTTTGGGTGTATACAGACAACTTCACCCCAACCAAATGGTGCCCTAGTAATGTTTCCACCAGATCTCAAAATGGCTTGCGGCAACCTCCTTAGCAACAGCTGCAGCCGGCTATTCAGACGTGGCCTACAAAAAGATCTTCTTCTACAGCCAGCCTAGTCACAGCCCCTGTTCGTGGTAATGATAAAAGCTTACTATACAAAGTAAAGGACCACACTATTTCTCTTACAACCTCACTTCAGTTCCATATAGACCTTTCTTTTGCAACGTCACAGCCCGAGTTTTTGCCAACCCAGGATGGAAAACTATGGAAAGCCATAACTTCAAATCAAAAACAGATAGCCATAGTTTGAAGCAATGTTACACGAATATTCTAAAATAGTGCTTAAATTGTTGGAAACAAATCAACCAATCATGGGAGGTATTTCAGTTCATGAATCTTTACAGAAAATGTTGAATTTGGTCACAATTTTGTTTTAACACGATTGATTGTTTTGCTAATATTCGGCCGTCCATGCCAACCAGTGCACTTTGTTTATCAACAATGGAAAGGTCTATAGGCTGTGTCTGAATTGGTGGCTACAGCTTTGGCTACGGCTAGATTCCCGCGTCATCATGCGTTGAATGTCCTAAGCAATACCCTTAGCAACAGCCGTAGCATAGCTGTAGGAGCTGATTCGGGTATGACCATGGCCCAATTTCATAAAGCCTGTAAGCACAAAAACTTGCTCAGCGCAGAAAAGTATTGCTTAGCAGAAACAGTTTACCAGCCAAAATTACATAAACTTTGCAATGCTGTGACTGGTGCCCCCCTCAATTTTTGCTAAGCATAGAAATTTGTCAAGCAGTATTTTCTGCTAAACAGCTCTATGAAATTGGGCCCAGGACCCAATTTCATAGAGCTGCTTATCGGCAGATTTTGTGCTTACTGCGCGAGTTTCCATTTCATAGCTCTACTAACCGAAAGCACACGAAAAGGCAGGCTAACCTTCCAGTGCTTACTGTATGAAAATGAATGACGTAACAATGCAAATGCATGGTGAATGTGCAAGCTGGCCGCCCTATTTACTTGCTAACCTGTGAAATACGCTTACGCTTAACTGTGAAATACGCTTACGCTTAAGCAAATTTTTCTGCCATACTTAGCATTAAATTTGCTTTCTGTTAAGCAGCTCTATGAATCTGACCCCTGATTTTACCTGCATTTACATAAAAGATGGGAGTTGTCAGAAAGTCATTTCTATGGATATTGCTTGATCCGAGAGATCGGACATTCAGTGATGACCATCCGAGTCTGGTGTGTTTGGAGGTGGATGCAGTGCAGATTTGCCCCAGCTTCAGCAACCGCAACGCCCCCATGGACATCACACATGGGTCTTAATTACTGCCAAGTTTGCTCCTGTGTAGCAAGATGCTGTGAAAAAGAAATATGATAAATTACTGAATGATAAAATTATGATTTATTTTGTAGTTAATAAGTTTCACCCATTGCAGTAATCTAGTATTAGTTATTAATATTAGTATGTCTTTCATCAATAAGTCATAGTTAAATGATTTAAAGACAAGCTAACATTAAGACATTTAGACGACTAAAATAGAAATTAATTAATTGAAGCTTCTAGTATATAGAACTATTATTAAATGAAAACAATTGAATATATTGAACATCACTGATCAGGAAAGTTGTCATTTCAGTATCTGTGCAAAATGTCAAAACAATTGAAATATTGTCATAACTGTCCTTTAAAATTATAATAATGAAGCTGAGCCTGAGTTTGTGAACACACAACTTCCACTTTCCATCCACTCCAGAAAAAAACAACATAAAACACCAAAACACAAACTTCACTACACACTGCACTGATTTTGTCGTCTGCTAAATTCTTTAAAGTTTTTATTAAATCAAAAATTCTAGACTCAAAAGATTCGGTTTTGGCACTGCTTTATTCAACAGAGTTGCAAATGCACACTGACAATAAAACAACAGGCTACCAGTATCTAGACACAATGTTTAGGGTCAAAGAAGAAGAGAAATTAAACCCAGTGTTAAATTTAAAAGAAATTCTTGTCCTGTATTTTTTTATCTTACCACCCTTTCTATCCTGTCTGTGCTTTGCGAGTGTACAAATTGATCGCTTGGTGGCAGCATTTCGTTTAAACAACCCGGCTGTTTGTTTCGCAGAGGGGGCGAAGAATCCCGTCATCATGGCGGCTTTCGTCCATCATGCAAATCGTCCTCTGAAAAGACCGCGATTAGGGGCCCCAGACGTCTATCCACAGGAAATCAAACAAAAGGAAGTGAGTATCAATATATTAGATATATTTCTTATTTCATATAAATGTATATTTTGGGTAATGTAGGGAGATATTTAGGATACAAAATGATGTTGTTTTTAGTTTCTTTCTTTTTCACTGGTTATTTTTTCAATGTAAATCTATGACAATTGCCTTTTTACTTGGGCTTATTTATTCTTCTTTTTCTTGTGTGAAATTGAAAGTGTACCGGTTCACATATTTGAGCGTGAAGAAGGAATAATTAAAATTCAAAAAAATATTTAAAAAGGATAAGTTGAAGTTATAACAAAGCTAAACCATAATAATAACTGCAGTTCCTTTGTACAGTGTGTGGCTTTTGTAATTTGTTGGCTTTTTATATTAAAATTGGTGTATGCACAGCAATCACACTCAGTCTCTTCCTTCCTCCATGGTCACAGCATGCAGCTATCTGAATCTGAAATAAAAATAAACATTTCTTTTTGTGAAAAAGAAAAGCGATGTTTGCGGAGATTCAAAAGCAGCGCGTGTTGATTGATAATACCTATTCCACCACTTACTCCTAGAACTATGAGGTTCATTCCGCTATCGTCTCCATTACCCTCATAGAGTGACATGTACAAAATCCTATTCGAAACTTTTTTCCCTTCACGTTTCTGCACCTACAGTTAATTTCCCAAACCGGATCACGCCAATATTAGGCTCTATGTGTTCCTTATACTCTCATCGAGGTTGGGTTGGGTCCAGAAAATCCACTCCGCAAAACAAAAGTTGCAAAAAGTGATAAATTCTCACCGTTTTCAGAATCCTCGCCTTCCGTTAACAAAATGGCCGCCGTTGAAATTTTTGAGCTGGTAATGCTGCGTGCTACGCTGGTAACAAATCCAACGGTTCACGTATACAATAGGCGCAATGCTGGTCCACAACAACCAATGTTCTGTATACGTGAATCGTTGATAATCGTTACCATCGTAGCACGCAGCATTACCAGCTCAAAAATTTCAACGGCGGCCATTTTGTTAACGGAAGGCGAGGATTCTGAAAACGGTGAGAATTTATCACTTTTTGCAACTTTTGTTTTGCGGAGTGGATTTTCTGGACCCAACCCGACCTCGATGAGAGTATAAGGAACACATAGAGCCTAATTTTGGCGTGATCCGGTTTGGGAAATTAACTGTAGGTGCAGAAACGTGAAGGGAAAAAAGTTTCGAATAGGATTTTGTACATGTCACCACTATGAGGGTAATGGAGACGATAGCGGAATGAACCTCATAAAAAAAAACCATAGTTCTAGGAGTATCCACCACTGAGCTACGTAACAGTGGTAAGAAAGTCATTAAAATGGAATACATTGAATTGATGATTCAGATTTCAGTTGTCAACAATGTCATTAGTTAGCTGTTCCTATTCAGGTACAAGCCAAAGACAAGAGGGCGCTACGAAACTAAAGTACAACTTACAAGATTTGAAATAGCGTTTAGTAAAAGTTGGCTGGTATCTATAATATATTCGTTATTGACCATCATTCCACTCTAGTATATATGGCTAAAAAAATTGGAGCTAAAAAAAAGATTTGACCCACCTACCCACCTTTTTGTTTTCATTGTAATACTAATAGGAAACACAACTATTTTTGGGGGGGCCTGACTGCTGTAAAATGAGATTGATTTTCAAAGTTTTGTTAAAAATTTTTTTCTGTAGGATGAGCTGACGGCAACCAACGTAAAACAAGGGTTCAACAACCTTCCCACATTTCAGGATGAGGTATGTATGATTGAGACTCGCAATTACACGGTTATGGGTTCAAACCTCCATCTGAATCTGATCACTTTATTATTGTGAAGTAGACACAATTGGCGACTGGAGTCACGTGACCCATAGTGGGTATGCAATGTAAACAAACTAAGCAGGCAATGCACAGTGAGCATGGAAAAGCAATGGCTGCTTCCGTAAGGTGGGAAGCAGCCATGCTTGACCACGCACACTGAGGATTGCTTGCTTGATTTATTTACATTGTATACCCACTATGGCCCATGTGACTCCAGTCGCCAATTGTGTCTATTACTGTAATTTCCTGTGTATAAGGCGCTCGACGTATAAGGTACAGTACCCTCAAATTACCAAAATGAGATTCAAGGGTTAAAAGATAAGGTGTACCGGCACATAAGGCGCAACATTACTTTCCCAATTTACGCGCTCGCTACGTCCCATACTGCTGGTACATTGTGATGGTATAAGAACACTTACTATAGCGCAAAGGGATCGTAATTTTTTAATCACAAAGACAAGTAAAACATCACTTCTATTTTTTCATTATTATTTTTTCATTTTCATTTTAAAGATTCTTTCTAAAACCATAGCTTTATAGTTTTTCTTTTTACACAACGAGTGCGCGCAGACACACGTTTTCCCAACGTTTCCCATAGTTACAATACATGCAAACGCTAGGGTGCTTTCTTAATAATGCTTTCACAATAAGAATGTATGCCCTCTGTTGGCAAAATCTATCAACGCGTTTCACGATAACATACAAAAACGACTTTATTAATAAAGACTAGTACCTGTCATGCGCTATAGCAGTGTACTGTGTGCAGCATTGATCGTAGCGACGGTATTGTTATTATTATTGTGGGCAGCAGCATGGCCAGTGACTTTGTTCTTCGATAAGTTTCGTCAACAATGTGAACGGTGTAGGTTTTATTTTGAGATAAATTTCACATGTAGAATTACCCTGGACAAAATAAAGGAACTCTTTTGCAGTATAAATGTAAGATTTTACATAGTAATCATCACAATTAACTCAATCGAAATAAGATAAGGCGCACCGGAAGATAAGACGCAGTGATTTTTGTTACCTTTGAAAGTCAGATAAGACACGTCTTATATGCAGGAAGTTACAATAGTGTACCTCAATTCAAAGCATCGTCTGTTTCATTGTTAGAGATATCTGTAATGTTTAACTTACACCGAAAAACGGCAATTTACATTTTTATTCTTTCTAATTTTCCTACAGTATGGCACTGCAAGAACCAGCCACATCAATCCAAACAAGGTAAGCATTGACCCAATAGGAGACTTTGGAACGCTAGTTGGCAGCAAACTTACCAGGTAAATTTCCATTGTTTATGTAGTTATGAGCATGCGCACATTACCGAGAACGATGGATTTACCTGGTAAGTCTGCTGCCACCTAGCATCCCAAAAGCCCCCCATTCACTATCGTCACAATGGATGGATTGCAATACGCATCATTGACCGCCATCTTTGATGTAAAACAATGGAAAAGTGTACGCGCTACGAACGACTCTCAGCCAATGATAGCTCTTCACGCGTGCACAATTCATCAAAGATGGCGGCCAATGACGTCTATTGCAATCCATCTATAATCTTGGTTGCACCATTTTGGGATTCAGTGTCACTGTGTAGAGTGCGAATTTTACGTGACACAGTGTTTACACACTTTGCCTCTTGACTCTCAAAATGTTGAGCATGGTACAGTCACCGTGTGTGACGTGCGTGCAAGGAGTTAAAACAAAATACAAGAAATTGATGTGATCTACATGTAGGCCCTATTTCATAAGCTGTTAAGCAAAGAAAAACCGCTTAGAAAAGTTCCTTGAAGCAAAAAGTAACGGAGTACCAGTGGCAACAGTGTAAATTTATGGCATTTTGTCTGGTAACATATTTCTGGCGAGCAAGTTTTTTTCTGTGCTTACAGAGTTTATGACATTGGGTCCTGGAGGATTTTGCTTGCTTAAAAAATTCTAAAATTCATCTTGAGACTCTCTCTCTCTAGTAGACATGGTCATTTGCCCGTAGTCTCCTTCTCATTGTACCCCCGCTGAAATCACTGGTACCGCTCCCACCACAGCCTGTCTTTCCAGTGCTGCTGCTTTGAGTACGATGGTATCCCAACCTGACCATTCTCGGAATTTGTCTACCCAGCGCATCTTTGTTCAGCTGCTGAGACATCTTGGGACAGTTCCAAGTATTTATTTAAAAGGAGAAAGGCCCAAGGTTTACTTTTTTAAAGATACAGAAGAGGGCTTCCGGACAGCAAAACGATCGTCTTCATCTTCCATATTTCACAAAATGGCATTACACAGACAGAAAAGTAATGTTAGGAGTTAACGATGGTAGCTACTTTTTTTTTTTTTTTTTTTAAATGAGATATTGCCCAACTCACAAGGCCACGGACGGCCACTCAAGGTGAGGGCTACACATAACTGATTTGGGCTATCGACCCAAATCAATTGAAACCAGGGACACGTTGCCTCCTACTCCTGGGGCTGAAACAGGGTTACCCCCTTCACAGTCCTTAAGGATGTAGGCATGGGTATCATCCACTAGGAGCCTGTCTGGTAGAGCAGAATGCACTACCTTCCCAACTTTTTCGAAGCAATTATGGTTAAGTGCCTTGCTCAGGGGCACAAGTGTCATGACCGGGTATCGAAAAAAAAACTTTTGTCTACTAAAGGTACTTTTTGTGTGTCTGTTGTCTGTTCACAGTTTGGTGCCTGCTTCAGCACTCTCGTTGCCGAGAAGCAAAAAGTCAACACATTTCAGGACTCTGGAAAGAAGAAAATACAGATCTCAAAGGACAACTACTGGCTGGTAAGTGTATCATTTGTGTGATTTGTTTCCATCCCTCATCCTCCAAAATCTTCTTCAGGAAGTAGTCTGATTGGGGAGCAGGGCTCGAATTTAACACTGGACCACAGGCCCCAGGCCAGTAATTTTAGTGTTGGGCCAGTAAACTTATGACCTAACAAGTCCGATGGTCTTGTGTTTTTCAATTGAATAACAGAAACAAATTATGTTCAAGTGTTGACTTTGGGTCTGATAAATTATCTTTTAATTCTATGAGTAATCAAGTATACTCTTCTCTTACTTGTCTCAGTTCGGGTTCATATAAAAGCAGTCAAATGCATGTTAATATGTGGCAGCAATGTTTTATTTTCACATTTTGAATCTGGTCTTGTAAAAAAATGCCTGGTCCAGTAAAGATTTTGAGCTACAAGCCCTGAAGTCTTGTGGATTTTCTCCCCAAATTTGAGCCCTGGGGAGGCTTGAGAACTCTAGGCCATTTTGTTTATCACAGGGCCAGGCATACCAAGTCCAGTTAGGGTCATTGTGTCCTTGAGAAAGATACTTTACCATTTGTTTTGTCCATCGGATGGGACATTAAGCCGTAGGTCCCTTGTACTAGGATTGGTAGTGCACGTAAAAGAACCCAGGGGTCGATTTCACCAAACTCTTCCTAACTTAGGACTAGTCCTAGGCAATGCTAAGAGATAGGACTAATCCTAAGTTAGGACCAGTAACTAAAGACTAGTCCTATCTCTTAGCATTGCCTAGGACTAGTCCTAAGTTAGGAAGAGTTTGGTGAAATCGACCCCTGAACACTTATCGTTGAAGAGTAGGGGCTAACCTGGTTCTGGTGTTTCTGGTTCACATAGCAAGCAACCTTGTTTACAATCTTCAGGCTTGCTACAGTGATTAAGTTCACTTATGTAGCATCCTTGGTTTCATTACCAGAAATCTGTAATACCAGAAATATATAATAATAATAAATAATATAAATGTCAAGTCAAATCATGTTGGTGTGGAGTGAACATAGAGTGGAGAATAGCACTATGGACGTTTGAAGTTGTCTGTGGACAAGTGGGCTTTGGGAGTAAGTGTTAACTCTGACTTAGGCTGGACTGGCATCTTCCTGAGATGTATTTTTTCAGATGTTTTCCTTACAGTGTATTTAATGCCTTGTGTCCCTTCTGCAGGTCACACAAACAACCAAGTCTAAAGCTGCAATACAGGCGTGGTTTCAAGATCTTGCTGGTAGTAAACCTCTTCAATATCTGGCTAAAAGGGTAAGAAGAAATTCAAACTTCAGTCCAAAGCATTCCAAGGTGTAAACTTTTGTATTTCTGCGCCAAAGATCTGGAATTGTCTTCCCGAGGACATCAAACGATCTCCCTCAGTAGCCGTCTTCAAAACTTTACTTCAAACCTTCTATGAGCAGTGAGCATTGGATTGGCACCTTACAAATTTTATGATAGATTGATTGATTGCTTGGAAGGGGGGGGGAGTCTCTCTACTATGGGCAGCGAGCCGCATTGATCCATATAATCACTAACCCCTGGAAGAGCAGAACTCACAGACAATGCTAATTAGCTTCCAAAAGTGACTGCTTTGTGACCAAGAGCCTAATTGAATTGTGCCATACATTTATTTGCACACGCAAATTAACCGATTCCTTGCTACTTTTCTGCAGATCAGCTTCTCATTTTTGTGCCATTGAAAATTGAGGAATACAGGACAAAGCCAGGCAATTTTTTTTGAGGGGGGACAAATTTGTGGCGTTTGTTGTGGCTGAGTGGTCTAGTTCACCGGACCCAAGCTCTGGTGTTGTCAACAGCAGAGTGTGGGTTCAAATCACAGTCATGACACTTGATTTCTTGGGAAATTAAGTTGGGAAAGTAGTGCATTCTGCTCTACCAGCCAGGCTCCTTGTTGATGATGATACCCATGCCTACATCCTTATGGACTGTGAAGGGGGTAACCCTGTTTTAGCCCCAGGAGAAGGTGGCAACGTGCCCCTGGTGGCAGTTGATATAGGTCGATAGCCCAAATCAGCTGAATGTAGCCCTTTAAAATAAAAACCCAAAACAACTGCAGCTGCATGCTTGAATTTAGTTTAAAATGTTCTCCTTTCAGGTACCACAGTTTAACAAGAAAGATGAAATCTTCGTTACGTTATATGATTATGGAGTTCCGATGATTAGAGCCACATGGTTCCTTAAGATGACGGCTGCCTACTCCGCCGCCATGTCCGAGACAAAAATGAAGAAACGAGCTCCGAATGATCCTTCACAAGGTAAGGTTGGTGTATAAGGGCGGGGCAAGTTCCCTTCCTTTAATACCATAATGCTTTCTACACTGATTGTTCTTCTACACTGATTGTTCTTCAGTGTTTTCAGTTTGTGTTTTTCAGTTCTCCATCTGCACTTATGGTATGTCGTGGCTGATTAGAGTTATGGGCCCAATTTCACAGAGCTGCTTAAGTAGAGAATTATGCTTAGCACCTTTCTGCTAAGCAGAATTAAGCAGGATACCAGATTGTACATGTGATGAGGTACTTTGGCTGGTAACCTTATTCTGGGAAGTGTAATTATGCTTAGCACCTTTCTGCTAAGCAAAAAATTAAGCAGGATACCAGATTGTACATGTGACGAGGTACTTTGGCTGGTAACCTTATTCTGGGAAGCTACTTTTTGTGCTTAAGCAGCTCTATGAAATTGGTCCCTGGTGGCTAAGTCATCAGGGTGTAAATGTTACATGAATAACTTGTTAGTTTGTTCACATCTCTGGAAGAAAAAAATGCGCGAGTGTGGCGCTTATTCCGCACACTGGTCATGACTGGGCTGGAATCTGACCCCCACCTTGTAGATTCTGTCCTCCCATATGTCGAACTAAGTACAAACTTCTTCTGATAGCGCCCTCTTTTGATTCAACCTCATGCAGCCCATGTTCATTCCCCATATGGGGGACAGAATCTCCAGTGGTCAGATTTTCTTAGGAAACCGTTGTTCAAATGTCTCTAGCTGCAAATCTATGAATTTGGGATGGTATTTCGGATGGTTGAAAATAAAAGATGATTATGTTCTTTTCATTTTGTTTCATCGTTCAGACTGGTGTCAGCTGTTGAACAAGTTCCTACGAGATCAACTGGCGAAGATTATTGAGTATCACCACACCCTAGCCGCCACCCAGTCTGCCGCCCTGTCTGGTACTCTTTCTGGCCTTGGGTCACTCCCTGCTCAGTCCAGCCTACCCCCAGAGATTGAACATGCCTTAAACCTGTGGCAATATACCTGCAAGTTGGTCAGGTATCTCTATCAGGTAAGATTTACTGATCAGCAGAGTGTGGGTTTGAGTCTCGGTCATGACACTTGTGTTCGTAAGCAAGTCACTTGACCATTATTGCTTCAACCTTTGGATAGCACGTAAAACTGTACATACGTGGTGGATACTTGCACTGTATTAGACTGGTATTGTTATTATTACAGAGCTGTCACCTCTCCCTGATTCTGCAGAAATTTCCCTGAAAATAAACCAATCTTTCCATGTTTTGATGAACAAATTTGAAAACTCCCTGATTATGGAAACTTTGTCCTTAGTATGTTGAATGTAATTGTAAATATCTCCCTGATTGGTGTATAAAAACTCCCTTATTGCAAGATGCAAATGTTTGCAGATTTGAATATTATTTAATAGATGTTGAATTGTTTTTTGCATCAGGATAATGAATATAATTTGGTTTTTACCCTTACACCGATGTGTGTTAAGCACTGTATACTCGGTACTAATACCCGAGTGCTGTGAAAAAAATCTACAGGCAAATCGAACCCACAACCTTTGCATTGCTAGAGCAGATGTCCTACCACTAGACCACAAAGCTAGCCAGATAGCTAGAGGCAGTTCGAATCGTTAGGAGCGGGTAACGCAACAATTTAATAGATGCTAATTTTTGCATAGGGGATAAATAATATAATTTGGTTTTTACCCTTACACCGATGTGTGTTAAGCACTGTATACTCAGTACTGGTGGATTTTGCCTGTGGATTTTTTTCACAGCACTCGGGTAAGTACTGATGTGTATACAATGCTTAACACACATCTGTGTAAGGGTAAAAACCAAATTATATTATTTATCCCCTATGCAAAAATTAGCATCTATTAAATTGTTGCGATTCGAACTGCCTCTAGCTATCGGGCTAGCTTTGTGGTCTAGTGGTAGGACATCTGCTCTAGCAATGCAAAGGTCGTGGGTTCGATTTGCCTGTGGATTTTTTTCACAGCACTCGGGTATTAGTACCGAGTATACAGTGCTTAACACACATCGGTGTAAGGGTAAAAACCAAATTATACTTCTTATTACTGTTATAAGTTGTAGACTGATGACAATTTTGTATGGTTTCTACCCAGGAGGGAATGTTAGAGTGCCATGAGTTTTTGTCTTGGCTCGTTGACATCACAGAGAAAGTGAGACCTCATGATGACAACACATTCAGAATAGTGCTGCCCTTCTGTTTGCAGGTACATTTTGCTTTTCACATTTGAAAACATTAAATTGTGTTTCCTTGGATAGCAGTTCTTATAAGGGGCTTTATTACATCTTGAATCGCTCATTGTGGCGTGTCGTGGCCAAGCTTATAAGAGCACCGGACTCAAGCTCTGGTGTTTCAGATGAACAGAGTGTAGGTTTAAGTCCCGGTCGTGACACTTGTGTCCTTATGCAAGACACTTAACCATTATTGATGCGTCCTTCAGATGGGACGTAAAGCCGTTGGTCCCGTGTGTTGTGTAATGCACGTAAAAGAACCCAGTGCACTATCAAAAAGAGAAGGGGTTCGCCCCGGTGTTCCTGGTTTGATTGGCTGCATATTGCGCCACAGCACCTTGTAAACCAATACACGGTGCTATGTAAAAGAATATGTCTCATACTTCATAACGTAGCTTCACATACCTTTCAGGAAAATACTGACTGTTGAAGCGCCTTGATTGTCACCGAGTGACAGATATGCACGCTATATAAGAAGCAACTATTATTATTATTAATCTTACAGCTTGATGCGGAGCTATGTTAGAATAATGAGACCCATTTATATAGCACCTTGTAAGGGTTGATAAGGTCAGAAACACGCCAGAAACACAGGGGCGAACTCCTCCTGTTCTTCAACAATATCTTGATTAGTAACAAGGCTGGTGGACTTTAAAAAAATGACAAGTTAACTGGGCCAAATGTCATAGAGCTGCCCTAGCAGAAAATATTGCTTAGCAGTTTTCTGCTTAGCAAAAAAGTGCAGGATACCAGTCAAAAATGGTACATGTTTTGTGGTCATTTGGCTGGTAACCTTAATCTGGTAAGCATAATGTTGCTCTGCTTAGCTACTTTTGTGCTAAAGCAGCTCTATAAAATTGGGCCCTGGTACTGGTAGCTTGTGATTTATAAGTTAGGACAAACCTTGCAGTAGAGAAAGTTTTAAAAGTTTTTCATTTTGTTGGTACGAGTTGAAGAGCTTCACTTATATCCACAATTCTGGTCCCGGGATGTTTGTATATATAAGTGTTTGATGCTCTTTAAAATCTTATGTGTCCTCTTTTAAAACTAAAATTTAATTTAAATTTGTTGACCAGTCAGTGTTTAACTCCCAAATTCTGTTTTGTTACTCAAAGTTCTGTTAATATTTTTTTATTCAAAGATTTTTGTTTATCAATATTATTTTGGAGAGTCATTTACTCCATAAATTGATCCGCCTCCGTCCTTCAGTTTCTTGAGGAGTTTGTGAAGAGTCAGATGTTGTCTCGTCGCCTGGCGTATATGTGCGTCCGTCGTCTGACGGCCATGTGTAACGATGCGACGTGCGCTACAGCCCAGCCAGCACCCTCTCCCCACATGGTCACCTCGCCATCAAGGTAAATACATCTCTGTCTCTTTCAATGATCTTTGGTTGTTCATTCAGTGTCCAGGAAACACGAGTTATTTTATTTTATTCGTTTGTAGTAATGCTTCTAGTTCGCTGTGTTTTAAGAGGGGCTCCATGGTCAAATTCAGTTTTGTGATCCACTCATTTTCAAATAGATAGAATCCGTTTGTAAGTGGGAGATAAAATACAACTCTAACCTCAGGGTAAAATGGTGTAAAATGCCACTGTATTTGATTCCCTTCAAGTGGAATTTTTGTCAAAATCAAAAAAAAGTTAAATGACGTCACATTTCAAATACATAGTCTGTACATTTTTGTATAAAGAATTTTCAGTTCATTTCTGAATTTTGATGATATTCAATCAAAACAGTATTGAATTTTAGCTTATATGACTGATGCAGAAATTCCCCTTTGGAATGTACAGACTCATTTTGTTTTTGCAATCAGATGACATCATGTTTAACATTTTTGCTCTGAAAGTGTATCAAATAAAATTATATTTTACACCATTTTAACATGAGGTTAGAGACTCGTAACCTTTTCCCACCTTCATGAGGACGCAATCTATTGAAAAATAAGTGCATCACAACATCACAACATGACCTAAGAACCCCTCTTTCAATGGAGCGCGCTTGGACAGTCGTGGGTGGTTGCCAAGACTTCTTAAACGACTTTGTATAGACCATGTTACGTTTGTTTACAGAAATAGTGACCTTGTATATTCTAATGCATTTCCTCATTTTCCTGACAGGCAAGATACTACACAGGCTATATGGGGAAATTTACATTTTGTGCCATAATTTTCACATAAATTCAAGAGTTACAAAAGCAACAGCTGTACAGCTTTCGAGATGTCCCCCCTTTCTTCATATCAAAAGTTGAGAAAAATCAGACAGCGCAATCTCCATAAAACATAAGATTTATTGTATTCTTCCATTGAGCTGTGTACAAATGTGCCTGGAGGAAGTCCAGGCTCTGTGGCTCTTTTGTAAACATGTGATGTCACAGGTCACATGGTCTTTTGTATTGGTGCAGATAGTATGCAGAATGGAACACTTGGGAAGTAACTACAAGGCTCCTTAAAAGGAAACAAAGAAACTGTTTTGAGAGATGCCAATCCAAATGGAGGCTGAGAGGAAAAGCAGTCTGGTCCCATAGCTCTGCATCAGTAGTTTTCATGTTTACTCCATACAGGGAACGTGACTAACTTTGTCAACAGCTTCAAGCAATCCTTTAATTAATCATCACAATACAAATTAATATTATTATTATTATTACTATTGGTTTATTTCATACCAGTAAAAACATGAAAGAATGTACAGTATGGCAACCGATAGGTTGAATTGCACTAGACAGTGATACATAAACAAGGGTTATCAAAAATTGAGTTAAGTAAAATATTAGATAATCATAAACAGACAAACCTCTATCAAGTAGAACAAAAAAGCAAGAAAAATATACAGGAATCAATATATAAAATTGTCAATCGCAAATGGTTTCTCCAAGAACTCTGTATCGTTTGAATTGTTTATAGTGTTGCTATGCCAACCAGCCAGCCGAGCCAGCAACAGCCACTGGCAGCCATCTTTGCGGAGTACACCTCCTGCCCCCAGCACCGTCCAATCATCGTCGGTCTGAGCCTGATCCTACAGACGATCACGTTACGCTGTCCTAGCGCCCTCGTTTGGATCAACATAGGAGAGGGAAAGAGTATAAGCGCCCCTGGATCACCGTTGGATATTCTTCCTTGTGCTCCGAGCAGCTTACCGCTCCCAGGACCCCCAACTATGCAGAACCACCATGTAAGAATTTTATGTATCAGAACTGTCGTAAACCCCAACTCCCCTTGGCTGATTCCAGGGCTTGAAATTAACACAGGACCGCAGGCCTGGGTAGGGTTCCACTTAACGAAACAGATCGCAACCGTTCACGCAAACGTTTGTGATCGTTTGAATGATTGGTTGCGCACTTCGTGTTGTCAATATGCCTCATGGAGACACCGTATATATTTAGTTTTTTGGAACTTGGTTTTTGCTGTATTGTAGGTATATTTTGTCCTCGTTTGTACATCACGACTTCAACTAATTAAGTCGTTATTTCAACTCCAACTGACTGCGTTATCAACCACTGAAAGTGCATAATAGTTATTTTAGAAAATAATATTGTCTGCTTACATTTTGTTGTCCGCCAATTTAAAAATCACCAACCAACACCTCAGAAATACTTTCGCCTATGGTTGCTAACAGCTTGCTAGTACAGTCCAGAATCAAACAATCCAACAGAATCAAACAAATCCTGTACTTGGATTTTAAAGGGTTGGGAATATTAAGTGTTAAAGGTCACCAAAGCAAAGACTAAAGAGACAAAGTCTGTAGCTTCTTTGTATTTCCAGACACGGGCCCAATTTCATAGAGCTGCTTAAGCACAAAAAGTAGCTAATTACAACAAAATTAGCATTCGGTTACCAGCCAAAATACCATGTCACATGCACCGTTTCTGACTGGTATCCTGCTAAGTTTAGCCAAGCACAAAATTTGTTAGCAAAATTGTCTGCTTCAGCAGCTCAATGGAATTGGGCCCTGGAGTAATCACTTTGCTGTGTCCTTAAGAAAGAAACTTAACCATTATTGCTTTGTCCTTCAGATGGGACGTAAAGCCGTTGGTCTAGTATGTTGTGTAATGCACGTAAAAGAACCCAGTGCACTTATCGTAAAGAGAAGGGGTTCGCCCCGGTGTTCCTGGTTTGATTGGCTGCATATTGCGCCACAGCACCTTGTAAACCAGTACATGGGGCTATGTAAAGGAATAGGTCTCATACTTCAAAAAGTAGCTCCACATACCTTGCAGGAAAATACTGACTGTTGAAGCACCTTGAGCATCACTGAGTGACGGATATGAGCGCTATATAAGAAGCCACTATTATTATTACTATTGTTAAGTTCAAACAATTCACCGTTACTGAGCAAAGATTTCTCTACCTCAAGCTTTTTCTTAAATTATCGTGGATTTGTTTTGGGTCAGATACGAGCATCAATTCGAAATGCTGAGCATCAGATTAAAATGAGGAGCCGGGCAGCCGAAGTGAGGTGGTCATCTGATAAATGTCAAGAGTCAACAACAGGTAAACAAAAACAACAACAATGCAGTTTATACCCTTTTTAGTAGTGACCCCTTGCATGACGCGGAACACACCTCCGTAAAGTTTGTTTCTACTATTTCGGCCATTTTGGGAATCCATTCCTTTGTGTATATACCTTTTCTATTGTTGGCATGGATGGCCGAATGTTAGTAATGTTAACAGATGTTGTGACCAAATTCAACATTTTCTGCAAAATTTTAATAAAAGAAAAACCTCCCATGATTGGTTGCTTTGTTTCCAACAAATTCAACACTTTTTAAAAATATTTGTGTAACATTGTTACAAATTGTGGCTATCTGTTTTTGCTTTGCATTTATGGCTTCCCATAGTTTTTCAACCTCGGTTGGCAAAAACTCGGGCTGTGACGTTGCAATAGAAAGGTCTATATTTTTGGCTCCCAAAATGGCGAAATTGGTCCATTCTACCTTTCTCTAAAGCCTATCCATGGAAAGTAAAGTTTCATAACGAGCAATATATGTTAAGCATGCTTAAAGGTTTGCTTTATTGGTTTATAGACCCCTTGCATATGACGTCAAACTCTTAAAAAGCGCCCTCACTGAGGCCAAAAAGCGCCCTCACTAAGGCCAAAGGAGGCAGATCATTGGACGATAGGTGTTCTTTGTGCGTAAAATCGTGCGTGCGACCTCAGCGTCCGTGTAGCGTTTCGCGTTATGCAAGGGGTCTATTGGAAAGTACATCTCTTTAAAAGGTTAAATCTACAAATAATAGATAATTGGTTTTGAAAAAAAGAAAAATAATAAATTTGAGAAACTAAATCTCCCTTAACAGTGGTTCGTTGGCCAAATGCTATATTAAAGTGCTAAATATTTGGACCATCGGAAATTCTCTCCAAGTGGTCGGGCTGGCTAGTACAGTCTTGAAATACATCATATTTTAGTACGAAATACGGACTCATACAAAAGCTGGGGGGGGGGGACTAGCTCACTGGTACTGCTGGTTTGTCACTGTAAAAGTTAAGGGCATACTCTGATTAGTGTACAGCAGTGAGCGGTGCAGTCCGTTTTAACGTAGTTATTTTTTCTCAACCATGCCATGTCACCGTGGTCAAGTGGTTAGACTGCAAGACTTGCAATCACAAGGTTGTGGGTTCGAATCCTATCAAGCTAACCGCTGATTACACAATGACTAGAATAAGTTTTGTCGTCTAGTTACTGAATCACAATTTCTTGGTTTGTGCAATTCATAACTATAGACCTTAAACCAATGTTTGTAATGAGAGAGATTGGCTGTAGCCAGCTTGGTGTTTAAACTGAGTTCCCTTGATGGGTAAATCATCTAAACAAACACCCAAAGAAACAGGTTCGAAAAACTCTTTGTGCACAAATCTTGCATTGTTGATCGCTATGAACATTTCTGCTACAATGTTTTTTTTCCAATAATGTCAACTCATGTCTAGAAGCTGTTAACTGAATATAAATAAGATTTTTTTAATATTTTGTTTGCTGTAAAATCTTGCTTCTTTATGGGCTTCCTTTTATTTCAGTAGAATGCAAACAAAAGACATCTTTTCTTTATTCGATTCTTGCACTAACCTCCCTTAAATATTTATCCTTCATGAGATATTAATTCGTGATTGGGCTTCTTTAACCGTCCGTAATGTTTTTGAGTTTCCATGGTAAATTTGCATACTCCAGAATCCAAGATGTCCGCCCCCTGTTACTATGGCAACACCCCTGAAATAACCATGTATAACCTTGGAGGTAAATATGAGGAGCCCAGTCGACATTGACAACCTGTTTTTTTTGTTTTCACTTTGTGAATTAATTACTGTTTTATACCTTTATGTAAAGTTCCAGTCTGCAGTGTATTTGTCTTCACAACAATTACTGTTGGTTTTCTTCATGTTTTGTTGGTTCCTAATAAGAAATGTTAATGTTGTACTTACAAGATAACTCAGTACCAGCAAAAGTGTTTTTTTATTGTCACAAGAGGGCGCCATAATAACAAAACAGATTTCGGGACTGGATTTTTGTTGGGGCTGTTACAGTGTTTATTAAAGGGAATGTATACGTTTGGTAATCACTCTTAAAGTTTATGTTAATAAAAACTTTTTTGGTTAGAAGCCTACAGCAGCTTTCGATAGAATAAAGCATTTTAGAAACATTTCACTTTGAAGTATATGTGGTTAAAATGTTGAAAGATGACAGTTTTTATGCCCCAAAATTTGAATCTGAGAAGCGTGACTGTCAGAAATGTTTCTCAGATTGTGCATTCCTATTTGGGATTACTCTTCCTGCGTGGACATATTCGCTCCGGATTTTCAGCGATATCTCAAAAACCCGAGCACCTTTTGAAATGAAATTTTCACAGGTTAGTTTTATTGTATATAATATCTACATTTATATACATTGTAGGATTAAAACAATCGAACGGCTCCAAAAACCAAAGGTATACTTTGCCTTTCAGTTCTTAATGATTGCCTCATTCGCTAAGTTCAAAGATTGTAATACCACTATACTGCTGTTTACATTTCCACACCACAAACTAACACTGTTATCTGTTAATTTGTTTGTATCTTTAAATTGTCATTTCATTATCTGTTTTATTTTATATATTATTTTATTTATTGTTTATTTATTTATTTATTTACTTATTTACTTATTTATTTATTTATTTATTTAATTAATTATTTTTAAAATTATTTTTAAAATTATTTGTTGGGGGAATTATGAATTAGCATTGATTTTGTTTATAAAATGTATTAATTTTTTGATTTTTAAGATTTCTCTTTCTCTGTTATAATTTTTTCGTTTTTCTACAAACACACCTGTGTTCATGTTCTTGGAGCTGTTGTGTTCAACATGTTGCTGAAGAATTTTACTAATCAGTGGGCACCAGGTACTCTCAATGGTAACCTGTCTGTGGTTGACTACTAAGATGTTGAGCAATTGCCAGTATTGGGGTGGGACGGAAAGATGGGGGGGGGGGGGAGAGATAGGTACCGAAACATACATGAGTGAATTGAATGAAATGAGAAATCTAAACTGGTATCATCTGTTTACACTAATTGCATTAACTATAACTGCATTAACTTTCACTTAATACCCATTCTTCAATAACTCACTAGCAAATGAAATGTGGGACAAAAGGAGATAGGGTTGGGGAAGTGGTGGGAGAGGGGAACGGTAGAGCCACTTTTAGTGACCACACAATAACAAATCAAATCATCATGACAGCATTTATTGTTGACTAACTCATTTGTCGTTAAGCATTAAACATTAATCTTCTGAATCTTCTTCATCAGTTTTTGTTTTGCTGTTTCATGTTCTGACAAAAGTTCTTATGTATAATGACAAGTTCTAAAAGTTTGCTTGATTCCAAGGTTAAGTCTTCGAGAAAAATAAGGTGACATCGTAAACGTCATTTCTGGTGTTTGTATTTTCAGGTCACACTATAAGTCGAGTTCTGCATGTTTTGGAGTTGTTAGACAGACATTGTTTTGACCGTTGTGACTCCTGTAACTGCCTGGATTCTTTGTACAACAAAATCTTCAACGCCCCACAGAACAAAGACGGGTCAGAGGTGGGTGATTTGTTTTGTTTGTTGTTTTTTGTTTGTTTGTTGACATGATTTTCCCATTAAGGAAATTCGGCAAAGCTCCCACAAGGGGATATAAACACCAAGCTGGCAACAGCCAGTCTCTCTCATACAAACATTGGTTTAACGTCTATGATTATGAATTGCGCAAATTAATAAATAGTGGCTCAGTAACTGGTCGACGATACTTATTCTAATCATTGTGATATCAGGGGTTAGCTTGGCCGGGTTGGTACCCACAACCTTGTGATTGCAAGTCCTGCAATCTAACCAAAGCTGTGTATTGAGAGTTGTGACATAGAGGGACCAGTTTTCTTCAGGTTGCTGGACGCCATTTTTAGTCCAAATGCAGCACAACCCAATGGGCAGACTAGTCTGGCACCCTGTATTTGGCCATACATTTTTAAACACAAAATAGCTTGTAATCGCAAGTTGTCATAACTCTCTATGAGTCTAACCACTTGACCATGATGACAGATGCCCTGTATTGTCCTCCACATATTGTTGTGTATTGTCAATGATTTGACAAAAGTTTGGCAAAAACTGATGTAGGTTTCCTTGGTTTAGATATGCACTTCACTTAAGAATAGCAGAGATTTCAAGCGTGTGAGAAAAGGCTGTTACTCCAGAGGTTGCAGGTTCAAGTCCCGCTCTCATCAATTTTTCTTGGTTCAACTCAAAATTGTTTAAACTTTACCAAGTCAGTTTCCCTTGTGGTTTACCATTTGATATTTGAAATAAAAAGTTGCTTCCCCTTAAGGTGATCCCTCTGCTACAGCTTCCCAGGTTGTATCGTGAACTTGGTTGTAATGCAGTGATCCGTGGCTATATGGCAGTCACAGGTTGAATGACTTCTGACTGGCACCCCCGAACAAAGATATTAAAGAGGATGGGAAATGAGCAATCCAATTTTGTGATGTACTTATTTTCCAATAGACTGTGCAAGTCTCGCGCGTATCCGAATGAGAAAACACGTCAAACAAAGAACATTTTTATTTCTGAAATCAAATCTTTGTTTTAAATTATATCTCATGACAAAAATAAATCATTACAATTTTATGAAATTAGTTTTAGCTTTTTAAAAAAATACGCCAAAGTGTGTTGATTATTATTAAAAACAAATTAAAACTCTGGGACAAGGATGCTTTTTTGATGTTAACTTTTTAGAAACCCCTTACGCAGATTCGTGAAGGTCAAACAGGTTTTAAATTGACCCGTATCGCAGTTTAAAGAGGAATGCCGATGCCCCAACACCATAGACTGCAATGAAAAGGGTTCGTTTTGCAATTACAGCATCTGGCGATTATAATCTCGCATTCAAAACAAGCTTTTACATAAGTTTTATGATCGGAGGTGAGCACAAAATTCTTAATTTTTTGCAATAACCGGAAGCTGAGGTCAAGTTTAATTCTCGGGTTTTCTTGTTATATTGTTGAATTGGTTTTACTTTCATATTTTGTTATCACTTAGTATTACATTCCCAACATGTATAATTTTCTAGGTCATAAACTACGTTAAACTAAAATAATTGACGAAACAAAATCTCGCCCACGTAAAACTCCATATGGTTGGGACCACTATGGTCCCGGAAGTTCGAATGCGCGCGAGACTTGCACAGTCTATAGATAGAGTCCTCATGTGAGTGTGGGGGGGGGGGGGGGGGGAATTTTAAGTTTCTAACCTTATGTTAAAATGGTGTAAATTGCCATTGCATTTGATACCCTTCCAGTGCAAAATTTGTCAAATCCAAAACATCTGATGACGTCATTCTGAGAAAGAAGTGTCTCTACATTTTTTTGGTATGTTTTGGTTCATAACTGACTTTCAATAATATTAAATAAAAACGTCCTTAAATTCCATTTTGACTGATTCCTCTTTGGAATGTAAAGATCCATTAGTTGTTGAAATCCAATGACGTCATGTATCAAATTTCGCTCTGAAAAAGTCAGTTATGAACCAAAACATCCCCGTACAAAAATGTAGAGACCCATTTTTCTCAGAATGATGTCATCGGATGTTTTGGATGTTGACAAATTTTGCACTTGGGAGGTAGAGAATGCAATGGCAATTTACACCATTTTAACGTGGGGCTAGAAACTTGTAATTTTTTCCCAACTTGAGGACTCTATCTATAGACTGTGCAAGTCTCGCGCGTATCCGAACGAGAAAACACGTCAAACGAAGAACATGTTTATTTCTGAAATTAAATCTTTGTTTTAAATTATGACAAAATGACAAAATCTGAAGAACAAAAATAAATCATTACAATTTTATGAACAGTTTTAGCTTTTGAAAAAACAATCACAATAGTGTGTATATTATTATTGAAAAAAATTAAAACTCTGGGACAAGGATGCCTATTTGATGTTAACTTTTTAGAAACCCCTTACGCGGATTCGTGAAGGTCTTAAATGGACCCGTATCGCAGTTTAAAGAGGATGCTGACGCCTCAGCAACCATAGACTGCAATGAAAAGGGTTTGCTTTGCAATTACAGCATCTGGCGATTATAATTGCGCATCCAAAACAAGCGTTTACGTAAGTTTTATGATCGGAGGCGAGCACAAAATTCTTAATTTTTTGCAATAACCGGAAGCTGAGGTCAAGTTTAATTCTTGGGTTTTCTTCGTTATATTGTTGAATTGGTTTTACTTTCATATGTTGTTATCACTTAGTATTACATTCCCAACAACATGTATACTTTTCTAGGTCATAACCTACGTTAAACTAAAATAATTGACGAAACAAAATCTCGCCCACGTAAAATTCCATATGGTTGGGACCACTATGGTCCCGGAAGTTCGAATGCGTGCGAGACTTGCACAGTCTATTGGAAAATGAGTGCATTACAAAATTGGATTGCTCACTTCCCATCCTCTTTAACAAAATAGGGAGACCACCAACATAGGGCTAGTTAGCTCAGTTGGTAGAGCGTGTCCAAAACATCCGATGACATCATTCTGAGAAAAATAGGTCTCTACATTTTTGTACGGGGATGTTTTGGTTCATAACTGACTTTTTCAGAGCGAAATTTGGGACATGACATCATTGGATTTCAACAACTAATGGATCTTTACATTCCAAAGATGAATTTTTTCTGTCAGTAGGTTCAAGTCCCGCTCTAGTAAATTTTTCCTTATAGAACCCAAACTTAAAATTCTATTCTGACATTTGTTGGCATCTTGTGTCCCCAGCTGCCAATGAGTGACGATCCCATCATTCTCTTGCTGTGTGAATGGGCAGTGTGTTCAGAACGCAACGGAGAACATCGAGCACTGGTTGTCGCTCAACTCTTAGAAAAACGTGTGATTGATTTGGAGAGTGAGGTAAGATCATGGCGAAGATCGATAACAAACACTCAATTTGAGACATGTCTGAAATGTGCTTGTGACAAGAAACACAAAGTTAAAGGACGGTCACTTTTCTACCGCCATGTTAGCAGTTTTTCAAATGGTTGTAACTTTTGTCAAGTACCTGAAACCACCCAAAAGGGTTACAACATCTGAAAGGAAATGCAGGCTGATACTGAAAATAATGTGGGTTGATACGTATTATCAATTTATAATTGCTCTCAAATTTTAATAAATAATTGACAGGAAAGGTAGGTAACTCTTTCCAACCATTTGTGACGGAAATTTGATGGTGATTTAAAAAGACAATATAAAACAACAAATGAAGCAACTCAACATTATTTTAAGGGAGACCGCCAACATTGGGCTACATAGCTCAGTTGGTAGAGCGCCAGCACGTCAATCCGGAGGTCGCTGCTTCAAATCCCACTCTAGTCAATTTTTCTTTGTTCAACCCAAAATCGAGTTATTTGAAGTATAAGGCTGCATGTCAAATGTATAAATTTTATTTGGGGTGGTTTCAGGTACCTATTGAAAGTTATAAACATTGGAAAAACCGCTAATGTGAAAGATGGAAATAGGTACTCTTTATTGTGTTTCTTATCTTGTATTAATTAGCTTCTTAGAAGAGGCTGATTGTGCAGAAAATTCCCTGAAAATAAACCAATCTGTCCATGTTCTGAAGAACAAATTTGAACATCTCCCTGATTATGGAAACTTTTCCCCTATTATGTTGAATGTAGTTCTAAATATCTCCCTGATTGTTGTTCCAAATCTCCCTGATTTTAAGATGCAAATGTTGGCAGCTCTGCAATACCTGCTCTTGTCAGTTGTCTTTGTTCACCTAAATTGAAAAAGAAACGATTTATTTTTTATTTTTGTCTGATGTTCACACTCCTGTTATTGACTTTATAATACCACAGCAAAAAGTAGACACAGAAGAGAAGGAGTCCATGTCGACTGTATCCCTCCTCCCTGGAGCCGCTCCGTTGTTCCAGGGTCTCCTTACCCACTTCTTGGACACTCAAGCTCCTGTCTTTGTTGGTAGGTACTCTTCGTGTTCCTGGACTCTTCACAAAGCAGGGATGTGATTTTTCCGTTTTTAACCGGAAATCTGGGGTTTTTTGCACTTATTATTTTTTTAAACTTAAGATCAAATCATAAAAAAATAAAGATAAAATCATATATAACGCCCCAGATTGCAGAGTAGGGCTTTTAAAACCAAAGATAAATGTTATTATTCAAGGGATTCGTGCTCGCAAGTTTTCGAGCTCGCATGTTTTCGCGCTATGGGCTCAGAGTTCAGGTTTTTTTTTCAACAGCCTATCACATCACTGTAAAATCGTTATAATTTGGGAGGGTAATCATCCTTATGCACAGTTAGAGCCGCATGTATGCAAGAGTGCCTGTGGCAGCCAGCCACATCGACCCATATATGACTACAGAGTACAGTCAGAGACGGAAAGTGTTTGATTTTTTTGGAGGGAGGACACCGGAAGGCTCAAGGAGAAACCCTCATGGCAGAGGAGAGAACCAACTCACAGCTCTACTCACATATGGCCCTAGTTGGGAATCGAACCTGGGCCACATTAGTAACAGAGGAATGCTTTTCGCACTAGTCACCCATGCGGCCCCAAATATAAGTCATGTATTGTTTTGTGTGGGATGATTGCTTTTAAACAATGACAGGCATAGAAGTGCACAGGTGCCATAAAGGTCATAGCACTTGTCGGCCAAGGGGCTAATTTCATAGAGCTGCTTAGCCCTTAGCATGCCACCATTAGTTTGTACACACAAACCTGTGGCGCCGCATTTCCTGTGACACGCAGCAAGTAACACGGGGCCAAACCATTTTGCACAAATTACCTTGTGTGGACAGTGTTTTAGAGAAAAATCCAAAATAAAGATTTTATTTAGCATTGTAAACTCAATATCATGTAACAGAAATCATGTTTGTAGGCCCTAAGGTTAGAAAGATATGACGTTCCAAAACTACCTAGGCTCTCCGAAATACATCACGCATCTCATCGTCATCACCCACTCGCTGTTGATTTTCAATGAGGGAATCGTCCGATTCGGACCCATCGATGCTGTTGGACTCAGCTTCTACATCGTGTACATGTACATTGTACATGTACATGTACATTGTACATGTACATTACCATCGTTTGTACCTTCATCGTCATCGCTATAATCGTTGAGAAAAGACTCTTCTAAATCCGAATTTTCCCGGAGTCCAAATCATTGAAAATCTCCCGAAATGCAGCGTGGGCATCCATTGTTGATGACTCTTTGTTAGAACGCACAAACAAACTCAGATTTTTAACGTAGAATATAACAATTTTTTGTTATAAAATGAAGCTGTGTATCGATGAGAAAGTGTTGTCCATGTATTCAACTGAATAAACTAACGTGTTGGGAAGGTCAGGGTTCAATAATTTCCCAGAATTCAGTGAGTTAAGATCGGTTATACTCGTGGGCGACTCCAGTCGCCGATGGCGCTGTGCGTGTGAAATGGGTTCGGCGACGCAAGTCGCCGATGGCATGCAAAGGGTTAATGGCTGATTTTGTGCTTACTGCGCAATTTCCACTTCATAGCAGTGCTAACCGTAAGCACGGGAAAAGGCATGCTAACCTTGTGGCGCTTACAGTAAGCAAATGAATGACGTAACAATGCAAATCCATGGTGAACGTGCAAGCTGGATGTCTAATCTTCTTGCTAACCTGTGAAACATGCTTACGCTTTAAGCAATCTTTTCTGCTGTAGTTAGCATGAAAACTAAAGCGACTCTACAAAATTGGCCCCTGGCGTTGGCCTTGGTGCCCCTTCAAAAGTTTCCCATCGACTTTAACATTTTCTGATGAAAATGGCATTGCCCTCTCTAAGATTGAATTCTAGGCTTGTGATGATATCTTTTTACAAAACTTTTTTCCCTGGACAGATTTGTCCATGTTAGGATTTTGTTGAGAGAGAGGATTGATAGTTTACAAAGGTACTACCAGTATTCTCGTACAATTATTCTTTAAATTATACAGAAGAGAGCATATCCAGTGAAGACCGACGAGCCTTCGCCAATCTAGTCCTCCTCTTCAGCGAGTTGATTCGCTGCGACGTCTTCTCCCATGATGCCTACATGTGCACGCTCATCTCGCGCGGGGATCTGACGACAAGCCCCCCGCCTCCTGTCAGTGAACCACCGCCCTCTAGTGAGAGGATGGACATCGACCCTGAGAAGCGGACGCCATCTGAAATCAAAGAAGAGGTCAGAAAATGCGGCCGTGCCAAATTAGCGGCTACAGCTACGGCTATGCCTAGATTACCCCGACATCATGTGTTGAAGTATAGGACATCCTTAGCAACACTCTTAGCAACAGTCATAGCCGTAGCCCCTAATTTGGATGCATCCTTATACTTGTTAGATCTTCAGGGCTCAAGTTTATAGAACAGCTGAAGCACAAGAAGTAGCTTAGCATAAAACAGTTATGCTTTTTACCAGAGTAAGGTTACAAGATTAAACACCATGTAGTATCCTGTGACTGGTATCCTTCTCATCGTTACTTAGCAGCAAAGTGCTAAGCAATACTGCTTAAACTTAAAGGGTGTACAACATTGGTAAGATTGAAAATATAAATGTTCACAGATTTGCACATAACTTTCATGGTGTAAAGATGGTCATGGTGGAAAACTTCCCTTGAAATAGTTTTGCTTGAAATGCTAACATTTTTAGGAAATGAGTAAAACAATAGTCTCTATCATGCGTGATAAAATCTGATGTTTGAAAACAGTGAAAACACATAATGGGGGTTTTCACTGTTTTCTCATGACTCCGAAGACTGATTTAGCTTAAACTTTCACAGGTTTTTTGTTTCATGTATATTTTGGGTTACATCAACTGTGGATACTGATCTTTGACAATTACCAATGTTGTACTTGTACAAACAAACAAACCTGTGAATGTTTAAGCTAAATCGGTCATTGGAGTCACGAGAAAAAAGTGGGAAAAACCTTAATTGTTTTCGCTGGTTTCAAACATTGAGTTTGAGATCAAAACCAATTGTTTTACTCATTTTTCAAAAACTATTGCGTTTCAAGAAAAAAATTTCTTTAAAGGGAGTTTCCAACCATGACCATCTTTATAACATGTAAGTTGTGTACAAATCTGTGAACATTTATATTTTTACTCATACCAATGTTGTGCACACCCTTTAAAGGGACTTGCTTTTGAATTCAAGCGTCAGTTTCACACAATTTGTATTTTATGCAAAATGTGATTTTCTTTATCAACTCTGCTGCTTGGTTTATAGTGTTAAAGTACAATGTTGCTTTTTTGTGTTGAACTTTAAAATGGTTGATGGATTGATTAGTTTTGTTGACGTTTGTCTCCTCAGCCCAAGGATATGGATGACATTGAGATAAAGCAGGAACCTGAGGAGAAAGAAGACTACGATGATTCCGACGACGAGACCAAACCAAGTGGGATCCAGAAGAAGGAGTCCGTCTCCTTCCAGGAGAAGTTCCTGGAGGCCATCCAGTCCAACAAGCTCACCGCCGAGACAGACTTCTTTGATGACGACAAGGACGATCGCAAGAAAGGCTTCCGGGAGAGCTCCACCCCGTCCCCGCACCAATCCAAACCCAATAGGCACCTCATGTACGCTATGCATTTCCCGATCCCACAAGACGAGATGTCTGCTCATGAGTGCAACCAACGTCTGGTACTCCTGTATGGCTTCGGAAAAGCCCGCGACGAAGCCAGGCATACCGTCAAACGTATCCAGAGGGAGACTCTCCGGGCCCTCGGAAGCAAGAAGGAAACTCCTGGTAAGAGCGACAGCAAGACCAAGCACATCAAAACGGAGGGACAGCCAGTCAATCTGGAACAGGTCGTTGAACGATACAGGACGTTGTCGTATTTCGACCAGCACATGGTGACAGCTGCCTGCGCAACGCACGTCCTGGAACAGATTCAAAGTTGCTCCCAGGGTTCCTTGGAGAATCTCCCGTTAGTGGAGCAGATAACGCTTGTGTTTGAGCTCATGGAGAGCGCCCTCAACATTCACGGGCTGTTGGATTTCTCGGTGCAGTTGTTGAACTACATGAGTATTGTGGAGATGGAGTTGACGCAGAAGTCGTCTCCTCTTGCCGGGAACTATACCCCTAACCTCTGCCTGTCAATTGTTGCAGTTTTAAGGAGATATCAGGCGTGTTTACTTGTGTCTCAGGAACAAACAGCCACCGTCTTTGAGCTGTAAGTTTATTCATTTACTCTAAAAAAATATTAATTTATTTATTTTGATACACATCCAACAGCACAATTAATAAATAATAATACTAGGTTCTTACATGTATATAGCGCTTTAACACACCCCAAGGGGCGTATCAAAGCGCTCAGTATTTTTGCCTGGAAGGTATGTGGAGCTACGTTTTGAAGTATGAGATCTATTCCTTTATAGCACCATGGAATGGTTTACAAGGTGCTGTGGCGCAATAGGCTGCCTATCAGACCATGAACACAGAGCGAAGTCCTTCTCTTTACGATAAGTGCACTGGGTTCTTTTACGTGCATTACACAAGACACGGGACCTATGGCTTTACATCCCATCCGAAGGTTGCAGCAATAATGGTTCATGTCTTGCTTAAGGACACAATTGTAACAACCGGGACTCGAACCCACACTCTGCTGATCAGAAACACCAGAGCTTGAGTCCAGTGTTCTTATCCACTCGGTAACGGCATGCCACAATAGACCTTATGCATATGACGTCATTTGAGTAGGGTGCCCTCACCTAGAGGTCAAAAGGAAGATGTTCATTGGCCAGTCCTGTGCGCCGCGCGTACAAATCAGCGCGTTTCCATTGTTTCATCATCAGTTTACCTCTAAGATGGCGGCTTGGTGACGTCAATGCATAAAGTCTATTAGCGCCAATAACAGGATGAATAGGAAACAAGAAGAAATATTCAGTTTTAGATGTGGGAGAAAAACCCCAATGGGAAAACCTACGCATCAGGGCTCAATTTCATGGCTCTGCTTACCGCCGAATTCTGCGCTTGCGGTCACCATTCTCCGCTTACCGAGCAAGCGCCGAATTTCTGCGCTAGCTGTGTAAGCGTAGAATGCCTAGTAACGTGGACTACGCACGCGCAGAAGCAAAAATTCCCTGCTAACCCGTGAAATACGCTTGACGTAAGCGCAGAATTCCCTGCTTCCGTAAGCGCCGATTCTTTGCTTACGGTAAGCAGAGCCATGAAATTGGGCCCAGGTAGGAACTGAAAACCCAATCCACATGCAAGTCTCCAGGTCTGAGTGGGATTCGAACCGGGGTCCACAGAGGTGAAAGGCAGGGAAAGAAACCACTGAGCCAACCCCGATCCCTATATGAAGTCACTGACACAGAGATTGAAAAACTTTAAGATCAAGATTTCTTTTGAAGTTTGATTTATATCAGGACAATTAAGTTTGCTTTTCTGTTATTTCAGTCTTTGCGGTGTTGTGAAACATGTGACTAACGTCACAGTGTGTTCGTCAGCAGAGCGGTGCATCTTGGCCTATCTTTATGATCTCTACACATCTTGCAGTCATCTCAAGGTATGGAGAACACCTTCTTAGGATCTCTTTAATATATCTTCCACTTATCAAGACCACCTGAGGCTAGATTCAAAACAAATCTTGTCAATCGTTAATACGTGAAGATTGTAAGAACACTCAAAACCAATATTTATTTTTATACAACACTACTACTAATTTACGTTACTCGAGCCAAACCCAACTCATTACGTTGTGACTAATGGTTTTTCCAATGTTTGAAATTATTTTAACATTAGTTGCCACTATGACTATTTTTCCAGAGATATTAATTTGAAATATGCTGGAATAAAAATTAATTTCGGTCACCAACGACAGTTATTAAGTACAAGTTAGAAAATCTCTGTACTCGATCCCAATCTCATATTGACCCAATTCACCCGACATCATCAATCAATCGATCTTGCTTGCGCCATTTTGGGAGCCAGATTCTCTTTGCGTTGCTGTGCAGCGCGCATTTTAAGCGACGTGTGTGCAGTAAGTTGATCTCGGTCCAATAAACCCTACCCATGAAATCAATCTTGCTTGCGCCATTTTGGGAGCCAGATTCTCTTTGCGTTGCTGTGCAGCGCGCATTTTAAGCGACGTGTGCGCAGTAAGTTGATCTCGGTCCAATAAACCCTACCCATGAAATCAATCTTGCTTGCGCCATTTTGGGAGCCAGATTCTCTTTGCATTGCTGTGCAGCACGCATTTTAAGCGACGTGTGCGCAGTAAGTTGATCTCGGTCCAATAAACCCTACCCATGAAATCAATCTTGCTTGCGCCATTTTGGGAGCCAGATTCTCTTTGCGTTGCTGTGCAGCGCGCATTTTAAGCGACGTGTGCGCAGTAAGTTGATCTCGGTCCAATAAACCCTACCCATGAAAGGTGTAAATTGCACATCGTGTGTGTGCACTAGCACTACTGGCTGGCAAACATTGGGTGCGTTTGATTAGCTTCCCCGGGTCGACCCCGGTCTGCTCATCCGGGTGAGCCCCTAACCATGAGCTAATCGAACGCCAACTTCCCCCAGCATTCACACCGATGCATCTTGGGACAGCCGACCGGAACTACTTCATTTTGTGCCGTATGTCCGATACTTTCCGTGGATTCACGAAAACATCGTAAAATAATTATTCTCAAGGTAAAACTGCAACATTAAACAATTTGTACAAGCCCACAGTGATACAAAGGTACCCGGCTTCGAATAAAAAATACTTATTGCTCACAAAAACGCTGTTGTAATGGCGAAAATGTGTGTCAAACTTCCTAAAATGTCCCGCTGAATTACAAACAAAATGGTGGCCATTGAGAAAGTTTTTTGCCGTGACGTCATGAACCAGGGGCAGCCCCAAGTGACCCCGCTCCACAAGCAGGGCACTTGGGGCTGACCCGGGTGAGCCCCGCGAATGACGTCAAAGCTATTCGAACGCACCGGGGGAAGACCTGGGTCGACCCGGGGAAGCTAATCGAACGCACCCTAAGGGAACATTGCCCCTTTTTGTATGGCTCTGATGGTGGCGTGACGCGTACACATTTGTGTGTCTGCCTAGTACACAACTCTATGGCTTTTGCTAACCAATAGCATCTGTACATACGTATGTTTAATTTCTGTATTTCATGGGAAAGGCTAATTTCATAAAGCTATTATCAGGAAATAAATATTGGATATAAAAATTATAAGTTAAAATTACCAGCACAGGGAACCAGTTACCAGCAGTATACATGTACATTCAATGTTTTTGGATTGTTACCAATTTCTTTTGAGCAAGAAGTTTGTCTGCGAATTAGATATGACCCCTGGTTGACCCTCTGCAATGTTCCTCACTAACCTAGCTATTTTTTTTATTAAATATATTGAATTGTGTTGAACAAGTCAATTGACCTTTATCATGGTGCGGCCATCTTGCTTTTCTTCTATCTGACCCAATGTAACCAAACCGAGGCTGGAGGGAAAAGATAGTCTGGTTCCTTTCATGATGTGAGAATTAGAATTGCCACTGTCATTATTGTATGTGGGGTACCTGACAAATGACCATAACATGATCAAGGTCTATTATTAGAGATTGAGACAGGTGCATTCAATATCCCATGTAACAGGTTACCAATTAACTCTTATCCACCAGGCCAAGTTTTCCGATCTGTTCAGCAGTGTGGCCTCCAAGGTGAAGCAGACGTTGTACACTAGCATCCACCCATCAGAGTCCAACCTAATGTGGAACCCCAAGTTCATGCAGGAGTACATACTCAATTCAAGGTGATTTGGCATGTCATGGCTGAGCGGTTAAGAGCACCGAACTCAAGCTTTGGTGTTTCTGATCAGCAGAGTGTGTGTTTGAGTTTCACTCCTTGCACTTGTGTCCTTGAGCAAGATACTTTAATTGATTTGTCCTTCTGATGGGACATTATTAGCAAGACACAAAATATAGATCAGACATAATACGACAAAATCATAACTAGCGAA
Source organism: Leptasterias polaris (assembly GCA_037783415.1). Classification (NCBI taxonomy): domain Eukaryota; kingdom Metazoa; phylum Echinodermata; class Asteroidea; order Forcipulatida; family Asteriidae; genus Leptasterias; species Leptasterias polaris. The sequence continues at coordinate 702,285 of JAZGTN010000152.1, read as the reverse complement.
AAATTGGCAAACAGTTCAAGCAAATGCAATTCTAAATAAACGAGAGAATTCAGAGGGGAATGTGATCGATTTACTTAGGAGGAGGCCCTTGTGCATTCATCAGTGCAAACCAAAACGACAAGTCCAAAACTAGGTCTGCTTGTAGTTCCTAACAAGACGCACCATGTTTAAAAACATTACAGAATCATCTTTTCAACAGCTACTCTCTGAATGTCCGATTCCTAATTCTTGGACTTGCTCATAAACTAACAATACTGTCCTTTATCCTCTATGCACAGTCATGATATTCTTTGTACTTATTTCCAATTTCTTTGCCCTTATTTAGCCTTTCGAGAAAGACTGTGCAAAGGTTGAATCGTCAGGCCACTAACTATTTTTTGCAAGTCTATTAAAGCCTACACCATGTGTTCATGTAGGCCAGCCCTTGTGCTCAATGAAACGTTTCAACTTTTTTCCAAGAAGTGAATATCATGCCTGTATGCAGTAATTTTATGAGGTACACATGTATGCAGCATATGGCATGGTCAGAGCTATGTAGTGAGAGAGTTTAAGAAAATATCATTAGCTGTTGCAAACTGCTAACCAACCAAAAGGACCTATGGTATAAATGCAAAAAATAGTTAATGACCTGACGTTTTGACCCTAGCCAGAGTCTTTCTTGAAGGCTAAATGACATTACAACACACTTAAAGGCACTGAACATGTTTGGTATTTATCAAAGACCAGTATTGTCACTCGGTGTATCCCAACATATGCATAAAATAACAAACCTGTGAAAATTTGGGCTGAATCGGTCATCGAAGTTGCAAGAAAATAAAGAAAGATAAAACACCCTTGTTGCACAATTTTGTGTGCTTTCAGATGCTAATAAAAGGCTTCATGCATGAAGTCTTTTATTATTTTAGTGAGAAGTTACCTCTTTCTCAAAAACTACGTTACTTCAGAGGGAGTGGTTTCTCACAATGTTTTATACTATCAACAGCTCTCCGTTGCTGGTTACCAAGTAAGTTTTTATGCTAATATATATTTTGAGTAATTACCAAACGTGTCCAGTGCCTTTAAACAGGTATACAAGTTTAACAGAAACAGTCAATTGGAAATACATAAATAGAGAGAGAGAGAGAGAGAGGCAGAAAGCACAGTGAGAGTTGTGACATCTTGCGCTTACAAGGTGCCAGACTAAACTGCAAGTTTGAATTGCGCTACATTTGGACCGAAAAAGGCCTCCAGCTAACATGTAAACTCCATGTTGCTTCTCTGTCAGTACACAGCTCTGGGCTGGATGTACCACATTTTTTCCCACTTGGGAAAGTTGGGAAAGTAATGCATTCTGCTCTACCAGCCAGGCTCATAGTGGATGGTACCCATGTCTACATTCTCGCAAACTGTGAAGGGGGGTAACCCTGTTTCAGCCCCAGGAGTAGGTGCCCCTGGTGACAGTTGATTTGGGTCGATAGCCCTTATCAGTTAAGTGTAGCCCACACCTTGAAGTGGTCGTCTGTGGCCTTGTGATGTTAGGCGATCTCTCATAAAAAAGATTTAAAAAAAGACTAGTTCTCAAACTTAATTGTTCTTCCTGCAGGGGTAGACAGTTTCATCACAGTCCATTGGGCAAACAGCTCAACGAGAGCCCAACGGACAGATACAGCTTTGTGTGTAACGTCTTGCTGAGTATATGCTGCCCAACAGATGCACAAATGTAAGTAATAATGATAGCAATGATTTGGGAGGCTAATAATCCGATTGGAAGAAGGAAAACTGAAGGGGCCGGAGAAAAACCCATACTTTGTGCACAAGCGAATGTGAAGTGAATTATGTAATGCAAACAATCAGGTATGCACTGCACTGTTTCCAATTGTGACGCAAAGAAATTCGCTTCGCGCTCGCAAATCGCGTGAAAAATGAACCGGCTTAAAGCAGGTATGCAAGTTTTCAGCTGATTAAGTGAATTTTATTCCTCTTCTTTCAAATGCAGGCATGTAATTTGTCAGGATTTCAAGTTTTCACTGATCTCCCTGCACTTTAAGATTTTCTTAACTGCAGGCAAACTTGCTATCACAGCGATGGAAAGACTTTCCTGTGTTATTACCAGGGCCCAATTTTATAGAGCTGCTTAAGCAGAAAACGTAGCTAAGCACAAAAGCAATTATGCTTAAAACCAGATTTAGGTTACCAGCCAAAAGGTGTACCATTTGTGACTGGTATCCTACTCAATTTTTTCATACCAGAAATCATAATGTGTTAAGAAACTTTTTTCTGCTAAAGCAGCTCGATGAAACTAGGCCCAGACCTTCAGATACATCTATTTGAAATGATGTAGATCTATAAGATGTAACATTCCTTTCACTCTGGGAACTTTATTTCCTATCCAAGGGGAAATTGTTATCTAATTTTTGAGGTTTTTCATTTGCATACAATCTCATCCCTGCAACTGTGCCATTGAAAATTGGTAAAAACAAAATAGTACAAGTTCTTGCTGTGCCTGGTAATTTCCTAGGAAGAACCGGCTTCACTTTGATTTGCTAGGAAGAACCGGCTTCACTTTGATTTCCTAGGAAGAACCGGCTTCACTTTGATTTCCTAGGAAGAACCGGCTTCACTTTGATTTCCTAGGAAGAACCGGCTTCACTTTGATTTCCTAGGAAGAACCGGCTTCACTTTGATTTCCTAGGAAGAACCGGCTTCACTTTGATTTCCTAGGAAGAACCGGCTTCACTTTGATTTCCTAGGAAGAACCGGCTTCACTTTGATTTCCTAGTAGCAGGCATGATATTCTTACTACTATGGTCTGATTTTCCGATTTTTGGGCCCTCGGAAAAATCAGCAAAATTGTTATTAAATAGCCTTAGGTCTGCCCTTGTATTCAATAAAAATTCCCCACTTTTTTCCAAGGAACAAATATCGTGCCTGTAGTAGGCCCCTTGGCATATCTGACTGTCTGTTTGTCTCCCTCTACAGGCTGAACGACTTGTCCATCATGTGTGCTGAGCTGACGTCATGTTGTAGCGCCCTCAGCTCGGAGTGGTTGGGAGTTCTGAAAGCACTGTGCTGCTCCTCAAACCCAAGCTGTGGCTTCAATGACATTCTCTGTCAAGTCGATGTAAGTTTTCTTTTTCCGTCAAGCTGTCCGTGTTTTTCAGATACCCCTTCAGGCTTTGAAGAGACTCTTGAGTCGATCAGTTGCTTGTTCTGCCAAGAAATATTGTCGTTTGTATATTAAAGAAAATAGAATTAGCTGTTGAAAACAGCTTACCAACCAAAAGGACCTATGGTATAAATACAAATAATAGTAAATGACCTGACATCTTGATCACAGCAGTCTTTCTCAAAGGCTAAAGGACAACACAACACACATGTACAGGTATACTAGTGTAACAGAAGCAGTCAAGTGGAAAGAAATGACAGAGAGAGAGAGGCAGAAAGCACAAAGAAAGCACACGGACAAAGCAAGTGATGAACAATGAAAAACAGACAAGGGGGGTAGAGGAAAGAGGCTGGTTTATATTTTCTTTTTTACCCATAGTGTCTGCTTAGTCCAAGTACCCAAACTTATGTGCACCTGTTGATTCCACCCGGTCTTAAACCCTGACTCCTTCTTTCCGATAGGTGAACGATCTCTCCATCCATGACTCGGTAGCGGTCTTTGCAGCAATCCTGATAGCCAGACATTGCTTTGCACTGGAAGATGTCGTGGAGCACGTTGCGCTGACGTCCTTGCTAGTTGCAACTCCGTCACTCACACGTAGGTTTATCCGGATTCGGTGAAATCATCAATACAAAAACTCATCCATTTTAGACAAAGTTTTTGATGAGATATAATCAATTAGTTCCTTTCATTTTTGTGGGTCTGAAGTCCATTTTGTCTGCTCAGAACTTTAAGGTTCTTAATTGCATTTTTTAAAGCCGAAATTGACAGTTTACAAAAATCTAAAAAGAGCACCAGTAATAAATTACATCAACAGACAGAAATATCAAACAGTTATTAAGAAATACATAAAAACATACGCAACGAATTTCATATTCGTAATGAGGTCATTTAATGAAAAATGCATATATATATATTTGAAAAAAATTAATCAGAATCAACAAATATATGTTTTACTTAGAAAATGAATGTTTCTTTTTGCCAAACAAATACTTTGAAGACCACTCTTGATCAATAAACCCCATTTACCAGGAGCTGCAAAATATGTGAAAGCAAGTTTATGACTCCCATACAGATTGCACTAATTACCTTGTAGTTTATGACTCCCATACAGATTGCACTAATTACCTTGTAGTTTATGACTCCCATACAGATTGCCCTAATTACCTTGTAGTTCTGAGCAGACGATTTCAACTGATACTTGACACAAAGTTTGCAAAAATTCTGCTTAGTTTTTGTGTTTCTTTTCACTGCGAATTGGCGTGCGACATTATGCTTCAGTGTGGGTTGACTGCGAACTATTTCCCTTGTAGAGCAGTGCAAAACGTATCAGTTGCTACTATTTAAAAAAATCTTGATTTGTTACTCAATATTGGTACTCGGTGTGCACAAAATAAGTTCAGTCTGAATTTGTTTGCTGCGCAAATGAAATCGTTCCCTGGTTGACATTTTTTGCAAGAGTATTGAAAAAAGTATGCTGACCTGGTATCTGACATTTCCCAGAATGGGTCCAATTGTAACCTCACCAGCATTGAGATCGGGTTGTGTGGTCTGGTCACCCCTGAAACTACTACTAGGATTTTTGTTATATTTTCATTCACCAAAACTAAAGCTCCGAAGTCTCTCAAAACAGAACTTAGTAAAATTGCCATCCTCTCTAGCTAGAATGCTCGCCATGAACCATCTTTGGGGTCTACTGACCAACCTCACCTGCGACTGTAGTTATTGTTCTTAAAGGCAAACTATACCTTCGGTTTTTGGAACCGTTCAATTGTTTTAATCCTACATAAATGTAGATATATACAATAAAACTAACCTGTGAAAATTTCACTTCAAAAGGTGTTCTCGCTTTTGAGATGTCGCCAAAAATCCGGAGCGAATAATATCCACGCAGGAAGATTAATCCCCAATAGGAGTACATAATCTGAGAAACTTTTCTGACAGAAACGTTTCTCAGATTCAAATTTTGGGTCCAAAAAACTGATATCTTTTTACATAACCACATTTCTTTGAAGTGAAATGTTTCTCAAAATGCTTTTTAATATCGAAAGCTGCTGTAGGGTTCAAACTAATACGTTTTTTAATGGCATTACTTTTTTAAGAGTGATTACCAAAGTCACACCTTCCCTTTAAGTTGCTTTGTTGCTCATTTGCTTTATCTTACAGTATTATGTCTGGCGTGTAATTTACGGTTTGTCCGTCCTGCTCCATACCATGGTCAGCTTTGGTGACCACGATAAACGACCTGCGCTTTTGTGTACAATCTTCATGTTTTGCCTATTGATGTATTGCTTTTGCTAATTAAAGATTGATTGAACAACTTGCCTTCAGACATCGGTGTGCTGGGTTCTTATGAAGTCACCAATGGTCATAGACATCGGAAACATTCGTAAGATCCAGGAGCTTTGATTTTGTTGTCTATTTCCTGAACAAAAACCTGGAATTTTTCACAATGTTTTGCAGCTGGGACTCAGATGGAATCAGACGCAGAGCCCGGAGCCAGACTCATGTGTCGTCTTCTGCTACGCCTTCTCTCCACGGGTCCGTTGCCAGGCCAGTCAGATCGGAACGGCTACTTTGTCAAATCGTCATGTGACCAGCACCTTCTTGCCGCTGCCCATCGGAGTATCAGCGTGGAGGCGCTGGTCGGAGTCCTCAAAGCTATTCTGTTATTGGGTGAGTCTCTTGCTAACTTTTACGTTAAGAGGAAGGGAAATGAGCAATTAAATTTTGTGATGTACTCATTTTCCACTAGATAAAGTCCTCATGTGAATTGGGAATAAGGTACAAGTCTCCAGCCCCATGTTAAAATGGTGTAATTTGCCATTACGTTCGATACCCTCCCAGTGCAAAATTTGTCAACATCCAAAACATTTGATGATCTCATTCTGAGAAAAATGTAAAACGTAAAGCCGTAAGTCCCGTGTGTTGTGTAATGCAAGTAAAAGAACCCAGTTACACTTATCTTTAGGAGAAGAGGTTTGCCCTGCTGTGTCTGGCAGTGGCTGCTACATCAATTTGGTCTCATAATCCAACAAAATTCAAAAACTTGTCTTAGAATGTTTCTGTCTGTGCAAGCGCCTTGAGTACCTTATCGGTAGATATGTGCGCTATATAAGACTGAATATTATTATTATATTATTATTATTATTTTTCTCAGAATCTTAAGACCTAGAGTAAAACATTAAAGATGAAACTTTAATTTTCCCGTTCTTAAGGTGAGGCCAGTGTCGGTAGTGGGTCTAGCGGGAACTATGACGACTTCACAGATGACCCCAAGTCCTCTGGGTCCATCGAGACAGCGAGCCTCAGCGACTACGCTAAGTTTACCCTCAAGACCATCTGCAGTCAGAGCTGGGTACGGGAGATCTTCCTGAAGGATCCAGACCGACTCTGGACCCAGGAGGTGCTGCTTGACCAAGTGCTGTCGCATAAACAGGTAAAATTAGTGAAGAGGAATGTCCTTCCACAATTTCTTACAAGAAGTGAAGTGGCCACTGATGGCCAAAATAAAATCCCTCTATTCCAAATGATGTGTCAAAGCTTAGTTCGCGTTTCTAAGGAGTCTAGTGTGACTAACTTAATGTTTGGTTTTCTAAGCATGTCATTTTTAGTATTACTTTGTGATACTACCGACCATGTTTTGTGTTTTTAAACCTAAATAAATAAATAACTTCCAAGGTTGTATTGTAAACTTGGCTATGATCCCTGGCTACATGGCAGTTAACGGTTGTATGGCTTCTGACTGACACCCTGAACGAAGATATTGACAAAATAGGGAGGCCGCCAACATTTGGCTAGATAGCTCAGTTGGTAGAGTGCTGGCATGTTAAACCGGAGGTTGTTGGTTCAAATCTCGCTCCAGTAAATTTTTCTTTTGTTCAACCCCAAATTATTTTTCTTTGTTCAACCCCAAATTAACTTCAAATTACACAGATGTTTTTATGGACATAAATTGTTTGAGTATTTACCACTATAAGACCGTACTTATAAGATTAATTTGAGTAATTTTCTTTATTCTCAAGGCTCACTATCTTGTCCAATTGATCTGCTACCCGAGTGGAGTCTCCACGGTGTCAGACAGCAACTATGAAAATGAGCAGAAACATGCAATCACAAGGATCCTACGGGTGAGCTTTTACTCCAAGACTTTAAGATTTGCAGTCGTATGTTATGGCGTGTCACGGCAGAGCGGTTTAGCGCATTAAGTTCCAAGTTCTGGTGGTTAAGTCATCGGGGTGTGGGTTTGAGTCAAGTTCTCGACACTTGTGTCCTTGAGCAAGATGCTTTAATATAATTACTTCTCTTCACTCATGGGTATAAATGGGTACCTGCGAGGGTAGAGGTTGATATTGTATTTCAAAAATCCTTCTGAGCGCCATGGCAGTTTTGGGCTGTATACTTCCCAGGGAGCTGAGAAAGATTACAGAAAAGTTATTGGCCCAATGACCAGGGCACTAATGCAAAGTGCATTGAACTAGTCATTGTTATATGTTTTGTGATACCTCATTGGTTTTGAGAAGTGTACACTAATTTATTCCTGTCCGCTGGTTTTTATGGTGCAACATAAAGGGATGGGGCTTCATTGGTTTTGGGAAGGGTACATTTATTTTGGCATCTAGTCTTCAAGAAAAATCATGAAACTAATGTAACCTATTTTCAGCTAACAAATTTCAGCTATATTTATAGTTGTGTACGTTAGGGGGCTGAGGGTTAAATCACGTTGCCAATATCGGTATTTGTCAAAGACCAGTTTCGTACTTTATGTAACCCAGCTTGTACATGAAACAACAAACCTGTCAATGTTTTAGCTCAATCGGTCATCGGAGTTACAAGAAAATATTGAAAACCCAAGTTATATGTTTTCACTGTTTTCAGATACAGAGTTATGGACAAACCTAATTGTTAATACTCAGTACTCAAGAAAACATTTCAACGGCATTTTCCACCATGACTGTCCTGACACCTAGTTTTATGCAAATCTGTAAACAATACATTTTAATCTTACAAATATTATGCACAATCTTTAACCCTAACAATCCCTAACCCTACAAATTCAAACAGGGCAAAGTGTTTAATTTTGTTAGGTTAAGTACAGTGAAGTTAGGATTGGGTGTTTGATTCTGTGGGATTGTGTATCCTTGCTGACAAGTAATGGTGTTTGAATTTGATTGAGTGGGTATGGTGGATGTGTGAAATGTACATGTCTGGCATTGCTCTTTCCTCCATGGTCTAATGAGATAGTTGTTGGATTATGTTATGTTGGGTACTGTGTGATTTCACTGATCAAATTTTGCACATGCCAAGTGTACACACTCCAACAAAATCAAACAAAAAAGGCCTGTTGGAGTTTGTTAGGTTGTGTATCGTCCCCCTAAGATTGGGTACAGTTCCCATCTCATGGTAGTATTAGCTGTTGGAATGTGTTGGGTTAGGGATGGATTCTAGTAAAAACGCTTTGGGAGTTAGGGTTAATTGAGAAGTCTACATGTGATTTCTCAGGATTTTGCCTGATTTCAAGATTTTCTTGAAATATCTTTTAGCCTTTAAAATTCCTTGAAAGAAGTAAAGCAGTCACTAAGGGGAGACAGAAATAGTCCACACTGTGTCCAAACCTATAGTTTTATGTTTCTGGTGGTGAGTATAAAAATCTCCTAAATTGCTCCATCTGGGAGTCATCTGGGAGTTCCGGTGTAGAATAGACCTTTCTATTGCAACGTCACAGCGTGAGTTGTGGCCAACCGAGGTTGGAAAACTATGGAAAGCCATAACTGCAAATCAAAAACGATAGCCATATGTTTGTAGCAATGTTACACAAATATTCAAAAATAGTGTTGAATTTGTTAGAAACAAATCAACCAATCTTGGAAGGTATTTCAGTTCATAAATCTTTACACAAAATGTTGAATTTGGTCACAACATTTTTTAACACAATTGAATGTTCTGCTAACATTCGTCTGTCCATGCCAACCGGCGCACTTTGTTTATCAACAATGGAAAGGTCTATAGGGAGAGCCCAGGGCTACGAGCCGCTTTTCAAGAATAGTCACAGTTTTCAAATCTCATCCCTGCGACATTTGTTTCTCTCTGGCTCAGAATCTTGATCAATGGACGCTCCGTGTCTCCTGGTTGGAGCTGCAACTCATGCTAAAGCAGTGCGCCAACTCCGAGATGAACTCTCTACTGGACAACATCGCCAAGGCTACCATCGAAGTGTTCCAGCAGCAGCAGGGTGATGACGGATCGGCCTCGAAGGGTGCCCTCATTGGTCAGAATGGGCAGAGGAAATCACTTCAGCAGCAGAAGTATGTATTCGTTGTGTCAGTGTAATAATGTTGAATTTCCTAAAAGAGTAATGTGCGAATTTGAAATTGTCAAAACGTTGTATCTCGCTCCAAAAAGCTTGGATGTACACACACAAAACAAGTTCGCTCAAAGATACAACGTTTTTGCTCTGATACAACGTTGTGTTGTTGTGTTGTCAGAATGAGATGTGGTAGAGCTCCATTATGTTGATTCAGAGGTTGTAGGTTCAAGTCCCACTTTGATGACCACTCATATTGACCCCTTGCACGGCGTGCAGCACATTGGCACGTGCCTATCTTGCCCCCATTATGGGAATTGAAATGTACTCGATGGAATTGACCCCCAAAGTGGTGGGAATTGTAGACGCGCAGTTTGCGGAGGTGCGTTCTGCGTCTGCAAGGGGTCAGTAATGATAAAGACTTAAAAAGCACTTGTTTCGCCACAGATGGGCACTCATGACACTGACACTACTGGTACGCAGGGCTAAGAATTATGAGAACCATTTTGTAATAGTGTCTTGTAAGGTTTCTACAAGGCACTGCGGCAAACCACTTCTCGTCACGATAAGTGTAAGTGGGTTCTGTTATCGTCTGCTCAGTACTTTATTAAAAGGTCATTAAATGCAATTTCATATTTGTAATGATCAATAAAAAATGCGTATACATTTGAAAAAAATAAATCAAAATCTACGAATGAATGTTTTACTTAGAAAAGGAATGTTTCTTTTTGTCAAACAAATATTCTGAAGACCACTCTTGATCAATAAACCCCATTCACCAGGAGCTGCAAAATACGCATAATCAAGTTTTATGAAACCCATACAAACTGCACTAATGACTCTATAGATAGGTTGCAGTATGACGTAAGTCGGCCATCTTTACGGGCAATTTGGAACACACATTCATGCGTTACGCGTGAAAACGGCGTGCAGCACGCGCACATTTCACCAAACTCATTGCGTGATTGGTTAGTGAACAACGCGGCTGCGTTAATAATTAGAGCGCTTGACGCGCCTGCAAGCCAAAATGCGATTTGCCCGTAAAGATGGCGTCTACTGGGAACTATCTATAGTCCTGAGCAGAAGTTATGTGCATTTCACAACACACAGAACCTACGGCTTTACGTACCATGCAAAGGACAAAGCAATAATGGTTTAGTGACTTGCTTAAGGACACAATTGTAATGACTGGGACTTAAACCCACACTCTGCTGATCAGAAACACCAGGTCCTATATAAGCAGGATACCAGTCACAGATGGCACACGTGGCATGGTAGTTTGGCTTGTAAATTTATTGTGGTAATCTTAATTTTGTTGTGCTTAGCTACTATTTATGGTTAAGCAGCTCAATGAAATTGATCCACAGCTTGATTTTGGTGTGCTAGACTGCTCGACAGCGACACGCCACAAAAGCTTAAAATGAGATAAAATGCTATGTGTCTTTTGTTCCATCTAAAGGTCTGAGCTAGAGAGGTGTGGGATCTGGCTAGTGGCTCCGCTGATCTCCAAACTGTCCAGTCAAGTCCAGGGACGGGTACTAAGGGCCGCAGGGAACGTCCTGGAGAGCGTCGGTCAGACGTGGTCCAAGTCCAGCAAAGATAAAGACAAACATGCACAGAAGACGTGAGTTTATAAATCTCAAACTCCGATTCTTAACCTGTTTTACTTGTATAGGTTATGTATTTATTTATTTTTTCCAAATAGTGTTCAGATTTTGTTTTGCTAACTGTGGAAAAAAAACCCCAATGTTGATTTAAACTAAAAATAGTAAATGGCCTGACAGTTCGACCCTAGCAGAGTTTTTCTCCTTCAGCCTTCCAGAAAGACTTGGTTCGAAATGTATGGCCAGTAACTTTTTGTTTTGCATTTATACCATAGGTCTTATTGATTGGAGAGCAGTTTATTTTATTTTTCTTGATTGAAAATTATTACAAAAATCTTCGCCCTTGTGTTTTATCTGCTCTGTGGTTTTGGGGGGGTTTGTCTTGATTTTTGGTTTTACTTTATTTATCGATCTACCTTAACTTCTTCTCTCCGTCAGTCAAATGTCCCTGGTCAGCCACCAGCCTCTGTTGTCTTTAGTCCTGACGTGTCTTAAAGGTCAAGATGAACAGAGAGAAGGTCTCCTGACATCACTGCAGACACAGCTCACGCAGTTTCTGCAATCTCCTAAAGATGTAAGTCTACATCGTCACCGTTTTCACAAAGAACCACATATCTTAAAGTGACAAATTATTGACTATAATAATAATTATAAATAGTCTTTTTTATCTCACATATCTACCAATAAGTTACTGACGGCGCTTGAACAGACGGAAACATTCTAGACAGGTTTTAGATTTTTAAAATTATTATGAGACCAAATTTATGTAGCACCTTATAAGGGTTTATATTAGGTGCTGCGGCACAATCAGCAGCCACTAACAGACACAGCGGGGCAAACCCATTCTCATATCAATAAGTGTAACTGGGTTCTTTTACTTCATTACACATCACACGGGCCTATGGCTTTACGTCCCATCCGAAGGGCGAATCAATAATGGTTAAGTGTCTCGCTTAAGTGTCACGACCAGGACTCGAACCCACACTCTGCTGAACAGAAACATCAGAGCTTGAGTCTGGTGTTCTCAACCACTCAGCCACAACACGCCACAGGAAGGGGTGTAGATATTTTTTGTTACGAAGAGCCACAAGCCCCAAAAGATGCATGTAATACTTGCAACAGAAGAGCGTAAATGTAGGTCAAATCATCCAAGTTTCACGAAGAGCCATTAATGTCAGTGTGCGCATGATCACGTGACATGCGCAACCCTTTTGTATTGTGCATAATATCAAACCGATGAGCCCCAAACGTTTGAGATGACTTTCACTTTAAATAAGTCAGTAGTTAAAAATATAAAAAATATGAAAACATATTTTTTATCAAGCCAATATACTTAACAAATATTTGTCAATTGAGAGGTTACACTTTTACAGAATCATATGAGAGGTCCTAAACTGCAAATTGTGACGTAAGTACTGCAGATTTGCAGTTATAAGCTAAGCACGTTGTAAAATGTAAATTTCAATTAACGTTTGACATAAGTGGCTCTTCATAAAAACGGTGATGTTATCGTCTCTATCCTACATTGAGAATGTACAGAGGAAATCAAAGGTATTCAGTGTTCGCTGAAAATGGGGTGGGATGGGTGGCTCCAAGCGCTCTATACAGCAATCCTTCACCGATCTTGAACTCTTGGTGGCAGCAGATACGCCGCCATTATTGCGCTGGTACCTGGGTGGTACTGTGCTGCCTAGCGACGGGTTGAGCAATTTGCAAAGTAAAAGTCCAATAACCCGTGACTGATCAGATGATCACCGTGTAGCCCAATCCTTAAACCTGTCGCTAGGCAGCGCAGTACCACCCAGGTACCACCCAGGTACCACCGCAATAATGGAGGCGTATCTGCTGCCACCAAGAGTTCAAGATCGGTGAAGGATTGCTGTATTAGACCTGTCCAAGTCTCTAGCAAATTGGAAACTGAGAAAACAACTTGAACAAAGACTATGATTTCTATGAAATCAAATCTTCTTTTAAAACTTATTTTACTTTCATTTATTTTGTGGCTAAGTTTGACTTTTCCCAATATAAAGTATTTGAAGAAACAGAATTGTGCATACGTAAACTCAACATGGTTGGGACCAACTTGATCCCGGAAGTTCAAATACAAAGAGACTTGCACAGTCTTTTAAACCCTTCTTAAATTCAACTTGATATTGTAGAAAAAGTTTCATGGACAATAATGTTTTGAGTATGTCACTTCTCTACGATGTGTTTCATTAGTTATAAATGTTGAAGTTTTTGTAACTTCAAGATGTTTTTATGTCTTGATGTTTCAGGATCGTTGGGAAGATGAGCAGAGTCGACGTATGATGCACGAAGCTTTGCAACTCAGACTTAGTTTGGTCAGTAACTTTCAAGACCTTCTCTTACCACAATATTTTGAAAATTCTTTGCCAATTCCCCCCCCCCCCCCGAAAGAAAAAGAAAAAAAAAGAAAACCCACTCACACACAAAAGCACACAGCTCTATGTTGCAGTCACTCTGTGGACATTCTTTTGTTCTATACACTTAAGGAATATCCTATTCTTCAACACTGTAAAAAACACTATGTGGATGTTTGTAAGTCCTCATAGTGTTTCAAGTCCCTACGTTATGTAGACCTCTTTTGCTCACAGGTCCAAACTTCGTATGTAGCGTTAAAACAAACAAACAAACAAACAGACAAACAAACTAAAATCCCAACAAACAAAACAAATTGGAAAAACTGGGAAAACTCTGGGGAAAAAAACTGCAGAAAATCCAGCATGCAATTAGAAATACTCATGATCATCACCGATAGTTTACATCCTGTAGTTCATGTCAAAACTATTCTTGTATGACAGGTTGGTAACATGTTTGACACCATCCTACGCAGCCAGCAATGGACAACAGAGTTTGCTCTCCTTCTGCTTCAGCTGATCACAACAGGAACTGTGGACACTCATTCAAACAGGTACATCTATTATCTGTCACATTCTGTAAAAATAGAAATCCCCTTAAGGAATCCCTCTGCTGCCACTTCCCAGGTTGTTTAGTAAACTTGGTTGTGATCCCTGGCTACACAGCAGTTACTGGTTAAATGGCTTCTGACTGGTACCCCCCAACCAAAGATATTGACTAAATATGGAGACTGCATCAGTTGGTAGAGCGCTGGCACGTTAATCCAGAGGTCGCAGGTTCAAATCCCGCTCTAGTCAATTTGTCTTTCTTCAACTCAAAATTAAACAACAAAATGCAAAGAGAAAGCAGTTTCATGGTATGCAAATAATGAATGTTTATGAGTGCAATAATGAGAATTCAATGCACATTTAATGCACATTTATTTTTCATGCTGACAATGACAATTAAACATACAGTTGAAACAAATAACAATGAGTATAATTATGAGAAGATGGATGCCACTTAATTCAACAATAAGATTTATAGAAATTTCAAAAATAATATCAAATGTAATTAACATGCTAGAGAACATTTTCATGAGTGGAAAGATGGAATGTTCTATTCAATCAGGCAAAGCTGAGTTGAATGGAACGAAGGAAAAACCTGAATTAATTTAGACCATGGATTCTTAAAGGTGATATACAGGATTGGTAAGGATGAAAAATGTCATTGTTTAGTTTTAGTCTGAAAGCTTACTGATTATGAAATCCATACTAGAACTATTTTTGTCCGTACAAACTTTCCCTCTAAAATGAAGTGATATTAGAGAAAACTGTATCTGGAAACTTAAAAAAACAATGCAACAGCTGATTTTGTTTGTTACAACCAAAGTTAAGGACAATGTGTTTACATGCTGAAAATTGTGCATGGTGTTTCACTATTTTCTGCTGACTCACACAACGAATCAAGCCCAAATTTTTCATGTTTATGGTTGATCACATAAAACATGAACACTGTCTGCTGCTATTTTGTAAGCTCTACCAATCCTGTATAGTACCTTTAAGTCTCTATTGATGGTAAGGTTGAAGTTTATAGCTTGTAAAGTTAAAATGTTTTGACGATGGTAATTTTTGCACCTGCAGCGAGCTGTTCACAACGGTCCTGGACATGCTGTCAGTGCTCATCAACAGCACGCTCTCTGGTGACTGCAGCGAGGGTGAGAAAGGACGAGAGCACCAGACTCTCATCAAGAAACTCAAGAAGGAACTCGGGGACAAACACTCGTACGATATCGACAGGGTCAGACAGCTTCTCCCGGTGCCCAAGAAAACCTGTGATGTGGTGACTGTAGAACCCATGGGGAGTCTTATCGACACCAAGGGGAATAAGATTGCTGGGTTTGATTCTATCGATAAGAAACAGGTGAGTGTCAAACAGCGTCTTTTTATGGATGGTCAGTGGTGGAAACCTCTTGATCAGCTTGATTAAGGCCAATTAAACGTCCTGATCTTTTCCTGAAGTCAGGATTTGTTTTGGCCTTCAAATTTTCTTGAAATATGTGGACTTGCTTTCAAAGCAAGAAAGAAAGACAAAGCCCTCATAACTTCTGTTTTTCTGTTTTTTATGTGAAGTATTTGAAGAGAGTCCGTAAATCCTCTGTCAAAGTGTTCCCCTGGAAGTTTAATAGGTTTCAAAACAAGACGGCTGACTGTCCTTGAGTGTCATTACTTGTGCCTTATTCTCAACAGGGTCTCCAAGTTGCCTCCAAGCAGAAGATCAACCCTTGGGACACCTTAGAGGCATTCAAGAACCCAGCCCCTCTCTCCTGGTCCTTTTTTGGAGCTGTCCGCATGGAGCGCAAACCCCTGAAATATCAGGAGCAATTCCGCTTGACGCACTACCACACCCACACACGGGAGAAACCTGACGACTATTACTTCCAGCCGCCTCAACTCCCGCCGGATGAGGAGGAGCCTCCACAGCCAATCAGCCACAACGAAGTGGAGAAGGTTGCTATGGAATCAGGGACCAGCTTATCGGAGAGCAGCAAAGGAGAGGGGAGCAGCGGAGGCACCGGGGAGACGACCAGCAACACGACGACAAGCAAGAAGAGGAAGAGAGCTCCACGGAAGAAAACGCCCACACCTAGTCAACAAATTAGGGAGGTAAGAAAAGATTCCAAAAGTTTGTTGAATTACACCCAGTTCAGACAGAATAGATGAGGAGTGACTCTAGGTCGACCCAAATAAATGTTGGTTTGAGACAGGCGAACTTAACATAACATTTACATAGTTTTGGCGTCTGAAACCAAGCTGCTCCAGAGTCCATCCGAACGACTGCAACAGTGGAGCTTTTGACTTCCAGTGCCTCAGTCGATCCTAACCGTTTTACACGCACCTAATTCAATAATTTGGTTCGGCGCAACTTGGGCCTGTCTGAACCGGTTGTAAGTTACTGCTTACTGGATGGAGAGGGAGCAAGAAAATCTATTTCTTGGTCCAACAGGCCCTTTGACTATCACAAGTGACATTGCCCAAGACTGTGCGGCTCATGTAGGCCCTCTGAGTCATGGAAGAAGCCTCCTTAAACATCTTCAACCATCATGACTTCTCTCTCCTGTGGAGAACATTTTCCTCAACCCTGAGGGATCGCCTACGTACTTATTACTTACATATTTCGTCACCTTAGAGCAGAAAGGACTTTAAGAACCTAAAAAGAGTCGGCTCAGAGCAGAAAGGACTTATAACACCCTAGAAAGACCCAGTCAGCTCAGAGCAGAAAGGACTTATACCCCATTATAAGTCCTTTCTTCTCTTAGCCAACAGGCCGTGACTTAATATTCTTGTCTGTTAAGTATGAGTCAACCTCCAGATAGCCCCAGACAGTTTTTTAAATTAATTTGTTGTTGGACTGGTTGTGGCTTATCGTGTAGACCCTTATTCACTGATGTCACATTTGTATTGTGCTGGGGTACTATGCACATGTAGGATACGTACGCATAGTGCCATCCAGCGTTGTGTTTCGTAGCGCATGTTCGTGCAGTTCTATCAACATGCGTGCGTGATGTGCGCGTTTAAGTACTCAAGCATGGGGAGTAATAACACAGTGACGTCATCTGAGAAGGGTCTATACTTGGGTTGTAATTTTATCTGTTAGTCCAAACAGGGCCCAATTTTATAGAGCTGCTTAGCGTAAAATTTTTCTGCTGAGTAGAAATAAGCAGGAAACCAGTGTAGTATATATGGCATGGTATCTTGGCCAGTAACCGTTTTCTGGTAAGCACTATTGATTTGTGCTTAGTTTTTGTGTGTGCTTAAAGCAGCTCTGTGAATTGAGCGTTGGCTTTTGACAATCTGGTAAAAGACCACTACTCCTGATGACAAACGCAGCATACTGTTAAAATATGTTGTGTAAACCTCTAGATCTTCTCCATTAAAGAAAGAGGCTAAAATAATACATTCTTTTCGTCTGGCAACTAACACCTGTTATCTCCATGTAATTCCTTTTCCGAACAGTGGAGTTAATTGGATCATGCACAAACCAGTGCTGCTGACTGCCCCAAGCAGATGAACTGCTCATCCATTAAGTTTAATGACCCAAGTAATTCAATGTTAACAAACCTACTCTGTTAAAAGGATGTACACTTTCTGAGTTTTTGTGGCCAAACTCGGAAATTCTTTAATGGAGCTTTCCCGGATTGTCAGAACCACACATGCTCTCAGAAGAGATTCCAAACATGGTTTCACTGCAACCCACTTCTCATTACTTCATGGTATTTTTATACAACCAGTATGTTTTTAAGTAGATTGGCTTTTTTGATTATTTTTCAGCCATTTGCCTTCAATGCGGGTATAGGTGGCGGATTCCAGGAACGTCCCTTCATGCAGCAGCCGCAGAACTACATGCAAGGACAGTTCCCTTACCAACAGCCACTACCACCAGGTAAAAAAAACAGTGACACCTGCTGTAAACCAATTAATTAATGCCTGTGGCCAAAATTTAACAAGATATTATGTATGACTGTTTGCTGTCTTTCTTGCCCCGAATCATGTGACACAGCAACTGTCATGATAGTCTGAGGAATTCAAACTTAAACAGTAACTTGTGACTAAGGAAGTCATTGTACCAGATATTATTCAAATGTAACTCGCAAATGGCTTTAGCTATGGCCAGAACACCAACAAGTCCTATTCTCCAACATTGTTAATGGACTGTTTTTTTTACAAGACCAGAATCAAAATTCAAAATAACTTTCCACACAGTTTAATATGTAAACTGTGTGGAAAGTTCTTTTGTTAGAAGCCATTCAACTGTTAGCTGCCGTGTATTTTGTGAAAAGCCAAACAACAGGGATCACACCAAAGTTTACAATTCAACCTGGGAAGCGGCAGCAAGGGGATCACCTTTAGGGGATGCAACTTTTTAATTTCAATTCTCAAGTTCTCAAACCACAAGGGAAATTGACTGGGTAAATGTATAATTCAATCGAAGATTGATCTCATTTTGTCAGAATTGAAAGGTATTTATCATACTCGAAGTCGACATTTGAACATCATTTGTCTATTTCTAAAGGTATTGTACACAGTGAGGTATTGTTATCAGAGTTTGCTTTTAACTTTCCACTAGTCCGCCAGCTTTTTCAATAGTCCATATTTCATACTAAATAGGGATGCCTTTCAACACTGAAATAGCCAGCTGGACCACTCCGAGTGAATTTTCACTGGTCCTAAGGTGTTTTAATTGGTATTTGGCCTGCAGACCACTGTTAAAGGAGAACGCTGATAATTCAATTGAAAAACAAAAGACTGCCAGACTTGTCCAGCAGTGAGTTTTACTGGCCCCGACACTGCATTCACTGGCCTCGGGCCTGCGATCCAATGTAAATTTCAAGCCCTAGTGCAGGAATGAAAACTTCTTTGTGATGGGAATATCTTACAACCATCAATCAATAAAAATGCTTCTCTTCCCTACCTGGCAATAGCAGGACCTTCTCGCATCGAGAGACAGATGACCATGGGCAACTCCAAGGCAGCCCTGCGTAACATGCTGGTGGACAGGAAGCACCCAGGAACCCAGGCACATGGTCAGGCTCAACCGGTAAGAAGCTCATAGCGCAAAGGATCTCTAATTGCTTGTCTAACGAGGGGGGTTATGATTTGCAAAGGTTACTCAGGACTTCTCCAGAGGGCCTTGTTACACGAGCCAATTTTTATGGGACACCTGGGAGGGGATTAATGGACCTGCATGCTAAAGGAACACTTTGGTAGCACAAGGTGATCTTGAAAATAGCGTCTTGGTATCCCGCAGAAAACTAATCGGAAATTGAAATGTGACAGTGGTTTCTTTATAGGAGATTCCGTGGAACCTTCTCCTAAAAATACCCTTGTGTTACATGGCCCTCACATTCTAAAAGTTCTAAAATTCTGCTCAAAACTTTATGGCACATCCACAAATCCACTAAAAATGTCCACAAATCCACACAGAATAAGTCTTTTTTTAAGAGTCTTTGTAAGATTCGGCTATTACATTTAGTAAGACAGTGTGACCTTACTGCTGGTCAGACATTGTGTCCTTTGGTGTGGTTCCACCTTGTGTTGGGTGTGGTTCAACCTCATGTTGGGTGTGTCAGATCCGCTGTTGCAAGGTTGAGGTAGTTGTTGTCAAACATTGTCTTGTTAACAGTTGTCAGACTTGAGTCTTTTGGTGTTTTCAGAGCACACAGGGTCAGACTGGTGTGGTCAAGCTATGCTCCAGCGAAGATTTGATGATGGGGGGGTGGACCATGTTACTTTAGCATCTCTTGCAGTTTGAGGTGGTTTCAGATTATAGAGAGTTGGTTTGGATCATGAAAATGGAACGCGGGGAACGCTGAGCTCAATTGCACTCTGTGTCCTGTTAGTGGATGCAGTGTATTGATGCCATGTGGCATGTATGTGTGGCAAAATGGCGATTCGCGTTGAGCTTTCTGCCCTTTTTTATTGGTTGATCAAAGGAGGTGTAGCATCTGTGTCGAAAATTCTGCCATTCAAGTGTAAAAAACACAGCTTATTCAAATGAGTGCATGAACATGCATGAAGTGGTCTCATAAATAAGTTGCACGAATAAAGACTCATTCAACATTCTCGGGGCTCTATTTCTGAGGTTGTGATAAATCTTGCATTGTTAGGTGTGGTCATAACGCAACATGTCGGTTGATTTGAAGTCTTGCAATGGTTAGGAATACGCCTCTCTTAATATTCATGCATGACGTCATAATTCTTACTTAAAATGAGGCTATAGGCGCGCGTCCGCCACCACTTGCAGTGGCTGCGCCTATGGCCTCGTTTTGGGTTAGAATTGTGACGTACTCGAGCATAAATATTAAGAGAGGCGTATAGAGGTACGTAACCTGTTTAGTTGGATGTGCGGTCAGGAGGAGCCATTTCATAATCCATAATCGACGGGCACCACTGGAAGGATACCAGCCAATTTACCATGTCATGTGTACTGTTTCTGACTGTTGCCCTGCTCAGTTGTCCTCAGAGGAAGTTTGTCAAGCGACGTTTTCTGATGAAGCATCTCTACAGAGTGTAGGGGGTTTTTTTTGCAATAAATTGAAAAAAATTGTGCTGAATTTATAGAAACATGGTGTAAATTAGAACTTGTTATTGCTCTGGAGGTTGTTTTCTAAAGTGGAAAGTGACTTTTTAAATTTTTTTTTTCTTTCCTTCAAGTTTTGATAGTTTGGTTAATCCCATATTGGGACATTTATGGGTCTTTTTTGAGTCGGATGTTTTGATTGGTTACTCAGAAACCAATCAAGTTAATCACTTGTGGTCCATTTTGAAAAAGGGGAGCCTGAAGTTCTTGTAGTAGGAAGGTGATGCTACCCTTCAATTTAAACGTAGATGTGCAATTTGGAAAATACCAGTTACCTACAAGCAAGGTTTGCCCTTAAAATTTTTTAGTGACTGGCCAGCAGGACCAGGTAGCTTGTCATTTCACTAGTCGTCTGCTTTTTCACAAGTCCACACTTTACATTTTGGCGTGTCGTCACCGAGCGGAAAAGAGCATCAGATACAAGGTCTGGTGTTTTTGTTCAACAGAGTGTGGGTTCGTACAATTGTGGGACGTACAGTTGTTGGTCCCGTGTTTTGTGTAATGCGTAAAAGAACCCAGTGCACTTATCGAAAAGAGAAAGGGTTCGCCCCGGTGTTCCTGGTTTGATTGGCTGCATATTGCGCCACAGCACCTTGTAAACCATTACTTGGTGCTATGTAAAGGATTAGGTCTCATACTTCAAAACGTAGCTCCATACAATGCAGGAAAAAAAGTGTTGAAGTGCCTTGAGCATCACTGAGTTACGGATGTGAGCACTATAAGAAGCCGCTATTATTATTATTTATATTAAATAGGGGTGATTTTCAACACTGAATACGTAAAGAGAATTTTGGCTGGTCCTCAGATGTTTTAACTGGTATTTGGCCAGCAAGGTTTTAGCCAGGATTTGGTAAAAGGGTGTCCAAATCTGCTGGAAATTTAAAAACTGGGTGTCCAAATTGTTCACTTACAATACATTTACATGTAAATGACAGATGAAACAGGGTGTCCAAATTTAAAACAGGGCGTCCAAAAGACACCCAGACACCCCTCTGGCTAAAACTATGTTGGCCAGGGGACCAATGGTAAGGGAGACTAGTGACAAGGCCAGTTTAGCAGGAGCGTCGAGCTGATTCTGTTAGGCTGACTGTCAAGTCATTTATTTTGTCATCATTACCTTCTAGAAATTGACTTTCGCGTTCGCTTGTATGAATTGGGTTTAACCCTTACAGTAAAAAATCCAATTGAATGCAATTGCCAAAGTGAAGGATTCAGAAGGACTGAGGGCTGTAAGTCCAAACAAGTGTTTATCATTAGGTCCAGTCATATCAATCTGTTGCAAGCCCAAACATTTTGGTATGGAGTGACATAGGAGAAGAGAGGAGGATTGAGGCCACACGCTAGCCAAACCACCTTGTCTGTAAGGGTACATATAGGAAAACACTGTCACATTTTCAGTCAGGATTCTCGGATACATCAGCACCAAAAGATATGAACTCTATCTTGGGTTTTGGCCGTGTAGCATTGACCGGTTAAATTCAGATGGTTAAGGTGGAATCTAGGTTTGTAGAGGTCCAACCGAAAAAACCCAAACCGAAAATAAAGTCAGCCATTACTTACTGCCTTTCTGACCTTTTGCCACACACGCTCATTGCAGAGAGAAGAAGCTCTTAACTTTGGGAGTCCAATTTTGAAGGTAAACTGTCCCCTCCCATTCAGTAGCACCCTTTCATGGTTGTACAGCTTTACCTACTGACCCCCTAGGCTGGTATTAATTCCTGCTCTGTGCATGAACGCTGCTGCATGGTTCCATTCAATATTTTTTGTGTGATGATGATTTTTTAATTTATAATTTATTTACGCATGGCTTGGAAGGACTGCAGTTGCTAATGGGACACTTTGGGGACACTGGGGTGGCAGCAGACTTACCAGGTAAATCAGTTCTCGAAAATGTGCGCAACTACGTGAACAATGGGAATTTACCTGGTAAGTCTGCTGTCACCTAGTGTTCCAAAGTCTCCCGTTGTCTCAGTGTGGACCGGTTTCGTATTTCACATGAACGTGAATGAAAAGTGAAACTGGATGTTACAAATTTATTTGACTGTTGTGATGTCAAGATTTTATATTTCATTCATGATCATGTTAAGTACGAATCTGGTTGTACAGAGGATTTTGTTATTTCAATATATATTTTTTCTGGACTGGGGTCGGGGTTTAAATTATGAAGCAAGATTGAAGTGGTGGTTCGGTTGGAGAGCAGGTGGGGGTGGGGAGTGTTCCAGCATGGTTGTGCACTTAAGTGTTTGGCGCCCTCTGTCACCTTTACCGTTTTACCCACCTAACCTCTTCCCCACCTAACCTTCATTCCCACCTTGCCTCCTGCCAAGTTTGCTTCCCCACCTTGCCTCAATTACCCTTCTCCCTTCCTGGCCCCGTCCCCACCTTGCAACTTCCAATCTTGCTCCTTCCCCACCTTGCTCCTTCCCCACCTCCCTCCTTCCCCACCTCCCTCCTTCCCCACCTCCCTCTTTCCCCACCTCCCTCTTTCCCCACCTCCCCCTTTCCCCACCTCTCCCGCTTTTCCTCCCTAGTTATAGTTTAAAGCATGGGGTACTTGTGGATAATTGTACAGAATTTGACAACTTTCGTTACCAGTACCATACAGCCGTTTTGCAAGTAAAGAAAAACAAACCCCAGTGTTCGTGGTGTCATTGCAGCAGTAGATTGATGTTCAACCCGTAGAGACTGTAAAGTCCAAGCCCCTCCCCCATTACACAATCACTAATTCCCACTCTTCCATTGTGGGTTAGAAACTATTCTTGAGGGCAGGCTACAGACCATCTCATCTCACCATTTTTGTAATGTTTTACTTTGACTGTTCGTAGGAATGTTTTAGTTTTTTAATTTATCTGTAGTATTTTTTAGGCATTCGATCTGATTCAGTAATGCTTTCTTTTTAAAAGGGGGGGGGGGGGGGTGTCACGTTTTTTGTAGAAATGTAATCAATGATCAGTGTGGTTTCCTTGAGGGAGTCGTTGGTTCAATTTGTTTGCATTTTGTGATTATGCATTGATGCATGGTTTTATTTTTTGGTTACGATTCTTTTATGATTGTGTGAAAAATCTTTACCTCTTAAAGAAGTTCAATGGAGTGTCTATGAGAATGGAAAAACAGCTTTTGCTTTTTTTGGAAGGAAAATTATATTTCCACTAAGAAAAAATTCAAATGTTAACAAGTCATTGTCAAGCCAATCAAAATGCCAAAAGATTGCTGGGATTTTGTTTGTTTTGAAGTCGTTAGCAATGAGCAAGTTCAAGTGCGCACATTTAATCAACCCGTGATTGACTACTCACTAGCAATGTACATGCGCAGTGACGTACTCACTCGAAGGACTCGTTTGGAAGTCTAGTCAACCATCATTCAACATTTCCATTGCATTCCGCCTTTTTGCTATAGTGTCACTGGTTCCCTTCTGCGCTTTACACATGTTCACACGAAACGAGGCAATCGGGACCACGGAAGAAACCATGGTCCCGAGGCTGGTTCCAAATAGTCGACCACTGTAGTTGACCAATGGTCAACCACCCTGGGTTCGAGTCAAAACAGTCAGTCTTTAGTTAACCATGGTGCGCACTTGAACTTGCTCAAAGTTGCAGTTAGGAAAACTGTACGTTACAAATTCCTCTACTTAGTTGGGTTAGCATGGTTTAAAAACCTGTTAGCAATGTTATTCCCACCCTTTAATTTGTTTAACAATTTGCTACCTTCCATCTTAACGAGAACTAGGCCTAACAATCAATTAAAGGTAGAGTCATAGATTGGTAAATACTTCAAAAATGTCTGACCATAAAAACTTACTTGGTAAGAAGCAGCTGTTGAAAGTATAAACTATTTTGAGAAAGGATTCCCCTCCGAAGTGATATGGTTTGGATAAATTTTCACCACAAAAACGTTTCAATCTGAAAAATGATTCATGCATGAATCTTTCTTCAGATTTGTTAGGGTTAATGTCTGCGCAAAAATGCTGTAACAAGAGATGTGTTGGTATCCCTAATCACCTCCCTAAATCTTAATGGATTCGACGTTCACAAGAAACAACTGCGACAGTTTTTTCCCCTGTTTTTTCAGCAAGTAGACACTGTATCCAGCTGAAAGTTTCGCATATGACTTTTATTATATCTTTCTTTATAATTTTGCCTATAAATCAGCACCTGTAAAACCAATCTATGACCCTACCTTTAACGCTACCATCAAAAACTGATATATTTATCTTCGAAATCTAGGAAGAAATGTCGGAAGATGCAACATCTCTGTATCCATGAGTAACTGTTTGAATTGAGGTAGTAGACTGGTATTGTTGTCCAAACTAGTTCCTACATGAAGGGTATAGAGGGATAAGAAATTTCAGACTTTTATCTGATTTCAGAATGTTTTCTGTCTGCCTGGTGAAAGAAAATTGCTGTTATTTTTTTCAGATATAAAGAAATAATGCTTTGTGATCTAGTTCTCTTGTGCTGAGGATTTTGTTCCAAAGAAGTTCCTTAAAATCTATAATTAAGGGTTACCAAAAGGTGGAAATGCCATCATTTCAACCTACCTAAAAACTTTTGGATCCTAGTTTCGGACATTTTTGTAAGCAATGACTCTCACCCCTGGGCCCAATTTCATGGCTCTGCTTACCGTAAGCAAATAATCGGTGCTTACGGAAGCAAGGAACTTCAGCACACAATTCGGCGGTAAACAGAGCCATGAAATTGGGCCATGGCTGTGTGAACCAAGATATCATAGAACTTGGGAAAGTTTACGCCTTCTTGCGTAACAAAGAGGGTTGGTGTTTTAAAGCAAATATTATGATGTGGAATTTGCTCCACATGTTCATGCGACTAATCACAATCTCTCCATTGTTGATGAAATCACTCAGTCTGACACTTTCAAAAGTTGTTCTTGCAGTTGTTACTGAATAGGGATAAGGATTAGGGGGTGGTGCAGGCCTCTAGTTACCAGACAAGCCTGGTGGTCTAGCGGTAGTACAGTATTGCAGGCCCAATTTGATGGCCCTGTTTACTGCAAACAATTTTGGCCCAATTTCATGGCTCTGAATACTGTATTAGGCAAAGAATCAGCCCTTACAGAAGCAAGGATTTCCGCGCATTTGTCAAGTGTAATCCACAGGAATGTTTTGCTCGTGCGGTTGCGCACTCCACTTTGCTTGGCATTCTTTGCTCACACAGCTAGCGCAGAAATTTGGCGCTTGCCCTTAAAGTGAAGAATGGTGATCGCAAGAGCAGACTTATGTGGTAAGCAGAGCCATGAAATTGGGCCATGCTCTTACAGTGTCCTGTAAAGAGCTTATATTTGGCTGTAAGTGCAGAACTCCACTGTGAGCAATGCCACGGAACTGGGCTCGGAAGGTTGTGGGTTCGAACCCCACCATAGGTGCCACTTGTATTAAATCATGCTTTTTCCTTTGTTTCATTTGTTCCCTTGTTGGCTTACATTGTGTGTTTCACAGTATCACCTGATGCAGAAACGTCAGCAGATGGCACAGGCTCAGGCCCACTACAAACAGCAGCAGCAGCAGCAAGTTGCCAGAGGCAATGTACAGGACATGTACATGCCACCCTTCAAAGGCCAGCATGAAGGCCCCATGCACCATATGCAACCTGGTGCACCACAGGTACATATAACTACACTCAACCCTTGTCATAAAGAGAGCACTTTCATAAAGAGGTTCTGCTTATAAAGACTACATGCTGAAATCCCCAATCTCATTTCTGCTTTGTGTTTCTTTGTTTTGCTGACCTCTTATAACAACAATCCTGTTACGAAGAGGTAATTTGGCCAGTCCCAGCGATCTTATTATCACGAGTGTCAACTGTGTAACACTTGGACCTTATTTCAAAAAGCTGTTAAATTTTACTTTAATTACAAAATGAATCTACCTATGAAGCAGAAATGTAGCAGGGAATCTTCCAGAAGCAATCTGAAGTCTATGTGACCTATTCTTGCAAAGCAAAATTATTCTGTGCTTAATACTTTTTGAAATTTATGAAATTGGACTCCTAAATTTTATACTATTAGAAAAGAGTTTGGAATATGTTTTATTTTGACAAGATGTTTACAAAAAGGTTATGGTTTTTTTAATAATAATAAAGCAAACATTTGTTTGGTGACCTGACTCGTAAACTTAAGATCTTACAAGTCTTGTGTTTTTGAATAATAAAACCTCACTGTTATTTTTAAATATTAAAAAAGTCTGGTAAATACAAGTATCCTTCAATTTTGTTGAGTATTGAAGTATTACCCCTAAGACAAATAAGATGAATCTTTTCTTGGTGCTTAACAGCTCAAATGTAAAACTGAGTAAATAGTGTTTTTTTTCTCATTTTGATTCTGGTCTTAATAAAAATTCTTGTCCAGTAGAAGTTTTTGAGCGACACGCCCTTGTGGATTTGAGTTTGAGCTCTGGAGCTTGTAGTTTGGGGTTAGAGTTGATTATGAAAATAATAGAAAGAAAGCTTTTTAAATATTTATAATCACTAAATAAATTAAGTTTATCTTGAAACTCTTAGCAGCAGATCCCCACGTCGGCTGGCTATGGCAGTGGATACAACAGCCAAATGATGCCACAAACGCCTCTCCCCAATGACGCAATGGTATCACCCAATTACAGCAGCCACTACAGCTCTCACGGGGCTCAACCAGTAGGCCCAGGGGGGATGATGGGCCCTCAGATGGGGAGGCCTCAACCGGGGCAAAACCAGCCAGCAGGGTATATGAGCCAACACAGACAGGTGCCTGCTGTGAGGTAAGTGTAAAGGGTTGACAAGGTGCTGCGATGCATTCAACAGCCACTGCTAGAAATACCGAGGCAAACCAATTCTCTTATCGAGAAGTGTACTGGGTTCTATAATGTACATTAAACAACACATTGGACCTACGGCTTTATGTCCCATCCGAAGGACGAATTAGTAACGGTTGATTATCTTGCTTAAGGACACAAGTGTCAAGACCGGACTCGAACACATGTTCTGCTGATCAGAAACATCAGAGCTTGAGTCCGGTGAACTTGACCGCTTGGCAATGATACGATGAAACATTGATGAAGATACGTAGCTGTGTGCATGAGGAGCATTGGATAGGCCAGAATACGGATAAGGGAGCATCTCAAATGTTGGGCGGTTCTGTGCGCAAAAGGACGCTACAGTGGGCGTGTCAAGGCGGAGCGGTTAAGCACAACAGACTCAAACTCTGGTGTTTCTGATCAGCAGAGTGCGGGTTTCAGTCCCGGTGTGACACTTGTGTCCTTAAGGAAGGCACTTAACCATTATTGCTTTGTGCTTTGGATGGGATGTAAAGCTGTTGGTCCTGTGCGTTGTGTAATGCACGTCAAAGAACCCAGTTTGTCTCGGTTTGTCTCGGTATTTCTGGCTGGTCTGGCAGTATGCGCCAACTACTTTGTATACCGTACAAGGCATTGTATTATGGTGTCATAAAATCATTTTTAATAAGCTCCTCCAAATTTGCTATGTTTGCGCCAGGAGTGTCATTTATGACAGACATGGCGCTTTGTAAATGTACACTATTATTATTATATTATTAGGCATACACTAGCAATCCAGTGGACCACCAGAACGTTCCGTTAGACCGAGACATTGTGCCGATCTTCCCAAAAAGTCCTACACGAGTGAGAAAAATTGTCAGCAAGTGGGTGAAATTCACCAGTCATTTCCATTCGTGCTAACTTAATGTTTTTTTCTGCATTCTTATTTTGTCTTCAGCCGGCTTCAGCACCAGTTGCAGCAACGAGCCTCAATGCAACATGGCGTACCACCTGGTAACATCATGCCCCACCAGCCTGGTGCCCAGCTTACCGGTAGCCAGCCTTACATGCAGCAGATCAACCCACAGCAGCAGCAGCAGGAACGCCAGCGACAGCTACTACAGCAACAGCGACTAGCAGCCATGCAGAAGCACCAGCAGCACCAGCAACCACAGCACCAGCAGCCGCAGCACCACCAACAGGACCACGAGACGGCCAATCTGGTGAGCCACTTAAAGAGCCAGATGACCAGGGGTGGCCAACCAGGGAGTATGGCACCCCAAACCTTGCAGCCACCACCTCAATATAATGTATATCAACAACAGTATTAAAGGTTGAAGGCGTACAAGACCATGTGGAAA
The DNA here is from genome assembly GCA_037783415.1 of Leptasterias polaris. Taxonomy (NCBI): domain Eukaryota; kingdom Metazoa; phylum Echinodermata; class Asteroidea; order Forcipulatida; family Asteriidae; genus Leptasterias; species Leptasterias polaris. The sequence continues at coordinate 673,610 of JAZGTN010000152.1, read as the reverse complement.
CCTGGAACCTTTTCAAAGTGTGTTTCCTGCATGCAGAAGCTTCGTCTGGAGCTCTGGCCAGTTCATGGTTTCTACCTCAGCTTTAAAAGATGTTTCTGAAGTAGCTGCTAGCCACAGCCCTAGCCTCAAGTCAAACTTTGCCTCAACAATTGGACAGACATCTTGAACGGTTGACTACCAGCTAAACGATGTAATGGCCAAAGGGTTTAGAGCATCGAATTCAAGTTCTGGTGGTTAAGTCATCGGAGTGTGGGTTTGAATCCCGACCATGACACTTGTGTCCTTGAGCAAGATGCTTTACTATAATTGCTTCTCTTCACCCGATGTAAATGAGTACGTGTGAGGGTAGATGTTGATATTGTGTAGGAAAAAGCTTCAGAGCGCCATGGCAGCTCGGGCTGTATACTCCCCAGGGAGCTGAGAATGATTACAGGAATGTTATTAGCCCAACGACCAGGGCACTAGTGTAAAGCACATTGATACGTTATTTTAAATGCGCCATATAAGAACTAGTTATTATTATTATTATTATTATTACTATTAAATGCTCGTTATTACCCCTGCTTTCAATGGTAAAGATATTGTCACTGTTTAATAGATAAACTGATCACGGCGTGGGGTCTAAGGCCCGCTTTCGGGCCCATGAATTTTTTTTAAACATGCTGTCTGCTGGGATCCAGGACTATCTAGAAGTTGTTGTTATACACTTTTACTTATTTTGAAAGTAGGAATTGGAATTTGTTGTCGTATCATTCATTTGTTTTAAAGTCAGCAATAAAAAAGGGGGAGGCTTACTTTGCCAACCCCTTAAACATCCACTTATCTTCTAGTGTATTTTACTTTCACACGTAGGTACCAATAAAGTTTTCTAAAATAAGAGTTATGACCAAATCAATGAAAACAAATTGTTAAATTGGCCATTTTGCATATTTTCATTACATGTACTTGGACTTTTGTTATTCTTTGGACCTTTTAAAACTCTTTCAGTGCCAAGGTTGTACATGTACAATCTATTTATTGGATTCCAAAAGTGCCATTGTTGTACATGTATGATCTTTTTATGTACTCAAAAAGTGTCGTCAATCGTACATGTACAACTCATAGTGTACATGTAATCACGAGAGGGCATTATCACTCAAGAAATACTAGTATTGACTTTGGGATGTACCGAGGCAACACAAATCAGCAAGATACATTTTGTTTGGTGAGAAACACTTAGTTTTCTTTTTTTAAACAGAATTTCGAAAAAGCACAAAAAGCTGGGCATCTTAGGTTCAATAGACAAACCATAACTGTGTCGCAGGCCAATTAATTTTCAGGCTGATTGGCATGGCCACGAACTATTTATAATGCATTTGTTTTGATTACAACACACCACCAGCCCTTAAAAACCTTCAAGTTGAGACCAAAATATACTTAAGGGGAAGTCAGCTTTGAACTTGTGTATGCCTTGACTGCTGTTTATGTTTCTAGAGTTTTTATTTACTATTGCTCAACAAATAAAGAAGTAATTTCAAGGTGAAACTCATTGCATTACGTGTGTTTATTTACAGGGGACTGCTGGGGTTAAAACATACTGTGTCGAACATGATCTGAGGTCAAACTGTATTGTTAATGGACTGTTACTTTATTTTTATGCCCTTATTTTTTTTTTAGAGTTTGATTTTAAGCTTTAAGATGAGGCAGGCATCATCACTAATAAAACTGCACCTTAAACTTTGGCCAGATATTGTTCTGTTACACTTTGCAGGTTGTCTTGACTCAGTGTAGTCATTGTGTGGTGAATGCAATGCAGGAGTTGTCGTCTCAGCAAAAAAATGTAACCTTCCCTGATCCTACCATTCCACGACAGAGAAGTTTTAAGGTATGAATTAATACATTCTTTCAATAACCAAAAGAGTACCATCCACTTAAAGTCAAAATACACGATTGTTCTTTCCCTCCTGCAGTAGATTGGCATGCCTTTATACAGATGCAAGTGTAGCATCAATCAAACAGTTCAGTGCACCTTATCAACTTCTGCTCTGTAGTAATTTTTCTCTTTCAGATGGCTGCCCAGGATATCCACAATGTCTTGTTCTGGCAAGGTGAAGTAGTCAAACCATCCATACAGTTGAGATGTCCTCCTACTAGGATGGAAAGGACCACCAGGGGCATTGAACATGAATCTTGACTTGATCCTTTGATTGGCTGAAACAATGGTGGAACAGTCTTCACAGGTAAGTCAGTCTACTGAATGAAGTCAGGAGTGAAATAATGGAATTGTTGCAGTTAACCTCTATTCTCATGTAATCAATACCCAACAGGTGTTTGTTTGTTATCATTGAGTTTCTTCAAGGGTGCTGAGGGCTAGTCAAACCTGCTTCTAAGGCAGCCCCACAGGCTAATCAAACCATTAAGGAACCTCTTATGTGAAACTTTAATTTCTCTGGAGAATATTGGTGCAGGCCTTTCAAAATGTACAGGCAAGTCAGGGAAGCAAAAGTGTGCAAGGCCTGATGCCAAAATGTTGTTGACTCGGACACAAAAACAAAAGACCAATGCCCCACTGGACTTCTCAGCCAAAAAATACTTAGAATTTCCTTTTTACCTGTACTGTTCTGCATTTAGCAGGTAATTGTTTTAATAAAAGTCTTTATTGTGGCTTTGTTGTATGAGTCTTTGCTGGTAATAAGTGTGGACAATCTTCAAGGACTGGATTGAGGCAAGTTTTTGTAGCATAGTTCATTCAAAGATGTTTATATGTTTGGCAATCATTTTTGATTTGACAGGTTGGGCTGGGTTTTTTTCCTGTATGGTTCTTAAAGATTTAGGGAAGCCACCTCAGGAAGTTTAATGTGAAACCAAGATATCAAGACAAATTCTAATCTATTGGTAATTTAACTTAATTTCACCAATAAGCCATTCTGTTTGCTGCTTTCAGTGTTTAGCAAGCTAGCTGAACCTAACTGTTTTAAGGACGGATAATGTTGTAAAACACTATATGTTGCAAATTGTGCAATTTGTTTGTGTTGCAGTTTGCCTTGCCATCTCCAAAGACATCTATCCGCCAGTAAGTAGTTGTCCAAGACCAACTAAAGGTGTAGGAAGTGGAGTTGCACTTTCCAGTAAAAGGTGAGTTCCCAACAAGTTTACTTTTATAATTACCCCAGGTCCCAAATGGAGCTCTGTAATATTTGTACAGAATGTTTGTTGATACTTTAGTTAAAAGGCAAAAGTATACCTTTGGTTTTTGGAACAGTTTGATTTTTTAAATCCTACCTAAATGTGAATATATACAATAAAACTAACCTGTGAAAATTTAACTTCAAAAGGTGATTGCGTTTTTGATAAATCCCCAAAAATCCCGAGCGAATATGTCCACGCAGGAAGATAATCCCCATTAAGGAATACACAATCTGAGAAACGTTTCAGACAGAAACATTTCTGAAATTAAAATTTAGCTGCTATTAACTTTAAGAGTGATTACCAAACGTATATCTTCCCTTTAACCGGAAGTTATTAATGTCATTTTCTCGTAGTATTAAAATTCATTCAAAGATGTTTGTATATTTGGCAATCTTTTCAGAGTCGACAGGTTAGGAATTGTGTTTTTTCTTTGGGGTTTTAAATAGCAAGATTCATATCGGCCAAAATATCATAATGTTTTACTTATTATTGCCAATTGTGCAATTTATTTGTGATGCAGTAAAATACCAACACCCAGTCCCGAATAAAGCTCTCTAGTAATTGTGCAGAATGTCTGTTGTTGGTCGGGGTAAAACAGAAGTTAATAACAGTTAGTTCTTGTGGCATTGAATTTTATCTAAAATGGTTTTAATTTTTGGCAATTATTTTTGAGTTGAAGCTGACTTGGTTGTGGGGGTTTTTTCTGTAAAGATTGTAAAGTTTTTTGGAAAAGCCCCTTAAGACATTGCAAATAAAACACTAAATTCAATACAAATTCTTGGTTTTAGAAGTTACTTTTTGTGTGTGCGTCGTCTGAGTCTAGATTAATTTTATTTTGAGAGCCCACTGAAAATAAAGTTCATACCAGCACCCACCCTCAAAAGAACAGTTTCAGGTAGTTGTGCCCCCCCCGTGCTGATTTTACTGCTGTTTATTTTGATAGCAACAATCCAGATATATTCCTGTTGTGCATGAGTTCCTCCAACCAGTTTTTTGGCTTTTTCAATGTTTTGTCTACAATTATGTTTGTTTGAAAGTATTGACAAATCTTAAGGTAAAAGCAATTTATCTGATCCTAACTGTTTTATTGATGGATAATGTTTTTAAAATCTTAAGTTATTGTTGCAAAATGTGTGAGTCTACTTCACTCATACATTACCTGTAGAGCACACTACTATTTGCATATTTACCCATACCGGCAGGATATTTCGCTAAGAGTTTACATTATATAGCGCCCTCCATCGCCCTACCCATAGTGCCCCGCGGTGACTAGCCTCGTGACTCTGCCTTTTCTCTTAGCGGCAGGATCAGGGTGAGACGTGTTGAATTTAGCTCGTCAGTTTTTCCCTTTTTAGCAAGAGTAAAAGACATTAAAAAGATTAAGAAGAAGATAAGATAAAAGATTGTGTCCAATTAATTGGAGTAACGTTTAAACATTGTAGTAGTGTTTATAAGTTTGGATAAAATTTGAAGAATATGAAACGTTTGGAGAGAGCTATTCCTGTCGTAACTGGGGGCGGTCACCCCCCGGGACAGGTCGAGCCCTCGGGAGGCTGCGCCGGCGACGGGTTGTTGCCGAACCAGTCTCCCGTCCAGCGTCCGCAGCCACTGTCGGCTGCGGGTGCTGGCGGCCCCTCGGTCGGAGTCGGACTGGTTGACCGGTCCTCCTCTCCGGCCGTGGTTGGTGGGGCTTCCGAACGAAAGGCTAAGGCCGGTAAAGGTCGGGTTCCGACCGTGATTGCCGGTGCAAAGCCAAAGAAGGGTCGGCAGGGCAAGCAGTGCGGGAGTACCCGCCAGACTCCCTCCGACTCAACCCCGAACGTGGGGCTGTCAGATACGGCAAGCCACCACGGTTCAGTGGGTTCGAGCCACCCGCGTCCCCTAGACCCAGTGGCTGTGGCCACAGCGGGTCAAAGGGGACTATTGAGCGGGTTCCCGGGCCGTGCAGTCGACCCTCCACCCATGGGGCTGGGGGCGCTGTGCACCGGGGCGGGCTTTGGAAGAATGGAGCAGTCCGACCATGAGTTCTCCGGGGCTCCCGGCTCGGTACTGTCACGCCTTGATGGGCCCTCCACGACATCGGAGTTTCTCCAGTGCTCGGGAGTGCCCATGCCCCAGGCGTCGTCCGAGGTGTCCTCGGAGCGATCACGGGCCAAAAAGTCCAAGAAGAAAAAGGCGCGCCGCGCCCGTTCATCTTCTTCGGACTCAGAGGGAACCTCGGGGCGTTCACGCCACGGTAAGCGTTACCGGGCGGAAGATATAGTTTCGAAGGCAGAATTCCTACAGGCCTTCCAGAATATATCAGCCTCCCTATCTGCTCTCTCGACCGCCCGTCCACCGGTCATGGTGGCCGGCCCGAGTGGGATGATTGACAGGGGTCCACAGCCGTCCATTATCGGACACGGCTGGTTGGCCCAGGCACGAGGGGCTATCCTGCACACACTCAGCCGGGCCCCGGAGTCCCAGCCAGCGTTGAGCCTCCATCCATCGATGGCGTTTGCCGATGAAGTCAGCCAGCCAGCGGTTCACGCCGTGGCGCAACCGTTGGAACCCGGTGTGCTGGGTGATTCCCACTCGATTGATTCGACCCGCCTGTCTCACTCTGATGAGTCGGCCGGGGAGGATGACGAAGTCATATCTATGCAACGCCTATCAATCACGGAGACTGAACTACGCTTGGTTCAGCGTGATATGGTGCGCGTGTTGCAGCTACCACTCACTGAGGAATCAGTGCAGCCGGCCCAGAAGTCGTTTAAACGACGGACCGGGATGGCTCAGGGGCCAGACAAGGCCTTCCAAGAGTTGCCTCTAGATCAGGTTTGTGTTGACCGTATCCAATCGGTCATGTCGGCCTCCAAGTGGCGTCCCCAAGGGGCGCGCCTCACGGAGTATTACCGATTCCCGAAGACGGACTACGAGAAGTTTTTCACCGCTCCGGTCCTTCCCGAGGCAGTGAAAGACAAACTGGTGGCTGACGCCGGGGCTTCGGCGTCCAAACGCTCTTTTCCCGATAAGGTCAGGGACAAGCATGAGGAGACCCTCAAGAAGCTTGACAGCGCTTCACGCTCCGGAATGCGGGCTACTTCCTTTTTACTTCTCCTGACGGAGTATCTGGCTTCCGGGTGTGAAGACGATACGTCCGTTCCGGCCGATCTATTGACAATGGCGTTCCGTTGTCTGGATCAGGGCCTTCGGGCAGCTCTCGAGCAGTTTACTCGAGTGGCGACCCTTGCAACATCGGCTCGGCGGGCAAATGTGCTTGACGCACTCTTTCTGCCGTCACCGGGCGCCCGCAAGAGATTTGAGGCCCTACCGTTGGAGGGCGTCGACCTCTTTGCAGGCAAGTTTGAAGAACTCATGGAGGCAGAGGCAAAGCGATTGAAGACAACGGAGAAAATCAATCTCAAGAAACCATCTGCCTCAACAACCAAGACACCGCACGGTAAAGGCAAGGCATCGTTTACGATTCCGCGCCGCAAACCGTTCAAGGCCACGCGGGGCGGATTTCAGACTAGGACCGAAATCTCGCCAATCGCACGTGCCCCCAACCCCAGCCGTATTCCGGACAACAGCGCCCCTTTGGGGGGGGCGTGGCGCCCGGTCGTCAGCTCCCCGCTACCCCGGGGGCTGGCGGAAGTGACTTCCCAGTCTCGGCCGATTCGGGGAGGCGCCGGGCCCTCGAGGGAGAAATTCACTCTCTCCTCAGAAAGAGGGCGGTGCGCGTCCTTCCGCCTGGAAGGACGTCACTGGGCTTCATGTCGACCTTCCTTTTGGTGCCCAAAAAGGAGGTCAACGCGTGGCGGCCTGTCCTCAACCTAAAGCCCTTGAACAAGTTCATCCGCCCCAGAAGCTTCCGTATGGAGACTCTCAAGATTATCCTGGAGTCTATCCATACACCAGCGTGGGCAGCCAGCTTGGACTTGAAGGATGCGTACCTTCATGTTCCCGTCCGGCGGGAGCACTGGGAATTTCTTCGGTTCCAATATCAGGGAACCCAATACGAATTCACGGTGCTTCCGTTCGGCCTCTCCACTTCTCCCCGGGTGTTCACCCGGATCGTGCGAGTGGTCGGGGCGGCTTTGCGCAAGCGGGGAGTGACAGTTTTTACCTACCTAGACGATTGGTTGGTCGTGGGGGACTCCCGCGAGTCGACAGCGAGGGCGCTAGAATTTACGTGGCGCCTGACGACCGACCTCGGATTTCTAATCAATTGGGAGAAGTCTCACCCGCTCCCCTCCGAGTTTCCGGAATTCCTGGGAGCGGCGCTCGACCTTCGCAACGGGCTCGCACGCCCTTCTGGGTCGCGTTTGAGCAACCTTCATCAATGTATGGACATTTTCCTCGCCGGTACGGTGGCCCCAGCTCGAGCGTGGCTCAAGTTATTGGGCCTTATGGCAAGTCTAGTGGACGTGGTCGAATACTGCAGACTCCATATGCGGCCGATTCAACTGCACCTTCTGGCGGTCTATCGGCCGAACCGGGACAGCATCGAGATGCTGGTCCCTATCACAGACTGGCTGAGACCACACCTGTTATGGTGGCAGGACCCAGCCAACCTTATGGGGGGCCGTGCGTTCTGCAGGCCTTGTCCGGCCCTAACCGTCACGACAGATGCATCCCTGTCGGGCTGGGGGGCCACCCTCCACTCACGACAGGTTGCGGGTCGATGGGGCCCCGAACATCAGGGCACCCACATTGTTAGGGTTAATGTCTGCGCAAAAATGCTGTAACAAGAGATGTGTTGGTATCCCTAATCACCTCCCTAAATCTTAATGGATTCGACGTTCACAAGAAACAACTGCGACAGTTTTTTTTCCCTGTTTTTTCAGCAAGTAGACACTGTATCCAGCTGAAAGTTTCGCATATGACTTTTATTATATCTTTCTTTATAATTTTGCCTATAAATCAGCACCTGTAAAACCAATCTATGACCCTAACTTTAACGCTACCATCAAAAACTGATATATTTATCTTCGAAATCTAGGAAGAAATGTCGGAAGATGCAACATCTCTGTATCCATGAGTAACTGTTTGAATTGAGGTAGTAGACTGGTATTGTTGTCCAAACTAGTTCCTACATGAAGGGTATAGAGGGATAAGAAATTTCAGACTTTTATCTGATTTCAGAATGTTTTCTGTCTGCCTGGTGAAAGAAAATTGCTGTTATTTTTTTCAGATATAAAGAAATAATGCTTTGTGATCAAGTTCTCCTGTGCTGAGGATTTTGTTCCAAAGAGTTCCTTAAAATCTATAATTAAGGGTTACCAAAAGGTGGAAATGCCATCATTTCAACCTACCTAAAAACTTTTGGATCCTAGTTTCGGACATTTTTGTAAGCAATGACTCTCACCCCTGGGCCCAATTTCATGGCTCTGCTTACCGTAAGCAAATAATTGGTGCTTACGGAAGCAAGGAACTTCAGCACACAATTCGGCGGTAAACAGAGCCATGAAATTGGGCCATGGCTGTGTGAACCAAGATATCATAGAACTTGGGAAAGTTTACGCCTTCTTGCGTTTGAAGTAACAAAGAGGGTTGTGTTTTAAAGCAAATATTATGATGTGGAATTTGCTCCACATGTTCATGCGACTAATCACAATCTCTCCATTGTTGATAAAATCACTCAGTCTGACACTTTCAAAAGTTGTTCTTGCAGTTGTTACTGAATAGGGATAAGGATTAGGGGGTGGTGCAGGCCTCTAGTTACCAGACAAGCCTGGTGGTCTAGCGGTAGTACAGTATTGCAGGCCCAATTTGATGGCCCTGTTTACTGCAAACAATTTTGGCCCAATTTCATGGCTCTGAATACTGTATTAGGCAAAGAATCAGCCCTTACAGAAGCAAGGATTTCCGCGCATTTGTCAAGTGTAATCCACAGGAATGTTTTGCTCGTGCGGTTGCGCACTCCACTTTGCTTGGCATTCTTTGCTCACACAGCTAGCGCAGAAATTTGGCGCTTGCCCTTAAAGTGAAGAATGGTGATCGCAAGAGCAGACTTATGTGGTAAGCAGAGCCATGAAATTGGGCCATGCTCTTACAGTGTCCTGTAAAGAGCTTATATTTGGCTGTAAGTGCAGAACTCCACTGTGAGCAATGCCACGGAACTGGGCTCGGAAGGTTGTGGGTTCGAACCCCACCATAGGTGCCACTTGTATTAAATCATGCTTTTTCCTTTGTTTCATTTGTTCCCTTGTTGGCTTACATTGTGTGTTTCACAGTATCACCTGATGCAGAAACGTCAGCAGATGGCACAGGCTCAGGCCCACTACAAACAGCAGCAGCAGCAGCAAGTTGCCAGAGGCAATGTACAGGACATGTACATGCCACCCTTCAAAGGCCAGCATGAAGGCCCCATGCACCATATGCAACCTGGTGCACCACAGGTACATATAACTACACTCAACCCTTGTCATAAAGAGAGCACTTTCATAAAGAGGTTCTGCTTATAAAGACTACATGCTGAAATCCCCAATCTCATTTCTGCTTTGTGTTTCTTTGTTTTGCTGACCTCTTATAACAACAATCCTGTTACGAAGAGGTAATTTGGCCAGTCCCAGCGATCTTATTATCACGAGTGTCAACTGTGTAACACTTGGACCTTATTTCAAAAAGCTGTTAAATTTTACTTTAATTACAAAATGAATCTACCTATGAAGCAGAAATGTAGCAGGGAATCTTCCACAAGCAATCTGAAGTCTATGTGACCTATTCTTGCAAAGCAAAATTATTCTGTGCTTAATACTTTTTGAAATTTATGAAATTGGACTCCTAAATTTTATACTATTAGAAAAGAGTTTGGAATATGTTTTATTTTGACAAGATGTTTACAAAAAGGTTATGGTTTTTTTAATAATAATAAAGCAAACATTTGTTTGGTGACCTGACTCGTAAACTTAAGATCTTACAAGTCTTGTGTTTTTGAATAATAAAACCTCACTGTTATTTTTAAATATTAAAAAAGTCTGGTAAATACAAGTATCCTTCAATTTTGTTGAGTATTGAAGTATTACCCCTAAGACAAATAAGATGAATCTTTTCTTGGTGCTTAACAGCTCAAATGTAAAACTGAGTAAATAGTGTTTTTTTTCTCATTTTGATTCTGGTCTTAATAAAAATTCTTGTCCAGTAGAAGTTTTTGAGCGACACGCCCTTGTGGATTTGAGTTTGAGCTCTGGAGCTTGTAGTTTGGGGTTAGAGTTGATTATGAAAATAATAGAAAGAAAGCTTTTTAAATATTTATAATCACTAAATAAATTAAGTTTATCTTGAAACTCTTAGCAGCAGATCCCCACGTCGGCTGGCTATGGCAGTGGATACAACAGCCAAATGATGCCACAAACGCCTCTCCCCAATGACGCAATGGTATCACCCAATTACAGCAGCCACTACAGCTCTCACGGGGCTCAACCAGTAGGCCCAGGGGGGATGATGGGCCCTCAGATGGGGAGGCCTCAACCGGGGCAAAACCAGCCAGCAGGGTATATGAGCCAACACAGACAGGTGCCTGCTGTGAGGTAAGTGTAAAGGGTTGACAAGGTGCTGCGATGCATTCAACAGCCACTGCTAGAAATACCGAGGCAAACCAATTCTCTTATCGAGAAGTGTACTGGGTTCTATAATGTACATTAAACAACACATTGGACCTACGGCTTTATGTCCCATCCGAAGGACGAATTAGTAACGGTTGATTATCTTGCTTAAGGACACAAGTGTCAAGACCGGACTCGAACACATGTTCTGCTGATCAGAAACATCAGAGCTTGAGTCCGGTGAACTTGACCGCTTGGCAATGATACGATGAAACATTGATGAAGATACGTAGCTGTGTGCATGAGGAGCATTGGATAGGCCAGAATACGGATAAGGGAGCATCTCAAATGTTGGGCGGTTCTGTGCGCAAAAGGACGCTACAGTGGGCGTGTCAAGGCGGAGCGGTTAAGCACAACAGACTCAAACTCTGGTGTTTCTGATCAGCAGAGTGCGGGTTTCAGTCCCGGTGTGACACTTGTGTCCTTAAGGAAGGCACTTAACCATTATTGCTTTGTGCTTTGGATGGGATGTAAAGCTGTTGGTCCTGTGCGTTGTGTAATGCACGTCAAAGAACCCAGTTTGTCTCGGTTTGTCTCGGTATTTCTGGCTGGTCTGGCAGTATGCGCCAACTACTTTGTATACCGTACAAGGCATTGTATTATGGTGTCATAAAATCATTTTTAATAAGCTCCTCCAAATTTGCTATGTTTGCGCCAGGAGTGTCATTTATGACAGACATGGCGCTTTGTAAATGTACACTATTATTATTATATTATTAGGCATACACTAGCAATCCAGTGGACCACCAGAACGTTCCGTTAGACCGAGACATTGTGCCGATCTTCCCAAAAAGTCCTACACGAGTGAGAAAAATTGTCAGCAAGTGGGTGAAATTCACCAGTCATTTCCATTCGTGCTAACTTAATGTTTTTTTCTGCATTCTTATTTTGTCTTCAGCCGGCTTCAGCACCAGTTGCAGCAACGAGCCTCAATGCAACATGGCGTACCACCTGGTAACATCATGCCCCACCAGCCTGGTGCCCAGCTTACCGGTAGCCAGCCTTACATGCAGCAGATCAACCCACAGCAGCAGCAGCAGGAACGCCAGCGACAGCTACTACAGCAACAGCGACTAGCAGCCATGCAGAAGCACCAGCAGCACCAGCAACCACAGCACCAGCAGCCGCAGCACCACCAACAGGACCACGAGACGGCCAATCTGGTGAGCCACTTAAAGAGCCAGATGACCAGGGGTGGCCAACCAGGGAGTATGGCACCCCAAACCTTGCAGCCACCACCTCAATATAATGTATATCAACAACAGTATTAAAGGTTGAAGGCGTACAAGACCATGTGGAAACCTGGAACCTTTTCAAAGTGTGTTTCCTGCATGCAGAAGCTTCGTCTGGAGCTCTGGCCAGTTCATGGTTTCTACCTCAGCTTTAAAAGATGTTTCTGAAGTAGCTGCTAGCCACAGCCCTAGCCTCAAGTCAAACTTTGCCTCAACAATTGGACAGACATCTTGAACGGTTGACTACCAGCTAAACGATGTAATGGCCAAAGGGTTTAGAGCATCGAATTCAAGTTCTGGTGGTTAAGTCATCGGAGTGTGGGTTTGAATCCCGACCATGACACTTGTGTCCTTGAGCAAGATGCTTTACTATAATTGCTTCTCTTCACCCGATGTAAATGAGTACGTGTGAGGGTAGATGTTGATATTGTGTAGGAAAAAGCTTCAGAGCGCCATGGCAGCTCGGGCTGTATACTCCCCAGGGAGCTGAGAATGATTACAGGAATGTTATTAGCCCAACGACCAGGGCACTAGTGTAAAGCACATTGATACGTTATTTTAAATGCGCCATATAAGAACTAGTTATTATTATTATTATTATTATTACTATTAAATGCTCGTTATTACCCCTGCTTTCAATGGTAAAGATATTGTCACTGTTTAATAGATAAACTGATCACGGCGTGGGGTCTAAGGCCCGCTTTCGGGCCCATGAATTTTTTTTAAACATGCTGTCTGCTGGGATCCAGGACTATCTAGAAGTTGTTGTTATACACTTTTACTTATTTTGAAAGTAGGAATTGGAATTTGTTGTCGTATCATTCATTTGTTTTAAAGTCAGCAATAAAAAAGGGGGAGGCTTACTTTGCCAACCCCTTAAACATCCACTTATCTTCTAGTGTATTTTACTTTCACACGTAGGTACCAATAAAGTTTTCTAAAATAAGAGTTATGACCAAATCAATGAAAACAAATTGTTAAATTGGCCATTTTGCATATTTTCATTACATGTACTTGGACTTTTGTTATTCTTTGGACCTTTTAAAACTCTTTCAGTGCCAAGGTTGTACATGTACGATCTATTTATTGGATTCCAAAAGTGCCATTGTTGTACATGTATGATCTTTTTATGTACTCAAAAAGTGTCGTCAATCGTACATGTACAACTCATAGTGTACATGTAATCACGAGAGGGCATTATCACTCAAGAAATACTAGTATTGACTTTGGGATGTACCGAGGCAACACAAATCAGCAAGATACATTTTGTTTGGTGAGAAACACTTAGTTTTCTTTTTTTAAACAGAATTTCGAAAAAGCACAAAAAGCTGGGCATCTTAGGTTCAATAGACAAACCATAACTGTGTCCCAGGCCAATTAATTTTCAGGCTGATTGGCATGGCCACGAACTATTTATAATGCATTTGTTTTGATTACAACACACCACCAGCCCTTAAAAACCTTTGTGAAAGTTCAAGTTGAGACCAAAATATACTTAAAGGGAAGTCAGCTTTGAACTTGTGTATGCCTTGACTGCTGTTTATGTTTCTAGAGTTTTTATTTGCTATTGCTCAACAAATAAAGAAGTAATTTCAAGGTGAAACTCATTGCATTACGTGTGTTTATTTACAGGGGACTGCCGGGGTTAAAACATACTGTGTCGAACATGATCTGAGGTCAAACTGTATTGTTAATGCACTGTTACTTTATTTTTATGCCCTTATTTTTTTTTTAGAGTTTGATTTTAAGCTTTAGAATAAGATGAGGCAGGCATCCTCACTAATGCTATTCCGTATTGAATACTTGAACTATAAAAACTTTCATATTTTGTGAAAATAAAACTGCACCTTAAACTTTGGCCAGATATTGTTCTGTTAGTTACTTTGCAGGTTGTCTTGACTCAGTGTAGTCATTGTGTGGTGAATGCAATGCAGGAGTTGTCGTCTCAGCAAAAAAATGTAACCTTCCCTGATCCTACCATTCCACGACAGAGAAGTTTTAAGGTATGAATTAATACATTCTTTCAATAACCAAAAGAGTACCATCCACTTAAAGTCAAAATACACGATTGTTCTTTTGCAGAAGATTGGCATGCCTTTATACAGATGCAAGTGTAGCATCAATCAAACAGTTCAGTGCACCTTTTCAACTCCTGCTCTGTAGTAATTTTCAGATGGCTGCCCAGGATATCCACAATGTCTTGTTCTGGCAAGGTGAAGTAGTCAAACCATCCATACAGTTGAGATGTCCTCCTACTAGGATGGAAAGGACCACCAGGGGCATTGAACATGAATCTTGACTTGATCCTTTGATTGGCTGAAACAATGGTGGAACAGTCTTCACAGGTAAGTCAGTCTACTGAATGAAGTCAGGAGTGAAATAATGGAATTGTTGCAGTTAACCTCTATTCTCATGTAATCAATACCCAACAGGTGTTTGTTTGTTATCATTGAGTTTCTTCAAGGGTGCTGAGGGCTAGTCAAACCTGCTTCTAAGGCAGCCCCACAGGCTAATCAAACCATTAAGGAACCTCTTATGTGAAACTTTAATTTCTCTGGAGAATATTGGTGCAGGCCTTTCAAAATGTACAGGCAAGTCAGGGAAGCAAAAGTGTGCAAGGCCTGATGCCAAAATGTTGTTGACTCGGACACAAAAACAAAAGACCAATGCCCCACTGGACTTCTCAGCCAAAAAATACTTAGAATTTCCTTTTTACCTGTACTGTTCTGCATTTAGCAGGTAATTGTTTTAATAAAAGTCTTTATTGTGGCTTTGTTGTATGAGTCTTTGCTGGTAATAAGTGTGGACAATCTTCAAGGACTGGATTGAGGCAAGTTTTTGTAGCATAGTTCATTCAAAGATGTTTATATGTTTGGCAATCATTTTTGATTTGACAGGTTGGGCTGGGTTTTTTTCCTGTATGGTTCTTAAAGATTTAGGGAAGCCACCTCAGGAAGTTTAATGTGAAACCAAGATATCAAGACAAATTCTAATCTATTGGTAATTTAACTTAATTTCACCAATAAGCCATTCTGTTTGCTGCTTTCAGTGTTTAGCAAGCTAGCTGAACCTAACTGTTTTAAGGACGGATAATGTTGTAAAACACTATATGTTGCAAATTGTGCAATTTGTTTGTGTTGCAGTTTGCCTTGCCATCTCCAAAGACATCTATCCGCCAGTAAGTAGTTGTCCAAGACCAACTAAAGGTGTAGGAAGTGGAGTTGCACTTTCCAGTAAAAGGTGAGTTCCCAACAAGTTTACTTTTATAATTACCCCAGGTCCCAAATGGAGCTCTGTAATATTTGTACAGAATGTTTGTTGATACTTTAGTTAAAAGGCAAAAGTATACCTTTGGTTTTTGGAACAGTTTGATTTTTTAAATCCTACCTAAATGTGAATATATACAATAAAACTAACCTGTGAAAATTTAACTTCAAAAGGTGATTGCGTTTTTGATAAATCCCCAAAAATCCCGAGCGAATATGTCCACGCAGGAAGATAATCCCCATTAAGGAATACACAATCTGAGAAACGTTTCAGACAGAAACATTTCTGAAATTAAAATTTAGCTGCTATTAACTTTAAGAGTGATTACCAAACGTATATCTTCCCTTTAACCGGAAGTTATTAATGTCATTTTCTCGTAGTATTAAAATTCATTCAAAGATGTTTGTATATTTGGCAATCTTTTCAGAGTCGACAGGTTAGGAATTGTGTTTTTTCTTTGGGGTTTTAAATAGCAAGATTCATATCGGCCAAAATATCATAATGTTTTACTTATTATTGCCAATTGTGCAATTTATTTGTGATGCAGTAAAATACCAACACCCAGTCCCGAATAAAGCTCTCTAGTAATTGTGCAGAATGTCTGTTGTTGGTCGGGGTAAAACAGAAGTTAATAACAGTTAGTTCTTGTGGCATTGAATTTCATCTAAAATGGTTTTAATTTTTGGCAATTATTTTTGAGTTGAAGCTGACTTGGTTGTGGGGGTTTTTTCTGTAAAGATTGTAAAGTTTTTTGGAAAAGCCCCTTAAGACATTGCAAATAAAACACTAAATTCAATACAAATTCTTGGTTTTAGAAGTTACTTTTTGTGTGTGCGTCGTCTGAGTCTAGATTAATTTTATTTTGAGAGCCCACTGAAAATAAAGTTCATACCAGCACCCACCCTCAAAAGAACTGTTTCAGGTAGTTGTGCCCCCCCCGTGCTGATTTTACTGCTGTTTATTTTGATAGCAACAATCCAGATATATTCCTGTTGTGCATGAGTTCCTCCAACCAGTTTTTTGGCTTTTTCAATGTTTTGTCTACAATTATGTTTGTTTGAAAGTATTGACAAATCTTAAGGTAAAAGCAATTTATCTGATCCTAACTGTTTTATTGATGGATAATGTTTTTAAAATCTTAAGTTATTGTTGCAAAATGTGTGAGTCTACTTCACTCATACATTACCTGTAGAGCACACTACTATTTGCATATTTACCCATACCGGCAGGATATTTCGCTAAGAGTTTACATTATATAGCGCCCTCCATCGCCCTACCCATAGTGCCCCGCGGTGACTAGCCTCGTGACTCTGCCTTTTCTCTTAGCGGCAGGATCAGGGTGAGACGTGTTGAATTTAGCTCGTCAGTTTTTCCCTTTTTAGCAAGAGTAAAAGACATTAAAAAGATTAAGAAGAAGATAAGATAAAAGATTGTGTCCAATTAATTGGAGTAACGTTTAAACATTGTAGTAGTGTTTATAAGTTTGGATAAAATTTGAAGAATATGAAACGTTTGGAGAGAGCTATTCCTGTCGTAACTGGGGGCGGTCACCCCCCGGGACAGGTCGAGCCCTCGGGAGGCTGCGCCGGCGACGGGTTGTTGCCGAACCAGTCTCCCGTCCAGCGTCCGCAGCCACTGTCGGCTGCGGGTGCTGGCGGCCCCTCGGTCGGAGTCGGACTGGTTGACCGGTCCTCCTCTCCGGCCGTGGTTGGTGGGGCTTCCGAACGAAAGGCTAAGGCCGGTAAAGGTCGGGTTCCGACCGTGATTGCCGGTGCAAAGCCAAAGAAGGGTCGGCAGGGCAAGCAGTGCGGGAGTACCCGCCAGACTCCCTCCGACTCAACCCCGAACGTGGGGCTGTCAGATACGGCAAGCCACCACGGTTCAGTGGGTTCGAGCCACCCGCGTCCCCTAGACCCAGTGGCTGTGGCCACAGCGGGTCAAAGGGGACTATTGAGCGGGTTCCCGGGCCGTGCAGTCGACCCTCCACCCATGGGGCTGGGGGCGCTGTGCACCGGGGCGGGCTTTGGAAGAATGGAGCAGTCCGACCATGAGTTCTCCGGGGCTCCCGGCTCGGTACTGTCACGCCTTGATGGGCCCTCCACGACATCGGAGTTTCTCCAGTGCTCGGGAGTGCCCATGCCCCAGGCGTCGTCCGAGGTGTCCTCGGAGCGATCACGGGCCAAAAAGTCCAAGAAGAAAAAGGCGCGCCGCGCCCGTTCATCTTCTTCGGACTCAGAGGGAACCTCGGGGCGTTCACGCCACGGTAAGCGTTACCGGGCGGAAGATATAGTTTCGAAGGCAGAATTCCTACAGGCCTTCCAGAATATATCAGCCTCCCTATCTGCTCTCTCGACCGCCCGTCCACCGGTCATGGTGGCCGGCCCGAGTGGGATGATTGACAGGGGTCCACAGCCGTCCATTATCGGACACGGCTGGTTGGCCCAGGCACGAGGGGCTATCCCGCACACACTCAGCCGGGCCCCGGAGTCCCAGCCAGCGTTGAGCCTCCATCCATCGATGGCGTTTGCCGATGAAGTCAGCCAGCCAGCGGTTCACGCCGTGGCGCAACCGTTGGAACCCGGTGTGCTGGGTGATTCCCACTCGATTGATTCGACCCGCCTGTCTCACTCTGATGAGTCGGCCGGGGAGGATGACGAAGTCATATCTATGCAACGCCTATCAATCACGGAGACTGAACTACGCTTGGTTCAGCGTGATATGGTGCGCGTGTTGCAGCTACCACTCACTGAGGAATCAGTGCAGCCGGCCCAGAAGTCGTTTAAACGACGGACCGGGATGGCTCAGGGGCCAGACAAGGCCTTCCAAGAGTTGCCTCTAGATCAGGTTTGTGTTGACCGTATCCAATCGGTCATGTCGGCCTCCAAGTGGCGTCCCCAAGGGGCGCGCCTCACGGAGTATTACCGATTCCCGAAGACGGACTACGAGAAGTTTTTCACCGCTCCGGTCCTTCCCGAGGCAGTGAAAGACAAACTGGTGGCTGACGCCGGGGCTTCGGCGTCCAAACGCTCTTTTCCCGATAAGGTCAGGGACAAGCATGAGGAGACCCTCAAGAAGCTTGACAGCGCTTCACGCTCCGGAATGCGGGCTACTTCCTTTTTACTTCTCCTGACGGAGTATCTGGCTTCCGGGTGTGAAGACGATACGTCCGTTCCGGCCGATCTATTGACAATGGCGTTCCGTTGTCTGGATCAGGGCCTTCGGGCAGCTCTCGAGCAGTTTACTCGAGTGGCGACCCTTGCAACATCGGCTCGGCGGGCAAATGTGCTTGACGCACTCTTTCTGCCGTCACCGGGCGCCCGCAAGAGATTTGAGGCCCTACCGTTGGAGGGCGTCGACCTCTTTGCAGGCAAGTTTGAAGAACTCATGGAGGCAGAGGCAAAGCGATTGAAGACAACGGAGAAAATCAATCTCAAGAAACCATCTGCCTCAACAACCAAGACACCGCACGGTAAAGGCAAGGCATCGTTTACGATTCCGCGCCGCAAACCGTTCAAGGCCACGCGGGGCGGATTTCAGACTAGGACCGAAATCTCGCCAATCGCACGTGCCCCCAACCCCAGCCGTATTCCGGATAACAGCGCCCCTTTGGGGGGCGTGGCGCCCGGTCGTCAGCTCCCCGCTACCCCGGGGGCTGGCGGAAGTGACTTCCCAGTCTCGGCCGATTCGGGGAGGCGCCGGGCCCTCGAGGGAGAAATTCACTCTCTCCTCAGAAAGAGGGCGGTGCGCGTCCTTCCGCCTGGAAGGACGTCACTGGGCTTCATGTCGACCTTCCTTTTGGTGCCCAAAAAGGAGGTCAACGCGTGGCGGCCTGTCCTCAACCTAAAGCCCTTGAACAAGTTCATCCGCCCCAGAAGCTTCCGTATGGAGACTCTCAAGATTATCCTGGAGTCTATCCATACACCAGCGTGGGCAGCCAGCTTGGACTTGAAGGATGCGTACCTTCATGTTCCCGTCCGGCGGGAGCACTGGGAATTTCTTCGGTTCCAATATCAGGGAACCCAATACGAATTCACGGTGGTCCCGTTCGGCCTCTCCACTTCTCCCCGGGTGTTCACCCGGATCGTGCGAGTGGTCGGGGCGGCGTTGCGCAAGCGGGGAGTGACAGTTTTTACCTACCTAGACGATTGGTTGGTCGTGGGGGACTCCCGCGAGTCGACAGCGAGGGCGCTAGAATTTACGTGGCGCCTGACGACCGACCTCGGATTTCTAATCAATTGGGAGAAGTCTCACCCGCTCCCCTCCGAGTTTCCGGAATTCCTGGGAGCGGCGCTCGACCTTCGCAACGGGCTCGCACGCCCTTCTGGGTCGCGTTTGAGCAACCTTCATCAATGTATGGACATTTTCCTCGCCGGTACGGTGGCCCCAGCTCGAGCGTGGCTCAAGTTATTGGGCCTTATGGCAAGTCTAGTGGACGTGGTCGAATACTGCAGACTCCATATGCGGCCGATTCAACTGCACCTTCTGGCGGTCTATCGGCCGAACCGGGACAGCATCGAGATGCTGGTCCCTATCACAGACTGGCTGAGACCACACCTGTTATGGTGGCAGGACCCAGCCAACCTTATGGGGGGCCGTGCGTTCTGCAGGCCTTGTCCGGCCCTAACCGTCACGACAGATGCATCCCTGTCGGGCTGGGGGGCCACCCTCCACTCACGACAGGTTGCGGGTCGATGGGGCCCCGAACATCAGGGCACCCACATAAATACCCTCGAGTTATTGGCCGTGGCCAACGCACTCGAGCGCTTCCGGTCGTCGGTAGTGGGCCGAGCAGTTCTGGTCCAATCCGACAACGCCACGGTGGTGGCCTACATAAATCGGCAGGGGGGCACACACTCTGCCTCTCTCTGCGCACACACCTGGGAGATCCTCCACTGGTGTCTGCGGAACAAGGTCACGCTCTCGGCCGTTCACCTCCCCGGGGGAGACAACATCACGGCCGATGCGCTCTCCAGGGGATGGATCCGTCCGACAGAGTGGATGCTCCTGCCTCAAGTCGCTCAGTCGATTTTCCGACTGATCGACCGCCCACACGTGGATCTGTTTGCGTCACGGTACAATCACCAGCTCCCAACCTACTGCGCACGGGGCCCCGACCCCAATGCGTGGCGGGTAGACGCGCTGTCGTTCGGGTGGGGAGGACTATTGGCCTACGCCTTTCCCCCGATCTCAATAATCCCCAGGGTGATCACCAAGGTGGAGCAGGAGGATTGCAAGGTCCTTCTAATCGCTCCGTTCTGGCCCCGTCAGCCCTGGTTCACGCGACTGACCCGGCTATTGGTCCATCAACCGGTGATCCTCCCACAGCGGGAGGACCTACTATTTCAACCGGGCTCGGGCTTCCAGCACCCAGCCCCCCACGATCTCCACCTGACTTGCTGGGCATTATCACGAAGTCATTCCGCTCAGCAGGCCTTTCAGACCGAGCTGCGTCAATTGCGGCATGCAGCCGCCGGGAGTCTATCCGGCAGGTCTACGCAAGCCGAGTACGACATTTTTATCAGTGGTGCCGACGGAGATCTCTGCATCCTCCCGATACATCTGTAGGGGAGGTGGCCGATTTCTTGGTGTATCTCTTTGACGATAATCTGGCGGCGGGTACCATAAAGAATTATCGCTCGGCCATTGCGGCCATCCACAATGGATTCCCGGATGGGACATCCATTTCCAATAACCCGACGCTCGGCCAACTCGTCAGGGGCATGTTTGTTTCCCGCCCTCCATGCAGGAAACTTGTGCCCTCATGGGACCTCTTCAGAGTATTGTCTGTCCTAACGAAACCGCCCTTTGAACCCTTGGGCAGTGCGACTCTATTGCACTTGTCCATCAAGACGGCCTTTTTGCTGGCAGTAGCAACATCACGGCGACGCAGTGAGCTGCACGCCCTGACGACAGAGGCGGGTCACATCCGATGGGAGCCGGGGGGTGTCCGGCTAATCCCGAAGGTCGGTTTTCTCACGAAGAACCAATCCAGTGGCTTCACGCCCCCGGACATTTTCGTGCCAAATATCAAGGCGTTCTCGTCGATAAATAAGCTTTGGTGCCCGGTTCGGGCACTCAAATGGTATGTTAGTCGCACAAAGGTGCTGCGGGCGTCGCATTCGCAGCTATTCGTCACTGCGATTCCGCCTCATCGGCCGGCGTCCCGAGACACCATTGCCCGTTGGCTTGTGACAGCGATCCGGTCGGATACGAGCGGTCCGCCGACGGGGGACGTTGGGGCCCATGAAATCCGGGCCGCGGCTGCGTCCTGGGCTTTCTTTAAGGGTGTATCTTTAGATGACATCGTTCAGGCGGCGTCATGGAAGACACCCAACACATTCACGGAATGCTACATGTAGTGATATTTGTACTCTAGGCATGGTTCCATATGCTATGTACACTTATAACTGTTAATCACGTGCCCTTCTATCATTGCATCATCTCGTATCCCACCACCGGGTCTCGGTGCGAGTCTATGCAAATAGTAGTGTGCTCTACAGGTAATGTATGAGTGAAGTAGACTCCCCCCCCACAGTAGTGTGGTGGGGGTCTACGAACGAATACTTACCTGTAGAGCATCCCTCCCCCCTTCCCCACTTCTCGATGATTGGCGTTTAAGTTAGTAACGCACGAGAAAAGGCAGAGTCACGAGGCTAGTCACCGCGGGGCACTATGGGTAGGGCGATGGAGGGCGCTATATAATGTAAACTCTTAGCGAAATATCCTGCCGGTATGGGTAAATATGCAAATAGTAGTGTGCTCTACAGGTAAGTATTCGTTCGTAGACCCCCACCACACTACTGTGGGGGGGGGGGGGGGGATTTGCTTGTGTTGCAGAAATGCTTAGCATCTACCAGTCAACAAGTGTCCAAGACTGGGTCTATGATAAAGGAGCTGCACGCTCCTGTTTAAGGTAATTTCTACAAAAAGTGAACTGGTCCCAAATGGAGCTCTGTAATAAATGTTTGTTGCTACTCTGGTTTAATTAAAACATAAGTTATTATCAGTCATTTTCTGGCTGGCTTAAGGGATTTTAAAGATTTGGGACTGTCCCTTAGGATGTTTAATTTTAGGACAAATATTAATACAGTTTGGAGGGTTTTTATTATTAAAATGTTGGTACATTATTTGTTAGATACGTTTTGTTGTGACAGCTCGCTGATAAATAAAGTTCATACTAGCACCATTTCTCAGGAAAACTGTTTCAGGCCTTTGATGCCCCCTGAATTACTTTTGCTTATTTGTATTGCAACAATCAAATTATTCCTTTTGTACTTGGTTTCTCCAACCATTAAGTTGCCGTTTTCAATCTTTTTCCTTAATAATTTGTTTAATTGAAAGTATTGAAAATTGTAAGAAAATAATAACTGTTTAAATGATGTCTTATGTTTGTAAACATTTATTGTTGCAAATTTGGCGATGTTTGTGTTGAATCACATTAATCAGCACATTTTGAAGTTGGTACTTTTTATAAGCTTTTGGTGGTTTAAGTTCTGCATGCCATTGCATGCCAGTTTCATCCTGAGTGATCACTGATAATTAACTAAATTCATACCAGCACCAACCTTTAGTTACGAGACTTGTTTTATGCAATTGATGTCCCCCAAAAAGTTGCTTGTGTTTATTTTTTTCAACAATCAGTACAATCCTGACATGCTTAAGTTCCTCTGAACTGTGTTTTGATGGTTTCAATGTTGGTTTCCTGCGTTTTTTTAATTTTATTGAAAGCAAACACAAAATCCTATAGTAAATCCAAGTTATCTTAAAGCTGTTTTACTGGTTTTTAATCACTGGTGTTGCAAATTCTATATTTTGTTTGTGTTGCAGTATGGCTTGCCATCTCGAATGAGATCTACCCGTCAACAAGAAAATGTCTTGACTGTCCTGTGGTAAAGGCGTTAAGCTCTCAAGATAAAGGTAAATTTCTGAAAAAGGATACTTTTAATGTTTACCCCTTGTCCCAAATGGAGATTTGTGTAATTGTGCAGAAAGTATGTTCACTACAGCTGGGCGAACTCGGGGAGAGTGTGACGTCAGACGCAATGGGTCTATTGTTCTCAGTGGCGATGGAGGCCGCCGGTGTACAGGTACCTATTGTCACTATGATCGAGCGAGGCATTTTTTGGGGGGGGGGGAGGAGGGAATGGTGCGGCGGGATCATACACCACTGGGCACGAGGTTGAAGGTGTATGCTGTACTGCAGCTTGATGCAGAGATCACTAATTAGCAGCATCTACAAACTTTGTTTGGACTCTCCTCTAACATCACAGGTTCCGGGAAGGAAATTGTGAAATACCGATTGAAATCAACAATATCATTCTCACATGAAACTCTTTTACGGTGAAGACTTGTGCGATAAGGCTTGCAAGTCTTAACTTGTGGATAGTCGAATCGGGTAGTCAAGTAAAACATCGTTATTCATTATCTATTTTTGTCAAACATAGACCCTTCCCATGAAATATTTAAATTGCACATCACGCGTGCGCACTTACACTGCTGGTTGGCAAAATGATGGAACATTGCCCCTTTTTGTGTGGGGCTGATGGTGGCGTGACGCAGACGCGCTTGTGCGTCTACTTAGTGCACAACTCTATGGCGTTTGCCAACCAGCAGGGTCTGTACGCATGCGTGAATGTAATTAGCATATTTCATGGGAAGGGTCCATTGTTTGAATACAAGTGAGCAGTTCAGTTTTTACTCGCACTGTGTCTAGTTCCAGGATTTGTTTAACCGGGGGGGCACAACGGCGCAACCAGGATTTTGTATTAGAGGTTTAACAAAAAAATGGGTGGGGTCCAGGGGCGAAGCACCCTGAAGCTCTGAGCGTTCTGTGGGGTGAAAATCAAGCCTCTATGTGCCTAAAACAGAGAAATAGACACACTTTTATAGGAAATCAGATCCATATAAATCTTTTAAATTTACTGGTAAATTTTCTGTAACATCGATGGTGGGGGTCCAGGAGTGAAGCCCCGGTGGAGGTCCAGGGGGCGAAGCCCCCGGAAGCTCTGAGCTTTTGGCGTTTTGAGGGGTGACAAATCAAGCTTCCTTTCCATGTGCTTAAAACAGAGAAATAGACACACTTTTATTGGAAATTTTGAAGCAAATTGACTTGCCCCTTTTGATTCTTCTAAATGTTATTGCCTGTTTTTCAAATGTCAATATTTCTGCAAGTTTAGCTGAAAACCTGGCTAAAGTTCAATAAAAAGGCATCAGTCGTGCCTACTGCATCATTCTAGAGCATAAAATTGCAACTTAAAATTTGGCCAAAACTTATAATAATGCTGGACTACCCCTTATGATTCCATCAACTTTTCGCTTACTTTTAAAATGTCACTATATCTGTAAATCTAGCTAATATCCTGGGCCAAGTTAAATGAAACAACATCAGGGTTAAATATAATGGCACTGCTTTGAGATGAGTTTGTATATTAGTTTATTTAATGGATTATCTTTGATGTGACAATTATTATACTATTTTTAAATGTAATAAGTGATATATTTGTGAAATACTGGAATTATACATTCCTTTGGTCCCTTGTAAGTATAATATGTAGAACAGAGGAATAATTTGTTACTATGTTGACCTTTTTTGGTTTTATTAAAGGTGTACTCTCGTTGAGGTTTTATTGTCTTAACCTTTGACCTGCTGCCAATGCTTTTTCCCATACTGTCCCAAATGCTCTTCAAAAGGTTGTCTGGGTGTATAGGAGATGGTACTGAAGGCCCAAATAACAATAGACCTTATGCATTGACGTCACCAAGCCGCCATCTTAGAGGTAAACTGATGATGAAACAATGGAAACGCGCTGATTTGTACGCGCGGCGCACAAGACTGGCCAATGAGCATCTTCCTTTTGACCTCTAGGTGAGGGCGCCCTACTCAAATGACGTCATATGCATAAGGTCTATTGTAAAAGGATACAGATCTTATCAGAGGCCAAGCATTTGGATGTTCCCGTAGAAAGGAGTTTAGAATTGCGGGATTCAGCCATATATGAGTATCTCTGAATTGAGCAGGTATAACCATTACCTTCAAGCAAACTTGAGTCTTCTATTCTGATTGGTTGACCCCATAGCAACAAGAGGTGTGAAATAAACCTATATTGCACTTCACACCCTGCGTGTTTTAAGTTATCCTCAAATTGTACAGCTGTTCCAACATTAGTATTGCGTTAAGCTGCGTGTCAAGTTTGCATGAAGATACTCTCGTTGAATACAGAAAAATATAGCGCTTCTGCCGCCCATAACCACCTCTGCCTTCGGCTCGTTGGACATGGGATGCAGAAGCGCTACATTTTTCCTTATTTCATGAGCGCGACTGATACCTAAATATTATGCTATTTTTACAGGGTTAGTTCTGCCGCAAGCTAGATTGTCGTGTCATTGCAAATACTATGTATCTCGCATTATATGTTTTGTTTCAAATATGTTGTATCTCGACGTGTACTTTGTTTTGTGTGTACATTTGTGCTACTTTGAGCAATATAGAGCGTTTTGACAATTTCAAACTCACATGAAACATAAGTGCTATTTTGGGAGGTACAACCTTTTTGCACTGACACAGCGATTTGATGGCTCTAATTACTGAATAAAAGTAACTAAACAATTAAGGAAATAATTTATTACTCCTATGGCCCAAAAGTGCACATGAATTATGAACAACACCAAGTCTAAATTTTTGTTTTCTTAATTTAAAGTGCAGAAACAAAACAATTTAACATGCAACAACTTTATTTAAGTGCTTAAAAATAAATGAAATAAAGTGAACAAGTTCATGGCCTATTCTACCCAACTGACTTTAATTTGTTTTTGTTAGTCGTTAAAGATGTTTGTTGATACAAGTTGTTATTAATTTAAAGATGCTTGGTCAGATTCTTGGCCTATTTGACCAGGAGCCAATTTCACAAAGAGCTAAGATCGATCTCAAGTGTGAATCAATCTTAACTGCTAAGCAAAGTGTGATGTCACAATACAAATCACTATGGTGATATTGACAAAATCACTTAAAACAAAGCCCAGAAAGTTTAGATTTAAATGACTGGTTCATATTTTGTCTTTATACATTTTAGAAAAGTAAAGGCTTTCATTCAAGGTATTGCCTGAACAAAATCTGCTGACGATAATAGATAAGAGGATTCTGACATTACCTCCTGTCCATCAGCTTTGTACAAACAATGTTGCATGTTACATGTACTTTGTGCATTGTCTGTGGCATATGGAAACATTTCTGTATGTTTTGAAACGGCAACATCTGTCAACATTTGTTTTGACAGATATTCTCATAAAAAGTTTGTTTTTCAGCAGAAAATCAGACCATGTAACTGTAACCCTACACAGGCCATTCCTGTGTACTCAACATTTGGTGTCCATACCTAAACTAATGGCAACAACAATTACATACTTAACATATTGAAACAAATTTTTTAATTGAAAGAAAAATTGAAGTTGGAGTGAATATCACCTCGGCATTCAGTCAAAGTAAGTTGAATCTCCTCACACTGCAATAAAGAACGAAAAACCGATGGATATTTTAGACAGTCTGGTAAAATTAAAAACATAACCCAATACTTAAATGGCAAGACAGTAAGTTGAATCTCCTCACACTGCAATAAAGAACGAAAAACCGATGGATATTTTAGACAGTCTGGTAAAATTAAAAACATAACCCAATACTTAAATGGCAAGACATGGCCGAGCGGTCTTGTCAACTGTACTTGATTTCCACTGACAAAGTCATCAGGGTGTGGGTTCAAATCCCTGTCATGACATTTGTCTCCATGAGCAAGAGCCTTATAATTGCTTCTCGTCACCTAGGAGTAAACGGGTACCTGTGAGGGCAGAGATGGTTCGTGTGATTGACATAGCTTGGTGCGCTACATACTTGGCAGCACAGGCTGTAAACGCCACAGGGAGCTGACATGGTTTCAGGAATGAAAATGAGCAACACAATTGGTGGATACTGCTGCTATATAAATATCATCACTGTTATTCAACCTCGCAAATGTTGGTTTCAACTGTTTAAATAGCCATGTAGACTTTGTGTACAGAAAGTAAACGATTGTGCACCAAAGGTCAAGATTTGTTTGTACAGTGTATGTCTTAGCAAACAAATGTCTTCATGCTGCAAATTTTCTATTTTATATATATTTTTAAAATATTTTAAATTTTTTATTTTTATGAGTGATCGCCTAACATCACAAGGCCACGAACGACCACTTCAACGTGACGGCTACATTTTACCAATTTGGGCTGTCGACCCAAATCAACTGTCACCAGGGGCACGTTGCCACCTACTCCTGGGGCTGATGAAACAGGGTTACCCCCTTCACAGTCCATAAGGATGTAGGCATGGGTATCATCCACTAGGAGCCTGGCTGGTAGAGCAGAATGCACTACCTTCCAAACTTTTTATAAAGCAATTATGGTTAGGTGCTTACTCAAGGGCACAAGTGTCATGACCAGGATTCAAACCCACACTGTGCTGCTGACAACACCAGAGTTTGGGTCCAATAATAATAATAATAATAATAATAAAGACATTTATAACGCGCAAAAACATATCCACCCAAAGGGTGCTCAAGGCGCTCACAAGAGAAATAGTAATTAAATATGACGTGTCATCAGGTGGGATTTCAGTTTGCTTTTAAAATTATCAATAGTTGCACATGTCTTGACTGAGTTAGGGAGTTTGTTCCACAAGCGAGGAGCGGCAGAAGCAAATGCTCGGTCACCCAAAACGGGTCCAAAACTATATATTATTTACCAGACCCAAGCTCCGGTATTGTCAGCAGCAGAGTGTGGGTATGCATGAATGTTTTCCAGCTCCCATCTTAGAGGTAAAATGGTGATGAAAAAATGAAGCAAGCTAGTGACAACCTTGTTTCTTTAATGCAGTGCCCAACGCCAATGATGTCCTGAACAAAAGGTCTTAGTGTCACCGCGTCAGTGCTAAAAGGTCGATCTCGATTGCACAACAATGTCGTAACTCACACGAAAATGTGCCGTGCAAAAACTTTGTATCTGGGAGAGTATTGGTTTTGCATTAATAATTCAGGTTATTTTAAGTGAGATACATTTTTTCACTTTCAAACTTGCTTGTAACTTAACTGCTATTTAAGGAGATAGATCATTTTTGCACAGACCTGACAATGTGTTTTTTCTTTTTCAAATAGGAGCAGGGGGAATTAAAACAGAAACTTACTGCAAGTGAAGTTTGGTATCTTGGCAGTACACGGAGTGCGTTTCAAGGCATATCCATCTGACGCACTGTTGGGATAAAAGCAATTCACATAAAATTTGTAAGAAACACATTCTGGAACGTGTTTAATTCTCTGAATTACGCGATTCAAATTGTCTCTGACCCTTCAGACCGATACGCTTTTTTTGCATTCTTGATTGCTTAGTGCTATAAGTCCCTGAACTGCAACTTCATATCCATAGGAAATCAAATTGACGCAAAATGTAGAATGCATATAATATAATTTTTTTTTTTAAAGAGTTCACAAATAAATATATTTCTCTGAAAGAGAATGTTTCTTTTTGCCAAACAATCCATTTGGAGACCCCTATTGATCAATCCAAAATATTCAAAAGCAACTTCAGGAAGTCCGTGCAAAATGTACTACAGAACTTGAGATTCTTATCAACTGGAAACCAGTAAGTGGTCCATGTTAGGCACTTTCATTGACTTCGCAGAAGTAATAAGACTAGCGAGTGTCCTTGAGCAATAAATTAGGCTTTTCACAAGACATAAACATTGGCCAAGGTGTTGCTCTGAGCACCTTATACCAGAAACTCATGCAAATTGTTTGTAAATGGCTGCTGATAAATTAAATAATGTTGCTACAAATAATAACTCATTGCATCTTTTATCTACATGTTGCAAATTAATGGAAGGGTTTTGTTCAGTGTTGCAAGTGAAAATTTATAACTTTCTTGACTAAAAAGGAAAAAAAGTTCTCTCATGTAATCAGTTTTTCAGGGGTGAGACTGTATGAAATGAAAAATCCTAAAATTGTGATGGAAAATTTCCTCTTGGTGGATCCCGAAGCTCCCTGAAAGCACATAATGTTACATTTTGGAGGTTTACAGACTGTCTACATCATTTCATATAGATTTTGAGGTCTGGTCATAACAAGGACCAGGTCATTTTTATCTCTGTGATGGCAAGTTTGCCTCTCCAAGAAAATCTTTAAAAAGATCCGTAACAATTCCTGAAATCAGTTAAAAAACCTGAAAAACACATGCCTGTATTTAACCATCAATTTGGCAAAAAACTTCCAGCCATTATGGGAAAGCTCTATTAAAGAAAAAGGCAAAAATAATACATCCTTTTCCATTTTACCAACTCACACCTGTTATCTCCATGTAACTCCTTTCACACACAAAATTGGATCCTAGTCTTAAAATTGGATTATGAACAAACCAGTAGTACTTCTGACTGCCCCAGGCAGATGAACTGCTCAACCACTAAAGGTTTAATGACCCAAGTAATATAATGACAATGTAACACACTCACTCACTGAGAAGGATGTATAGTTTCCGAGTTTTGGTGGCCATTCTTTAATGGAGCTATCTTTCCCGTAATACAATGCATCATGAGATCTTGTACAATGCATTCCAAATTTTCATGCAAACACTTAAAATATGTGTCGACAGGAAGACACTGTTGAATGAGAGAGGTTGTTATCAGATGAAAGCCCTTACCTCATAATCACACAGGACCCACTACCTCCAGAAACCTTCTTCACTTCTGCATCTGCTGAAGATATCGACTGGGAATCTACCCATACGTCACCTTGATTCATAAAACAAATTAAGGTAAAGAATTACTTTTAAGAATGCACGTAAAAGAACTCAGTGCACTTATCGAAAAGAGAAGGGGTTCGCCCCGGTGTTCCTGGTTGTGGCTGCTTAATGCGCCGTAGCACCTTGTAAACCCTTATAAGGTGCTAAATAATTGGGTCTCAGATTTTCATCACTGCAATAACCTTTCTTTCTGAAAGTATGTATATACTCAGCGCCTTGAGTACCTTGTTTGGTAGATACGTGCGCTATATAAGACTTCGATATTATTATTATTATTATTATTGGTGTTTAACAGAGTACATTTTCAAACTATAATTGTCTAATTTTAAAGGAACTGTAAACAAAGCGACGGAAATGCTTGTTAACAACTGTTTATCCCTGTGTTGTCATTCTTCAAAATACATGTACTTGCACCTTTGTGCATGTTTTAATGACATATACATTTGCCAGGAAACCTTTTGGTTTTCATTTAGTCTCACAAACTTATGGTCTCCTCCTAAGACCCCAGGGTTTGGGTCTTGGTCAAATGCAAAAAAGGTCCTTCCAACAGTTTGTGCATGCAATCATTGAATTGGACAAACAAACAAAACTGAATAAATAAATATAAGGCAAAGTAAAAAAACCAAACATGCTTAGCGTCCCCGCCCGCTTCCTTTTAGAAATTTGTTTTTTACCAATTCCAAATTAGATTAAAAAACCATAAAATGTCAACTCATCCATCAGAAAATATAATCCTTTATTCTTGTAAAAGTGAGCTACATGAAGGATTTTATAACTAAACAAACTATTAAATAAATTCATTGTTAAGATGTTTAATGTCCTTTCTAACATGTTTCTTTTGTTATTGTACGTTGAACAGTGAAAAACAATGGTTGTTCGCAATTTTAAAAAGAGCGGCCCCTTCCGCTTCCCTTTTTTCAGGAAACTGAACACTAAACATGTTTTTTTTACTCGGCATAAACGCACTGTCATAAATCTTTGCAACTATAACTGGCCAAGTTTGGAAGTAATATATCTTACCTTTAAAATCAACTTTGATGCTCTTCGCAATGGTATCCTGAATCCATTTCTTAGAGACAACAGCAAGTTTGAGCTGGTTGTCTTCACAAATAGCCTTTGCTTCCTGTAGAGGTCCATCTATGTCTCCATAAACAAATGAAATCTGCTCTTCCTTAGGCTCATACTCATACGTATACTCAGACTGACTGGAGGAACTCTTGCTGTATGAGGAACTCTGCTCCGTCTCAGATTGGCTGGATGACTCAAACTTGCCGGTCTTACTGCCTGTCTTTGATGTTTTGGATGACTTATCATCCTTTCTGTTTGTTTTGGATGACTTTGAATCTTTCTTGCTTTTACCAGGTTGAGCTTTTCCTCCACCTGAACTCTTCAGATTTTTGAAACTCCTGGAACCCTTGCCTCTTTTCAAATTGTGTTTCTTTGAGCCTTTCCCTGTTTTAAGGAGTCTTGATTTCCCTTTTGGGACTTTACTAGAGCCCTTACCTCCTCTGCTAGATTTAGATCTTTGCTTTGAAACTTTGTCACGTTTTGGCTCTCTTTCGGATTTGCCTCCTGATATTTTCTTAGAGCCTTTACCACGTTTCAGCTTCCTGGAAGAATCACTTCCGGAATCCTTTCCTCCCTTTCTGGTTTGAGATGTTGTCTTAGTGCCTTTACCAAGTTTCAGCTTCCTTGAAGAACCACTTCCGGAAGCCTTTCCTCCTTTCCTAATTTGAGTTTTTGTGTTTGAGCCTTTACCACGTTTCAATTTCCTTGAAGATCCACTTCCAGAATCTTTTCCTCCTTTTTTGGATTTTGATATTTTCTTGAAAACTTTGTCACGTTTTGGCTCTCTTTCGGATTTGCCTCCTGATATTTTCTTAGAGCCTTTACCACGTTTCAGCTTCCTGGAAGAATCACTTCCGAAATCCTTTCCTCCCTTTCTGGTTTGAGATGTTGTCTTAGTGCCTTTACCAAGTTTCAGCTTCCTTAAAGAACCACTTCTGGAAGCCTTTCCTCCTTTCCTAATTTGAGATTTTTTGTTTGAGCCTTTACCACGTTTCAATTTCCTTGAAGATCCACTTCCAGAATCTTTTCCTCCTTTTTTGGATTTTGATATTTTCTTGAAAACTTTGTCACGTTTTGGCTCTCTTTCGGATTTGCCTCCTGATATTTTCTTAGAGCCTTTACCACGTTTCAGCTTCCTGGAAGAATCACTTCCGGAATCCTTTCCTCCCTTTCTGGTTTGAGATCTTGTCTTAGTGCCTTTACCAAGTTTCAGCTTCCTTGAAGAACCACTTCTGGAAGCCTTTCCTCCTTTTTTGGATTTTGATATTTTCTTGAAAACTTTGTCACGTTTTGGCTCTCTTTCGGATTTGCCTCCTGATATTTTCTTAGAGCCTTTACCACGTTTCAGCTTCCTGGAAGAATCACTTCCGGAATCCTTTCCTCCCTTTCTGGTTTGAGATGTTGTCTTAGTGCCTTTACCAAGTTTTATCTTCCTTAAAGAACCACTTCTGGAAGCCTTTCCTCCTTTCCTAATTTGAGATTTTTTGTTTGAGCCTTTACCACGTTTCAATTTCCTTGAAGATCCACTTCCAGAATCTTTTCCTCCTTTTTTGGATTTTGATATTTTCTTGAAAACTTTGTCACGTTTTGGCTCTATTTCGGATTTGCCTCCTGACATTTTCTTAGAGCCTTTACCACGTTTTAGCTTCCTGGAAGAATCACTTCTGGAATCCTTTCCTCCCTTTCTGGTTTGAGATCTTGTCTTAGTGCCTTTACCAAGTTTCATCTTCCTTAAAGAACCACTTCCGGAAGCCTTTCCTCCTTTCCTAATTTGAGATTTTTTGTTTGAGCCTTTACCACGTTTCAATTTCCTTGAAGAACCACTTCCAGAAGCCTTTCCTCCTTTTTTGGATTTTGATATTTTCTTGAAAACTTTGTCACGTTTTGGCTCTCTTTCGGATTTGCCTCCTGACATTTTCTTAGAGCCTTTACCACGTTTCAGCTTCCTGGAAGAATCACTTCCGGAATCCTTTCCTCCCTTTCTGGTTTGAGATGTTGTCTTAGTGCCTTTACCAAGTTTCATCTTCCTTAAAGAACCACTTCCGGAAGCCTTTCCTCCTTTCCTAATTTGAGATTTTTTGTTTGAGCCTTTACCACGTTTCAATTTCCTTGAAGATCCACTTCCAGAATCTTTTCCTCCTTTTTCGGATTTTGATATTTTCTTGAAAACTTTGTCACGTTTTGGCTCTCTTTCGAATTTGCCTCCTGATATTTTCTTAGAGCCTTTACCACGTTTCAGTTCCCTGGTAGACCCACTTCCGGAAGCCTTTCCTCCTTTTCTGGTTTCAGATCTTTTCTTGGAGGCTACATCCTTCCTACCAGTCTGGCGTCTCAATGAATCTGGAAAAGAAGATACAAAAGATTTTTTGTTGTCCCTTTTTTTAGCATTCTTACGAGAGTGTATGTATTGTGTTTAATTGCTCCTTTTCTGGATAGATATAAGTTTCTCAACAGATTTGCTAGCCAACGAATGTCTTTTTTGGGTTTCTTTTGGTACTTACAATGCATGCACACTAGAGGAAGAGCGTCTTCACAATCGTTCGACTCCCATGAGTAGCTACCTTTCCCTTTTCTGTTGGAGTTTAAAAATAAAGTAATTAAAAATTACTCACAAAATGTTTAATATTTTAAACTGTCTGACATTTCAATGTTGTCAATTGTTGTTAAAGTTATAGATAAACTATGCCAGCTTGGAATATTATACTTTGTGGTGAATGCACCTACAGTTGTACTGACAGTTACGAGCATGTAGACTCACAGCTGCGTTGCATACCTTAACTGTTTGATACCTTTTAAGTGCATTTTTTGTCAAAATCCGAAAATGCTTGATGACATCACAATTCAATTATATGTTCTGTACATGTGTGTACCAAGATTTTTCAGTTCATTCCTGACTTTTGATGACATTCGATCAAACGGCATTGAATTCAATTGATTCAGGGCAACAAATTCCTCAAATGTACAGACCCGATGTTTTTGATGTCCGATTATGTCATGATTCAAGTTTTGCACTGAAAGAGTATAAAAAAAAATGGTGTTTTACACCATATTAATGTGAGGTAGAGACTTGTAACTTCTTCCCCAATTTCATGAGGACTCTATCTACTTGATAATGAGTGCATCACAACACCCTCAGGTTCCGCTCTTTAGAATACTCACAGCCTTAATACGGCACATTTCTTCTTGTCGTCTAGGGGAGGCGTGACACCATCAGGCCAATTAGTGAAATCCACGGGTCCCCCTGTGGAGTCTATCCATTTTCCATCATCTGTTCGTTTAGCATCTAGGTAGTAGGCACCTGCATCGCAAAGTACATAAATTACAATAAAAGTTTCTGTCTTTTACAATGGTTAACAAGATAATAATAAATAATAAAAATAAAAAAAATTATAATAATAATCAAATGTGAGGGTAGATCTGATACAAAAGGCAGCGCTTTTGGGGACAGCAAGGATCCTAAGAAAGACCCTTGAGATCTAAGGCTACGGGACGTAGCCCGACTCAAGGAGTTACCGGCACAAAAGAAAATGTGATCTTTCTTTTGCATGCTGTGATAAGATGAAATACCAAACAGGACATTTATTAAGCGCGTTTTTTCCAGGGGACGCAAAGCACTGGAAATTGAAAGAAGATAAAAACAAACAAACAAAAAAACGGGGGAAAGGTAGAAAGGAGAAACCCAGATTACGTGCAAACAGAGAAAAGAGGGCCTTTTTTAAAAGAATGAGACAAGTAGATTTCCAAACAGGAGCAGCAAGTTTATTCCATAGCCGAGGGGCAGAGACAGAAACAACTTGGTAACTGCAAAAATAGCATCTGGCATGTGATGGTGAATGGACCAGCGAGAGTATGTATGCGATACAGTAACATGGTTTGACACATATCTAAGCCAGTAACTTAGTTTTTGAAAGGGTATGATTTTGCTCTAAAAAACAAAAATTGGGTAAATCAAAGCCTGTGTAGGTAATTCAGAAGACTGCTTTGGTAAATCGAGAGCCTGAATGAGTAAATTGGAAACTTACATGGGTTAATCGAAAGCCTGAGTGAATGAGTAAATTGGAAGACTACATGGGTAAATTGGAAATCTGCATGGGTAAATTGGAAGCCTGCACAGTTAAATCAGAAGCCTGCATGACTCACCAAGTTTCGTGTTCCTTAACAGCTGACTGACAATTCGTCTTTCCTGTTTGGCATTCTTGAATCTCAAGAGGTGTCCTCCACCGCGACCAGGGTACTCCTTGCGACAGTAATCAGCCCCTGCCTGCCAGGAGTAACTCTCTGTAGAGATGTGCATCGTCATGCGGATAGACCTCCGTCTTTCCTTGTCCATCATGGGCCTTTTAGGCATCCCTTTCGGTTTCGTTTCTAAGTAGTCAGAAATTAAATGTCTTCAAAAATTTATCCTACAACATATTTGTTTAAAAACTAAAATCGATGATGCAAAAAATAGTTAATGACCTGACGTTTCAACCCAGCAGAGTCTTTCTTGAAGGACTTTGAGAAAGACTCTGCTTGTGTTGAAACGTCAGGCCATTTAAACTAACTGTTGCCGTTTTATATACACCACAGGTCCTTTTGGTTGGTAAGCAGTTTGCAACAGCTAATACTATTCACTCAAAGTGATGATGATACAAACACGTAAAACATGCAACATTAAATTTACATGTAGCAGGAAACATAATTATAAAAAAATATTTGCTGCACAAAAACTGTTCTGTATGCCATAAGATGACAGAGTGATTTCGAGAGAAAGTTGCGTGTGTATCCAAATGTTGAGCCTTTTTCATTCCTTGTTTTCAAATTCACCTTATACTGTATATTTATTCTAGTCCTATTTTGTGCATTGATAAGCGGCAATCTTTGAGTCAGTGTTCATTTTGGTGTCAATCCTGACCAACAGACTGCAGCAACTTGGTGGCAGAAAACTCAAACAAAAACTTGAGTTCCCCAGCATAACTAGAGAACATTTTGACCAAAGGAAATTAAGACCAAATATTATAAAGCGTCAAAGGTGCAAGATTGGGAAGTCGGGCTAGAATGTGAAATGTGCACTGCACGCCATTTCTGCAAGCAAGAATATATCGATACAGTGACCATTGCCATCAATGATATAACAAAACAATGATGAAAGCAAATATATATTTGCCTGCTGGAATGGCACCCATAGGTATCTCACCTTCCAACAATAGTTAGAGCTCCAGTTCCCCATCTTGTGCTTTTGGCACTCTATCTCTCTCTAGTCGGCCAAGGTCTGAATGTTGAAATTTGCCCATTTTTGTCTATCCCTCATTTAGTTAGAGGCACACCGATATCCCTTGGAACTACATCTGTATAGCTGAGCTTTTGTCTTTGTGTATTTCTCCTTCCATGTTTAGGTGATCAGGTGATAAGCTTAGAGATGTGTTCTTTGATGTTTCTGTATGAGAGCTCTTCTAGTCTCAGACGACGCTGTCGTATTTTAGTGGATAGTTTTGGTTTATTGCTACACAGTTCTATAATCTTTGATTTTGATCGACAACATTTTTTGCCCCCCAAAAGTGAGTAAGAAATTGGCTCATTGAATTAGCTACTTACTGAACTGGCAGATGAAACCATCCACAGTCCCGTCACATGACTCATCATGCCACTTAAAACCATGCTTGGCGCTGTAAAACAGATCAAAGGTAATGAAGAAAAATAACCAAACAAAAAGTGATTCAGTAACTTGCAACTCTTATTTTGGGAAGCCCTCTAACTTGTGATAACCTCACTTTGTGAAATCCCTCTACTTTGTGAAAATCTCACTTTGTGAAACCCTCATTTTGTGAAACCCTTAATTTTTGAAAACCTCATTTTGTGAAACTCTCACTCTATGAAACCCATACTTTGTGAAACCCTCACTTTGTGAAACCCTCACTTTGTGAAACCCTTACTTTTTGAAACCCTTACTTTTTGAAAACCTAACTTTGCAAAACTCTCACTTTTTGGAAACTCTTACTTTGTGAATCCCATACTTTGTGAAACTCTTACTTTGAGAAACCTATATTTTGTGAAACTCTTAATTTGTGAAACCTTACTTTATAAAAGCACAGTTCTGGGCATTCTCGGCACTTGGTTCTTTCTTGGGACCAGCAGAGAACCAGTTAGTATAAGACAAAGCATCCTCGTTGCTGTAAGTAAACTTTCCCTTACTGTAACGATCACTGGCATCGAACCAGTAATTCCCTGCAAAGAAAAAAACATGAATTGTTTACTTCAGATAAATGTTAGCAAGGAACCATTGTATCTCTGTGAATTAATTTATATTTTCTTGTGACAGTGTTGGAAGTGAGCAACCCAGTTTGAAGAAAAAGTTGCATCTTCTACTTTTGAAAACATCCAAAGCTCTGTGCGGCAGGGACAGATCTCATACTATAGATAGGTTGCAGTATGACGTAAGTCGGCCATCTTTACGGGCAATTTGGAACACACAGTCATGCGTTTCGTGTGAGAACGGCATGCAGCACGCGCACATTTCACAAAACTCATTGCGTGATTGGTTAGTGAACGACGCGGCTGCGTTAATAATTTGAGCGCTTGACGCACCTGCAAGCCAAAATGCGATTTGCCCGTAAAGATGGCGTCTACTGGGAACTATCTATTGACCGAATTCACTTGATGCCATCATCACAAAAATCTTGGTTGTGTTATTTTGGGAGTCAATGTTTCTGTGTGTATATATAGCTGTATGGATGTTCTGGCGACATGTCGTCCCGTGTGTTGTGGAATGAACATGAAAGAACCAAATTACACTTATTGCTAAGAAAAGAGGTTTGCTCTGTGTTTCTGGCAGTGGCTGCTGAATGCGCTGCAGCACCTTGTAAAGCCCTACATAAATGGGTGTCCTTCAAAACCTTTTTTAACAAATTTTTTTTTTAAACGCTTTGAGACGCCTGTAGATAAAGAGCTGTTTAAAAACCAGTTTTTACTATATTAACTAAAGAGTTATTCAGGACAAAAGTTTCCCCACTTACCAACTGAACGTCCCTTGCCACTGCCTCTACTCAACGGCTTGATTAAGAGGTCCATGGTGTTTTGATTGTAGATTCTTGCAAGATGACCAGAACCATCCTCAGCTCCCCTGCAGTAGTCAGACGCCTGGGCCCAGGTGAAGTCATAGCCCTTCAGGAACTGGAAGTAGTTAACAGCAGGCTTCAGTTTGGGAGTTCGGATAGCGTCTCGAAGAGGCTTTACTTGGGAGATTTCTTTTTTTCCTTCTACGATTTAAATCAAACATAATATTCCAATTAGTCTAGTGGTAAGACATCTTCTCTAAAATGGCGAAGGTTGTATCCCACCTGAATAAAATGTACTGATTACAGAGTGTTTTACACACATTGGTGTAAGGGTAAAATGAAATAACATTCCTTATCCCCAATCCAAATTTAACATTTACTAAATTCCATTCACATTAAATTTTTCTGTGATTTTAGAAAGCTTACCAGCAATTATTATTATTATTAGAATTTATATTGTTTTATATAACACCCAAGCAGATCCTTGCCATTTGGTTGGAGGATTGTCCGTCACGTGATAGCAAATAAACGTACCATTGCACGCTACGTCATTCACCGTGCATTTTTCGTTCCATTCACCGTGAATTTTTCGTTCCATCCGATTTGTTCTATTGCACGCTCGCCCGCCCTCCATTGACGAAAGTGACTATTCGATTAAAGATGGCAAATGACAAATGACAAATGACAAGGATCTACTTGGATGTTATATAAAACAAATAATGAATGTTTTTCATTCGTGCAATAGTAAGAATATTTTCATTCCTTGAAAGACGGAATGTTCCATTAAACTCGGCTTCGCCTCGTTGAATGGAACATTCCATCTTTCAACTCATGAAAATATTCTTACCATTGCACTCATAAACATTCATTATTTGTATAATATCTTTCTGGTAATGAAACCACAGGACCCTCAAGAGTTTCTATGGCACTGTAACCCTTAGATCTTAGGATACCCGTGTAGATAAGAAGATGAAGAAATGAATGCATTAGATGCTGATAGCGATAGTTGTGTTAGGCTAATAGGTACAACAAGGAGGGTAGCGGTAGTACTTAGGCTAATAGGTACAACAAGGAGGGTAGCGGTAGTACTTAGGCTAATAGGTACAACAAGGAGGGTAGCGGTAGTACTTAGGCTAATAGGTACAACAAGGAGGGTAGCAGTAGTACTTAGGCTAATAGGTACAACAAGGAGGGTAGCGGTAGTACTTTAAAGGTAGGGTACACTTTTGGTAATTGTCAAAGACCAGTATACTCACTTGGTGTATCCAAACATATGCATATCATAACAAATCTGTGAAATTTCTGGCTCAATTGGTCATCAACATTGCAGGAAAATAATGAAAGAAATAACACCATTGTTGCATAGAATTGTGTGCTTTCAGGTGCCTGAGAAAGGCTTCACGCCTGAAGTCTATCTCAGATTCAACTTTTGGGTAGAAAAACTGCCTCTTTCTCTAAAGCTACGTTACTTCAAAGGGAGTCGTTTCTGACATTTTTTATAATATCAACAGCTCTCCAATGCTCTTTACCAAATTGTTATGGTAATTAATTTTTGGAGTAATTACCAAAGGTATACCGTCCCTTTAAGACTAAGTAAAGCATTAAAAAATGCAAGAGCTTTTGTAGCAACAACTAGTTCATCTTATGCCGTTAATTCAATTTAGACTAGATGACCAGAGAGGACAAAAATGTTCTGACAAATCTGAGCTCAAAAACATCTGCTAGAGTTACCTCTCTGACAGATCACATTCTTTTTGATACGGCAACTTCCAATTTTCCAGCTCCATTTTTCTTCATTTCTGGGAAGGAACAAAAAACGACATTAAATTTGAAGATTGTACTAGATGGAAGTGTCTTCATAAATAATCTTTCAAAACAAAACAAAAACATGAAAAATCTAACCAATCATAATTTACAAAGGGGTCTTGTCAAAATTAATCCAGGACAAGTAGTCAGACAACAAATCTCCGATGTGAATTTTTTTGGGGATTTCCATCAAACTATATTTCTATGACAGACATGGTTCTTTGATGCACAAAAGACATAACCTCATGCCCCCCTGACCGCTCTGTGATTTGACTGGCTGATTAAATGCATTATAGATAGGTTGCAGTATGACGTAAATCGGCCATCTTTACGGGCAGTTTGGAACACACAGTCATGCGTTACGCGTGAGAACGGCGTGCAACACGCGCACATTTTACAAAACTCATTGCATGATTGGTTAGTGAATGACGCGGCTGCGTTAATAATTAGAGCGCTTGACGCGCCTGCATGCCAAAATGCAATTTGCCCGTAAAGATGGCGTCTACTGGGAACTATCTATAAACGTACTTGTGGTTTTGAAGTGATCTGGAAGGTTTGGAGGTCATCGTGTCAAGTTGATAGCAATTTTAGTCACTGCGGTTTGCAAACAAATGTGATCCCAGGCACTTTGAACTTCTCCCATGGTTTCCCCCGACACTCAATTTCTAACAAGATGAATTAACGGAGGGTAAAAAACCTTGTCCTCATGGACAGTACTTTTCCGCTGCTAGTCATGGAGTATTTTTGACAAAGTCCAAGTATTACACTACTCTGAATTACCTTGCAAAACAAAATTTCCATCTACATTTAGAATTAAGTCTATGGGGATACCTTATGGAGGCGCCAATGCCAAGACAAAGACGAAAGGGCCGCTCAGTGGCCCAAGAAACTTGTGTCTAAAGTGTGTCTAAATTGTATGAATGGTTTGAAAGCCGTAAAATGAGTTTGTGAATGTAACTTGTACTTACGAGATGAAGGCGCATCCTCTTTTTCTTCTTGCACGTCCGAACGACAGTCCAAACTTGCTAAATGTTACCTCATTTCCATCTCCGTTCATGCATTTACCTCCTGTGCGTTTGACCTCACCATCCAACCAGAATTCACCTTGGTGTAAAACAAAACAAAAAAACCAACAACATTGAAAGTACAATTCAGTAAATTTTAAGTATTGTTTGAGGATTTTCAGTAAGTAAGAACTAGGTATGTTTGGAACCAACCAAGTGATAAAAATTGAAGTTTTGAAGTGCTGAAATGTTGAATCTGAAAGTGTTGGTTTTGAGAGTGTTGATTCTTAGGGTATTGGTTCTGAGAGTGTTGGTTCTGAGAGTGGTGGTTCTGAGAGTGGTGGTTCTGAGAGTGGTGGTAGTTGGTTCTGTTAGTGGCGTTGGTTCTGAGAGTGTTGATTCTGAGAGTGCTGATTCTGAGAATGTTGGCTTTGAGAGTGGTGGTAGTTGGTTGTGTTAGTGGTGTTGGTTCTGAGAGTGTTGGTTCCGAGAGTGTTGGTTTTGAGAGTGTTGATTCTTAGGGTATTGGTTCTGAGAGTGTTGGTTCTGAGAGTGGTATTAGTTCTGAGAGTGTTGGCTCCGATAGTGTCGATTCTGAGAATGGTGTTGGTTCAGATAGTGTTGGTTCTGAGAGAGTTGATTCTGAGAGTGCTGATTCTAAGAGTGTAGATTCTGAGAATGTTGGCTCTGAGAGTTGTGGTAGTTGGTTCTGTTAGTGGTGTTGGTTCTGAGAGTGTTGGTTCTGAGAGTGTTGGTTCTGAGAGTGTTGGCTCTGAGAGTGTTGGCTCTGAGAGTGTTGGCTCTGAGAGTGTTGGCTCTGAGGGTGTTGGCTCTGAGGGTGTTGGCTCTGAGAGTGTTGGCTCTGAGGGTGTTGGTTCAGATAGTGTTGATTCTGAGAGTGCTGATTCTGAGAGTGCTGATTCTAAGAGTGCTGATTCTAAGAGTGTAGATTCTGAGAGTGTTGGCTCTGAGAGTGTTGGCTCTGAGAGTGGTGGTAGTTGGTTCTGTTTGTGGTGTTGATTCTGAGAGTGTTGATTCTTAGAGTGTAGATTCTGATAGTGTTGATTCTGAGAGTGGTGTTGGTTCTGAGAGTGTTGATTCTGAGAGTGGTGTTGGTTCAGATGGTGTTGGTTCAGATAGTGTTGGTTCTGAGAGTGTTGATTCTAAGAGTGTTGATTCTAAGATTGGTGTTGGTTTCTGTGAGTGTTGCTTCTGAGAGTGGTGTTGGTTCAGAGAGTGTTGATTCTGAGAGTGGTGTTGGTTCAGATAGTGTTGGTTCTGAGAGTGTTGATTCTGAGAGTGCTGATTCTGAGAGTGCTGATTCTAAGATTGGTGTTGGTTTCTGTGAGTGTTGCTTCTGAGAGTGGTGTTGGTTCAGATAGTGTTGGTTCTGAGAGTGTTGATTCTGAGAGTGCTGATTCTGAGAGTGTTGATTCTAAGATTGGTGTTAGTTCCTGTGAGTGTTGCTTCTGAGAGTGGTGTTGGTTCAGATAGTGTTGGTTCTGAGAGTGTTGATTCTGAGAGTGCTGATTCTGAGAGTGCTGATTCTAAGAGTGTAGATTCTGAGAGTGTAGATTCTGAGAGTGTTGGTTCTGAGAGTGTTGGTTCTGAGAGTGGTGGTAGTTTGTTCTGTTAGTGGTGTTGGTTCTGAGAGTGTTGACTCTGAGAGTGCTGATTCTAAGAGTGTAGATTCTGATAGTGTTGATTCTAAGAGTGGTGTTGGTTCAGATAGTTTGGTTCTGAGAGTGTTGATTCTGAGAGTGCTGATTCTAAGAGTGTAGATTCTGAGAGTTTTGTTGGTTCTGAGCATGTTGGTTCTGAGAGTGTTGACTCTGAGAGCGTGGTTCTGAAATTGGTGGTTCTGAGAGTAGTGTTGGTTCTGAAAGTGGTGTTGGTTCTGAGAGTGTTGGTTCTGAGAAATTAAGTATAATCTCTCGTTTCAAACAGTTTTCTCTACTCATCTTCAGTCTTTCTTGATTTTAAAATAAATATAACAAATCTTATAAAATCACTCCATTTCTGACATTGTAGGGCACTGAGGCACTAGGTAACTTCAGAGAGACTGTTGGTCCAAATATAGGAAGAAACTGTGGATAAGGCGCCTCCAGACTACTCACTAACTGTCTGAACATCCATGAAGGAAATTATTAATACAACTTTTTTCTTTGCCTTGTCCTTTTTTCCATTGAAATTCCCACCATTAATTAGATT
This sequence comes from Leptasterias polaris, assembly GCA_037783415.1. Taxonomy (NCBI): domain Eukaryota; kingdom Metazoa; phylum Echinodermata; class Asteroidea; order Forcipulatida; family Asteriidae; genus Leptasterias; species Leptasterias polaris. Next base: position 630,423 of record JAZGTN010000152.1, on the reverse strand, counting down.
TTGTCTTTTGTGTTTCCAATCTCTTGTGGTAAATCAAACCCCGCTACCCGACTCTTTTTCCCTTCATTGTTCATACCCTTCTTTTTCTTTGTGCTTTCTGTCTTTCATTTCTTTCCACTTGGCTGCTTCTGTTACACCAGAATACCTGTTAATGTGTAATGTGTTGTCATTTAGCCTTTAAGAAAGACTCTGCCAATGTCGAAAAATCAGGCCATCAACTACTTTTTGCAAAATCTTTAAGGTACAAAATAAGTAAACCCCTCACCCTTCAAACTATTGGAATCAAGGTAGGCGACCAAGTAGTCTTGCTCTTCTTTGTTCTGTATTCTGAGGAAATGTGCACCATTTCGACGGCAATACCTCTTGGCCTGCCTCCACGTCAGTCCTTCTTTTGACTCCGAGATGATGTATCTGCTTAGCTGGATTCCTATATCTGCGACAGGCTGTCCTGACTCAGCGGCTGTTCATAAAATAGTTATGTGGGAAAAAAATGTGATTTTGCTTTTGTCCACACAGTAATTTTTTAACAGTGTGTTTTTTTTCTTGGTGCATAGAACAAAGGAATGTCCACAGAGTGTATGTAAAACAGAGCTGCGGGTTTCTGTGGTGGTTTGAAAGCAAACTCACTGCAGAGCAAGTTTTAGAATGCTTGGCATTAACCTTATGCATTGACATCATCACACTGCCATCTTAGAGGTTAAACAATGAATAATAATAATAATAATACTCGGTTCTTATATAGCGCTTTTTACCATACCCCTAGGGGCGTATCAAAGCGCTCAGTATTTTTCCTGCAATCTATGTTGAGCTACATTTTTTGTAGTATGAAACCTTTTTCCTTTATAGCACCATGTAGTGGTTTTACAAGGTGCTGTGGCGCAATATGCTGCCAATCAAACCAGGAGCACTGGGGCGAACCCCTTCTCTTTACGATAAGTGCACTGGGTTCTTTTACATGCATTACACAACACACGGGACCAACGGCTTTACGTCCCATCAGAAGGACACAGCAATAATGGTTAAGTGTCTTGCTTATTCACACAAGTGTCACGACCGGGACTCGAACACACACCCTTCTTATCGAAAACACCAGAGCTCGAGTCCGGTGTTCTTATCCACTCGGCCACGACACGCCACATGAAACAACGGAAGTTGTATACAACCAACGCTAAATGACAAATATTCAAAAATACTAAAAGAAAATATACTTACGCTGCTCTTGGCAGATGTATTTGCTTTTCTTGTCACATCTTATCGGCTGCCATGACGACTTACGACGTCTCCTGGAAGTTGAATAAGAAGTAAAGACATATTTTACTGTAAGCAAGATATCTAAATACTATACCCATTACACTGACGCCCTCAAAGTCAAATTGCGTGTAAAACTACAGTGCACATCCTACTGTCCACAGAATGCCCTTAAAGCACTTGTAAAAGAGCTCTCCTCTCTTAGTATCTGATTAGTATCTACCTTATTCTCAAGTAGCTAGTCAGCAAATGTTCTCTTTTTACAGTGCTTGGCTATTTATTATTTTCTCATCAATTCTGTCTTGTTCAACCTCTCTGCCCGCCTGTTCTTGTTCCTGTTTTCATTCTGTTTGTCTGTCCATTGTGCGTCTCACCACAAGCTTTGGCTCATTATGAGAAAGCCCCAATAAAGAAAGAAGCTAAAATGAAATATCCTTTTCATCTGGCAACTCACACCTGTTATCTCCAGGTAATTCTTTTACTTGATTATGCACAAACCAGTAGGGCTGCTTACTGCCCCAGGCAGATTAACTGCTCATCCATTAAGTTTAATGACCCTAGTAATTCAATGTAAACACACCTAAAAAGTGAAATTCTTTAATGGAGATTTTCTGTAATGTTCTAGACGATGCCGCCATACTTATTTATTTTGTCTGCCTTGTAAAAATGCATTTATGATTACTTCTTCAATTCCATTGTTGAGAAATTGTCGTGAAGTATGGAAATAAATGTGAGTTTGAATTAAATTGAATGCTCACTGCACAGTGCGGGGAATGCAACTCCCAAAATGTCACAATAAAGATTTATTGTGGTGATGGCGTCAGGGCCCAATTTCATGGCTCTGCTTACCGTAAGCAAAGAATCGGCGCTTATGGAAGCAGGGAATTCCGCGCTTACGTCAAGCGTATTTTACGGGTTAGCAGGGAATTTCTGCTTGTGCGCTTGCGTAGCCCACGTTACTAGGCATTCTATGCTTACACAGCTAGCGCAGAAATTCAGTGCTTGCTCGGTAAGCGAAGAATGGTGATTGCAAGCGCAGAATTTGGCGGTAAGCAGAGCAGTGAAATTGGGCCCACGTGAATTCGGCCAATAGCAGCCAATGCTGCAGTGTATAGGGAACAATACACCGATCCATTAAGCCACGCCCATTTCTCATTGACCAATCACAACCGCGAAATCTGATCACCATTTGAGCTGTTTGGTGATCTTTGCACTAATGGTGATCGGGTTTCGCGGCTGTGATTGGTCAACTCGTAAGGAGGCGGGGCTTAATGGATCGATCTATTGATATATTCTTAAAGAGATTTATAAAACCTGCTAAAAACAAATTTCCCAGTAAAAAAATAAAATTAAGAATATTCTTTTTTTGTTCAGGCCAAGACAAGTTCTCACGTCATGATAGCACAAGATTGGCCCTCTACTTGCTCAGGGAGACCCTTGTTGAAAGCCAGAGAGTTTCCGTCGCTACACAACCATGCATTGGTGCCAGGGAATAGATGGTTGTATGTCACATCAAGCCAAGTCCGTCCTGAAATCAAAAATGAAATGAATGTTTGAGCGTGAAACCAGGATTTCTGCTTCTTCTCACCCATACACTCTTGCTTTGCTGAGATGTAGAACAAAGAGCCATTCCAACAGCTTTATTCCATGCACTGCATCTCTTTGCAACTTCTTGCCTGGTGCATGTTTCCCTCAATCCTACAATCTTGAGTGGGTCAAGAGGAATATCAACTCATACCTTCAGCTACTCCCCTGAGTTATTTTCATCTTAGATATTTTCTTCTTGTAGCCCCTTACCAAGAGTGGCATTTAGCCTTGTTTGGGGCGAACTTGCAAAAGAAAAAAATATATAAATTCAATCATGATGATTTGGTTGATGAGTCATGGAACTAGGTTCAAGGAATGCAAGATTCCCTGAACATGAAGGCAGCGTCTCAAAAGTTAAACAGCAGAAAAGTTCTAACTGGATCGGATAATCATTCCAGCATGTGCACATGGATTGTTCCGATGAACTGCTGGAATGTTCTACTGGAATGTGCAAAATATTAATGCGCGTATTCACTCATGTAGGACTGATCCCGTACTTCGGTACAATTATGCAGTCTAGCGGATGGTTCTGTGGTCTAATTGATTGCGGGCATGTGTCCAAGGGAACATTTTTTTGCGCCTAGAATGTGCCACCTTTTGGAAGAACAAGATTTAACAAATTCAAAAAGCAATTTTTCACATTCTCTTTTAATTCTCTAATCTGTAAACACCTGGGCCCAATTTCAAAGAGCTGCTTAAACTGATAATGTTGCTTAAAAATGTTCTGCTCAGCAAAACTAAGTATGAAACCAGTCACAGATGGTACATGTGACATGGTATTTTGGCTGGTAATCTTTTTCTGGTAAGCAAAATCGTTTTGTGGTTGGCTACTTTCAATGAAATTGGGTCCAGTGTTAAAAAATGTGTTTTTTAGAGCTGGTTTGCGTTTGTTTACCTTTTGTTTCTTTCCTGATGAAGGAGTTCAGGTATCTCTGCACGACAGGATCACGTACGCTAACCAGGTCCGCCCCGCTTTGGGAGCAGGAGGTGTAAGCTTCCACAAACTTAAGACGGCGATTGTAGAACTTGTACGTCAGTACCTTGATGGAGAACAATTTGCTGCCAGACGGGGTCTTCTTTGGCTCCGAGTCTTGAGTTGGAAGATATGAAAGACAGAATTAATATTTACTTTGTTAGGAAAGTAGTTTATGAATCGTCAGAACTGAGAAGTTCTGAATTCTGATAAATCTACTCCGCGGCAGTAGAATATAAAGCAAGACAAGTTCTCAAAAGAACAAAATCTATAGCCAGGGAGTACATATACACATGGTGTTACCTCAAACAAAATATACACATGCATAGTGTTCTGCATCAATTTGGATTAAGTTTCATATCTACGGTCAGATCACCGTTGAAGTATGTGACCATTTGACATCACTCATTAATTAGGTAAAGTATGTCTTTGGCTTTAGTTGGGAAAAGTTGGGAAGGTAGTGCATTCTGCTCTACCAGACAGGCTCCTAGTGGATGATACCCATGCCTACATCCTTAAGGACTGTGAAGGGGGTAACCCTGTTTCAGCCCCAGGAGTAGGAGGCAACGTGCCCCTGGTGTCAATTGATTTGGGTCGATGGCCCAAATCAGTTATGTGTAGCCCTCACCTTGAGTGGCCGTCCGTGGCCTTGTGAGTTGGGCGACATCTCATAAAAAATAAAAAAATAAAAAAAAATGGATTGTTTCAATCCTACATGTTGTAGATATATACAATAAAACTAACCTGTTAACATTTTTGTTTTTGAGATATCGCCGAAATTCTGGAGTAAATATGTCCACGTAGGAAGAATAATACCTTAAAGGAATACACAATCTTGGAAACGTTTCTGACAGCAACGTTCCTCACATTCAAATTTTGGGGGCATGAAAACTGATATCGTTTTACATAACCAAAATTCTCCGGAGTGAAATGTTTCTCAAAATGCTTTGTACTATTGAAAGCTGCTGTACATGTAGTTCTAACAAATAAGTTTTTATTGCCATTAATTTCAAACATATACCTTCCCTTTGAAAAAATTCATGCAAATCATGAAATGTGTCCACGCATTTTGAGAGAGGGCAGTTTGGGGAACAACCAAAGTTTTCAACATTTTTCAAGTCATTAACATAAGCAAAGAATCAGCGATTACGGAAGCAAGGAATTTTGCGTTTAGTTAATAGTATTTCACAGGTTAGCGGGAATTTTTGCTTGTGTGCGTGTGTATTACGCAATACTAGCGATGTTCGCTTACACAGCTAGTGCAGAAATTCCGCGCTTGCACAGTAAGCGAAGAATGCTGATCGCAAGCGCAGAATTGGGGGGTAAGCAGAGCCATAAAATTGCGCCCAGCTCATAGAGGGCAGTGGAGGACAGAGAGGCATGGAGAAAGATTGTTACAAACAGTGGGCAGTGGAGGACAGAGAGGCATGGAGAAAGATTGTTACAAACAGTGGGCAGTGGAGGACAGAGAGGCATGGAGAAAGATTGTTACAAACAGTGGGCAGTGGAGGACAGAGAGGCATGGAGAAAGATTGTTACAAACAGTGGGCAGTGGAGGACAGAGAGGCATGGAGAAAGATTGTTACAAACAGAGGGCAGTGGAGGACAGAGAGGCATGGAGAGAGATTGTTACAAACAGAGGGCAGTGGAGGACAGAGAGGCATGGAGAAAGATTGTTACAAACAGAGGGCAGTGGAGGACAGAGAGGCATGGAGAAAGATTGTTACAAACAGAGGGCAGTGGAGGACAGAGAGGCACGGAGAAAGATTGTTACAAACAGTGGGCAGTGGAGGACAGAGATGAATGGAGAAAGATTGTTACAAACAGAGGGCAGTGGAGGACAGAGAGGCATGGAGAAAGATTGTTACAAACAGAGGGCAGTGGAGGACAGAGAGGCATGGAGAAAGATTGTTACAAACAGTGGGCAGTGGAGGACAGAGATGAATGGAGAAAGATTGTTACAAACAGAGGGCAGTGGAGGACAGAGAGGCATGGAGAGAGATTGTTACAAACAGAGGGCAGTGGAGGACAGAGAGGCATGGAGAAAGATTGTTACAAACAGAGGGCAGTGGAGGACAGAGAGGCATGGAGAAAGATTGTTACAAACAGAGGGCAGTGGAGGACAGAGAGGCATGGAGAGAGATTGTTACAAACAGAGGGCAGTGGAGGACAGAGAGGCATGGAGAGAGATTGTTACAAACAGAGGGCAGTGGAGGACAGAGAGGAATGAAGAAAGGCAATGTTGAAAATTTTGGATGGCCCTTTTAGAGATGTAAACAAAATGACAAAATGGTCTTTATAGCAAACTCACCATATTGGCAGATGTAGTTTTTGGTGTCGTCACAGCTTGCCTGATCCCAGTGGTAATTTTCTGAGTATCTATGGATGATGATAAACCAAAATTGACATTAAGCTTTAATAAAAGTACACCTCATTGCCTGAAGGATATAGAAGGCTGTGGCAAAACTATTCCCTGCATGGGCCCAGTACACCAATGCATCAGAGTCCAAACATTTTGGTAATTAACTGTATAAGAAAATATAATTAGCTGTTGCAGTCTGCTTAATACCAACCAAAAGAACCCATGGTTTAAATGAAAAATATAGTTAATGACCCAAAAATTTCGATCCTGCCAGTCTTTTCTCAAAGTCTAAATGTAACACAAGACATTTGTTTAGCCTTTGAGAAAGACTCAGAACTTTTGCCTTAGAGAAAGACTCTGCTATGGTTAAAATGTCAGGCCATTAACTATTTTTGTAATTAATTTTATCATAGATCTAGTAAGGTCTGCGGTAACATCTTAAAGTTATTGCCTATCTTTTCTACAACTTAAAATAGTCTGTGTTTACTACAAACCTTACCATACTTTTTCAAAATTACTATGTAAGCACACAATGTTGTTTTGTACACAATCATTACCCATTCAATTAAAATCATTAACCATTCACACAAAAACCATAATGCAAAGCACAGTACAAGCAGAGGGCAGTGGAGGACAGAGGGCAGTGGAGGACAGAGGGCAGTGGAGGACAGAGGGCAGTGGAGAAAGATTGTTACAAACAGAGGGCAGTGGAGGACAGAGAGGCATGGAGAGAGATTGTTACAAACAGTGGGCAGTGGAGGACAGAGGGCAGTGGAGGACAGAGAGGCATGGAGAAAGATTGTTACAGAGGGCAGTGGAGGACAGAGAAGCATTGAGAAAGATTGTTACAAACAGAGGGCAGTGGAGGACAGAGAGGCATGGAGAGAGATTGTTACAAACAGTGGGCAGTGGAGGACAGAGGGCAGTGGAGGACAGAGAGGCATGGAGAAAGATTGTTACAGAGGGCAGTGGAGGACAGAGAAGCATTGAGAAAGATTGTTACAAACAGAGGGCAGTGGAGGACAGAGAGGCATGGAGAGAGATTGTTACAAACAGTGGGCAGTGGAGGACAGAGGGCAGTGGAGGACAGAGAGGCATGGAGAAAGATTGTTACAGAGGGCAGTGGAGGACAGAGAAGCATTGAGAAAGATTGTTACAAACAGAGGGCAGTGGAGGACAGAGAGTCATGGAGAGAGATTGTTACAAACAGTGGGCAGTGGAGGACAGAGGGCAGTGGAGGACAGAGAGGCATGGAGAATGATTGTTACAAACAGAGGGCAGTGGAGGACAGAGAAGCATTGAGAAAGATTGTTACAAACAGAGGGCAGTGGAGGACAGAGGGCAGTGGAGGACAGAGAGGCATTGAGAAAGATTGTTACAAACAGAGGGCAGTGGAGGACAGAGAGGCATGGAGAACGATTGTTACAAACAGAGGGCAGTGGAGAACAGAGAGGCATGGAGAAAGATTGTTACAAACAGTGGGCAGTGGAGGACAGGGAGGCAAGGAGCAGATTGTTTGGAAGTCATCGGTGGTGCATTAAAGAGAACACAAAACAAGGGCAGGCAGCTTCAATGTCCACAGTAGACAACTGTGAAGGCTGGAATAATCAGGAAAAGACACCAAGAGCGATTTCTGAAACAGGAGTGAGAGAGAAAGATGACAAGGAGAGAACTTACTCAAGGAAGCCACAGTCCTTAGCTTCATCACTGACTGGAACATCACCACTCAGCCAGTCAAGGTATGGCAATGGTCCCACTGAAGAAGCCCATGTGCCTTCAACCTTTCCATCCGATGCATCAAACCACCAATCACCTAGAAAGCCCCAAAATTTGAAAGCAGGGATTAGGTGGGCATAAGCATGAAAATGATCCCCTCAGTACCATAGAAGTCCTGGTAAGCTCGAACCAATGTACTCAAAGTGGCCCCAGACTCCTGAGCCCATTAGAACAGCCAGTCCAAAAATACTGATCTCCAGGAGTTGATATAATATCCGTCACTCAGTGACACTCAAGGTGCTTCAACTGTCAGTATTTTCCTGAAAGGTATGTGAAGCTACGTTTTTAAAGTATCAGACCTATTCCTTCACATAGCACCATGTAATGGTTTAAAAGGTGCTGTGGTGCAATATGCAGTCAATCAAACCAGGCACAGAGGAGGGGAATCTCTTTTTTTGTCGAAAAGTGCACTGGGTTCTTTTACGTCCATTACACGAGTCCAACAACTGTACATGTACATGTACGTGCCATTCGAAGGACGCAGCAATAATGGTTAAGTGTCTTAAAGACACAAATGTTAAGACCAGGACTCAAACTCATACTCTGCTGAACAAAAACACCAGAGCTTGAGTCCGATGCTCTTATCTGCTCAGCCATGACACGCCACAAGTTGATCTAATATGCCAGATAAACAGAGACAATGTTGCAAAATGCCTTGATCTGGCTACTAGGATATGTGTGCTATATAAGAACCAAGTATAATTGCTAACATTTGTTCTTGGTAAGCAGTACTTAGGAAGGAGCCAGTCACAAGTAATACACATCAAATGGTGATTTGGTTACCTGTGTTTGGCTAAACACAGCCCATTGGTGCTAATCAAACTTTTGTGTCTTACCTTCAATGTTAGAGTCTTCGATGTTATCCACCAGGGCCTCTTGTATCCGAGATGAGAAGATGCGAGCCAGAGACCCTTTGTTGGCTTGGCAGGATTTATCAGCGTCAGCCCACGATACCTTGTCATCATGGTAGGAGTAATACATCGTCATGGTTATCTCTTGACTTGCTTTCATATTCTTCCCTGGAAGACAAAAGGGAAGATAAAAATACAAGGACCATTCAAAAACACTAGGGTTTACAGAGAAAAACTGAAGAGTACTAAATACAAGTACTAAGTACAAAAGAAGTACTTACTACTCAAGCCTCTACTTCAACGTAAATCCAAACACAACCAAATTACAAGTGAAATACAGTAGTGAGTCTCTCCTAAAGATATTTTCATGGTAAATGTGCAACCAGTGTGTCAGACCTAGTTCCTCCTATCAGGATGTTTGAGCATGAAACCAGGTTTTCTGCTTCTTCTCACCCATACAGTCTTGCTTTGCTGAGATGTAGAACAAAGAGCCATTCCAACAGCTTTATTCCATGCACTGCATCTCTTTGCAACTTCTTGCCTGGTGCATCTTTTTCCTCCATCCTACAATCTACACTGTTTAACAGTAACATCAATTCCCACTTCAGCTCCCTTGGGTTATTTTCATCTTTAATACTTTTCTTCTTGTAACCCCTTACCAAGAGTGGCTTTTAGCCTTGTTTGGGCACTAACTACTCAACCTCTGCTTCAAAATATATATTCAAATTAAACTTAGTACAAGTACCGAGTATAAGAAAGCAGTATTGACAACAAAGAACTCTGTACTCACTACTCAAACTCTACTCAAACATAACCAAATCATAGTAAGTAAAGTACTAAGCAATCAGTAGAGAACTTAGGGCTGAGAACCAACTATTCAGTACCAAGAACCCAACCTCTTAATCAAAATAAATTAACAAAACAAAAGAAAACGAACCCAATCTTCGGACGCCAAAGAAGAATAACTTAGCTCCTATAGCATTCTCCCACTGTAGGGGTTGGAATTTGATGTACTTAGCCATGATAGGGTACTGAAGGTCATAGGTCATCAACTGGTCAAAGGTTGTACCTTCTGGAGTTTCAAATACCTGAAATATAAATAGTTATGCCCCCTGTGATATGCTATCAACATACATCTTCTAGAGTGCTGTTTGGATCGGTTACACTTTTTTGCATATCATGAAGGTAACTCTAAAAAACAACACAATCTGAACATAGGTCGAATTGGCATACTGGTATCTATCCTCGCTTCCACCTCTAGGACATCGGTTCAAATCCCACCAGGGGCACTATGTGGATTGAGTTTGCAGTCCCTTTCCTGATTGTGTGAGTTTATTATATACACTTCCTTCTTTGTCTTCTATCAATGGGGTTCTTGGGTAGTATGTGATTAAATTCGCTTTTCTGAGAGTCAATGGCTTCACAATCAAAATTAACAAATAACATGAAATGAAAACCCACAATTCTCCTCTTTTTGGTCAACTCACATCTTTATTATTTTGAAACCTGTACACCACCCAGCCCTTATCCTTCTCCGTCTTATAAAGAATCTGGAAAGTCTTCACAAAAGCATTAAAGTTGCCGAGTTTGAGTCCTTGAAGCTTGAGTCGCCTGACCTCCACCAGGTCTTGAAACTCAACCATCATGAACTGGTCTTTGGTGGCGACGGGGGCGAGCCAACCGTTGGGACTGCCGGGATCGTAATATTTGGCGGACGCTGATGCGTTGTATTGAGTAATGAACTCATCCAGACTGTATGACACACCTAGAAATTGATTAAGAAAGATAAATAAATATTTGTCAGAAAGTTGTTCAAATTAGCCTTAAAAATTCCCTTGAGACCTCTAGTACAGACTAGAAATTTAACATGTTGTAGACCTTAGTGAGTTGATAAAAATGCAGCCTTTTTTGATGACATCATTACATTAGATCTATGTTTAATAACTAAGAAAATCATATATGGAGAACCATAATCGCTACATATCAGATATTTGCAGCAAAAATACAAGATATTTCCTTTAAAGAGAAGGTTCATCATTGTGTTTTGGAAAAGCAAATTAATTTGAATCCTTTAGTTTTCAAAAAGCATGTTTTATGTCCGAACTAGTGATGTTTTAGGGAAAAAAGAAAAAGGGAAACAAAAGTCCATGTTTTGTGGGATTTTGTGCTGGCTTATCAAGCAAAACTAGACTTGTTACCAGTATCTTTAACTTCCACAGTCAACTTGGAGGCTAATCAAGTGGTCATGTTTGAGTCAAAACAAGAAAAAGGAAGAAAAGGTCCATGTTTTGTAAGATTTGTGTTAGTTTATCAGATGAAAATAGACTTGTTACCAGTATCTTTATCTTCCACAGTCGGCTTGCGAGGTTTATCTTGAGATGGTTTTCTGTTGACAGTTTTCATTACACCGATTCGACGGAACCTTAGACCTACAATAATCAGATAATATTGTGTCAGTCTTTGATCAAAAGATATTTCAGAAATTTTAGTGAAAAGGATGCGACGAGTATAAGATCCGCAAATCAGGGATGTCAGTCTCATTTTATTTAATTGAATTTATGAATTCTGTTGTGAAGTCAAGGACTCTCTGAAAAGCGAACTTAATCACTGTACTAGCCCAGAACCCCATGCAGAGAAGACAAGGATGAAAGTTTCAGTTTCAGATGAGGGACGAAACCCCAGAGAATTATTCCAGGGGAAACCCACCCCATCAGGTAGGGACTGAAAACACAATTCTAAAAGTGCCATTGTGATTTGAACCGGGGTCCCAGAGGTGGAAAGCTAGGAAAGTTACCACTACTCCAACCCTACTGATTTTCAAGGTACATGATTATTTTTCTCTTACCTCTCCGCCTGTAACCGAAGAATCTGAATTTGCCTGCGATGACCCTATGCCACTTGATGGGTATGATCTTGATGTACCGAGCAGTAATCGGAACACACATCCTTATCTTGGCAAGTTTGGGTTGTTTGTCACTGTAGGGTACGTCAATGGTCTACAAATGACAATATTTATGTCAAAAATGTACAGCTGTTGGTAAAGGGTCTTCAAATGCATCCATCAAAACATTGTAACAATGACAAGAAACTAAATATTAGAAAATTTATTTTGCCATATTTTTTCTAAAAAGATAGACATCGTAAGTCTTGCACCAATCCACACATGTTTGAGAACCTTGGGGCTCTTCATGTACTAACATATGAAGCATTCAGCGTTGTAGCTCCTTCACTTTGGAACAACCTGCCACCGATCATCAGGGAGTCGTCAACCATCGAGCTGTTCATGTCTCGACTGGAGACTCATCTTTTTAAAAAGGGTTTCTTAAGATTCTATATTTTAAGTTTTCTCTAATATCAAATTTGTTCAACTATTTTTTAACTCGTTCACCTTTCAGCTCACTCTGTAAATTTGGTTGGTCAAATTTTGTACTCACAAAACTATGTTGGTAATTGTTTTTGTTATTATCCATTCGTTTATATCCAGCGCCTTGAGGCGGAGCTCATCTGCAACTCTTTGCGCTTGATAAATTTATCTTTATTACTATTATTATATGAAGGAACAAAAGCTCTGCACTTTCACTGGTACCAATCTTCAAATTCCCATGAGAATGACTCAAATTCCCATGAGAATGACACAGATTAGTGTGTTGACCCCTTACACCAACGCCACATGCTGCTACTGTCTACCAGGCTAGCCATTGTGGGAGTCAAATCATAAACATGTTTTGTCTGTCCAATAATAGGGAAAAGCTCAAAAGCACTGAGCTTCTTTCTTTCCCTCCATACTGACAGGATGTATACAATAATAGCATTTTTCTGTACAACATAATATCAAACTCATATATTGTTAGTTAATTCTGAAAAGTAATAATGTACATGTATGTACCTTGTACATGTATATTCTGTTTAGTGTGAATTAAATGTCAAATATCAAATGTAAAAAACTGCTATACTGCACACTATACCGCATAACACACACGGACATTGACTCCCAAAATGGCACTACAAAGATTTTTGTGATGAATTGGGTCAATCCATTTAATAGTCATTGAAACAGAATTATTGCCTACCCCATCTTCCTTGGCTGGTTCCAGGTTGTAAGGGTACCATGTTTCCCTATCATCGCTATACTCCATCTTCAAGACCTCGATCCATCCTCCGCGATTCCCTATGTGCAACTTCTTGATGTTGACTCCGTAGACTTCTACGGTTCTCCTGAAGTCTGCGATAAGATACTGTTTCCTATCGGCCTTCTTGGCGATCCATCCAAACTTGCTGTTTGGTTTGAATTTTCCAACAACAGATGATGTCTCGTAGGTGACTTTTTGGGATAAGTCTCTTAGTGCTATTTAAGAGGAACCAAATCAATGTTAAAGAGGATTCCCATCTCAAACTTGGACTTAAAGGGACACATTTGACTCCACAAAATGGCCGACCGTGTTAGTTCACGATGTAAAAGGAAAACCACGTAATTTCGAGGCATATTTGTGTGGATCATTGTATTCTACTTTTAAAACATCTTTCTAACCATATGCATTTTATAACAAACGGTTAGAAATGCTTTTTATAGACCAACTCGCCCAATCCAAGGCAACGTGTCCCTTTCAGTTGTGAGGTTGTGACTTGAGACTTTTCCTCAAAGGATTGAGACTTCAAATTGGATCTTAAAGATTAAGACTGGACTTGGAACTTGACCTGAAAGACTTAAGACTTGATCTACAAGACTTGAGCTTTGACTTGAGTCTTTTGGTGCTATTTAAGAGAAACCAAATCATTGTTAAAGGTGACTCCATCTGACACTTGAGGTTGTGACTTGAGACTTTTCCTCAAAGATTTGAGACTTTAAATTGGATCTTAAAGATTAAGACTGGACTTGGAACTTGACCTGACAGACTTGAGACTTAATCTACAAGACTTGAGCTTTGATTTCAGACTTCATCTGAAAGTTTGTAATTCAATTCAATTCAAAGTAACATTTATTTCCGTACTCACAATAACAAAAGACAAAATCACTGAACAAAAAATATAGTAGCACAATACAAGCAAAGAGTAAACATGACCGATGATAATGATAATGAAAAATATAATAGTAGAATCTGTGAATAAGAAGGCTGTTCAAATCAGCCAATTTTGTCTGGAACAGCCCTAAACATAAAACAAAAACAATAAACAAAGACAAAAAGAAACCAACCCAAAACAATAAAGCCTCCAAAAATGGACAGCAGGGAATGCAAAATGTAGAGCTCAAGACGAGAAGTGGAGTCGGGAGAGAAAGCTAAGTTACCTAAGGAGCGTGTAGGACTCATTTGAACAAGGCTTTAAAATGACCCACAGATGGCAGGTCTCGAGACCTGCCCTCAAAGCCTTCAGAACATCTGGCTGTTAAATTAACTGATTTCATTGGTGGATGTGTAACAAGAACTCACCGTTGGCTCGTTTCCCCTTGAAGGTAAAGCGTCCAGCGATGGCATTCCTCCACTCCAGTGGCTGAAATTTCACTAGTTTTGCAAGAATTGGTGGATTGAACAGAAACGTAGCTTCATCATCGGGATCGTCTACAGCGTTATCAAATTCCTGCAACAGAAGAGAATACCACATTGAACAATTATTATGAAAAACCAGATGTGAACAGTTGGTTACGAGAGTGTAGAAAACTTGAGCGTTCAATGTCACTAGAGTAAGGCACCCTTTCATAGAAGCCAAATACTTTGTTCTGCCAAGAACGAGTCGAGCCACTTTTGCTGATGGAGCCTTCTGAGTCTATGGACCCAAACTTCGAAATCACATCCGGGAAACCACATCCTTCAACACATTTCAGACACTTCTGAAAGCCCAATTTTTTCTTCTGTGCCTCAGCAGTGCCTTTAAGTAAACCTGTCATTTTATGCACTTTATAAATTTTGACTGATTGATTGATTGATTGGTTGATTAATTGATTGAACGATACTCATTTGCCCATCCTCTGGCGTTGCATGTAATGGATGTGGGTTTTCATTACTGTTACCGCCAATTGACCGTTGGATGACGTCAGCGCATGAAGGAAAGGCTAAAGTAGAGGTCAAGCTAAGAATGCTCATTAGCCCATCCTGTGTTTCCACCATCATGGGTTTCAACTGTTTTTGTCATTGTTTACCTCTAAGATGGATGCCGTCGATGCAAAAGATCTTTAAGGCAATATCGTCGTGTCAGTGCAAAAACAGAATAACATCACACATCAGTTTGAAATAGTCAAAACGCTGTATCTCGCTTAAAATAGCCAGAGATATGTTTTTGCATGGAGCATTTTTTATGCCAGATATGACATTTTTGCGAAATTGAGATTTAATTTCTTTGGCAAAATCGAGACGCGATGTTTTTGCACTGACGCGATATTGTCACAAAACTTACTCTGG
Source organism: Leptasterias polaris (assembly GCA_037783415.1). Taxonomy (NCBI): domain Eukaryota; kingdom Metazoa; phylum Echinodermata; class Asteroidea; order Forcipulatida; family Asteriidae; genus Leptasterias; species Leptasterias polaris. The sequence continues at coordinate 615,234 of JAZGTN010000152.1, read as the reverse complement.
TTCCATCAAAGAGAACATACGGTCTCCATCCATTGTCTTGTTTCCGTTTGTAGAAGAGTTTAAACTTGGTGATCCAGGCAATGGGGTTACTGACCCCCCGTAGAACCAGCTCATTCAGATGCACAAACTGTCCGAACTTGAAGATGGCGAACTGGTTGCGGTCGGACACGGTTGGGATCCAACCTGTCTTGAGAGTGGGGCTGTTGTCAGGGTCTGAAGATGATGCTTCCATGGAGATTAAGGAGTTAATATCTAGGGATAGAAAATTGAAATAACAGAAACACTTTGAATGTTAAATTTCAATGTATAATGATAGTTATGGGAGACTTTTGATGCTAGATGCAGCTAACAAGTTTGTCAAAAGTTTGCTGAATTGTAAACAATGGAAAAATAAAAAGTATTTCTGCAACCGCTTGGCTTCCTAAGTGTCATTTCATTTAATTTCATTTCATTTCTTCTGGTTGTGAAGCCAAGGGACTCTAAGAACAGGAAATTTAATCACTGTACTAGCCAAGAACCCAATGGAGAGAAGACAAGGAAGGAAGTTTAGATGTGGGAGGAAAACCCCAGAGAATTTTTCCAGGGAAAACCCACGCAGTCAGGTAGGGACTGAAAACCCAATCCACATAGTGCCCCCGGCATGATTCGAGTTGAGGTCCTTGAGGTGGAAGGCGAGGAAAGCTACTTCTTCACCAACCTGACCACCAAGTTGAAATACACAATATCTGAATACGAGGTAAGTGCTTAACAAGTTGATCTTGAGGCTTGGTTTGGAATGATGTCACCTTTCAAGTCACAGATGGAAGGCGCTACCCAACTGTTTAGAAAATTACCTGGTTCTGGACTTTCGGCTAGTGGCACGGTTGTTGTGACTGCAGGTGTTACAGTTTCAATCACTACTCCCTCTGGAATTCGAGGTGGATCCTGTGATGGTTTCTCGGCTGAATGAAAAGTCATATGAAAGATTCAAACTCAAAGTTGAAAACAATTGAAAATGGCTACTTATATTATTGTGTTTTTAACCTTACAATGACGACTCTGTGTTTACCATGTCCTGCGTAAGAAAGAAACCAGAAGTTCTGAAAAGAACACGAGCAGAGCAAAATGTTTGAAACGATGAGAATCTACTGTGGAGTGTTGTGGCTGAGCGGTTTAGTTCAATGAACTCAAGTTTTAATGTTGTCGACAGCAGAGTGTGGGTTTGAATCCCGGTCGTGTCCTGTGTGTCCTTGAGAAAGTCACATAACAATAACTGCTGTGTCATCCGGATTGGATGTAAAGCTTTAGGTCCTGTGTGTCCAATTTATTGTTATATGTTATGTGTTGCGCAAAGAGGCTTCTGCATTATGCGTAATATAAATTTCTCGTATTATTAGTTTGTTATGCAATGCACATACAGAACACAAAACACTCATCGTGAAAGAGGGGGTTTGCAGTGGTGTTTCTGTGGTTTGACAGCAAGTTGCGCCACTGTGCTTCCCTAATGGGCGTTTTGGTGAAGTCCCCTCGATCCACTAAACGAAAGTAGTAGTCCCGACCGGTGGCTTGCGGTAACACCATTACTAGGTAAATTTTTGTTCTTTTAGAACTTGTCTTGCTATATATTCTACTGCTGCGGAGTAGACTATTCAGAATTCGGGAGACTTACGAAGACTTCAAAGTTCTTAAAAGAACTGTCCTGCTTTTTAACTATTACCTGGGCGGAAGGTAGTGTGATCCATCACAGAGATAATGCTCAATAAGCAACAAGAACTGTAGTTTCTGAATCAGAATTGATTAGATTTGGCAGGCAACAACCATTGAACACAACCTCCTTTGTGCGAAGTTTAGATTCTAAAAAGAAGTTGAGCAAAACATTTACTACATCTCAACCCGTGTTTTTCTCAGAACCAACACTTCACACAAAAAAGAGATTTTATTCACACAGACACAACCAATAAACCTACTAGGTTCAAAACTTTTTAAAATATCAGGGGGAACTTACATAAGACGCATATGAAGCTCATTCTTTGGTTACAGTCACCGTAGCGCCACAAGTAGTCGTCGACATAGCTACAGAGTGTGAAATATGCAAAATATTTTTGTGGTAAATACTGTGATATTTGAAAAAAGGGGTGATTGATTTATGACCTATTAGTCAAAACTTCACAATGCCTTTTCATTGTTTTTGTTTCTTTGCCTCCAGACCATTCAACCCCATGGCCTGAACATTCAAGAAGGAAATGACTAACAACTCTTTGTCTTTGCCTTCTCTGTTTTCCAACAGATATCTCCCTTTTTAGTCTGTCTCATTCACTAACTAAATACTTTTTATCCCTCCTTCCACCTTTGATTTTGTCAATTGTGTTTCCAAACTCTTATGGACAAACCAGCCTCTTCCCCCTACCCCCCCACCCTTTCTTCTTTTTTATCGCTTGCTCTTTCCGTGTGCTTTCTGCCTCTATCTCTATTTTTTCATTTCTTTCCACTGGACTGCTTCTGTTCCACCAGTTTACCTGTTTTGTGTGCTGTGATGTCATTTAGCCTTCGAAAAAAGACTCTGCCAGGGTCGAAAAAATCAGACCATAAACTTTTTCATTTATTTGTCTCTGTTTTTTTACATATTTTTTCTGTACTCTGCACGAATCATTGTAAGAGGAGGCATCCAACACAGCAGCTGTTTAAATCTTGAACACAAACTATCCTTTGAGAGAAAAATGCAAAATAACGTTTTTTGAGGGAGAAATAATTTCTTTACCTCATATAAACGCAGTATTTCTCCTTAGGTTTCAAGTTCTTCAGCCCATCCTGATTCCACTTGGCAAAGTCCACATCAGTGCTGTCAGAGTAAGCAAATTCCCCCTTGGATGACATCAAGTTGGTGGCATCCAGCCAGAAATTTGCTGCAGTTTTGGAATTAATGAACAAATTATTGTCAGTACAAAAGCGTTGAATCTCCTAACATAGCACTTGCGTTACTCGCTGAGTTTGAAACTGTCAAAATGTTGTATCTTGCTTCAAATAGCCCAGATGCACAAACACAAATTTTGCACTGACGCGATGATAAACTTTTTGAAATTTCATCAAAGACAACAATGAAGCAAACAAAGAAATCAACAATGCGCATATACTCCTGGAAGGATGGAAAAGATTTGACGATCTCCAGGTTGAATTTATATAAATTTAAGGCTAGCATCTTGATGATAAACTGCTCCCGAATTCTGTTCCTCAAAGAGAACTACAAATACAGTTACTTCTTTTTCGGAATAAATGTACGTTTGTTCAACAAACTCCTTTTTCTCTGTATTTTTCCAATTTCCTTTTGCTCATATTAAAAGTGCATCAAGAAGAGGCCTAAATCCAGCAAGCTTTTTTGTCACAGGTGTCTCTACAGTGTGCCTCTTGTAAGCCTCATACTTTATTCTGTATAACTGTGACTTGTGAATGACAGGTAGAATCTACAGCTCTACAAATGTTGACGAAAAGTCAAGATCCCTTGCCTTGAGGCTGCAGGTGTACAAGGTACTTTCCAGCGTTTATGGACCTCTAAACATGTCCAAGAATTTTTTGTTTTTAATTTAATTTTTTATTTTTGGGGCCTGGTAACTCTGCTGCCACCTAGAGTCCCTGGAAGTCAACCATCAAAAACGATTTTTGCTTCGTCCTTCGGATGAGACTTAAAGCCGTAGGTCCCGTGTGTTGTGTAATGCACGGAAAAGTACTTATGCCCCTAAAGAGAAGAGGTTCGCTCCGGTGTTCCAGGCTTGTTTGGCTGCAAATTGCGCCACAGCACCTTCTAAGGCCATTACATGGTGCTATGTAAAGGAATAGCTCTCATACTTCCCTGGAAGTCTACCATTCAAAACAAGTAAATATGTGTAAAAAAAGGAAATTTAAAAAGGAAATTTGAAAAGTAACAGTCCTTCTCCAAGACTTACCGGCAGATCCTTTGACGAGGCTGGCTACCTTGCTGAAAGTCTTCTGGTCTCGTATCCGAAGAAGGTGTCCATCCTTTCCAATGGAGGAGCAATACTCATTCGCTTCCTTCCAGGTGTAGAGGTACCCGCTGAAGTAACGAATGAACGTCTTCGGGAGAATGAACTGTGGACGGTCTCTGGACGGTTTACCTAAAAATGAAGAACAAAAAGAGGTTCTAATCAGTCTTAATGTTGACATATGCAAGGAGATGGAAGTCACCTTCAGCTTAGCAGATGAAGTCATTGCAGTGAGGAAACGGATCATTGTGGGTTTTTGTTGTTGCCATTGTTTCTTGCCAAATTGTTTATTTGTTGAGTTTTTCAAGTTTTGGAAATCTCTTCAACAGGGTTTTAAAAGTGTTGTAGTTTGGAGTAATTCTGTGCCCAATTTAAAAAAGCTAACGAGCACAACAAATTGCTTATCACAGAAAAATAAGGCTTAGCAGGGAAAAAGGTCATCAGCCAAAGTACCATAAAATGTATATTGTCTGTGACTGGTTCCCTGCCAATTTTTTGCCAAGCAGAACAATTTTGCTAAGCACACTTTTTCTGCTAAACATCTTGATGAAATTGAGCCCTGATGTAAGTAGGTTGGCAAGTTGGTCCAGGAAGGAGCGATGGCCGTTTTGAGTCCTTGCAGATGCAGAACGCACCTCTGCAAAATGGGAGTCAATTCCTTTCACACCCAAAATGACATACCTGATAGGTGCATGTAAGAGCGATGAGCGTCAGTTAGGGGGGTCAATAATTAAGTGTACAGTGATTGGCAATATTTTTGCTTCTCCTTCACCCTAGTCTACTTTTAGTTTATTCAAAAGTTCTTATATTTTCTACCTTTTTTGGGTGGTTTCCCGGTTACAGCACAAATGGAACCTCTCTTCTTCTGGCATGTACCATCCTTCCATCTCCAATCCCCATTGCTGATTGCAAAAGGAACAAGAAAAAATTTGACTCCTTTCTTCTCCACAAATAACAGCAATTTGTAAAACAAAATTAAATTTAACAACATCAACATAATTTTTATTTTAACTGATAGGGTAAGTACTTCTTGACTTGCAGCTCAATTATCAGTAGATTTTGATTAGGGATTAGTAACAATGATGGCATATGGAAATTGTAAGACTATATGATTAATTTGATTTTGGGTTGACCAAAGAAAAATTTACTAGAGCAGGATTTGAACCAACGACCTCCGGATTAATGTGGGTAAATTTTAAATGATTTCGGGTTTACCCAGTCAGTTTCCCTTGCGGTTTATTACTTGATATCTGATATTAAAAGTCACATCCCCTTGAGGTGATCCCCTGGCTGCCGCTTCCCAGGTTGTATCGTATACTTGGGTGTGATCCCTGGCTAAATTTATGGCAGTTTACAGTTGAATGGCTTCTGACTGGCACCCCCCGAACAAAGACATTGACAAAATTGGGAAACCGCCAACATAGGGCTAGATAGCTCAGTTGGTAGAGCGCCGGCACGTTAATCCGGAGGTCGTTGGTTCAAATCCCACTCTAGTCAATTTTTCATTGTTCAACCCAAAAACATTTAAAATTTCCCAGTCAGTTTTCCTTATGGTTTATTATTTGATACTATATGATCAATGTGGATAAATATTGGTTACAGATGATTATTTTTTAATAATACAAATTGATCAAGGGTAGATATTGATCATGGGTAGGTACTGATCATGGACAGGTATTGATCATAGGTAGATGTTGATCATGGGTAGATATCGATCATGGGTGGATATCGATCATGGAAAGGTTTTAATCATGGGTGGGTACTGATCATGGATAGGCATTCATCATGGATAGGTATTGATCATGGATAGGTATTGATCATAGGTAGATGTTGATCATGGGTAGATATCGATCATGGATAGGTATTGATCATGGATAGGTATTGATCATGGGTAGATGTTGATCATGGGTAGATATTGATCATGGGTGGATATTGATCATGGATAGGTACTGATCATGGATAGGTACTGATCATGGATAGGTACTGATCATGGATAGGTACTGATCATGGATAGGTATTGATCATGGATAGGTATTGATCATGGATAGATATTGATCATGGATAGATATTGATCATGGATAGGTGTTGATCATGGGCAGAAATCAATCATTTGTCTAGTGTCTACCTCTTTGTGAGAAAGGCACATCCAGCCTTAGGGTATCCCTTCGCGAATTTCGAGTATTTCACTTCCTGCTTATTGGAATAAATGTATTTCATGTTGTCCCTATCGAAGTAGGCATCGATCCAGAAACTGCCGCCTGTAAGATTTTTGAAGGTGGTGATGAAGACGAGAGGGGAGATGGAGTTTAAGAGGGTCAAGGATACCAAAAAAAGATGATGGGAGACCATTGAGTAGATGGGTTGTTAGATGGAGAAAAAAAGGTTAGTCATTAGTGTGGATGGTTTAAAATGGGTAAATCGTTGGCTCGGTGCTATTACAATGTATATCATCATTTGTTTGATCATTTTGTAAAAATCAAAAGGGCTTTAAATCAAAAATGGCTACAAGCCAGATAAATTATCAACAAACACAACAGATAAAGAGTTTTCCGAGCGAAATTCATGTTTAACTATATTAAACAAATACTTTGGGGAAGATTTATCAACAACAAACTCAAAGAAATTCAAAGAAATTGTTCTACAAATTATTTCCCCCAAATCAATTCCATTGGGAACTGTTTTGCGGGCCAACACTCCCATTGTTTTAGTGTCAAGCGAGGGCTTCCTGATATTCCTTTATGTTGACTGTGCGTAGCCAAGCATTGTACCCCTTTAAAATGCATGTTTTTGTTTCCTTACACATTAAAGCTTAGTACAATTGAAGTGAAGGGTCTCAAAAATGTTCAATTAAGTGCAAGACTTGCGTAATCTATTGTGATATCAAAAAAGAACAAGAACACATTTTTTTTTTTTTAAAGCGTCCTCAGTATTAAAAAAAGTAGACATGCAACTTACTTTTGGCTCCAACCGCATCCAGGGCATTTTCAACTTTGGTCTGGAAGGCCGCATCATAGATCCTGACAAGATGACCGTTGAGTTCTTCGCAATCTTCCTTAGCCTCTTTCCAAGTCTTTTCTTGTTTCTTATCCATGGTGAGGGTAACTTGAGATGATCCGTCGTCCCTCGCAGGCTTGTTGTCGGTTTCCTCCTGTGGGACTGTGGAAGGAAAGAACAAGTATGGAATTAAGTCAGAAGAAATCTTAACACTGGGTCCAATTTCTCAAAGAGTGAAGACTGATCTAAGTGCAAAGTGTGAGGTCACAATACAAATTACTTAGGTGATACCGACAACTCATCTTAAAATAAATCTTAGTGCTTTGTGAAATCCACTGCTGGTTACACTTTCACCTTCCTTTTGATCTAAATTGTTGATGTTGACAAAGGGTTTGCCTCTAAAGATTGTTTGCAGAGTTTTACAAAACACTGATTCCACGCCCACCTTTGTATATAAGTGAGGCTTATGGTGCCAATGAGGCACATAATAATAATGGCAGTGATATCATGCTATCATATAAAAAACCTTCGTGGCGTGTCAAGGCCGAGCGATTACGAGCACCGCACTTGAGCCCTGGTGTTCCTGATCAGCAGAGTGTTGCTTGAGTCCTGGTCACGGCACTCCGAGACTTGCTCAAGATGGTTTACCATAGTTGATTTGTTCTTTGAATGGATAGGTAGTACATGTAAATGAACCCAGAACACTATCACGAAAGAGTAGGGGTTATAACCCAAGTGTTTCTGGTTCACCTCAGGCTTGCGAGCTACGGTGATTAACTTCACTTATGAGGCATCTTTGGTTATTAATTTTATATTTTATTTTTATTTTTTAAATTTTTTATATTCCAACTTGGAACACACCCCTCCCCGGGGAGGGTTACATCAACATTTTAAATCTGATTTATTTAAATATACATTAATAATAACAATTACCACTTTTAAGTGTGCCAGCTTGATGCACATTGATCGGCCATTTCTGATTGGTTGATGGCGCAGCCAAACCCACGCACACAACTCCCACACTTATATGAGTGGAAGGTTCATCACACAAAAAGCTTGATATACCACTGGCATGCTTATTATATGCCTAGTTAAATTGGCATCTCGAGTCTCACTCATATACAGTGGTATTTAGTGGAATCGGCGATGGCTATACGAGCTACCACTGCAGTTGGTGAAAGGTAAGAAGTTGAGGTCATCAGATCGTCTGAATAAATTTATTAATGACTTACAAATCTCGCAGATGAATCCCTTCTTCTTGCGACACCTGTCAGCAGTCCATTCAAACTGGGGTTCCGTCTTCGTACTGGCAAATTTAAGAAAAATATACCGATAAGAACAGATAATAAATATAAATAAATAAAAACTGAAAAAATATGGTAGGAATGAGTAAGATTTGAAACTTGGTGGGAGTATAATCAGGTAATGTTTGCGCTGGGGAAAACGTTGAGTATCAACATTACTCATAAGAGATTTACACATGGTGCTACCGCAAACCTTACCTGATTGTAGGAATGGTAAAAATCAACAACAACTTTATAACACGAATTATAAATAAAAAGCTTTTCTCATTATATAAGAAAACCAGATCTAAACACCTAATATTTTACTAACCCAAGATGAGCACATCTTTTCTTTTTCCCCTCAACTTCCTCCAGTCCATTGTTGAAATCCAGTCCCACACCATTAGAGAAGACCCAGTCCTCCTGTTCGTGTGTCACACGGTAATTGGCATCAAACCAGAACTGAACTGTTGTTACAATGATAAAATTGAATGAATTTAGGGTATTGCAAGTTTGCAAAACGAGCACAGGATCAATATGCAAAACAGTTCTTTGATGTTTATCAAGTCTAAATGCATATAAAACATAAAAATAATGTTTTTTTCAAGCACAGTGAAACTGAAGAAGGTATGATATTTGGTCCTAGGAAAAAAGTAGAAATATTTTATCAAGTACAAGGACTGACCTACTTGTGCACATGGTGTAGGCTTTAATAGACATTTCAGGGTGTATAATCAGAATTTCCAAGCGCAAAAAAAATAAATCAGAAATCAGACTTAAAGGTATTATACAGGATTGGTAGAGCTGACAAAATAATCACAGACAGTGTTCATGTTTTGTTTAATCAACCACATACATGAAATAACAAACCTGTGAAAATTTGAGCTCAATTGGTCATCGAGGTCACGAGAAAATAGTGAAAAGAGACCTTATGTGTTTTCTGTTTTTCAAACATCGAGTTTATTATCGCGCGCGATAAAAACTATTGTTTTACTCATTTCTCAGAAACGATAGCATTTTAGGCAGAAATATTTTAAGGAACCCTTTCTACCATTACTTACTTTAAATCATGTAAGTTATGTGTGAATCTGTGAACATTTGTGTTTTTCGATCTTACCAATAGTGTATAGGGCCTTTAAGTTCATGTAGGAAGAATAGCATGTCTGAACTGAAGCCACAAACCTTTAGTATCTTTGAAGTTTGTTGAGATATAATCCTCGATGGCCCGCTGTGTTTCTTCAGTTTGAATCCGAGCGAGGGTTCCATTAGCCATAACACAAGCATCCAGAGCTTGCTTCCAAGTCAAAGATGTCATGTAGTAATTGAAACCTTGTTCAACCTTCACATCAGTACTGACTTTGCGGCCGGAAGCTTTCTTTGGCTTCTTGTCTTTAAATCAAACATAAAATAAGGGATAAGATAAGACAAGTTTGGGCGTTGAACAAAGAAAAATTAACTAGAGCGGGACTTGAACCTGTGTCCTCAGGATTAACGTGCCTGCACTCTACCAACTGAGCTATCTAGCCCTATGTTGGTGGTCCACCTATTTTGTCAATATCTTTGTTCGGGGTGCCAGTCAGAAGCCATACAACCTGTGACTGCCGTATAGCCAGGGATCACATCCTAGTTTTACAATACAACCTGGAAAGCGGCAGCAGAGGGATCACCTTAAGGGGATGCAATTTTTTATTTCAAATATCAAGTAATAAACCACAAGGGATACTGACTGAGTTACCTGAAGATAAGATAAGGTAAACCTCTAATGTCCAACCAGGGGAAATCTGCACTTTCTTTTGACACTACACAAGTATAGTTACAAAGAACATAACAAGACTACTTAACCCTCTTGCTGTCTGACCATTCAATACCATTCACTGTGGTTTTGAATGATAGATAAGCTATGCCAGCCTTGCAATATGATACCATGAGGGAATGCATGTACACAGTACACAGTTAGTTCTGTGCACAGTTGTGCCACCATACACAACTTTGGCAGTTGAATGGGTTCAAATGGTTGGTCAACTCACTTGAAAATGTTGCGAACAGTAGGAGGGTTAAACATCAAAATTAGGAATTTATGTCATGCCATGGAGTGGACTGGGAATCGGGAGGCTACAGAGTCCAAATAAAAACTGTTCCAGTAGTTAAACTACTGCCTCGAAGTAGATTTAAAAAACTGGAAGACTACTTAGTTCTGATAAAGACTTTTCTTGTTACCTCAGAGTAGATAGGGAAATCGGGGCCGGGGATTTCTACTTTCGCTAAGTGTATCGGGAGACCTTCACTGCTGCAAAGTGAGATATTATTGGTCTCAACATTTCCACCAGCCCGCTATAATCATCGTCAGGAAAAACAGTAGAACCTACCATATTCACAAATGAAACTCTTCTTGAGATTACAGTTCTCATCGTCCCATAGGAAGTCCTCACTTTGCCTAAAGAGAGAAAACAAAAAATCAAAAAGAAGAAAAAGTGAAGAATTTGAAAAGGAGTTTGATTCCTGTACCAACTTGCCAGTAGGAGTTCTTATATAAACTTATTTTGCCAATAATTATGGCTTAAACAAAGAAAAAGTTACAAGAGCAGGACTGAAACCTGCGACCTCCGGATTAGCATGCGGGCAGTCATGTTGGCGGTCACCCTATTTTGTCAATAACTTTTACTTCTTTTTCCCCCTGAAATGAAGTAGGGTTTGAACCTATATATGCATAATGGGAAGACGGTTTTGAATAAAAAACATAGTGGTGAGAGAACATGACATTTCAATGAGTAGGATCTGAATGTTTTACGGAGAAAAAAAAATGGACTCTGGCCTCTCGAAATCAGTGGCTATCACTCATTTTAAAGAGACTAGATCTGTTACCTCAAACAATGGAACAGTTCCAAAACCAAAGGTATACTTTGCCTTTAAAAGAGCTGTGTTGTCATGACCAAAGCAGGCAGGGAATTATGAACTCTCCCCAGTTACAACACGCGTGGGTGTGCTCTCTATAGATATGATACGGAGGGAGGGTGCGCGCGTGCAGTAACTGGGTTCATAATTCTATGTACTGACACAGGCCTGCTTTGATCATGACAACACAGCCCTTTTGAAGGCAAAGTATACCTTTGATTTTGGAACTGTTCAATTGTTTTAATCCTATATAAATGTAGACATATACAATAAAACTAACCTGTGATAATTTCATTTTAAAAAGTGGAAGCATTTTTGAGATATCGCCGAAAATCCGGAGCGGTTATGAAGAATAATCCTTAATTGGAATACACAATCTGAGAAATGTATCTGACAGTAATGTTTCTCAGATTCAAATTTTGGGGGATAAAAACTGATATCTTTTTCCGTAAACACATTACTTTGAAGTGAAATGATTCTCAAAATGCTTAAACTATCGAAAGCTGCTGTACTTCTAAACAGGTAAGTTTTAATTGCCATTAATTTTAAGAGTGATTACCAAATGTGTACCTTCCCTTTAAACTAAACTACAACACTTTTTTTAAACAAAGCGTAACAGCTCCTTCCTCTTCTAATTGAACGATAAGTCTTGGATCCAAAGAAAAATCCAAACTCTAAATTGCAAAGTGGACTCAAATACTAACTTCATGAAAGCGCAATCCTTGGTTTCGTCTCGTGCAGGCGTGACTCCTCCCATCCAGTTAGTGTAGGTCAGCTGGGTGGCATCACTCCACAACCAGGTGTCCTCAGTCTCCTTATCCGTCACACCAATCCACCAGTCAGCTATGTGTCAAAGGTCACAAACAGGTCACAGGCAGGTCAAAGACAGGTCAAGTTTCAACATAATCATGAAAATATAAAATTATTGTATTTTGATTGTTTTAACTAGTAATCATATAAATAAATCTAGCTGTATGCTGAATCTAAAGACCCAATCAGTAGCACTGATTCAAATAAAAAATCATCCTGCTCCAATCAATAGCATAGGTGCATTGAAGCCAAGGGGTTCGTAATAGACCTTTCTATTGCAACGTCACAGCCCAAGTTTGTGCCAACCAAGGTTGGAAAACTATGGGAAGCCATAAATGCAAAGCAAAAACAGATAGCCACAGTTTGTAATAATGTTACACAAATTTTCAAAAACAATGTTGAATTTGTTGGAAACAAAGCAGCCAAACATGCAAGGTTTTTTATTTAATTGAAAATTTGCAGAAAGTGTTGAATTTAGTAACAACATCTGTTTTGCTAACATTTGGCCATCCATACCAACCAGCGTGATTTGTTTATCAACAACAGAAAGGTCTATAAGAGCATCTCCTTCTTGATTCTTTTCTGATTAATGCTAGCCATCTTTGCTTATGTAGGTCCGTAGTACTGTTGAGCATTAAGCCACATTGCTTGAGGTGTAATTTTTGTGCCGTGTTATGGCCGAGCGAGCAGATAAGAACACCGGACTCAAGCTCTGATGTTTCTGTTCAGCAGAGTGTGGGTTCGAGTCCCGGTCGTGACACTTGTGTCCGTAAGCAAGACACTTAACCGTTATTGCTTTGTCCTTCGGATGGGACATACATGTAAGCCGTGGGTCCCGTGTGTTGTGTAATGCAAGTAAAAGAACCCAGTGCACTTATCGCAAAGAGAAGGTGTTCCTGGTCTGATCGGCAGCATATTGCGCCACAGCACCTTGTAGACCATTACATGGTGCTATGTAAAGGAATAGGTCAAATACTTGTTTTTCTAAGTAGCTCGACATACCTTGCAGGATAATTACTGTAGGGCTTAGAAATGTAGTATTAAGCCCGGTATAAATGTTGAGGATTATGATTCTTATTTACAATAGTCTTATTTATTTTCATTGTATATTGTCATGCGCCTGTGAACAGCCTTGACTGGAATTGGCGCGTTATAAATAAAATTCAAATAATAAACCACAAGGGAAACTGACTGGGTAAATGTTTTAAATGATTTTGGGTTGAACAAGGAAAAATTGACTAGAGCGGGATTTGAACCAACGACCTCCGGTTTAACGTGCCGGCGCTCTACCAACTGAGCTATCTAGCCCTATGTTGGCGGCCTCCCTGTTTGTCAATATCTTTGTTCGGGGGGTGCCAGTCAGAAGCCATTCAACCGCAAACTGCCGTGTAGCCAGGGTTCACACCCAAGTATACGATACAACCTGGGAAGCGGCAGCCAGGGGATCACCTTAAGGGGATGCGACTTTTTATATCAGATATCAAATAATAAACCACAAGGGAAACTGACTGCGTAAATGTTTAAAATGATTTTGGGTTGAACAAAGAAAAATTGACTAGAGCGGGATTTGAACCAACGACCTATAAATAAAATTGAATGCTGAATTACCTTTGAATCCCCTTCTCTTGATTGACCTGACAAGTCTTTTCTGAACTTGGGCATCTTCTAGTTTAGCGAGTTTTCCATCCTGCTGACCACAATAGTTGCTCGCCTCATCCCAGGACGCTTCGTTATTCCACAAACGATAATAGATGGTCTTCTTCTGACGACGATTGGGACGTCTTTTCTCTTCAAAGTAAGACAATATTAACTGAGGTTAGCGTCCAACATGGGCATGAATTTGCTTAGCAAGAAATTAGTTGGCTTTTAACCCTGCAAAAGGACCAGGGCCCAATTTCATGGCTCTGCTTACCGCCAAATTCAGCACTTGCAATCACCATTCTTCACTGATCAAGCAAGCGCCGAATTTATGCGCTAGCTGTGTAAGCGTAGAATGCCTAGTAACGTGGACTACGCATGCGCACAGGCAAACAAATCCCTGCTCACCCGTGAAACACGCTTGACTTAAGCGCGGAATTCCATGTCTCCGTAAGCGCTGATTCTTTGCTTACGGTAAGCAGAGCCATGAAATTGGGCCCAGTTTGGTTCGTTGTCAGCACATGCTAACAAGCCTTTTCCATAGGTTAAGAAGGTTGGTTTTGCATTTTTCAACAATAGTTTTAGCTAAGTGTGTTGTTCACATATCCAGGTGTTGCCTGGGTTAATTTAAGCTTCTTTGTTTAGTTTTGTAATTTGGTTTCATCTACCCTTGACAAGTGACATACAGGTTTTGAACACAAAGGATGCTGGCAGATTTCGTCCAGCCTGTTCTAACCAGATCACTGTTGATTTACACCCCCTCTATGACGTGTGGCATGGTCCAACTTAGGATACACCCCTCTATGACGTGTGGCATGGTCCAACTTAGGATACCAAGTCAATATTCTTGTAAATTGGTAAACTTGGGGTTGGAGGTTGGGTCACTTAATAGTAAATAATAATAGTAAAAATTTATATAGCGCCAAATCCATCGAAAACAATGCTCCATGGCGCTTACAGAGTAACATTTAAAAACAAAAACCCTATAGATAAACACAAAGTCATTAACAGAATTAACAAAAAGGTATTAAAATAAGTTTAAAATCAGCAAAAATTACAAGCAAAAAATTACAAGCAATTATAGAAATATGCAATATTTTAAAATGCAAAGGTAAGTAAATGTAAAAACAGACCAGCTGTGACCACAATAAAATTTGTAAAAAAGTGACATACACCAAAACTTAACTCCAGAAAAAAAAATTAAAGAATGGAAAATAAGTGCAAAAAGAGACCTTTAGGGATAATAAAAACCACAAGAATAACAAAAACATGGGTCTATACAATCATAAAAATGCCTTTCGGAAGAAATAAGTTTTCAGCCCGGATTTAAAAACATCAATACTCTCTGTTTCCCTTAGGCACTTGTAGTACAGCATCTCCTCTCTTTTTTTTACGTTAGTGTGATGTTTTATTGTTTTCCTTTTACTGTTGTGAATATTGCTATGGTTATGAGGTCCAATTTCAATTCCCTTCTTATCTTGCCTAGATTTTGTCATATTAGTCATCAGCAACTTTTTTGAGCAGTCTAGTATTTAGCCTTTCCACTGTTTTCGATCAACTTTTTGTTGTTATCCGTTTGTTTAGTATTTTTAGGTTATACCGCTTTTCAGGTTTGTCGTTTTTAAACAATGTAAACACGTAAATTTTAGTCTTGTTAATAAACCTAAATGAATCATGGCACATGAGCTGCCCAGTGTGTATTTTGTGGAGATATTAAAATATGTCAGCATGTGCTGACAACGTCCCTCACTGCAGGTTGAAAGGAATTTATGTAGTGTAAAAACCTCAAATATACTCACTTTTGTCATTCCTGTAGCCCAACAGTTTCATCCTGATTGCTGGAAACTTCTCCCATGATGTTGGAGTAAACCTCAACTTGGACACGGTGATGTCAGAAGGGAAGGTGAAACTTGCAGAGGCTTTGGCACTGCTGACCTCAGGTTCAAAGGTCAATGTCTGCAAAGATTTTTTAAAAAGAGAAGGAAATGTAAAAAGCTGGGGGTCAAATTTGTATGGAGCTGCTGATGAGTAGGGAATATTCCCAAACAGATTTCCCTGTTGAGCAAAAATTAGCAGGAAATCACCAGTCACAAATACTCTCTCGTGGCATTTTGGTTGCCATTGCTAAGCCTGAAATTTTTGGGCTAAGCAAACATTTAGTGCTTAGCGGGTTTATTTCATTTCATTTCATTTCATTTCATTTATTCTGGTTGTGAAGCCAAGGACTCTCAGAAAAGCGAACTTAATCACTATACTAGCCAAGAACCCCAAGGAGAGAAGACAATGAAGGAAGTTTCAGTTTTAGTTTTAGATGTGGGAGGAAAACCCCAGAGAAATATTCCAGGGAAAACCCATGCAATCAGGCAGGGACTGAAAACCCAATCCACTTAAAAGCCCCTGGTGGGATTCGAACCGGGGTCCCAGAGGTGGAATTCGGCGGGGCAAGATACCACTACACCAACCTGACTGCCCAAAACTAAAGTCCTGGTCAGATTTAGTTGCTAGCAAGTCATGAACCAGTACAGAAGGTGATCTGTGGTTGCTGTTATTTTACAGGGGTGACAGTCATTGCTGACAAAAAGGTCTGATATAACGATCTACATTTCAGGAGGTATGTCCAAACGATGGTATTTCCACCTTTTGGAGTTACACATGGAGTTATAGATTTCAAGGAGCTTCTGGGAACAAAATCCTCAGCACCAGAGAAGTAGATCAAAGAGCAAGATCTCCTTATAAATAAAATAACAGCTACTTTTTTCACCAGGCAGACAAAAAAGAAGAAGTCTGAATTCGGATAAAAGTCTGAAATTTCTCATCACTGCATTTTATAAAAGAAACAAGTTGGTTCTAAATTGAACCACAATGCAAAAATTACGCACCTCAGTACCGTCTTCTAATTTATACTTCACCCAAGGTGAATCCTTGGTTGCCTTGGTTTCCAGCTGGAATTCCTTGATCCATCCCTCACCACCGAGCTGCTCGACCTTTGCCCCCTTGGCCTGGATGGATGTCAGGGTCACTGGTTTCTTGAAGGTCACGGTCAGCGATGGATTGCGGTCATTATTGAAGTCTGGAATCCAGATCTTCTTGCCACTGGAGGGGTCGTATTCCTTGTAAGTGCTGGAGATGCTAACTTGGCCTGACCCCAATCTCAGGATTCCTGGGGCTGTCTTCTTGGGCTTACCTGGAGAGGACATACAAAGCAGTGGATAAAACAATAGTTTGGGGAAGAGTTCATTCTTACATTTTGTTTTCGACAAGAAGGATTCTGATTTGTATGCTATATTAAACTGCCAGATAAAAAAGGAGTTGTTTAGCAGTTTCAAGGCATTTACACTGAATTTGTTTAAGGTTCTGAAAAGAACCAGCAGTGTAACAAAACTCTTTTATGCAACCCCAGATTTCATTAAAGGAATTATTTAAATGGTGGTACCTTAACCTTAGTTTAAAACTATCATCCAACCGTTTTACCTTCTACTCATCAATTTATCTTGGGTTCCCTTAGCTTAGTGCTAAAATCTGCGCAAGCGAAGCTGTGATTACTTTGAGGGTTTGGAGTTGTCTCTCGCTTTTTGAATAATTAATGTAAAGTATTAAATGAGGTATGTTCAAAATCTGACCCTGGTCTCGCAATGGTTTTCTTGGTCTAGAGACTGCAGGCGTGAAATAAAAAAATAACAAAAATGTAATTGATGGATTCATCAAATCATTTATTAGTTGAAATTTATTAATTACAATAATTGCTATTTAAAACAGGTACTTGAGTGAAATTTCTTATAATGGAAATGCTATTTAAACTTGTTGATAATGTGTTTGCTTAGTATCATTTAAATGTAACTTTTATATTTTTACACTTCTGAATTGTCTGTAATTATCGAGAAAAAAATTTGGCCCCAATATCAAGGTTTTGAAAAACTAGCAACTCTGCCGTTGATGGCATACGTCAAAATGACAACACTTTGATGCTAACCGTAAGCACACAAAAACGCATGCTAACCTTCTGGTGCTTATTGTATGAAACTTAATGACAAAACAATGCAATTCCATGATGTACGCGCAAGCTGGCTGCCTAATTTATTTGCCAACCTGCGAAATACCCTTACATTTAAGCAAATTTTTCGGCTATAGTTAGCAGAAAAATTTGCTTACCGTTTAGCAGCGCTATGAAATTGGCCCCCGATCTCCAGGATGAACTCAATTAATCCATTTTGAATAGAATATGTTCAAGCAACTCATATATGTTTTTCACTCTTCATTTACAAGAATGAAACTTTTAACCCACCTTTATCCTTCTTCGGCTTCTTTCCTGTGGACAACAATTATTTTGAAAAATTGACAGTTTAATAAAAGGCAAACAATTTTCTAGCCTAGAAGCTACGGTTTGTATGTGGCATCACTAACCATGTAATTAAAATAATCAAAATCTATGTGGTAGTTCTGAGATGAACCAGTGGGGGTAACAACAGCTCTTTTAAGAACCACCACAACTCATTAGGGGATTATTTAAATGGTTTTACCTCAACCTTAGTTCCCAGATTTCTACCCTTACATTCAAAGTTTTCAACTCTACTCATCATTTCACTCACTAAAGAATAAACTATAGGAGGATGTATCAATGGACACTCAAAGATCAAGCATTCCATTTTTGACATCCCTGAGGAGACAATTTTTGACATCCCTGAGGAGACATCTTTTGTTTTTTCCTTTATCCAAGCACTTAACATCCACCCATATAGTTTGAACACAGAGTTCCTTGTGGAGCAAGCACCCCACCCTATGGAGAGCTGTTGTTTTCCCTTTTTTGTTGTTGTTGCCAAAAAAAGTTAATGGTCTGACGTTCGACCCTAGCACAGTCTTTAAGATGATTTTTTGCATTTATACCATAGGTCCTTTTGGTTGGTAAGCATTTTGCAACAACAGCTAATTATATTTTCTCCTTTTTTATTTTGTCCTCTGTTTCCATAAGGTAGCAAATATTAAAATTCCTCTCCCAAATGAGAACAGATGTTGTTTCCTTTTGAAGTTTGTCTGTGTTTGTCAAAGAACCGTGCATCAGACCCAATAATCTTGAAGGGCAAGAAGTGACTTTGTTGAATTGGGAAACTGGCTCAGTAAGTTGAACATGGGATAATCTTACCTTTATCTCTATTTGGCTTTCTACCTGGAAACATAAATAAATAAACAAATGTAAAGATTTTACATAATTTTACATAATAGTATCTTTTTCATCCACAGAAATATAACTCAGAGAATGCTGTGTGTGGTTCTATGTGTATCTGCATTGAGGCAATTCATGCAAGCTGCCATTTTAGCTGTGTGGCAAATTCCAACTTTCCTATTGGTTGATCTGGCTTATTTTGCCATTGAGGCAATTCATGCAAGCTGCCATTTTAGCTGTGTGGCAAATTCCAGCTTTCCTATTGGTTGATCTGGCTAATTTTGCCATAGAGGCAATTCATGCAAGCTGCCATTTGATCTGGCTAATTTTGCCATAGACATGTCACGCTGTGTTCATACTTTATGTCCACAGCTGACATAGAGGGCGTATAGTAACACTGACAACAATTGAGCTTAGCATTCTCTGTGTTATATATTTATGGTTTAAGCTACTATGAAAATACAAGCCAATACAAGTACATACAACAACAAAACATTTTAATAACAGTAAGTGCCGATGCAAAATTTTGTAGGCAATTGTTTTCGTTATATTTTCTATTAAATTAATGATAGTTTAAGATGATTGTTTAAGATGCAGAATCCATGTGTTTACCCTAAATGAAGATTTAAATGAAAAATGGAAACTTCAAAATCTAAGTTCAAGCAAACATGTGATTAGTTTTTAAGTTTGGGATTGTCTACCACCTTTTGAGTAACATTTGGTCTTAAATCATAAATGTTTAATAAACAGGCATAATATTTTGTCCTTGGGGGAAAAAAGTAGAAATATCTTATTGAGTACAAAGGCTGGCCTAGATGCACATTTCAGGCTATTTAATCACAACTTTTCTGATTTTTGCACGAGAAAAAAAAATATCGGAAATCAGACTAAAGTAGGAAGAATATCATGACTGAATCTTACCTTGGTCCCTCAGTGGTTTTCTTGGTTTATAACCTACATTTGAACCAAAATTAATAAATAAACAAATAAATTAGATTTATTGATTGTTATTTACTATAAATGGTACTTGAAATCTAAAGATTTATTGTTTTGTTTACTCATAAATTTAAATTTATTCATTCCAATTTCAGAACGTGGAATAGATAGTTCCCAGTAGACACCATCTTTACGGGCAAATCGCATTTTGGCTTGCAGGCGCGCCAAGCGCTCAAATTATTAACGCAGCTGCGTCGTTCACTAACCAATCATGCAATGAGTTTTGTGAAATGTGCGCGTGCTGCACGCCGTTCTCACGCGTAACGCATGACCGTGTGTTCCAAATTGCCCGTAAAGATGGCCGATTTACGTCATATTGCAACCTATCTATACTCAATATTCGAAATGAGATGAATTAAGAATGGTCCTACATTTTTTGTCTTTAGGCTTTTGTTCTGTAAAAACAAAGACAATTCACAAATGTTTTAAAATGAAACAAAATATTGTTGTCATTTACCCCTACACCGATGTTTGAACAGCACTGTTTACTCAGTGCTTTCCCAAAGTCCTGTGGAAAAAATTCACAGGCTACTTGGGTAGGATTCGAACCCCACCCCGCATTCTAGAGCAGATTTATCAACCACACATCGGTGTAATGGTAAAGCAAGAATCATAATCGTCATCCCCGATGCAATTTTTACATCAATTAAATTAATTTATGTTAACTTGAATAGTTCCTATAAACTCATGCCCTAAATGTTTTTCACTCTTCATTTGCAAGATTTGGGGTTTGAACAAAGAAAAATTGACTAGAGCCGGTGTCAGAATTTAACCTCATGGACACATGTGAATTAAGAATTTTCCTCTTCAGTAGTTGTGAGCTGAAAAAAAAGTTTTACTGTGCCTCATGAATATTCTATCAGCCAGTTCCCCAGACCAAAACTAGTGGATGCTGGAGAGAAATGTGTATATCAAATTTGTAACTATTTTTGTAAGTATGTATTTCTGGTGACACTTGTCTGCAATTATTTGAGTTTGCCTTGAAGTCGTGTAGTGAATTTTCACTTGTCTTCAGGTGTTTCAACTGGCATTTGGTCAGCGGACCAGTGTAAGGGAGGATGCTGGTTCAAACATTGTAGCTCGCTTGACATATCCCACAATAGGCACCAAAATATAAAGTTTTTTGCGAGGAGCATTTTTCGCTCAAGATACATTGTTACAAAATACCACTCTAGGTGTGTATATTTGCAGCAGCAATGCAGCAGGCCTGGACTTACATTGAGGCCACTGAGGCCATGGCTTTGGTTGCCCCTGGTCTTGGCCTTGGTGCTCCTTTAAAAGTTTCCCATAAACTTTAAGAGTTTCCATTGGAAGTGCCTTTTGCAAAATGAAAATGTCCTTGCCTGTTGACCTCTCAAAGATGAAACTCCTGCCCTACACAGCCTAACCTTTCAAATAACCTGTGAACAATTAAAAACACTAACCTCCTCCCTTGCCAAATAACTTCAATGTAAAGCCAATCTTGTCCTGCCATTTGACTGGCACAACACGGATGCTCCCAGTAGCAATCCCTTCTGGTAACCTGAAGATGGCCACTCCCCGAGGGTTAACTTTGGCATCCTTGATGTCAAAAATCTACAAGAGATTATCGAGTATATCATAGTTAATATTTGCATATATTTTGGTTGATCTTCTAGGTAGTCCATATGAGTGGGTCAAAGAAAAACACCTTACACCTCTTCTTAAAATTGCTGTATTAATTTGTTAAAAAAGATGCATCAAGTAATAAACCACAAGGGAAACTGATTGGGTAACTTTGGAATGAGTAAAAGTCAGACTGGCTTCTGACTGGCACCCCAAACTAAGATATTGACAAAATAGGGAAACAGCCAACTAAGGCTAGATAGCTCAGTTTGTGGAGCGCTGGCACATTAATCCTGAGGTCGTAGGTTCAAGTCCCACTTTAGTAAGTTTTTTCCCCTGGCTAATGAACTGAGCAAGTTGGTAAAAATTCAAACTGATGGTCGAAGCAAAATTTACTCAGCCTGCAAACCAACAAGAATGCAGCGCTCACACAAATAACCGATGATTACACCCACCTACACCTTCCATCTTGATATATAGGTCAAAGAGAAAGCTCATAAATGTCACAAAATGAACATTTTCATTTTAGTATTTCCTTTGTGGCAAATCCTCACACCAAAGTGGTGATATTGGCAAAAACAGAGTGAGGTGGTCATTGAAAATAGAGAGGTGGGCTGCCTTACGTTTGAATGGGCAGGGAAAACCATTGTGGTAGCACTCTATGCCACCACCGTTTATTAGGAGAGACCAGAACAAGATATTTTCAAACTTCAAAGTGTTAACGTAAACGAGTATTAACCCACACCCACCTGATTGGTCACAGTATATAAACACTGTTCCTGCCATAGCCAAAGTCAGGCTTATTGGTGCATTACAATAAACATTCATTATTTACTGCATTGCAAATAAACATACCCCAATAAACTGTATACGGTTGGAAAGAGTACACAATTCTCTTCATCAATGACATGTTACTAGTAATGAGAGAACATCTACAAAGACACTAATTTCATGTTTTTCTGGGTTTTTTCTGTAGTAAGGTGTTAACAGTGTTCAGGGGTTCCAAGGGAAATCCCACACTCTGCTGATCAGAAACATCAGCGCTGGAGTCTGTTGTTCTTATCCGCTCGGCCACGACACATCTTTAAATTGTTTCACACAGTTGCCACCCACACTTCCTTTTAGTTCAATTTTTGTTTACCATTTTACTTTCCACCAAGTTCTCCATGGCCTGGTTGTAGATGAGGTAGTGAAGATGGTCTGTGTAACAGGCCAGGGTGTAGTCATAATCAAAGCCATACACGTTGATGTTGGACAGATTAATCTCATTGTTGGCAATGATTAATCTCATTGTTGGGTTAAAGTATAATGGGTTTTTTTCTTTCTTCTTTTCATTTAGTAGGGGCCTACTGAGACAAACTATCAAGAAATTACCTGGTTCTTTCTGTTATATCATTTTCTAGACTTACGATATGCTTTCTGAGAGTTACTGTGTTGCATTGTGATCTTTTAGATTCTTTTAAACAAATGATTGTGATGTTTAAAGGCTCACCTTTTCGCCATCTGGAGATTCACAAACCTTTACTTCTTCCGACTCCGGTTCTTTGTAAAGCACTTTAAACTGTGATACCATGGCAACCTCCCCATTGTCCAAGTCCACGGGAGCCAACTTAAGTTTCTTGACTACCCTTGGTGAGTTAAAGTTGACTTGGATAAATTGGTTGTCGTCAGTCTCGGCAGCAACCCAAGTTATTTTGCTATTTGAGGGATCGTAACCTGGGAGTACTGTGGATGTCTCGATGTCAGTGATGCATGTCTTCAAATTGACCGTTTTGCCTGGAATCGGAGAAAGTAGTTATTGTTTTTTTGTTTCACAAAATGGGTGACCTAGATGGCAGCCGATTTACTAGGTAAATCCATTGATCTCTGAAGTGTTAAAAATAAAACGTCATGGTAAGGATACAAAACATCATTGTTTAATTTCAGTCTAAAGGCTTACTGATTATGAAGTTCATACCAGAACAAATTTTTTTTCTGTGAAATATTTCCTTCTTAAGTGAAGTTATATTTGAGAAAACTGTATCTGAAAACATTAACAAAATGCAACACCTGATTTCAGTTGTTACAACCAAAATTAAGAACAATGTGTTTACATGTTGAAAATTTTTCACGGTTTATCACTATTTTCTCCTGACTACCACAACGGATTAAGCCCAAATTTTTCACAGGTTAGTTATCTTATGTATACGATTGATCACACAAAACATGAACACTGTCTATGACTATTTAATCAGCTCTACCAATCCTGTATCAAGGAGTTTTTAAAGAATGCCACGTCATAGCAAAGACGAGAAAATGGGCAAACATGCACACAGATTAGTTACGCTTGCAGTCTCAGAGAAACATTACAAGACTGTTGTGGCATATTTTATTTGATGGGGCAAAGAAAAAATGTTAAAAATAAGTAGTCGTCTAGTTACTGAACCACAATTTCTTGACTTGTGCATTTCATAATCATAAACGTTAAACTAATGTTTGTATGAGAGAGATTGGCTGTTGCCAGCTTGGTGTTTATATCCCCTTGTGGGGGGGTTGCTGAGTTCCCTTGACAGGAAGAGTATCTAAACAAATCACTATAGTTTTATTCCCAAATGCCCTTTATACATACCTTTATTTTTGGACTTGGGTGATTTTGGTTTGTCACGTGAGGGTTCCGATGGTTGATCAGCTGAAGGTTGTGTGATGGGTGGAACTTCTGGAGTTACAACTGGCGGTGAAACTTCTGGCACCTCTGGAGTTCCATCTGGGGTTGGAACTTCAGGCACCTCTGGGGTCGGAACTTCTGGCACCTCTGGTTCAGCCTCATCAGTTGGAACCTCCTCTTCTTCAAGAGGTTCTGACAGAAAATCAAACTACCAATTGTTAACTTCACAACATTAAAATTGCTTTTTACTTTTAATTTTGGCTATGTATCTGAAAAACAGCTTTTTTCTTGATAACTAAATCAAATTGGAATACAACTTTTTCTGAAACGACAGCATTTCCCAGAGAGACTTTCCATGACCATTGGTATTAGTGCCTCCTCAAGGAAGAATTTAAAATGAAAACTGCAAAATTAATTTTGTACTTGGATGACCACCAGAACGTTTTAACTGAAAAGGAATACACCATGCCCAATATGGGGTAGAGGGCCCACCCACAATGTTCCCATACTTTAAACCACTCTTTTCGTCTTGTACTATAAGTAACCCCACTTAAAATCCTTTAAAGAATTCTTGAGATTTTGAGATCGTAATGAAGGCACAATAGACTGTGCAAGTCTCGGGCGTAATCGAACTTCCGGGACCATTGTGGTCCCAACCATATGGAGTTTTACGTTGGCAATATTTTGTTTCGTCTATTATTTTAGTTTAACGTACTTTATGACCATGAAAATTACATATGTTGTTGGGAATGTAATACTAAGTGATCAAAAATATGAAAGTTAAATCAATTCAACAAAACAACGAAGAAAACCCAAGAATTAAACTTGACCTCTGCTTCCGGTTACTTGCAAAAAATTAAGAATTTGTGCCCACCTCCGATCACCAAATTTGTTTTGGTCGCGCGATGATAATCACCAGACGCTGTAATTGTCAGATGCTAAGCCTTTACATTGCAGTCTACGGTTGTCGAGGCGTCAGCGTCCTCTTTAAACTGCGTCATGCGTTAACTCTACGCCCGTGCGATCATCGCGCGTCTGTGTTTAAACCTGCTTTTAGTGGTTGCACGTACTCAGGCATGGATTTACAAAAGGGTTTCCTAAAAAGTTAAGATCAAATAAGCATCCTTGTCCCAGAGTTTTTAGTTTGTTTGAACAAAAACTAACAAATGATTTGTGTGTTTATTATGAAAGCTAAGACTCATTTTATGCAAATTGTAAAGATTATTTTTGTTGGTCAGATTTTTTCATAGATCTAATTTAAAAACAATGATTTGATTTCAGAAAAAAATATGTTCTTCACTTGACGTGTTTTCTCGCTCCGATACGCACGAGACTTGCACAGTCTATAGGAGGAGGGGGGTACACCATGCCACAAAATCAACACCAAGTGACAAGAAAACTGAACTCACTAATGTGCTGCACCCTGAAGCCTACGAGCTCGACACGCATCGCGACACATTTGTGCCAACATAATGGGACGATCTTGATGGCGCGGACACAGATCTGGCTTGGTAGGAGATGACACACGATGCCCTCTCCGTCAATGTTACTTTGAAATATCTGAGTGATAAACAACATGATATCAAGAATAGCCCTCACACCGTCCCATGCAAAAAGTCAAATCTTACTTTGAGTTATACAAATGATAAAAACAAAACGTGTCATGGCCGAGCGGTCAAGCACTGGATTCAAGCTCTGGTGTTTCTGCTCTGTGCAGCAAAATGTGGGTTTGAGTCCCGGTCTTGACACTTGTGTCCTTAAGCAAGATACTATAACCATTATTGCTTTGCCCTTCGGATGGGACGTAAAGCTGTTGGTCCCGTGTGTTGTGTAATTCATGTTAAAGTACTCATTGCCCTTATTGTACAGACTAGGGGTTCGCCCCAGTGTTAGGGTTGGCTGCAGATTGCCCCACAGCACCTTGTATACTGTTACATGATGCTGTGTAAATAAATGGGTCTTATATTTCAAACATAGCTCCGCATACCTTGTAGAAAAATTTAATGAGTGCTTTGAGACGCCTTCGGCAGAGCTGCCAACATTTGCATCTTGCAATCAGGGTGATGTTGTACAACAATCAGGGAGATAATTAGAACTACATTCAACTTAATTGGGAACAAGTTTCCATGATCAGGGAGATTTTCAAATTTGTTCATCAGAACATGGGCAGATTTGTCTACTTTCAGGGCACATTCTGCAGAATCAGGGGAGTTAACAGCTCTCCTGAGGGTGTGATACAGAACTTTCTGCAGAATTAAGGAGAGTTGACAGCTCTGCTTTGGGTGTGATACAGAACTTTGTAAGAACTGAGTTTTATTATTTTTATTGTTAACACAAACCTCTACAGAGCCATCCAGAGCTTTGTACGGTACAAACAACTTCCCGTCCAAACTTGTCTCCATCATGAACTGACTAACAAAAGACTCTTCAGGAACCGCACTACCCTGGGTGAGGAGGCCCTCCACATCGGTCAGCTCCAAGAGGTCAATGGTAAGGAAGTGCTCATTCTCGTTGCGGGATGGTGCGGAAGGCCTACATTCTGCGACCCAGGCACGGTTGGGCAGGTTGAGGCGTGCATGCTGTGGTTGATAACCCTAAGTATAGAAATGTTACAGAGAAAAATTTAGAAGCAAGGTAGAACAAATTCTTATGTCAATCAGCCCTTTGAGAATATTCTTGAAAAGATAATAATAATAATAGCAGTACAAACTTATAAAGCTCACTTTCTAATAAAATATTACTCAAGGCACTACAGAAAAGATACTACAAAGTATCGTTCTCTCTACAGAAACTGGCGCCCAAAGCAGGAATGTTAGTAACTTGCAGCAAACAGAAGTTTCTTGATATGAGTTTGAAATATGTTGAGAGAGAGTGAGTGTTTCTGATGTCGTTGGGTAGCTTGTTCCATAAGACTGGAGCAATGTAAGGAAATGCACAGTCACCATTGTGCTTGGTACAAGATTTTGGTACAACGAGGTGTTATTTTGTTCTTATAGAGGTGGAATAGTGTAGATACCTTCTTGTAGGCACTTGCAGATATCTGGGCATTATCGATCTCGCCGGCCTCCATGCCAAGATAATGAGCTCCTTCTAAAAGAAGATAAAATGACAGGACAGTAATGAGCTTAGATAAAACTTCTTATACACATCCATGTTCTCCAGTAAGACTGTCAAGCATTAACCCTCCTACTCTTGGTAACATTCTCCAGTGAGTTGACCAACCATTTGAAACCATTCAACTGCACTGGTTGTGTATGATGGCACAACTGTGCACATAACATGTGTGTACTGTGTAGATGCATTTACCACATGATATTACATTGCAGGCTGGCATAGTTTATCTACCATTCAAAACCACAGTGGATGATATTGAATGGTCAGACAGTAGAAGGGTTAATGCATTGCTCATATAATGCCCACGATGCCATCATGATAGTACAATATACTTTAACAAAATAAATAATATCAAATAATAAACCACAAGGGAAACTGACTGGGTAAATGTTTAAATGATTTTGGGTTGAACAAAGAAAAATTGACTAGAGCGGGATTTGAACCAACGACCTCCGGTTTAACGTGCCGGCGCTCTACCAACTGAGCTATCTAGCCCTATGTTGGCGGTCTCCCTATTTTGTCAATATCTTTGTTCAAAATAAATAATAATACTTTTTTTTTTCATGAGAGATCGCCTAACATCACAAGGCCGGACGACCACTTCAAGGTGAGGGCTAAACTTAACTGACTTGGGCTATTAATAAAATAAATAAAACAATAAACAACATTTATATAAAACAATAAACAACATTTATATAAAACAATAAACAACATTTATATAGCGCTTCATACAAAGTGTTTACAAAAAACATTCAAAAATATACAAAAGCTTATAAACATCAAAGAATAAGCAATCATGAAGTTGAATTAAATAGGTAAGTTTTCAATCTAGTTTTGAAAGTGTTCAGAGTTAGGGAATCATGTATGATGTTGGGGAGATTGTTCCAAAGATTGGGGGCACAAACGGAGAAGGCTCGTTCACCGTAGCGAGTATGGGTACGGGGACCAGGAGATAGTTGCAGGTGTACTAAGGATGATGAGCGGTGGTGTATGGAGGTATTTTGCAGTTTTTGGTGTGATGATGAATTCGAGTTCTTTGATGTAGGATGGAGCTAGTCCATTGCAAGCCTTGTACGTGAGAAGGTCAGGATTTGGATTCGTTGTGGTATGGGCAGCCAATGTAGAGCTCGAATGATTGGGGTTATGTGACCAGACCCAAATCAACTGTCACTATGGGCACGTTGCCACTTACTCCTGGGGCTGCAACAGGGTTACCCCCTTCACAGTCCGTAAGGATGTAGGCATGGGTATCATCCACTAGGAGCCTGTCTGGTAGAGCAGAATGCACTACCTTCCCAACTTTTTAACAAGCAACAATGGCCAAGTGCCTTGCTCAAGGGCACAAGTGTCATGAGCAGGTATCGAACACACACTCTGCTGCTGACAACACCACAGCTTGGGTTCTTATAAACAAGGTGAACTTAGATTGAGCTATAGAAGGCTATCATGAGCGTTTTCAAACCTTACTTATAAGTGTCGGTGGCTACTCGAATTGGGTAATCTACATGCTAAAAAAAAAAACAGCTTGGGCATTGTAAATGATGTATACAACTGCCAGCTGCATGCTATGAGGTCGTTAATTGTCCATGATGATCAAAGAATTAAAATCCACAAATAAATGATTCCTTTTGCTAAACAATTATTTTGGACACCACTCTTGATCCCTAAACTCCATTTACCAGAAGCTCCAAAATATGAAAAACCTATTTTATGAAATTCACAAAAACTACACCGAAAACTCTATTGCCCTGAGCCAACATAACTATATATTTTGCGTTGAAATCCATTACTTCGGACACCACTCTTGATCCGTAAACTTCATTTACCAGAAGCTCCAAATTGTGAAAAACCAAATTTTATAACATTCATACAAACTGAGCCATTCAAACTATATTTTGCACTGAAATCATGACGATCAAAACAGGGTTAAATGTGAAATCAAATTCATATGAAATCAAAATGAATGTAAGAAGTTTTAAAGTCTGAATTAAAGATTTATATAAAGACTGAGAACATTAACTCTAAAGTTTTGGGGCAAAAAACAGTCACAGAAAAACTCAAAACACAAAAATTTCAAAACTCACATTTACTTCCATACTTTATAAAAATGTCCAAGCTGTATATAGCCAAAACATTAGTTTAAAGAAGTAACCAAAAAGGAAAAATAAATAGGTATAAGGGCATCATCTAGAAGCCGAGGCTTGTGGTGAGATTCCTGAAGGACAGACAAACAGAACGTAAACAGGAACAAGAATGTACGGACAGACAGGTAGAACAAAGACAGAACTGATGAAGAAGATTAATATTAATAACAATAATAATAATATTGTTAATAATAAGTTAAGTAGTGATACAAAAAGAGAACACTAGCTGACTACTAAACAATAGTACAATGAGAACATTTTGCAGACTATGTTTCACTGTACTTTAGCATTAATACAAACACTCACCCTTGAACTGACAGGTTGGGCCTGGAACTGGTCTTGAGACCCCATAGACTTTGACCTCTGACACTTGGATGTGGGTCAACTCATCAGGCTTGTCTGGATTGAGCTCGATGCTGACGTATTGACCGATGGGTGGGACACCGTCGATGCTCTGACATTGAATCTGGGAGATGGAGGAGGAAAAATGTTAAAACTTATGAATAAAGAAGGTTTAAAAGATGTTAACATCTATTAAATCGTTGCGGTACCCGCTGCCAAGGATTAGAACTCCCTCTAGCCATCGGGCTAGCTCGATGGTCTACAGGTAAGACATCTGCTCTAGCAATGCAAAGGTCGTTGTTTCGAATCCCACCCAAGTGATTTGCCTGTGGATTTTTTTCCACAGAACTCAAGTAAGTACCGAGTATACAGTGCTTACACACATCGGTGTAAGGGTAAAAACTAAATTATAATAAAATATGTTTCTCATTTTTTATTTAATGTTCATGCTTTTCCATAAAAGTATGATATACATGTAGGCCCTATTATCTGTTTTTGGAAGAGTGTTTTTTATCTATTTATTAATTCTGGTTGTGTAGCCAAGGATTCTCAGAGAAGGGAACTTTATCACTATCTAGCCAAGAATCCCATGAAGAGAAGACAAAGAAGGAAGTTTCAGTTTTAGATGTGGCAGGAAATTACCCCAGAAAATTATTCCAGGGAAACCCACACAATCAGGTAGGGACTGAAAACACAATCCACATTGAGCCCCGGTGGGATATGAACCAGGGTCCTAGAGGTGGAAGGCGAGGAAAGAGACCACTACACCAACCCGACTGTTTGACTGTTGACCATAGCACACTACCAATAATAACACAGAAGCTAAGGTCAGACACCAAGCATTTTACAGACCACACAAAGAGCAATGACAAGAAAATTGCTAGGGCTTACTATGGAGTTGTCATTGGCTCAATACATATTAATGTGGCGACCCAGCCAGAGCCACATCTAGTGCCCCTAATTTGTGTACGCCCTTTATTTATTTATTAATTCTGGTTGTGAAGCCAACAAGGACTCTCAGAAAAGCGAACTTAATCACTATACTAGCCAAGAACCCCATGGAGAGAAGACAATGAAGGAAGTTTCAGTTTTAGTTGTGGGAAGAAAACCCCAGAGAATTATTCCTAGGAAAACCCTTGCAATCAGGCAGGGACTGAAAACCCAATACACATGGTGCCCTTGGTGGGATTCGAACCGAGGTCCCAGAGGTGAAAGGTGAGGCAAGATACCACCACACCAACCTGACTGCCCCTTACTCTATAAACCCCACCAATTTTCTGAGCCTTTAGATTTCTAACCTGCACTGTTTCCCCTGGTTGTACTTTCCGTCTGTAGATAGCGCTGCATGGCGGATTGTTGTTTACATCGGGGTTGTCACCAACTCTCACCACAAAATGGGTTAAGATCTTAGGCTCTGCACATACTGGAGAAGACAAAAAAACAAAACATACACTTTAAGGGAAGGTATACGCAAGTCAAGTCAAGTCGCAAGTAATTTTTCCTCAAGTCAAGTCGCAAGTCATTTTCCCCCAAGTCAAGTCAAGTCAAGTCAAGTCGCAAGTCAATGAAATTGTGCGACTCGAGTCTGACTCGAGTCCAAGTCACCGACTCGAGTCAACAACACTGGTAGTAGTAGACAGAGGTAATCAGTCAGGTAAGTCACTGACTCGAGTCAACAACACTGGTAAGTAGTAGACAGAGGTAATCAGTCAGGTAAGTCACCGACTCGAGTCAACAACACTGGTAGTTGTAGTAGACAGAGGTAATCAGTCAGGTAAGTCACCGACTCGAGTCAACAACACTGGTAGTTGTAGTAGACAGAGGTAATCAGTCAGGTCAGGGCTCGAATTTTGGGGAAAACAACCCACAAGACCGCAGGGCTTGTAGCTCAAAATATTTACTGGACCGGACTTTTGTGTACAAGACCAGAATTGAAGTGAGAAGAAAAAATGCCTACACAGGTAAATAATTGGAACTATTTGAATTTGAAAAGGCACAAAAAGAAGATTTATCTCATTTGTTTATTATGGGTAAGTAGTCTTCGATAATCATTAGAATTATATATATCAGACTGAAATTCAACATTTGAACACAAACACAAGACCACCGGACTTGTCCAGACATGAGTTTACTGGCCCGATGCTAAAATCACTGGCCTCGGGCCAGTGGTCCAGTGTAAAATTCGAGCCCTGCAGGTTATTGACAGGGGGACTTACTTATAATTCCTGGGTTAGTGATGGCAACAAAGTAGATCTGATGATGGCCTTTGAGATCCACAGACCACCAGGGTTGTTTCTCCACCTTGGTGATTGATATTCCATCCTCTGTGAGAAAGAAAAAGGCAAGGAAAGGATATTATAACAAATAGGGTGTATGGCAGGGCTCGAACTTGGGAGGAAAATCCACAAGACTGCAGGGTTTGAAGCTCAACATTTTTACTGCAGACCAAAATTTATTTTACAAGACCTGAATCAAAATTAGTTGAACGTAAGCACTTGGAGAATATCGGTCTCATTTGTCTTAATGTGTAGTGTAATACTCAACAGAATTGAAAAATATTTATCAGATTCCATAACCAAAATTTGGTGTAAAAAGAAATTACACAATGAAATTATTCAATTGAAAAACATTAGACTTTTTATCAAAAAGAAATTACACAACGAAATAATTCAATTGAAAGACACAAGACCGCCGGGTTTGCCCGGTCTTGAGTTTACTGGCCCGATGCTAAAATCACTGGCCTCTGGCCTGGGGTCCAGTGTTAATTTTGAGCCTAGTATGGGTGTCTTAAATGATAGCAATATTAACTTCTTCTGATAATAATAATAACTACTTCTCATATAGCGCATTTTACAATAATGTTTCAATGCGCTTTACATTAGTGTCCTAGTCAATGGGCCGATAACATTCCTGTAATCTTTCTCAGCTCCCTGGGGAGTATACAGCTCTGAGCTGCCGGTGCCGTGGCGCTCCAAAGGCTTTTTTCAAACACAATATCAACCTCTACCCTTGCAGGTACCCATTTATACCCCTGGGTGAAGAGAAGCAATTATAGCAAAGTGTACAGCCCGAGCTGCCGTGGTGCTCCAAAGCTTTTTCAAACACAATATCAACCTCTACCCTTGCAGGTACCCATTTATACCCCTGGGTGAAGAGAAGCAATTATAGCAAAGTGTACAGCCCGAGCTGCCGTGGTGCTCCAAAGCTTTTTCAAACACAATATCAACCTCTACCCTTGCAGGTACCCATTTATACCCCTGGGTGAAATGAAACCTATTTGGAATTCTGATCAGACCAGGATCATTAGAACTAGTGCAAAAATAAATAATTGATTTAAAGTTCAGATTTTGTGAAGTTTTGTACAATCTTTACCATCTTTTCCATCAACAGCTCCACCTGGTCCAAAGACTGGCTCAAATGAACTGGATTGCTGAGCTGGTTTATACAATGCCAAGTTCTCTATCCGACATTTATCAGCTTCAGGAACTGTCAAAAGATAAAAAACATCAATTGGATGAATTGGTTACATACAACTAACAGTCTAATGAGGGGGGCATATATGTCACATCTGATATGATGTTCTATCAACGAAACCATGGATTTCCCTAATTATGAAGAAATTCCGTTCCGCTCGACGAAACTGTCCTAGGTGCTTTACAAAAGTCAATAAATGTGGAAGTGTTTCTCTTTCACCTTGATCCTGCCTCTAAAAAATGGCGGCCGCCACTTAATTAAAATAATTGGCAGCTGCCATTTCAATAACCGGTGGCCGCCAGCCATTAAGTTGCAGCAACCAGGTGAAAAAGAAACCACTATATTTGAAAGAGAAACACTTCCATGTGAAAGAGAAACACTATTGAAAGAAAAACACCAGTCTGTGAAAGAGAAACATTCACACTGTGTCACTCACATGTCCAGCACGACCATGTGAACTGGTGAAAGAAATAGAAACACTTCCACGTAGGACAAAGAAATGCAATGTGGTACTTATGTTATGCCCGTTTGCACTTGGGGCCGTCTTGACTCTTGGTGCAAGTTACATTGTATTTGTAAACCTCTTTCCCTACTTATTGTCATGATTGTGTCTTACTCTCAGAATGAGATAGCTCCATGCCCATGGAATGGTCTCTGGACATGCAAGGGGTAAGGCTAGACTCAGTCATAGTTAGTCATAATGAACAAGTACTAGTACTAGTACTACTACTAGTACTAGTGTATCCTCTGTAGTATGCC
This sequence comes from Leptasterias polaris, assembly GCA_037783415.1. Lineage (NCBI taxonomy): Eukaryota > Metazoa > Echinodermata > Asteroidea > Forcipulatida > Asteriidae > Leptasterias > Leptasterias polaris. Next base: position 581,428 of record JAZGTN010000152.1, on the reverse strand, counting down.
TTTTTCTTTGAATTGAAAAAAAATAAAAATATTCCATAATTCAACTGATGCCCTATACCTTCCTTTGTTTATAAGAAATATGCAAACATATATTAAAACGTGATGGACATTGAAACTTTCACACCACGCACTGATCTTCGATGACTTCAATAGCGTCCCATATTTGTTTTGAGTTTGACCTGTTTTCGATGCAAACAAGAAAGTATGGTGTCCGGGTGAAGCCATACATGGAAGAAACATCTGCAGTGACTACAAGTGTTCTGTGAGACTTAGTGTATGACTCTATAGCCAGCAGTTTTCTTCATTTTATTCAACATATTTTTTATTTAGTTTTAAAAATAACCATGGTATTTTTCAAAAACTTAAAAAAAAAAAAAAAAAAAAAAAAAAATGTAAATAATTCTTGGCTTTCAAATCTTATTTTTATTTAGTTTTGTGTCTTTTTATGTTTCTTAACATTTATAATAAAGTATATAAATAAACAGTGATAATCGAATCACAAAGCTGATGTTTACTTAAAATTTTAATATTAATAACAAAAATGATAGAGTGTTACAAAAAAAAATTATCCAGACTATTAGAAAATGATATAAGGCACGTATTTTCCCCCCCAGAATGCTCAGCAGAATGTTCAGTCACATGATTTGATCATCGTGAATTGTGAATTTTTGTATGGCCCCGACAGTATGACCATGGAGGTATTGGTATGACATATTTTTGTACCTTGCAGAAATGCCTAAAATACCACAACTTTTTGCATTTACATGTGCAACTAACCAGTGGAGCCTTACATGTTTCTAAGTTTTGGTCAAAGGAGAGGAGATTCTTTGCTTGGCAAGTCAAACCACAAAAATTTTATCTAGGGACTGTTTACATCGCGCGCAGAGAGGTAAAAGATTTGCCTCGATTTCAGGGACGCCCTGAATACAGGGCGTCCTACGATAGTAGTAGTAGACTTCCTCCATGGCAGTACTGACTGTACTGTATTGCCTGCTGTAGTACAGCACAGGAGGATGGAGGTAGAAAAAAAGTTAAAGTTAAAACTCAAGAAGAAGAGTCAAGCAAGCCTTACTCTCTGGTTGAACTCCATACAGTTCCACCCTTATCCCCATTCTGTTGTAGTAATCCACTGGATGGAAGCGTGCATAGCGAGCTTTGAAGGGATTCTCCAAGTTATGATGAACAATCTCATCACAGTCGGAGTTTCCACGGAATAACTGGAACAAAAACAGAGTCAATATTCGATTGATTGTGGAAGAAGTACACTTTCCAAGTCCGCGCGGTGTCTTATAATAATTATAAACAACTTGCTGACGCCCTCTATCGGTTGGGAGAAATCAGTCGGAGACGTCAAGTTATTGGGGCGATTGTACAGACCTTATGCATTGACGTCACCAAGCCGGCCTCTTAGAGGTAAACTGATGATGAAACAATGGAAACGCGCTGATTTGTACGCGCGGCGCACAGGATTGGCCAATGAACATCTTCCTTTTGACCTCTAGGTGAGGGCGCCCTACTCAAATGACGTCATATGCATAAGGTCTATTGTAAAAGTTTGTGATTATGCCGAGGGACCATCTCAACAAATTCTAGCTCACCTTGTTGGGCCGCGCTATGAGATCGGTCTTATCATAGTCGCAATATTATAGACCGATGTCAAACGAGAGCCATAACAGCCCAACAAGGTGGGATAAATAAAGTGATGTCTAATTGTACTGAACGTCAAATAATAATGTAATTTTTGCTAATAGTAATACTATAGGGAAATAGACAAAACTTAAATGGTTCCTGACAAAAATATTAGGCATCTGAGAGGAAGTGTGTATGCAAAGGCAACAGTAGGGCCTAAATCGTTCAGTGGATTTGTCAGATTTCTGAGCTATTAAACTCTTGGGGAATTTTTTCAAACGACGAGTATAATATTTGTTTTCATCTTTAGGGGTTTACCATTCCACGGTTGGAACCTCTCTCTTGATCCCCTCCATAGAAGTTCCAAGTACTGCCATCCCCGCTGTGCGCCAAGTTGTATGACGTCACCCACTCCTTGTTCGTCCCTGCCGCACCTTGGGTGGCCATCCCAGTGATCATTGTTGAGTAAACCAGGTCAACCTATTGTAGGTCAGAGTTCAAAGTTACTTTGACACACTCTCTCAATAAATCTATATTTTTAATGCTGTAATGTAAGTTGTGGTTTACATTTTTGGGGGAATCTCAGGAATTCTGTAGAGGAGTTCGGGGCAAAGAGTGTATGCGAGGAACGGGTATAGGTTGTAAGTCAATTTAATAACAGTTCGACTAAATTTACAACATCAACAAATTAAAACGCCTTCTCTGATGCAAGTTTTTGGCCCCGCCACCTTTCAAACCATCTCAGTTTAACTTCCTACGCGGTGAACTATATTATAGGGATTATTATTTTATTCAAGACTCAAGTATGTATACAGTAATCATACACAGAGTTGTAAGAGGTAAACAGTTGAACCGCCGACTACCAGTCTACCGTTCATTCAACTATTCAACATTAATGATGTTGCCATGAGTGAGTGCATTCAGTAAACGAGAGCATTGGTGATCAAACAAAAGTATTTGATAATCGGTATCACACTGCACACGGAAATTATTAGAAAATTGTGTTAAGTAAACAACCTGGAGGAACTGGTTTCGGTTGAGGTTCATTGCGGACCATCCTCCGGCGCCTGCGTCTGACGGCAGCAGGTTGAGTCGAGCACGATGAGGTCCCATGTTGTAAGAATCCACGGATGATGATGCAGACATCTGGTTGTTGGGGATTCTGCCCGAAGCAATACCCAGGGGCCCCGTATTCGGCAGAGCTGTATTTGAATTGAAAAGAAACAATTAATTTTGTTGAAGATAGCAATTACCATTTGACAGTTTTTCATATTATAGGCCTAATACTTTTTGTTTGAACAAAAGAAAAAATGACTAGAATGCCGGGATTTGAGCCTGCGATCTCCGGACCAGGTAAACAGTTGAACCGCCGACTACCAGACTTTCTGAACAAAAGAAAAAATGAATAGAATGCCGGGATTTGAGCCTGCGATCTCCGGACCTCTACCAACTGAGTTAGCTAGTCCTTTGTTGGCGGTCTCCCCCTTTTCAATATCTTTGTTGGAGGTGCAAAACAAAGTAAGGGATGATGTTAAAAACATTAATATTTCACCTGCAATAACAAACTTGGTTACGAAAACTTGTTACAACAACCGAATAATCTCACTGTTTTAGATAAACCATTTTGGTTTTTGGCAGAAAAATAGCAATATTTTCCTTACCTGGATCTCGATATACATGGATACCATAGCCTTCCGGACTTTTCCCTGAAAAAATGAAAATATAGCTAATAATAATAATAATAATAACAACATTTATAATGCGCACATATCCACCCCAAGGGATGCTCAAGGCGCCTAACATACTATTACCCCTGGTCACTGGGCCATTTATTTCGTTCCTTAAACCAGCTCAGTTCCCTGGGGAGTATACAGCCTGTGCTGCAATATATGCGCTACTAAGCTAAATCAATCACAAGAACCATCTCTGCCCTCACAGGTACCCATTTTACCCCTGGGTGGAGAGAAGCAATTATAGTTAAGTGTTTTGCTCAGGGACACAAGTGTCACGACCGGGACTCGAACCCACACTCTGCTGAACAGAAACACCAGAGCTTGAGTTCGGTGCTCTTAACCGCTCGGCCACGACACGCCATAAAGCTACTAAGTATTCGTCCATGTGTGTAATATTTAGGGATGTTTTTGTTTTGGGGGGTTACACAAAAAAGCATAAACAGGGAAACTCCGCTACAAAAAAAAAAAATGGAAAAAAAAAAAAAAAAAAAAAAAAAAAAGTAAAATTTTAAAAAGAAAGAAAAGGGCAACAATAAGTATGCGATAAAAACTTACCAATAGCCCTGTCCAACACGTACGGTTCTCCGGCAGGATCTAAAGCAGAAAAGATAGTAATTTTTATTCATCTATTAAAATGTATTTTTGAATTGTCATTTAATATTTCAACCCGCATATCAACAAATTCCTCTCTAAGTTATAACTTATAAGGGACATTGTAGTAATTGCATCAGGGTAAACAACAAAATAACAAACTCCGATTCTGAACCCGAAGCTAATGCTTTCGTTGGGGAGGCAATAATAACAACAATTTGTACAATATGGCTCTGTTAATTATGCATTAAAACAAAGTGTTCTCACGCAATTTGGGCCCGATTTCATAGAATCGCTTAATCGGAAAATATTGCTTAACACCTGCTAAGCAGAAATGAGCAGGATACCAGTCACTAATTGTACATGTGACATGATAGTTTGGTTGGTAACCTTTATGTTCTAGTAAGCATAAATTTGTTGTGCTAAGCTATATTTTGTGCTTATGCAACTCTATTAAACTGGACCCTGGTGTATAAAACAAATAAATTGTGACTATTTTGCTTTCATTTTCATGCAACAAAACTCTTCTTATCCATACTATGAATGAAAGTAACGGATTCTTACCATTTTTCCCGTCCCCGCATCCAGCTAATGTGCCACACTCGGTGCACATGTAGGGGTCGTTGGCACACGGGCAGCCGCCGTTTAAGCAACAAGCGCAGGCCTCTTTGACGGGGTTGTTCGGGCAGGGACACTCCATGGCCCCGGTCCACCCATTGACGACTCGGTCTTTGATAACTAGATGAGCTGCAATATTATGCGAAGATATTTATTTATTTATTTATTCTTTCAGGCTTTAAAAAACAAAACAATTCTAAACAGAACACTGAGAAAAAACAGTCAGACCAATTATGAAAAACAGAGGGACATGTACAAATACAAAAACAAACAGCAGCCTAGGGATTGCCCAAAAGCGAACCAAATCTCTATCTAAAAGAGCAATCCCCGTATTAAGTCAATTCTTAGGGTAAAAGCTTATATAGATTATAAGTGTTATGTATTTCTTCCTTTTTTTCTTTCTAGCCTATTTCACTCCACTGCGCAGGAGGAAAGCCTCTTCACCAATTCTCCATTTCACTCTATCCTGAGCTGTCTGTTGCCAAGCAATGCCCCTATATGTACTTAGTTCATCTCTCCATCTCCTGTTTTGTCTCCCTCTTTTTCTTTTTCGTTTTTTTGGAGTACAACAAAGTAAAACCATAAGCTTTTTGAGGATAGGCCAAATGAAATGAAAATTCAACTATACTCATAGAGGTAAAAACAACAGTTTACGGTTTCAGTTTGTTTAGTGATATAGAAATTTAACTTGATTAACTTATGATGGGAAAATGTAAAGATTTTATTCAAGACAAACACTCACGCATTCCACAGGTATATTCTTGGCCACACTTCACGCAAACATTCTGAAAGCCAATGTGGCATTGAACTCCACCCACAATGCAACAGGCACAATCCTGCCGTTTGAAATCAAACTTGCACGTGCACCCTTCCCTGGTAAGCGTCCAACGGTCAGCGTACCGGCTGATTTCAGACAACGCCAGTGCTACACAAAAACGAAAATGAAGCATACAGATTAATTTCATTTTACAACCTGAACTTTGTGCCAATCCGAAATTTTTTGAATTGTATTCAGCTTGTGAGAGTGTGTGGTGGGTGGGTGTGTGTGTGATTTTATGTTAAATTTGTTCATACCAATGTTCCCTAAAATTGTCGGTCTTCACACAAACGACCAGGAATTTTCTTCTGTGAAGAGAGTTTCTCAAACCTCCCTCTTTAGGAGTAACAAGAATTTCAAATTTAACTCCAGGGCCAATCGTCTTTATTAAGCCCTGCTACTCAAAATATGAACTATGAACTTTCCCTCCGGAAAAGAAGCCAAATCCGACGACCATTTCCGCCCCACAAAATTACCAAAACAGATATCTTCATTAAAAATAATTATAATTATGTTTTTGGTATATAAGGAAAAGATAGTGGTCGGATTTAGAATGTTTTCTAAAAGCTCCTTAGGTTTTACCTGCATGTTTGTGTAAAATTATTAGTGTTTTGCGCGTTATTGTTATATTGCAATTTATTTTTGAAAAATACAAATGAGATGAGATGGTTACCGTTTTCGTCATCAGCAATTGACATAGAGATGACGTTCTCCCAATACAGGACACTAGACAGAAGCAAGCAAATGCTTGCGGAGTATGTAGAGAGCATCACTAAATCAACAAAAAGAACAACATACGATTAGTTTAGTGATTATCCACGGTGTGTCTTGAGTGGGGTAAAGTGTTGTAACGCAGGAAATAATGTGGTATATTGACTGACAATTCTCCACTTCCCTGGTTAATCGTTCTAATGTTTTATGAACGGGCCGGAGCAAGCCTTCCCTGACTACGGTCAAAAAGCCAAAAACGGTGAAAGATTTCGTCGATTTGTTGCGGGTTTAGCCCCGTATTTACAGCTAAAGATACCGCTTTGCGCGTAGCTGTTTAAATTGAGCGCGCCCATGAAGCTAGTTCCCTTGCCTTACCTGTCTCCTCTACTCTACCCATGACCATTCATCCTCCTATCCCGACCACTACTTTACCATTCCCAGCCGTTTCGATCCCATCAGTGTCCTCCATTGACTCCCTTCAACATTCCTTCAATGACTTAAAACTATCCTTCAGTGACCTCTGTTCAGACGTCCGCCACTGTCTTCGTTCCTCCTCCCCATCTTATGCCACTCGCTCTTTACGTTCCAGTAGTCCCCACCCTCGCTCTAGACATGATAGTTACTTTGCTGTCAAACGTGTCTATAGCCACGACCGCCGCGACAATTACCGTCGTGATGACAGCAATGACCGCCGCGACAAGTATCGCCGCGACAATTACCACCGCGATGACAGCCATGACCGCCGCGACAGTTACCGCCGCGATGACAGCCATGACCGCCGCGACAGTTACCCCCGCGATGACAGCCGTGACCGCCGTGACAGTCGTGACAGTTACCGCCGCGATGACAGCCGTGACCGCCGCGACAGTTACCGCCGCGATGACAGCCGTGACCACCGCGACAGTTACCGCCGCGATGACAGCCGTGACCGCCGCGACAGTTACCGCCGCGATGACAGCCATGACCGCCGCGACAGTTACCGCCGCGATGACAGCCGTGACCGCCGCGACAGTTACCGCCGCCACAGGACAATTGACCCAGAATCCGGGTCCCAGGGGGCCTGACCCATATCTGAAAGTGGTTAACAGATGGGAATAAACTCGGATTCTGCGTCATTTTGAGCCATTTATGGGTAATTTTGACACGGATTTGGGGTTATTCGGACCCAGAAATTGGTCAGAACCCAAGGGACCAAGATCTGGGTCAATAATATGAACTGGACGACGTATAGAGTTCATCTCGTGGCTATAGGGATAACTTTAATTAAAAATAACCACATAACCAAAGAAGTTGAGTTTGGTATCTCAATATGGAAACAGCAACTCAACCATCTTTTTCTATTCTAAACATTTTAAACGTGAATAAATAAATAATATAAATCATCCAAGCACTTATATAACGTTATTATGCAAAAGGTATCACCAACGCTTTACAACAAAAAGTAATACAACAATCAACAATACTATACAAAAGGAATGAGAATGAGATAAAAAGCAAAATAAGTCTGGAAAGGGTGAGTTTTAAGCGATGTTTTGAATTAGTAAATGAAATGGCATGACATAATAATTTGATAAGGAAGATTGTTCCGAAGGTTTGGAGCAGCAAAAAAACAAAAACCTTGGCTGATGAAGAGTATCTGGTTTGAGGCTTAGCGAGAATCCTTGTATCTGAGCTGGAATGGAGTGAGCGATTAGGCTAGTATATAATGGATTGATGAATTCAGTGAGGTATGGAGGAGCACTTTCATTCAAACATTTATTCGTGATGGCTAACAACTGGAATATGATGCGTTCTTGAATAGGAAGCCAGTGGAGTTGTTGACGTAAAAGATTGAAATTTTTACCAATTTATATGCAAATAATGTCACAACATGCAAATGAAATCATGAATATTAATGAGGCACAGTTCATGACTTGATTATATAGCGAGCGGCCTCCAAAACAAAGGCTGAGGCGCGCACGTGTCGTTAATGACCTCTACAGGTGGGTGAACATAATAGCATCTCTCTCACCATGAATGCACTAATTGCGGCGATAAATATTTATAGCTGACAGCTTGTATGGTCATTCATGGCTTGGATATAGATTTTGTTTCGTGTGAGCTAATTGGAAACTTTAAGGTTGTACCGGTTTTATGTGCTGTGTGAACATAGACAAAATTACGGGAAGTTTTGATTACATTTTCTTCGTTTTTTATAAATATTTTTTATTGCGCTGCTTTTATTAAAGGGTGTGTACAACATTGGTAATTGCCAAAGACCTGTATCCAAACTTGATGTGACCTAACCTACATGAAATAACAAACCTGTGAAAGTTTAAGCTCAATCGGTCTTCGGAGTCATGAGAAAACAGTGAAAAAAAACCTTATGTGTTTTAACTTCTTTTCAAACGTCGGAATTTATCCTGTAGGATAGGCCTAAAGACTATTATTTTACTCATTTCCTAAAAACTATGGCATTTCAAGCAAAACTATTTCAAGTGAAGTTTTCCACCATGACCATCTTTATACCATGTAAGTTATGTGCAAATCTGTGAACATTTATATTTTCATTCTTACCAATGTTGTACACACCCTTTAAACAAAAAACCCTTTTGCAAACATCTTTTTCCCCCTTTATTCACTATTCGATGTAATTAAACTGAAGCTCAGAAAAAATGGACAAATAACCTACCAGTTTCTTTTCAAGAAAGTATACAATTACTAGGCTTTTCAGCCTAAACACAGGGAGGTATAACGTGCATGTTCCTATCTCATAAACCAATTTTGATAAGTTTTTCAACTCAGTGAACCATTATTTCTCAATAAACCACCAAAACATAGTCATAAACCAAGTTAATTATTTATTAAATCGTCATCGTTTTTACAAAAACAATCATTAAAATGTACGCGCAAATAATGTTCAATACAAAATTAATGTTGGGTTGAACAAAGAGTAATTGACAAGGAGAGGGATTTGAATATGCGACCTCCAGATTAATGCGCCGTGCCTGATTTTGTGTGTGTGGAGGCATTGCATGGTAGAGTAAAAAATTATGATCAGTTTGCGATGAAAATAAAGCCTACTGTCCGCCATTTTGGAAGTAAAAATGAACACAAAGGAATTACTCCCAAAATGGTGGAAACGTAGACGCGCATCGCACGGAGGTGCATTCCGGCAAAGGGGTAGGTATACTAGTCGAAACGTTGAGATCCCGATTAGGGCCCAATTTCATGACCCTGCTTACCGCCGAATTCTGCGCTTACGATCACCATTATCCGCTTAATTACTGTGCAAGCTCTGAATTTCTGCGCGAACAAGTACTAACTGTGTAAGCGAAGAATGCATATTAACGTGGAGTAGGCCTATCGCACGCGCACAGGCAAAAATTCCTTGGGGCTATTCCCCCTGCTTCCGTAATTAAGCGGCGATTCTTTGCTTACGGTAAGCATGCAAGCCATGAAATCGGGCCCTGGTATAGTGAAAGTGACAAGTCCCCGCCCCCCCCCCCCCCGATCCACAACATTTGTTTCACGGCAGAGAGATAATAAAGCGGGATAAATTCAAATCAAATCATTATTCTACATCAAAGGAAATTAGGCTGGAGAAATTAATAGAAGGTCGGTAAACCGAAAATAATAATCTTATCATATACTTACTCGTTCACACAGAATGATGCGTCCCTCAATTTAAATGATTCTCACGATAGCCAAAGATTCTTCAAAGCTTTTTATTGTAAGGCATTTCACCATATAGCATACTCAGACTATCAGATAGACCAGATCAAGAGCGAAATTAATTTAGCTATGGTCAGCTGCTCTGTTTCCCAAGTTTTATACCTTTCACCGCATCACATTTAATTTGCATAGGCCTATTGTGACATTTTGTACAGCCATCAAGCCCACCAAGCTGCCATTGTATTATCTCTTCAGACAATAATAATTTCATCTTTTTCAGAAAAGCATTTCCGAATGACCTCAACTTGTATTCAATTTTTGTAGAAAAAAAGCAAATTTGTTACACCTGGACTATAATGGTGTCCTTGAGGAGACCGAGTGACAAACAATGTGTGATGGACTGAAACCGTTCCTTCTGTAATAGTAATGCAAAATACCGGCAATCCTTTCGAAAGAAAATATTCATTTGATTCAGAGGAAGCCCGCTGCCCTAAAGAAGGATGCCTCTCCCTAAGGAGTTGAACATCTTCTCAAATCAGAAGGAACCTTACCTCTCTCTAATTCATGGAAAGGCTAGTTTTACCCATAAATCAAAAGGTGATGGAAAACATCCCCTTTGACTCATTAAGAATTAATACCATCTGAATCTGAAGGAATTCAAAAAGGAATTTGATCACTTCCTTCAAAAGGAATTCATCCCACTGATCAAGAAGAAATTAGAATGAATTAATCCCATCTGAATTTGAATGAATTAATCCCATCTGAATAAGAAGGAATCAATCCAATCTGAATCAGAAGGAATTTGACCACTTCCAGAAGGAATTAATCCTACTGATCCATCAGAAGGAATCAATTTCATCCGAATTAGAAGGAATTAACCCATCTGAATTAGAATGAATTAATCCCATCTGAATAAGAAGGAATTAATCCCATCTGAATCAGAAGGAATTTGACCACTTCCTTTAGAAGGAATTCATCCCACTGATCAAGAAGGAATAAATTCCATCCGAATCAGAAGGAATTAACCCATCTGAATTAGAATGAATTAATCCCATCTGAATAAGAAGGAATTAATCCCATCTGAATCAGAAGAAATTTGACCACTTCCTTTAGAAGGAATTCATCCCACTGATCAAGAAGGAATAAATTCCATCCGAATCAGAAGGAACTCAAAAAGGAGTTTGACTCTTTCCTTCAGAAGGAATTCTTCAATTGTTTCAAATAGAAATCATCCCATTATGAATCGAAAGGACTGTCATCCGTATGTCTAGTCAGAGGGAATTGATCCCACCTACTATCAGAAGGAATTCAACAAGTAATTTGACCACCTCCTTCAGAAATAAATTCATCCCACTGATCCAGGAGGAACTGATCATCCATTCTCTGGCGGGAATTAATCACCACTAAGGGCGTCGATGGGTGGGGGACGGGGGGGGGGGGGTCAAGTCCCCCCCCCCCCCACTTTTTAGACCGGGGGGGGGGGGCAGTCAGATGTCCCCCCCACTTTTTGATTGACTGTTCATTAGAAATATGCAACAAAATATAAAAATATACACCATTTTCTTGATTTAATATTTCATTACAATTTTTTTTCAAATAAAAGAATAGCGAACAAACGGTGAAATGTTTTCTTCGTTTTCATATTTTTTTCTGATGGACCACGCGCCAAATTGTATTTTGGGCCTATTTCCGTTTCTATAATACAGACAGGGGCCTAGACGACAAGTTTCGTCTAAAAGACATGAACGCCAAAATCCCGCTTACATACCTTGTAATAGCATTCAAGTTATGCGTAGTTTGTGATTGCTACGGTACACGATCCCTCCACAAAGGAAGTCTGTGTGTGCGCGCATGTGCAAATGTGTTACATTTTGTTACAATCGCACAACGCACAAAATGTAGTAAAATCCATTAAAATAAATAGGAGCAGTTTGGGCCATGGCAAGATTTGTCGAAGAAGAAATATTTTGTTTTTTCGAAGAACTTCAAGCTGACACACAATTTTACTGAAGAAATTGTCGCAATGTGGTTTCAATTAAAAAGGATTGTGAATATGATGTTTGTATTTGGTAGAATCTCGGTTTTACATAAGGGAAACCCAGGCCCAAACCCCATTTCGGATGATGTTATTGTTAAATATCACCCCCTGTAACTCGCCTCCTGGTCAAAAAAAAAAAGGAAACAAGTGTAACACAGAAATTAAATGATTTTGGGTTGAACAAGGAATTAAATGTAAAAGTAATGGTGTGGGGTGCAAATAATGTAAGATGTAGGCCCTATTTTTCAAGACTTGCTCGCCCGCCCGTCCCCCCTACTTTTCAGTAGCGATCGACGCCCTTGACCACTGAATCAAGACTGATTTCACCACTATTACTGAATACAAAGGAATTTTATTTTAAGGAATTATTCATTTCTACTGACCTGTAAAGGAATTGACTGTATTAATGTTATCCTCATCAGAGAGGAAATCATCTTCTGGTGTCAGAGGGGAACTCAATCACCCCGATTTAAAAGGATTCCTCCTCGTAATCTTCCGTAGAATCGACTCTTTCATCCGGCCTTGAATTCAGAAGGCTTCCCAAGAACAATCAGGGATGACCCTGATTGTTCTTGACAAGACTTTTTAGTTCACCAGCCCCGTGGAATTCGAAGAATTCATCTCTTTTGATAAAGAAAGCATCCCTTGGTCCGGATAATCATCCCGGATTAAGAAGGCCCATCCCGAAGGAATTCATCTCTTTCAATTAAAAAGAAAAACTGCCAAAGATTTTTAAAAAAAAATTTCCCCAGATTACCATGCTTGACTTCCAGATCACATTCTAATTGCCTCAGAAGGAATTCACTCCCAGATCGAAAGAATTCATTCACAGGTTCAGAAGGAATTTAATTTCCTCTGGTTTGTCCCAAGGAATTCATTCCCAGATTCAGAAGGAATTCATTCCAAGATTTCATTCCCAGATTCAGGCCTAATTCATTCCCAGATTCAGGAGGAATTCATTCCCAGAGGTTCAGAAGGAATTCACTCCCAGATTCAGAAGGAATTCGCTCCCAGATTCAGAAGGAATTCACTCCCAGATTCAGAAGGAATTCATCCTGATCTAGAATTATACAAATTCAGTTGATTCCCTCTGGTTTAAATGGAAATAATCCCCTTGATTTATATTAGGGGGAAAAACTAAATTATGCTGCACCGCAAGGGGGCCTCATTCCTGGAGACTGAACTGGGAGTAGAGAGGGGAGTGGGCTGCCAAGTTTGTCTACGTCTTCCGTCAAACAATGCAACAACCCACTACTAGTCTTAATCCGAGACGCTTGTAGTAATGTGGCCGCTGCGGTTAATTAGCGACTTGGCCTCGCTCGAGTCGAGGAAGTGTGACCTAACAAAGTGAACATAAACAACTTGACTTCAGACTATTTGACCCCACCCGCCCCCCCACTTTCGATTGGTGCGCGTGCAGCATTACACATGTGAAGTTTATTCGGGCAGTGTGTGCATTGTGTGCTACTTGTAATGTACTTTGTGATGATACACACACAATACAAATACCATACCACAATTATCTGCTGTCAGTTTCCAGTTTATATCGTCGTTCACCAGTGGTTTTTCCCCTAGTTAGAACCCTTATCACCTCGGAGCTAGGTTTTCCTGATTATTTCCAGATCTCAGTTTAACCATTTGACTGGAGAATTTCACCGAAGAACAATCGAAATGGCAACAAACGGCGAAGCAACAGAACGTGAGTAGATTTTTTTTTCCCAAAGTGTTAAGTAAGATCTTGCACAATAATGACAACGTTTGTCCGTTTCATTTCATAGTTTATTGTTGTAGTCTGGTTTTCTTTGTTGTGTTGTGGCCGTCATGGGATGCACTTTTGCAGCACGAGTCAAGCGAAAGGATGGTCGTCTTTGTTCGTGGATGTTATTGTTTTATGTGCAGTGTTTAATATGTTTGGAAGATTGTGGTATTACTAAAATACTAGCACTAGCAGAGTCGATTTTCTTATTATTAAAATAAAAGTTGTATTGTGCTCTTATTCTTACACACACTGCATTTACACAACCTTGCTTTCATGGTACAAACAGTTACAAATAATGTCACCAGCCAGATGGATCACATTTTCCTTCACATCTGTTTTTGTAATTTTTGTTTTTCAAACAAAGATGCAACAACTTTGTAACAATTATTTGTGCCAGGGATGAGGGATCTGTACAAATAAGCTACAATTTAACAAATCTTTCTACTGAATTGGAGTAGGCCTCTGTCAAAGGTTTCATCATTTGTAAAAATTTATTCTTTGCTGGTATAAAAAATGGTAACCTCTGTCCAATACTTTTGAAAAGGAAACATTTGTGTTGTGAAAAAGAAGTATGGTATTTAAAATGTTTCCTGAACACAGTAAGGAATGATGCTGAATGGGAACGGTGTTCCAAAGTTTGGGACCAGCTATTGAACAAGTAGATCACTGATGGATATATCGTCACGCGTACCACGAAGTGACCTATCTGTCAAAATGAATAAATTTTTGCAAATCGGGTTTTATACAAATTATTAATATACTCATTACTGTTAACATTTTCAGCAAGTTTGAATACCTAATACTTAATAGTTTCGTAATTACACTAATTAGTAAAAACAATGTGTCACTAGATTTGCCGTTTTGTATTTCCACGAAGTGACCTATCTTGACGCGCCACTTCACCAATGATATACGAAGCGTTACACACACGGTTCAGTGCGCGTATGTGACATTTCGCATTTTCACGAAGTGACCTATCTGGAAGCGTAGTATTTTCACGAAGTGACCTATCGCGATAGGTCTCAATATGCAATGTGTTTGTACACAACGCGCGCGCTGCGGGCAATACTCGCTTTCATTTTCACGAAGTGACGTATGTGTTTAGGAGTGTATTACTAATTAAAATAGTTGCAAGAATGAAAACACTCTGACAGTTATGCACGAATAAAGTATTCAGCTTTATTTTTGTCTTAAAAAAATGAAACAAACTTGTTAAGAATACCCTGAAGCAGCAGTTTGAAAAATAGTGCAACTTCAATCGCGATTTTCTCCAAACACGTTTTTGGGGGCTGTGAACAAGATAGGTCACTTCGTGGTACGCGTGACGATATCAAACCTATGGAATAGTTAGAATTAGTTTGTCTTCAAATGAAGATTTATGTCACGCCCTGCTGGGTTGATGCACAGAGAGTTAAATCACACAAGTATTGAGTGGCAATGTTGATACTTGCAGGGGCCAGGCCAGGCCGGGTGTAATTTAATAATAATAATAACATAAAATTTATAAGGCGCACAGTATCTGGAATAAAACCATTCAAAGGCGCCGGTTGCTAGCAAGTTCTGACAGATTGAACAGATGAGTCTTGAGGTTGCGTTTGAATGTTGACAGATCAGGTGTGTCCCTAATTTGTCACGATTTTCTCAAAATCTCCTTGTGCTTTAACATTTTCTTGAAAGAAGTAAAGCAATCGCCAAAGGGAGAGAGAAATAATCCACATTGTGTCCTAAACAAGGTGTTGTATTTCTTGTGATGCACAGAGTCTGTAAACCTGTAATATCTGCAATGTTCTGGGTTTGTTGGGGGGGGGGGGGGGCAGGGCCTCAAGCCATTTTTAGGAATTTTTAAATACTTTAACCCTCATCCCTGACACTTGTATACCGTCCAAAAGACTACGAGTGATATGCTGACTGAGTACCAATGAATTTAATGCATTGTTTGTAACTGGTTCCCTGCATTTAAGGGGGGGGGTATCTGGAATGAAAACAAAAAATGATGCAATATTTTCAGTTTCACACCTCAATGTTAATTGGTGGTTTTTTTAGTGGTTGTACTATTCATTTTAGTTTTCACAACTCCAGAACAAGCTGCAGAAATCTTGCGCAATGAAAAGTGTTTTATTTCAGAATATAGACAGACCTTGTGACAGAAGACAGGAATTTCCTGCCAGGAATGTTTATATTCTGCAATGATTTATCCAGATTTACACATTGATAAATTTAAATCTTTTTAAATACATGTACAAAGACTTGAGAGTTTCTGCCTCAATGTCTTTTTTTTAATAAAAGTGAGAACAAGTTATGTTGATGATGCAAGGGTCAGCTTACTACCTTGTTCCCTCCCACGCTTTGTGTTTTTCCAATATCAAGAAGACTCTTTTTTAAAAACTAAGCATACATGAAGTTACCCTTTAAATTTTATTAGCACTAGCTTCACACCCTGTGGGCTTCTAGATTTGTTAGAAAGTCTGCATGCAGAAGTGCACAGAAATTAGATTAGAGCGCTCAACGAAAAAAAATTGAAACAAATCTGAAAGGACTTGAGCATTTTACCATGTGCCTGCCATGGTGAACGTGATTGCATGCACACCCCATACCAAAGACATTGATCACCAGACAGAATACTGTGACTCATTTGGAGTTCAGAGTCTGAGCACAAAGCAACATTATGTAGCTCTATAAACCCACTCTATGGCAAGATATTATGTGGAATATCAATAAAGGAAGTGTGCAAGAAAGGCAAAGTACATGTGTACCTTTGCTTTAGGAATTGTTCGATTGTTTTAATCCTGTATGAAGTAATGTATACATTAAAACTAGCCTGTGAAAATTTCACTTCAAAAGGTGGTCGCGTTTTTGAGATATCGCTGAAAAACCGGAGTGAATTGTCAACACAGAAAGAATATTCCTTATAGGAATACACAATATGACAAACGTTTCTGACAGAAAGGTTTCTTAGATTCAAATTTTGGGGCATAAAACCTGATATCTTTTTCCATTTATAACCACATTACTTCGAAGTGAATGATTCTCAAAAAGTTTTATACTATCGAAAGCTGCTGTAGGGTTCTAAGTAATACGTTTTCATTGCCATTAATTTTCAAAGTCATTACCAAGCGCATACATTCCCTTTAAGCCATCTGCCCAAATACCACACAGACACCTTTAAAGCACATTTTGTCACACTAAATTGTCAAAGACCAGTATCTCCACTTTGTGTGACCCAACATGTACATGAAATAACAAACCTGTGAAAGTTAAGCTCAATCGGTCATTGAGTTATGAGAAAAAAGTGGACAAAAACCTTAAATGTTTTCACTCTTTTCAAACATTGAGTTTTTTACTTGCAAGATCAAAACTAATTGATTTACTAATTTCTCAAAAACTATTAAATTTCAAACAAACATATTTCAAGGGAAGTTTCCCACCATGACCATCTTTATACCATGTTATTGTGTGCAAATCTGTGAATGAACATGTATATTTTTTACTCTTACCAATGTTATGCACCCTTTAACTAAGGATAAACAAAATTCAGCTACAAGCCCTGTGGTCTTGTGGCATTTTATCCCAAATTTAAACCCTTTAAGAGGAATGTGAGGTCGACAATCCAAGCTACATTATTAAAGATCTTGGACATAACAGCGTTTAAAGAAAACAAAAGTCAACCCTGGCTCAAACTTTGTAAGTGAACTACATTTCATGTTAATTCCTCACATTTTCTTTAACTTTGAAACGATTTACAGTATTTAGGTCAAACAACATACCTTAAAGGGAGGTTATAGGCCTACAACTTGGGTAATTACTCCAAAAATTAAATACCATAAAAACTTCTTTGGTAAGAAGCTCTGCAGCTGTTAGTAATTTATAACGTTTTTGTGGTTTTAGAGATTCATCTGAGAAATGTTTCTGCATGAAGCGTTTCTCAGATTGTGTATTCCAATTACGGATTACCGTATTTTCCTGCGGATAAGACGCGTCTTATCTGACTTTTTAGACCCCCAAAACATCGGTGCGTCTTATCTTTCGATGCGTCTTGTCTGCTGACGATTGATTTTTTTGGGGATGATCACTGCGTACAATAATACCTTTATTTTGTCCAGTTCAAATCAACGGTCTTTGTGTGAAGAATCCTTACTCAATAATGCGGTCAAACAAGGCTCAACTATCCAGACACTGAGACCGTATTTTCGTTTCAACAATGCCGCAATCCCCCAGACTGTCCTTTCATTCCAACAATGCCGCAACTTGTTCATCCCCCATGACCGTGCTTTCATTCCAACAATGCCGCAATGTGTTGGTACTTTCGGTCCAACAGACGTCGGCGTCGTACAAACGTTTTTCTGTGTGGCCGCGTATTCGTTCCGAAAATGCTGCAATCAGATTTACTGTCAATGCTGTTGTACAAACGGCATTCACCCAACCTCTATTGTGTGGTGAACTTTGAGGGTTTTTATTGTACAGAATATCTCCGAAGTGTGCTTGACGTACTATTATGGCTTGACGTACTATTTAAGGATGGGATAATTAAGTACCAATGTTTGTTGGCCAACCTATACGAATTGCACTTTCGTTTGTTTCATTAAACGTTCAAATATTCATTTTTTAATTGCCTCTTTTTAGTCAAATAAAAAAAATTATCCTTGAAAACAAGGTAATGACCCTTGAAAACAAAACTAACATTATTTAAGAAGAGGATAGATGTTTTAAACAAATATCTTATGAACGAGATTATAAGTTTGAAATAAATAAAAAGAACTTTAAAACAAAATCTTATGAACGAGATTAACAAATTAAAGGTTTGAAATAATGGAAAAGAATTTTATATACAAAAAGAAACACATTACAAAAACTTAAACAAATATATATAATGAAACATTTTGTTACGTCTTCCCGGGTGTGGGGATTATTTGCGTAAGGTATATATAAAGGCGACGCTAGTTTTGGTATTAGTCACCGGTAGAGGGCGCAACATCTACTGGCTCGGAGGGACTTAGACTGGTAACCTGTCTTTATCAGCAAGGATCCTCATTGTGGGACGTCGGATGTTCATGCTAGGAGGGCCTGGGTTCGTGTTGCAATATCTTCAGCCAGTGCGTGGACCATTGTTTCTGGCCGCTGATTGGGCCGGACTTCATATTATTAACAATGCACAGCGTTGGCTGAATGGATGGACGAAGGTCGGTATCAATTTACGTTGGTCTTTTCTGCATGGCTCTACACGCCCATGTGGTTACGGTTTCATTCATGCTTCGAATAGTGTGAACGCTCCAAAAGGCAACAAAATGACGTCTTTGTGTCAATGTACCGACACCGGGTGGCGCCTGGTGTTCTTCTGTGTGCTGTTAAACATGCGTCTTGTGCGGCGGTGCGTCTTTTCTGCTGACGATTGAATTTTTTTGGGGTCATTTTAGGGTCCTGCGTCTTGTCCGCCGAGCGTCTTATCCGCAGGAAAATACGGTAATCTTCCTACGTTTCCGTTTCGGCAATATCTCAAAAACGCTACCACATTTTGAAATGAAGTTTTCACATGTTACTTTTATTGTGTATACATGTATCTTCATTTATATAGGATAAAAATAATCAAACAGCTCCAAAAGCCAAAGTTATACTTTGCCTTTAAAGGTATTATACAGGATCGGTAGAGCTGACAAAATAATCACAGACAGTGTTCAACCACATACAGTCAACCACTACAGTCAACCACATACATGAAATAACAAACCTGTGAAAATTTGAGCTCAATTGGTCATCGAGGTCACAAGAAAATAGTGAAAAGAGACCTTATGTGTTTTCTGTTTTTCAAACATCGAGTTTATTATCGCGCGCGATAAAAACTATTGTTTTACTCATTTCTCAGAAACGATAGCATTTTAGGCAGAAATATTTGAAGGAACCCTTTCTACCATTACTTACTTTAAATCATGTAAGTTATGTGTGAATCTGTGAACATTTGTGTTTTTCGATCTTACCAATAGTGTACAGGGCCTTTAAAGAAAAACATGCCTAAAATCTTCATAAATGACTGTAAATTTGTCACAATTTTGTAACACAACATTTACAGTATGTAGGCCGAAGAACAAACCTTAACCTGGAGTGCACTATACATCCATTCCCATGACCCCATGATGGAACCACACCTCCCTTTCCTTGATGATGGCCCTTATTGATCAACTCTGACTTGAGGTCATGGCCTCTGACCTTACACACCCTTCATGGGGTTCACAACACAGTGTTTTATTTTCCTCCAACTTGGTTTGTAGGAGTGGAGGTCACATAATACAGTGGTGTGTACACAGGTACTGTACATGTACATCTCAGTGGGAGCCCTCAGGGTGTTGATAAGTTGAAAAAAAATCTGATTGAGGATGACTTTGTTGGTGAAAAAGGAGATTTAACACTTTGGGGATAATTGAAAACATGAATCTATCAAAATAGGTCACTTTATCTGAAAAGGGTGAAAAATTATCCAAACAATATTACTTTGCAGTGAATTCTTTCTCAAAATAGTTAATAGTTCAAACAGCTGCAGTGCTTCTCATTGAGTAAGTTCTTATGGTATTTTTTATTTGGAGTATTTACCAATCTATGACCCTACCTTTAAAAAATCAAGATGTTAGAAAAAAATGAAATGATGTCACTTTCAAAAAATTGCTTTTCTATGTTAGGGGCTCTCAGTGAGTAATTTCCTGGTGTGGTTTTTACTCAAAATACACTATTTTTTAAATTTTGGATTGAACAAAGAAAATTGACAAGAGCGGGACTTGAACCTGGGACCTCCGGATTAATGTACCAAAGGTGCCATAGTGTTAGCCAGACATGCCAGAGGGGTGTCTGGGTGTCGTTAGGACACCCTGCTTTGAATTAGAAAAAAAACCTACATGCACCAGTGCATGCAGATCAAAAAGTTTACATGCACCTTCAAAAAGTTACATGCACCATTTAGTTTCAGTGAAATAGTTGTTACGTGACAAACTCAAATGCAGAATTTTTTTTAAGTCACCTCACCTTTATGCAAAAGAGTAGTCGGGATCATCCTCACTAACAGAGCTGATAAATACACGTACACAGGACGAGCATTCACACACGTGCGAATGCGAGATGTAAACATTCAGGCAAACAAACGACCGTACCGTTACATAACACACAAACATATCGCTGCACACACGCGTAGTATAGGGCCCATAGGGGCTAGTCTTATTGCGTCAATTATCGCAATCCCAGGGATTAGTCTTTCCTCAAGGAGGGAAGTTGGGAGAGCCAGATTTTGTACGTGCGTTGCATACATTGGGAATAAGACAGTGAGTTCAGTGCGGTTATGACCAAGACTACCATACTATTACTGTTTGTGGGCGCAAATACTGCCTGCCTGTCACGCAATCTATCGAGCATGGTGTGACATCGGTCGATCGTGCAAACATCGTTCAATTGCGCAGGGCCAATTTTGTGAAATCTATCAATCGCGCAGGGCAGTCTTACTGCACGATCAACAATCATGTTGGGTAAGTTGCGCGATCGGTTGATCGTGCAGCAATGGGTACGCAATCTACATACAGATCGCGCAAAGGTTTGGAAATAGAAATGGAAATGAAAAGACTCGGTACACATGTGCGGTAATAAATTCTTGTCAATTTTATTTGAAACAACTTGAGGAAAATCAATGGAGTTTCGGTAAGGTAAATTGAAAATGTTTCTCATTTAGTTCACAATCACAATCACATGCATTACAAAAAATAAAACACTCATAAAATCCACATGCACGGCGTGCATGTAATTCATTGGAGCTGCGTGCACGTCGGAAAAGTTACATGCACTGGTGCACGCGTGCACCCGGGTAATTCGAAGCCTGCCTGGTTGGACACCCTGTTTTATTTGTCATTTACATGTGTATTGTAAGTGAACAATTTTGGACACCAAATTTTTTTAATTTCCAACAAATTTGGACACCCTTTTACTTCCTTCCTCCATGCTTTTACCAAATTCTGGCTAAAGCCTAGCAAAGGTCACAGATTCAAGTCCCGCTCTAGTCAAATTTTCTTTGTTCAACCTAAATCTTTTAATAAATTTAGCTTGTCAGTTTCCCATGTGGTTAATTACTGGTTATTTTGCTTCTGATGATAAATCCCGTCTCAAATTTTCCCATGGTGGGCTCAACAGTATATGTTTGTGGCACATAGGTGATTAATGGCTTACCTTAGGCTGTAGTTAAACCCAGATTTATTGATCTTTCTTTCACAGCTTTACTGAACAATAGTCAATTCTCAGACATTGTGGCAAGCTGCCATCCTGCATAATATCAGCCTGTGTTATTTGCTTTGTTAATTAAGGTATTAACTTTGTCAATGCTGATTTTTTATTAACCAATTGTCATTGAATTATGCCGGATAGGTTCAATGACATTTGTGCCAGTGGCACCCACTCTAACTGAAAAGTTCAAAAACTTAATCTGTTTACACAAAATTTACCCGTCAACTACAGTGTATACTACTTCGTACTCCAATATCTTTTCACTTGTAAAAGTTGTAGTACAACTTGTACACATCTACGTGTGTACAACTTTTACAAATGAAAAACAGCATGTCTGGAGTTATCAAATTACAGACCACTTGAACTTTCACAAAAGATTCCCACAGTTGGTAAGTGTTTACTTTTTAAATGGATGTATCATGGAGGAAGGAAGAGAGCAAATTTGATTGCAAGCAGTTAATGAATTGGGGATTTAGTCGTACTTCCGCATGACTGAGCTTTGAATTGACCACTAGAGGTTTAACCTTAGTGATAAGTCATGAAGTATTCTTAATTGGAATTCTGATTTGGTATGGCATGGGTCCCCTTGATAACCCCCCCCCCCCAACTTGGTGTCACCTAAAACCCCATTTTCCAACATAAAGTTTTAAAGGGACCTGGAAATTTTTTTATCTGTAAGGAGGAATGCAACTTTTGTTCAGAGGAGCACAGATTATATAAATTAATATCAATCATGCAGTCTATTGGAATAAAGGGTGGGGCAAGGAGGGAGTGGCGGGGGAAGGGGGGGGGGGGTGGCATGAAGGGGAGATGTCAATGATCCCTGTGGTGTCTTTGTAGACATGTTTGTATTTCTGACCTTTTGTACCTTGAAGGTTAAATCCAGCAGTGAGACCTTCCAATTTATATGAATTAATCTTTTCTTGGTTGAAGTGTAACAAGTTTGTAACAGAACAAGGATATTGACAAAAAATAATAGGGAGACCGCCATCATAGGGCTAGATAGCTCAGTTGGTAGAGCGCCGGCACGTCAATCCAGAGGTCGTTGGTTCAAATCCCGCTCTAGTCAATTTTTCCTTGTTCAACCCAAAATCATTTAAAATTTACCCAGTCAGTTTCCCTTGTGGTTTATTATTTGATATCTGATATAAAAAAGTCGCATCCCCATATGGTGATCCCCTGGCTGCCGCTTCCCAGGTTGTATCGTATACTTGGGTGTGATCCTTGGCTACACGGCAGTTTACGGTTGAATGGCTTCTGACTGGCACCCACCGAACAAGGATATTGACAAAAAATAATAGGGAGACTGCCATCATAGGACTAGATAGCTCAGTTGGTAGAGCGCCGGCACGTCAATCCGGAGGTCGTTGGTTCAAATCCCGCTCTAGTCAATTTTTCCTTGTTCAACCCAAAATCATTTAAAATTTACCCAGTCAGTTTCCCTTGTGGTTTATTATCTGATATCTGATATAAAAAAGTCGCATCCCCTTATGGTGATCCCCTGGCTGCCGCTTCCCAGGTTGTATCGTATACTTGGGTGTGATCCTTGGCTACACGGCAGTTTACGGTTGAATGGCTTCTGACTGGCACCACCGAACAAGGATATTGACAAAAAATAATAGGGAGACCGCCATCATAGGGCTAGATAGCTCAGTTGGTAGAGCGCCGGCACGTCAATCCGGAGGTCGTTGGTTCAAATCCAGCTCTAGTCAATTTTTTCTTGTTCAACCCAAAATCAAGTTTGTAACAGAATAGAGGTAGAAAATAAGTTGAAAAGCTTTCCTGGAGTGTGCCTCTACCTTGCAAATGACAGTGTTTAAATTGACCCCACAAGAACAGCAGACAAAGTAAAGACATGTTAACAAAAGAGATTAACAAGCTGGATTATTTCACTAAAATGGCGGATTTATTAGGAATATTCGACGTCCAAGACCTACCACAAAAAAATGTATGCAGCAAAGTGACAGATTTCCCTTGTATAGCAGAGCAAGTTGCTACACAAAATGCATGAGTTGCTGCTCAAAAATCAGGAGTTGCTACTCAATATAAGCATTCAGTGTGCACAAAACAAGTTCAGTCTGAATATTTTGCTATGTAAAATTGCTTGATGAAATCGTTCCCTGCAGCAGATTTGAATTATGGAGCTCTAAAACATTTTCCGCCCAGGAAACAAACCCTCCTATCTGGGACTCTGTATCTGTGTACAGCACAGAGGAAGAGTCTATCTGTGTATGACAGCACAGAGGAAGAGTGTGTACAGCACAGAGGAAGAGTCTTACAAAGGCATGTACACATCTGCCATCAGTATAAGTTGTCCAGGATGTTAAGTTGAAACTGAGCCAACAACCAAGTATTTGTGATTTGACGGGTTGTGGGAGAGAAAAACATACATTCTAGTATCCCAAGTTCCTTTTTGAAACAATATATTGCTTAGTGTGTGATAAGTCCTCTACAAATTAACACTTCATGTTTTTGAAAAACAAACCATCGGTGTTATTCTGTTCTCATATTAAGGTATTTATGAATCATACAGGTCAGGGCCCACTTTCATAGGGCTGCTTTTGTAAGTAGAAAATATTGCTTAACAATTGTCTGCTAAGCCGAAATAAGCAGGATACCAGTCACAATATCTACATGTGACATGGCAGTTTGGCTGGTAACCTTCTTTTGGTAAGCATACTTTTGTTGTGCTTAGCTACTTTTTTGTACTTAAGCAGCTCTATGAAATTGGGCACTGATAATTAGGTGATCGTGTAGGGAACAAAAATGTGAGCAAAGTCGGTGTGTGCACCTGCATGTTTATAAATTGTTTCAAAATAAACACAAGTGACATGCCACTACATGTACATGTACAGTCTGAAAGAATGTGAAACATGACAAATAAATATATTATTTACATACTACACATTGGATCGTGTGGATCGTGGAGTGAAAAACTAGTTGTGATTGTAATAAAAAACGACCAAACAACTGCTCTCTTTTAATTTTTGTTTTTTGTAATCGGTGGCTTTATCAAAACGCAGAAGAATTTTTTTTTTTTTTTTTAAATTAACCCAAAACTGAAAGTGAAATTTGTATTTGGTTATTCTTGATATTGGGAGTGAGTTTCCCTTTAGTTTTGCTAGAAAGGAGTTGAATTTTAACAATGTACATGTATTAATGCAGTAGTTACAGAAGTAAGGCAGGTCAACAAGTGTTTGCATAAAGTTAGTACATGTATGTACATTACATTTTAGTGTGCACATGAAACTAAAAGTACAATTTTCTTATTTGCCCAGAATAAGTTGACCTTCATTCGCTGGCAATAGCATTTTTTTCCCTTGTTCCAATCACTGAAACAAAGCTGGTTAATTTGCTGTTCAACATTTTTTAAAATTAATAATATAGGTGTACATTTATAATGTGCCATGTATCGAAAATGTATTAAAGGCACTGGACACATTTGGTAATTGTCAAAGACCAGTATTCTCACTTGGTGTATCCCAACATATGCATAAAATAACAAGCCTGTGAAAATTTGGACTCAATTGGTCATTGAAGTTGCAAGAAAATGATGAAAGAAAAAACACCCTTGTTCAGAAGTTGTTGTACAAATTAGTGTGCTTTCAGATAGGAATAAAAGGCTTCTGGCCAGAAGTCTTTTATTATTTTAGTGAGAAATTACCTCTTTCTCAAAAACTACGTTACTTCAGAGGGAGTCGTTTCTCACAATGTTTTATACTATCAACAGCTCTCCGTTGCTCGTTACCAAGTAAGTTTTTATGCTAATATATATTTTGAGTAATTACCAAACGTGTTCAGTGCCTTTAAAAGGAAGGTATACATTTTGTTATCACTCTTAAAATTAATGGCATTAAAAACGCAGCTTCCGATAGTATAAAGCATTTTGAGAATCATTTCACTTCGAAGTAATGTGGTGATACTTGTTATGGAAAAAGATATAATTTTTTTGCCCCAAAATTTAAATCTGAGAAATGTTACTGTCAGAAATGTTTTTCAGATTGTGTATTCCTATTTTGGATTTTCGGCGATATCTCAAAAACATGACCACCTTTTGAAATGAAGTTTTCACAGGTTAGTTTTATTTTTTACTCCATTATATGGGGTTAAAACAATCGAATGGTTCCAAAGACCTAAGGTATGCTTTGCCTTTTAAAGATAAAGTTAAATTTACAGGCACACTATCATTTAGTGTTTGAGAACAAACTCTGCTAGGATCAACATTAATATCAGGCTATTAAAAAGATTTGCATTTATATCATGGGTCTGAAACAGTTTGCAACAGCTATTTCTTGTTTTATATTCAATAACAACATAAATATATAACATAGTGACTTTTTTTGTAACACACAATGTGCAATATGCATCATTATTTTGGAGGAAGTGTTGTTTGTTATTGTACAGCTCATTTGTATCACTCATTTCCCTCTTTTAAAAACCTGCAAACAATTTAACCCTAACCTTTCCCCATACCACGTGGTGTTATATGCCCCGTCCAACACCATACAACACTATTCAATGTGAGTGGCTTGCCCTAAGCAACAAGATCCATATGTGCATACCGTTGTGTGAGGAATGGAAGGGTATTCAGTCAATTGGACTGTGGTTTTGGGGTATCATGCCCTGTTCAACAATATAGAACAGAGGATGGGAATGCTGGCTGGTGTTTTTGACTCAAATTAGTTTACTTTGTGCTTCTCTGCTATGTAATGAGCATTGTTTTGGGGGTTAACTTATGTACTGACCCAGTGACCCCACACAATCTTCAAGACACAACATTGATATGCCTTATCCACCAAGGTTCAACACAGTTAACACCCAGCATAATTCCCTATGCAACAGTATGCAACACAGATACCCTGTTATACACTATGGTTCAATTCCCTATGCAACAACACTCACACACAGAGGAGAGTAAACCACAGAATTCCCTGTGCAACATGTAGGCCATGGGGCATAGGGCTAAAATGTGCTAAATTTGACAATTTCGTGCAACAACGAAGGGGATTACTTAAAATTGCTATAGATGGGTTGGGGATGTGCTCCTGAACAAGAAAAACCATGTGCCCAGACACCGAGGGTGCTCATTAATTTTTAACACGCACTTTTTAAAATGCAAGTAACATCAACTACACGTTACGCTAACTTGATAAAAATGCAAGTAACATCAACTACACGTTACTGCTTTTTCTTTTATTTCTGGAAAGTTGGAGGAGTAAAGTGAAAAAATTGATGGTAGTATTGTTTCTAGACCACCTTTTTACTGAGATACACCAATAAACATGAAATTTTTGAATCTAGATAGTCATAGAGATAAGTTGAAGATGCATCGGTCCGCCACAGCTGAAACACATGTTGTGCCGCAAATTTGTATTATTATTTTTATTTTTTTTAAACCTCACTCAAGCGAACAAGAAGCTAATAGTAATAAACTACAGCTAGAGTTCATAAGTTCTGAGCAGGGGGCATGTTCATAAGGATATTATGAATCCTGGACTTGAAAGACTGGGCTGATTGGGCTACAACGACAGAAGCAGGTAGTGAGTTCCAAAGCCTGGTACAGGATGATATAGAGGATCTCTGATGTTGAGACGTGCGTGATTTGGGGATGATGACAGTATCTTGATGTTGTGTACATGATTGCCTAGTAAAGCGGCGTGCTGTTTTTAGAGGAAGTTTGAGACTTTCAAGTGGATGGGGTAAAAGAGAGCACTGAATTTTTTCGAAAACTGTTAGGCCAGCTACTCGTCTTCGGTGGCTAAGGGGTTGGATACCGAGCTCTGCATGAAGATTTGGTGGAATGGAAACCAATTTTTAAAATTACCTTCTCACTTCTACCTTCTATGATCAGTTCATCTTGTTTGATTTGAAGAATGGCAATGACTGGCAGCTGACTGCTGACTCTTTTTACTTTTAAGAAGATTCATTTTCAACTTATTTATTTAAAACAGTACAACATGTATACATTACGCATGTCATGGAAACTGCTTACATGACAACAGTGTTTAAGAGTACTGTTACTTTTGCTTAGTTTCCATGTTCAATACATAATGCATACATGCCAACAAGGTAGACAGACATCAATAATTGAGCAATGAAATATGTTTTTGATATAAAGCAAAGTGTTTAATGGTTTTATACATATGCATTATCTTTCAAACACAATGACACATTACATTTTTCTCTATAGATACATAGTCTTATTGAATGTTAATTGTATGAGAAAAAATACAACATTTTATATACCAGTGAATTAATTGTTCCAAATTCCACAAGATAACTACAGTTGAAGAAACAGAAGTTTTATGATTCTCATGTAATCAGACTGTGCTCATGTAAGCTTCAACAAACAGAAACAATTATTTGAAAGGTGGATGTGATTGGCTGCATTTTTTTAAAGTGCCAAATTAAAGAGCATTTTTCTATACAAACAAGCAGGCCTAAGAAAGTATAAAAAAAATTAATTTGAGTTTCATATATAGCTTCATTACACACTGTTATGTTATCGTCAGTTTCTCTATGAACGGGCAGTGGGAAATTGCAATGATTACGAAACAGTGCAGAAGAAATTATTATGAAGCTACACATTTAAAGTAACAGTATTTATATATAATATGCGTGGTGGCACCATCTCAAGGCTAGCTCTGCACCATACGTCAAGTTCTGCTCGGAAGTGGTTTATCATAATTACCAAGTTGAAGCCAATAGATGCAAAATTGCAGAGCCAAATTTGAACTTGGTTAAATAGAACTTAGCCCAGCTACATGTATGCACAGATCAGAGCTGCTTTTGCTGAGCCCTAGGAGGGGCCAGCTTCGCAAATTATGCAGCACATTTTTGTGCATGTTAAAGAATGGCTTCTTACTGGCACCCCCGAACAAAGATATTGACAAAATAGGGAAACCGCCAACATAGGGCTAGATAGCACAGTTGGTAGAGCGCCGGCACGTTAAACCGGAGGTCGTTGGTTCAAATCCCGCTCTAGTCAATTTTTCTTTGTTCAACCCAAAATGATTTAAAAATTTACCCAGTCAGTTTCCCTTGTGGTTTATTATTTGATATCTGATATAAAAAGTCACGTCACATCCCCTTAAGGTGATCCCCTGGCTGCCGCTTCCCAGGTTGTATCGTATACTTGGGTGTGATCCCTGGCTACACGGCAGTTTGCGGTTGAATGGCTTCTGACTGGTACCCCCCGAACAAAGATATTGACAAAATAGGGAAACCACCAACATAGGGCTGTAGAGCGCCGGCAC
This sequence comes from Leptasterias polaris, assembly GCA_037783415.1. Taxonomy (NCBI): domain Eukaryota; kingdom Metazoa; phylum Echinodermata; class Asteroidea; order Forcipulatida; family Asteriidae; genus Leptasterias; species Leptasterias polaris. Next base: position 552,378 of record JAZGTN010000152.1, on the reverse strand, counting down.
GTTAAACCGGAGGTCGTTGGTTCAAATCCCGCTCTAGTCAATTTTTCTTTGTTCTACCCAGTCAGTTTCCCTTGTGGTTTATTATTTGATATATGTTAAAGAATCCTGAGAATTTATGATATAAAGGAGTGAGGCGGGATCACAAATGCAATCTTTGAATAAAACAAATGAATAGACGATATTATACTGATCTGCGAGTGTTGTTATTGATATTCTGCAGAAGCACTCGCAATATTTAAGCTTCATACATGAAAAGTGGTACCACGTCTTAATAGTTTACGAAAGTATTCGTCCGCAGACAACAGGCATGCGGGCTTAACTAAATCCCTTTAAAACCCTCCAACCTGATATATCTGTGCGTCTTACGACAGCTAGACTGGCAGTCGTACCATGGAGTACCAGTTGGTTGCTGGCATGGGTCGTTTGGAGGCCAAGAAAATTATATCTTGCGAAATTGATAGCAGCCTTCTTTGTTTGTGGTCTGGAACTTCCACAAAGTCTGCATCATCCGGCTCACTGGACACACCTGTCATCCAAGCAAGGAAGTTGAACAGTTGAAAAGGAACCTCTGCCTTTACTTTCTCTTCTTTTAGGTCGTCAGAAGTAGGTGGATATGGTGGTGGTGAAGATGGCTTAATGGAGACAGCAGCCTTTATGATAAGTGCAGCTCTATACAGCATGCGAAGTGGTCATTTGTGGGTGGTACTTTGGATTCTGAAACAGTTGGTATAGTCTCCTCTTCCACATCTGTGCTGTCATCTGTTGAACTCCCTGCTGTATCGTCCACCAAGTCCTCGGCCAAATCTTCAGCTGATAGACTCTCACTAAACACAATGTCACTCATGTTTTTATTTTTGGCTTTGACGAAGACTAGCTGTGGAAAGCTTTTCTGTAGTCGCGTCTTCAGATGCCATGTTCGATATGGTGCATCGGTGCCGCTGATTTCTTTAATGGCGCGGATAAATATCTTGTTGAGTTTACTCAATGTTAGAATTTCTTTGCCTATAATTAGACGCTTTCTGATGGTGTCTTGGCTGAATTTGTTAAAAGCATCAATATAGCCATTTTGAACTGAGGTCAATGCATGGCTTGCGAGGTTTACTAAAAAATCTTGTGAAATTCTTGTAGCAGCCATGATGGTACTGAAGCTCCCTGGCAACCAAGTCCTCCCCTTCTATTTGATGTAGCATTTGTACATCCTCTTTTGCTTTTGCAGCCTTTAGAAGTTGACCTCCAGTGATGAGTTCACATTTTACAAGCCTTACCATTGACCTCTTTCCTGAAATGTGACTGCGCTTGTATTGGTTGCTATGGCAGAAAATGCACTCTTCAGGAAACATATGTCGCCTGCTCCAATCTCTTTTGCGGCTGTTTGCATCTGAGGAACGCAACATTCTCTTTCTGCTGGGCTCTCCACTACTTTCACTTACTACAACTGGGCCATCATCAAGTTCATTCATGTCTGTCCCGTCATCTGCAATAAAAGAGAACACAAATGTTTAGTGATTAGAATGAAACTTTTTGTCAAAATATAAAAAACTGTATTTATTTTCTTCCTACCTACCAACCATTGAATTGTTGTCTAAACATAAACATAACACACACACACATACAAAATTAAATATTGTTTTGTCAGTTGCTAGTTAACAAATTAATAACCATGACAAAACAAAAACACAAAATAAAAATAACCTCAGTTTTAAATTTTGCAAACATTCATTTTAGTCAAAATGTGTACATGTATTGTATGTACACAATTATTTCTTAATTATTTGTGGATCCTAAAAACTGTAGTGAGGTATGACATAAGCCTGATGACAAACAACATAGCCCCAAATATCATGATACTGTAGAAGTAAAAGAGCATGCTTGCAATAGTACGATTCGTATTATAAATTGTAGTCTTGAAATAGATAAACAAAATCATAAAATGTACATGTTATCATGCATGACATGCCGAGTCTGCTTTGCATTTGTCAATTGAGTTTGAAGATATCAAAATCATTGATAATGATAATAATAAGGCCAACTCAAAATATTCAGGAATTTATTATTAACTTGCTTGAATCAAGCATGATGATTTATTTGATCATGATACATGTCAATAAAAAGTTAATTCTTTATTAATATTATCACGATCAGATTCAATGTTGCACTTGCAGAACAATTGAAACTTTTGTTTGGCTAAACTTAAAAGCTTACTAAAAAAAAAAAAAAAAAAAAAATAATAATTACAATACATAATAATTATGTAGATAATAATCATAATATTAACATACATACCATGAGATGTAGATGTTTTGGTCTTTTTCTCCTTGAGTCTGTTCACTTTACTGATGTCACAAAAGCGACGAGAACATTCATAATGGTAGCCAATGTTAGGATTTTCTGGTTTGGCTTCGATCAATGCAGGATTGTATATCGGCAAAATCAAGCCCAAGTTTTACCGCACAGTCGGTCAGTAAATCGCGTTCTTTGCAGTCATAGAGCAACCATTTACTCGAAAATAAAACAAAACGGGACCAACTTTTTTCAGTGAATTGAATGAAATTGCTTTTAGTTTTATTAACAACATGCATCACGCAAAATTTGGACGAAATGTGAACAGGTTTTGCTGTCACTTCCGTTGCGACGGGCGTCGCCATGTTGTTTTGTCAGCTACCGAACGGAGCTTAGTACGAGCTGCGTGATTGGCCAATTACCGCACCTGACGTATCGGGAGCGCTCATTCGCTGAATTTATCACGTGAACAACCTTGTTCGCGAATGTTAAACCTGATTTTTTTATCGAAATTCTTTCTTTATTTGTATTTTAATGTGCACGTATATTTATTGGGCACATTATTATATCGAATGGAATGAATATTTTGCTGATTTTCATGAATAAACAAAGTAGTCCCCATTTCTGTTGCACGAAAAAACGGATTTTAGCCCTATGCCCCATGGCCTAATGGTACAACACAGTTTTAAAACTGTTGGATCATGTTGTGTAGGGCATGGTAAAAGAGAAAAAATGCAAGTCTGAAGTACCACAGGCATGAGTTTCTCAGGATTTGCTCAAAATCTCCTTGAGCCTTCAAGTTTTCTTGAAAGAAGTAAAAAAGTGGTCACCAAAGGGAGAAAGACAAAGAAATAGTCCACATTGTGTCCAAACCGGTGGTTTTGTACGGTATTTCTGGTGACAGAGTCTGTGAAAACCCATTTAAAAAACCTCCTGAATTGTAACATCTGGGAGGTTGTGGATTGAGAGTAAGGAGGAACTCAGGACCCAAGACGCACTTTTCAGGAATTCTGGCTTTCCTCAAATCTTATTCCTGGTACAGTCATGAGGATTATCTTTGTACAAGTATTCCCCATTGACCAACTTGTTATCAAAGGAAGTACCCTTGAGTGACTTGAAGTGGATATGTACCCACTTGAAGACACTAAGTATGTCCCTCTACAAGCTCTAAACCAACACTTATAAGTCTTAGAGAAAAAATTGTTATGTTGTTGTATTGACCTACCCTAAAAAAAGGGCCAACCCGGGAATTTGTTTTTTTCCAAGGGAAGAAATTTCATAATGAAAGTCTATAGAAATCAGTTATAAATTTGTTTAAAACCATTTCTGACCGTTTCTCTTCAAATGTATGGTGATTGTGCCATTGTATGGCTCAATGTTTTGCACAACATGCATAAGATCGATGCTGGACGATACTTTAGTACATATATAGTCTCGTTCAACCAGTCTGTACAAGTGTTTAGATGATGGGAAAGATTTCCAAAAATCTAAGCTATTTAAACACTGAAAGGTTAATATTGCTGGAATGTCCTATCCTTTTGAATACCTAGACTAAAAAACAAAAACAAAAACAAAACCTACCATCCTACCCTATTTTTTCTGGCCGTTACGTGTAACCATTTTTATTTGTAGGCCTTTGTACATACATCCCTTTACAAGCTCTAAACCAACACCTATAAGTCAAGTACTATTGTCTATTTAATCCTCTGGATTACACTGAAGGATTTGTGTTGGATGTAACAGGATTAACAAGTGCTAATCCCCTTCCTTGGATTGATCAGGGAGAAGGAGCCTTTCTCAGTAATCTTGAAGTGGCTTCAAGAAGTTTTCTTTGGATGGAATGGGATGAAGTGTATTTTAAAATGAAATGTTGCAAATGTGACGCTATAGATCGTTTGTTCACTGAATGTGTCTTAATTCACATTCATTAAATATTTACATATTCATTTAGTATTCACATGTTCATCAGACATTCACAAGTGTAAGTGTTTCACTTGTGTTTATTAGTAAATTTTTATTAGCTCATTTGAGCATTGATTCAAGATTGTGTGTATGTACTTGGTGACTGTTTATGTAATGGAAAGTACATTATGCACTAAATCATAATTGTTTTGTGGTGTTCAGTCACATTATTAACTTATCCATCTCTGTATATATATTTACATATTCATCTACATGTGTTATTCACATAATCACATATTTATCTACGTGTATACACATATTCACATTATATTCATCTACATGTATGTGTTATTCACATATTCACATATTCATCTACGTGTATATTCACATATTCACATATTCATCTACATGTGTTATTCATATATTCAAATAACATGTATATATTCACTTATTTACATGTACATATTCATCTACTTGTGTTATTCACATATTCATCTACATGTGTATACACATCTTCACATGTTCATTTACATGTGTATATTCACATATTCACATTCATCTACATGTACACTCACATTCACATATTCATCACAATTAACTAATTCACTCAGCGGAACAAGCAGATAAACTTTATGTTTGAACAATGTCCAGCCCTGTTTTGACGAAATTGAAAACATAATTAATGATAAAAATGTCAAGTAATAAACCACAAAGTTTTGTCAAAGCTTGCCATTGTCAATTGTACTGCAATTTCGTCATCAATCAGTACCGCCTACCAAAACAATGTTTTATTGTCACAAGAACCATCAGAAAACAAAACCACATCTGTATTTGTAATATGAGAGTTTATCAGGGGAAATGTTTTTGGGGAGTAATGTAATTTGTATTCCCTTTTTGTTGAAAGTTTGCTGGGGAAACTTAACCCCTTCTGCGGGCAGGAAGTGAAGGATGTATTTGCCAAGAGTAGGCGTTGGTGTGTAAATATTGTGCAATGTTAGAGTGTGGTGCTGGATTATTTTGGCTTTAGTTTATATTGGTATCAATCACTTTAAAGGTGGCATATCATTGGTAAGAGTAAAACATGCAAATGTTCACAGATTCGCAAACAACATAATAATATGAAATAACAAACCTGTGAAAGTCAAGCTCAAAGTCATTGGACTCTTGGAGTCATAAGAAAAAAGGTGGGGAAAAACTGTTTTCAAACCTTGAGGTTTGGACTTGCATATCAAAACTAAATGTTTTAGTCATATCTGGAAAACTATAGCATTTCAAGCAAAAACATTTCAAAGGGAGTTTCTTACCATAACCAACTTTATACCACATACGCTGTGTGAAAATCTGTGAACATTTATATTTTTACTTATACCAATTATGCACACCCTTTAAAGCAAAGTTTGTGAGGTTTATCTTCAACCAGGATGCAGGTATTAGTTTACATGATAAACTGAAATGAAAAAAGTGGATAGATGTTGGTTGATCTTTGCTACTGGTGTCTTTACTCTCTGTGAATCCTGTGTTCAGAAACATCCTCTACTGGCCTGACCAGGCCTTCATTGTTGTGAAGGGCAAGGTCCAGTTCTTCCTTTAGTAAAGGGCACCTTATGAGAGAAGTTAACATTTCTATGGGAACATTTCAACAGGCATTGAGGCAATGACCAGGGGCATGGAGGCAATGACAAGGGGCATGGAGGCAATGACCAGGGGAGGCAATGACTAGGGGTGGGGGCAATGACCAGGGGCATGGAGGCAATGACCATGGGCATGGAGGCAATGACCAGCGGGATATGGGGGCAATGACCAAGGGGCATGGAGGCAATGACCAGGGGCATGGAGGCAATGACCAGGGGCATGGAGGCAATGACCATGGGCATGGAGGCAATGACCATGGGCATGGAGGCAATGGCCATGGGCATGGAGGCAATGGCCAGGGGCATGGAGGCAATGACCAGGGGCATGGAGGCAATGACCAGGGGCATGGGGGCAATGACCAGGGGCATGGGGGCAATGACCAGGGGCATGGGGGCAATGACCAGGGGCAAGGGGGCAATGACCAGGGGCAAGGGGGCAATGACCAGGGGCACGGGGGCAATGACCAGGGGCACGGAGGCAATGACCAGGGGCACGGAGGCAATGACCAGGGGCACGGAGGCAATGACCAGGGGCACGGAGGCAATGACCAGGGGCACGGAGGCAATGACCAGGGGCACGGAGGCAATGACCAGGGCAATTGCCTCCATTGCCTCTGTTTGTATCAGGCCCGACTCCGTGAAAATTTGTCCCTTATCTAGCAGTAAAAATGCAAATAAGAAAATGATGCCATTGTTATGTGTGAATTTCAAAGATTTGGGCATAATAGGAAATACACCGATTCAATCCAATGATAATACATGTAGTTCTGAAAGTCTTCAGGAAATTGTTGAAAGAAAACCATAACATATGCACTTACAGAGTTTGTTTTTCCTGATGGTAATGTTGATGGCTGGGAATGCTTGCCAAGAAATACTTGTCATTAAAAAACACTAAGTAAATAAAAAATAACTGAAAAAAAAACTTGTTGAAAGATTAGTCTCCCCAGAGAGCTGGAAGTTTTTTATTTTCAGGGGCTGGTCTCCATGACCTGGGAATGTTTGGGGTGAAGAATCCCTGCAGTGTTGGGGGAAAAGATGTCAAAAGGTTCTCCCATTTCATTTGATTAGGAGACAGCAGGTTCAGGGAAGAGTCTTTTGGGATGTGAGGGACCTCATGGTGAGAGAAGTCAAGTGAAGTGTTTAGGGGTTTATGGTGGGAGTGTGGGTGGTACTGACCCCAACCATCATGTCCCAACAAGTGGGTCATTAAGGTTGGGTGTGGATTCTTGTATATACTGGTACAGCACACATCCTTTACTTTAATTGATTGTAACCAATAGATCAGGTAGGATTGGACAACTAGTCCTTAAAGGGTGTGTACAACATTGGTAATAGACCTTATGCATATGACGTCATTTGAGTAGGGCGCCCTCGCCTAGAGGTCAAAAGGAAGATGTTCATTGGTCAATCCTGTGCGCCGCGCGTACAAATCAGCGCGTTTCCATTGTTTCATCATCAGTTTACCTCTAAGATGGCGGCTGGATGACGTCAATGCATAAGGTCTATTGCCAAAGACCTGTATCTACACTTGATGTGACCCAACATGAAATAACAAACCTGTGAAAGTTTAAGCTCAATCGGTCTTCGGAGTCATGAGAAAACAGTGGAAAAACCCATTATATGTTTTAATTTTTTTTCAAACATCAGGTTTTATCCTGCAGGATAAAGACTAATGATTTACTCATTTCCTAAAAACTATGGCCTTTGAAGCAAAACTATTTCAAGGGAATTTTTTCCCACCATGACCATCTTTATACCATGTACAATGTGCAAATCTGTGGATAATTTTATTTTGTCAATCTTACCAATGTTGTACACACCCTTTATTAAAACAAACGGGTTTAAAAACTGTTTCCTACCCAATGCCACCCATACTTAAAGCTGTACGTCATAGCTAATACATAGACTCACAAGCTTTAATGGTAGGATCATACATTAGTGACCCTCAAAAACAATTGTGTAATTTATATCCAAAAGCTTACTTGTTGTAAAGATGGTATTCCTGGGGTGACAGGTCTTTTTCTGCAGCTGTGCCACGCATCTGGAACTCTCTACCACTTAATCTTAGATCTTGTCTTTGTACCACAAAATTCAAATCACTCCTCAAAACTTATCTTATGTTACAGGTTTTCAAGGACTAATTTAGTTGTGTCTGTTTTTCTTTCGTTTGTTTTTGGTTTACTGCGCCTTGAACACCCAGCAGGGTGAATATGTGCGCATAACAAGTCTTTATTATTATTATTATTATTATTAATATAGTAACTGTTTTATCAGATATTTGTTTTTATAAACCTATAGTTTTTTTTTTGTGACTCGCTTTTTCATTTGTGTAAACAGTTGTCTTAATAGATGTTAATTTTGGCATCAGGGATAATTAATATTGTTTTTACCTATATATAAGGGTAAAAAACAAATTATAACAGTTGTCTTATTGTGATTTTTTTGGGAAGGTTTTTATGTGAATTTGTTAATGCTGTACAATGGATGACACATTTCATGTGTTTCTACGGATGACAGGGAATTAATGAAGTGCGTTGAATTAAATTGAATTGTATAAAAGGTTTTTCCACGCTCTACCTGGTCTTGTTCCTTGACTTTAAATTATTATAAATAGTGAATGCTTAGCAAATACCCACAGGAACCAGTTGCATGAAGCATCATGAAGATAACCTTACAAAAAATTTCAGTAGTTAATTTGGCTCTACCATTTCGATTTTGTTATTTTACTTATATTTTACTTATGGCAGTTTGTCCGCAAATGCGATTGTAAGATTCTCCCTGCCCTACTAAAAACAACTTGGGAATGTAATGGGTGGGTTTTATCTGTACAGATCAGGTTTATTTATTTTTATTTAGTAAAGCTATAACCCTACCTTTAAAAAAACCCAAAACAAATGGGATGGAAAGAAGCAATCCATTGTGTTGAGATCAAAGGTTAAAACTATCTGGTAAAACATTTGTTTCATTTTGTTCAATACAAACAGACGGCCATAACAAAATAACATGTACATTTACATGTGTGCCTGATGGGAATTTCTTCTTACTATGTGAAACCAAAAGTTTGGTGACTATTATAGCCTGGCTCTTCCTCAGCGTACACAGAAAATATTGTTTTGAAAAAAAGACTAAATATGGACATGGTAAGTAAGGGATGAGTGTGTTTAAAGACCAGGGTGATTGTTAAAACATGGCTGTATTCTGTGCGTTATAAAGTGATTATATTAAAACTAATGTGGCTGATCTGGGGATAAGCATGTTTATAAACTATTCCCTGTTGGGGTGTTGTAGTTTGTTGGTTTTGAAATATGCAAAATATGAGGAAATGACAACTTGATGGGAAAAACAACCGGTGCCCTAGACGGTTTCACAAATGGGATAATCAGATGACCAAAAATTTCTTTAAAGGGGGGCAAGGGATGCACGATAATTTGTCATTTTAGATTTGAAACAATTAGTTAATTATTTTCGACACCAGAACCCAATTTCGTAGAGCTTTAAAAATTACCTCAGCACAAATCAATTATGCTTACCAGATTTAAAGGTTACCAGCCAAAATACCATGTCACTATGATTGGTATCCGGCTCATTTTTGCTTAGCAGCAGTTTCTTAAGCAATATTTTCAGCTTAAGCAGCCCTATGAAAATGGGCCCAGGTAATTGTCAGTTAGTTTGTTCTGGTTTGATCGTGGTATGATTGATATCAAAACATTCTCTTGTGTTTGTGGGGAAAATAATTAAGTCAATTTTGTCTACGATAGTTTTCACTATTTTGTTATTCACAAACTTTCAAATATAAAAGTCATCAAAATGAAATGTGTGTTCTGAGCGTTTTAGAACCATCTCTACATGATTGAGTAGTCCAAAAGGTATTCAGGTTATTTGTTGTGGTTTTCAGTTAGGAGAGACATGACCTGCTATTCCGACCTGCTATTCCGGGTGGTTTCACACACATGGTTTGGGATAACGATCCATGAGAAAAAGGTACCTCAGTGTGTAAGAATCTGACAAGTAGGTCCTGACCTTCGATAAATTTTAATCAGTATTTTGAGGACAGAAATGTCTGGAATGCCGGATGGAATCACAGAAGTCTATTAAGTGGGCTTGGCATGGGTCAGTTGGACACTGTCAGTTTAGGATAGTAAGTAACTAAGTAGTAAGTTTTTTTGAAAGTTTTTTTCTGAGAGATAACCTTACATCACAGGGCCATGGATGGCCTCTTCAGGGTGAGGGCTACACTTAACAGATTTTGGCTATTGACCCAAATCAACTGCCACCTGGGCACGTTGCCACCTACTCCTGGGGCTGAAACAGGGTAAAACCCCTTCACAGTCCGCAAGGATGTAGGCATGGGTATCATCCACCAGGAGCCTGGCTGGTAGAGCAGAAGGCACTACCTTCCCAACTTTTTACGGAGCAATTATGTTTAAGTGCCTTGCTTGAGGGCACAAGTGTCATGACGGGGATTCGAACCCACACTCTGCTGCTGACAACACCAGAGCTTGGGTCCGAGATTGACCACTCGGCTGCGACATGCCATAAATCTGTGAAGACCCTTTCACACCATGTGAATTTCCCTGTCAAATCCTGGGAAAACTTGGCTGACCTTTGCAGACTTGAATTGCTAACCCTGGCAAACTCATTGAAAATGCTACCCCTGCTTGGGAGCCCTGGGTGGGCATGCCGCAAATGTTAATTTTTTAAAGGAGAATTGCATCAAGTCAGGGCTCGAATTTGACACTGGACCACAGGCCCGAGGCCAGTGATTTTAGCCTTGGGCCGGTAAACTCTTGACCAGACAAGTCCAGCAGTCTTGTGTTTTTCAATGGAATAATAATACCACACTGTGAAATATCTTTAAACAGAAAGAAATTATGTCCAAATGGTGACTTTGAGTCTGCAAGGGTAAATACAATACCACTGAGTATCACAATATACTAACCCATAAGACAAATGAGACAAGTCTTCTCTGAGTGCTTGTCCAAATAAAAACAATTGAATGTTAAACTGTTTAGAAAATTCTGGTCTTGTAAAATAGATTGTGGTCCAGTAAACATTTTGAGCTACAAGCCCTGCAGTCTTGTGGAATTTTACCCCAAATTCGACCCCTGCAAGTGTGGGGTTTGAATACACCAGGAGTTTCCTGTGGTTTATTTCCTTAGAATTGGCTTTTTAATGTGAAGGGGGCTTGAAAGTTGTGCAATTAGTACACATGTTGGTTGTGATAATAGCCATTTTCACACTGTATCTCTTATCCCCATGTAATACAGCCCTGGGGAGGCACCATGAGGTTTTTTTTACCCCAAGGTTACCCCGGTGCACTTTCACACTGTCCCCGCCAGGGGTTCCGGTTGCACATTTCAAGAACACCCTGAGGTTGAGGTGTCTGATCCACCTTTATGTTTACACTTGTACATTGTATTTGTAATCCACTTTGCCGGATCTGATCCACCAATTGCCGGCTTCAACCCTCCTCGAAAGGTGGATTAAAATTGCCGGATCTTGAACCGGGTCTGATCCGGCATTTTTGCGTTTACACTAGCCGTTAATCCACATTGCCAGATCTGAACCGGATCTGAACCGGGTCTGATCCGCCTTTCGGGATCTAGTGTAAACGGGGTTCAAGTGTGAAAGGGCTGGCCATTATTCCCCGGGTGTGCCCTCGGAGAATAGAGTAGTGTGAAAAGGGCTTTTATGCCTCCTGCCCATCTCAAGTCAATCTTAGCTGCCCTTTCCTGCTAAAGAAATCATTGATTCAATATTAAAGATGATTCAAAATATAACCGATGGTCTGTTATTGGCAACTGAACAAATCTTGTAAGAGTAGTGAGAAATTACCTGTAACTTAACCCTTTGCGTGCTACGGGCGCAAATTTGCACCCGCAACGTTTATTCCCTCACTGCTGTGGGCGCATATTTGCGCCCAACACAACTTGCTACTTGTTTTGCATACAATCGAGCTTTCTTTTGACCCCTGACATGCATCCGGGTACTTTTTGTTTACTTCGATACATAGAAGCTATGTTACGAACGATTACGCGACAATTTTTCTTGAAAAAACCTGTAATTTCCGAGTTTTTCCGTGACTGTTATTACCGTAAAACAAAATGGCCGCCGCAGCAGCATTCTGGAAGATTTTCGCGGATTTTAACTCAGGGAAAATCGGAGTTTGAGGATGTTTTGGGAGACCATAGCGACGATAATGCTTCAGTTGGGTTTTGTCTATTGACATCGGGCCAGATATCGGACACATATCCCTATCAACGATGGGGCCGAATCCGACGACGACGATGGCATCGTTCCTATGCAAGGAGGGGAAGGTAGAACAGTCCAAGGTGTTGGGGATTCTTTTCGGTGTGCTTTGGAAGTGTGTATTTTCTAAATTCTTCATTCAAAATCAATTCTGTTTAAACTACCTGGTTGCCAGTATACTCTACATTTATCTTATTTTGCATTGTGCAATAAAATAATTCCTTCACACACAAACAAACTTGTTAGTACAACCGTGTGTTATTTTAATGATTGTGCAAAAATATTCCAGCGGGCAGGGAATAGTGTGTGTAGGGAATGGTAGCAAGCAAAGGGTTAAAGGATTAGGGTGTGTTTGAGTTGGATTTTGATACCCTCTCTCAGAATAATGTTTTGCCTCCTTTAGACTTGCATGTCCCTCACCTTTGGTCAACACAGAGGTGTGGTCAAGGTTTAAACCTGCCATGTGTGGAATGTCATTCTCAGTCAGGTCAAGACCACTTTCCCTGAGTTAAGAATAAGATTGAATGAAAGTTTAAGACTTTCAAGGGAAGGGGAAGGAAATAAATCTGTGTTAGACTGGTACCTCAGTAACCTGTATTTATTCTTTTGTGCTTTCAAAGAGCAATTGTTTTTAATCCACCCAATTTCTTTTTGTGGATTTTAAATGTTAGAGGTAGAATTGGTTTAGTTAAAGGGAAGGTAAATGTTTGGTATAAAGCATTTTGAGAAACATTTCACTTTGAAGTAATGTGGTTATTGTAAAAGGATATCAGTTTTAATGCCCCAAAGTTTGAATGTGAGATATGTTACTGTCACCAGTGTCAGATACATTTCTCAGATTGTGTATTCCCATCAGGGATTATTCTTCCTGCATGGACATAATTATTCGCTCTGGAATTTTGGGGAGATCGCAAAAACGTGACCACCTTTTGTAATGAAATTTTCACAGGTTAGTTTTATTGGATATAATATTATATACATTTATATAGGATTAAAACAATCGAATGGTTAAAAAATCCAGGGTATACTTTTGTAATTGTCAAAGACCAGTATCCTCACTTGGTGTATCCCGACATATGCATAAAATAACAAACCTGTGAACATTTAAGATCAATCGGTCGTTGGAATCACCAGGAAAAAGTAGTAAAAAACCTTAAATGTTTTCACTGTTTTCAAACATTGAGTTTTGGACTTGCAAGATCAAAAAAAGGAGTTTTACTCTTTTCTAAAAAACTAATGCATTTCAAGCTAAAATATTTCAAAGGGGACTTTTCCACCATGACCATCTTTATATTATTATGTAAGTTGTGTGATAATCTGAAGCTTTGCATGGTGGGAGTATATTAACTAAGAGAGGTTTGCGGTAACACCATGTTAAAATCTCTTTTGAGTAACTGTTCGAAATTGTTATACTGATCGAAACGTTGAGTCGTTAACTACCGGTTCTTTTCAGAACCAACAGTTACTCAAAAGAGATTTTAACATGGTGTTTATGCTGCAAACCTCTCTTAGTGATAATCTGTGATCATTTATATTTTTGCTCTTACCAATGTTATGCACACCCTTCAACCACAGGACCCCTACCTCCATGTTGTGTAGAATAATCTCAGTAAAAATGCTAAATAGAATGGCAAACATCCAAACTGATACCAAATGTTTCCAAGGTCCTGCAGCCAATTCTAAAACCAGAGAGGTAATTTCTCTCTGGTGTCTTCCTTCTTGCACTTCCTCTTGTGTCTTCTCTGTTTGTGATTATGATCGACAAAACACATGTTTTTCGTGTTTCATTGATATACTCTTAAAGGGAAGTTTAAAAAACAATTTTTAGTCAGAGATTGGTTGAACCCCCTTAAATATCATGAAATGAGCAGCAAAAATATTCACATCTACAGGGCTCGAACTGTACACTGGACAGCAGGCTTGAGGCAAGTGATTTTAGCCCAGGGCCAGTAAATTCATGATTAGACAAGTCCGACAGTCTTGTGTTTGTCAACTGAATAAAATTCTTTAAAAACAAAAAAAGTGTTCAAATGTTGACTTTAAGTCTGTTGAGTAAATTTATTACCTATTTTTTTTTTAAGAATGAGATTTAAATCTTCTCTAGTGCTTGTTCAAATAAAAACGTGAAACTGTGTAGCTTTATTCTCTGGTCTTGCTGGCCAGTAAAATTGTCTTGTGGATCTTTCCGAAAACATCATAGTAACAATTTGAAGTCAATAACAGATTACCTTTTTTCTTTCTGCTCCCAAATTCTGAGTCTGTTTAGATCTTGACTATAAAGCAAGTCCATAGTGTTTGCGAACTTTCCGTTCTCAGTCTACAAAATCATTTAACCAAACCTAGCTAGTGTGCAACAAGGGAAACAGGCATGCAACTTTTCCTCCTTTCCGCTGATTTATACTGTACAAAATCATTGACATTTTGTAATTTCCTCTTTTTTGGTGAAGTTACAGTTGCATGCCTGGGGGAAAACAGTGTATAGTCACCTTGTGTCCTATGAAAATCAGTGTTCATAATTACTTTTGCATGGGGTGCATGACAACCATGGTGGCGTCATTAATAAAAGGTCTTTTGTGATTGAAATTTCATCTGTTCAAGAGGCAAAGTTATGTTATGTTGCTTTAAAAAAAAATCTGGGATGGGGAGGAAATCCTTCCATGAGGTTTGAGTAGATCTTGGTAGGAAAAACAAAGGGGAGTTCCAAACTTTTACCATTCAGTTTGTTATAAAAGCATGTGGGCAACATTGGTGATTGTCAAAGACCAGTATCCACACTTTATGTGACCCAATTTATACATGAAATAACAAACCTTTGAACATTTAAAGGTGTTATACAGGATTGGTAGAGCTGACAAAATAGTCGCAGAAAGTGTTCATGTTCGTGTAATCAACCATATAATAATAATAGTAATAATTTGGGAGGCTAATCATCCTTACTAGCAGCTGAAAGCTGAATTGCGAAGGACGCGGCTACAACGTGTTCGAGAAGCAGGCATGCAAGGGCGCCTTTGGCAGCCAGCCACATCAACCCATTATGACCACGGAGCACAGCCAGAGATCAAAAGTGTCAAAACGTGTGTAATTCAGGAGAAACTTGGTGAAAGCTATGATAATTTTCAGCATGTAAATATTATCCTTACCTTAATTTTGGTTGCAACAACCAAATTGAAATCGGCTGTTGCATTCTTGTTAGGTTTTCAGATACAGTTTTCTCGAATATGATTTTATTTCAGAGGGAAATATTTCACAGACAAAATTGTTGTAGTATGAACTTCATAATTAGTAATAATAATAATAATTATAATAATAATATGGATTTATATCGCGCTTTATCACACCCAAGGGTGTCTCAAAGCGCTTTGAACATTATTACCCCTGGTCACTGGGCCATTTATTTCATTCCTTAAACCATCTCAGCTCCCTGGGGAGTATACAGCCTGTGCTGCAATATATGCGCTACTAGGCTAAATCAATCACAAGAACCATCTCTGCCCTCACAGGTACCCATTTTACCCCTGGGTGGAGAGAAACAATTATAGTTAAGTGTCTTGCTCAGGGACACAAGTGTCACGATCCCGGGACTCGAACCCACACTCTGCTGAACAGAAACACAAGAGCTTGAGTCCGGCGCTCTTAACCACTCGGCCACGACACTCCACTGATAGTAAGCTATCAGACTGAAATTAAACAAAGATGTTTTTCATCCTGTATATAAATACCTTTAATCTCAATCAGTCGTGGGAGGCACACACAAATACTCATATGGAAAACACCGTCCCTGTTTTAAAACACATCCGATTTCAGACTCCCGAGATCGAAACTAATTGTTCCTATCATTTCTCAAAGCATTTCAAACAAAAATGTTTCAAGGGAATATTTCCACCATTTTTATACATGTACCATGTAAGTTATGTGTAAATTTATGAACTTTCTGCTTCTCTCTCTCTCTTCCCCCCCCCCCCCCCCCTTCTCTCTCTAGTTATGTTTTTCCACTGCCCTTGTTACACTTCTATACATGTACTGTACATGTTTAAGTGTGTTGTGATGTCATTTAGCCTTCGAGAAAGACTCTGCTAGGGTTGGAACATCAGGCCATTAACTATTTTTTGCATTTATACCACAGGTCCTTTTGGTTGGTAAGCAGTTTGCAACAGCTAATTCTATTTTATAAACTTTAATATTTTCTAAGACTTTACAAGCTGAATATATTTCTTCGTGTTATTTTTTAGCATTTTTGAAACATCTTAGGGACAAACAACTGAAGTGAAAGGCATTGAAACTACAAGTTTAACGGATTCATGTGACCTGTTTTTAAGTAAAATAGATTAAACAGGAAGGAAATGTAAAACATTTGTTATTGTTCTGATTGTAATTGAACTAGATACCAATGCCTCTCTGGTGTACAGTTTGGCTAAAGTCCAACATCAACTAAAAACTAGTTTTTGTACGGAGTGCTTTCATAGCTCAAGAGTATCCTGGATCTTCACCATAATGCCACCATATTTTGTCACGTATCCCGTGTGCAGTAACCACAAATTATCACTGGATCTCAGTAAACCAGACAGGGGTCTGACTATTATTTCCCCAGCCTCGGTTAGGTTGCATTGATTTGAATGGGGGAAAAAAAGGTGCTATTGATTTTCTTCTGACAAAGTGAGCTTGTGAGTGGAATTTAGGAATTGTTTACAAATCAAGCAATGAGGATTGACCGAGATCGCTCTCTCCTAAAGGTATTATACAGGATTGGTAGAGCTGACAAAATAGTCGCAGACAGTGTTCAAGTTTTGTGTGACAAACCTGTGAAATTTGGGTTAATCCGTTGTGTGAGTTAGGAGAAATAGTGAAAGACTGTACACAATTTTCAGCATGTACAATGTAGGCCTTACACTTTGTCCTTAAATTACAGGGTTCTGCCCACGGTGGTCGGTGCCGGAAAACCCGACCGGCACTCATGATTCCCCGACCGGCACTCGCAGAATTTTTTCTTTTTCCGACCACCACACATTTTCCCTTTTTTTTTGCCCATTTCCTTCAAAATATTTTGAACAACGTGTAAAACAAATTATTTACCAGTAAACAGTTTTATCCAAAGTTTCGAGTAGCCTACTTCTTTGGTTTGAGTCTATTTTAATTATCCAGGATCGAGCATTCCTCCCGCCTGTACGATGTACAATATATCCAACGCACGAAACCCACATTGATTTTGCAATGGTTTCCAGTCACGCTGATTGTAGCTTTACGCTTGGAATAACATGATACCAGTTTCATCATGTTGCGAACCCTATTCTATAGCGTTTAATACAACGGAAATGAACTGCAGAGTAAGCACCATGCTATAGATGCTGTAAATTGTTTTCCCATGGCGGTAAAGGCGTGCGCGCACTGAGGGCCTACATTCAAGGCACAGCTGCAGGGCGCACGTGTGTAACCACTCCGTGCACGATCGAATGGAAATTGACTTGACTGTATTAGGAAAAAAAAAAAATTCCGGCACTAAACAAATCCTGGGCAGAACCCTGAAATTAAAGGGAATGTATACGTTTTGTAATCACTCTTTAAATTAATGACAATAAAAACTTATTTGTTAGAAGCCTAAAGCAGTTCGATAGTATAAAGCATTTTAAGAGTTATTTCACTTCGTAGTAATGTGGCTATGAAAAACAATATCAGGTTTTAAGCCCCAATATTTGAATCTGAGAGAAACGTTTCAGGGTTTTTTATCGCTAACCCCTACTCCAGCAGGGCTGGGGATTCCCAATTGCCAGGGTAGATCATGGGTAAAGAGATCCAAGTGTGAAGGTGTCCGCCCGTTATTCCCCGGGTTGCCCCTGGGGAATAGAGTAGTGTGATAAGGGCTTTACCGTGGAGTGGATAGTTTGGAGGTTATGGGAGGGGGCTCTAGCCAGAGACACTACACACCTGGAATATCATTGAGGCCATAGCCTCTGTTGCCCTGGTCTTGGCCTTGAAGCCCTTTAAATAGTTTCCCATACATGGCTTGCCCTTAAATTTTTCAGTGACTGGCCAGCAAGATTAGTTAGCTTGTCATTTCACTAGTCCATCAGCTTTATCACTGGTCCGAATTTTAAGGTTTTCTTGTAACACTATCATTTGTGGGGACTTGAGTTTGAAACCATGAACATTCCAAGCAGGCAGTGGTTTTACACATAGCTTTGGGAAGCAACGAACTAGCCATGCAGGACCAATTGGACATCAATTTGACTGGTCCTCAGAAATGTTAACTGGCACTTGGCCAGCGGACCAGTGTTAAGGGACAACGCTGCCCTAGACTTCAAGATTTTCCAATGGGAGTGCCCTATGCAAAATGGAAATGGCCTTGCCCTCTAAAAGATGAAATGGCCTTGCCCTCTAAAAGATGAAATGGCCTTGCCCTCTAAAAGATGAAATGGCCTTGCCCTCTAAAAGATGAAATGGCCTTGCCCTCTAAAAGATGAAATGGCCTTGCCCTCTAAAAGATGAAATGGCCTTGCCCTCTAAAAGATGAAATTTCAGTCCTGCACTAGGGGTTGAGGTTGTTTTTTATGAGTACTTTCAACACAATTTATAAAAATTCCAATCACTTTCCCATGTTAGTGGTTTACCTCAAAAGTCTAGAAACTTGGGTTTGTATATGAGTAAACATTCCCAGAACTGTCACACACCATAAACTCAAACTAAAAATCAAATTATGCCAATCGTGGCGAGTTTGTCTCAACTTTTATAACTGACCAGAAACTAGAAAGTAGAAACACCCTTAGAAGTGTCACAGCAGATAAATTACGTTATTCTCTTACAGGGAGTTTGATAACTGCTCAAATTGAGCAAAAACTACATGGTATTAGTGCAAGACACCCCCCTTTCAGAAGTCTCATTGCATTTCAATCTTGACTGAAAATTACATTACCTCATCCGCAGGAGTTCTGGTAACGGGGGCATCAGGTTACCTGGCATCACACATTGTACAGCAGTTACAAGAGGCGGGATTCAGCGTGAGGGGCTCGGTAAGAAATCTTGAAGATGACAACAAGGTGAAGCACCTCAAGACGCTTTGCCCGGAGGCGGCGCACGAGGTGGAACTTGTGAAAGCCGAGCTGCAGGATGCTGAAAGCTGGAAGAGGTAGGGTTTTCTGTATGAAATTTGCCAGAGCAACAAAGTCTAGTCCTCATGCAATTTATAGGCACTGATTTCTTGTAAATAAGAAATAAGAAATGTTAAAGTCGATAAGTTTTCAACCTTGGTTTCTAAGCAAAAAGCACATGAGCCAATAAGAGTTCAGAATGCTTTACCAAATACATAAATTTTACAAACTTCCAAATATACATTGGTGTTATAATCTTGCCAGTTTTAGCAGCAGTTAAAGGCAAAGTATATGTTTGGTTTTTGAAACCATTCGATTGTTTTAATCCTATATAAATGTAGATATATGCAATAAAACTAACCTGTGAAAATTTCATTTCAAAAGGTGGTAGTGTTTTGAGATATCGCCGAAAATCTGGAGCGATTATGTCCTTGCAGGCAACGGCGCCCCTGGACCCCACCAGGGGCCATAAGGCCGGCCCCTGGACCCCACCCAATACATTGGTTTGAGCCCCCCCAAAAACATAATTCTGGGTGAACTGTTGCTTGCAGGAAGAACAATCCGTATTTGGAATACACAATCTGAGAAACGTTTCTCAGGTTGAACATTTTTTTAAAACCTCTCTCTTAAACCACAATCCTTAGAAGACAATAACTTCTCAAAATGTTATACATTATCAACAGCTGCAGTGCTTCTTACAAAGTAAGATGTTATGCTCATTCTTTTTTGGAGTAATTACCAAAGGTATACCCTCCCTTTATAAGCTAAATTGACAATGCAATACTGTTAGAAAGTTATGTCTGTTGCTCAATGTTTGCCAACTTTATCATATTGTACCTTATCTTGATTCAAATATCTCTCAACCAAACCAGCAGAATCCGACCTCTGAAGAGCCAATTGAAGGATGTATTTCGTTACATGTCCTGCTGTCCCTAAATAAAGTCAGAATTGGCAAACAGGCCTCGCACTTACACGTTTTGTAAAGTAGCCCAGTAGGCTAGTAAATTGTGTGTTTTACCATGGAGGTACGGTACCTCCATGGTTTTACGTGCCCCCAGGAAGTTTTAGTATCCCATATTTTAAACGGGTATTGTCATAAATGCATCTTTCTGATGTATTAATGGTAGCGATCACAACCAGTTTAATGGTCAAATGAAGTTACATTCACACACTCAAAAATAAATAAACAAATTGTACAAGTTACTATTTACATCTTAAAAGGAAGAAATATTCATAGCATATTAAATAAGTAGGTTGCAATTTTTTTAGCCCACAGGGCAAGTTCAGAAGTGGTGTTTATAAGCCCAGCAGTTTCTACTAGACAATGTATGCCGAGCTAGTGTTAAGGGCGACCTATGGCAAATAATTGAAAACATTCTTGTTTGTTAAAATTTAACAAGAAACAACGCAGAATGAATGTCAAAAAGTGGAGTCAAATTATTATTATTATTATTATTTATTCGACCTCAACAGTACAAGTACAGAAAATACAATACAATGCAATAACGGAGGGGAAAAAACCCCAAAACAGAAACGACAAAGCAACAAAACATTATGAGAAAAAAATAATATATATATATATATATATATCAGTCATTTTATTTCAATGCTACACATATCATTTTCAATTTAAAGTATTCAAAGATAGCCGCAAGAATCCAACATTCCTGAAATTGGAGCCTCTTGCCCCAAGATAGGTTTGCATACTTTAGATGAACTCTGGTTGTGAAAACAACTTTTTTTAAAACGATGCTAGCTTAAAGTTATCAGTACATTTTGTACCCTTTTTTTCTTATCAAGAGTTGACAAAAATCAGACAGTGCAATCTCCATAAAATATCAGATTTAATGTTTTCTTCCATTGGGCTGTGCACAAATCAAGCCTGCAGGAAGTCCAGGCTCTGTGGCTCTTTTGTAAACAATGTGGTGTCACGGGTCACATGGTCTATAATCCTTTTTTCCTCATGTTTTCTGTTTGCAATTTCTCTTAAAACTTGACGATGGTAACTGTGTTGGAAACTTCTGATGCAAAATGATACTAAGTATTCCTTCCTTGTGGGATAGTGATGAGATTTTTCAGACTTTTGTCTGAATTCAGACTTTTTATGTCGGCCTGGTGAACAAAACAAGCCTTTCATTTTTCCACATAAAAGAAAGACTGCCCTTTGATCTACTTCACTAGTGCTTAGGACACTGTTCCTAAAAGACCTTTGAATTCCAAACCCTTCCTAGGGGTTACCAAAAGGTAGAAACGCCATCATTTCAACATACATGTAGGCCCTACGTCCTAACATTTGGATCAACATGTAGTTTCAGACTTTTATGCCAGCAATGACTCTCACCCCTGATGACCTAGTAAAAGTCAAAAGTTTGTCTGATAAATTAAAGAGCCCAACGGGGAGAAATTTGTGGCCCAAGGGAGAAGTTTTGTAACTTGTCATTTATCATCCAGGGCTGGAATTTCATCTTTGAGACGGCAAGGCCATTTTCATTTTGCAAAGGGTACTTCCATTGAAAAAGTCTGTGGGAAACTTTTGAAGGGGCACCAAGGCCAAGACCAGGGCAATGGAGGCCATGGCTTCTGTGGCCTTTGTTAAACTCCAGGCCTGATCTCCATCCACATTTATATAACTATTGGGTTGAGGTTGGATTAGTGGTATCTTGCCTCGCCTTTCACCTCTGTGGACGCTAGTTTGAATCCAGTAACTTGTTGGAATCCTGGGTTTTCCCTATTTCAATATTTCCTCCCTCCCAGTTTTCCCAACTGAACATTTCTTTACAGCCCCCTTGCATATGATGTCACACTCTAACAGAGCCCATTGGGCGATAGCTGTTTTCGGTGCGTACAAATGTGTGTGAGACCTTAATGCACCAGCAGCATTGCGCAATATGCAAAGGGTCTATTGACTTCACAGAAGTATGGGTTATAACACTTGAGGATCCCTTGGTTTCCTAATACCAATACATTGTTGTGTGCCTGGAAGAAGGGTGCAAGGCTCTACGTCCTTCTTCCAGGTAGACAAAGTACATGTACTGTTTCAACTAACAAAAAGCTGTGAGAAGCAAAATGGCTCCTGAAAAAAAACACGGCATTACACTTTTGTCGCTAGATTTACCCCCAAAGCCATGTTTTCCCATTCCCATGCAGATTCATATAAAGATTTATGAATGGCAGAAAACTGATCAAACTTTCACTCAGTTTTCTTGAAGCACAATTTTGAATATTGATTGCTTATGCGCTTTTTCCGCTAACTCATTGTTACATCCTTCTTCCAGGTACCTGACAAAGTAATAAATCAATTAAATTATCTCTTTGAACTCTTCTTTAACATTTCTCTAGTGCTGTCGAAGGCTGTACATATGTGATCCACGCAGCAAGTCCGTTTCCATTCTCACAACCGAGTAATGAAGATGATCTGATCAAGCCTGCCGTGGAGGGTGTCACCAACATTCTCAAGGCTTGTGTGGAGGCAAAAACAGTCAAGAGGGTGCTCATGACTAGCGCTGGACTCGCTATCGTCGGTAAATAAAACAAGAAGTGGTAGCTGTGTTACTCAAATCTTGAAAAAATAGAATTAGCAGTTTGCAAACTGCTTACCTACCAAAAGGACTTGTGGTATAAATGCACAAATTAGGTAGTGGCCTGACGTTTTAACCCTAGCAGAGTCGTACTCGAATCTTGATAAACAATTTAGGTATTTTCAACAGTGGAATAGAGTCTTCGAAGAAAAACTTTAAAGTTTAATATTTTTCTTTAAGCTTAATTGGTAAAATTAGAGACATTTTCTTGTGTGGCTGTGTCCTAAAAAAACGAAGGAACATTTATAATCACTCACTCAATCAATAAGTCATTTATAGAGTGCCAAATTCAAACATTTGATTTGATGCTGAGTTGAGACACAGTTAAATGGTTAGTAAGCCTACTGGAACAGGAGAGCTTTAAGGAGTGTCTTGAATGAGGTGAGTGAGCTGGCATTTGTACAGGAAGCCTGTTCCACATTTTGGGGTCATACACAGAGAATGATCTCTCTGCAAAAGTTGAAGAGCGAGTTCTTGGCACAACAAAAGGAAACAAGAGCTAAATCATTGGTCCATATAATATGGTCTTGACACTTAATTAATTTGACAATAAATTCTTGATTGATTACAGGTGTTCTTCGAGGAGGGGAAGTGACTGAGAAGGACTGGCCTGAGACAGACAATTTAGATCCCTACGCCAAGAGCAAGACATTAGCTGAGAAGGCTGCATGGGATTTTGTCAAGGAGCTTAAAGGTAGTCTTGGTTCAAGACATTACTAATCTGATACTTGGCTTCTGATAGTTGGATAGAGGGCGCTGTTTGAGTTTATTATCACAGAAACTTTGGGTCATGTCTTGAACAATAAACTTTAGGGACAAAGACAATTGTGTTTTTTATGGGGAAAGTTTACTTGATCTCAGGGGCTCACTATTTTCTCATGTTGTGTGTAAATGTTTTGCATTTTTTTCACTGCAGATAATGAGAAAGTATTAACTTATAAGAAATTTAATTTGAAAATGAGTATTGTATCGTAGGGTGTCATGGCCGAGTGGTTTAGATCGTCGGATTCAAGTTCTGGTGGTTTAGTCATTGGGGTGTGGGTTCGAGTCTCGGTCATGACGCTAGTGTCCCTGAGCAAGACACTTTGCTATAATTGCTTCTCTTCACCCAGGGGTATAAATGGGTACCTGCGAGGGTAGAGGTTGATATTGTGTTTGAAAAAGCCTTCTGAGCGCCACGGCAGCTCGGGCTGTATACTCCCCAGGGAGCTGAGAAAGATTAAAGGAATGTTATTGGCCCAATGACCATGCAGGGCACTAATGTAAAGCGCATTGAGACGTTTATTGTGAAATGCGCTATATAAGAACTGGTTATTATTATTATTATTATCTTGTTTTGTGGGCTTCACTGAGTTCCCCGTTGTTGAGTCCATCTTAGAGTATGCTTGTTTGTATCTTTTCCATTTGTACAACACAGGCTTGATATCCTTCCTACTTCAGTCTGTTTTCCAAATTGTTTGCCTTTAGGAAAATCAGACAAATTGTGATTCAACAGCCTGAAATGCCCATTAAAGCTTACACCATGTGTTCATGTAGGTCGGCCCTTGTACTCGATAAAATGCTCCTACTTGTTTCCAATATCAAATACTATGCCTGACAGCAACAGAAGTACAAGAATGTTGATTACAAGTAAATAAATAAAGTCATAAAATGAAAATTACCTACAACTAGGGGAACCCTCATGTAGTGGAGCGCCCAAACAGCTGTGAAATACTGCACTGGCTTAAAAATGACAAATGTAATAAATGTAAGTAAGTTATAGCAACTCTAAATAAAGCACAATTTTATGAAGAAAATTTATGTCGAAGAAAAATTAAGACGTGAACTTGTACACATTTTGAACTTGAACTTGTACACATTTTTATAAATATTTGGAGTGTAAATTGGGATCTTGATTTCTTGGCTCCACTCTTCTCCATCTTTGAGTAAATTGTTCTTGTTTTTTCTTCACAGATGAGGAGAAGTTTGAGTTTGGTGTCCTGAACCCTGTGATGATGCTCGGGCCCATACTTCACAACACCAAGTGCACCAGCATCGAGCTCATCAAGAGACTCCTTGAGAGGAACCCGATGTTCCTCCCCAAGATGAACCTTCCGATGATTGACGTTAGAGATGCTGCCACTGCTCATGTCAAAGCCCTCAAGATCAAGGAAGTCAACGGTAAGTGATGATGTGATCAAGCTTGAGAAATTCATAGATGCCATGGCAGCAGTGATAGAGGAGATTTAGTGGCTAGATTAGCTCCTTTTAGCCATGAACACAACCCTGTCAGACTGATACACCTGCCTGAATGAGCAGTGTTTGATCAGTTCAAGAGGAGCCATCAAATAATTTCAAGACAAACAGGATGGACTGATTTTCTGATACAGGGCTAATTAAAACTGCCAATGTGGCAGGAGATTTTGTCCCCCGTAGACTCTGTCTTCTCATATGACGAACTGTGTACAAACTTTTTCTGATAGCGCCCTCTTTTGAATCAACCTCCTTCAGCCCATGTTATTTTCCCGTACGGGGGACAGAATTTCAAGGGGACAGATTTCCCTAGGACACCAAATTCCATGTGATGTTGAAAGAAATTAACCTTTAATATCTTCCTTTAAAATCCTTATCGTTTTCATTTATTTATAGATTTGTTTTATTGATCAACTTTTTTTTCAGGAAATCGTCACATCTTGTGCTCCGAAAACATGTGGTGGTCAGAGATGGCGGCTGTTTTGAGTGCCGAGTTCAAGTCGCAAGGTAAAAGTTTAGCTCATTCAGGTGGTGAGGGTTTTATCAAATCCTGCTGCGCAGCAGCTGGGCAGTTTTGATGTTCATCTTATTTATGAAAGGTGAAACTCCAAAAATAGATGAGAATTTTAAGCTCACATTTCAAAGAAACTTGTATAGAGGAAATGTGCTTCAGTCCCATGAGAAAGTGACTTGGGTTTATTTGGGGTAAAAAAACCAAGCTTCCACCTCGTTAGACTATGAAGGGACACCCTGTTCCAGTTCTAGGTGGAGGTGACAAGGCTCCCTGTGGGTATTCAAACCCAAGAAGAAGGGCAAAGAAGTTGAAATCCTCCAGTAAACAGAGGAGTAAGTGGTTCTTCTTCATATAGAATGACAATCTGAGCTTGACTCCCAAGGGTCTGGGAGAAACCCTCTTTAAGACCTAGGAATTAATTGGCCTTGCTCCCTGTGGGGATGGCAACCCAAGCTTTTCTCATGAGTGACCAAAGAAGTTGAAATCCCTCACTAAACCTAGGAGTTAGGGAATGACATCCTGAGCTTACCTCCCAAGGGACTGTGAAAGGGAAGCCCTTTTTCAGACCTGTAGGAGTAATTGGCCTGACTCCCTGTGGCGATGACAACTGAGCTCTTACTCACAACCCAAGCCTACCTTCCAATATACTGGAAAACCCTGCTTGAGGGCCCAATTTCACAGAGTGGCTTAAGCTTAAAAAGTAGCTAATCACAAAATATGCTTACCTGAATAAGGTTACCAGCCAAAAAACCATGCCACATGTACAATCTGTGACTGGTATCCTGCTTATTTTTGCTGAGCTGAACATTGTTAAGCACTATCTACTGCTTAAGCAGTGCTATGAAATTGGGCCCAGTCCACAGGAAGGCCATCCCCTTTTTAAATACTTAAATGCTAAAAAGTGATAGTTCTGAGCACATTGCCAGACAGGCATTGTTTGCAGGGTACTTAAATAGTAAAAATTATGTGGGGGATCATTTGGTAATTTTTTGAAAGTATGGAACACTACCTGAAATACTTTGAATACCCATGGATCAGGTCGGCTAGATGGTTTATTTTCTGTTTTTAACCTGCCAGGGATGTGATAGGCTGTTGAAAAAAAAACCTGAACTCTGAGCGCAAAGATGAGACAGCCGTCAAATGAGTCCCCTCCGCACCAACTGATCAGCTGATCTAATCGACTCTTACGCGTTGATCCCCACATACCTTCAACCAAAAATAAACAATAAAAAGTCTTTCAATTTTCTGGAAAGAATCCAAGGAACTGCTTGAGTTCTGCTCCCTGTCCCAACTGCAGGGATGTGATAGGCAGTTGAAAAAAAAACATGAACTCTGAGAGCAAAGCGCAAAGCTTGCGAGCTCGAAAACTTGCGAGCACGAAGCCCACTAATAACATTTATCTTTTGTTTTAAAAGCCTTACTCTGCCAATCTGGGGCGTTATATATGGTTTTATCTTTATTTTTTATGAATTTGATTTTAAGTTATTTTTTTTAGGGGGCAAAAAAACCTGGATTTTTTTTTTTGGGAGGGCAAAAAAAACTGGATTTCCGGTTTAAAACGGAGGAATCACATCCCTGAACCTCTATGGGCGAACCCTGGTTCGAATCCCTCCTCAGACCAGAGCATTGCATTTGGATTGGGTTTTCTGTCCCTACCTCATAGCAAGGGTTTTTCCCTATTTGGAGTATTCATCCAACATCTAAAACTCAACATTTCTTCTCATTTTAGGCATGAATCTTGTGTTGTTGGAAAAGTAATAAAACAAATATTTTCCCCCCAATTATAGGATACAACCCTCCTAACATTCGTATACCCAGGTTTACAATTAAGATGGCAAGTTATTTCAAGAAGGATGCCAAGGCAGTACTTCCCATCTGGAATAAGGTCACCGCCTTCGACACTACCAGGGTAAGATTATAACTACTTCTTGAAAACACCAGGCGTGTGATTAGTTAGGAGTTTTCCCGATTGCAGGATTTTTCATTGATCTCCCTGTGCCCTGGGATTTTCTTGAAAGAGTCAAGTAGCCATCAGAGACATGGAAGACTTGGCCCTTATTATGACCAGGGCACAGTTTCATGGTCCTGCTTACCATTCTTTGCATACTGTGCAAGCGCCAAATTTCTGCGCTAGCTGTGTAAGCGTAGAATGCCTAGTAACGTGGAGTACGCAACCGCACAATCAAAAATTCCCTGCTTACCCGGGAAATTTGCTTGACGTAAGCGTGGAATTCCCTGCTTCTGTAAGCGCCAATTCTTTGCTTGCAGTAAGCAAAGCCATAAAATTGGGCACGGACCTTCAAATATTTATTTGAAATTATGTAGAAAGTCTGTAAATCTCTAACATGTAGTTGTCTGTACTATCAGGGGGCTTCATTTCCGCACCAAGTGGAAATTGTTTTATTTTTATTTTCATTTAATCTCACCCCTGAAACAGGAATTCTGGCCTTTAGGTTGAAGGTCAGAACTATTTAGTAAAACTTGAAACTCTGTGTGGTAGGAAAGATATCAATAATAAGTACAAGCTTGTGGTAACGCCATGTGATATAAGATATTTTCAAGCAGTTTCAAAGAGGTTTCAAAAGAAGTAATTGGAGATAAAGTAGTCATTAATCAACAAACTTTTAGAAAGTTGAGGCATTTTGGAAGAAAAAGCTTTTTTTTTTTTTTTGTCCTACTTGACCAATGCTCCTTGCAATGGTTCTTTTTTCTCAAATTTAAAGATGAAGGAAGTCCTTGAGATCACTGAGCCACGTGACATGAAAACCTCCATCATTGAGATGGCTTACAGCATCATCGAAGCAGGGTTTGCCAAGAAGTCCAAGAAGTACAGAGGACCTCATGGGAATGAGGAGGCGGTGGTAAATGGGCCGACTGAGAACGGAGAAGTAAAGGATGAGGACACACCTAAAGAAGATGGGGAGGCAGTGACGGCCAGAGGGGAGGGCAAAGAAGTGGGAAAGGAGGGTGAAGAATCAGCAGCTGCAGTTGAAGATGCTAAGACAGAAGCTGACAAAACAAAAGATGAGGAGGCTGTTGAGGCGAAGGAAGACACTGCTGAAGTCAAAGATGCTGCTGAAGGCAAGGATGCTGCTGTGCCTGCTGCTGTTGTCTCAGATGATAAGAAGGAAGAGGTGCCTGCTGCCACCGACGGAGAGAACAAGACAGATGAAGTGAAGGAGGCAGAGAGCCAAGAGAAAGAAGAGGATGAGAAGAAGGATGATACATCGAAGGAGAATGGCGTTGCTGATGATGTAGACGAGAGTCCAAAGAAAGAAGTTAAGGAGGTGAACGGAGAGGTAGATGCCAGCGGGGATGCAGAGGTCGCCCAATAGGATATAAAGAGTTATTAAGACAAAGAAATTTATAAAGGGGTGATTAAAAGTTGAACATTACCAGAATAAGTTTAGGGAGGATCAAATTTATCCACAAAAGTAAATTTCTTATAATTGTCTTCTTCCCTGTACTCATTAACGACTACTCTTCATACAAAAAGTACCAGACTATTCCCCTTAAACTTGAGGAGGAAATATAGATAGAAATGGTTATCATGGTTCATATCTAGGAAGGTACTATTGTACTATTATAACTTGTATGTAGGATTTGCTTAATCTCATCTTTTGGAGCGATAACATTTGAGCCTTCCCCACTCTTTTAACAATCCAACACCATAATATATGGTAAACTCAACCAAACCCAAGTTGCCTGAAAAGATGGCCGGTATCGGGAACTATCTCTCATTCCAGGCTCTGGAGAAAGCTGTTCTGGTGATTTTAGAGATATTAGATTGAGATATTTTTGCTGGGGTACCTAGGGAAAGACTAAAGGGCGAAGAATATATCCTCCTGGTAATTCACTGTATTTTTTACCACATGAGGGTAATTTGTGAAGCAAATTGTATGTTTTAAGCAACGGTACTAAAATGAATTCCCCCCCCCCCCCCCCCCCATAATACTATTACTTACTTGGCCATTGATACAAAACATACCCCACAAAACAAAACATACAGGCAGTCAAAATAAGACAAAACTGTAATTGTCATGTCAGGAAATTTGCCTTTGAGAGTGCCCTCATGCGGCCCAAAAACCCGGTCAAGAGAAATGACTTTGCCTCCTGTGTAAACAAGACTTGGATATGACTGGTGTTGGTTTATGTTGAGTGTTATCTATGCAATTAGGTTGATAAGTGTTTTTATGTTACTCCAAAAAGCATTTGAAGTGTCTCAAAAGGAAACCCACAGTTTTGAAATTTTGCTGTAGTGACTGTAAATTTTTATTCTGAATCTGACTTTTGATTAAGTCGTTAATTATTGGTTTGAGACAAACAAATGTTACTTTATGCAAAAGGGGTTTGTGAGAATTTGTTGTAGATTTTAGAAAAAAAAGGTAGGACAACTGTCAAATTTTCATTACAAAACAACTATCCAAATAATCTGTATGGCATTTTGTAAAATACAAGTACTAATTGATTGCATTTACTGTTTTATTCTACTTAATATGTACTGCATTTTTATAATGTTTCCGTAAAGGTCAATTTTAAAGTTTTAACTAATTAAAAATTAAAATAAAAACCACTTTCAACTTTTGTATTACCTGTAATCAACTGTATTTTGTAAATTTAACGAAGTAGCGGCAATTTTAAACCAATTTGAAATTCCAAAATACTTGTGCATAATGAAGCAGTTAATTTG
The DNA here is from genome assembly GCA_037783415.1 of Leptasterias polaris. NCBI lineage: Eukaryota > Metazoa > Echinodermata > Asteroidea > Forcipulatida > Asteriidae > Leptasterias > Leptasterias polaris. Next base: position 522,223 of record JAZGTN010000152.1, on the reverse strand, counting down.
AATTGAAAATTTTGTACTTGGTGTTTTTTGTAATGTTTAAAACAAAAATGTAATCAGCATGTTAAACGTTTTCAAATAATCTATCCAGCACTGTTTGTACTACTCGTTTTTTATTTATAACTTTTTATGTAATTTAATTGTTGTATCTTTTTAACCACACAAACGTGTTCTTTACTATGATTACTTTATTATCAAAACGGGACTTATTTCATTATTTCGTGCAGGATAGAGAAAACGACCTATAAAAAAGTGAAACTATATAATACAAAAGTACAAAGTCACTTTTTAAAAATGTACACCTAGTTTCAACTTATTGATAGGAAATTAAGGTAGCATTCATAAAACTGTTAACCGATAAGTAATTTGTTGAGCTTGCTATCGCAGAAAAACATGGTTTAGCAAAATTGTGTTCTCCACAAACGACTAAGAAGATTTGACCACAATGGATTTGCATTGTTGCGTCGTTCATCTGCTCACAAGAACTACTTGCAAGCTAGCGTGTTCTACTGCACATTGTTTATAACAGAAGCAAAATACAGTTTATAGGTTTAATGAACTTGGGCTCAGGATGAAACTTTCTATGTAGAGTTGCGTTTGCCACGACCAATTGTACACATTTTGCTTGAACGAACGGTTGGACCCGTTAAGATTACTTCACTCGGACATAATCGGTTCGAATTAGCTTAACCAATTACCAAAGCTGTTATTTATTGTTTGGGTCGCCAAAACACACCCCAACAACGCCCTTTACAGCGTTTGTTCTTAAAAGAAGGCGTGTCATTGGTTGAATGTTAACTTAATGGTGCATAAGTAATACATGTACATGCGCACGTTTGATTTGGCTGTAGAATAGAAGTGTTCAATTTTAATTTGATGATCGTGATTTTGACAGGGGAGACAAGACCAGTGTTGAGGGTCTGCGAAAGAACTCAAGAGACAATTACATGCTTAAATAAGGCTATAGCTGAGTTGCTACTAATGAAAGAGCAACGAATTTTTCAAAGCAAGCTAATTTCAATAGCATGCCACATAAAACGCGGGGGTATTTTTAGCGGGAAAACTGACGTGGATAATTGCAGCTTATGAGATTAGATAATGTACACGGTCCTTTCTATGTTACTCTGCATGTATTCTTGCCTTTGTATTTATGTGTAAATGTGGAACCTTTTAGTTTGTAGTTCTAGCTTAGAATTAACGTTTACAATATAAAGGCAAGTGCCTTATGGGAACCTCTTTTTGTCAGTAATTTTTATAAACGTACTTTAGATCTGTAACGATTTGGACCAATCACAGAGCTGTATCGTTATTTGAGGCCAATGGGAGACTTTTGCGGGCGCTAGATGGCCACCGGCTTGCAAGGATTGTGTGCATGCTCATTACTATGTAAAGAATGAAAATATATTGTACGTCTGCTGCCACCTAGCGTTCCAAAGTCTCCAGTTAAGTTTAGCTGATAGTTCCTATGAAGCCAATGTGCGTAACCACCATATCCGTTAAACCATAGAGCAAGGCAAACGTCATGGTGGTTATACTAATTAAAATTACAAGAGCCGTAGGAAATGGTTTTCAGTCTCACCATGTTGACGGGGCATGTGGAGTTGTCTTGATGTTCACAGACCTCACAAATTCGAACGGCGCCCTCACACGATGATGGTTTCCATGGTGACATCGGCACACCAAGAAGGTCTATATAAAATTAAAAAGGTTTATAAAACATTTGTAACTACCCAAGATGAACTGTAAAGAAATCTTATGTAATAAATGACCGATCGTATATCGTCGCAAAAGAACATGTCCTCGACGTTGAGAAATTATTTAGAGTTCTGTTCAGATTTACTTTTTAAAGGGCACAGTCGTCATGATTAAAGAAGGCCTGTGGCTGTAGGTCTATTTTGAACTATGAATCCCACCTATTTACTGCACGCGTGCGCCCTCCATAATATGGAGGGAGGGCGCCACAAGCCTGCTTTTACACATGACGATAGCGCCCATTTTTTAGGAAGGATATAAGCTTGGTAATTTTCAAAGAACAGTATCCTCACTTGGTGTATCCAAAGACCAGTATCCTCACTTGGTGTATCCCAACATTTGAATAAAATATCAAACCTGTGAAAATTTTGGCTCAATTGGTCATCGAGGTTGCAAACCAAAAAAATGAAAGAAAAAACACCTTCGTTGCATAAACTTGTGTGCTTTCAGATGTCCGAGAAAGGCTTCATGCCTGATGAGACCTTTCTCAGTTTCATTTTTGTATGTGTAAAATTTCATCTTTCTCTAAAACTACACTACTTCAAAGGGTGTCACTTCTAACAATGTTTTATAAAATCAACAGCTCTCCAGTGCTCTTTATACCAAGTAAGTTTTTCAGGTCATTAATTTTTGGAGTTACCAAAGGTGTATCCTCCCTTTAAGTGATATGTGTAATGAAAACTTGATAAGTGAAATCATCCACCATGAGTGTTCTTGTCAGCAGACCCCCCCCCCCCCCCCCGAATACTTTTTTGCATCAGCATTTTCTTTACCGATTATATAAAATTCGCACATGTCACGTACCCCTGGTCACGTTCCTCGACTACACAATCACCAAAATAAATACACGTTGTCTTTAAAAAAAAATAGGGTGGGCCATACCTAGCTCTTGTACGAGTCCACTCGTTGTTTGGTTTGTTTTAGAATAGAAATTTTTGTAGTTTTCGAGTAGAAGAGTAACTACATGCTGTACAGTTCGAAGTTACTCATTACAATCAATATTAAAATATTCCTAACACTCGGTGGCACGTTGCCGTCGTGCGGGAGTTTATTTACATCGCACGCCAAACAGTTCTCAATAAATGCATTCACGAAACTCGCTGAACTCTGACCAAGTTCAAGTTCATCCGCCATTGCTGTATGACAACATTGAACATTGCGTGTTTTAGCTCCTACTGCTGCAGAAAGGGTAAGCCAACCTGTTAATATCGCGAATTCACCTGTTGTATTTCAGTCTGTTATTGCGCTTGGGTTTCGTTTCAACTCTGTGTGACCATGGAGGTAGCAACATGAACTTTGGCTGTCTGATATTGTGCGACATTTGAAGGATGAGATTAACTCAATTAATATTCAGATATGTTTTCATTTAATTGTTGGACAAGGAAGTCATGCGATGCCTTTTTTACATGCTGAACATTGTGCATGTTTTTTTTTCACTATTTACTGCTAACTCATATAAACGGATTAAGCCTAGTTTTCACTGCTTTGTTATTTCATGAATATGGTTGATCACACAAAACATGAACACTGTGTGACTGTTTCGTATAATGGTTGTTGTAGGAGACGCCATTGCTGTATGACAACATTGAACGTTGAGTGTTTTAGCTCCTACTGCTACAGAAAGGGTAGAAGCACACCTGTTAATATCGCGAATTCAGTATTTCAGTCTGTTATTGCGCTTGGGTTTCGTTTCAACTCTGTGTGACCATGGAGGTAGCAACATGAACTTTGGCTGTCTGATATTGTGCGACATTTGAAGGCTGAGATTAACTCAATTAATATTCAGATATGTTTTCATTTAATTGTTGGACAAGGAAGTCATGCGATGCCTTTTTTACATGCTGAACATTGTGCATGGTTTTTCCCACTATTTACTGCTAACTCATAGAACGGATTAAGCCTAAGTTTTCACTGCTTTGTTATTTCATGAATATGGTTGAACCGTTGATCACACAAAACATGAACACTGTGTGACTGTTTGTGAGGTATTCACAGCGTACGCCAAACATTCTCAGTAAATGCATATGACAACATTGTACATTGAGTGCTTCAAGCCTGCTGCAGAAAGGGTAAGCATACCTGTTAATATCGTGAGTTCATCTGCTTTATTTCTGTTGTCGCACCCCGGATTTCGTTAAACTCGTATGACTCCCAAAAGTGGATGTCTAATATTGTGCGACATTTAAAGGCAAATATATACTCAGTTATTATTCAGATATGTAATCAATTTGTTACAGGACAAGAAAGTCATGTGACGCAATTTGGGCCTAACGCTGCCCGCTGTCGGTTACAATAAATGGGGTTAGAAATTCAAAACACATTGGTAGTATAATACCAATGCGTACAACGGTTTGTTGTACACAAATCGAAATTATAAATGTCATTTTACAGATCGACCAGGCAAGGTTCACAAGTTTTGTTAAATAAATCTTGCTTTACAAAATAAAGTCCCCCAATGGATTGTTTTACCTTTTGCACGAATATGTTTTAGAAGACCAGGATTATCAAGTTTTTCGTCGGTGAAAAAACGACGAAACAGAGGACGTCCTGCTGAGGTCGACATTACTCGGACATGGACCACTCATCGGGCTCAGCAGATGGTGAGCAGTCACACGCCCAGAGACTTATCAAGCCATATTACGAGCTCTTCAATAATCTGAGCAAAGATGTGAACAATGATTATCTCCAGGAGTTATGTACTCTGTGCCACAGTCTCGAGATACCGGAAGAGAAGTTCGAATGTGATACCCCTTTGGAACTGTTTCTGTAAGGCAAAGTATACCTTTGGTTTTTATTAATTATCTATTCATTAATAGTTGTATTAATCCTATATAAACGCAGACATAGGCCTATGCAATAAAACTATCGTGTGAAAATTTCATTTCAAAAGGTGGTAACGTTTTTCAGATACCACGCAGGAAGAATAATCCGTCATTGGAATACACAATCTTAGAAACGTTTCTGACAGAAACATTTCTCAGATTCAATGTTGGGGGATAAAAATTGACATATTTTTCCATAACCACATCACTTCGAAGTGAAATGTATCTCAAAATGCTTTATGTTATCAAAAGCTGCGGTACATCTTACCAAGTAATTTTGTATAGACTGTGCAAGTCTCGCGCGCATTCGAACTTCCGGGACCCTAGTGGTCCCAACCATATGGAGTTTTACGTGGGCGAGATTTTGTTTCGTCAATTATTTTAGTTTAACGTAGGTTATGACCTAGAAAAGTACATGTTGTTGGGAATGTAATACTAAGTGATAACAAAATATGAAAGTAAAACCAATTCAAAAATATAACGAAGAAAACCCGAGAATTAAACTTGACCTCAGCTTCCGGTTATTGCAAAAAATTCAGAATTTTGTGCTCGCCTCCGATCATAAAACTTATGTAAACGCTTGTTTTGGATGCGCTGTTTTAACCGCCAGATGCCGTAATTGCAAAGCGAACCCTTTTCATTGCAGTATATGGTTGTTGAGGCGTCAGCATCCTCTAAACTGCGATACGGGTCAATTTTAAACCTGTTTGACCATCACGGGGTTTCTAAAAAGTTAACATCAAATAAGCATCCTTGTCCCAGAGTTTTAATTTCTTTTTAAATAATAATTAACACACTGTTGTGTATTTTTTCAAAAGCTAAAACTTTTCATAAAATTGTAATGATTTATTTTTGTTGTTCAGATTTTGTCATGAGATATAATTTAAAACAAAGATTTAATTTCAGAAATAAAAATGTTCTTCGTTTGACGTGTTTTCTCGTTCGGATACGCGCGAGACTTGCACAGTCTATTGCCATTGATTTTAAGAGTAATTACCAAACGTCTTTCTATGCACTTCCGGCTCCAAGCTGGCATCACGTTTGTGCGTAATTTTACAATAAATCCCCCATTGTACAGGTGTCCCTTGGTTTCATTACTGTGCCAGAAAGTATTCAACAAAATCTGATTACATAAATACGAATATATTTATATTTTTTCAAGGAAATTGGATAAATATGGGAGCATTGGAGAAGACAATACAGGATTTCTGAAGGACATTTTGCGGTCGGCGACCCATAATGAGGGCGTCGAAATGGTACGAACTTAACTTAACACCAACCAAGTCATGTATCCTAGGTTTGTTGACGGGCCTTCTACATCTATGGCCAAGTTTGTGTATTGTTGACCATAGTTCCACATAGTTGGCTTGAACTCTGCCTAGTCGATAGACTTGATTTCAAGTCTGAGATCGCGGTTATTTCTCTCATCAGCCACACAAAATCCCTCCTCCCCCCCCCCCCCCCCCCGCAGATTGGCTATCACGCGCTCTAACTCGCAATCTCATCGTAGGTTAAAGACGGAGGTTCATCCACAAGAGGGTGCTATTTCAGGCAATAATGTATTGACTATCAGGTAGACTAAAAACCACGAGCACAGACTTGAAACCAAGTCTACCTAGTCGACGATGGTTGGACTACGCTATTTGGAGCCAGTCTACTGGGCGTGGTCGCATCACTGGTTACCAAAAGTCGTTTTAAAAGCACAGTGCGGAGAGGACCAGTTATCAGAAAAGTTATAAAGCTGATCTTACTTACTGTTTACAATCACACAAACGTGCTTTTCGCCAAGGGTAGCGTGCTTTTTACAAAGGACGCTACCATTGGGAAATCTTAAAGTCTAAATGGGAAACTTTTGAAGGGGCACATAGCAAGACCACCAGGGGCAACAGAGGTCATAGCCGAGCTCTGTGTATCCAGGGCTGCGAATGGACAATAGGCTATTTTCGCTAATAAAATTTAGATATTCGAGCTAATACGCACTTACAACTATACAGTGGCCTGTTGTATTCACTTTTTTGTTACTATTGCACTATGTGAGGAACTTATGTTGATGCAACTTGCTGTTATATTTTCATTTGTTCATTTTTGTTCCTTTTCTTTTTCAGGTTGAGTTGTATGAGAAAGGAAGGCAGGAGCATCTTAAAAATGTGGAAGATCTGCTCAAAGAAAACGATCCATTATTTGTCGGGCGTACGGCGTTTGTGAGAAAAATCCTGGAAGTATTTCAAGATAGCCACTCGACTCGGTGCAGCTGTGTTTTGGTCTACGGGTTGGCTGGTACAGGAAAGACGAAACTGGCAGTGGAGAGCTGTGCTCTCTATAAGGAGCAGCAGAAAGGCTCACGGACACGGTATGTTGGGGCTCCAATCTGTCACGGCCGCTGTTGACTTCTTGTGGCTAACTTTAATACGTGTGTCGTGGCCGAGTGGTATAGTGCTTAGAGGGAGAAATACCTTTATTGGTAAATACTCCAAAATTAATGACTATAAAAACTTACTTGGTAAGAAGCACTGCAGCTGTTGATAATGTATAACGTTTTGAGAAACAACCCCCCTAAAAGAACTATGTGGTTTTAGAGAGAGGGATTCAAAAACATTTCAATCTGAGAAACGTTTCTGCATGAAACGTTTCTCAGACTGTGTATTCCAACTATCGGATTATTATTCCTGCGTAAACACAACCGCTCCAGATTGTCGGCAATGTCTTTAACCCTTTCAGATCCCGCTCTCAGGATATCCCGGGTTGCGAGGTCGCCGCACTTTTGCCGCTATCACGCTCGCACCAAATGCACTATGAACACAAAAATACAGCACCATCTACAGGATGAAATGCGCCCTCTTTTGGTATAGTTTTGAGAGGGTATACAGACTAGCATCCGGGAGTTTTTACGCTGTACGTTACATGGTTGAATCATGGAGGTAGGAATACCCTCCATGGTTGAATCAACTCAAAGTCTGAATCGAAAAAAAATTTACGTCAAGAATTTCTTCAAAATGTAGCTAGTTTTCCTTCTGTGATTTCCTTTCTGGATTGCTGGTGACTTGGTAAATACTATAATAGTTATTCAGGTGTATATATAGAGCATTACAGTACGACAAATTCGTTATTTTGATCAGATTTTGTTGTAGTATTTTGTACCATTTGCGGAACTGTGCACAAGTAACTTGTATGCATTTCCACACATGTAAACAACGATTCAAGATGGCGGCCGCCATGATCATGAACAACGCGTACGATGCAAAATAAAATCGTTCTTTCTATGGAATTTACTGACACACCAAGCTACAATGATGTCGTAAACCCTCTATTACATCTGTAAACTATTATTGTTTATTATATCGCAACTTATAGTACTGAAAAACAACAGCCACAACAATTAATACAATGATCATTGAAAAAAATTAAAAATCTTCTTTATTTATTTTGTTTAAAACTTCCGTTTTCACAAGAAGACAAAGGTCATTGAGGTCACAGAGGTCACAAAATTAATCCAGAGAGAAGGACAATATCATAATGAACATTACCTCCAAATACTTTAAAAAAATACTTCATGATAATTTTTTAATGATTTTTCCAATGAAAACACACAATAAATTGTTGCGTTTGAAAAAGTATGCGGGATGTGGGGGGTAGCTGTGTACAAAGTATACGGGACTGAAAGGGTTAAAACAGTACCACCTTTAATTTTCATAGCTTAGTTTTTCTTGTATTATATCTACATTTATATAGATTAAAACAAGCATACGGTTCCAAAAACCAAAGTTTACTTTGCCTTTAAGACTCAAGTTGTGGATGGCTAAGTCATCAGTGTGTGTGTTTCAACTCCAGGCCACTACACTTTTCTCCAAGACACTTAACGATAATTGCTTCTCTTCACCCAGGAGTAAATGGGTATCTGTGAGGGCAGAGTTGGTTCATGTGATGGGTTTAGCTTGGTGCGCTACAAACTTGGCAGCACAGCCTGTATACTCCAGTCCCCAGTGAGCCTTGATAGTTTAAGGAATGAAACAAATGGCCCAGTAACCAAGGGGTAATAATGTTCGATGCGCAATCATGATCACTTCTTTGGAACTGCGCTGGCGTAAAGATCAGTTGAGTACTTACACTAAGACAAAACTATATTCAAAAATAATTTTTGCACAATTTCCTCCGCTAGACTTTTCAAAGTAAATCTACACAAAGCAACGACGAGCAACGAAGTTTGGCTGTGGACATTCAGCAGCTTAACCGGAAAGCAAGTTTCCTACAAACAGTTTGAAATCACTCTCTTCAAAGACTGGGTTTTAAATTGTGAACAAGGTAGATGCAAAACAAGTTACAAGTAATAAATGTATGAGAAACTTAAACCGTGTGATAAATACAAATTTTATGACAAAATTATCAATTAAATCATTAAAAAGAAAATATGACATTATTGAAAGATGAATCCAATTATAGTGAATCATTTCTTTGTTTCTCGTGTCAGATACAATTGTATATTTGGACAACGCTGACGCCATTTTGAATTCCTCGTCACACAGCAAGAAAGAATTCATTCAAACCTTAACTGATATTTTGAGTTTAAAGAACGGTCTGGTGAAATTTCTCATCACCTCTCGCCATCCAGTCGACGTCAAGGCCCCAACTGATATTCTGCATTTCACGGAGATCAAACTCGAGCACCTGACCGAAGAGGAGTCAACTGTTTTACTCAGAAAAATGGTGACACGGGACAGTGGGAAACCTCTCGAGGACAAGTCTAACTCGCTGGTTGAGATTGCCAGGTTGTGCGGGTGGAACCCACAAGCTTTACGTGCCGTGGCGAGTCGTCTAAGGTCTAATTTTAAACCCAAAGAGTTAGCTGAGGACTTGAAGAGATTTGATCTAGTTGAAAGAGTTCTTCAGCCGGGCTTCTTGGCAGCAAGTGCAGCATTTCAAGGTATCGAAGGTCAACAGATGGTTCTTAAGTCACTGAACGCAATGTTTGAACAGCTCGAACCATCCCAAAAGAAGGCTCTGTTGAAGTTAACAGTCTTCCCATCTTCATTTACTTCACAGCAAGCGGCTACCATTCTAGACCATGAAGAGCATGCTAAAGCCAAGTACGACTTAGATGACTTGGAGAAATTGAGCCTTGTAGAGAAAGATAGGCTAGATGTGTTTGAATATGGGAAGAGGGGCAATGAGCCTTATTATTACATTCATCCACTGGTTCGATTTGTTTGCTTGACGAAAGTACAATCCAGTAAAGCTGACAGAGATGATTACGAAGGCGCACTGCGTCGATTCATTGAGTTAATGAATGGACTGATAAAAGTCCTGACGAAGTTGGGACATCGGAACTTCCCGCAAGCCTTGGCCGAGTATGAACTGAATAAGACCAACGTCCTGCATTTTCTAGAGATTGATATGGGCAGAAAATTTGATTCAAAGTCAACTGATGGTCAGCAGGATTTACAAAAATCTTTACTTTCTCTGAACACAAGAGAAGAACTTTACAGCATGTTTCAAACCTTCCTTGACCCGATCAAACGGTTGGAATATTATGAAATTAAAAGTGAACAGATGCGGGGTAAAAATGAAGTGGTCGGCTGGGCGTACTTAAGAGGATGGGTCGGGGATGAGCAAGCAACATTAGCTCAGTATTCAAAAGCATTGAAGACCATAGAAGAACCTTTAAAACGTGTGAGAAGCGGCAAGACGATTGACAGTGAGAGAGCCAAGGCCAAACTGTTATACGTCAAGGGCCGCATCTGTTCCGAAACTGAAGAGTTTTCAGATGCTATCAACTTGCTAGAGGAAGCCCTCTCGATATATCAACGTCTTCTAGGTGCTCACACGGTCACGGCTCGATGTCTTAATGCTCTCGGTCATGCCTACTACAACGAGGCAGAGGAGAGCCGGGTCGAAACTGGCACCAAGGCCATGGAGTACCACCAGAAGGCATGGGACATGCTTGAGAAGATAACAAATGGCCATCCAAGGAAGCATTTCGATGCCCCCGAGTACCTGCTGAACATTGGGGCAAGTTATCATCAGGCAGGGAAGAACATTGGCCTCGAGAAGAAAGCTAATGACCTCTACAGACGTGCCATTAAGACGTATGAAGAAGCGCTGAAGCTTGCCGAGTCTCTTAAGCTTACAAAACTACCAAGTACTGCCTACATGCTGAAGAACATTGCTATGAGCTACTACGAGATGGGGGTTCGTCGATTTTTGTTTGCCTATACATGTATATACATGTTAGTATTTTCAAATAAAAGAAATTAATACTACTGTTAAAAATGTGGGTAAATATTACAAGGTAAATTCATTTTTGCAATTGTTGGTCCTGTTTTTACTCGAGTATTTGGCACATTTTGCAGTTGGGTAATATAAAGAGTATTCAGCGTTGAGTATATTTGTGGTCGTATTCTTTGGGCAACCGAGTCCCAACATATTCGCACAATTGTTGTATTGTTTCAACTACCATTTCATTGGGGGTCAATTTGGCAATATTCCCATAAGTTGGAGCAATTCATGTAGACAAGTAGGCATTATTCATTATTTACCAAACGGTTGAGAAACTTAGTATGAAAACATCACACGTAGCTGGCCGGGGTAGGGGAGAGTACTTTGTGTACAGACCTGCCAGCGTCTTGGCGCACCTTCTTGAACCTCTCGACACTTGGGGCCATTCAAAGTGAGATCTTGATGAGGATACAACAAATATGCCCTCAAAAATATGTAAGGTGTACAAGAGGACTGCAAGAGAATCTTTCGAAAGTTAGCCTAATTATTCATCCTAAAACAGAATGGAGAAAAATATTATAAAGTGAGCAGAAAGCAAATGATTTGGAGAGCAGTCAATAAACTCACAAAAACAGCATTTTATTTATAAAATATTGCCAATAATATGTGATGGTTTATATCCACACAGGAATATGAGAAGGCTTTACCACGAGCCAAAGAAGCTGGTCAGATCAGAGAGGCGACATGTAGGTTACATCCTGCCACAGCACGCAATCTATACTTCATTGGTTCGCTACACGAGAAAATAGGAGACAAACTCAAAACAGCAGGTACAAACCAACAGATCTTTTACAAGCAACAGCCTCTGAAACAGTCCCATATTCACAGTTTTGTGACTCCAATGTTTTAAACTAATTTTTGTCATTAGTATTTTTTGTGTATGTAATTTGTAATGAATTGTTTTTGTAGTCAGCAATGTTGAATGTTTTTAGTGCACACAGGGAAAACAATTTTCACTTTTTACTTGTAAACTGTGATGAAATAAATAGAATTGAATTGAATTGAAGCAGATCTTTCTTAATCATTCTTAAATCGTTCTTCAATGTTTCCTCCTCATCTCCGTTTTTCAGGCCAGACACGCGAGTCCGGTCAGCAGCTCCTCGAGGGGTTGGAGCACTTCAAGAAGGCCCTCAGAGTGGAATTCCAGCTCGAGAAACACACCTCCGAGTATGACTACCTGAAGAAAGATACCATTGAACTGATGGAGAAGCTCCACATGGATAAGGACATTGAAAAATACCGCTTAAAGTTTCAGGTATATAAGACTTTTTGTTGTTTTGTGATTTGGCGCCAGGAAAAGTGTACATTGAAGGGGAAATAGATTGGAGTGGGATCTTTGAAAAAAAAGAGTCTATGAGGAAGCCTCTTTCCTGACGGTACCATCGTCTGTGTTTAAGAGTTAGTTACATACGAAGTGTTGCCCTGAGAACAAAATGGGTCCAATGTAAGGAATTGCAAACGTCCACACAGTGTTTTCACCGATATTGAAGAATAATATGGTAAGTGCACAGAACAAAGAAATGTCAACAGAGTGTATATAACACAGAGCTGTGTGTGTATGGGTAAGTAAACACATTCAAAACGGATACCATAGCGAAATATTTTGCAGACACCTTAATCTCGAATCGTACACAATATTATTGATGAATATTGTTTATAATCTCTATACCACTTTGTAGAGAGAGGACGAAAAAGCCAGCTGTTCTACAGATGAACAAACCTCTACTTCTTACCTTGAGGACGGGGTAGAGGCATCAATGCACCAACGTCCACACGGGTCCGTAATGATTGAGATTGATGGAGAGGACTCACAAGGAGAAGGGGACGGGGTATCTAAGACACGAAAAAGGAAGACACCAGGTAAGCTTCAATCGTTCTGGTTACAAAAAAATCGAACGGGAACACATTGAAAATCTTGTTATAAAAGTTCTGCCGATTGAGATATTTCTGAAACTCTCTTTGTGGACTTGCAGTGATGTCATCACGCACCTCCATCTTAGATGCAAAACGATGACTAAACTATGGAAAACGCACCTTCATGTTACGTGGCACACAAGATGAGCCACTGAACGTCCTTTTGTTGACCTTTATTATAGCCGAGGGTACCTTATTACTCAAGATCAACTGATGGCATGTACAGGAACAAAATTAAGTCAATCGTGCCATTGATTTGCAAAGGCCAGAAAGAGTGTCGTTTGTTCCTCGGTGATAATTAGATCCCCGCTGGGTGATTTGTATTTGGACATTAGGAATGAGACCCTGGAAAACAATAATAAATACCTTTATAATAGTTATTAATTTTCTTATGAACCTTTTTAACGCAGTCAGTTGTCTCGTGAAGTCTCGTTTACGTTTACGTTGCTATTTCGGCAGGATCCTTAAGTCAGGGCGTAAGCCAAGTATGCTTGATTGTTGGTGAAGTGCACAAAAGTGCTACCATAAACAAAACTTGAAAAACTGAAAGTGCTGAAAACATAGACAACGGAACCCAATTGGTGCGGGGAACTAGACAAAGTGCGAGTAAAAACTGAACTGCTCACTTGTATTCAAACAATTAATGTTTGACAAAAATAGACAATGAATAACGATGTTTTACTTGACTACCCGATTCGACTATCCACAAGTTAAGACTTGCAAGCCTTACCGCACAAGTCTTCACCATAAAGAGTTTCATGTGAGAATGATATTGTTGATTTCAATCGGTATGTCACAATTTCCTTCCAGGACCTGTGATGTTAGAGGAGAGTCCAAACAAAGTTTGTAGATGCTGCTAATTAGTGATCTCTGCATCAAGCTGCAGTACAGCATACACCTTCAACCTCGTGCCCAGTGGTGTACGATCCCGCCGCACCATTTCCACCCCAAAATGCCTCGCTCGATCATAGTGACAATAGACCTTATGCATTGACGTCACCAAGCCGCCATCTTAGAGGTAAACTGATGATGAAACAATGGAAACGCGCAGATTTGTACGCGCGGCGCACAGGACTGGCCAATGATCGGCTTCCTTTTGACCTCTAGGCGAGGGCGCCCTACTCAAATGACGAAAATTACATATGTTGTTGGGAATATATTACTAAGTGATAAACAAATATGAAAGTAAAATCAAATCAACTATACAATGAAGAAAACCCAAGAATATAAACTTGACCTCCGCTTTCGGTTACTTGCAAAAAATTAAGAATTTGTGCCCACCTCCGATCACCAAATTTGTTTTGGTCGCGCGATGATAATCACCAGACGCTTCAAAGACTGTGGTGGTGTATATTGGCCTACAGCTACAATACAAGGTGACGCAAGCTACTTTGGCAAATTTGATTAAAACATTCAATTAGTTTAACAAAACCTGTCATTAGGGCCTATTGATGGGTCATCAGATTTAATTGACAATGGCAAATTAATACCATCAGGGGAGAGCTAGATCAATTGACATTTCTCTATTTTCATGTTCCATAATATGTTACAATGTATCCTTTAACCTTTCACAGCATGAGGAAACCGATGTCCAACAACCAAGGGGGTTAGTGTGTGTAGCAAATAACTTTCAGACAGTCTTGAAGGCTTCAGAGTTTGAGAGCCAAACTCATAGCTGAAACATTACTGTCTTCAAGGCATTTTATATATCAGGAATCATAAATGAACATGTCAATTAATGATGTCAGGTACATCTCTTGTTCTTGTAAAAAGTAAATGCACCAATTGCAAGCAGACACACATAGTGTTTATTTTGAACTCGTGAATTTGGAGACTTAGGATTTTTCGTCGAGGAAAATAAACTGTTTCTCAGGGTGGCGGACCAGACCTTTTTATGAAAAGGGATGTGTAATTGCCCTTAAAATCTCAGAATGGGTCTGGTATCCCGGGACCAGCATGAGGTTGATTTGCCTTTGACTTTGTTTATCAGGATGAACAAATTATTGTATAGTTAAATTACTTGCAAAGTGCACTTAAACTCCACAAACTTATTTTAATGTGAACTTAAAATATATTATTAGGTACGGTAGTAGGCCTACCCATATTCCTTGCTTTTATTTTTCTTGACTTCAGAGGTTTTATATACTAACTTGTTGGACAATGGATCTTAAATTATTACTTCATTTAAATTAAAAGCTTGCCATTTTGTGAACAAAGTTGAGTCTTATTTGTGACTGGCTCTGGCAAAACCCTAAACTTTTATTTAAAAAAAACAAAAAACAAAACGGTTAAAACTTTGTATTTATCTTGAAAGTATTCCCTTCAACATGGAAATCTGAAATTTTTGTCCTGGGGGTCAATTGTTGATGAAAGCCAAGAAGTTTCAAGATTTGCTAGATTTCTGGCAACAAAAAACTAAACATAATTATAGTGGTTGTGGGTTCTTGACATGAATTCCTAACTAAAGGACAAGTTTACCGATTGATGAGTTATTGAAGTAAGTTATTTCCTTTAAAAAAACACTTTATAATTTCCTTTAAAACAAAGCATTTTTTTAAAACCGTTTCATCAGAACCAGTTGTGCAAGAAAAACATTCCACAAAAAGGAAAAAACCCCGGATGTGAGCTGACTAAAATGGTCGCTGCAAAATGACGGTATAAATATCTTCTGACTTTTCCAAAAAGTGCACGAGGGCTTTTAATCCCTCAGCATAATTTTAAAATACAACTTATTTAACCCTAGCCCTAACCCTAAACACCAATGCCTTCAACCCTAACCACCCCGTCATATCTTCAATACAAGTAATTATACCGTACATTACCATTTACTTCACAAAATTTGTAACCCCCTCTAAAACAATGAATCATCTTGCCTTTAAATTAAAAACTCATTGTGCAATTTACCACACCTTTAAGAAAAAAGACCCTTCCTTTAAATTGTATTTTAAAGTATACCACTCCAATGTAAAAATGTCATCTGTGCAAAGTTGAAGAAAAGATTTGTAATAAAAAGAAACAAAGTCATTTGATCCTAAGCTAACCACAAGTAAGGTAATAGAGCCTAAAAATGGGCAACATTTATCAATAAACCTTTGCATGTAGATTCATACAAAAGCCTACATGTACATGATGCCTGCTTCATGATTATTCTCTTTCAAAAAGATTGCCTAGCCCCCTTATATGGTCACGTGCTTAAAGTGTTGGTTTGTTTACGAAGTGCGCCCTCTCCAGGTTATATTAATACAGTTTTACATGGAGGGAGTTTCGATCTCAATTTCGTTTTCACGAAATTTTACCTATGAAATGCCCTTTTTATACAAACTATGACGCTGCACGGGTTATCTGGCTGTTCACCAAAGGCAGGAGAATCACTGAATGTTATAAAGGTATGTTTTAGATTGATATAAAGGCAGATTTTGTCGGGTTTTCTGTTTGTGTAATGGTGTAAACCATTCAGACGGCCATAGTGAGTGTTGACGTTTGTATGTTCAGATTAACTCAATCGTATCAATGTAAACATATAACATTGGCATTAATCCAAAGAGATATTTGATGTGTTTGGTATGTATCCCTGCGCCCAACTGACGATGCCTGCTGCATGTTTCTTTCATCCATGCTCTTGACTTATCAGATTCTGAGCCCTGAGCTAGTGAGCTATATAGAATTATAGTTTTAAAAAAATCTACGTACATAACATACATCCTGTACAATTACAAATACAGAACATCATTTCACATCACATCATGATCATTTAGCCCCATGAATAGGGCCAATCCACTCCGTATCCTTGGCCCTTTCACTATTGCAAACCTATGGTTGTGCCCCATTGAGATTTTTAATCTGCAAAGATCTGGATCATGAAACTTACCGATCGAACATACCGTCCTTGAACATACCTTGAGTTGAAGCGCCACATCTCTATCTTCATTGATGAGAGTGTGGCAGGGTTAGGCTTAGGGGGCTTTGTAATTGTAGCCTATTATATTTATAAACCCATGTGTGACAGTTCGGTTTTGAAGCTTAGGAGTGTAGGGGCAGAGACCGCACTTTAGCTGGTTCCATGGCCGGTACTCTGCTTTTTTAAACATTGTGTTCGGGTCGATGTTATCAATTTGTGTCATGATGCGGTACGTTTCAATGAGATTTCCTCTCTTCCTTCTGTCTTCGAGTGTTGTGAGGTTTAATCGGGTAAGTCTGGTCTCGTACGGTAGGTCCTTTAGACTTGGTATGAGTTTGGTGGCACGGGCTTGTACCTTTTCCAGAAGTTTCTTGTCTTTGGTTAGATGGGGGCTCCATACTCCTAAAACTATGAGGTTCGATCCGCTATTGTCTCCACGTACAAAATCCTATTCGAAACTTTTTTCCCTTCACGTTTCTGCACCTACATATATTTTCCCCAAGTCGGATCTCGCCAAAATTAAGCTCTATGTGTTCTTTGTTCTCACAGTGAGGTCAGTCCGGGTGCAGAAAATCCACCCCGCAAAAAATAAATTGAAAAAAATGATAAATTCTCACCGTTATTCAGAATCCTCGCCTTCCGATAACAATATGGCCGCCGCTGAAATTTATAACTGGTAATGCTGCGCGCTACGCTGGTAACAATTACCAACGGTTCACGCACAGAACATTGGTTATTGTGGACCAGCGTTGCGCCTATGACGTGAACCGTTGGTTTTGTGACCAGCGTATCGCGCAGCATTACCAGTTATAAATTTCAGCGGCATTCTTTCGGTAATGCTAGGTGGGATACCATCTGGACCCGATGTTTTTGATGGGTCAAGTTTGTCAAGTCATGCTACTTTCCTTCCAGATAAACTTCCTGCTAATTTTTTTCAAAAAGACATCACAGATTTTGGGGGAAAATTGATTGCTTTTCGAGTCTCGAGTGTGAACTTTTGTTCACGTATTAACAACT
This sequence comes from Leptasterias polaris, assembly GCA_037783415.1. Lineage (NCBI taxonomy): Eukaryota > Metazoa > Echinodermata > Asteroidea > Forcipulatida > Asteriidae > Leptasterias > Leptasterias polaris. The sequence goes on along the minus strand of JAZGTN010000152.1, from coordinate 504,553 downwards.
TGCACTGAGAACCATACTTGTCGGGTTCCCTTGTTAATCACACAAAATTGATATGATCCAATTGGAACCAGACTAATGCTGAGTAAATCAGTCTGGTCCCCATTAGATTACAGCAGTTGATCATATATAACTGTTGTGGAGTTGAGGGAACCTGGCAAAACATGGTTTTTACGCAAGTTAACAAAAATATGTGAACAAAAATTCACACTCGCGACTCGAAAAGCAATCAATTTCCCCCAAAATCTGTGATGTCTTTAAAAAAAAGTTAGCAGGAAGTTTATCTGGAAGTATAGTAGCATTCGATCTGTAAGTTTCATGATCCAGATCTTTGCAGATTAAAAATCTCAATGGGGCACAAAAGCCCCATTCACACGAGCGCTGCAAACGCGGGTCCCTGGTTATGGGCGCCGGCCGTCTGTCACCTTAACCGCGTGCGATTTTTGAGCGAGCATTCACACGACACGCACACACACGTAAACGTACGTCCCTCGTTTCGGTACTGCAGGGTCAAGGGTCATGCTTGTTTACTGATGTTTCACTGGTACCACGCGCAACGCCAATAAATTGCGCGCTCACACTCAGGATACCAATGATTTTCCCGCGCGTGGCATGCAGTTCCGCATTTTGTATCTGTACAATAAATAATTATTAACCGACCAATGGATATGAAAAGCAAAACGTAACTGCGTCATTATTGGAGTTCGATATTCCATTTGTCATGTTTGTAACTTACGGCTGATAGTTGTCAGAATCAGGAGTGCTGTCTTCACGAACATTCTGCTACGAATTCTACGCCGAGATTGCATCGTTTTCCGGTCACGCATCGCACGCCTTTTGTAGCTTCTTCCCATTGAATCTACCATCCCTTCCTCCATGAATCTACGTCTTTTATTTTTGACCTAGTTTTTCACTCATTAAACCAGACCTTCGTTTATAGAAATACAATAAGGAGCTCTTTTAATCGCTTTCCTGAGAATAACTCGCATTATTTTGTGCATAAAATCGCCCCATAGTCCTTTGCGCATATCGCACGCGACATTTTTTAACCGCTGGCCAAATTTCCGCAATAACTTATGGGCGACATTAAATCCTAGGCGCTCGGCCACCGAGGTGCACACGTGCATTCTGCGATCCCGAAAATAAGTGTCAAGGGGTAGGGAGAATTTGACCACAATCGCACTGTGCGCAACATGTTTTTGTTACAAAATTCTCAATACTAGTGACAAGCAAAGTATTCCTACATCACAGTCGTCTTGCTAGAGTCCAGTCGTCATGAGTTATGTTCAAATGGGCCAGTGCGTTGTGTACATGGAGGCAACAGCGTTTCGTGTTTTTCACGGACGTAAAAAATAAACCCAAAACAAAAAACGTTTGCTTATGTGTGGGCTGTGCCAACGTTTACATAACCAATGTTATTTATCTGCCTTGTTACGGTAGAATTATAAATAAAATACACCATAATGATCGAGGAGCGCTGTCGATCGCGCACGTGAAGACGGACCCAGGAGCGCGGTAAGTACCACCAAAATCAATTCTTCTGAAGTCGCCATCTTGTAGATGAATCACCATGGTCACGCTCAACACCGGGCTGACGACGCGCTCTGCGCATGCGAATTTCTTCAATCAACGCAGCGGTCCTGTGTTACGACCGCAGGCATCGGTTCAGACGACGGCTCCCCGTGATTATAACATCGATGCGATTTTTTGGAGGAGGTCTCGATCTGTGTTATGAACAACACGGGACCCAGGTAATTTCGTAACATAGATAGCATTCACACGACGTGGATTTGCGATTTCATAACATCGATGTTATGAAATCGCACGGGACCCTCGTTTGCAATGGTGCTAGGGCCACGGATACTGATTGGATTAGCCCTATTCATGGGGCTACACATCATACTGTCTCCGAGCTCCCTCCACTAGTGCTAGTCTTACATGTACTAACAATACATTACAAAGGGCCTTCTCAAACCTCGGCTTGGGTTCCGTCTGTCACTTGGGCTCTGTTAATATTTTTTGCAACAGCGTGTATTTGTATGCGGTGGTTCGAGCTTCAGACGGAGCCTGGAGCCGGAGCCCAAGCCGAGGTTTGAGAAAGGCCCCATGTAACATTATCATTGAACCAACTGACTCCATAAACAGTTTTAGAAACCAGACTATTGAATATTGACTATCCAAATTGCAAGACAACACAAACAAACTAAAAACAATGACCCATGACCACTCATCCCTTTCCCGTGGCTGTAGAGTCTATCTATGGAGGATGGACAAGTTACTGTCTGTCTCCACGTATTACAACATACAATTCACTACAACTGGCCAATCCACTAAGGATAGAATAGAAGTGGATTGGCCCTGTTTATCCGCTCACTACAACAAGAGTGAGTGACGATGAATAACTACATGCACGCTGCAGTAACCAACACTGCACTAGTGTAGCAATACAAATATTGACTGCTTTGAGTACTATGGTTAAAACTAAAAAATAGACCGCTCAAGGGATCACCGCTCGTTGGCTCTAGCACAAGCACTAGCACTAGCAGTCAGTAGTTTTAACTATAGGTTTTGCTACAAGTGAAGTAGTATAGTTTGCATGGCTTTCTAGTAAAAATAAGACATATCATGTGGTGTGCTCTAAACCTAGCCCACCTTGTCGGGCTGTTATGGCTCTCGTCTTATCATAGTGTATACTGTAATGACGACTATGATAAGAGTAGACCGGAGCCATAACAGCCCAACAAGGTGGGTCACTCTAAACCAATCAAAATGCAGAATCTTAGTAAGGGATGTTCATAATATTGAATTGACACAGAAGTTGGCTTATAGTAGGTTATTTTTTAATATGATGGAAACGTTGTTGATGAGCAGTGTCTTATCTTTTGTTTTCTTCAGATTGATCATTAATTGACATGAAGGACCGACATAATTGTTGGTTTTGAGGCCCGTATGGCCATTTGCTTGTAAACCAACATTGACAATTTGAATCAACGATCAGACTACATCTTTTCTCAGTGATCTGTTTATAGAATTAGAAAGTCATATTTAAAAATTGGGATAGATACAAAAATCACAATAATACCTTTTAATTTGAGTCAGAAAAATAAGGTTCCATGTTTTGGTATAAGATTGTATTTGTAGTCATAACAAGTGAAAAATGGGTTGGGTTGGGGGGGGGCTCATCAACTTTCTCTTTTTATAAAAAAAATTACTTTCTTTGGAGGAATCATTGAGTGAGAGAACAGAGGGAGGGGAGAGGGAAGGGAGGGGGAAGGGAAGGGAAGGGAGGGGGAAGGGAAGGGAGAGGGAGGGGAGAGGGAAGGGAGAGGGAGGGGAGAGGGAAGGGAGGGAGAGGGAAGGGAAGGGAGAGGGGTTGAAAAAAAAAATTAATTTTCAATTTTTTTTATTGACAAAAAACTTAATAAAGTTCGAAAAACCGAAAATTAACGGTCTTTCATTTCTTTAAAATCGGCTGAAACGCACGCTCGTTAATTATTTTCGTAAAAAAAAACAAAAACGGGTTTTTAGGTGCAGAAAGTCCATTAAAAATGTTTTTTATGAAAAGTAGACGCTGTAAAGCATCTATTATGTGCTCAAACTGCTCTACTGCATAAATAACGCATTTTGGTCACAAAAGACCTTTGAATTTTTGCTTAAATACTAAAAATGTGCTTTTTAAAGGCCTTAAAATTTCTGTAAACGCTTTTTGAAGATGCCTATTCCTTCCTCCATGCTTAAACCTTCACTAACTTACATTTCCACCGCTACACACAGAGTTCAGATCCGTCTGGTTTAAGTATGGAGGGGTAGACATTACAGTTTACAAACATAATCACCCGAATGTTCAACTTAATGTTATACATTTACAATGGAGGTAGTAGACCTCCATGCATTTACGATGGCTAAAAAGCACATTCCAATATGCAAATTGTTCCCATGATTGACATAAAACTACAACTTAAAATGAAAATTTACAAGTTTCGTCCAGTGACAGCTTTATCTGAAACACTTCACAATATCTGATGTTTAAATTCATGGTTTTTAGAGCAAACAAAGGATGGGAGCTCTATTTATTCTATACAAATTTCTCTTAACCTTCACGAAAAATTTGACATGTTTTTTACCTCATAACGAATTCGAGTCCACAGAGCAATTATGGTCAAGTACATAGTACATGTACGTCGTTCATGTATCATTGTGAGTTGTTCATTTGAGACAGGGCACCAGACAAAAATGGTCACTGACTGATTAATTGTTACGGTTTAAACTTTTAAAGGCACTGTACACGTTTGGTAATTACTCAAAATATATATTAGCATAAAAACTTACTTGGTAACGAGCAACGGAGAGCTGTTGATAGTATAAAACATTGTGAGAAACGACTCCCTCTGAAGTAACGTAGTTTTTGAGAAAGAGGTAATTTCTCACTAAAATAATAAAAGACTTCTGGCCAGAAGTATTTTATTCCTACGGAAAGCACACTAATTTGTACAACAAAGGTGTTGAGTCCAAATTTTCACAGGCTTGTTATTTTATGCATGTTGGGATACACCAAGTGAGAATACTGGTCTTTGACAATTACCAAACGTGTTCAGTGCCTTTAAAGAGCATGAGAAAAACGTACTTTTTGATAAGTGAAGAATTTGCATAGAGGCAAGCAAATTTGTTTCTTAATTTATCTTGCCCTTAACAGCACTCTTAAAAGTTATGTTAGCCAGTAATGCGTCCGGGCGTCTTTTGAACGCCCTGTTAATTTTTTGGACGGCCTGAAAACTGTCGGACGACCTTGAAAACGCCCTGTTTATTTGGCCAGGTAAATACCAAAATATTACATCCTAACCCAGTGCTGTGATTACACTGATCGGGCTAGTAGGCACGCGTTCTACAAAAAACGACCAACACTCATCCAAAGTTACAATATTGCCGACAAGTAATTTGTGTGTGATTGACACTCCTTTTGAGAGCAAATTACGTCTGCAGTTTGTTATACAAAAGTTGTTTCAGTGTGTAATACTTTTGCTTCACTCAAAAGCCAAGCCGCCTGCAGTGTACCTTTGTGGTTTTATGACCTAGTTTTATGACCCTTGTTCTTTAAACCTGGAAAGTTTGTAGTTTTGGTTGGAATTATGGTAGAAACAGTTTAATAACAGTTAACTGGAAATCACCAGTTTATTTTAACTGTTTTGAAAACTAATAGGTACACAACAACAATTGTTTGAAAAGGAATACTATTGTGTTCTTATTGTAACATGAACCATGGTCTATTCCTTTCTCCATGCATGTACATACTACAGTCAGTGTGATTACATAAAAATTACATAAAAATTAATGTGACATCCAAGGATTTCATGGTTTAGTTGGAACAGTTTCTTATGTGTACAACAAACTATTGACAAGGAAAAAATAAAAAGACTTGAATGAAATCAAAGAATGGTTCAGGAGTCAATATATATAAGGAATGTAATAATTATTTAAAAAAATATATCAATCCCTTACCATGCACATATACCCTATTTTACCAACATAACAAATTAGTGTCTATAACCCTCAAAATATATAATTTAGGGTGTTCGTGTAAAATGTAAATGTTTTCCAAAAAGGGCCGCTGCCCCATTAACCCTTCGGGGGGGGGGGGGGGGGGGGGGGGGAGGGTTTGCACCTTCAGGACCCCCAAAACGCCTTGGGGAATTGCGCGGATCAAATTTTGTCAAAACCGACAGCTGCGGTACAAGTTTCCCCCAAAATTTGGACACCCTGTTTTGCAATCCAGTCAAATTCAGACACCATATTTTCAAATCCTCGCTAAAAGCATGACAGGGACATCATAGCTGATCTAAATGAGTTTGTTTTGAAAATATGTTCAGCTTGTCATTTCTATAAAGTAGGACTGTGATCAGTTTCGAAGGAATGTTTTATTATAACAGTTATACAAAGTCTCTTTACATATGACTACTAATGTTAGCCTCGTTTGCATTTTGTTCAAATCTAGTAGAAAAAAGCAGTAGTAATAACAATGTATACATTAAAGTTCTGTTTACACTATACAAGACATTATCAGAACACTTTATTCACTTTTATATTTTGCTTTTGGGTTGAAGTGAACAAAGCAAAATTGACTAGAGCGGGATTTGTACCGACGACCTGCGAGTTAACGTGCCAGCGCTGTAACTGAGCTATCTAGCCCTATATTGGCGGTCTCCCTATTTTGTCAATGTCTTTGTTCGGGGGTGCCAATCAGAAGCCATCAGCCATTCAACCGTTAAACCGCCATATAGCCAGGGATCACACCCAAGTATAGGGGATGCGACTTTTTAACCGTTAACTGCCGTGTTTACTTTGGTGTGATCCCTATCTAGTGTCTACACGGCAGTAAACGGTTGAATGGCTTATGACTGGTTCCCCCGAACAAAGATATTGACAAAATTATAGGGAGACCGCCAACATAGGGCTAGATAGCTCAGTTGGTAGAGCGCCGACAAGTTAATACGGAGGTCGTTGGTTCAAATCCTGCTCTTGTAAATTTTTCTTTGTTCAACCCAAAATCATTTAAAAAAATTTACCCAGTCAGTTTCCCTTGTGGTTTAATAATTGACTTTTGTACTTTCTTAAAAAAATTATTGGCATACATGTATACTGTATGTTTTTAAAACACAGCGTCGTTGGTACATGTGGTTTTAAAGAATCATATGAGGGCTAGTGAGGATGATGTCCTGTAAATGTTGTGTAAACAGGCCCTTTTACAATGTGTATTATTAACATAACAAGCCTACATGTACCTCAATATCCCAAAATTCTATGAGTTGCAGAGTTGAGGTTGCTCGATGTAGAGAGTAGATGACGTGTTTGTATTCATGGTTGGTTAAGACGAGCGCCAAGTGTTCTCTTCAGCCAAGCTAATGTGCATGTCTCATTAGAACTGAGGCTTTCAAATGTCAGATCATCTTGAATACACTGCAATAAAAACCCACATATGCATGAAATCACTCCAGCCAAAGATCAACAAGTTTTTATAATAGTCTTTGGGTTGTGATGAATCTTTAAAACCACATCAGGCATGTCCCGCTTTCAGAACCTCAGACAACTAGAGAGCCATGGAAGGGAGACATGGGAGGGGTGCTGGTAAGGAGGAAGACAGATAGATAGGCCTACAAATAGGATCCAGAGGGGTAAGAGGACATGTCCTAAGATCCAGAGGGGTAATAGGACAGGTCATAGGATCCAGAGGGGTAAGAAGACATGTCATAGGATCCAGGGGTGGGGTAAGTGTCATAGGATCATTGGGGGAGGGTAAGAGGACAGGTCAAATGATCCAGGGGGGGGGGGGGGGGGGGGGGGTAAGAGGAAAGGTCATAGGATCATTGGGGGGGGGGGGAGGAAAGGTCATATGTTCGGGGGGGGGGGGGGGTAAGAGGACATGTCATAAGATCCAGAGGGGTAAGAGGACATGTCAAGATGGCAGATAAATGAAATAGAGTTTTGAGGAATGAAGGAGATGTGTTTTGGTGTAAGTGGATTGACAAAGTATGGTTCACTATAGACTATAGAAGGGTAACATGTAGGGGGATGATCCATAGAGACATCAAATTAAGTGGGGTGCATGTTTGGGATTGTAAAGCTAAAGTCAGCACTAAACAACTATACATTAATCTGGACACCAAATATAAGATGTTGTTGCAGCTTTTGGTTTCTTTTAAAGTAGGACTGTGATCAGTTTAGGGTGTAAAATTAAGGGGTAGACCCGGGCTGGTACAAATAAGGGGTATGTTTGGGGTGGACTTCAAGGTACACAAGAGCAAAAATTGGTGTTCAGTTTTGATCAAAGATAGTGATTAAACAAAGTTTTGCATGTTATAGATAATATATAGATCACCTTTTCAACTCACCAGAACTTCAACAAAATTAGTTAAGTTTGAACTGATGAATCTCCATTCTATGAATTTCTTTACAGGAAGTTTCTGCACGGGGACTGAGAATATTCTGTGGAAAAAGATGTACATAAAAAGCAACTTTTAGAAAAATGGAAATCTTAATGCAGGCAGTTGCAGTAATTATTAAGCACTGAGTGCACCTGTGGCTTCACTGAGTTCTTAACCCAATTTTATACAATCATCTAATTTGAATAAAACTTTCATACAGTGAGAAAATTTTGAAGTTTCCCAACAAAGCAGGACATTTCTAAACACATTGATTTATCAATAAGATCAGGCTCGATCCAATTTCTGGCTAATCTTACCCCAAAGTTTGATTTATTTGATAATAGCTATTTTGTACATTTTGAGAAATCAAGAGCAGTCATTAAGGTACTGCATGCATAAAAATCTGCAAATATTAAGTAGTAGTAAATTAAAACCTAAAAATTAATTGTTGGGATCTTAACATTGCTTCATGTCCATCAACCATAAACAAACCATTTTGCATATTGTGCATTGTCCATGGCATATGCAAAAGTTTGTAAGCTTTTCATTTTGAAACAGCTCAACATCTGTCAAAATTCATTCAGAAAAAATAATTAAAACTCTCATTTAGGTGGCAATAGACATGCCAGGTGAAAACCCAATGTCCTATCAAAAGATAAATAAATAAATGCACATAACCAGACATGCATTACCACCAGATCATTTTTCTGTCATTTGCATGCACCACCTATTCTCTAAACATATTGACATTCTATGGAATTCTTAAGGTAATTTGCAGTTTGTTTAATTGAGAACTTTTATGAGAAACAAATTTGTGTTTAACTATCAAGAATAACTTCTCTTTACATTTTTCACCTTCGTGACTTTGAGTTTAAAGCTATGATTTACTTACTTAAAATTGCTTCTTTTGTTTATCTCATATATGATTATTGTTCTTTTATTTTCAGTTTTTTATACTTCCAATTATTACTTTACAATTTTATATTTGCATTGGAATTAAATGTTGAGTTGAATTGAAATTAATTTGGTTTACCCGGTTTGTTTGCTGCCAGGTACAATATCAAAAGTTGACAATTTTGTGTGTGTAATGTTTAATTGTTAAAGGCCTAGCCATAAATCCATTTTTCACAAGAATTCCCACAAAAAGAAAGTATTCATCACTCTTATCAGCTGATGGCGTAATGATAGTTGCTATTTAAATCATGTGATTGATAACTGTGTAGTGTGTATGGTCAGTTGGGGTGGATCAGAGTGCCAAAAAAGTGGGATGCATGTTTGGGATTGATACATTATGCCACAAGTGGGCCCCACTTTTTGACAGCGCATTTCGCAAACAATATTTGCTTTCTTAAATTCTAAATTTATCCATAGATTGTGCTCACATACAGTACATTGAGTGAGTTAGTTGCAGTGAGTGAAACAATGCACGCGTTCACGCAGGATTTCGTTGAAAATTTTTTATAGGGCAAGACATTTTGCTTCAAATCAAATTGTATGTTTTTTTATATTAATCTTGAGCCAAAATAAGGTCCAAGACCGAAACAGTGAGGTCTGAGACCAAGACCAACACCAGGAAGTCCGAGATCATGCATGCTCGAGACCACACCACAGAAAATTTGGTCTTGAGTCTGTTCTCCAGTACTCCAGACCAAGACCAGTCTCGACAACTACAACACTGGTAGTGATGGGCTTGTTTTGATATGGTTTGTTTGTTTGTAATTCTGTCAAGGGAACTCGGCAAACTCCCATCAGGTGATATAAACGTCAAGCTGGCATCAGCCAACCTCACTCATACAAACATTGGTAAAAATGTCTAGCCCAGGTTGGTCTCCTCCGTTGCAACAAACACTGACGTCCTACCACTCCCAGGGCTAGTTTAATGTCTACATGTATGATTATGAGTAGCACAAATCAATAAGGTTGTGATTCAGTAAGACTACACGTAGATTACAAAACTTATTCTATAGTCATTGTGACTGGAACCCACAAATTTGTGATTGCAAGTCCTGCGGTCTAACCACTGGACCACTTAGCTGTGACCACGCTGTGTTGTGGAACTGGTCAAGAACACTGACCGAGTTTGCACACAGGTTTGGCATTAAACTAGTTTTAGTTGGTAGTACAGTGTGATGGTTGTTAGTTGTTTAACGTGTGTACACAATATACACAAAATCACCACTGTCACTGTCAGTAGTGTCACCTCGCTTGATCTATATCTCTGGACTACGACTCGCGTCGAGTGACTGTGTCCCTGTGTCTGTGAGTTTGTTGTGGCTCAACAAAGCAGTGACATTGATTGAACTAATTAAAAGAAACTCATGATAATAAAACTAGCCTGCCGTGAACACCACAAACAGCAACGACTACGTACTGTTAATACTAATTTGTGTGGCTCGTGTCAACGTCAGACGCTCTGTTTGTCCAGTGTCAGTCAGGGATGGCGGGTAAACTCTATTCCCAAACAGTAAACACTAACTAAGTCACTATTCATGCTACCGACAAAAACTAGATCGGACTGCAGTCACGACAAAACTTGCTACCAAAACTGTTCTTTATACAATTTCAACTAATATAGATAAACGCCAAAAGACCTATAAACCATTTCAATAAATTTAAATGTAAAAACTGAACAGAGAAATCTGTACTTACCAGAGTTTTGTGATGAAAACATTTCAAATTTGAAAACACACACGTCGTAAAGCAGACGACAGGTCAATGTTATTGTGCAATGTGTTCTGGGTATCCACTGTATACTACGCATGTGCAGCAAGTTGTCCAAAGTGGGGGGCGCCCCCTATCTTGACAACAGCTAAACAAGAACTGTCTTTTTATTTTATTGTACAGTTTTAATCTCTCTTTTTTCAAAACCATTAACTGTTTCTCGCCATATAGGCCATTGATCTTTACATTAAAAACCAACATTATATTATTGCCCCTATACTGTGTTAAATTTGCCCTTGTCTGTTTTTGTTGAAATCTTAAACCCCCCCCCCCTAAAACAATGAAACAAAAATAAAGTAATTCACTGACTCACTTTTATAATTCTGTAGGTTCTATTAATATTCATGGACAATTCCTGCATTAGTTTTTGTGTCAAAGAGAGCGCTATACGGGAAAACAGCTTCAAAGCGTTTAAAAATGAACAGTGTGGGTTTATCCAATCTTCAAGTTTTTGCTCAGTATAATTGCCATGTAATTATATTGGCAAAATGATTTAAATTTGGTATAATAATAAGCTATGTGTTTTATTATATCTAATACATATGAATGGACCAAAAGTCGAATTTTCATTGGTCCATTCAACATCACGTGCCATATGCTATTTGCTGTTTACCACGACGGGCGCACGCGAGTGTTCACACACACATGACAAGTAGACTGTCGCCCACAGGCAGCCCGGTCGGCGATTTTTTTTTCGGTACATCAAAATTGCCACAGTGCCCAATCTCATGATCAGCCAATCACACACAACATTTTATACCGTCAATGCCTCGTCGTACATACAACGGCATTTGTTTACACCATTTGTTTACACCATTTTGCCATTTTCTTGCCTTTGACAGTAAGCCAAAATATTTAACTGGGCGATTGATATTATTTCATAGACTAAAGTTAAGATTAGTGAACTATCACATAGAAGCTCAAACTGTTTTTGTTTGTGATATTAACTACAAAGCCTTTACTTTGAGGACTGTGAAACCATGGAGAAGCGAAAACTTATGGCGTGGGGATGCATGGCAAACCATGGACGAGCCCGAATGGAGGATCCTTAGAATAAGAGCACTACCAAAAGTTTCTCATTCATGGAGCTAGAGCTACATGTAGGAAACTCTACGGAGGCTCTACCAATCGACACTGCAAATTCGTGCAATGAGAGCCACCATTGGTTCCTTCATCCATTGGTATGTGACGTATCCTACGCTGTGAGAGAGCTAGAGGGGCATAGTATAAATATGTATGAAGTAGTCGACGTCACCATGTACAAGATATTGCGCGTGATTGGCTGAGATTGGGTCCTGTGGCCTTTTTCATGTACAGAAAAAAAATCGCCAACCTCCAAGCCCATCAACCCTTTCCATCATCCCAAGCCCTTATCCCAAGTCCAATGGCTGACTGACTGACTGCCCAGCAACGTCCCTGACCCCTCAGCACTTAGAAATGTTACACCCCAGTCTCAGCTCCAAGGTCCTGGCCAGCCCTCAGATCAATCAAAAATCCAAGGGTGTAGCCAGGGAGAAACTTTTTTAAATCATCAGGTCAAAAAACGTATGACTTTCATGAAAGCTCAGTAGCAGAGCGGTAAGAGAGAGAGTGCCTACTATACTGAGCTGAAGGTACCAGGTCCATGGTAAAAAAGGGTTTCACCGGGATTTGAACCCCGGAGCTCACAGCTCCAGAATTCCGGAAGCTGTGAACTAGCCTGTTGGGCCAAATCGCTGCTGAACAAAAATTGCTCGGACGTTTTATAAACCTTAGGATGGATAGGTCAAATAATTTTGTTTAATGAGATGCGCCCTATGACCTTTGAATGAGCTTGGAGAGGAAAAAGAAAATGAAGAAATGTTTAATTTGTTGATGTCTATTTTAAAATTCTTTATTCATACCATATAAAAATAAAAGAGCAACAATTTAAAAAAAATTACACATAATTATTTATACCAAATGTGTTTCGCAAGTTTACGTAAAGACTACAAAGCTTAGTAAGTAGCTTAACATCAAAAATTAACAAAATAAAAAAATAGTAAACATAGTTAATAAAAAATAGTTAACATTTAACAGAGCTATAGACCTTATGCACATGGCGTCATTTGAGTAGAGCGCCCTCAACTAGAGGTCATCCTCTGCGCTGCGCATACAAACAGGTGCTTTTTCCCTCGTTTCATCATCATTCCTCTGTGACATCGATGCCTATTGATAATTTATTCTAAGTATAACATGAGGTACTTGTCTTCCTAATCAAACGTATCAAGGTTTTCAGTAAAAATAAACTTTGCATCTTCTCAAAATAAACAAAATATAATAATTCTACTTTAAAATGCTGGTAACTTATAAAACCACTCATTATTCCCTAGAAAATATTGCAATCTCTTCTTAAGTTGCCCCCCCCCCCACATTTTTCAGAGTTTGAAATACACTATTTGTTTCAATTTATAAAACTATTATGTATTTACAACCCAAATTTTTAAATTTCCCTTTGTCACTGCGAGGGGGCGCTCCACTATCTTGCCGCTTTTTATTCATTCTCCTACACATGCCCAATTAAGTCTTTTATGCTATAAAACTGGTTTTAAAATATCAAAGATTACTTAAATTTTACTTCTTCATTCCCAAGTCAAATGTTGGATCATTCTGTCCCTTATTAAACTCACCGAGTTAATATTCTTGGCATTTAATCAGATAATTTCTTTTTTTCCTTATCACAGTTCATGTATTACACTACACCTTCCAGAAGTGAGGCTGCTTTTTTGCACGGCTTAATAGATGCACCAGCCGCGTATAAAATGCACATCAACGTTTAATCTCTGCAGCGCTCGTTTATATTTCTTTTTAACGACATAATGCGAGATTTTATAAACTCTTTAGTAAAATATATTTATTATTATAGCATAAATTAGAAATAAAAATTGGAAAGAATAATGTACACATTCAGCTTTGTGAAGTTGTTAATAAAGACTTCTTGTTAGTGTGCACACAATACATTTTTGATAAAATTGTACACTTCATTTCCAAATTTAACTTGTTTCACATAAAATGAAACACAATATTAATCTACATGTAGGCCTGGCATGTAAAGTTCTTACATGTGATAGTTTTTATTCAAGTTTGTAACTTATACAGCGTTAATTTACATGTAGGGCTGACTTGTAAGGAGGACTTGAACACAAAAGAACCACCCACCTTAGTAATATAACCTTTTCTAACAATTATAAACAGATTAACACTAATATTGCAACTAACACTAAATATAATTGAAAATAAAAAATGGTGATATTACTATAATTATACCAATTCCCAACAATCAATGTTGTTTTTAATAATGTTATGTTTAAGTTAGTTCTTAATTCATTGTAGTTAGTAATATAAAACATAATTTTCCTTGAATTGGATTAATGTTGCTTTTAAATGTTATACTTAATATTTAATTTGTCATACAAATAAATATCAATTAATCTTGTTTAACAGTGTCATCAGTTGTATTCAAATGTTGAAGTAACACTGAACAAATTTGTTAAAGGTTAAAACTTTACAAATTATAACAAATTATAATAGAACTTGTTTAAGATTTAGCATTTTGAGTCCGCACGATTGAGGCACAATATTTAGCATTTTATGTCCGCACGACTTATGCTCCAACCCATCAGCAGCAGCCTCATTTCTGTACTTAACGCGATTGTGTTTACTAAAAATATTTTATCAAGCGAATACTAATTTGGGAGCCTTTAACCAACCAGTCAAAGCTACTGTATACAACACTGAAGTTTAACATCTCAATGCAGAGCATTAACTTATAAGCTTATAATTAAAAATCTAAAATATTATATAAGTACTCCATTATAAATAAGTACACCATGCAAGCATTTTAATTCTGTCAACTTTTTGAGCTGATATCATCCTGGTAAGCTTAGTCAAAGCAGGGCCACCACGTGCAGGTTCCAGGATACCAGCCCCAAAATGCTTTCCAGATCGCCAGGGCCATTTGCACCTCGGGATCCTGTTTAGGAAGGGTCCGGTACGCCACCCCAAGCTTGGTGAACCAGTCCCTGAGGCAGACCCCTACTGTAGTAACACGGTACACTAGCCCCCACGGCCAAAGACTAGGGACAACTCCTGTTCGGTCACCATTGTGATCAGGACGGAACCATCCAACACCGCTGAGGAGCCCAATAGCATCTTTAATATCGACCACCAGCTGTCACCCCGGCCAGGAGTACGTAGGACCCCACATGCCACGTGCAAGTGTCTAGGTCCCTTTAATTATTCTGAATTTTCCGTGTTTAACTAAAATAGCTCCAAAAACGAGTATGTGCTTGCTTCCTTGCAATGGTGTACTTATTTACAATTGTAATGCGTTGTAACAGAAGAGCGTAAAATGTAGCAAAATTCGTTTTTCAGGTTCACGAAGGGACGGGTATCTTTGCGCGCGCGTGATCACGTGACACGCGCGCCCCTTTCCTATGTTTAATACGTTATCCAGTTGGGTGTTTAAGTAGGTCAACTCACTTTTTAGGTTTCACGAAGAGACGGGCATCTTTGACTAATTACTATGGCAATTAGCCAAAATATTTTAAGAAATTAGTCAATGGAGAGGTTAAACTTATACAGAATCATATGAGATGTTTATAACTGCAAACCGTGGCTTTAGTATTGTAAAATGGTTATCTCAATCAAGCGTTTGGACATGCCCGTCCCTTCGTGAAAACGGTGACGAATTGATGCACCTTTATTGTGAAAGCTGAAAAGGGGGAAAATAATCAGACCAACAGTAGTTGCACAATTATTACAGAGCTCCATTAGGCTATGGACCACGGGTAAATATTAAACAAAAAGGCGTTGAGAATTCACCTTTTACTGGTAGTGTAACTCTTACATCTAAGGCATGGTCTTGGACATCAATAGGGGATGGATAAATGCCTTTGGAGATGCTTATGTCTGACTCAAAACAAACAAATCGCACAGTTTGAAACGTTCAGTGTTTTAGAACATTACCCATCATTAAAACAGTTAGTTTCAGATAACTTGCTTTACCTTTACATTGAAAGCAGCAACAAATTGGTTTATCAACGAGCAGTTAGGAATTTGTTTAGATATTTTGGTTTTACATGAAGCTTGCTGAGGTACCTAAAATCTTTCAAACCCAACAGAAAATACACAACCAAAAGTCTGCTGTTCTCTGAAAGGACTGTCAAACAACATACAACGAATGTATTGTATAAACGCTACAAAAAAACAAAACTGATCAGAGAAAACAGTTGACATTCTGCACAGAACAAATTCCTCTAGCAGTGGTGTGACTCAAATCTACTAAATGCATATTTCCCCACTGCAAGTACAATAATGCCAATATTATAACACAAAACAGCGCCCCCTACTGTTCTACCGCAAAGACTCATGGCTTGAGCGCCATGTCTTCCTATTTTTCCTGAGCATTCAACTTGGGAAGATGGGAGGAATGCTCTTAGGTAAGTATTCGTTTATATACCTAAACTGCCCTATTGTGAGGAGGAGTCTACGTCAATCTACTCACATGTAAAAGGCAGGGATATACAAGATGCTAGTGTATAAAATGGGGAGTATGAGGCCTTTCTCCCCCAGAGTATGCCCAGAGTCTGCCCAGTTATCATGAGTGCCGTGGGGGCTAGCCGAGAGCAAGGCAGGACTGCCTAAAGAATTAGGCACACTAGAACTATCCCAGTGTTGCCTCGTAAGATGAGCAGTAAGATCCATTTCGCACCCAGAGTTTACGCATCTGTAACATCTGTTTACGCATCAGCAAGCTCTCACAACAAAACTTGTCTTACAAATAATGTACCAACATTTTAATAACAAAAGCCTCCAAATGAAATTGTCTTTATATTTGTCCTAAAATTAACCATCGTATAAGGGACAATCCCAAATCTTTAAAATCACTACAGCCAGCCAGAAAATGACTGATAATAACTGATGTTTTAAACCCATTTTCTATAAAGAGCTTAAAAAACCTTGCGACATAAAATTATGTCTAAAACTTCCTAAGAAGAGGGAATCTAAGGGCAAATTCAGTTTTGTGATGCACATACAGTCCTTAGGAAAGTCTCTAACATCTGGTGCAAATTGTCATTGTGTTTGATATGGTACTCTTTCAGAGCAAAATTTGAAACGTGATGTTATTGGATTAATGGGGTAGCCTACATTCCAAATACAAATAGGAATGTGTTGCTCAGTCAGAAGGTTAACTTTATTTTTGGGGTGGATTGAATGTCACCGAAATTCAGGAATTAACCAAAACCTAATTCCTGTGCAAAAATGCACTGACCCATATTGTTTCGTTGAGTTTTGTTTATTATGAACTGTCGCTTGAGGGCGCTATACTTGGCGACCGTTTTCCGATAAATGCGTCAGAAACTGTACTTTTCGATAGCATTACTGGTGTAGGTTATCTAAACTACTAAATTTTGTACTGATACTGCTTAGAGTTACTGATCGGCGTTTAGGGTGAGTGTTATAGAAGTGTATTGTTGGATTAGACTTACAGTAGTTTTCGTAGTATTAAAGATAATTCCAACGTTTTTTATGCTCGTTTGAGAAGTTCTAGTGTTTGTGATACACTAGCGGGATGCCGCGCTTCGCGTAGACTTGACTCAAGTCCCAATCCCGTGCAAGGCCCTTCCTTGCCTCATCGTCAGAAAACTATTATTTTGCGCTCTGCATTCCCCAACCTCCCTGTTCCGCGCGCGGGACAGGGACTTGACGAACCCGCAGTTGCCTGATATGTAAATTTATTCACTTACGAATATGCAAAGTTATGGCGCATTACTTGTTGTCCAATCAAACGCGTTCAAAAAGAAGACTCGTTGATTTTTTATTTGCGGGGGTGGTAAAGTACTTTGTCGAGGATCGAAATGCATGAATATATATAAAAACTACAAATTTATTTGAATTCAAGTTAATATTACGTATACATTGGGATTGGTATTGTTTGCAAATGCATACTTTGAATTGTTGACAAATGCAATTCAGCGACTTAAAACACCCACCCCCCCTCTTCCGCCCGGCAGCCATTCTGGAGATGCTTACGTCCATAGATACACGATACAAACGTCACAGAGCAAGATGAATACTAAATGAAAGGGGCGGCACTTCCACGCTCCCATTGGATTTGTACATCTCCCCATTTGGGGAGATTTTTCTATTCAAATGCGTGGAGTAGGAAACGACCCCGTCAAGTCCCTTGATCGCCACCGCATAAATAACTACATTTTGTCGGTGAGGGCGCACTGGTATTCTGTGGCTGCATGCTGGCGCGTTACGTTAGGAACCTCGCACGAGAAAGGGACTTGAATCAAGTCTACGCTTCGCGCGGCACCCGCTAGGTGGGCGCGATTCTTGCCCATAAAATGTGACAACGGTGCATGGGGTAAGGGGGGGGGGGGGTAATTGGAGAGGATATCAGAGTTTATAACTTTCAGAATTGGTTTGGTAAAGATATTTAAAATCTGTACGCAATGTAGTTATGTCCTAATGATAAAATGTTGAGCATGCAAAAGGTGTTGAGTGCGGTCGAAGGCGAAGCGTCGCCATCCCTCACCCTTTTCGCCCCCTTTTCTCGACTACGAAGCATAAGTTGGGGTGTGTTTTAATATTTGGGAAGGATATAAAAAGGCAATGATGCATGCTTGGCATGATATGTAGGTTTTGTTTTTCTGACTCAGTGGTCTGTTTGTCTTTTTATTTGTTTATTTTGTTTATGTCTTAGTTTCGTTATTTCCTTAGTTGCAGGGGGCCTATTATTTATCTCTGATGTTTCTTGATATCTATTGACGCTTATTTTGTAATGTTTTTATGTCACTATGTTACAGTTGATTTCGATGTTTCTATGTCACTATTTCTGTGTTTTTTATTATTTCGGGTGTGGATGCGTTTGTTTCCGTATTTCGTTCTTCTAGATTTTGTAAATGGTTGATAATACAATAATAATGTTAAGTATTACAGGGGTGTGATTTTGCACATTTTGTTGATGACAGTTTGTAAACTTGTTTTTGTCTTGACAGACCCTGTTGTTCAAATTTTATTCATCGTACGTCTAAAGATTTAAATAGGAAACGAAAATAAAATAAAAATGATTTGTTTGTTTTCGTTTTCCTTTATTAATTTGTTCCTTTCTGTCTGTCTTTGATTTCTTGATTTATATGCTTGTTTGGAGGAGGCTTTATTTTTGTCCATTTTCCCTTTCATTGTGTCGTTATTTCTTGCTTTGTTTATGCCTTGTTTCTTTATTTCTTTATTGCTCGGAAATTATTGGTTGTATTTAGGCCTACATACCACTAAATGCAGGTAACGACTAATATTCGACAATGCTTGTCTTTGTGAATATTATGTTGTTATTCAGTCAATGAGTATAGGCCTAACGTAAGCATAGGAGGTCACATCTGCCCAATAAAATGAAATGAGCTGGAAGAAGACAAAGCATCATTAACAGAAAATATGCAGTATCTGTAGAAATTAGGATTACCCCCCCCCCTCCCCCACCCACGCCCCCCCCTTTGAGCTGCATTTTAAATCAGTCATCTCGCTATATTAGTATGCCGTTGCACATAGGCGCGGGGAGACGTTGGAACACCAGTGCCAACCCAGTAAGCGGTGTCCGGCAAGCGAAACTTCCCAGAATGCACAAATGCAATAGCGAACGCAAATTTTAAGACTGGCAAAACCCTCCAATTTATGTTTTGAATAGGCCTATGCCAAATTTATCCAAAAATCAACACCCACAAATCATCTGACACCCTCACGCAAGCTCCGCTACAGACTAACCCCGGCGCAAAAAAAACAAAACACGCAAGGGCCGACCAACGCGGGTATCCGGCTGCCGTTGCACACAATCGCGGGTAGACGTCGGAACATAACGTTGTTCGATCGAAAATAAGAGAACCAGTTATCCCAACATGCAAATTGTTTATTGCGTGCATCCTTGAGAAATTACCTTAGTCATGCAGCGCTACTTCTGATTGTTCACTGAAAAGACTCATAGGTCGTTAAAACCGTGGACTTTTGGTTACACAAAATGCAGTAGATATTTATTGATAAATTATTTAATACCATTTAACCCACAAAACGTGCAACAAATATCTTCTGAAAACAAACAACATTAAAACAATCTTTTCGAGAGAGCTGGGAAATTGTGGCGAACACCCAAGACCGAGGAAATAACGGACCAATCACTCGTGGGAAGTCATCACACGTGAGAAAAAAAAGATGGCGACCCAATAAAAAAGATGGCGACCCAATAAAAAAGATGGCGACCCAATAAAAAAGATGGCAGCCCAGAGCGCAACCTCGTCCTCGAGGGGGCGAGGTCATCGTGCGCAAGCGGACGGTCGGATCTCGCAGCGCCGCGGGGTGGAACTTGGCACATATAGATGCACTGATGCACGTCAAGGTTCAAAGGTTAAATGTTGGATGTTGTAAATCCATTTTATACTAGCGGGATGCCGCGCTTCGCGCGGCACCCGCTAGGTGGGCGCGATTCTTGCCCATAAAATGCGACAACGGTGCATGGGGTAAGGTACGGTGGCCCACAACTGTCACGGCAAAACCAAAAGCGCCACGGCAAAACCAAAAGCGCCACGGCAAAACCAAAAGCGCCACGGCAAAACCGAAAGAGCCACGGCAAAACCAAAAGCGCCACGGCAAAACCAAAAGCGCCACGGCAAAACAAAAAGCGCCACGGCAAAACCAAAAGCGCCACGGCAAAACCAAATGAGCCACGGCAAAACCAAAAGCGCCACGGCAAAACCAAAAGCGCCACGGCAAAACCAAAAGCGCAACGGCAAAACCAAAAGAGCCACGGCAAAACCAAAAGAGCCACGGCAAAACCAAAAGCGCCACGGCAAAACCAAAACCGCCACGGCAAGACCCAAAGCGCCACGGCAAGACCCAAAGCGCCACGGCAAAACCAAAAGCGCCACGGCAAAACGGCAAAACCAAAAGCATGCGGGTCGAAAGGAGTCGCGGTGATTCATGGGATAAGTTATAAATAAATGGTCAGCACGCGCGGTGTGCAGAGTTGATCTTTATGCCCACGTAATGTGTACGGGGACTGGGGAGGCACAGCACTGAGTTCCCCTCCAAAGTTTACCGAACCGATTTTCATGAAATTTGTCACAAATGTTAGTTTCATAAACAATTCAGAAATCATCAACGGTGCATTTGGGTGTAAATTTTGCCCATTTGTTTCATAAACAATTCAGAAATCATCAACGGTGCATTTGGGTGTAAATTTTGCCCATTTGTTGTCAATTTTGTTTTGTCCCTATTCCGTATTACAAGAGGGAGAAGATCATTTGTACATAACAGATAAGAGAAGGCAAGCCATTGGGCTAGCATGAGACAATGAATCTCCCTCCCATCAGCTAGAGACTCAAGCCCGCATAATAAAAAGGACAAATTGGATTAAAAAGTATTATGAATAACAACTCCACAGTAATAATAATTTTTTTAAAAGTGGGAATTCAAAATGGCCGCCACATAATTTTTTTAATTTTTAATTTAATGTTTTGCTTTTTTCACTTACGGCCACCATTTTTCAGGGATGAAAATTCTCGGATGAAAATTCGATATTATTATTTGTTTGGCTATCAAATAAGAAATTGACATGTAAGAATATTTCATTGTTAAAAATTTTGATATAAGTTGACCCTCTAATTACAGGCTGAAAACACAAAATCCAAGATGGCCGCAGGATGTGGCGGCCATTTTAAATTCCCACTCTGCACTTAACACTATCACAGGATTCATCACTCTGACATTTCAAGAAAATAAATAAAATGGGTAATATTTGTTTGAAAAGTCAGAAAAAATAAATAAAAGTGTGTGAACCGATGTCAAACAAATGGTTGTCGCGGTAACAGTTCACACCCAGTAACATTGACTTTTTGAAATAGAATGACATAAAATATATTTCGGGAAAGTCAGGAAATTTCCTGGCGATCGGCCTTGGCGTTAAAAAGTTACAAAGAACATTGTGCCCCCCCCCCCCCCGGTCCTGATAGGGTTAAGGTTCTCGGTCAATTACTCTGTGAACTACAGAAGTAACTTGAAATCAAGTCGTTAGATTTTATGCCATTGTTATGTACGTCTTATGCTATGGTGGAGCCGAGGATGGAACCTGTGATGTCATATCGTAGAGTAATGGAATGTTGAATGATACACAGTAGAACCATTTTCAGCAATGTGAGTTAGTCTTAAAAATCATTCCAGTGCCGATTGTATATAATAAAAGTCATTTTGTTTCGATTTCTTTTCTTCCTCTTTTTGTTTACGTCAGGCTGCTAAACAGTGCTATTCATACCATCATGACCATGACCATGTGCCATGAAGCCTGGTAAATATGGGACCTGAACGTGTGTACAGATCAACTGCACACCGCGCGTGCTGACCATATTTATATCTATTTATTTATAAACCTACCCCATGAATCACCGCGACTCCTTTCGACCTTTAACCCGCATGCTTTTGGTTTTGCCGTGGCTTTTGGGGTTTTGCCGTGGCTCCTTTGGTTTTGCCGTGGCTCTTTTGGTTTTGCCGTGGCTCTTTCGGTTTTGCCGTGGCGCTTTGGTTTTTGCCGTGGCGCTTTGGGTTTTGCCGTGGCGCTTTGGGTTTTGCCGTGACAGTTGTGGGCCACCGTAGTAAGGGGAGGGGGTAATTGGAGAGGATATCAGAGTTTATAACTTTCAGAATTGGTTTGGTAAAGATATTTAAAATCTGTACGCAACCAGTGTACGCAATGTAGTTATGTCCTAATGATAAAATGTTGAGCATGCAAAAGGTGTTGAGTGCGGTCGAAGGCGACGCGTCGCCTTCCTTCACCCTTTTCGGCCCTTTTCTCGATACGAAGCATAAGTTGGGGGTGTGTTTTAATATTTGGGAAGGATATACTAAGGCAATGATGCATGGTTGGCATGATAATGTAGGTTTTTAGATATATCAAGACTTTTTGAATATCCAACAAAGGCCTGAGTAATCCATGAAATATGCTTCTGTGCTCCTAATATTTGTCAAATGTTTGAATTCATGTATAATACTTGATTTCCTTTTTTCTTTATTTCTGGATTTCTTTGTGTCTCTATCTCTTTATTTCTTAAATGTGTCTTTGTTTCTATATTTTCTCTTTCTGAATAGTGTCCGTGTTTGCCCGTGGTGAACTTTGTATTTTCTGAGTATTCTATTTCATTGTTTCTGTAATTAGGCCTATTAGGCCTATGTGTTTTTCTGACTCAGTGGTCTGAAGTTTGTCTTTTTATTTGTTTATTTTGTCTATGTTTCGTTATTTCCTTAGTTGCAGGGGGCCTATTATTTATCTCTGATATGTTTCTTCATATCTATTGACGTTTATTTTGTAATGTTTTTATGTCACTATGTTACATTTGATTTCGATGTTTCTATGTCACTATTTCTGTGTTTTTTAAATTATTTCGGCATGCGTTTGTTTCCGTATTTCGTTCTTCTAGATTTTGTAAATGGTTGATAATACAATAATAATGTTAAGTATTATAGGGGTGTGATTTTGCACATTTTGTTGATGACAGTTTTGTAAACTTGTTTTTGTCTTGACAGACCCTGTTGTTCAAATTGTATTCATCGTACGTCTAAAGATTTAAATAGGAAACGAAAATAAAATAAAAATGATTTGTGTGTTTTCGTTTTCCTTTATTTGTTCCTTTCTGTCTCTCTTTGATTTCTTGATTTATATGCTTGTTTGGAGGAGGCTTTATTTTTGTCTATTTTCCCTTTCATTGTGTCGTTATTTCTTGCTTTCTTTATGCCTTATTGTTTCTTTATTTCTTTATTGCTCGGAAATTATTGGTTGTATTTAGGCCTACATACCACTAAATGCAGGTAACGACTAATATTCGACAATGCTTGTCTTTGTGAATATTATGTTGTTATTCAGTCAATGAGTAGGCCTAACGTAAGCAGTCAATTTATGAAAGAAATAATAGGGCCTATAAGGAAAATTTATAAAGGGGACATAGGAGGTCACATCTGCCCAATAAAATGAAATGAGCTGGAAGAAGACAAAGCATCATTAACAGAAAATATGCAGTATCTGTAGAAATTAGGATTACCCCCTCCCCCCCCCACCCACCCCCATTTGAGCTGCATTTTAAATCAGTCATCTCGCTATATTAGTATAATAATAGGCGCGGGGAGACATTGGAACACCAGTGCCAACCCAGTAAGCGGTGTCCGGCATGCGAAATTTCCCAGAATGCACAAATGCAATAGCGAACGCAAATTTTAAGACTGGCAAAACCCCCCAATTTATGTTTTGAATATGCCAAATTATTCCAAAAATCAACACCCACAAACCCTCACGCAAGCTCCGCTACAGACTATTCTACCCCGGCGCAAAAAACCCCAAAACATGCCTGACGGGTACTTGAAACACGCAAGGGCCGACCAACGCGGGTATCCAGCTGCCGTTGCACACAATCGCAGGTACAAACATAGCGTTGTTCGATCGAAAATAAGGGCACCAGTTATCCCAACATGCAAATTGTTTATTGCGTGCATCCTTGAGAAATTACCTTAGTCATGCAGCGCTACTTCTGATTGTTCACTGAAAAGACTCACGGGTCGTTAAAACCGTGGACTTTCGGTGACACAAAATGCAGTAGATATTAATTGATAAATTATTTAATACCATTTAACTCACAAAACTTGCAACAAATATCTTCTGAAGACAAACAACATTAAAACAATCTTTTCGAGAGAGCTGGGAAATTGTGGCGAACACCCAAGACCGAGGTAATAACGGACCAATCAAACGTGAGAAATAATCACACGTGAGAAAATCGTGGCTGGTACACACTCTCTTTCTAAAGCGTTGTTCGATGGAAAATGAGGGCACCAGTTATCCCAACATGCAAATTGTTTATTGCGTGCATACTTGAGAAATTACCTTAGTCATGCAGCGCTACTTCTGATTGTTCACGGAAAAGACTCATGGGTCGTTAAAACCGTGGACTTTTGGTGACACAAAATGCAGTAGATATTTATTGATAAATTATTTAATAACATTTAACCCACAAAACGTGCAACAAATATCTTCTGAAGACAAACAACATTAAAACAATCTTTTCGAGAGAGCTGGGAAATTACGCCGAACACCCAAGACCGAGGAAATAACGGACCAATCACTCGTGAGAAGTCATCACACGTGAGAAAAAAAAGATGGCGACCCAATAAAAAAGATGGCGACCCAATAAAAAAGATGGCAGCCCAGAGCCCAACCTCGTCCTCGAGGGGGCGAGGTCACCGTGCGCAAGCGGACGGTCGGATCTCGCAGCGCCGCGGGGTGGAAGTTGGTACCGATTTTAATTATATAGAAGAAGAAGATATATAGAAGAAGGTTTCAAGTTACAATTTCTGCTTTATGTAAGAATTTATGAATTCTAGAGCAAGTATCATCGAGTCCAGGATTTGTTTACTGTAAATCAGTTGTGCATGATCTTATTGATTTAAAGGTGATTATTGTAGTTTCAGGGTAAATTTAGTACATGTAGTATGACAGGTTCCTGTATTTAGAATGTTTTCCTTATTTGTTTTGGGGATTACCGTTTTGATTACTGAACTGTATGCTGTTTAACTGGACTGAACTATTGTTGCTGTACTGTTACTGATCTGCTAGTTGTATCCGGTCACAGTAGTAGTTAATGTTTCCGTTTAAAAATCATTGTTTCTAAAATTACTTTCACTTGCTTCAGATGTTTGGACTGTAATCATCTTTCTGTTTTCACGTGTTAAGACTGTTTAGCAGTACTCTGAGATATGGAATGTGCACTCATTCATGTACTTGGATTTTGTTTGTTTTTTGCAGAATTGAATGCCGATTTATTATTAAAATCTTCATACATTAAAACCGGGTGCGACTCCATTCTTAAATCCTCTGGCCTTCCACATATAATCATGTGAGATAATTGGAAGATTTTAGATTTTGACAAAATTCCCATTGGAAACGTACTAAATACAATGGCATTAATACAGTGGCATTTGATACCGTTTTAATGTGAGGTTAGAAACTTGTATCTTTCTCCACTTTCATAAGGATTCTATTGGAAAATGCGTTTATCACAATACTAAAATCAACCTTGGAGCCCCTCTCACCGGCGTAGCCAAGGGGGTGGGGGGGGGGGGGGGGGGTGAGACAAGAGAAATTGTTCCAGTTTGTTTTCGTTGATTTGAGTATAGACTATTTTTAAAACAAATATAATAATTAACAAAAAAATTAATATTTGTTAACTAATTGGTGATTTTATGCTGTCAGCTACAGGAGAGGTCATTGCGCTCAAAGTCCGATTTCTCCCCTTACATGCTCCCTTAGGTCAACATACAAGTTCATCGCAGCTTCAGGATTTATTGGATTTAATCCCATCCATTGGTAACTAGTGATTGACAAAAGTATTCAAATAACTCCCGATCACATGGAAATTGATCTTTATATTGGCATTCTTCCTTGCACAAGTCAATTATTTCTTGTTCCACAAGTTTGAGATGGTCCCTGGTTCCATAGACCTAAGGTAGCTGGTACATCAGTAGTGGCCTTCCGTGGGTAACATGATCTTGCTTCGATTTCCTGATCAAGTGTCCATCCCACACCTCTGCAGCAGCGTCAAGCTCTCCCTGAAAAAGATGCAGACAATATAAGATTCGAGATTCTTTTCACCTATAGATAACCATAATATTATATCAATGTACTAGTAAAGTTGTACATAACAGAAAAGCTACCAGTGGTTAAAGCAGGTGATTAGCAAGAAGTTTGGATGGGAGAAATGTAGTGTATACCTCTTCTGGCCTTCTGATTGGGTTTTCAAAAAAATCGTCCTTGATCAGTTTGATATCGGTAGATGTACACCCATTTAAAATGCAAGGGGGGGTCCAGTTTAATAAAAAATAAATCTACACGAATACAACAGAAAGAAAACAACGGGGCGATTCCTTGGGTGTCTGACTCAAATCTCACCTGTTTAGAAAGAGCTTTTACGGCGCCATGAGCAATGATCGTTGGAATATGGCGCCATATAAAGGTTTAATACGATTGATTGATTGATAGGCTAACTGACACACCCACAGGAAGACTACACACCGTAGACCTTTAGGTTTACACGATGCATGCAACACATTATAAACAATGACATCTCACCTGGATGTGGCTCATGAATCAAAATCGGATCAGTTCTTTATCCATCAGGTCGCCTGAGAATTTGCCTTCATCTCGCAGGCATCCAAAAAGAGTCATCCAAAACTCTGTGCATGCCTTTTGAGCTGACCCCACCGTGACCACGCCTCTATCCGTTGATTCGCAGTACTTCGGCCAGTTGCCACCAAAGCGCATCGTCATGATGTCTTAGAAACATTTGGAATGCTCCCACGAGTCCGTTTTCTGTTCCATTATCACTCCGGATAAGGGTGGGACAACCTCCGAGCCAAGCCTTTCCACCGCGTTCAAGAAGAAACGTACCCCAATGAACTCTGGGTCGTTGGTTGTACAGTTTGCCTCGAGCCAAATAATTTTCCTGGAAAAACCATCAATACAGCCACTGATCCCAATACCGTGTACGGTTTCAGTTTGTCCATCGCTTCAGAAATGCCACAAAATTAGGTCCGCGGCCAGAATATCGACGACGTACTGTACTCGTCGCCTCTTTCGAAGATCAACACCATAAGGGTCAAGCTCTGACATTAACACTCTCACAGTTTTTCTGCTGGCAATCATGCCTGCTTGTAATAATTTGAGATGCATCCAACGATAGCCGTGTAATACGCCTGATTCCTGCAGTTGTCTTTCGATAAATCGCCATCACTTTGACCTATATCAGTTTGATTTTTGCAACGATACTCTAGGCGCTAATGCCGCAATTTCCACATGAGTATATCCAAGTTTAAAATATTTCCTGATCAGTTCATCCATGACCATGTCATCCATCTTTGCGCCGTAATGGCGTTATAATGCCTTAAATTAGGGCGTTATAACGCCGTAATAGGGCGCGTTATAACGCCGTAAATTTGGGCGTTATAACGCTGTAAAAGGGCATTTTAACGCCGTATAGGGCGTTATAACGGCGTAATAGGGCGTTATAACGTCGTAAATTAGGGCGTTATAACGCCGTAATAGGGCGCGTTATAACGCCGTAAATTTGGGCGTTATAACGCTGTAAAAGGGCATTTTAACGCCGTATAGGGCGTTATAACGGCGTACTGAAAGTGTTTAGTTGTTGGCAGAAATCAGCCACCGTAGGAACGTCCTTGACCGATGAAAATCCATTGTGTTTTTCTCGCTATATAAAAGCTACAGCCTCTGAATATGAAGCGCGCGTGTGACATATTCACTTATCGATTATGGTAGGGGCCTATATCAAGAAAATGGTCTGGAGTTCAAACTGTATGACGTGAACCTTTCTGTATGGGAAAACTGTTTTTCAAAAGGGGCCAAGCAAAAAGTGTATACAAAAAGTTCGTACATGTACATTACAAAATGGACATTATGCATTAACGTCATCCACTAGCCGCTATCTTAGAGGTAAACTGATGACTGAACCAACGGTCCTTTTGACTCCATAGGCGAGGGCGCCCTACTCAATTAAATGACGTCATTTGCATAAGGTATGTCATCATCAGTTACAATCAAAACAACTAGTTAATCATTTTCATACGTATTTTCTGGAGATGCTTATTATATTATATTTTCTTTCAGTTTAAATTTTTTGTTTCATAATTTATTTATTTATTTCCTTTTTAAATTGAAGTTATTAATCAAAATCGTGGCAACAGCGTCACTAGGGCCTATAGTATCGGATTTTCACACCCCGGTGTGCAAAAAGGATTAAGAGACGATAAATGTTCAGTTTTAGATCATGGGAGGAAAACCCCCAAATAGGGAAAATCCTGGCACTACAGGGGCTGAAAACCCATCACCATGCAGCAAGGCTCGGTCTTCGGATGGGATTCGATCCGGGGTCCGCAGAGGTGAAAGGCAGGTGATGAAACCAAGCCAACCTGATCCCCTATTATGTCACGGTGGATAAAGTCACACTCGTTTTCTCGCAGATAATGGTATTTTAAACAAAATAATTAGAGGCACAAATATTCTAACAATCTCAACGTTGCATCAAAGTTTAAATCCGTAGTTTTTTTCTTTAAGCTCACATTCCATGGATTTAGAGCTCTCACTGAGTGTACTCTGAAAAAACCCGTAGTGTATTCATTGAAGGTCACAACACGAAGTTTTCCCGTGTTGATTTGTGACCGCTTTTGAAATGACAGTTTACTATAATTTATGAGTTTACTGCGCACTCGCTTGGAAACACTGGACGTGCGAGGTCGAAAGGTCGTTAGATTGTATGCGGTAAACGCTTCGATCGTGCATTCAACCTTGCATGCATCTACGACACGCACGTAAAATGTAATGTACATAATGTATGCAAGTGAACTGTGCACTGTTCAGGAGACATAATGTACATGTACATGTACTGTGCATTTACATGTACATGTACATTGTACGGAAATGAATATCTACTGTGTATGATTGTAAAAAACATACGAAGTGTGTATCGTATTGTATTACCATAGTATTACCATACGAAAACCACACCCCTTACCCTTAGATGCTGGAAAATGTTCATGGTCAGGAATTGTTCTCTATAGTGTTAAGGTATGTATTGGATTTAGGCCGTTATTTATAATATCTGGTGGGATCGGTTGGACTGTGGACGATCGTCCAGACACCAAGAATTGTTTGTATTGGAATATAATAATGGGATCTCGAGTCATATCAACATCAACTGGCCTATTATGCGTAAATTCAATGATAGCACCATAGCTAATAGGTTTGCCTTTACTGTATCGAGTGACTATACTCTGCACTTTGGTTTAGAGTCATGCTTTTGAGCATGTTAAATCCAGGTTGGGTTCGAACCCATGCCTATGTCGTTAACCCATCCTTCATAAATTATGTGAAAGAAAGTATTACTAGCTGTTAGTGTTTTACATGCAGGAATCTCACGTGAAATGAAATGTCAAACGGGATCTAAAGAAAATCTGAACTGCGCTCCAAAAATTTATGCCATCACTAAATGTATGTGTGATCCGCAATTTATTGGCTTGTCATCCCATGCAAACCCGAGTTAGTAATAATACCAGCTGAGACAACCGTAGGATATTTTTAAAAAAGATTTAATAATCGGCCTATAAAAGCAAAATAAGAATATCATTTCAGGGCTAATAATTCAACCGAAGTTTCTGAAGGTCAACGGGAAAGTCATTCGAGAAGTTAGTTTACCCCCCCCCCCCCCCCCCCCCCATGATGGGTGAAGGACACGGCTATGTGGACTTGACACGGGCAGAAAATGAGAATAGAAATTGCCGCGGGAGGGATTTATCTATAGAGAATGAATAGGTACAGGCTACAGCCTGATGGTGATGATGAGGTCACGCGGTCAATGTGAATGGGACAGGGTTTTAAAGGCAAAGTATACCTAATTGGTTTTTAGATAACATATACAATAAAACTAATCTGTGAAAATTTCATTTCGAAAGGTGGTCGCGTTTTTGAGATATCGTCGAAAATCCAGAGCGAATATAAAGTCCACGCAGGAATTTTTTTTCCTAATAAGCGTTTATGACAGAAACGTTTCTCAGATTCAAATTTTGTGTCATAAAAACTGCTAACCACATTACTTCGAAGTGTAATGGTTCTCAAAATGCTTTATACTATCGAAAGCTGCTGAAGGCTTCTAACCAATAAGTTTATTGCCATTAATTGTAAATATGATTACCAAACGTATTGTGGCGGGACACCCTCGAGTCAGCGACTAGGTCGATGAAGACCAGACAACCCAGGGTGCTTATCCAACCCCAATAATATTTATTAACCTTATGCAAGGGTGAGCGGCTACCCAGACAAAAGGGGGGATAATAACGAACGGCGGCTATGCCTAGGGGCAGTTCGTTTGGTGGAAGTTTACCACCGATTGAGAATGATATTCCTAATAGCTAGAATCAGAGCAATCACCAGAAACCTCAATAAACCTCACAAGAATACCAGGTCTCCAATAACAGTAACAATGGTTTTATTTCTCATAAACGTTCAATGAATCACTGAACAATAATAGTAATTACACAACCAGGTAAAGATAATAAACCTCACCTAAATGTAATAAACGTCAGTAATACAAACAAGTGTAGTAAGCAGCATAAACCTCAGTACAACCTCAGTCGGCCCAGCGCTAGGAATCAGCCTTGCCAAACACAGGTATACCTCACACTGTATTATGCTAATAACCCTCACAGACTGGCAAGTCTGCACAATAGAAACTTCATGCGGATTACAATAACCCTCTCTAAAGAACTCGTCAGCGCTACGTCTCTAATAACCCTCCGGGTAGCCCGCACAGTGGTCGCAAGTGAATCGTACCTCAGCCGTTCTACACCAACGTGTATTCAACGGCATACAACTCACACAACCTTCCAATGCTTCAGCCTTCCCCCGATAAAGGTTACTATGGTGGCCCTGAAGGGACATCGCATATCGCATACGTGTGCGCACACGTATGCAATGTCGTGAAACAAATCGCGAATATGTGCGCACACGTATGCAATGTCGTGAAACAATTCGCGAATATGTGCGCACACGTATGCAATGTCGTGAAACAATTCGCGAATATGTGCGCACACGTATGCAATGTCGTGAAACAATTCGCGAATATGTGCGCACACGTATGCAATGTCGTGAAACAAATCGCGAATATGTGCGCACACGTATGCAATGTCGTGAAACAAATCGCGAATATGTGCGCACACGTATGCAATGTCGTGAAACAAATCGCGAATGTGTGCGCACACGAGTGCGAATATATTTGCAATGTCGTGAACGTTTATTGCATACCAAGTTGCATACCTTTGGGATGATGTCATAGTTGCAGACAATTTGTTAGAGACCTAGGGAGTACGTGGCGCTACAGTCAGGCTCCTGTAAGCATGGCTAAAAGAAATACGCCACCCGCCTCGCTTGCCTCACAACAATGACTACCGCTGCAATGACTACCGCTAATCTCACTGTGGGCAAGAAACCCCCCAGATCATTAGACATTTTATTCAAAGGTATGCAACTTGGTATGCAATAAACGTTCACGACATTGCAAATATATTTGCAGACGTGTGCGCACATATTCGCGAATTGTTTCACGACATTGCATACCGTGTGCGCACACATTCGCGATTTGTTTCACGACATTGCATACGTGTGCGCACACATTCGCGATTTGTTTCACGACATTGCGTACGTGTGCGCACACATTCGCGAATTGTTTCACGACATTGCATACGTGTGCGCATATATTCGCGAATTGTTTCACGACATTGCATACGTGTGCGCACACGTATGCGATATGCGATGTCCCTTCAGGGCCACCATAGGTTACACAATTCACGCTCTACAACTCCGAGCCTTACATTAACATAAAGTTTACTTATACAGTAAAATCCTAAAATTAAACGAGTTTAATAAACGAAGTTTGATTGGGATTCTATGAATCCATTATGACGTGGCGAAGGAGATCACATGAGATAGCGCTCACCGCCCAGCAAGATCATCCTTTAGCGCAAAGTCGAGTTACCTGTGGAAAAGAAGGGAAGGGAGAGTTGCCCAACAACAAGGGGAGGGCATGTGATCTCCTTCGCCACGTCATAATGGATTCATAGAATCCCAATCAAACTTCGTTTATTAAACTCGTTTAATTTTAGGATTCTACGTCACCATTATGACGTAACTCAGTAGTCACATGAGATTTTAGAGCCAGGTAAGCGAGACTTTTTAAGTTCGTTCTTCAAGATAGATTACAAATCACACACTTCATGTTTTATTAGATAAAACCCAGTAATCCCGTTGCAGACTTTCATCTACATCTTAACTTGAGTTAAGTCCTACTTTCCAAAATCTTTGTAGAAAATTTAGTATCCTGACTAACAATTGGTTTGCTGTAGTGACGAGCAAATGTACTGGCTCCAGACCAACCGGCCGTTGTAAGTATCGTCTGGATAGGGACTCCACAATCCCTGGCTGCCGATGTTGAAGCTGCCCTAACACTGTGGCCTTTAAAATGGGAAGTATCAATTCCTGCTTTGTGTAAAATCTCTTTAATCCATCTGCTAATAGTATCTTTGGATACTGCCTTATGAGGCTTCTTGTGACTGATAAGAATTTTCTTTTCAGACCTTCTAATTTCTGATGTTCGGCCCAAATATTCTTTCATTATCGACACCACGCATACCTTTTGGTTCGCGGCAAAAGCAGGTAAAATAATATCAGACAAGTGAACACCTGGTCGTGTCTGTTTAAGTACATTCTTAATTGAAAAACGGCACTCTGTGTCCGTTAAAGTTAAATTGTCTAACGACAATAACTGCAAAGTTTGCACTCTTTGTGCAGTTAGCAAAGCAATTAAAGTTGCCAATTTTTGGCTTAAATCTTTTAAGGAAAGTTTTGAATTGAATTCCATTTCCTTAAAATAGCGTAAAACAACACTGGCATCCCATATTGTTTTATATCGTGGTAATGATGGCCTTTTACAAAATACACCTCTCATAAATCTGGAAATCAAAGGGTGACTATACCAAAGGAAATACCATTGGGTAACTGAAGCACTGCAGATAACGCTGATCTGGCAGTGTTAATGGCACTATACTTAAGGCCATTTTCAAACAATTCAGACAAAAAATCCAAGGCTTCGCTTATAAGTGGCGAAATGGGATTAATATCCCTCTTACTGCAGTATAACTGCCATTTAAGTAAGTATGTTCTATACTGTTTTTGTGTTCCTTCCCGCCAGGAGGACACAATGATTGCTGCAGTGCGGTTCGAAACCCCTGAGACTTTGAGGCCTTCCCGCACAAGTGGCATGCAAGTAGGGACATCTTCCGATGTAATGGATGAACCACCGACATATCTTGGGGTAGTTGAAGGGGAGCCATGGCTGCTGGTATCAGTACTGGCTGTGCAATCAACAAGCTCATTATCCCTGGGTACCAATGCTGTGTTGGCCAATTTGGGATGATTAGTATGCCTTCTGCATTGTCTTGTTGTACTTTCTGCACTACCCGACCAATCAGGCTAAACGGAGGAAAAGCATAGAAATGGAGATTATTCCATTGTATCATAAATGCATCAACTGCATATGCGCCAGGGTCTGGTCGCCATGATACGTATTTATTCAATTGGTAATTAAGCCTGGAGGCGAATAAGTCAATATCTGGTGTAAAATGTGCATATAGCTCCATAGTTTGCCGAAACAAAAGCGGCTTGAGCATCCATTCCGTATCAATATTGTTACGTCTGGATTCAAAATCCGGTAAAACATTAAGTTTGCCTGGTATATACGATGAAGACAGCCAAATATGTCTTTGGATACACCATGACCACATAACTTGAGCTAAGTCATTACAAGCTCTTGATTGTATTCCACCCATATTGTTAACATATGATACTGCTGTTGTATTGTCCATTTGTAAACGTACATGTGTATACTTAAGATCTTTACACAATGATCAAAAAGCCATGTAACCAGCCAGAAGTTCTAGTACATTGATATGACTTTCCAGTTCTAGTGGGGTCCAATGCCCCCCTGTTGTTATGCCTTTGAATTCTGCACCCCATCCTGTAAGGGATGCATCAGATGACAATATAACATCCGGTTGGGTATGAGTCAAACTGTTCCGAGTTTGTTTGGATTCAATATTTGCAATCCACCAAGTCAGGTCTTCCTTTGCTTCTTGTGACAACCCCATTAGAGTATCATAGTCATTGTTATTGCTCCTAAGCGCATCTATTTTGTCCCATTCAAGGTGACGGTAATGTAACTGGCCATATAGTATTCCTGGAAAACTAGACACGAGTTTGCCAATAACTTGGGACACCTCTCGTATGGATGGTGTTTTCTTGAGTAGCAACGTTTTGCATGATATCTCAAGAGTGACCGACTTTGTTTCTGTTAGCGAAATACACATGTTCTCCGATTCTAGTACAAACCCCAAGAATGTACAAGTTTTAGCTGGGTCAACTACTGATTTGACCTCATGAATAATAAACCCCGTTTGGGTCATTAGTGTTGATATTGCATCAACGTTCCTACAACATTCTTCGTATGTATCACCAAACAATAGTGAGTCATCAATATAGGCTATAGATCGGAAGCCTTGAGCTCTAAGACCTGAATAAATAGGTTTTAAGAGTTTGGTAAATATACGAGGAGCACAAGCAAGACCATTTGGTAGGCAAGTGTATTGGAACACGCTGTCGTTCCATAAGAACTTCAAATATTTTCGATGTTCCTGTGCGATTGGCACAGAGTAATAAGCATCTTGTAAATCTATAGATGCCATGTAGCAGTCTCTAGAAATTAGACTAATAGCAGACTGCAAAGTTTCCATCTTAAAATGGTGATATTTGACAAACTTGTTTAATCCTTTTAAATTAAGGATCATCCTGTATGAGCCGTCCTTCTTTGGACGCACAAAAATATTCGAAATAAATTCTCCACATTCTCGTGTGGTTTTCTCTATCACTCCTTTATTCAAAAGTTTTTCTACTTCCAGACCAATTATCTGTTGCTCATTTGCATCTCGTTTATATTGTTTTGGTTCTTTCCATTGATAAGGTTCTCTAACAAATTCAATATGTAATCCTTGAACTATGTCAAGTATTGTGGGGTCTGAAGTTAATTGTCTCCACATTGGGAGGAAAAATTTCAATCTTCCTGCTACAAAAGCTTTTGCTTGTACTCCATTGTTATGTACAATGCTCACCTTAATCACATCATGTGAGGAATTTACTGGCGTCCTAGACCTTTCCTTCCTCCTCGGCGGTTTGCGTAACTGCCCCTCTGATACTGGGTGTGGTATCGCCAGTTTTTTGAGGACGAACCCCGAGTTGCATTGTACTGGTTCTGGGGGTAATTTTGCCCTTTGTACGCATTCCATGTGCGGGCACCCCTATTGAAGCCATAATGGTTGTTAGGCTTCCCAATTTTTATGCCAACCTTATTGGTTGTATTAATATCTTGTACCTGTTTAGGGACATCATCACCAAATAGGTTTTTTGTGTGTGCCACCGTTTGGTGACAGATTTGCTGATATTGTGAATTTAGATCTGGCTTGATCAGCTCTCGTCGGCGGTTGTTCAACTCAAAATTTGCATTTGCCATAAGGGTCATGGCGTCCATGGCCAGTTTTACCTCCTCTTTTGAGTTTTCTTTTGCAAGGAGCTTATCCGTCAATTGGAGGAGAGGCACAAAAGCCGTTACCAAAAGTCCTTGCACCTTCTGACATTTAATGTCACGAGACCTTGTGCCGGGTTTGAGCTGTGACCAGATTTCTGGATTTACAGTAGTTTTTGTGAGATTTTCACAGTTTTGAGGTCGACAATACTTGTCTTGTTTAGCGGCCAACTTCTCCTCAGACAGTTTTGATTTCAAAATATTATCTGTTAAAGTCGCCAATTTGTCCTTTATTTTCGGACCTATTTTGTCTTCAGCTTCATATTCTTGCTGAATATCATTGAGGCAATCATCATCATCAATGTTGATGGTGGGGGCCATTAGGTCCTCAATTTGTGCATCGGAATTTTCACTTGCACTAGTTGGGTCTGTCAGTTTCTGTTTTTTGGGCAATGGATAACCGATTTCGGTTGTGTCTTTACGTTTGCCTTCACTTAGCCCTGCTATCTTGGCAGTGAGGGCTCCTGCAATTGTGGTAAAGCCCTCCTGCATATTTGCTATCAAAGCATCACTGAATTTTTCAAACATGTCAGTATTAAATTGTGGGTGCGAATTATCGCCCCTTCCGGTTTGCACCGGAGCATTGGCTCTAAAGTGCCGTTTTTGCCTTTAGATTTACCTTTTATGTTAGGTTTGCCTTCGTCAGGAGATTCCTCCATTAGTTGTCTGTTCTCCACCCTCAAAGGAGAAACATGTGGGGAAAAATCAGACAACGCAGAAAGGTTGTCCAGGTCTAACAATAGAGACTCCGTCATGATGAACGTGCACACAGCAAGTAATTACACGCAGTAAGTAGACTTGAAGAGCGCTAGTACGATTACGTCTGATCCTCAGCTGAGTTTAAAGCACAATGATGATCTTGCTGGGCGGTGAGCGCTATCTCATGTGACTACTGAGTTACGTCATAATGGTGACGTAGAAACCCACCTCGCTATATCTCTCCCGCTGAACGTAGAAACACAACGGGTCACACAGCTCAACCACCACTCTAAAGATAACGCACACAGTAGCATTGGGAACACGCAATTTCAATTCAATTCAATTCAATTCAATTCAATTCAATTCAATAAACATTTATTTCGGTATTGCCCTCACATGATATAATACATCATTGGTTTATCATAAATATTAACAGTGGCAGTTATAAACAGTAGCCAAAATTATTAACAAGTCAGAAGGGCAAAACTTAGGATTGGGTGAAGCCTTGGCTTTTGTACCCTAACCTATTGACAGACTAACAAAACAATAAGACTCACAAAGACAAGGGACTACAAGGACAGACGAACAAATGTAGGTGTATCAACAATATACCAAAAGTAAGCCATGAAATAATTATAATGAATATGCATTGAGTAGTAATTGTTTAATTTTTTTTGAGAATATAGGTAGAGTGATTGCAAATTTAACAGAACCATCCAAATTATTCCAGTATGTAACACCGCGTTGAACAAGGCTGTTTTTATACATTGAGGTTCGGTTGCGAGAAACAAAAAGATTTTTCTTTGAAGTGCTTCGAGTTTTGTATGAATGAATGCCAGTAGTTAGAGTAAAAAATGAGCTAAAACAAGGTGGTAATGCATTACTCATGTACTTGTACATAAATTTACCTAATTTCAAATGATAAAGATCATTAAATTTTAACAATTTAAGATTACAAAATAATGCAGCAGTATGATCAAGAAAACCAGCGTTAGAAATGATCCTAACAGCTCGCTTTTGTAAAGTAAGAAGCCTATTACATTGTGTAGGTAAACCACCCCAAGTAAGAACTGAGTAACTTAAATAGGGAAGAACAAAACAATTATATAGAGTTAATAAGACATGGCTTGGTAAAAATTTCTTTAGACGATTAATTATACCAATATTCTTTGATATTTTACTCGCAACATCATTAATATGACTTTTCCAAGACAATTTTTCATCAATTCTTATACCAAGGAATTTAGTACTTGTTACTCTTTGTAGGTCAGTTCCATTTAAGATTAAAGGCACAGATTGGATATATTTACGTTGTCTTGGACAAAATATCATATAATTTGTTATGAGTAGATTAATACACAGTTTATTAGCAACAAGCCACGTACTTATTTTTACCATTTCAACGTTAAGGTTAAGAATAGCTGTATCTACATTTCTGTGGCTGTACACTAAACTTGTATCATCGGCAAAAAGACAAAATGATATAATTTCGGATGTGTTACAGATATCATTAATATAAATAATAAAAAGAAGAGGACCCAAAACAGAACCCTGAGGTACTCCACAAGAAATATGTTTTTCAGATGAATGGACAGAATTATATGAAACAAACTGTTTTCTATTAGATAAATAGCTTTTGAACCACTCCAAGGTTACTCCACGGATTCCATAATGCTCTAGTTTACATATCAAAATATCATGGTTAATCGTGTCAAAAGCTTTAGATAGGTCTAAAAATACACCAATAGAAATGTTGTTTTCTTCAACGGCATTTAGCAAATTATTCATTACATAAGACGTTACTAGCTCAGTAGAGCGATTTGCCCTGAAACCAAACTGTGAATCAGAAAGAATGTTATGTTTATTTATGAATGCAATGAGGCGACTATATATCAACTTTTCAAATACCTTGGAAAAAGTAGATAAAACAGAGATAGGTCTGAAATTACCAATGACATGTTTATCCCCTCCTTTGTGAACCGGAATGACTTTAGCTATTTTAAGACCGTCTGGAAAAACCCCAGAACTTATAGACCTATTGAAAATCTTGGCTAGTGGTTTTGCTAAGGAGTATCTGGCTTTCTTGATAACAAAAGAATTTAAAGAATCACAACCTGGCGATTTGCCAGAAGGGAGATTATTTAAAACATCTGCAATTTCTTCTTGTAAAATAGGACTAAGGAACAGAGAATGGGAACATTTATCGTCAAGAAAGGATTGAAAAGTAGTGTTACATAAGGGAAGCTTACTAGCAAGTGAAGCGCCAATGTTAACAAAGTACTCATTAAATGCCTCACTAATTTCTTTGTTTCCTTCGATTGACGCACCATCTTTGACAAAATAAGAGGGATTGGGCTTGTGGTTGCCCTTGTTCAACACAGAATTGATCACTTTCCAAGTACCTTTAATATTGCCCTTATTTTTTTCAAATTTCGAACAAAAATACTGTTTCTTTGAAGCCTTTATTAAATAATTTAGCTTGTTTTTATACGTAGTATAATTAGATTTATTTTGCAGAGTTGGATTATTAAGAACTTTTTTATACAGATAGTTTTTTCTCCGCATTGAGTTGTAAACACCATCAGATAACCATGGTGACTTACATTTATCGTATCTACATTTAACCTCTTGTAAAGGAAAGTGTTTATCATAAAGTTTAAGGACATGATCTAAAAAGGTAGTATACATGTCATGCATGGTATCTTGCAATGTTATTACATCCCAGTCAGTTGCATTTAAATCATTAATAAAACATTGGATATTATTATCAGTAAAATAACGTTTATTATAGTTTTTCTTATTTTGCACTCTATCTTTTAAAGCATCAATAATCAGAAACACAGGTAAATGATCACTTATGTCAGTTAGCAAAACACCAGCAATATGATTCAGCAAGTCATTTGTTAAAATATTGTCAATCAGAGTTGAACTACCTGCAGCTATTCTTGTAGGCTTAGATTTTATGGTTGGATAAAAGGACTGAGAAGACAAAGTATCTATGAAGTTTTGTACTGCAACATCCACATCATAATTTAATAAATTAATATTGAAATCACCCATAATGTAGCATTTTTTATTTTCATTACTAATTTTCCCTAATAATTCATTTATATGGTCTGTGAAGTTATTACATGAAGCACTAGGTGGTTTGTATACAACTCCAGTTAGTATATTACTTTGAGAGGAGTTGATTATCTCAATAATGCAAGATTCTATTTCAGAGTTATTTATACACAGATCTTTACGAATTTTATACACAACATCATTTTTAATGTAAAGTGCAACTCCGCCTCCTTTCTTATTTTGTCTACAAAAACCTTCAATAGAATAATTTGGAATTTGAATGAGTGGATCCTGAATATCCTTTAACCATGATTCAGATACACCAATGACAGAAAAACAATTATTTAGAAGGTTGACATAGTTGATAATATGTGACACATTCTTATATAAGCTACGTGCATTTATATGTAGTAGTTTAACATTAGTGTTTTTATTAAAGTAATTCATGAATTCAGTTTGATCATAGTAGTCACAACTTACATCAGGTGCCTCAAAGTTTAAATCTGGATCTATACTAGAATTAACGTCATTATGTGTTACATTATTTGTCATTATTCAAGATAGTGATTTAATCATTACAGGCGAGTTAATATCAAACACATTCGATAAGTCAAGTATGGGCTGATAACTTGTCTTACACCTACACAAATAACCAAACACAAAATAACACAGAACAATGACATAATTATAAATGGGTTAACAATTAGGCAAATTACGGTACTCATGTTAAGGTGATCAATAACACGAGTAGGCCTAACAGTTAAAAGGAAAATTGAGTAGAGAACAGACAGCAGAGGACAAAACAAGAAAACACCAGTAAGCACATGTATGAGCTTACACCAGATCCAACCAGATCCTCCAGCTGTAACAAATATATGTGCATGTACAGGAGTATCACAATTTCAGAATGAGAATTGTATTTATATAATGTTCATGATGTAATAATCCTGGAGGTATTTACCGAAGAGATCTCTCTATTCAGCTTCACGGAATGTGAAAGGCTGGCCGTTCCTACGCCATTTCCCAGCAGAGAATTTGAGTTTTTTCCCTTGATCGTACAGTTCCTTGACTTGTTTGGACCACTTCTTTTTTTCGGTCAGGTCAGCTTTGGTTAGGTCGTCAAGGATAAAGTAGCCAGTATCCTTTAGGGAAGATTTAGCTTGTTTCATTATCTCGATTTTGTCACGATATGATAACAATTTTACCAGGATGTGTGGTGATCTCCCATGAGGGGCGCGTCCGTCCCGGTGGGCACGTTCAACCGCAACATTGTGCATATCGAAGTGTCGGGAAAGGACGTCTTCTTCGACGATACGGACACAGTTTTCCCCAGCCCCAGCTGTAAGAGGAATACCGGCGATCCTGAAGTTATTTCTCCGGGAGAATCTCTCATGACGATTGATGAGGCTGCTGATCAGCTCTGTCTGATCCCGGAGCTGAATAATTTCATGTTTAAGTTCTGCATTTTCTTTCACAAGAGGATCAACTTGGGCTTGGATGTCATCGATTCGGGAGCTTTGAAACTCGATAGATTGGTTTAGGTCAGATTCAAGTTTTTTCATATCACTGAAGAGACCATCCAGGGTGCGCTTCACCTGTGTTTGAAACTCGGAGATT
This sequence comes from Leptasterias polaris, assembly GCA_037783415.1. Lineage (NCBI taxonomy): Eukaryota > Metazoa > Echinodermata > Asteroidea > Forcipulatida > Asteriidae > Leptasterias > Leptasterias polaris. The sequence goes on along the minus strand of JAZGTN010000152.1, from coordinate 463,239 downwards.
GAGGTTTGGATGTGGCTTTTCAACTCTTTGGGAGTTTTGGCACCGGGTGAAGATGAGGAGTACGGTGGGGTGGAGCTCCCCGGCGAGTCAGCTGCCAGACAGGGTCCAGATTCACTGTCATCATCACCATGTTCGGGTACCAGTGAAGACATCATGGCCGCCGTTGGAGGTGAAGCCTGGGGTGAGGATTTAGATCTTGTTTTCACTCCTCCTCTCTTGCCTTTGCGCTGAGTATTCATTGTATGAGGTCCAGAAGATTCACCAAGCTTTATTTAATAACTTGTTAAGATAAGGGAAGTGAGATCTTCGGAAAAGAGTGTAAGCTGGGGGATTTTGGTTGGAGCTGGCGCAGCGTGATGTGACACTCAGCACATACTACAATTTGGTCTCAACACAGTGCCAACGCACAGCTCACGGTCACAGAACTAGAACACTACAAGTAATAGAGCAAAAGACTACATCAAAAGACACTAGACCAAAAGCCAAAGACCAAAGAGAGCGGGAAACCCAGCGCTACTCGCTTTTCCTACCTCCATGCTTATATGCACCCGATAGCACCCCCCGCAACGCACAATGCGCACTGCGTCTCTTGGTGCAGTAAACTTCACCAAGTCTACCCCCTGTTCCGTCACAGTATACTTTCCCTTTAAAACTGACTGGGCGCAAATGGGGTTTCCAAGTTGACTGTTTATTGAGAACAGGAATTTCGAAAAGTGCCTTTTAAAAGAATTACTTATAAAATGATGATCATCGGTCTATGACTTGTATTAAATAAAAGACTCACGATCATAAATGACACTCTTGGCACCGAATTACCAAATCTTGTAGAGACTGTTTAGATTGATTTTATGAGACCGTCGAAGCTAGCAAATAGTACACCTTGAGAGGGGGATACAAGGTGAGGTTGGGGATACAAGGTGTCTTGGAGCCGCGATCCCAAGCGACTGAAATGGGAGACCACGCACGCGAGTGGCGAAGCCACGAGGGCCTTTTCCAACCTGTTTGCGGTTTCTTATGTGTTTCTTTATAATCTCGACTTTTGCTACCCGAAACGGTAGCAAAAGTCCAAACCAATCAGAAGTGCATAACGCACGTTTCATACTTCATGAATAATTCATTAAAAAAACCGCAAACAAGTTGGAAAAGGCCCTCGTGGCTTCGCCACTAGGCTCGCGCGCGTGGTCTCTCGTTCCAGTTGCTCCAGATCCACTGTTTAAAAAGCTGTCCAAGCCACGATGGCCTTGACAAAAGGCTAGACTATGCCAGACTGCACCGGGGAAAACCACTTCTCTTGACACGCGTCGGGTTATTTTACTCTTATTTGCCTGCGTTACGGTTGTATAGCAGGCAAAATTTGTCTGATCGTTTATCAAAAGCATTCCGTAAGGTTGGTATGCGAGGTAAAAAGGTAGGTATTTGAAATTTTGTTTTTGGAATAATGTGGAGGTAGCGTAGCGGATCATTCTAGCTTGGAATGTATTTTGGAATGTATTTATAAAAAAAAAAAAAAAAAAAAAAAAACGATCAACAATTTTTGTTATTATCAAAAAGCAAACCTTACAGAGGTACAATTTGCTGATAGCCACAAGGTTTTCCAGAGTTTTTTGTTCATTGAGTTTTATCTCTGGTTTTTAATCCTGTGGAATTTTAAGTTGCTGAAAAGGTAACGAGAAAAAGTTGTTGATCGAATGCATGTCAAAGTGAATACAATTTTAGTGCCAGCTCCATCTGGTGGTCGAGCCTTCAGGCAAGCCATATCGCCTTCAGGCAAGCCATATCCTATATTTGTGTAACAAGTTGTGTTATTCTTTAGGGCAGTTCAGAAGGAAAATGACAAATAGAATAGACGTGCATTTTCTGTATAGTGTTTGTTATAGTTGATTTGTTGTCATGAGGGGCGCACCCCACTTTATATAAACTGCTATAGCATACAGTGAAAAATCAGGTTAATTTTTAACTGCAATGTTTCATTTTCCACCCTTTTTAAAAATATTTTATATACAGCATTTTTTTCTTGAAGTTGTTCCTAAAATGTAAAAATCATGCTGTTTTCCCCCATAAAATATTGCTGGAGGAACAAATTTAGAATCTGGTGCACTTAAACAACAATTTAACAGTCTTTTGATTGGTTCCTTTTTGTTAGCTAAACAATTTGCCACATGTTGTACGCAAAACTATTATTGCATCATAACATCAAAGAAAAATACGCACACTTTTTTATTTACAAAATATACTTCAATATTGGGAAAGCTGACAAAAATAAAAGTTTATTTGTGGTTCGAGTTGTTATAAATTATAAGTAAGGGGATATTTTGTTGTATCCCTAATTGTTCCTCAAACCCAGCCGAAAAGAGGAAGGGATAGAATTTTCTATCCATTGTTCCTCAAATCCAGCAGCAAAGAGGGGGGGGGGGGGGGTAGAATTTTCATAGATGTGGCATAGATTGGGGTGATGTGCCACAATCGCAATTGCGAGTCGGGTGACTTAACTTTACTGTACTGGTACCTGACTCCATATGCGACTTGTGTACTTTACCCGTGGAATGGCAGGTCCGAAACAAAAAATACAGCACCTGCCTGGCATGACATTTGAAAATAACGGTTATTTATTACTCTGAGAAATCTTCCACTTGGAATATTCCACACGTAAAGAAAACTGGGAAAACCAAATTTGATGTAATATACATTTGAAGATTTGCATGGTGTAGGAAGTAAAAACTGACTCTGTTCCACGGGTAACAATTCTTGTAAAAAACCTTCTGCATGCAGCGGCGTAATTAGACATTTTTCCTGAGGGAGGGGGCAGGCAGGCCGGGACAAAAACTATTTGGGGGCTTTGGTGTATATTGAACCATTCATTTGTACATTTTGCTAATGTCACTTGATGGGGCAAGGGGGATACAGGTGTTCAGAGCTCCCCCTTACTTGCTGGTAACGCCAATGTTTCTGTCAGAAATGTTGGTTCTGACAAGAGCTGTGTTCAAGGTATATAGTATTGACATTTCGAATAGTGTGCTCTGCTCCGGTTATGTCCTGCATCTTTACTATAGGTTTGCTATCGCTCGCTAAAGGGGAATTGATCTCCGTCAAATCGTCCACATGGAGACTCTATATATGACACAACCATCTTGTATTTTGACAGGTGAATCTTCATCCAGCAAACTTCAAACCAGTAAATGATCATGGCCCATGCATCGGAGCCCGGCATGGATAATTCAGCTCGTGTCACTATAGATGACAAGAGGACGATCAAACCATACTACGAACTACTGACCTATCTCAGACTGTTGTTGTCGACATGTGAAGACGCAATAAAACAGTGCTCCGTAAAAATTAACAAAATTCAGCTAAATACTCTCCTCCATCTCCACCAATCAACTCTCCATGTGAGTATATACAATCAGGTATCATCTGCCATTCATATCTGCCATTCAACCAAGTTTAAATCTACAATATGCCTCCAAAAAGCAGCAAGAAAGGACCAGTTCCAGCTCCAGCTTCAGCCTCAGCGGTCGCAACGGTACTCCCGCCAGTCGAGTCAGGTGACCACCCTGGCTCCCTCACTGCAACGGGGAACGACATGGCCAGCTTGCGTCGGGAGCTCCGTTCCATGGCGGCAGACCTTACCAGCAAGCTGGACACGGTGCTCTCTAACCAAGAGGGCATACTCTCCAGAATAACATCTCTGGAAACAAAGCAGCTAGTGATGGAGGAGTCACTTCAGTTCTCGTCGACATCCATTGAAGAAATCCAGGTCGAAAATAAGATCTTGTCGGATGGGTTTTCTGGGATGACGACGCAACTTAACGCATCAGAAACTAAGATCAAGCAACTGGAGGAGGCTACTCTTCAACTTGAGCGGCACTCCCGAAGTTTTAACCTGCGGTTTGGGGGTGTACCGGAAACATCGTCGGACCCCTCCACCCTGCCTTACGATGCTGTCAAGCGGATCCTGGCAGAAAAATTCCATATGCCAGGAGCAGAGATTGAGGCCGCTCACAGAACTGGCAGAGCCCCGAAGTCTTCTACCGACAAACCCCGCCACATCATTGCCAGGTTCATTTACCGCCACGAGCGCCACTCAATTCTGGTAAACGCCAAGACAGCCCTCACTAACTCTGATGTTTTTGTCATTCCCGATCTTCCAGCAGCCGATGTTTCGAAAAAAAGGGCACTGCGAGATGTCATGAAGCGGGCATATGACGCTGGCCACCATCCCGTATTCCGCAACGGCGAGCTCTTTATACAGGGGAGGAAGTACGAAGCAGCCAGCTAAGTACACCAAACCACTGTATACCAGAACTCTGCCATTCATGTCATTCCACCACAAATTTCGTGATTTCATTTTCTTTTTCTTTTTCTTTTTCACTTTTGTTTTCGATTTTATGTTGTTTCTGTGTTGTTTAATGTCCTTGTGTGAGACACCGTATCAAAATGTTTATTTGTTAGTTTATTTGTTTTTTTCCAAATTCTGCCTTCTTGATTTTCAGTTTCCAAAAATTATTTGAATGAGTCATATAACTCACGGTTCTTTTATGGATTATAATATAGATCCGGATTTAAATTTGTTAGCGGCGGATATCCAATGTCAGTATTATGACCAAGATGAGTTTATGAATACTTTTAATTCCAACACTAATACTAAACTGCTGCATATCAATGCACGCAGTTTGCCAAAAAATATAACAAGTATTGTTCATTATCTGAAATTGTTGCAAACAAGCTTTTCAATCATAGGGGTCTCGGAGTCCTGGTTGGAGGACGTCCGTGATCCTTTGATTCAGATTCCTAATTACACAGTAGAAGGTTCCTGCAGATCAAACAGAAGAGGTGGTGGGGTTGTACTTTATATAAAACAGGATCTTGTGTATAAAATACGTAATGATTTGTGTATTAGCAACTCTGAAACTGAATCATTTTTTATTGAGCTTATTCATTCCAATAAATCTAATGTTATAATTGGAATAGTTTATAAACCCCCGAGTGTTTCCTGTAACGTTTTTACAGATGACATGGATGAAATGTTCGGTCGGCTAAATACTGAGAACAAAAAATGTTACATTATGGGTGATTATAACATAAATTTACTGCAATCTGATACCGATAATGCTGTGCAAAATTTCATGACTATTCTTGATTCTCAGTCATTCTATCCCACCATAAACAAACCTACTAGGATTACTACTGATAGTGCAACTTTAATTGATAATATCCTGACAAATGATTATTTAAACCACACTGCAGGGGTTCTGATAACTGACATCAGTGACCACCTACCAGTATTTTTAATTATTAATAATTCTAGAGAGAGTTCTCAGACTAATGTGAAATGTAAAAGGCGGGTTTATGATAACGATAATATTGACAAATTTATTCGTGATCTGAATGCGACTGATTGGGATTGTATACTGTCAGTGAATGATATCCACTGTATGTACGATAATTTCTTAGCTCATGTTAAACAACTCTATGACAGGCATTTTCCTGTGATTGATGTTAAATATCGTTATGATAAATCTAAGTCTCCTTGGATGTCCGAGGGTATCTACAATTCTATCAGGAGGAAAAATCACTTGTACAAGAAGTTTCTTAAAACCCGTACTTCACAAAACAAATCTAATTATACTCTGTATAAAAATAAACTGAACTCTGTTATAAAATTATCTAAGAAGAACTACTTGTGCCAAAAATTTAATCAAGAAAAAAATAACATCAAAGGTACTTGGAAACTCATAAATTCATTACTCAATAAGCATAAACAAAAACTGAACCCCACTTATTTTTGTACTGCTGATAGAAACAACATTACTGATAGCAAAGACATTGCTGATGCCTTTAACAAGTACTTTGTTGACATAGGGAGTAACCTTGCCAGCAAGCTACCATTATGTAACACTCCTGTTGAAACATTCCTTGGTAATAGATGTTCGAATTCACTCTTCTTGACACCCATTACGCAAGAAGAGATTGTAGACACTCTTAACAAGATTCCGTCTGGAAAGGCACCTGGATTTGATGAATTGAACTCCTGTGTTATTAAATGGGCTAAGTACTCGCTGGCTAAGCCGCTGACTGACATCTTTAATAAATCTATAACAGCTGGAGTTTTTCCAGATGGGTTAAAAAAGGCTCAGGTTATACCAATATATAAAAAAGGCTCCAAGCATGACATTGGAAATTATAGACCCATCTCTGTTTTATCAACATTTTCGAAATTATTTGAAAAGTTAATTTATACTCGATTGATTTCGTTTATATACAAGAATAACATTTTGACTGAATCGCAGTTTGGATTTAGACGTAACCGCTCGACTGATTTAGCTACTTCTTATGTTGTTAACAAATTGTGTAATGATCTAGATGTAAATCATTTTTCAGTTGGCATTTTTCTGGATTTATCTAAAGCATTTGATACAGTTAACCATGATATCTTGATGCGTAAATTAGAACATTATGGTATCCGAGGAATAGCCCTCGACTTGTTTAAAAGTTACTTATGTGATAGATCCCAATATGTTTTGTGTAATTCTGTAAAATCTACAGATCGGCCTATTACTTGTGGTGTACCACAGGGCTCTGTATTGGGTCCCTTATTATTTATCTTGTACATTAATGACATCTGCAATACATCAAAAAAAATTACATTTTGTTTATTTGCAGATGACACAAGTTTGTTGTATACTGATAAAAATGTAGACTTAGCTGTGCAGAACCTTAATCTTGAGCTCCGGGAAATCACTACTTGGCTTTTAGCTAATAAATTATGTATAAATGTTCTCAAATCAAATTATATTATATTTTGTGCTAGCCAGTACAAGTACACTCAGTCTGTTCCTTTGATTTTAAATAATATCAATCTTGAACAGGTTGAGGGTACTAAATTTCTGGGAATACATATTGATGAGAATTTGACTTGGAAGAAACATATTGACACTATAACAGCTAAAATATCAAAAAATATAGGTATAATGAATCGTCTTAAATATTTCCTTCCCAGTAGCATATTACTGACCTTGTACAACTCTTTTATATTACCCTATCTTAATTACTCAATTTTAACTTGGGGTAGTCCAACTCCTAAATGTAACAAACTGCTCACTCTCCAGAAGCGTGCAGTTCGGGTCATTTCTAAAGCTGACTATTGTGATCACTCTGGGCCGCTTTTTGATAATTTAAAACTGTTAAAATTCGTTGACCTTTATCATTTTAACTTAGGAAAATTTATGTATAAATATATGAATAATGTTTTACCTGCTTGTTTCAACTCTTGTTTTACACTAACCTCGAACATCCATTCCTATTATACTCGCAGCACTGCTAGGAAAAATCTTTTTGTTAATTATTGTAGAACCACGTTGTCCAAAAATGGTGTTGTCCAGCGTGGCACTTTATTCTGGAATAGTCTGGATGACTCTTTTAAATCGTTACGAACTCTTTCTATTTTTACTAAAAAACTAAAAAATCGTTTTTTAAATCAACGCTAAAATACTGTATGTAAATTTTGTAATGGAAATAACAACGGCCTTATTTCTGTCTTACACCCGTTATGTCCTGTCTTTTCATGTTTGTCTGTCTTTTTGGTCTGTCCGTCCATAGGCTGGGGAACAAAAGCTGTTGCTTCTCCCCGGACCTAGATGTTGCCATTGTTTAAAGTTCACATTTGTTATCACTTTTATAAAATGTATGTGTACTTTCATTTTGACTATAATTATTTTAACATTCTGTATTTTTCACTTTGTATTACTGTAGTTTGTGCAACATTGAATAAACGTATTCTGATTGATCTAGGGAATGAGCTGCTCCTATGCGAGCTCGAAGATGCTCAAACCTTGTGCGGTGGGCACGGAGTACCGCAAGAAAAACTCCACACACAACAACCATTGGACCTACTACGGTAAGAATACACTCTAAAACAGGAGGGAGGCCTGACCCTGACCCATATCGTGGTCAGGCTGATCTGGAAAATGGTTAAAACAAAAGGGATTTAAACGCAGATTGTGCTTAACTTTGACCCATTTCTGGGTAATTTGTACAGGGATACCGGGTCATACTGACCCAGGAATTGGTCAGGCCCCCGGGACCCGGACCCAGTTTTAGAGTACATGCTATAATAGAAGGAATTAATCCATGTTTTTCTTTGAGATGATGCATGTGAAATTTCCTTTTTAAAACATGTTTCTATGATAGGACCTTAGATGAGATGGGATACATTGGCGAAGACAAAACAGACTTCCTCAAGCAGCTACTTGTCGAAGCAGGATGTGTGGTGGGGAAAGAACATGTAAGCAAAACAATGACTTCACGGACGGCATTTCTTCAGCACAATGGTTAAGTAAATTATTTTATAAAGAAGCATGCTAAAGATCTCTCTGTATACTCTCTTACTCAGTAAAGCAAACTTTTTTCATGTGGACGTTGCATAAACACCGATTATGTCTCATTTTACCCAAGGTGGAAGTGTACGAGAAAGAAAGGCGCGAATATCTCAAAGACGTTGAAATCCTCCTCGGCCGAAAAGATCAATTTTTCGTCGGACGTACTACATACGTCAGTAAAATTCTCGACGCTTTCCACGATAAGAGCCATGTTAAATGCAGATGTGTTTTGGTCTACGGGTTGGCTGGTACAGGAAAGACGAAACTGGCCGTGGAAAGTTGCGCGATCTACAAGGGACAGCAGAAGAACTCTGAAACAAGGTAAGCTTAATGGACCCTTGAGGTCATATTAAGCTCACAAGAGTGCCCACACTGACGTCGAAAATGGCACTTTGTTGGTGATAACATGGATAACTGAATGGGACACATTTAGGACAATAGGTGTCAGCAGACTATTCGGTACCAGGCATCTTGAAAATCTGATAATCCGATGAAATCTAGTTGCAAATCTGACAAACCGACTATATACAAGCTATAGTTGTAATCTGACAAACCGACGAATGAGCTAGTTGCAAATCTGACAAACCTACAACAAACTAGTTGTAACCTGACAAAACGATTATACAAGCTAGTTGTAATCTGACAAACCGAAAAATGAGCTAGTTGCAAATCTGACAAACCGACTACAAGCAAGTTGTAATCTGACAAAACGACTATACAAGCTATGTTGTAATATGACAACCCGACGATTGAGCTAGTTGCAAATCTAACAAACCGACTACAAGCAAGTTGTAATCTGACAAAACGACTATACAAGCTAGTTGTAATCTGACAAACCGAAAAATGAGCTAGTTGCAAATCTGATAAACCGACTACAAGCAAGTTATAATCTGACAAAACGACTATACAAGCTATGTTGTAATCTGACAAACCTACTGTATAGCATACGTCGGTTGGTCAGATTTGCAACGAATAATATGCTTATACGAATGTACCTACCTACCTACCCCTACCCAGGCACCCAAAATGGGTAAACAAAATAATTTTTACATCCAAAGTAAGGTGTAAACATTTTAATATACACCCTATCTTAGAAAAGACAAACTCTAGTATAGGCCTACGACAATGATTTCGATTATTTGTTGTACAGGCTAGCACGAGGGTTTATTTTAAGGTCTTGTATTAGGTTTTTATTGTTCAATTGCTGTCGTTGCTGCACATCAGTGTCTTTTTGTTTTCAAAAGGCTTTACCGTGTGAACCTTCGTAAAGCTACGAAGGCGGACGAGGTTTGGCTGTGGACTCTTAATAGCGTGGCGGCAAGGCAAGTCACGCAAAATCAGTTCGACATGCCGCTGGTAAAAGACTGGATAAAAAAATGTTACCAAGGTAAAAATATATATATATATATATTTATTCATTCTTTTGATCTTTGTAAGTTTTCTTATACTATAACTTTGGCAGTCCTTTCAAATTTTTGGATGGAAATCAGACAGCTAGACCTGAATGCCACGTTTAAAACGGTTAAGTAATTTTATTTGGTTACAGATACTATAATTTTGTTGGACAACGCTGACGATATTCTGAGCCCTTCTTCTACAAGTAGAGACCATTTTATCCACACATTATCCGACGTTTTAGATTTGAACAACGAGTTCGTTAAAGTTCTCATCACATCACGGCATCCTGTGGACTTCCGTTGTCTTAAAGATTTGCCAAACTTCCTTGAGCTGAAGCTTGAGTCGCTGCAGGTGCACGACTCTGTCTACTTGCTCAGGAAGATGGTGGATAAGGCCCAGAGTTTGTCTGGGATAGCTGTGGCCGGTGGGGAACATACGAGAGATGACACACCATTGTTTGAGATCGCTAGGCTGTGTGGGAACAACCCACAGGCTCTGCGTGCCTTAGCAAGCCGTCTTAGCAGTGGGTTCCAACCAGAGAAGCTAATAGAGCATTTGAAGATACCCGATCTACTACCCAAAGTCCTGGATCCTGGATCTCTAGCAGCCAGTGCAGCTGTTCAGGACGAAAGGAAGGATTTTGAAGATCAACCGATGGTCCTTAGTGCTCTGAGTATCACCTATGAGGAACTTCCACAGAATCTTAAGGAGGTACTGTTGAAATTATCCGTCCTTCCAACCTCCTTCACCTTAAATCAAGGGGCCATGATTCTGGGAAGAGATAAACCAGACGAGGTCAAGTATGACCTAGAGGACTTGAGAAAGTGGTGTCTTGTCGATAAAGAGGGCTTGGATGACTTCGACAGCGGAGTAAACAATGAAGACACATACTACTACATACATCCGCTGGTAAGATCAGTTTGTTTGACCAAGTTACAGTCAAGTAAGCCGTACCAAGTTGCTTACGAAGATGCAGTGCGTCGTTTCTTTGTGCACATAAATGAAAGGCTCAAACAATTAACGGAGCTCGGTCATAGAGACTTTTCCCGCGCCCTGGCGAAGTTTCAGTTGGACAAGACGAATGTATTCCACTATTTGGAACTCGACATGGGTAACAAGTTTGGTTGTAAGGTAATCCAGAATGAACAGACAAACGCCAACCCTACACCTCTTCCTGAAATACGGGAGGGACTCTACAGCATCTTCGAAACCTTCTTGGAGCCATCAAAACGGTTAGAGTATTATCAGAATCTCAGCAGAGTAATGTTGAGCAGAAACGAAACCGACGCTTGGGCTTACCTACAAGGATGGGTCGCAGATGAGCTTGTTGTTAAGGCTAAATATGACGAAGCTTTGGATACAGTTGAAGAACCTCTAAAGGTTCTCCAAGTCAAAGAAACTGTAAGTGGCAAAACGAATGATTTAGAGAGGGCCAAAGCTCAGCTTTTGTACGTCAAGGGTCGAGTCCTGGTTGCAAGACGTGATTACAGCAAAGCCTTTGAAGTACTCAAGCAGGCGTTGTCGATGCAGCAACGTCTTCTAGGGAACCACTCAGTCACAGCTCGTTGTCTGAACGCTCTGGGTCATGCTTACTACAAGGCTGATGAAGGGTTTCTGTCAACCGGTGTCGACGAGGCACATGAGTATCACAAAAAAACATGGGAAATGCTTGTGAAGATAACCGATGGCAAACCAGAGAAGCATTTTGACGCACCGATGTATCTGCTCAACATAGGCGCCAGTTACCACCAGATGGGCAAGAAGAATCTGCTGCTGCGTAAAGGGAAAGCTAGAAAGTTCTTCGAATTGGCTATTACCAAGTACAACGACGCATACGAGCTTGCAAGAGCCTTGAAATTGACCAACTCATCCAATAGTGCCTTCATTCTGAAGAATATGGCGATGAGTCACTGTGAAATGGAGGTGAGTATTGTTTTTATTTGTTAAATCATGGTTTAGCGTTGCCTTGATTTATCTGTTTGTTTATTTATTTATTTACACAAATAACACCACGAACGCCATTAACAGGATGGTGGATCAACAAAAAGAATGTCCAGTTTTAGATGTGGGAGGAAAGCCCCAAATGGGGGAAAACCCAGTCAATCTGGTAGGGACTGAAAACACATCCCACGCGTAAGGTACAAGGTCTGAGGTGGTATTCGAACCGGGTCCAGAATTAAAAGGCAGGGAAAGAAACAACTGAGCTAACCTGATGCATTTACAACCTAAGTAAGGACTCTTAAGTTATTTGACAAAAGTTGCCCAAAGTAGGCCCAAATGCTGATGGTTATTGGTCCATTTTGTTTGGGAAACTGAAAATGACTTAAGAAACGCCAATCCTAAAATTGAATTATCATTTCGGGGGATAGGAGCAACAATAAGAAACCCTCTTGTAACACTTTTATTATATTCACGTAAAAGATCCAGCAAATCAAAGTGCTTACAGAAAATCAAAGTTTATGTCTTTTCCGAATGTTTGTTTTTAGGATTATGAGAAAGCCCTGCCGTTGGCTATCCATGCAGCTGAAATCAGGGAGAAGTCAATAGGTGTCCATCCTACCACCGCACGCAACCTGTACTTTATTGGTTCTCTCTATGACAGCCTGGGCGATAAATACATCAAGAAAGGTGATCTATTCTGTTATTTTTATTACTAATTTTTTTTAAATTAAGTCTTTTTATGCAGTTGTCAATCGCCTCGGGGTTGGATCAGCGTATGACGCTCAATAAATGTAATAATAACTATTTTTGTCCATTGTTCACTGGTAAAGAACCATTTTACCTCATTAGAGATATTAGAACATGGTTTCACCGTTAACAAGATCTCGAACTCTATACGTAATATTTATAACAAATAGCCGCAATCTTCAAATTTCCTTCAATAAAGTGGTAAGCCCGCAATCCTTCTCTGTCATTCAGTATATTGTGAATAGCAAGTTGTAAAGCCCCGACTTTAAAACTTTGTAAGGCAGGAAAAAGATCCAGAAAAACTTAGGTTATAGTTAGCAACATGTTATTGAGACAATCGGAGCATCCGGTTCAAATACCGCGATATTGTGCACTTATGGCGCCCTGCAAATCACACAAGTCTATATGAACCGTAAGCGCAGAATTCTGAGGTAAGCAGAGCCCATGAAATTGGGCCCTGACCGAGTTTTTAAACCAACGGTTATTGTCACAACACCCCAGCTCATAATATACCATTATATACCATTACATGGTGTTACCGCAACAGGTGGTTTATGATTTCAGATGTTAAAAAATTTTCAGACAATTTATCCTGTCTAGGTTAATTATTATTGTTATTTATCCATCAGACAAGAAAACATCTGACCAACACTTCACAGACGCCTTGGAATACTACAACAAAGCACTCAAGATGGAGATGCAGTTGGGACCAAGGGGTCACAGTATCGAGTATGGGGATCTCAAGACCGACTTGGAAGCTTTGCTCAAGAAACGCCAATGGGACAAGACAGAGCTTGAGACGTACCAAAGAATATTCAATGTAAGATAACCACTATCTAAGACATTCAGTTTTAGCAAAACATCTGTTGATGATGATGTCAAGCTTTGTTAATGCTTCCTCTTCATGTCCACAGGGCGCTGATAAGAGTGCAATGTCGCCGGAAGAAGTCACCTTAACCTTTGACTCCTTACCGGATGTGGCAAGGCGGTCGGCAGGTGATCAACAGGAGCCACAAGAAGACGATGACTTTGATGAAAATGAGGCAGGTGATAATTCTGGAGCAACCAGACGAAGAGCACCAGGTATAGAAACAAATTAGACTCGCACTAGTGCAAATTTTAGTTGTAGAGATCTGAACAACTTTCAGGGTCTCTACAATGTACACTTTTATTGACACAATCGTCACAATAGCTCCTCGGTCAGTAATAAATACCCCTGTCACGATGACAAAAAACGGTGAATATAATAAACAGAGACGGCCCCCCATAAAACATGTAACAAATGTTTAAACATTTGTTATGTTTTTTAAGTAAACAGTCAAAAAAAAGTGTCACTGAATTGGACAGCACCATCATTTATTTACGACTTACTATTTGTTACCATTTAAAATTGTTACCTTGAAATTAATTTTAAAAATTTGTTTGCCCTATTATGGTGTGACTTTGAAAGTCAATTTAACAATATTTGTCGTCTTCCCAGCACCAGTTTTTATGCAAGAGACGGCGAGTAAGAAGAGGTGCTGCAGCATGCAGTAGCTGTTGGACATGAGGACCTGACCTTTCACAGGTTTGTATTCCCTAACTAATTAGAGTTTCCATTCTAGGAAGTTGTCCTACCACATCTAAACTTAACCCTTTTCCCACTGTCTTGTCTATACAGTACAGTGCTAGTTTAGGTCTTTGCAGAAAATGTAAAATAATTGAAAATAAACATCAACTATAGACAAACCAACTTTTAAAAATAATTTTATTTGCCTGCGGTACGGTTGTATATAGCAGGCAAAATTTGTCCGATACGTTATCAAACGCATTCCGAAGGGATGGTATGCGATCAGGAACAAAAGAAGGTATTTGCTTCTAGAAGAAAGTGCAGGAAGGCGTAGTTGGTCATTGTAGCTTGCGACTTCGGTTCAGTTTGTGAAAAATTTTTTAATATTAAAAAGCTAACCTTAAAAAGGTACAATTTGCTAGCAGCCACAAGGTTTTCAAGAGGTTTTATTTTTGCTCATTGAGTTTTATCAATGGTTTTTAAATCTTGTGAGACTTTTTAGTTGCTAAAAAAGTAATGAGCAACAAATTATGAATTTAATGTATGTAAATATGTAACTAATGCCAGACAAAGTGAATATTAAGTATTAAGTGCCAGCTTCATCTGGTGGACAAGCCTCCAGGTAAAGGGACGTAAAAGAACGGAAACGGGGTTCTATAACTTTGGCAGAAATAGAAAACGGGCCTGAAGCAGAAACCTTCCTTATGCAGGCATAATGTGGTCCTTGGACAAAATGTATGAGAGTTTCATCGATTACAAGGGCTGACCTATCATGTGCACATGGAGCATTTCAGGCTATTTATTATTACAAAGGGGGAAAAAAGCTAATCCTACTAAAGTATAGGAAGAATCCCATGCCCACTTACGGTATAGCATGTTATTATAAAGAACTGAGTTTCCGAGGGCGCTGTTTGAGAGTGTGACGTCATAATGTAGGAGATCTATAGTATTTTTGAAGTATAAATGTAGAAGACCTATCATTGGATGAGTGTTGTGTGCACATTTCCATTGTTAGACCTAAGTGAGGTCTACCTGCAAGGGGTTTATAATATATCAGCATGCTAGACTAATAAACACTCCCAAAATAATATTGTAAAATGTTAAAATGTCATTCATAGAGTCTTGCTGTGCAATAACTGTTTTTTGTTTATAGATGCCGAGGATTTTAGCTGATGTTTGTTTATTGCTGATAATTTTTGTAACCGTATTTACCGTTTTGTTTTTACCATATTGTTCTTATTTTTTATAAGTAGTTTTTATCATATTATTTTTTATATTAATTTTTGCAAGAAGTTTCTCAATACTATTCATGTCGTATTATCAAAAGTTTAAGATAATTATTTTTAAAGTCAATCATTCATTGACGTAATTTTTAGTAACTCCGTGAAAGTTTATACAAATATTACATGCGTACAGTTGCACCACGTTACAACTGGCTTGCGCTAAAGCCCAAAATCGCATCACCAGCAAAGAGATAAAAAATAAGAACAATATGGTAAAAACCAAACGGTAATACTCTTAAATACGGTTAACAAAATTATCAGCAATAAACAAACATCAGCTAAAATCCTCGGCATCTATAAACAAAAACAGTTATTGCACAGCAAGACTATGAATGACATTTTAACATTTTACAATATTATTTAGGGAAATGTGTACACATGACGCAAACTTTACAGTTGAATGCTACGAATAGTTGATCTTACTCACTGATGGGCAAATTTTAGAAACTGGCATGAACTTTATTATTGAAAAAATAAACACTAGTCATTTCGACAGATGTTTGAAATGAAAACTCGAAGAGGAGGTTCTTCGAATGTATGGAAATTTTTGGTTGAATAGTGTGTTATATAAAAACTTTGTTGTAACTTTATTTGTGAACTCTATTAGTTCTTGAATAGTGATACATTTTTCGTAATAATGAGTGGAAATGCGGTGGTCAGATTCGGCATCCCCAAGAAATAAATACATAAATAATAATATTTCAGTAAGATGATAAAAGCTATAGCATTTTATAGCTAAATTTTGGTGTGTTTATCTACTCAGTCGGTACAATATTCAACCTGACAAAATAAATGAAATACCCAGATTTGTACTCGCTGTCCATGATCTCATGTTTGTTCCTTGTTTTCGGTGAGAGTCATAGGCCTATAAAATTATCGCAGGACTCGGGGAAATTACTGGGTATACACATACGTACTTTACACACATCAAATAGTATTCTTTATCCCCGAAGCAAAGTTTACATCTTTTAAAAAGTCATAAGTATATGTTGAATTTTTCAACGCGGGAGAACCAACTGAAGCCCTATTTTTTAGACGGCAATTACTAGTATCAATGGTGATGATGCAACTATGCTGGACGGTTACAAAAACTTCAACTTTACTCCCTTATTTGTAGTTTTTCAGGCCCGGAATTACAGGAGGTTATCTCTTTTGTTGCCCTGCTCTTGTCCTTGTCGCCCCTTAACATATTTTCCCACAGACTTTAAGATTATTTTTCTAATGGAAGTGCCATTTGCAAAATAAAAATTACTTCGACCTCTCATTCTCAAAGATGAAATTCCAGGCCTGGTTTTCTTACAATGTATTTCCGAAAGGCTACGATAACAACCTCCATGTCATCATTATTTCAAATACTTCATTTTGTTTTCTGTTATCACCCATACAAGTAGAGTTTTAATTGAGGCTGTTTCATACACCTGCATAAAAAGCTTCAATCGTTGAGAAAGAAAATATGAAAGAAGACTCACCATTTGTACATACTGACTCGGCGGCGGTTGGTTTTCCGGACTTCTCGCCCTCTGTGTACATGGTGTTGGAATCTTTAGTAGCACAAATCCTCAATATTAACTGCCAATTCCAGTTGAATTTCACGTTCTTACGACTCGATAATCCATTCTTCTTTGTGCTCGATAAAGTCATAATTTGTTGTTCAAATTTAAACTGTCAAACTCCATGAAGTCTAGTACAGTACATTCCCATTCCCGCATTTCTGTGCAACCCACTGTCTCGCCATGTCCGCCATTTTGTACTGTACAGAATGCTCTGACGTCGTGTTGTTCGCGAATCCTATTGGTCAACTCTTACCTGACGCGCAACAGGTGTTTCACGAAATCGTCTGCATTCTTTGTTTCATTGTGCTCAAACATCTCACTGTTGCAGATGGTTGCATTTTCAGACTATTCAGACTATTCAGACTATTCAAGCGATTCTATAAATGGGCTCTATACATCATGATCATACACGTTTAAGTTTGTTTACATTTTGTCCTAGGCAATTATTCACAAAACAAACTTATTTCTTATTGCATCTTAGAGTAGCTATAGGCCTACTGTCACTTCCAGGATTATGGTATTTCGAACAAAAAACAACTTTATGGGAAAAAAGAAATGTTCACTTGCTAATTTAGAATGTGCTTTAAATCATTGTGTTTTGATTATATAGGTTTTCTCGGTCAATTTCGGCAAATGAGCAGCCGATTTCATTTTCGTGCGTTCGAATTAAAGCTATTTTGCCTCTCCAGTTGTTACTGCGTTTCAAATTCAGAATTCGGGCATTCAATTTCGTATTGAGGCATTCAAATTCCTTTTGCACTGTGTTCAATTTAGCATATCGTCATTCTTTTTCGTGACGCACAATCATCATTCAATTTAGCAAAGCTGGTTCGACTGGAGATTTTACTCGTTTAATTGTTTTCAATTTCGTAAAGAGGCAATCAATTTCGCTAAATGAGTATTCAAATAAGTACGACTAAAGAAATACGAATAAACAGATAATCTGTATTAGGCAACTGTTTCGTATCTTCACTTTAATTCAGGCAAACCTTATTTTCTTTATTTATGGTTCCAGGAGACTTTACATGGGGCCCATGATGTTTTTTCTTCTTTGTTTTCTCCTATATTCTTTTTGGGGGATCTTTATTGGTTAACTGGCCTAATTTTGTATTGTGTTTGAACGGGGTGTTTCTTTATGTTTTTCCTGGTTTTTGTTGTTTATGTTGTTTCTTCCTCAACCATCAATCTGTTGGCGTGCCAGACATCTTGGCGTATATGTTTAGGTATGGTTGTACCACAAGCTGCAAACTTATTGAAATATGCGTGTAAAACTGTAGCAAAAAGCTCGTCTTCGAAGTACAAAGTGACTCAAGTGCAAATAAGTGAACCGTATGCCTTATTAACAAAACGTTTTTTAGATTGCACAAATTACAGAAATGACTGCCCAAAAATGAATTTGAATGACTAAACACACGCCTCAAAAAGCTCCGGCGAATTTGAATGCTGCTTTGATGAATCGTTAAATTGAATGATTATTTTGTTAAATCGAATGACGCAACAGTAGGCCTAACATTTGACTAGTCATAAAACGAAATCGAATGACCCTTTTTAGTAGCATTCGATTTCGCGCGAAATAGAATAGCGTGGTGGTTAAATTGGCTGCTCATTTGCCGAAATTGACCGAGAAAACCTATAGTAAAGTAAAAAAAAGTTGTTTACTGCCAGTTCTAGATAAAAACAACATTGGTCTTGAATTTCCATTCATGAGAAGTCCCATACAGACATTATTAATAAAATAAATTATGTATTGGGGTATTTGTGTGTACTGTTACTCAATGGCACTCCAAAAAAAAACGCTTTTCAGGAAAATATTTATTCTTATAACACCCCATACACACAGATTTTCCTTGTGATTGGTTAAGAGTGTTTCACATGAGTATGTTTAATTTTTACCAGAAAACTCAACACACTTGAACCATGGTAACCAGGCTACTATAATACACAAAGTAACCGGTGTACTATGCCCGTAGTATAACCACGGCGTCTCGGTACATGATCGTAATGGTATAGACTGGTTTTACTCGTGTTATGGTTAAAGGTATTATACAGGATTGGTAGAGCTGACAAAACAGTCGCAAACAAAGTTCATGTTTTGGGTGATTAACCATAATACATGAAATAACAAACCTGGGAAAATTTCAGCTCAATTGGTCATCGAGGTCACGAGAAAATAGTGAAAAGAGACCTTATGTGTTTTCTGTTTTTCAAACATCGAGTTTATTATCACGCGCGATAAAAACTATTGTTTTACTCATTTCTCAGAAACGATAGCATTTTAGACAGAAATGTTTTAAGGGACCCTTTTTACCATTACTTACTTCAAATCATGTAAGTTATGTGTGAATCTGTGAACATTTGTGTTTTTCGATCTTACCAATAGTGTACAGGGCCTTTAAAGTACGGCCCTTTTCAACACGTTGGTGCCCGATATGGGGCATGCCGCTTTAGTGTCTTAATTGTGTGCTTGGAACCTGGAACCTTAGTGTGACCGGCCAGACTTGTTTCTCTTCGCTGCCAGGCCCTTGTAAATACTTATTGATTGTATAATTCTCCTTGTATAATATAGCACGCGATGCACTTGCGATCGCGGCGCACCAGGCGATGTGTTTACATTTTACGGCACCGCCAGCGTCTAACATTGTACATACACTAGCGCCCTCTTTAGTTTGTTTACGCTTGTAATTAATTTGCGTAATTTATTCAACTTGTGTATTCAGGGATGATCGCATTCCTAGAATACCCAAAATTGTACCTGGGAATAAGTAAGTGGAGGTAGCTGCAGCGACACTCACATATTTGGCACGATCGAGGCCACACCTTTCCTGAGAAGTAGAAGGAATAATTTGTCGCCGGGCTGCGAAATCATAAGTTATTGAGCCCTTGGGTACAACCCCGACTTTGAGGCAAGGAGTGAGGTGGAGCAAGATCCCCAGAACCATGGCTGTCGTTTTATTTTTTCGTATAACATGATACTCACAAGCCTGTAAATACCCGGAATAAACTAACTTTATAAATCAAAAGAACTATCTCGTTGTCATTCCCCGAGTAACCTTCCACCAACTCGGTTACACAAAAATGGCGTAGTCGGCAGGGTATATGACACATTTCGCCAGGATAGAACTTATAAACGACAGTCATTTTTTCAACATCAGTGAGTAGTTTCATCAACGATTCTGAATCACGGGGAATACACCCTCGTGGACCGGGAGTTGCCGTCCTATCTGCACTGCAGAATTAACTGTCCACGACACCAGTATTGTTTTGCACCTCTTATATGCTAACGGAGATCTGGAGACTTTGCTCACCGATACGACGCTTCTGCAAGTCTTCAGTCTGCGTCATTAATTTTACCCGTCAATGTTTTGAGCGGAGACTAGACTTCTCTCAGCTTACCGCTAGCAGATTTCAGCAGTTTTTGAACGGAGACTTCTCCTCCCAGCTAACAGTTTTCAGCAGTTTTGAACGAGACTTCTCCTCACTCAGCTAGCAGTTTTCAGCAGCAGGTTTTTTTCCCGCCAACCCACCCATCAGACTAATTGTACCACGTGAAGGTGAACAGTATCCGTTATAAACTGAACTTTCATATGAATGACTCCAAACATAGACTATTGTGTGCGGTCAATATTCAAAGACAGGTATAACGTATCAGGTTGAAATATTGCTAAATCTATGCAAATGATATCAAATTTATAGTGGGCATTGTACTGGAATCTGATACTTTATTGCTAAAATTACTATTTTGCAGTAGTGTAATACCAATTGCTAAAATTACTAGGTTGCAGTAGTGTGATACTTTATTGCTAAAATTACTAGGTTGCAGTAGTGTGATACTTTATTGCTGAAATTACTAAGTTGCAGTAGTGTGATACTTTATTGCTAAAATTACTATTTTGCAGTAGTGTGATACCAATTGCTAAAATTACTAGGTTGTAGTAGTGAGATAATAATAACCAATTGCAAAAATTACTAGATTGAAGTTGTCTACAATAGACCTTAAAAAAAAAAAAAAAAAAAAAGGGGGGGGGGGCACTTTATAGATTTCACGCAGATTTTGCTCAGATCTTGAAGCAGTCTCATACGTTCTGAAAATATACTGCATTGACAAAATTTTGTGAATCATAAAACAAAGAATTTCTGTGCATTCAGCTTTAGAAGAAGAAAAAAAACGGACAAGTAGAAAATAGGAAAGTGGAAACGAGGTGTGAGAATTAACTTGTATTATCTAATAACACCGTGGTTGGGTTTGTTTCTTTTTTTCAATATCCTGCAGGTAAAGACCTAGACGGGACGATTGTTTCATCTCACCACTTGCCTCTTCCCCGCCCTGCTGAAGCCGCTCCACTAACTGCTCTACTTGCTACTCCACTTGCTATTACCCATAGTCACAACAGTGCCGCGAAACCGTAGGTGACGAGCAACGCAGCCGAGACTGGGAGGGTAACAATTGCGTCATTGCTTTTTGTATTACAGTTGGACATGTAATAACTCTTTCTCCCAATAATCAACAGGAATTTTGTAATTAAAATATTAAGGTGTATGAACATACTGTACAATAATGGCTACGGGAGGAAAAACATGGTCACCGGTTAAACAAATGGCACAAGGCGACATGATGTCCGAAATAAAGAAGTTGCAGGATCAGCTAAAAGCAGCAACATCCGATCCCGCTCCGAAGCCAAATCCGGCATTTCTTCTGATGCCAAGCCAAAAGAAACTGTCCACTTACTCTGGCTCACCTGATGCTCCACGGAAGTTAGAGGACTGGATCTGTGATGTGAAGTCAACAATTAGGTCCCGCCCCTTGTCAGAACAGGACAAAGTCGATTTCGTCTTTCAACATCTAACTGGTCCAGCCAGGGAAGAAGTGAAATTCAGGTCAAAGAAAACTGTTGACGATGTCTTCAACATCCTTAGAGAAGTTTTTGGTGACCAAGGATCTTCAGTACATTTCCAGAGAGCCTTCTTCGAGAGGAAACAGAGAGAAGACGAGAATATTCGAGATTTCTCTCATGCCCTCTTAGATCTGTTCGACAGAGCCAGCAGAAAATCCCCTCATCTGACTGCCCACAAACAGCAGGTTCTGTGTGACCAATTTGCAGATGGTGTCTCAGACACTCTTTTGAAAAAGAATTTGAGGAAAAGAGTAAAGGACAGTCCAACAATTGACTTTTTCACACTGAGAGCCGAAGCCATCGATTGGGCCGATGAGTTAAATGATACCCAGCCTAAGAAGCAAAAACCCATGACCCAATTAGCTACTTCTCCTGAAAGGCCAACAGTGACATCTGAAGCTATCAACTGGACGGATGAACTGAACACATCTGCATATCAACAAAAAGCAACAACCCAAACAACTAGAACAAGTCTGACGGCAGAAACTAAAGCACTTGCAGACATCGTTCATAAACAACAACGGCAAATAGAACAGCAACAGAAACAAATTGAGCAAGTGACCAACTTAGTGAAAGAACACATAACAAAACAAGAACGCAACAAGGATGCAGAAACTTATGCTGGCCGCAGAGACAAAACTAGAACGAGGATGAAATGTGATTTTTGTAAAGCATCGGGTCATACTCAGGATAGATGCTTTAAGTTGCAAATCAAAGAGGCACAGGAAACTATCGAGAAGCTACGAAAAGAAAGAAGTCTGAAGTCTTCATTGGAAAACTAGAAGCTCCCACCGTTTTGAGTTCGCCGGTAGGGAGACAAAAAGTGAACTCGCCCTATCCTGTGAAACATCGTCTTATTAGTGATTGTCCCACAGTAGTTGCCAAGATTGATGGAAAGTCTGTCTCGTGTCTGGTCGACACAGGTTCTATGATATCAACTTTGACGGAGGAAGGTTTTCATTCCTTGTTCAAATCTAGTGACACACCGATACAAAGTAATAATCTCTGGTTGAAAATCACTTCAGCTGGTGGTCTTGAAATACCTTATATTGGTTACATCGAAGTTGACATTGAGGTTGAAGGTATATTGTTACAGCAGGTTGGAATTTTAGTAGTTAAGGATTCAGTGAATGTAGAACATAGAGAACAGAAGAGACAGGTTCCAGGATTACTTGGTATGAATGTTCTACGACCTCTGGTTGGTGCCTTGGGCAACAGCAATGTGGTCCATTCTCCTTCACTCTCGTTTATTGTATCTGTTCTATCCTTGCATGATTTAACACAGAAACCCGAGCAGGAAACCATTGGGTTTGTGAAGGTTGCTTGTCGTGAGAACATCTGTATTCCTCCAGAATCGTCAGTGACTGTGATGGCAGAAACTAATGGTAGATCTTCATCACAACTTGGATTAGTTGAACCTTTACGTTCTTCTGATCATCTTCCTGTAGGTATTTTGACAGCTTCCACACTGGTGAAACTTGAAGGTACTTTTCCTGTGAGAATAGACAACATATCAACATCAAGTTTTGTCTTGCGACCTAAAACACGAATAGGTATAGTCCAAGAAATTGACAGGGTGATTGATAACAGTCCTCAAGTAAACTTTCAGGTGTCAGTAAACCAAATTCAAATATCCAGAGTAGAGGAGCATACAACCACAACTCCTCCTAGCAGTTATGTACCAGTTAATTTAGAAGGGTTTCAAGGTTCTACGGAAGAATTGTTGGAAGTTAACAAGTTACTGAACAAACATAGAGACATCTTTTCACATCATGAGTTTGATTTAGGTGACACAATCACGGTTGAACACCGAATATTTACGACTGATTCTGAACCAGTTGCCCAAACTTTCCGTAGAATTCCCCCTAATCAGTACGAGCAAGTAAAGCAACATATAACAAACTTACTTAAACATGGTATTGTGACAGAAAGCCATAGTCCTTACGCTGCACCAATTGTGTTAGCAAAGAAGCATGATGGTTCTCTCAGAATGTGCGTGGATTATCGAAGATTGAACTCAAAGACAAAAAAAGATGCTTTTCCCTTACCTAGGATTTCAGAATTCCTTGATGCTCCTGTGGGTGCAAAATACTTTTCTTGTCTTGACTTGGCCAGTGGTTACCATCAAGTGAGAGTTCATCCTGAAGATCGTGACAAAACAGCTTTCATTACACCAATGGGATTGTATGAATATGTTAGAATGCCATTTGGACTCTGCGGAGCCCCAGCGACTTTCCAGCGCTTGATGCAACGGTGTGTTGGTGACTTGGTTTATCAGATGCTCTTTGTCTATCTTGATGACATCTGCATCTATTCCAAAACTTTTGAGGACCACTTGAAACACCTTGACATTGTTTTCACTCGTCTCAAGGAGCATGGTCTAAAACTGAAACCAGCTAAATGTCACTTGTTCCGTAAAGAGGTTCATTATTTGGGTCATGTTATCTCCGAGAAAGGAATCTCAACTGACGACGAGAAAACTAAGTGTGTGCGTGAATGGCCAGTGCCACGAACTGTAAAGAAACTCCGGTCATTTTTGGGTTTCGCTAGCTATTATAGGCGTTTTGTTGCGAGGTTTTCCCATATTGCTCGGCCATTACACGCTTTAGTAGGTATTTGTCAAGGACACGATCCGAAGTATTTCCGAAGTAGGTGGTCACCCGAGTGTCAAGAGGCCTTTGACTTACTTAAGGCACAGCTATCATCTACTCCCATCTTGGCCTTTGCAGATTTCTCTAAACCTTTCATCATTGATGTCGACGCAAGCCTTTCTGGACTTGGTGCAGTCTTGTCGCAGATTCAAGAGGGTAAAGAGAGGATCATAGCCTTTGCTAGTCGTACGCTCAGGGTCTGCGAGAAGCGAATGGAGAAATATAGTTCTAGAAAACTTGAATTGCTTGGTCTTAAATGGGCGGTTACGGAAAAGTTTAAGGACTACTTGTATGGTTCCGAAGTTGTTGTCCGCACTGATAACAATCCTTTGACACATTTAAGGACTGCAAAGTTGAGTGCTGTGGAACATCGATGGGTCGGCGAACTAGCGTCATTTGACTTACAGATTGTCTATCGTCCTGGACGGGTCAACAAGAATGCAGACGCTCTGTCACGTCAACATGAGGAAGATGAGGATGAGGACAAGAAACCATGTCTTGTGTCTAAAATTTCCACCGGTAGTGATATTCCATCCACTACATCAAATTCTCTTCCTCTAGATTTACAATGTGCTGTCAGTAAAGTGTCCAATGACCTTGGCCCAAGCAGGGTACAGTCTTGGTTGTGTTCTCATATTACTACGTTTCCATCATATACTCCGGACCAGATCATCAACCTTCAGCAATCTGATCCCACCATCAGTGAGTTTCTCAAGTTCTATATAGCACAGCATCTGCCAAGTAAGCGAGAGCGACAAAATCTATCCCCTCTTGCCAACATAATGATCAGGCAGACAAAGCACTTTTCTTTGACTGATGGAATTTTATATAGGGATATCCAGGATTCCAAAATAGGGAACTTGCATCAGCTTGTCTTACCATTGTCCTTGAAGATCAAGGTTCTCACCAGTTTACATGATCAGTTTGGCCATCAGGGCATCGAAAGAACTCTTTCCTTAATTCGTCCACGCTATTACTGGCCAAACATGCATGCAGATGTGAAGCAGTGGGTTGACAATTGTGAACGATGTACCATCGCTAAACTTCCCAGACCATCTGTCAGAAATCCTCTTGGTCATTTAGTGACGAGCAGACCACTTGAAGTTCTTGCTATCGACTTTACCATACTCGAACCATCTTCAGACAGAAGGGAGAATGTCCTGGTTGTAACAGATATATTTTCAAAGTTCACCATTGCTGTGCCTACCAAGGACCAGACAGCACAAACTACAGCGAAAGTTCTTGTCAAAGAGTGGTTTTTGAAGTATGGCGCTCCTCAACGTATTCATTCTGATCAAGGAAGGCAGTTTGAGTCAGATCTGATCTATCATCTGTGCAACATGTACAGTATCAGCAAATCACGCACTACAGCATATCATCCTCAGGGAAATGCTCAGTGTGAGAGATTTAACCGTACTATGCACGATCTCCTGCGTACACTTTCAGCCGAACAGAAACGCTCTTGGACTCTCTTTCTTCCTGAACTGATTTATGCATATAATTCCACACCTCATTCAGCAACAGGGTTTTCTCCTTTCTACATCATGTTCGGTAGAGATCCATGTCTACCTGTTGATGTTTTGTTAAATCAAGAAGAAAAGGAAGGTGCGTTAAAAAAGGATTGGGTTTCTCTACATCGAAAACGACTTCAAGAGGCATATCGACTTGCTACCATCAAAAACCAGCATGAAAGAGGAAGACATAAGGAATTATATGATAAAAAATCAAACCCAAATATTTTCACAATAGGTGATTGTGTATACCTTCGTAGCCATGTCAGGGGTCGTAATAAAATTCAAGACAAATACAATGCAGAAATCTATAGGATCATTGAACGACCGGATCCTTGCAATTTCGTCTACATCATCGAGTCAATAGATGGCCGAAGAAAAACAGTAAATTCTGTTGAACTCAAGCGAGTTCCTCCTGGACTACTTCATAGGACCATCCCCACATATATTTCTGATCACGCTGATCAACTTAAAATTCCTACCTTTCCGGTGGAATCATCGACTTCAAGTTCAGATTCGGAGTTTGACATCGCCGTCATACTTCCATCTATTGAATCTGAAAGTTCAAAGAAAAGAGAACCTACTAGAAGATCTCAGCGTACAACTAAGGGAAAACATTCCAACCCTTTTCATTTACCCAAATCAGTGCTGTCTCAGCAACAAACTACTAGTCCTACAGCCAGAAGGTTTGACAGAGGAATCATAATTTTACTCGCCTTTACACTATTCCTTGGATTGATGTTTCCAGCATATCTTCTGCCGATACTTAAGGTAGAACTCTTCACTTTGCTGATTCTTGTGGTTGATTCGTTCTACCCACTTCCAATCTTGGAATATTTCAGTAGAATGACATCTCTGTTCACTACCTATGTACAATGCGCAGAGGAACGTATAGCAGATTTAATGTGAAATTTTAATAATTGTATATACTTTTGCACTATCTACAATTGTGTACTTTGGGGCAGTGATAGAATGACAGTCTCTCATGTGACTGTTTGGGACTCTTCTTTTCCTGAACTCTACATGGTAATGGATTTTTCATGTGATGGTGATTTTTTTCATTGGTGGCCCGACGGAATTCACTTCTTTCTTGGTGCGACAGGCACTGAGCGGACTTCATCCAATCCTTCCTACCTCACTGAAATTCCAGCATGTGTGTTTCAATTGGCCTGTGCCAAAATGTTCATTGGCATGGTATTACCATGAATAACATGGCTGTCTTGTGCATGATATTAGGAGAAAGGATCATTCATAGAGGTCAACTCGTCAACTCTTTCAGAGGAGTATGATCCGAATTCTTTATGTTATGTAAATAGTCCCTATTGATCAGTCTCACAACAATAAGGTTGGTAGTATTTCACTCACCGGTTCGTTCAATTTTATCCTCGGACGATTGTGACCGGCCAGACTTGTTTCTCTTCGCTGCCAGGCCCTTGTAAATACTTATTGATTGTATAATTCTCCTTGTATAATATAGCACGCGATGCACTTGCGATCGCGGCGCACCAGGCGATGTGTTTACATTTTACGACACCGCCAGCGTCTAACATTGTACATACACTAGCGCCCTCTTTAGTTTGTTTACGCTTGTAATTAATTTGCGTAATTTATTCAACTTGTGTATTCAGGGATGATCGCATTCCTAGAATACCCAAAATTGTACCTGGGAATAAGTAAGTGGAGGTAGCTGCAGCGACACTCACATATTTGGCACGATCGAGGCCACACCTTTCCTGAGAAGTAGAAGGAATAATTTGTCGCCGGGCTGCGAAATCATAAGTTATTGAGCCCTTGGGTACAACCCCGACTTTGAGGCAAGGAGTGAGGTGGAGCAAGATCCCCAGAACCATGGCTGTCGTTTTATTTTTTCGTATAACATGATACTCACAAGCCTGTAAATACCCGGAATAAACTAACTTTATAAATCAAAAGAACTATCTCGTTGTCATTCCCTGAGTAACCTTCCACCAACTCGGTTACATTAGGAATTCTTTAAAGGATTTTAGGGGGTACTCTCTTTACAGTAAATAGTGTATAAAGTATGCACTTCAAAAACTGGGGTGTTAAAATTCACACCGTGGGTGTTGTCACATACAACAAATACCCAAGAGAGAATCAAACTTAACATCATAGACTACGGTATTAAATAAAACCAATGTAATTATGCGGCAAAAATTAGTGCTAAATTTTGATTCTTTTGTAATTATGTGACAACACCTATGGTGTCAATTTTAACACCCAGTTTTTGCAGAATGGGAACCTTAGGGTTTGAGCACCCTCTGCCCCACATTTTCGACACCATGGTTCCGTAAACGGCCTATGACTCCCTCGATGATTCCCGAACCATTCTATATGCTCCGGGGATGTCGCCTCGGGAGTCGTAGTTTTATCCATCGAAGCATTCAATATGTGTATATTGTACTCCATAGTTTTTCATATTTTATAAGATAAGGCCTAACATCACAAGGCCGGACGGCCACTTCAAGGTAAGGGCTATCAATTAACTGATTTGGGCTGTCGTTGCCATCTACTCCTGGGGCTGAAACAGGGTTACCCCCTTCCCAGTCCACAAGGATGTAGGCATGGGTATCATCCACTAGGAGCCTGGCTGGTAGAGCAGAACGCACTACCTTCCCAACTTATAGTTGAATGTGGCAAAATGACGTCCAATTTTTAAAGCGCCTTTGTAAATATTAAGAGTATTAAGTATATACTTTTAAAGTGAGAGACAGGAACACCGGGGCAAGCACCTTCTCTGTCTCTCAGTAAGTTTTCTACGGCTTCATGTCCCATCTGAAGGGTAAAGCGTTGTGGTTAAGTTTCTTGCTTAATTAAGGCCACAAGTGGCGCTAACCAGGAATCGAACCCACACTCTGCCAACACCATAACTTGAGTCCTGCGTATATTTTAGACCGTTCGATCATGAAGTAATTATTCTATTAATAAGAATACAAAAAGGGAACGACGTACATTTACATCGTCTTAACATTAACAAAGGGCCTTGATATGGAGAAAGACCACAACAAACAAAACGATAAAAAGCACTTCAACAACAAAAAA
Organism: Leptasterias polaris; assembly: GCA_037783415.1. NCBI lineage: Eukaryota > Metazoa > Echinodermata > Asteroidea > Forcipulatida > Asteriidae > Leptasterias > Leptasterias polaris. The sequence goes on along the minus strand of JAZGTN010000152.1, from coordinate 434,279 downwards.
AGCAAAACAAGAAAGTTTCTCTTTTTGAAATAAGATTACAACAGCGCAACAGTTTCACCGTACTATAGTATACTAGTGATTTGAAAGTTGCAGAATGCGCGCGCCTTCAAGCTTCAAAGATTTTGTGACGTCATTGTTGTCAACACTGTGTAGCGCGTATTATTTCAATCTTGAAATGTTTCGAAAACAGACGCTAAACCCCGATATCGCTTTGAAGTTCTGTGACGTCACAATGCCAATTTCAATTTACATGTTTTGGAAGGAAAGTTTTTTGTATAAATGGTGGTTGTTAACAAAACATTCTTTGTTAGTTGAGTGAATGTGAGTTTCACAGCGATATCAAAGCGATTTGATCGAGAGCGATTTTCATTGAGAATTTTATTCTAAACATCTAAGCTTAGAGAGAAAAAATGACTTCCCGTAGTCAACTTAAGCTCAGAGCCGAGTTCAAGAGGGAGGTGAGTCAACGCTTTCCCAATGACCGAACCATCGGCTTCTTGACGGGCAGAAACAGGCGTCGCTTCAACCCGATAGCTTCTGCCCTGCCATGCTGCTGCCTTGGACATCCACGGATCATCGAGGATGAAGAAGACCATCTCAGGCCGCGGCGTGCGACCCCATCAACCGCCAGGGGAGACCTCCTAATGACGGAAGTTGGGTTGTCGAGGAAGGTTCCAAAACGGAACTGAACTTCCCGCCATTGAAGTAAGCATTTTTCATAATTTCCTGATAAATACAAGTATAATTTTATTCACTTAATCAACGCATGCATGAATATCTCTTCAGTTAATGTTTTGGTTGCACACACCTGACTGAACTGAATTGATAATATCAAAGTGTTGAGTAGAATAGCGCCCTCTAGGGACCATGTTAGATGTTACCTAAGTTGATTCTAATTGTATGTGATTCTAGTGGTTGATCATCCCCTAATAAAGTCACACAGTTACGTGTTATGACAGTTATGAAAACTAATCTATGTGTCACTAAAGTAATAACTGATTACTATAGCCTAACTGCTCGTCTACGCAACATGGTGGCAGCGGTGGTGGAGGTCACATACTCTAGTAAAGAACTAAAAATTGCCCGGTCTGGAAATCCGCCGTTGCCAATTTACGGACTAACGTTACGGTATGTAAACACGTTTCGTTTCCCATGTGATCTCCACTGCTACGTACATACATACTCAGGGTGTGGGTAAAAGCCGGAATTGCCTGATCTGCCTGATCTGCCGGAACTCGAAATAGAATACACTGTTTTTCGAAAATGTGCAATATAGAGGCAGCCGGAACTGAATATAGATAGTCATAAATATAAGTTGTTATCATAATTACCCACTTCGCTCTGCACAAGATTATCCCCGGAACTCAAAAACGGTAAAATTTGACTAACTTTGTTGATCGCCTGACGGACAAAACAGTCAGCAGGTACCAGACTAAGCAACAGACGCACGCAAAGTGTCATTCGTAATCGGGCGTTGCAAGCAGGGTGCGTGGGAAGGTCGCTTATTGCAGGTCGGAACTCGCTTTGCGTTGTTTGTCCATAGCGTTTATCGAACGTATGATAAATGCAACGGTCGCTGATTGCAGGTCGGAACTCACATTGGTTGCACGCTCTAACGTTTACTGCATAACCATATTATTATGATCGCTGTGTATCCTATGTGTGAGCTGATGGGACATAATTTCTGAAGCGACGCACGGTGGTTGGAGGTTGCAGGTCGGAACTCGCGTATGTTTGAACTTGGGAAGTCAAAACTTTACACCGTGGAAGAATCTTTGCAGACACCATGTAAATAAATCAGTTGTATGTTTCCTGTTTTCGACAGCATTATTTTCTTGGCTTGTCATACTGTATGCGTACTACCTCCATGGTTAAACTTTGTGGGTAAAAGCTGGAACTATCTCTGTTTTATTTATGTTTTTCTGCATACGACGCGTAGGTTATTCAGTAGTCGGTACATAGCTTGCTCTATGATGGTACACACCATACGTTGTGCGGTATTTGGCGGGTAAAAGCCGGAATCATCATTTCTGTTTTACTACGATGCTTAGGGAATTCAGTAGATCGTACAGACCATACGTTGTGCAGTATTTGGTGGGTAAAAGCCGGAACGATCGCAGTTTTCTGTTTTACTACGATGCTTAGGTAATCAACACAAGTTGTACACACCATCCTACTTTGTGCGTTATTTAGTGGGTAAAAGCTGGAACGGTCGCAGTTTGATTTGAAATTAATCTTTCAAAAGATTTTGTTTAGTTATGGAAAGAATTTATAAAATCAATCCAGTGGATTTAAATTTAAATCTCTACAGATTTAACCTTCACCTGTTTAAATCGGGGCCTATTATTTTATTTTATAAAACATCGTCCATTATGCATTGTTTGGAAGTTGCATGGGTCGAAACTCGCGTTGTGTTGACACATAGCATTGATCGTATATACATGTTAATATACATGTATGTACATGTACAGGTGGCGTGATGCAAAGGTCGGTGATCGCAGGTCGGAACTCACATTGCAGCGTAAGCTGATGGTGCATATTTCCGAAGCGGCGCACGGTGGTTGGAGGTTGCAGTTCGGAACTCGCGTATGTTTCAACAAGGGGAAAGTCCAAACTTTGCACCGTTGAAGTAATCTTTGCAGTAACATGTAAATAAATCAGTTGTATTTCTTCGGTGGCGATTGAAACAATCCATGTTTCATGTTTTCGACAGCTTTATATTTTCTTGGCTTGTCATTTAATGATGTATTTTCCAGTAAATCAAGCTCAGGTCGGAATTGAAGTTACAATGAATTTAGAAACCTAAACTGGTACGTGCTTCATAGGTTCTCATGAAATAAATCATTTGTGGGTAAAATTCGAAAAGATTACAGTTTTATTCTTGTCAGTAAAACAACGATGCTAAGGGAATTGAAATACACATTATTCAATATTCAGCAGATCGTACACACCATGCTGTTTGCGTTAAACTTAGTGGGTAAAAGCCGGAACGATCTCTGTTTTATTTCTGCTTTTCTGTATACGACGCGTAGGTTATTCAGCAGATCGATCGTACACACCATACGTTGTGCAGTATTTGGTGGGTAAAAGCCGGAATCATCATTTCTGTTTTACTACGACGCTTAGGGAATTCAGTAGATCGTACACACCATACGTTGTGCGGTAAGTTGGTGGGTAAAAGCCGGAACGATCGCAGTTTTCTGTTTTACTACGATGCTTAGGGAATCAACAATATGTAGTTATTCAAAGAGATCGTACACACCATACGTTTTTGCGCCAGTGGTGGATACAAATCAAAACAATCACAGTTTTATTTCAAATAAATCTTGAACAAAATATATTGAACAAAAATTATAAATCAATCTAGTGGATTTAAAATTAAATTTGTACAGATTTAACCTTCATCCGTTTAAGCCGGGGCCTAGTCTATAATTATAAACCATCATCCGTTGGTTGGAAGTTGCAGGTCATGTAGGGGGCGATTCCATGAAAATATGACATGAGGGTCAATTTTTACAAATCATTTTTGCAATAGGTGTGTTATATCATGAGAAGATTATTCGAACTTTTCTAAAATATAACGTTTGGACAAATTTATCGGCCCTGACGGAAAAAATATTCAGGCTGCCACTCTGGGCGCTATTGAAAAACAAATTCTGACATTTTAGATGGCATAATCCTTCAAGTAAGTTTGAACAAGTTGTAATGTGCCAGATAGATAAGATGTGTTTGGGACATGACATAATGAACATGGAATACTTATTGAACTATTTTGAACGATTTTGAGTTCGGCTTCGCATCTTAATGTGGGGGGGGGGGGGGGTGGGGGCTGTCTTAGCAACGTCTGTCACGTAGGCCCTAACGTCCGTCACATAAAATTACTTTTCACATAAAATTACTTTTATATAGACACTTATTTTTTTCCACTGTCATCAAATATCAAATACTAGTTCGTCTTGGTCCTTTATATTATTTGCAAATTAATTTTTATATATATATATTTTTTTACTTCAGCAACTTTTTTCTTCTTCTAATTAGGTTGACGGACTTTACGTGCAGTGTAAGTAGGGGTCGAAACTCGCGTTGTGTTGATATATCATTGATCGTACATTGATCGTATATCATTGATATACATGTGGTGTATAAATGCAAAGGTCGGTGATCGCAGGTCGGAACTCACATTGCAGTCATAAGCTGATGGGGTCTATTTTCTATTTCTGAAGCGACGCACGGTGGTTGGAGGTTGCAGGTCGGAACTCGCGATAGTTTCAAAGTCAAAACTTTGCACCGTGGAAGTAATCTTTGCAGTAACACCATGTAAATAAATCAGTTGTATATTTTTTGTGGCGATTGAAACAATTCTCCCTAAATCTGTAGGGATTTACTATTCTATCTAAGAAAATACTCACCTCCGATACCTACATATGCATTTCTATGCGCATGCGCAAGCATTTCGCTGACACAAAACAAAAGGCTATTACGTCACCCACACACTGCACCTCCCAGTAGCCCATACGAATCGTCCTTCTTATTTCACCTTATGGTTTATTTATTTTATTTTAGGATACTTAACTGGGCGGGATGGTATCGGAGGTGAGTATTTTCTTAGATAGAATAGTAAATCCCTACAGATTTAGGGAGATTCTATTACAGAAAATACGTCACCTCCGATACCTACATATGCAGAGTAGCACCGAGACTGAACAGAAGGGGGGGGGGGGGGGGAAAGTGCAGTGTGGAGCCCTAGAAAAGATGTCTTAACTGAGCCTGATACACATCTAAAATAGAGGTAAATGAAGGAGTCAAGACATACCGATTAGCTGTACTCAAAAGCTCTTATGAGGATGAGTTGACAGTCCTACGGTGTTTCTGGGCTGAAGAGCGTGCTGCTGTTTGTAAAACTTGTCTGCCCATGTGCCCCTCGGATTGGAGAACATCTCGAAGGTAGCAGGAGGTAAACGTTGAGGAGTTCTTCCAACACGCTGCCTGCATAATATCTGCAATCGGAACACCTTGGAAATGAGCCCATGAGGTAGTCATGCTCCTCGTTTGGTGAGCTTTGACCGGAGCAGCAACTGGTCGAGGGGGTGTGTTCCGTGCCAGAATAGGTACTTTGCGCACCTGTGGTATGGCTGAATGTGAACCTAGGGGGCTATTAAGTGCGCCCGTCAACGGTTCGCCTGGTAAATCTGGTTGAACTGTAGGACCAGGCATATACCCCCGGGGCTTGGCAGTAGCTGGTGGAGAGTTTGTGGTTGGTAGTATGGCTTCAACGATCCACCTAGAAAGAGTAGCAGTGGAGGCTGGGTTGAACGGACGAACTGTTGTGATGAAAAGTTGTGTAGTGTTCCCACGGAGCTCCTTGGTACGTGCTATGTAAAATTTTAGGATCCTAACGGGACACCAGAGTTTATCTTCTGTGACACTTGAAAATAAAGTCAAACTCGGAATGAATATGTCTGGAGGGGAAAAACTTGGTGATTGGTTCTTGGTTAGGAAGTTGATACGTGGGACAAGACGAACTCCTCCGTGTTCCCATCGCAAGTGTCCAGGTTCTATTGAAAGAGCATGGATTTCACTTCTGCGGCGAGCTGTAGAGGCTGCTAAGAGGAAGACTGTCTTGATCGTGAGGTTGTGTAGAGAAGAAGACCCAGCCGGTTCAAAGGGAGACTTTGTTAGCCTGTGAAGAACAGTGCCGAGGTCCCAAGAAGGAGTGAGCTTCTTAATAGGTGGTCTCTCTACAAACATGCCTTTTACTAGTTGAGATATAGCAGTGTTATTGGACAGAGTAGAGCCATCGTCGAATCCATGATGTATTACTGCTATGGCTGATCTGTAGCCTCGAATGGTGTTAATCTGGAGATCAGTATTAAAGATATGAAGTAGAAAATCCCCTATGACAGTTATAGATGCAGAATAGGGATTGAAACCTTCTTTGTCACACCATCTGAAGAAGTGTTGTAAGCGATTGTCATACGTTCTTCTAGTGGACGGTCGTCTACATTGTGCTGCAATGGAAGCAGCGTCTTTAGAAAGTCCAGCCGTTCGCAGGGAAGACTTGATAGCATCCAGGCACAAAGATGAAGACTGTCCGGATCTGGATGTAACATCTTGGACACAGGTTGTATGAGAAGGTCTGGTCGTTTTGGTAGAATAATGGGAGGTCGAATGAGGAGATCCAGAAGTTGAGGGAACCATGGTTGTCTTGGCCAGAGGGGAGCTATTAAGATTATCTTGCACTTCTCTAGGTTGATCTTTGATAGGACTCTGTGTAGAAGGGAGATTGGGGGGAAGGCATATCCCAGGTAGCCCGACCAGTTGATGCTCAGAGCGTCTGTGGCCCAAGCCTGTGGGTGAGCATGCCGAGAGCAAAAGACTGGAAGTTGATTGTTGAGATGAGAGGCAAAGAGATCTATGTGTGGGGTGTCTAGGATGTTGAAGATCTGTTTGACCACCAGTCGATGAAGGGACCATTCCGTGGGGATAGCTCTCCCTCGTGAAAGGGCATCCGCTATGATGTTCTCCTTCCCGGAGAGGTGGCTCGCTTGTAGAGAGATTTGACGGGGAATGCACCAAGTGAGTAGGCTCCAAGTTAGCATACATAGGGAAGAGGAGTGGGTTCCTCCCTGACGGTTTATGTAAGACACTACGGTGGAGTTGTCTGTTTTCACGAGGACTAAGTGATTTTTCACCCTGTCTGTAGCTGACTGGAGGGCCTTCTGAACAGCCAGGAGTTCCAGTAGATTGATATGAAGGTTCTGTTCTGAATGAGACCAATGTCCCGCTAGGGAAAGGTCGTCTAGGTGGGCTCCCCAGCCTGACTTTGAAGCATCTGTGGTCAATGTTACCGAAGGAAAGGGGCGGGGAAAAACTGTTCCGCACAGGAGGTTCCGGTGAGAGAGCCACCACTTGAGATGGGAACGTATATTGAAGTCCATAGGAACCAGAGTTGAAATGTGATCCCTTCGTGGGCGGTAATGGTACAGTAGATGCAGTTGAAGAGGTCGCATGTGCATTCTGCACCATGGCACAAGGTCCACGAGGCTTGCCATGAACCCCAAGAGACGAAGCCATGCTCGTGCTGGCAAGGTTGTTGATGAGAGGAAGATCTGAATACAATCCTCCAGTACTCTGCAACGCTCCGGTGAAGGAGATGCTCTGCCTGTTGTCATGTTGAGGGAGGCCCCGAGGAACCTCGGATTTTGAGTAGGGACCAGGGAAGATTTGTCCTGGTTGATGATGAAGCCCAATTTCTGGGTAAGTTGGGCAGTCTTTGACAAGGCTTGAAGGGTAGCTGTTCGTGAATGACCCACGATGAGCCAGTCGTCCAGATACATATAAAGGCGTATATGTTGTCGGCGTAACGCTGCTGCTATCACCTTGGTGATCCTGGTGAAAACCCGTGGTGCGGTAGATAGGCCGAAGGGAAGACACTGGAACTGGTAAGTGATGTTCCGATACGTGAATTGTAAGAACTTCTGGTGGTCTCTGTGGATGGGGATATGTAAATAAGCATCCTTCAGATCTAGTGTCGTAGCCCACCAGCCTTGAGGTAGGGATTGTAGGACAGTGGCCAGAGTTTCCATCCGAAAGTGTTTCGGTCTGATGAAGGCATTGAGTGGCCGGAGATTGATGATAGGGCGCCACCCGCCGGATTTCTTTGGAGTGAGAAAGAAGATTGAAGTAAAGCCCGTCGTTGATTTGTGAGGAAGAGAGATTATGGCTTTCTTTTCCTTGAGAGACACAATTTCTTCTTCTAGGAAGCAACGGCGAGACAGATCGGAGGGAACCGTAGTGGGTCGACGGAGACAGTTTAGTGGCTGTGGAGGGGAGTTCGTAAATTCCAGGAGGTAACCCGAGGACACGGTCTGAAGAACCCAAGTGTCTGTGGTGATATGGAACCAGTTGTGGGAGAACTCCCTCAGTCGACCCCCTACGGGTCCCGAGGCTGATGGAATGAGTATGGCGGGAATTATGTCGTCATTGGCCTTTGGCTCCTCTTGACCCTTGTGGTTTGAAGGAGCGAGATGGTTTATATGAAGATGTGTTATACGAGGGCTGTCGACGACGAGAACTTGGTTTGTTTGGAGTCCGGGCGAAGGAGACTTTGGTTTGTCGATGTTGGTTAGAATATGAGCGAAAAGAACTACGGTGACCCTGGTTTCCCTTATCTGTTGACCGAGTAACAGATGAGGAAGGTTTACTAGAGGAAGGGCGTCGTAAGTTGATTCTTTCCTCTGTCTTTAGTCGTTTAGCCTCTTTGATCATAACTTCCTCGAATTTGTTGTTAAACAGGTCGTTCCCGAGGAGAGGGAGATCTTCCAAGCGCTCTCTGGAACCTTGAGAGGGCCAGAACATTTGATCAAGTATCAGTGATCTACGAAGAGAACAGGAAATAGCTGAACTAGTGGCAAAGGCTCGTAAGCAAGAGGCTAAGCAATCATCCATAAACTTGAACATGACTGGGAGAAGGTCGGGGTCAACCAGTGACGGGTCATCAGAGGCACGGGCTAGGCAATCCGAGAGTAATATGGAGAAATTTGAAACTTGAGCCCCAACACGCAGTTGACGATCTAATCTTTCCAAGTTAGAATTAAGATCCTTGGTGCGTTTGTCTGGGAAAATATTTTTCTTGGAAGGGTTGGAAGAACGCAATTTGTCTTTGACAGCTGAAGGAATGGTTGGTACAGTAAAAAACTGGTTGGAGTCATCCTCCTTTGTTTTAAAAAGTGAATGTTCTCTGGAGAAGGGTTTGGGATATTTTTTCTTCTTAACATTAGAAAAAGCTGTATCCATGATGTCTGCCGAAAAACTGTCAACAGGAAGCCCAAAATTCGGATGAGGAATGGGTCTAGCTGACTCTCTCCGGAAGGAGGAGCGGGAGACTTCTACAGGAGAAGGGGGTGGAAATTGTAAAATTTTACTCACTTCTGGGATGATCACCTTGCCCCGATGAAACATCGAACTAAATTCGGGCTCCCGACTGTCTACCTCTGAGCTGGAATATGAGTAAGACGGAGAGTCGGAGCGGTTACCTGTACGTGGAGATGAACTGATAGGTGATCGGGAACGGGAGCGGTAACGGGAAAAACCCCTAGAACGGAGACGGGAAGTTCCCTCCGGGAAATGATCTCTGTCGTAACGATGAGAGCGGGGGGCACTATCACGAGACGAAGAAAATGTAGCGTGGTCTCTGGAGTAGTTGCGAGTATCGTATTGGATGGAATCAGCATCAACATAGCGATCTCTCGGGCGCGGTAAATGGTCGGTAGCAGGGCCCCGTTCGCCGTAAAAAGCCATCTTCGGAGTGTAGCACGTAGGAGAATTGTTCAAAGGCTGACGAGAATGATATACCTGCGGCCCGTACAGACGGGGATCGTTAGGGAAGTACGCCCAAGCCGGGGCGTCCGGGCCGGGTCGATGTATGTGACTTTCCGGTTCAGTCCGATAAGGAGTGTCGTTTCGTCTCTCCGATGAGGCGGGAATAGGGCGACTATAGGATGAAACGACGATATTTTCTGAAGGAATATTGCTTTGCACCTGTGACGATGTAGTATTCACAAGGAGAGGGGTTGTAGTTACCCGTCCAAGTGAAGGAACTGCCGTGAATTTATCTTGCCACGAAGTGAAAGATTTCCACTGTACAGTCGTCCATTTTGAACAAATTCCGCAAGGGTTATCCTGTGCACAAAGACGACAACGGAAGCAGGAAGGATGTATATCAAAGACCAAAGGTGACGATGAATTACCACAGGAACGGCAAACATTTTTGCGATTCGCTGTCTTTTTAGATTTTGGTTCAGCCATGTCGTGTCGGAAATAAGATCCTTTACGCTTGTAGAGTGTATCGCTAGGAGCTAACCTAAAAACGCGTGTACACTTCACGCACGCTGAAATAAGAAGGACGATTCGTATGGGCTACTGGGAGGTGCAGTGTGTGGGTGACGTAATAGCCTTTTGTTTTGTGTCAGCGAAATGCTTGCGCATGCGCATAGAAATGCATACATTGTATGTATCGGAGGTGACGTATTTTCTGTAATAGAACCATGTTTCATGTTTTCGACAGCATTATTTTCTTGGCTTGTCATTTATTGATGTATTTTCCAGTAAATCAAGCTCAGGTTGGAACTGAAGAAGTTAGAAACCTTAACTGGTACGTGCGTGCAGTCCAACTTCATAAAGGTTCTCATGAAATAAATCATTTGTGGGTAAAATTCGAAAAGATTACAGTTTTATTCTTGTCAGTAAAACAACGATGCTAAGGGAATTGAAATATACATTATTCAATATTCAGCAGATCGTACACACCATGCTGTTTGCGTTAAACTTAGTGGGTAAAAGCCCGCTCTCTGTTGTATTTCTGTTCTGATACGACGCGTATAGGTTATTCAGCAGATCAATCGTACACACCATACGTTGTGCAGTATTTGGTGGGTAAAAGCCGGAATCATCATTTCTGTTTTACTACGACGCTTTAGGAATCAACACAAGCTATTCAATAGATCGTACACACCATCCGCTGTGCAGTATTTTGGTGGGTAAAAGCCGGAACGATCGCAGTTTTCTGTTTTACTACGATGCTTAGGGAATCAACACTTATTCAGAGTAGATCGTACACACCACACTGCATGATGTGTGCATTAAACTTAGTGGGTAAAAATCGGAACGATCCCAGTTTTAAAGATAGTCTTTCAACAGATTTTGTGAAAGTATTATTATCCCTTAGCGCTGGAAAACAGACTCTGTTTTCCAGCGCTAAGGGAATTATTAGGCCAAACACAAGTTATTCAGGAGATCGTGCACATGCTGTGCGTTACTTAGTGGGTAAAAGTCGGAATGATCTCTTCAGTTTTATTTGAAAACTATCTGGAAAGAATGTATAAGTCAATCCAGTGGATAAAATTAAAAACCTTTACATATTTAACCTTCAACCAAATCTATAGGTGTAAGCAATCTGTAGGGACTGATTTTTAAATAATCCTTTGACTTCTTAAAATGTAGGCTAAACTAAAGCACCCCCATTTGGACCAGAATAAACCATCTGGTGGTCAGAAGTTACAGGTCAGAACTCGCGTTGTTTAGTATTAAAGGCAATGGACACGTTTGGTAAGTGTCAAAGACCAGCATTCTGACTTGTGTATCCCAAACTATGCATACAAATAAAAAATCTGTGAACATTTGGACTCAATTAGTCATCGAAGTTGCAAGAGAATAATGAAAGAAAAATGTCACAAATTTGTGTGCTTTCAGACGCATAATAAAAGGCTTCATGCTGTCGGCTCTATCAGACTTTATTATTAACAATTTTTCTGATTTTTCTAAGGGAAAAACAATCGGAAAACAGACGAGAAGGAAGAATATCAGGCCTGTAGAAAGCGCTCCTATAGTCCCTATATGTTTCACCACCTGTAGAATTTACCCATCAACCCCTTTTTTGCTAATCAATAAACTTGTACTGGTACAACAAATCAATTTGTCGGGTCACAGGAGCAAGGCAAATGTATGCATTTGGTGGTTCTATACAGAAACAATAGGCCTACTGGAAACTCTATTTACTTTTTTGATTTCTTTGCACAATCCACTATTTATGTGGTAAAAATTTAATAAACCTTTTAAATGAAAACCGCAGGTGTGCAACTGTGCAAATGTGAATCTATATTATATGTGCGTGTACTTTTTTTAAAAGTCTGTTACAGGCTAAAAGGGGCAACTCATGTCAGCAGCGCCAAACAGTGGCTTACAGATCAGCAAGACAGCCAAAAGGCGCTAAGTTAGATGCAGTAATGTCAAATGATTACATCAGCGCAATCCTCAAGGCTTAATCCGCATAAAGAAATGCTGAAGAATCTATGTACAACGACGGAAGTCTAGGCCCAGGAATGCTTTGAGTACTAGGAAGAGCACTCAACCATAAAGACAGAGTCTTATGAGAAGATGTTGATAAAGTACTAAAGAAAGGACTGGAAAGAGGTTTATTTACCGGAGACATTCAGTGACAGGAAAAACTAAGAGGATATTCAGTATTTATAAAAACAAAAAATATCAAATGTTCAACCGCAAAGAAAGAATATCTAAAAGAGCTCGACCAGATCTGCAACATGATGTATTTTGTTTTCTTTAATTACAAACGTTACGGTGTTCGGGTTCTTTCATGTGACGTATGTTGATGTAGCTGATGTAGGTCATGAGTAGATAACTTTGAGTTTATGGAAATTTGAACTTGATGTCGGTACAGATGTGTCATTTAAGTGTATATCTTGATGTGAAGTTTGAAGGTTATGTGAGATTGGGATATACAGATTTGGATTATCTGACTTATGTAACTAATATGCTGTTTATTTTGAAATGTTGATATGTTTAATAATTGTTTGCATCTTACGAGACAAGGGTCAAGACTTTACAAATATTGGCGTGTAATAAGTGCCCATGCTCGTAGCCTATTGTTATTATAATTTTTTTCTAAAAGGATTTTTTTTTTCTTTCTCTGGTTTTCCTGTACGCATGCATGCAAGAAAGCCAGAAAAATTCCTGTCTGATACTGAACGTTGTATGATTCCTTGAAAACAATTGAAAGCGTAATAAAAGGGTTTATCCGTGGTGGAACCAAATAGTGTAAAAAAACATGTTGTGTAGTGTGGGTTATTGACAATGTTTGTTTGAGTAATTTTTGTAGGGTTTTGGCATAACATAAAATCCGTCAAAACTAGTCAATTATCTCAATTCAATCACTTCTTAGACTTTTATTATGACAATACTAGTATTTAACGATAACGTAATGAAAGGTCCTCGGATCAAACTCATCCAAGGCGATGCAAAAGCGGGACTGGACCTAGTCTCTAAAAAAGAGCCACCAAGCCTTGACTTCCTGCAGTCACGATTTGTACACAGCTCGACGGAAAAAACATTCAATCTTATATTTTATGGATTTTTTCCACTTCTTTTTTAAAATTAACTAATCCAACCCCCCCCCCCCCCCCCCCCAAAAAAAACCAAAAAAAAAACACCAAAAACCAAAAACCAAAACACACAGAAAAAAGAAAGAAAAAAACCCAGATAAGTTTGCTGGTTCGATTTAACTTTTGTGTTATTAAAGATCATAGAAAAAGAAAATAATTAATTACTAGCTAAACATTATTTGTAGAGGCCTCACAACACCCAACTTTGAAGTTGGACAATTTTGTTTACCCTGCAGAACATTGTGCACATCGGATAAAGGCAGCGTCTTCGAATTGTTCGAATTGATGACACTAACCAAAGGGTGATGTGTTCCGCCATGAATTCACTGATACCACTCCAAATAAAAAATTTGTTCAACAATTAAAATTCAAATATCTCTTAAACTAAAAAAAATCAGCTTATGGAATCAATTATCACTGTTTACTTGTTAGGCCTATGTTTTATTAAAACTGATCTACTGAATAACTTACGTTAATTCCCCAAGCCCCGTAGTAAAACATAAATAAAACTGAGCTCGTTCCGACTTTTTACCCATCAGTAAACAACGCACAGCGTATGGTATTTACAATCTACTGAATAACTTGTGTTAATTCCCTTAGCGTCGTAGTAAAGAAACTGAGATCGTTCCGACTTTTACCTACTATTAATATGCCTTGATCAACCCCCTCATACACAAATGTGACTAGAAACGACTTTTGTGATACCTGATGGATAAATTACTGAATTTTTGCTAATATGTTTATTTATTTATTTATTTATTTATGTATATATTTATTTATTTATCTATTTAAACTCTTTAGACAATACATTATTACGAGCAGAGGCCGTCCATGGATTAGCAAAAGTAAAAATATAAATACTATAGAAATAATTTGAAATATGTGCAAACACAGCTCATTGAAAAGAATGAAAATAAAACAAACAGTTTCAAAACAACGATGAATACTTGGAACGTTCCGACTTTTACCCACTACGTACGATCTACTGATATAAATTTGTTTGCGAGTTCCGACCTTCAACTTCTGACCACCGTACGATGCTTTAGATATTGACCCCATCAGTATACACTGCACTGTGAGTTCCGACCTGCAATCACCGACCTAACTTTTATTTTACACTACCTAGTATCCTCCACTATCCGGTTTTTCAAGGCACCATAACTTTTTCTCTGAATTGAACAAAATAAACTGATCCAATATATCAACTGATGCCCTAATTACCTTTCTTTGTTTATTAGAAGTATGCAAATATTAAAACTGGATGGGCATTGTAACTTTCACCCCTCGCATCGATCTTCGATGCCTTTCAATAGCGTCCCATTGTTTGAAGTGACTACAAGTGTTATGTGAGACTTTGTGTATGACTCTATAGCCAGCAGTTGTCTTTATTTTATTCAAAATCTTTTTATTTAATTTTGAAAATTACCATGCTGATCTGCAAAAACTTGAACTTAAAAATTAACAAATAAAATGTGTGTAAATTATTCTTGAACTTCAACTCTGATTTTTATTTTGTTTTGTGTCTTTTTATGTTTCTTAAAGGCACTGGACACGTTTGGTATTTACACAAAATATATATTAGCATAAAAACTTACTTGGTAACAAGCAACGGAGAGCTGTTGATAGTATAAAACATTGTGAGAAACGACTCTCTCTGAAGTAACGTATAGTTTTTGAGAAAGAGGTAACTTCTCACTAAAATATGAAAAGACTCTTGGCCTGAAGCCCCTTTTATGCATCTGAAAGCACACAAATTTGTGCAACAAGGGTGTTTTTTCTTTCATTATTTTCTTACAACTTCGATGACCAATTCAGCCCATATTTTCACAGGTTTGTTATTTTATGCATATGTTGGGATACACCAAGTGAGAATACTGGTCTTTGATAATTACCAAACGTGTCCAGTGCCCTTATCATTTATAATCAAACATATAAATAAACAGTGATAATTGAATCCACAAGCTGATGGTTGAATTTAATTGTAATAACATATTTTTAAATAATAATAACATGAGGGTTGCACTAGTTTTTTCCAGACTATGAGAAAATGATATAAGGCACATGGCTTCTTTAGGCCTCTGTATCCCCCCCCCCCCCCCCCCCCAGAATGCTCAGCTGAAAGGTGAGTCACATGATTTGATCATCGTGAATATTATTGTGAATTGAAATAGGTGTTTGATGAAACCTTTTCGGTGGGCACAATTTTTTTTTTATGGCCCTAACAGTATGACACCTTGTAGAAATACATAATTATACCAGAACTATTTGCATTTATAAGTGCAACTAACAAGTGGAGCCTTACATGTTTCTAAGTTTTGGTCAACGAAGAGGAAACTCGATGTTGGGCATGTCAAAAACAAAAAACACGCGCAGTGAAAGATTTGCCTTGATTTCAGGATTGCCTTGTATACGCGATTTCCGGTGACTTGAACATCTGGGATCGTTCCGGCTTTTACCCAGTAAATAACGCACAGCGTATGGTGGGCGATCTACTGAATAACTTGTAATAATTCCATAAGCGTCCAGGAAAGCAGAAATAAAACTGAGCTCGTTCCGACTTTTACCCAGTAAATAAGCACAGCGTATGGTGTGTACGATCTACTGACTAACCTGTGTTAATTCCCTAAGCATCGTAGTAAAACAGAAATAAAACTGAGCTCGTTCCAGTTTTTACCATCAAATAACGCATAATGTATGGTGGGTACAATCTGAACGTCAACTTGTAAAAATTCCGTAAGCATCGTAGTAAAACAGAAATGATGATTCCGGCTTTTACCCACCAAATACCGTACAACGTATAGTGTAGGCCTACTATCTACTGAATTCCCTAAGCGTCGTACTCGTGTAAAACAGAAATTTATGATGATTCCGGCTTTTACCCACCAAATACCGCACAACGTATGGTGTGTGCTACCTCCATGGTACGATCTACTGACTAACATAAATAATAAGCGTCGTATACAGAAAAACAGAAATAAAACTGAGATCGTTCCAGCTTTTACCCACTAGTTTAACGCAAACAGCATGGTGTGTACGACTTGCTGAATATTGAATAAGTTGTGTTTCAATTCCCTTAACATAGTTGTTTTACTGACAAGAATAAAACTGATTATTTCGATTATTTACCCACAAAATGATTTATTTCATGAGAACTTTTCATTTTAACTTCTTGAGTTCCGACTTGAGCCTGGTTTAATGGAAAATACATTGATGAAAAGCCAAGAAAATATTGCTGTCGAAAACAGGAAACTTGGATTGTTTCAATCGACACAAAAAATATACAACTGATTTATTTACATGGTGTTACTGCAAGGATTACTTCCACAGTACACAGTTTTGACTTCCCTAGTTCAAACATACGCGAGTTCCGACCTGCAACCTCCAACCACCGTGCGCCGCTTCAGAAATAGACCCCATCAGCTTACACTGCAATGTGAGTTCCGACCTGCGATCACCGACATCTGCATTTATACACCACATGTACATGTACGATCAATGCTATATCAACACAACGCAAGTTTCGACCCCTACTTACAAAACTTTTCTAATTACCAAACTTTTCTATGGTTTGTACCCTTGGTTTGCACACACAGACACCGCACGACTACGTCGCGACACCAGCTTCGAGCTGCTCGCTCGAGTCGCGAAAGTAAAATGAGACTATTTTGAACGTTGGTGGCGCTCTGGCAGTCATACCCCTTCCGCCCCCCCCCCCCCACCCCCTGGTCCTTCAATATTACGGTGTGCAGTGAGCATTCTTTATTAAACCTGCATTACCCATACTCATGGTGGGAGGCAGGGTTTCACACATTACAAACAGACACGCACGTTTTGACTCATACACTGCGCATGTGCGATGTTCTGCAACATTAATATGCGCTGAAAGGTTGCCGGCAGCCAGAAAAGAGCGGGAATGACGTGCCTAGACTTGGTTCCAAGTCTGTGCTCCTGGTTTTTAGTCTACCTGCATTGCCTGAAATAGCGCCCTCTTGTGGATTAACCTCCGTCTTTAACCTACGAGTTAGAGCGCGTGATAGCCAATCTGCGGGGGGATTTTGTGTGGCCGATGCAGAAAAATAACCCTTATCAAGTCTACAACACGTGTGTCTCGAGTGCTGCCGATCTATCACACACAACCCTGGTAGGTACACGACATATACATGTACATACACAACGCTTTTTACGTCGACATACATGTACTGTACTTTGTAAACTTGTCTACTGCGTGGCGTTTCACCCTATAGTTTCTAAAGCCTTTGCGGTTGTTCAAGCCTTCTCACTAGTCGGGGGCACTGTCTGATGTTAAATTTGATCCCTTTGTCGGTAAACAATGAATGGGCGATCAGTATATTTAAGATAAATTGGTTGTATCTTGCATAAAATTACCTTCACTGCAGCTGGCAGGTAGTAATAGTTTTGGATTTGCGTTCGTTTTGCTTACAATTTCAGGTATTCGATGTAATTTTTTTTAATTATGTACAAAAAACAGGGCGTCTTCAAGGGCGTCCGACAGTTTTTCGGGGCGTCCAAAAATAAAATAGGGCGTCCAAATAACGCCCCGACGTATCGCTGGCTAATAGCTTGGTGACAATTAATGCACTGGAAACTGTGAAACAAAAGCTGTCTGCCACTCCAGTACTTGCATACTTTGACACAAATTATAAGGACATTGTACTCCAAGTAGACAGCAGCAAGGATGGCATTGGAGCTGTTCTGCTTCAGGATGGGAGACCTGTAGAATATGCATCTCGCACACTCACCACTACTGAACGGAACTGGGCACAAATTGAGAAAGAACTACTGGCTGTAGTTTATGGGCTTGTAACGCTTTGATCAGTATACAGGTCTACGGCAGTAAAGTAACTGTCCAGAATGATCATAAGCCACTGGCATCTATCATGAGAAAGCCACTCAGTCAGGCTCCTCAACGACTACAAGCACTCATGATGAGAGTCCATCGTTATGATATGGATTTTCAGTTTCTCAAGGGGTCAGAACTCATCATCGCTGACACCCTAAGCCGTGCCTATATTGACTCACCTGACCTCCGACCTCGCATCATGACAATCAATTTATTTCCTGACATATCTGATGTCAGACTGCAAGAGGTCAGGGAAACTACATCCAGGGACGTGACATTGCAAGTTCTGCAATCACTCATTCTTGATGGATGGCCTGATGGAAAGTGCCAAGTACCAAATGAAGCACGTCCTTACTATGATTTCAGAGATGTACTCAGTTATGAGGATGGAGTTATCCTTAAAGGCGAATCCATCGTCATTCCGAAATGCCTGAGGCATGACATTATGAAGAGATTGCACTCCGCTCACATGGGCTACAACAGCATGATACGCCGTGCACGATCCCTTGTTTTTTGGCCCAACATGGCCAAAGACATCAAGCAGCTCGTGGATACATGTGAACCTTGCCAAGAGCTGAGACCGCGTAACCTGAGGGAGACACTTAAGCCACAAGATGATGGAAAAGGCCCATGGGACAAAATTGCAAGTGATATCTTTGAGGCAAAAGGCCGACAATACTTGCAACCGTTGACTACTACACTAACTTCATTGAAGTTGATTACTTGTTGGAGACAACCACCAGCACCAAATTGATATCTGTGTACAAAAAGCAGTTTGCTCGATTTGGTATTCCTACAGTGCTCACAACGGACTCTGGTTCGCAATTCACATCAGGAGAATTCCAGAATTTCCTAAAGGACTGGGGAATTATTCATGTTCGATCCTCCCCAGGACATCACAGTGCTAATGGAAAAGCTGAGGCAGCAGTAAAAGTAGCCAAACACCTGATAATGAAAGTACGCAAAGATGGGACTGATCCAAACATCGCATTGTTGGAGCAGCGCAATACCCCCCGTTCAGACACTGGCAAGAGCCCAGCTGAGATGATTTTTGGTTATAAACCCCGTACCATGCTTCCACGTTTTCAGAAGGATTACCGTGAACCAGATGTTGTGAAAGGAAAAGCAAAACGCAGAAATGCTGTGAAACAATACCACGATCGCAGAGCTCATGATCTTCCGCAACTACATCCCGGCCAAACAGTTTATTTTGAGCTCAAGGAACATGACCGCTGGATCCTGGGCAAAGTCGTGGAAGTTGTGGGTGATCGCACTTATATGATTGAAGGACAAAACAATGACCTGTATCGTCGAAATCGTGTGCAAATTCATCCTACCAAGGTGGAAATGCCCAAACACACACCACCACCATGGATGCCACACACCAACTCTGGGACTACATGTAAGTCGATGCCTCGCCAAAACCCGCGATTTGACCCCAGTGACAAAGTCAACCCAACGTCGAACACTGACCAAGGACCCCAACCTCACACAACACCACCCATTCCTGAACAGACAATTCGCAAAAGTGACCGGATCCGAAAGGAACCAGGCTATCTGAAGGACTATGTTCGAAACTGAACTGTTTAAGCATTGGACTGCTATTCAAAGTTCATATGGAAAAGACATTTAGGGACTGAGATAAACATCAATTTTTATTTCATCAGAATTTTCACTTCAAGAAAAATTTTCTTGCCTAGTCTGTTGACCCTGACCTAATAGTCACAAGATATTTTTTAGCATTTGGATGTTTCTTACAAAATAAAACTTTTCGAAAGCAAGAAAAGCACAATATTTGGATTTGTTTATTGAAACAAAGTTGTTTTATTTTTTTATTTTTTCTTGGGTCAAGAAAAAAGACCAAAAAAAAAAATCGCATTTTTATGTCAGATATGCATATTTTCTTTCACTCAGTCCTTTACTTGTTTATTTGGAAGACAAATAACTTCAAAGTATCAAAGGAAATGTTTCTTTGATTTGTTTTGGTTGTTAAAAGTTTCATGCAACCTGTCTAAAAAAAAAAAGAAAAAAAAGAAAAAGAAGGGAGGATGTTGAGTAGAATAGCGCCCTCAAGGGACCATGTTAGATGTTACCTAAGTTGATTCTAATTGTATGTGATTCTAGTGGTTGATCATCCCCTAATAAAGTCACACAGTTACGTGTTATGACAGTTATGAAAACTAATCTATGTGTCACTAAAGTAATAACTGATTACTATAGCCTAACTGCTCGTCTACGCAACAGAATCTAAGGGCAAATTCAGTTTTGTGATGCACATTAGGAAAGTCTCTAACATCTGGTGCAAATTGTCATTGTGTTTGATATGGTACTCTTTCAGAGCAAAATTTGAAACGTGATGTTATTGGATTAATGGGGTAGCCTACATTCCAAATACAAATAGGAATGTGTTGCTCAGTCAGAAGGTTAACTTTATTTTTGGGGTGAATTGAATGTCACCGAAATTCAGGAATTAACCAAAACCTAATTCCTGTGCAAAAATGCACTGACCCATATAGGCCTAATCATGTGAGATAATTGGAAGATTTTAGATTTTGACAAAATTCCCATTGGAAACGTACTAAATACAATGGCATTAATACAGTGGCATTTGATACCGTTTTAATGATGAGGTTAGAAACTTGTAGTATCTTTCTCCACTTTCATAAGGATTCTATTGGAAAATGCGTTTATCACAATACTAAAATCAACCTTGGAGCCCCTCTCACCGGCGTAGCCAAGGGGGTGGGGGGGGGGGGGGTGAGACAAGAGAAATTGTTCCAGTTTGTTTTCGTTGATTTGAGTATAGACTATTTAAAAAATATATAATAATTAACAAAAAAATTAATATTTGTTAACTAATTGGTGATTTTATGCTGTCAGCTACAGGAGAGGTCATTGCGCTCAAAGTCCGATTTCTCCCCTTACATGCTCCCTTAGGTCAACGTACAAGTTCATCGCAGCTTCAGGATTTATTGGATTTAATCCCATCCATTGGTAACTACTGATTGACAAAAGTATTCAAATAACTCCCGATCACATGGAAATTGATCTTTATATTGGCATTCTTCCTTGCACAAGTCAATTCTTTCTTGTTCCACGAGTTTGAGATGGTCCCTGGTTCCATAGACCTGAGGTAGCTGGTACATCAGTATAGTGGCCTTCCGTAACATGATCTTGCTTCGATTTCCTGATCAAGTGTCCATCCCACACCTCTGCAGCAGCGTCAAGCTCTCCCTGAAAAAGATGCAGACTACATAAGACCATTCCTACCTCCATGATAAGACATTCGAGATTCTTTTCACCTATAGATAACCATATATCAATGTACTAGTAAAGTTGTACATAACAGAAAACCTACCAGTGGTTAAAGCAGGTGATTAGCAAGAAGTTTGGATGGGAGAAATGTAGTGTATACCTCTTCTGGCCTTCTGATTGGGTTTTCAAAAAAATCGTCCTTGATCAGTTTGATATCGGTAGATGTACACCCATTTAAAATGCAAGGGGGGGTCCAGTTTAATAAAAAATAAATCTACACGAATACAACAGAAAGAAAACAACGGGGCGATTCCTTGGGTGTCTGACTCAAATCTCACCTGTTTAGAAAGAGCTTTTACGGCGCCATGAGCAATGATCGTTGGAATATGGCGCCATATAAAGGTTTAATACGATTGATTGATTGATTGATAGGCTATTAACTGACACACCCACAGGAAGACTACACACCGTAGACCTTTAGGTTTACACGATGCATGCAACACATTATAAACAATGACATCTCACCTGGATGTGGCTCATGAATCAAAATCGGATCAGTTCTTTATCCATCAGGTCGCCTGAGAATTTGCCTTCATCTCGCAGGCATCCAAAAAGAGTCATCCAAAACTCTGTGCATTGCCTTTTGAGCTGACCCCACCACGCCTCTATATCCGTTGATTCGCAGTACTTCGGCCAGTTGCCACCAAAGCGCATCGTCATGATGTCTTAGAAACATTTGGAATGCTCCCACGAGTCCGTTTTCTGTTCCATTATCACTCCGGATAAGGGTGGGACAACCTCCAAGCCTATCCACCGCGTTCAAGAAGAGTACCCCAATGAACTCTGGGTCGTTGCCTCGAGCCAAATAATTTTCCTGGAAAAACCATCAATACAGCCACTGATCCCAATACCGTGTACGGTTTCAGTTTGTCCATCGCGTCAAAATGCCACCCATTAGGTCCGCGGCCAGAATATCGACGACGTACTCGTCGCCTCTTTCGAAGATCAACACAAGGGTCAAGCTCTGACATTGACACTCTCACAGTTTTTCTGCTGGCAATCATGCCTGCTTGTAATAATTTGAGATGCATCCAACGATAGCCGTGTAATACGCCTGATTCCTGCAGTTGTCTTTCGATAAATCATCTTTGACCTATATCAGTTTGATTTTTGCAACGATACTCTAGGCGCTAATGCCGCAATTTCCACATGAGTATATCCAAGTTTAAAATATTTCCTGATCAGTTCATCCATGACCATGTCATCCATCTTTGCGCCGTAATGGCGTTATAACGCCGTAAATTAGGGCGTAATAACGCCGTATCAGGGCGTTATAACGCCGTAATAGGGCGTTATAACGCCGTAAATTAGGGCGTTATAACGCCGTAATATAGGGCGTTATAACGCCGTAATATAGGGCGTTATAACGCCGTAAATTAGGGCGTTATAACGCTGTAAAAGGGCGTTTTAACGCCGTATAGGGCGTTATAACGGCGTACTGAAAGTGTTTAGTTGTTGGCAGAAATCAGCCACCCGTAACGTCCTTGACCGATGAAAATCCATTGTGTTTTTCTCGCTATAAAAGAAGCTACAGCCTCCGAATATGAAGCGCGCGTGTGACATATTCACTTATCGATTATGGTAGGCCTATATCTTATATCAATAAAATGGTCTGGAGTTCAAACTGTCACGTAATTTTATGACGTGAACCAATTTCTGTATGGGAAAACTGTTTTTCAAAAGGGGCCAAGCAAAAAGTGTATACAAAAAGTCCGTACATGTACAAAATGGACATTATGCATTAACGTCATCCAGCCGCTATCTTAGAGGTAAACTGATGACTGAACCAATTAACACGGTCCTTTTGACTCCATAGGCGAGGGCGCCCTACTCAATTAAATGACGTCATTTGCATAAGGTATGTCATCATCAGTTACAATCAAAACAACTAGTTAATCATTTTCATACGTATTTTCTAGAGATGCTTATATCATTATATTTTCTTTCAGTTTAAATTTTTTGTTTCATAATTTATTTATTTATTTCCTTTTTAAATTGAAGTTATTAATCAAAATCGTGGCAACAGCGTCACTAGGGCCTATAGTATCGGATTTTCACACCCCGGTGTGCAAAAAGGATTAAGATAAATGTTCAGTTTTAGATCATGGGAGGAAAACCCCCAAATAGGGAAAATCCTGTAGGGGCTGAAAACCCATCACCATGCAGCAAGGCTCGGTCTTCGGATGGGATTCGATCCGGGGTCCGCAGAGGTGAAAGGCAGGTGATGAAACCACTGAGCCAACCTGATCCCCTATATTATGTCACGGTGGATAAAGTCACAAGTTTTCTCGCAGATAATGGTATTTTAAACAAAATAATTAGAGGCACAAATATTCTAACAATCTCAACGTTGCATCAAAGTTGAAATCCGTAGTTTTTTTCTTTAAGCTCACATTCCATGGATTTAGAGCTCTCACTGAGTGCACTCTGAAAAAACCTATAGTACATGTATATTCATTGAAGGTCACAACACGAAGTTTTTCCGTGTTGATTTGTGGCCGCTTTTGAAATGACAGTTTACTATAATTTATGAGTTTACTGCGCACTCGCTTGGAAACACTGGACGTGCGAGGTCGAAAGGTCGTTAGATTGTATGCGGTAAACGCTTCGATCGTGCATTCAACCTTGCGTGCATTCAACCTTGCATGCATAATTCGTAGCTGTCGTACAACACGTACGTAAATGTAATGTACATAATGTATGCAAGTGAACTGTGCACTGTTCAGGAGGAGACATAATGTACATGTACATGTACTGTGCATTTACATGTACATGTACATTGTACGGAAATGAATATCTACTGTGTATGATTGTACAAAACATACGAAGTGTGTATCGTATTGTATTACCATGGTATTACCATACAAAAACCGCACCCCTTACCCTTAGATGCTGGAAAATGTTCATGGTCAGGAATTGTTCTCTATAGTGGTAAGGTATGTAATGGATTTAGGCCGTTATTTATAATATCTGGTGGGATCGGTTGGACTGTGGACGATCGTCTAGACACCAAGAATTGTTTGTATTGGAATAATGGGATCTCGAGTCATATCAACATCAACTGGCCTATATGCGTAAATTCAATGATAGCACCATAGGTATAGGTTTGCCTTTACTGTATCGAGTGACTATACTCTGCACTTTGGTTTAGAGTCATGTTTTTCAGCATGTTAAATCCAGGTTGGGTTCGAACCCATGCCTATGTCGTTAACCCATCCTTCATAAATTATGTGAAAGAAAGTATTACTGTTAGTGTTAGATACATGCAGGAATCTCACGTGAAATGAAATGTCAAACGGGATCTAAAGAAAATCTGAACTGCGCTCCAAAAATTTATGCCATCACTAAATGTATGTGTGATCCGCAATTTATTGGCTTGTCATCCCATGCAAACCCGAGTTAGTAATAATACCAGCATTACTGTCTGAGACAACCGTGGGATATTTTTAAATTTTTTTTTAATAATAGGCCTATAAAAGCAAAATAAGAATATCATTTCAGGGCTAATAATTCAACCGAAGTTTCTGAAGGTCAACGGGAAAGTCATTCGAGAAGTTAGTTTACGATCAACAATTTTTGTTATTATCAAAAAGCAAACCTTACAGAGGTACAATTTGCCGATAGCCACAAGGTTTTCCAGAGTTTTTTGCTCATTGAGTTTTATCTCTCGTTTTTAATCCTGTGGAATTTTAAGTTACTGAAAAGGTAACGAGAAAAAGTTGTTGATCGAATGCATGTCAAAGTGAATAAAATTTTAGTGCCAGCTCCATCTGGTGGTCGAGCCTTCAGGCAAGCCATATCGCCTTCAGGCAAGCCATATCCTATATTTGTGTAACAAGTTGTGTTATTCTTTAGGGCAGTTCAGAAGGAAAATGACAAATAGAATAGACGTGCATTTTCTGTATAGTGTTTGTTATAGTTGATTTGTTGTCATTAGGGGCGCACCCCACTTTATATAAACTGCTATAGCATACAGTGAAAAATCAGGTTAATTTTTAACTGCAATTTTTCATTTTCCACCCTTTTTAAAAATATTTTATATACAGCATTTTTTTCTTGAAGTTGTTCCTAAAATGTTAAAATCATGCTGTTTTCCCCCATAAAATATTGCTGGAGGAACAATTTAACAGTCTTTTGATTGGTTCCTTTTTGTTAGCTAAACAATTTGCCACATGTTGTACGCAAAACTATTATTGCATCATAACATCAAAGAAAAATACGCACACTTTTTTATTTACAAAATATACTTCAATATTGGGAAAGCTGACAAAAATAAAAGTTTATTTGTGGTTCGAGTTGTTATAAATTAAGTAAGGGGATATTTTGTTGTATCCCTAATTGTTCCTCAAACCCAGCCGAAAAGAGGAAGGGATAGAATTTTTCTATCCATTGTTCCTCAAATCCAGCAGAAAAGAGGGGGGGGGGGTAGAATTTTCATAGATGTGGCATAGATTGGGGTGATGTGCCACAATCGCAATTGCGAGTCGGGTGACTTAACTTTACTGTACTGGTACCTAACTCCATATGCGACTTGTGTACTTTACCCGTGGAATGGCAGGTCCGGAAAAAAAAATACAGCACCTGCCTGGCATGACATTTGAAAATAACGGTTATTTATTACTCTGAGAAATCTTCCACTTGGAATATTCCACACGTAAAGAAAACTGGGAAAACCAAATTTGATGTAATATACATTGAATATTTGCATGGTGTAGGAAGTAAAAACTGACTCTGTTCCACGGGTAACAATTCTTGTAAAAAACCTTCTGCATGCAGCGGCGTAATTATAAATTTTTCTTGAGGGAGGGGGCAGGCAGGCCGGGACAAAAACTATTTGGGGGCTTTGGTGTATACTGAACCATTCATTTGTACATTTTGCTAATGTCACTTCATGGGGCAAGGGGGCTACAGGTGTTCAGAGCTCCCCCTTACTTGCTGGTAACGCCAATGTTTCTGTCAGAAATTTTGGTTCTGACAAGAGCTGTGTTCAAGGTATATAGTATTGACATTTCGAACAGTGTGCTCTGCTCCGATTATGTCCTGCATCTTTACTATAGGTTTGCTATCGCTCGCTAAAGGGAAATTGATCTCCGTCAAATCGTCCACATGGAGACTCTATTATATGACACAACCATCTTGTATTTTGACAGGTGAATCTTCATCCAGCAAACTTCAAACCAGTAAACGATCATGGCCCATGCATCGGAGCCCGGCATGGATAATTCAGCTCGTGTCACTATAGATGACAAGAGGACGATCAAACCATACTACGAACTACTGACCTATCTAGGGAATGAGCTGCTCAAATGCGAGCTCGAAGATGCTCAAACCTTGTGCGGTGGGCACGGAGTACCGCAAGAAAAACTCCACACACAACAACCATTGGACCTACTACGGTATAATAAGAATACACTCTAAAACAGGAGGGGGGCCGGGGCCTGACCCTGACCCATATCGTGGTCAGGCTGATCTGGAAAATGGTTAAAACAAAAGGGATTTAAACGCAGATTGTGCTTAACTTTGACCCATTTCTGGGTAATTTGTACAGGGATACCGGGTCATACTGACCCAGGAATTGGTCAGGCCCCCGGGACCCGGACCCAGTTTTAGAGTACATGCTATAATAGAAGGAATTAATCCATGTTTTTCTTTGAGATGATGCATGTGAAATTTTCCTTTTTAAAACATGTTTCTATGGTAGAACCTTAGATGAGATGGGATACATTGGCGAAGACAAAACAGACTTCCTCAAGCAGCTACTTGTCGAAGCAGGATGTGTGGAGGGGAAAGAACATGTAAGCAAAACAATGACTTCACGGACGGTATTTTTTCAGCACAATGGTTATTATTTTATAAAGAAGCATGCTAAAGATCTCTCTGTATACTCTCTTACTCAGTAAAGCAAACTTTTTTCATGTGGACGTTGCATAAACACCGATTATGTCTCATTTTACCCAAGGTGGAAGTGTACGAGAAAGAAAGGCGCGAACATCTCAAAGACGTTGAAATCCTCCTCGGCCGAAAAGATCAATTTTTCGTCGGACGTACTACATACGTCAGTAAAATTCTCGACGCTTTCCACGATAAGAGCCATGTTAAATGCAGATGTGTTTTGGTCTACGGGTTGGCTGGTACAGGAAAGACGAAACTGGCCGTGGAAAGTTGCGCGATCTACAAGGGACAGCAGAAGAACTCTGAAACAAGGTAAGCTTAATGGACCCTTGAGGTCATATTAAGCTCACAAGAGTGCCCTCACTGACGTCGAAAATGGCACTTTGTTGGTGATAACATGGATAACTGAATGGGACACATTTAGGACAATAGGTGTCAGCAGACTATTCGGTACCAGGCATCTTGAAAATCTGATAATCCGATGAAATCTAGTTGCAAATCTGACAAACCGACTATATACAAGCTATAGTTGTAATCTGACAAACCGACGAATGAGCTAGTTGCAAATCTGACAAACCTACAACAAACTAGTTGTAACCTGACAAAACGATTATACAAGCTAGTTGTAATCTGACAAACCGAAAAATGAGCTAGTTGCAAATCTGACAAACCGACTACAAGCAAGTTGTAATCTGACAAAACGACTATACAAGCTATGTTGTAATCTGACAAACCGAAAAATGAGCTAGTTGCAAATCTGACAAATCGACTACAAGCAAGTTGTAATCTGACAAAACGACTATACAAGCTAGTCGTAATCTGACATACGTCGGTTGGTCAGATTTGCAACGAATAATATGCTTATACGAATCTACCTATATACCTACCTACCTATACCTACCCAGGCACCCAAAAAGGGTCAACAAAAAAGGTTTTATTCATCCAAAGTAAGGTGTAAAAAAATTAATATACACCCTATCTTAGAAAATACAAACTCTAGTACGACAATGATTTCGATTATTTGTTGTACAGGCTAGCACGAGGGTTTATTTTAAGGTCTTGTATTAGGTTTTTATTGTTCAATTGCTGTCGTTGCTGCACATCAGTGTCTTTTTGTTTTCAAAAGGCTTTACCGTGTGAACCTTCGTAAAGCTACGAAGGCAGACGAGGTTTGGCTGTGGACTCTTAATAGCGTGGCGGCAAGGCAAGTCACGCAAAATCAGTTCAACATGCCGCTGGTAAAAGACTGGATAAAAAAATGTTACCAAGGTAAACAATATATATATATTTATTCATTTGTTTGATCTTTGTAAGTTTTCTTATACTATAACTTTGGCAGTCCTTTCAAATTTTTGGATGGAAATCAGACAGCTAGACCTGAATGCCACGTTTAAAACGGTTAAGTAATTTTATTTGGTTACAGATACTATAATTTTGTTGGACAACGCTGACGATATTCTGAGCCCTTCTTCTACAAGTAGAGACCATTTCATCAACACATTATCCGACGTTTTAGATTTGAACAACGAGTTCGTTAAAGTTCTCATCACATCACGGCATCCTGTGGACTTCCGTTGTCTTAAAGATTTGCCAAACTTCCTTGAGCTGAAGCTTGAGTCGCTGCAGGTGCACGACTCTGTCTACTTGCTCAGGAAGATGGTGGATAAGGCCCAGAGTTTGTCTGGGATAGCTGTGGCCGGTGGGGAACATACAAGAGATGACGCACCATTGTTTGATATCGCTAAGCTGTGTGGGAACAACCCACAGGCTCTGCGTGCCTTAGCAAGCCGTCTTAGCAGTGGGTTCCAACCAGAGAAGCTAATAGAGCATTTGAAGATACCCGATCTACTACCCAAAGTCCTGGATCCTGGATCTCTAGCAGCCAGTGCAGCTGTTCAGGACGAAAGGAAGGATTTTGAAGATCAACCGATGGTCCTTAGTGCTCTGAGTATCACCTATGAGGAACTTCCACGGAATCTTAAGGAGGTACTGTTGAAATTATCCGTCCTTCCAACCTCCTTCACCTTAAATCAAGGGGCCATGATTCTGGGAAGAGATAAACCAGACGAGGTCAAGTATGACCTAGAGGACTTGAGAAAGTGGTGTCTTGTCGATAAAGAGGACTTGGATGACTTCGACAGCGGAGTAAACAATGAAGACACATACTACTACATACATCCGCTGGTAAGATCAGTTTGTTTGACCAAGTTACAGTCAAGTAAGCTGTACCAAGTTGCTTACGAAGATGCAGTGCGTCGTTTCTTTGTGCACATAAATGAAAGGCTCAAACAATTAACGGAGCTCGGTCATAGAGACTTTTCCCGCGCCCTGGCGAAGTTTCAGTTGGACAAGACGAATGTATTCCACTATTTGGAACTCGACATGGGTAACAAGTTTGGTTGTAAGGTAATCCAGAATGAACAGACAAACGCCAACCCTACACCTCTTCCTGACATACGGGAGGGACTCTACAGCATCTTCGAAACCTTCTTGGAGCCATCAAAACGGTTAGAGTATTATCAGAATCTCAGCAGAGTAATGTTGAGCAGAAACGAAACCGACGCTTGGGCTTACCTACAAGGATGGGTCGCAGATGAGCTTGTTGTTAAGGCTAAATATGACGAAGCTTTGGATACAGTTGAAGAACCTCTAAAGGTTCTCCAAGTCAAAGAAACTGTAAGTGGCAAAACGAATGATTTAGAGAGGGCCAAAGCTCAGCTTTTGTACGTCAAGGGTCGAGTCCTGGTTGCAAGACGTGATTACAGCAAAGCCTTTGAAGTACTCAAGCAGGCGTTGTCGATGCAGCAACGTCTTCTAGGGAACCACTCAGTCACAGCTCGTTGTCTGAACGCTCTAGGTCATGCTTACTACAACAAGGCTGATGAAGGGTTTCTGTCAACCGGTGTCGACGAGGCACATGAGTATCACAAAAAAGCATGGGAAATGCTTGTGAAGATAACCGATGGCAAACCAGAGAAGCATTTTGACGCACCGATGTATCTGCTCAACATAGGCGCCAGTTACCACCAGATGGGCAAGAAGAATCTGCTGCTGCGTAAAGGGAAAGCTAGAAAGTTCTTCGAATTGGCTATTACCAATTACAACGAAGCATACGAGCTTGCAAGAGCCTTGAAATTGACCAACTCATCCAATAGTGCCTTCATTCTGAAGAATATGGCGATGAGTCACTGTGAAATGGAGGTGAGTATTGTTTTTATTTGTTAATTCATGGTTTAGCGTTGCCTTGATTTATATGTTTGTTTATTTATTTATTTACACAAATAACACCACGAACGCCAATAACAGGATGGTGGATCAACAAAAAGAATGTCCAGTTTTAGATGTGGGAGGGACTGAAAACACATCCCACGCGTAAGGTACAAGGTCTGAGGTGGTATTCGAACCGGGTCCAGAATTAAAAGGCAGGGAAAGAAACAACTGAGCTAACCTGATGCATTTACAACCTAAGTAAGGACTCTTAAGTTATTTGACAAAAGTTGCCCAAAGTAGGCCCAAATGCTGATGGTTATTGGTCCATTTTGTTTGGGAAACTGAAAATGACTTAAGAAACGCCAATCCTAAAATTGAATTATCATTTCGGGGGATAGGAGCAACAATAAGAAACCGTCTTGTAACACTTTTATTATATTCACGTAAAAGATCCAGCAAATCAAAGTGCTTACAGAAAATCAAAGTTTATGTCTTTTCCGAATGTTTGTTTTTAGGATTATGAGAAAGCCCTGCCGTTGGCTATCCATGCAGCTGAAATCAGGGAGAAGTCAATAGGTGTCCATCCTACCACCGCACGCAACCTGTACTTTATTGGTTCTCTCTATGACAGCCTGGGCGATAAATACATCAAGAAAGGTGATCTATTCTGTTATTTTTATTACTAATTGTTTTTTTTTAAAGTCTTTTTATGCAGTTGTCAATCGCCTCGGGGTTGGATCAGCGTATGACGCTCAATAAATGTAATAATAACTATTTTTGTCCATTTTTCACTGGTAAAGAACCATTTTACCTCATTAGAGATATTAGAACATGGTTTCACCGTTAACAAGATCTCGAACTCTATACGTAATATTTATAACAAATAGCCGCAATCTTCAAATTTCCTTCAATAAAGTGGTAAGCCCGCAATCCTTCTCTGTCATTCAGTATATTGTGAATAGCAAGTTGGTAAAGCCCCGACTTTAAAACTTTGTAAGGCAGGAAAAATATCCAGAAAAACTTAGGTTATAGTTAGCAACATGTTATCGAGA
This sequence comes from Leptasterias polaris, assembly GCA_037783415.1. NCBI lineage: Eukaryota > Metazoa > Echinodermata > Asteroidea > Forcipulatida > Asteriidae > Leptasterias > Leptasterias polaris. Next base: position 402,993 of record JAZGTN010000152.1, on the reverse strand, counting down.
CAATCGGAGCATCCGGTTCAAATACCGCGATATTGTGCACTTATGGCGCCCTGCAAATCACACAAGTCTATATGAACCGTAAGCGCAGAATTCTGAGGTAAGCAGAGCCCATGAAATTGGGCCCTGACCGAGTTTTTAAACCAACGGTTATTGTCACAACACCCCAGCTCATAATATACCATTATATACCATTACATGGTGTTACCGCAACAGGTGGTTTATGATTTCAGATGTTAAAAAAGACTATTTTTAATTTGCAGACTATTTATCCTGTCTAGGTTAATTATTGTTTTTATTTACCCATCAGACAAGAAAACATCTGACCAACACTTCACAGACGCCTTGGAATACTACAACAAAGCACTCAAGATGGAGATGCAGTTGGGACCAAGGGGTCACAGTATCGAGTATGGGGATCTCAAGACCGACTTGGAAGCTTTGCTCAAGAAACGCCAATGGGACAAGACAGAGCTTGAGACGTACCAAAGAATATTCAATGTAAGATAACCACTATCTAAGACATTCAGTTTTAGCAAAACATCTGTTGATGATGATGTCAAGCTTTGTTAATGCTTCCTCTTCATGTCCACAGTGCGCTGATAAGAGTGCAATGTCGCCGGAAGAAGTGACCTTAACCTTTGACTCCTTACCGGATGTGGCAAGGCGGTCGGCAGGTGATCAACAGGAGCCACAAGAAGACGATGACTTTGATGAAAATGAGGCAGGTGATAATTCTGGAGCAACCAGACGAAGAGCACCAGGTATAGAAACAAATTAGACTCGCACTAGTGCAAATTTTAGTTGTAGAGATCTGAACAACTTTCAGGGTCTCTACAATGTACACTTTTATTGACACAATCGTCACAATAGCTCCTCGGTCAGTAATAAATACCCCTGTCACGATGACAAAAAACGGTGAATATAATAAACAGACACGGCCCCCCATAAAACATGTAACAAATGTTTAAACATTTGTTATGTTTTTTAAGTAAACAGTCAAAAAAAGTGTCACTGAATTGGACAGCACCATCATTTATTTACGACTTACGATTTGTTACCATTTAAAATTGTTACCTTGAAATTAATTTTAAAAATTTGTTTGCCCTATTATGGTGTGACTTTGAAAGTCAATTTAACAATATTTGTCGTCTTCCCAGCACCAGTTTTTATGCAAGAGACGGCGAGTAAGAAGAGGCGCTGCAGCATACAGTAGCTGTTGGACATGAGGACCTGACCTTTCACAGGTTTGTATTCCCTAACTAATTAGAGTTTCCATTCTAGGAAGTTGTCCTACCACATCTAAACTTAACCCTTTTCCCACTGTCTTGTCTATACAGTACAGTGCTAGTTTCGGTCTTTGCAGAAAATGTAAAATAATTGAAAATAAACATCAACTATAGACAAACCAACTTTTAAAAATAATTTTATTTGCCTGCGGTACGGTTGTATATAGCAGGCAAAATTTGTCCGATACGTTATCAAACGCATTCCGAAGGGATGGTATGCGATCAGGAACAAAAGAAGGTATTTGCTTCTAGAAGAAAGTGCAGGAAGGCGTAGTTGGTCATTGTAGCTTGCGACTTCGGTTCAGTTTGTGAAAATTTTGTTAATATTAAAAAGCTAACCTTAAAAAGGTACAATTTGCTAGCAGCCACAAGGTTTTCAAGAGGTTTTATTTTTGCTCATTGAGTTTTATCAATGGTTTTTAATCTTGTGAGACTTTTTAGTTGCTAAAAAAGTAATGTGGGGACTCAGAAGTTAAGCTTTTATATAGAGTGTTCCTTTAATCTAGTTGCGGGAGTTCATTCACAAATCCACCTGATTGAACTCATACAGCTTAAAGTAGTGCATGTTCATTGTTTTAATCAAAACCTCATAATTACTGTGGCTTATTATTGTGTAATTGTTTATTCTGTAATTATAGTGGGTTTACGTCATTAACCACATTAAGTTTCTTTTATGGATATAAAATTATCATTATTCTATTCAATCATCGCACCTGGCGCATTGATATCTCAAGGGGTATGTAAAGTGGTCAGTCCACTATGGGCCATAGCGTGAACTTGAAAGGGACTTGGCCGTAGAAGTTCGAGGATGCCGGTTTATGGTATAATTATGTTAGCGTGTTGTATCGGCGTTGTATCTCCCTCCTTGATAGGGGAATTGTGCCAGGAATCTCGTTGAGTTGTTGATGTGCATGGTGTCGTGTTGGCCTTAGGGGCGATGTGCCACTACTGATGTGCTAGTTTCGTTTCACTCACTACCTTGGTGTTGGGGATTTGGATATTTGTATAAAGACACAAATACTATATGGAGATGGAGGAATAAAGAATAAGAGCTCCTGTTATTGAATGAGTGTGTCATCAGAGTTAATTGTCCCCTTGCCGATGGAGTAATCCGTCAACCCAGTGATGACTGCTACCCGTGATCACTACCCAAGGGTTTCGCCCCTCGCGTGAATCCCTACAGTAATGAGCAATAAATTATGAATTTAATGTATGTAAATATGTAACTAATGCCAGACAAAGTGAATATTAAGTATTAAGTGCTAGCTTCATCTGGTGGACAAGCCTCCAGGTAAAGGGACGTAAAAGAACGGAAACGGGGTTCTATAACTTTGGCAGAAATAGAAAACGGGCCTGAAGCAGAAACCTTCCTTATGCAGGCATAATGTGGTCCTCAAAATGTATGAGAGTTTCATCGATTACAAGGGCTGACCTATCATGTGCACATGGAGCATTTCAGGCTATTTATTATTACAAAGGGGGAAAAAAGCTAATCCTACTAAAGTATAGGAAGAATCCCATGCCCACTTACGGTATAGCATGTTATTATAAAGAACTGAGTTTCCGAGGACGCTGTTTGAGAGTGTGACGTCATAATGTAGGAGATCTATAGTATTTTTGAAGTAATGTAGAAGACCTATCATTGGATGAGTGTTGTGTGCACATTTCCATTGTTAGACCTAAGTGAGGTCTACCTGCAAGGGGTTTATAATATATCAGCATGCTAGACTAATAAACACTCCCAAAATAATATTGTAAAATGTTAAAATGTCATTCATAGAGTCTTGCTGTGCAATAACTGTTTTTTGTTTATAGATGCCGAGGATTTTAGCCGATGTTTGTTTATTGCTGATAATTTTTGTAACCGTATTTACCGTTTTGTTTTTACCATATTGTTCTTATTTTTTATAAGTAGTTTTTATCATATTATTTTTTATATTAATTTTTGCAAGAAGTTTCTCAATAGGCCTACTATTCATGTCGTATTATCAAAAGTTTAAGATAATTATTTTTAAAGTCAATCATTCATTGACGTAATTTTTAGTAACTCGGTGAAAGTTTATACAAATATTACATGCGTACAGTTGCACCACGTTACAACTGGCTTGCGCTAAAGCCCAAAATCGCATCACCAGCAAAGAGATAAAAAATAAGAACAATATGGTAAAAACCAAACGGTAATACTCTTAAATACGGTTAACAAAATTATCAGCAATAAACAAACATCAGCTAAAATCCTCGGCATCTATAAACAAAAACAGTTATTGCACAGCAAGACTCTATGAATGACATTTTAACATTTTACAATATTATTTAGGGAAATGTGTACACATGACGCAAACTTTACAGTTGAATGCTACGAATAGTTGATCTTACTCACTGATGGGCAAATTTTAGAAACTGGCATGAACTTTATTATTGAAAAAATAAACACTAGTCATTTCGACAGATGTTGGAAATGAAAACTCGAAGAGGAGGTTCTTCGAATGTATGGAAATGTTTGGTTGAATAGTGTGTTATATAAAAACTTTTTTGTAACTTTATTTGTGAACTCTAATTTGAAATAATATTCCAACTTATGGAACAGGTTTTGTCATTCCCCCACTTTCCCAGTTAAAGTGATGCATACTATTGTACTTGTTGATCAAAAGCATAATCTATCTATTAGTTCTTGAATAGTGATACATTTTTCGTAATAATGAGTGGAAATGCGGGGGTCAGATTCGGCATCCCCAAGAAATAAATACATAAATAATAATATTTCAGTAAGATGATAAAAGCTATAGCATTTTATAGCTAAATTTTGGTGTGTTTATCTACTCAGTCGGTACAATATTCAACCTGACAAAATAAATGAAATACCCAGATTTGAACTCGCTGTCCATGATCTCATGTTTGTTCCTTGTTTTCGGTGAGAGTCATAGGCCTATAAAATTATCGCAGGACTCGGGGAAATTACTGGGTATACACATACGTACTTTACACACATCAAATAGTATTCTTTATCCCCGAAGCAAAGTTTACATCTTTTAAAAAGTCATAAGTATATGTTGAATTTTTCAACGCGGGAGAACCAACTGAAGCCCAATTTTTGAGACGGCAATTACATGTATCAATGGTGATGATGCAACTATGCTGGACGGTTACAAAAACTTCAACTTTACTCCCTTATTTGTAGTTTTTCAGGCCCGGAATTACAGGAGGTTATCTCCTTTGTTGCCCTGCTCTTGTCCTTGTCGCCCCTTAACATTATTTTCCCACAGACTTTAAGATTATGTTTCTAATGGAAGTGCCATTTGCAAAATAAAAATTACTTCGACCTCTCATTCTCAAAGATGAAATTCCAGGCCTGGTTTTCTTACAATGTATTTCCGAAAGGCTACGATAACAACCTCCATGTCATCATTATTTCAAATACTTCATTTTGTTTTCTGTTATCACCCATGCAAGTAAGCCAAGTAGAGTTTTAATTGAGGCTGTTTCATACACCTGCATAAAAAGCTTCAATCATTGAGAAAGAAAATATGAAAGAAGACTCACCATTTGTACATACTGACTCGGCGGCGGTTGGTTTTCCAGACTTCTCGCCCTCTGTGTACATGGTGTTGGAATCTTTAGTAGCACAAATCCTCAATATTAACTGCCAATTCCAGTTGAATTTCACGTTCTTACGACTCGATAATCCATTCTTCTTTGTGCTCGATAAAGTCATAATTTGTTGTTCAAATTTAAACTGTCAAACTCCATGAAGTCTAGTACAGTACATTCCCATTCCCGCATTTCTGTGCAACCCACTGTCTCGCCATGTCCGCCATTTTGTACTCTACAGAATGCTCTGACGTCGTGTTGTTCGCGAATCCTATTGGTCAACTCTTACCTGACGCGCAACAGGTGTTTCACGAAATCGTCTGCATTCTTTGTTTCATTGTGCTCAAACATCTCACTGTCGCAGATGGTTGCATTTTCAGACTATTCAGACTATTCAGACTATTCAGACTATTCAAGCGATTCTATAAATGGGCTCTATACATCATGATCATACACGTTTAAGTTTGTTTACATTTTGTCCTAGGCAATTATTCACAAAACAAACTTATTTCTTATTACATCTTAGAGTAGCTATAGGCCTACTGTCACTTCCAGGATTATGGTATTTCGAACAATGTTGTCACATACAACAAATACCCAAGAGAGAATCAAACTTAACATCATAGACTACGGTATTAAATAAAACCAATGTAATTATGCGGCAAAAATTAGTGCTAAATTTTGATTCTTTTGTAATTATGTGACAACACCTATGGTGTCAATTTTAACACCCAGTTTTTGCAGAATGGGAACCTTAGGGTTGGAGCACCCTCTGCCCCACATCGGGCATTTTCGACACCATGGTTCCGTAAACGGCCTATGACTCCCTCGATGATTCCCGAACCATTCTATATGCTCCGGGGATGTCGCCTCGGGAGTCGTAGTTTTATCCATAGCAATCGAAGCATTCAATATGTGCATATTGTACTCCATAGTTTTTCATATTTTATTATAAGATAAGGCCTAACATCATAAGGTCGGACGGCCACTTCAAGGTAAGGGCTATCAATTAACTGATTTGGGCTGTCGTTGCCATCTACTCCTGGCCGGGCTGAAACAGGGTTACCCCCTTCCCAGTCCACAAGGATGTAGGCATGGGTAACCTCTATCAAATACCTTGGAGTCACTCTGAATGCTCAGCTCTCTTGGACTAACCATATCAAGAATGTTGTTTCAAGTGCCAATAGAACATTGGGCCTCATTAAGACCATTGCTTTCAATTCTTCTGTTTCAGCCAAGTTCTGTCTTTATAAATCTCTAGTTCTCCCTATTTTAGAATATGGTATGCCAGCATGGCTCCCTCATACATCTCTCCAGACTCAGGCCCTTGAACGGGTACAAAAACGTGCTACTCGATTTATTCTTGGGCAGAGGATGGGTGAGATGTCTTACCCCGATAGACTTAAGTCCCTTAATTGGTCGTCTCTGTCAATTCGTCGTAATTTTTCTGTTTTGTATTTTATCATTAAGTGTAAGTTTAACCTTATTCATTGTGATGTGGCTGGCATCATTTCTGTCAACCATAGATATCCTGACGTTCTCACCTTCAAACACCTGTATGCTAGAACCGATGCTTTGCATTTGTCTGCTCCTCATCTTTTCCCCAGACTTTGGTCTAGTTTACCAGAAAACATTCGTAATTCCCTACTGCTATTGCCCTTCCACAGCTTCCTCAAATCACTTAGATATTCTGTCTGCCAATCTCATGAATCAACTTGAATAGTTTTTATTATTTTTCTTCAGTGTGGGCAGGGCTTTCTGTCTGTATTTTTGTGTTACTCTTTCTTACTTGTAAATTTTGTACTATTTTATTTGTTCTCATTTTTATTTATTTATACATGTATAATTCTCCGGGGAGGGGAGTGTGGCTCTAGTGTTGGGACTTGTTTGGGGTTTAGTCCACCCTTTTAATTGCCTGCTATAGCCCATTCACTTGTGCAATATTTTAAATCGTTTTTATTTAAATCGTTTTTATTTATTAACAAGTTTATTTATTTATTTATTTACAAGTTTATTTATTTATTTATTTATATACATACTTCTTTATTTGTTTATCTTTACTTTTACTGTTATTTTACTCATTTATTTTCGTTTTATAAATTAGTTATTTATTATTTATTTATTATTGGTTTTGTATAATTATCTGCTTTTATTATTGCGTGTACTATATTATATGTTTAAATCTATATTTATTTCATTGTGTACCCCAGATGTGGGGCAACAGATCTACGGATCATAGTATGTATTTGCTTTTGTTGTCCCTTGCCCATCTCGGGGTATATTGTCTTGTATTTTGTTTTGTACTGTTATGGCAAATAAAATAATAATAATAATAATAATAATCATCCACTAGGAGCCTGGCTGGTAGAGCAGAACGCACTACCTTCCCAACTTATAGTTGAATGTGGCAAAATGACGTCCAATTTTTAAAGCGCCTTTGTAAATATTAAGAGTATTAAGTATATACTTTTAAAGTGAGAGACAGGAACACCGGGGCAAGCACCTTCTCTGTCTCAGTAAGTTTTCTACGGCTTCATGTCCCATCTGAAGGGTAAAGCGTTGTGGTTAAGTTTCTTGCTTAATTAAGGCCACAAGAGGCGCTAACCAGGAATCGAACACATACTCTGCCAACACCATAACTTGAGTCCTGCGTATATTTTAGACCGTTCGATCATGAAGTAATTATTCTATTAATAAGAATACAAAAAGGGAACGACGTACATTTACATCGTCTTAACATTAACAAAGGGCCTTGATATGGAGAAAGACCACAACAAACAAAACGATAAAAAGCACTTCAACAACAAAAAAAGCAAAACAAGAAAGTTTCTCTTTTTGAAATAAGATTACAACAGCGCAACAGTTTCACCGTACTACTAGTGATTTGAAAGTTGCAGAATGCGCGCGCCTTCAAGCTTCACAGATTTTGTGACGTCATTGTTGTCAACACTGTGTGGCGCGTATTATTTCAATCTTGAAATGTTTCGAAAACAGACGCTAAACCCCGGTATCGCTTTGAAGTTCTGTGACGTCACAATGCCAATTTCAATTTACATGTTTTGGAAGGAAAGTTTTTTGTATAAAAGGTGGTTGTTAACAAAACATTCTTTGTTAGTTGAGTGAATGTGAGTTTCACAGCGATATCAAAGCGATTTGATCGAGAGCGATTTTCATTGAGAATTTTATTCTAAACATCTAAGCTTAGAGAGAAAAAATGACTTCCCGTAGTCAACTTAAGCTCAGAGCCGAGTTCAAGAGGGAGGTGAGTCAACGCTTTCCCAATGACCGAACCATCGGCTTCTTGACGGGCAGAAAGAGGCGTCGCTTCAACACGATAGCTTCTGCCCTGCCATGCTGCTGCCTTGGACATCCACGGATCATCGAGGATGAAGAAGACCATCTCAGGCCGCGGCGTGCGACCCCATCAACCGCCAGGAGACCTCCTAATGACGGAAGTTGGGTTGTCGAGGAAGGTTCCAAAACGGAACTGAACTTCCCGCCATTGAAGTAAGCATTTTTCATAATTTCCTGATAAATACAAGTATAATTTTATTCACTTAATCAACGCATGCATGAATATCTCTTCAGTTAATGTTTTGGTTGCACACACCTGACTGAAGCAGAACTGAATTGATAATATCAAAGGTTAAGTGTTGTAACGAATTTTAGAAGTTCTCATTTATGTCAATCAAAATATACTTTAACATTGTTTGAAGTAAATATTATTTTGGGAATTATAAACCCCTTGCAATTGGTGGTCGCCATCGCTGAGGTCAAACAACAAAAACATGCGCGCACGCGTGTGAACAACTCTCAGCCAATGATAGGTCTTCATTAATCTCTCAGTTGGCATCGTTTTCGGGTTTGTGACGTCATAAGCAAGGGGTCTATTTATATGCAAAATATTTTAGCGGTTTTTATACCCTGGGTGCCATCAAGGTTGCAAAGGAACACTATCTTTTATGGGGATTCTTTGGGGGTGGGTGTTACTAATAGTCAAACTGCACAAGTATTCCCTTATATTGATTTTCAAACCCAGCAATAGTCCAGTTTATGGCACAGCATTATACAAAAACTGTTTCTCGTTTTTGTTTTAGTTATGGCGAAGATGGTTTGCAAGCAATCCATAAATTCCCCCGGGAATTCTGCTTGGGTGAAACAATCCCAGCAGAAGGGGGCTCCCCGGCGTGTGTTATCACCGCGAATAACTGGTAAGCAGATTTTGTTCAGTTTCTCCAAGCTCTAAGCTCAACATATCTTGCTTATAACGTTTTTATTGATGTATCGGATTCGACTATAACGACTGTCAGTTATTAAGTAAGGCCGTTGTCGCATGCAATCATGTCCTCTATGCAATACTATCCGGCGGACATTATTGCATATGCAATAATGTCCGCCGGACGGTTTTGCATATGCAATCGTGTCCGCCCGGACGCTGCTACACAATGCAATTGTGTCCGCCCGGTCACATTTGCATATGCAATCGTGTCCGCCCCCGTGCAAAACCGTCCTTGCAGTAAATTAAACGCCCTCTATTAGTCGACGGAACATGAAGTACGTTCGCCATTTTTTTACAAGCTAAGTGCATGTCATGAATGACATGAATGATGATGTGGACGGTTTGTAATTTTTACATCGCCAGGGTTGCTCATAATGGAACCTGAAGCATATGACAATATTGTCCGGTTTTTAGTTGCTGGAGCGAGTGGCAGCCGTACGCGTTATGAGAGTGTAGTTGTAATATTCAACAACTGTGTATGATTCCTTGGCTATAGGAAGGCCATTAGAAAAGGAGATCTTTGACGTAAAACTGGCATGGAAAAACAACTCGTGAACGTGTGTCAGCCAGACCACAACATAAAATAGCGCCCTCACTAGAGGTAAACCCCCCCCCCCCCCCCCCCCCCCCCGTCGTAGCCTGTGGGAAAATATTCGGCCGTTGGGTATTCGCTGCAATCATAAAATACGTAAATATTCATGCTGCACATGTGCATACGTACGTTCAGTGCATGCACGCTCGCTTACGCACATACCATGTACATGTACATGTCCGCCGGACGGTTTTGCATAGCCCCGGACACGATTGCATATGCAAAAGTGTCCGGGGCGGACAGTATTGCATGGCGGACACAATTGCATCTGACACCGTCCGTCGTCAGCATTACCGCATCATTATATAGCAAAATAACCCGTTCTAAATCCACCTCGCTCAAAAACACAAGGACAACATTGGTAATTATTGAAGTATCAACACTTTATGTGACCCTACATTTTAATACATGAAATAACAAACATGTGATAGTTTTAGCTCAATCGGTCATCGGAGTCATGAGAAAAATGTGAAGCCAAATACTTTTCTGTTTTCACTCTTACCAATGTTATACACACCCTTTAAAAGTGGACGCTCTGTTATGATGACATAACATGAGCGTTTTATGAGCTTTCAGATTTATTATTTTATTAATGTTTTTATTTATTTTATATTTTATATATATTTCGGGGGGAATTACACAGTTCATTTCAGTTCAGATGCACATTTATTTCCATACTTATGAACAATAATGTAATTAGGGAGTTTTAACTTAAAAGCAAAAGTAACAATTAAGTAGCTCGGTGCTCGGTTGGGAATCGAACCCAAAGGAATTTATATTTTAAAAAATTAATGCACGGCAAGCAGTGATACCAAAGTAGGCTATTATACTACCTCTTATTTTGAGGCTTCTCGCTCCAGTAATTTGTTCCTTGTTCTAAATTACATAAAATCTTTGCTTATTTACTGCATGCATTTTCGAAATCATTTCATTATTGATATCTGACAAACTTGGCTCTTATCCTTCACTATACAATATGTCCATAGCCATAATTTTTTCCCCAATAAATTGTTGTATTGTTGTATTTTACAAATTTATCAAAAGCAAGCTCACTTTCTGATTAAAATTTTTTAAATTTATTATTATTTTGGATTACCGACCGAAGATCAAACACATTTTTATTAGGCCCAACCTCACTGTTTCTGGAACTAGGTTTCCTTCGTCCTCCGGTGTCCGAAAAACCAAGTCTTCAAAATCTGGACGGAAGGGTGTGACTTGTGCCCGCATTACTGAAGTGCCTGAATCTGAAGATCTATCAGCACTTGAGAAAAGAAAGACATCTAGAACTGACAGAGCTAGGAAATGGTTTAGAGGCTTCCTTAAAAGCGGGAGGAGCAGGGTACTCCGAATGCCTCAACCCTTGAGTGGAGTGGAAGAGCAAGGCGCTGGGGAGAGCAGCTGGAACCCAAACCGGTATAGAACATTATACTTTTTATAATATAAACCATAATTCACAGTTCCTCTCTCATGTTGTTTTATTTTATTTTTAATGTTTATGTCTAAATCTGTAAAGTACAACTTTGTTTACTAGAATTTGAATGTGAAAGTCACATAGCTATAAATCCGTAAATACGTGGAGGTTCATGGACAGACTTCCTTACGGACTGAACACGATTATAGTATTGTTTATTTGTATCTTTACTGTTTACAGTCAGCAATGTATTGATGGCTGCGACCGGCTGTCATTGACCAGCAGTGTCGGCACTGATGACTTCGAGGAGTACATCTCACTTGGCAAGACAAGTGATGAAAGACTCGGTTTAGAGGAGGTTCACGGGAGTGGAAACTGCGAGGACCTTGGAAGAGGAGGAAGACCCCGGAGAAATGAAGGAGTTCTCCCGGGAAGTACGAGACAAGGTAGAAAGTCGAGTTGTCTCCTTCAGAAAGAGGGGAATGGGCTGGCAAATGACTCTTCGAAGAATCAAAAGACGATTGCAAACGAAGACGCCAAAAGGTAATGGGTAATGCGATGATGTAAAACAAATACTGTAGCTGCAATACTGTATACAAATCGCCCCAATGTGAACAATATTTACCTGAAACTCAGATGTTTATTCTCTCCAGTGTGGTAACCAGGGGTTGGAGTTGGGGGAGGGGGTGCTAGCTCAAAAAACGTTCGAAACCTTTGCTCCCCGGCCTCTTGCACCCCAAATAAGACCGACAAAATGCACAAATCGGATTGATTGATACATTCAATAGCCCCTGGTTTACGCCACTCATACTCTCTTGAACTCCCAGTTAGAAAGACAAATTCTTGAATTTATTTCTTCATAGCTCGCCTTCTGACGACCACTGCACTGATCAAGAGCCTTATTGCCCACCGTGTGTATACAAAACACCAACCGGAACCAAGGTTATGCTGTTCCATGTGCAACCGGTTAGGAACCAACCAGGTGATGGAAGGGCTGAATTTAGAGGTTTTGGACTTCCGGTCAAACCTAAGAGCCCATGCAGAGCCATTTCTGGAAACAAGCATGATAAATCTAAGACCTTGAGTAACCTCATAGGGGTGGAGATGAGGAATGACATCTCAGAGACAACGGAGGGCAACATGGAGCTAGATGTCGCACCAGAAGCCAAGAGGTCTTCAACAGGCGTCAAGAAGGCGATCAACCAGGTTCAAGAGATCAAGACAACACAGATCAAAGAAGTAATTGCATCTAAGTTACCTAAACTACCTGATATCCAAGGAGATAGAAAGCCTTCCTCTCAGCCAGAAGAGCTTATTGGGAGCAGTCACAAGGAAGAAGAGGAGCTCACAGAGAGGCAGAAGGAAGATGAGGCACAGAAGAAACGAAATCTTGAGATTTTGGGCAGGATCCGCGAACGATCCAAACGACTCGGAAGGTGAGCACTGAAAAAATTACTACATCTATTGCGGAAGTTTTTAAAAACTTTGCACAAAAAAACCCTCAATTTTTTTCAATTGATAATTGTTATTAATATTATTTTTATAATATTTTAATCCCATCATTACACTGATTACTTTGTGTTTGTAAACTACAATATTACTAATCAAAAGGCCGTCTCCCTTGTCACCATGATTCTGTTGATATCTCTACCCAAACAGCCAACCAGCGCCATCAAGACCGGTCAGATCCTCTCCAAGACCGGTCAGATCCACTCCAAGACCGGTCAAATCTTCTCCAAGACCGGTCAGATCTTCTCCAAGATCGGTCAGATCCTCTCCAAGACCAGTCAGATCCTCTCCAAGACCGGTCAGATCTTCTCCAAGACTGGTCAGATCCTCTCCAAGACCGGTCAGATCCTCTCCAAGACCCCCGGTCAATGTGGCTTCTCTCCCCGTGACCATGACGGCGACCATGGTCAGCGAGCCTGGGAGGGTAGAGGAACTGTACGAAGAAAACTGTCGCAACACTCAAATGATGATGACTCGCTTAACACAAGGTCAAGGTTTCGGAGGACATATCCCGGGAAAACAATCAAGGTTGTTAGAGAATGCCTCTTTGATTGATTGAAAAATTAACAAGAGTCTATAATGTCGAGCATCAGTTAAACACATTGAAAACTAGGTCAAGTATCGATCGCCTGTGGTGTATGGATGACAGTTTTAAACGTTCGAGTTAATATAGTAACTATTTCATCTATATTCGTGAGACAATTGACTCTAATGAATTGGTAACTTTTACTTTTATGCATTGCTTATACATACTCTGATGTCCACTTCTTATGAACAGACCTAGCCCGAGTAAAAATGGTTCCGACACGCAACAGCAATCGGATATTTTTTCCAGTTGTCAACAAATGCTTGAAAGCAACAGAAAGTTTCAGGAGGAAAATCGAAAGGCTGTGATTTCAACCAATATGAAGTGGATAGAAATGAAAAAACAAAAAGCGTGAGTAGGCCTATTTTCTTTTTCGCGCAACTCAAATATCAGCAAATACGTTTCTAAAAAGACAGCCTCGTTCTAGCTTAGTTTTAATCAAAGACGAGTCTAAAATCTGCTTGGCTCATTTGTAACTTGGAATGTTTCGGTACAATTACATCTGCTCAGAATGATGTTTGCTGCAAACCACGCACCGTGTCAAGAGGGGGCGTCCCACCGCGGCAAAGGGTTTTCAGTTTCAAGTGAAGGTCATCCTTTTCATCATAAGGAGAGAGAGGGTCCGGGAATCCAGGTTGTCAACGACCCAACTCTAGGGGGGGAAGATGTAGTTCATTACCGTGGGAGATTCATCAGGTTTTGCTGGCCACATCCTAAAGACACCGTGAAGAGGACACAGATGGCGCGAAGAAAACATGGCAAGAAAAGGTGAGTTTCTTAATCGATTGAGGTCTTCACCAAAGCAAGACTTCAACAAAATTTAATAATGAACATACATTAATTTTTGTTTTCAATAAGTTTTTGAATGGTTTAAAATCTCTTTTTTAAATAAAAAAGTTTGTCTATTTTTTCCTGAGTTTCTCAGTAAGATAATAAATATGAATTAAATGACCCTTTCAACTATCTTTTACTTAGTTTTGTTTAGATCTTGCACAGTAAGTTATATTCTGTATGAACTCCAAAAGAAGTCATTATGCTTTACAATTTTAATGAACATGCAATCCTCAATCACAGTTTGAATACCATTGTTTTTCCACAAGGATTACGGTAGAGTCTGCTGTCAAACTACCACAAATTGTAGAGGAACCCAAGGACAACGGAATGATACAAACGAACTTGAAGCAAAAGTGCCAGGAAGGAACCGATCCGTCCCGGAAGGGTTACCCCCGTGGAGTGGAGCTTGCACCCGGCATCGTCGACCAGAACTACCATGGGACACCCTATCCAAATTGACTCCCACTAACCATTTTGCCTGGGTCAACGGAACCATCTCAGACCCCCAAAGGAGAAACTCCCGGATGAAGAACACCGAGAGACTGGCTTGAGGAAGTATCATACAGCAGTCAAGGCAAGCAAGCCAGAGATGCCGGGACCAGACGAAATGGTGGATTTCACCCATGGGGAAGAGGATGGAATAGAACGTATAGAACCTACAATAAGAGGGAAACAAAGGAAGTTCCTGTAAAGACTATTACATTGGTTCCATTTTTATATTAGAATACTTGAGTAAAGACTGAAGGTCTTAAGAAACAGTAGTTAATTGATGAAATTCACCTTTGTTAATTTACACAGTCAGCTTATGTTCTTTCTGTAATTTGTCCTGCTGCCACCAATAGACTGAATAGTTTTACAACTATACAGTACCAGACACATAAACAAACCATCGACCAACAATGAAAACAGACCCCGACGATCATTTAAACGAGTAACGTACATCAAACAAATGAACAATCGAACACCGAATTCACAAATGAAAAACAAAAACACAGCAATTACAAGTAAGGTGAGAGTGAGGTGGAGAGAATGATTGACAAGTCTATGTGTTTTTGGTGAAACATGTGGTTTTATGTGGTACTTCGTGAAGAGTTCTGTTAGCCCTAAAACCATAGGTGGTAGAGATGGTGATTCTTCTAATGTACAAAGGGTGTGTACATACAACATCGGTAAGATTGTAAAAATAAATGTTCATAGATTTCCATTTAACTAATACATGTATAAAGATAGTTCAGGTGGAAAACTTCCCTTGGAATAGTTTTGCTTGAAATGCTATAGTGTTGAAGAAATTATGAGGAAAAAATTAGTCTTTATCACGGTGATAAAATCCGGCTTTTGAAGACAGTAAACATAATTAATGGGTGTTTTCTCATGACTCCGCAGACCGATTTAGCTAAAACTTTCACAGGTTTGTAATTTCATGTAGGCCTACATGTTGGCTCACATCAACTGAAGATACTGGTCTTTGACAATGTTGTACACACCCTTTAACGCTTGCTTATAAATTGAGTGCATTGCAAGCCCGTAGGAAGCTCAAAATCATTGGACAGGTTCCTCTCAGAATCAGATACAAGAAACCAAATCCTTCCCAGAGAAACGAATTCCTCCTTGACCAATACACAACCCTCTCCTTTACTGTGACCTAGATGTAAACACAAAGTCTAGTGTCTTGAAAAACCCAAACCTTTTTATTTTGACAATCGGCAATCTCAACTTTGAAAACAGAGGGTTGGGCAAGGGAAGAGGGGAGAGCAAAGAGCAAGAGTGCAAAGACCTTTCGGCGCTGGGGTCCGGGGCCCGCTCAATGGCCCCGGGAAATTTTTGATCCTAGTTGCTCTGTGGTGATAGTGCAATCTGAGGCGATTCCTGACTATTTTCGCTTGTTCTGTGGCCCCCTGCATTTTCTGCCTAAATGATGCCAGATATTTTGTTTTGTAATTGGTAAGACGGCAAGTTGCTTGTAGTTTATAGTAGTGTAGCTATGTATTTGAGTATGACTTTATGAGATTAAAGGCCATTCACACAGAGCAATTTGTATAGGCAACCTTAAATTAAGGCAACCAACTTTACTGCATGAGGCACTTCGGCGGCACATGACATTGCTAACTCCAAGAAAATCTCCAAGAAGTTAATGAGAAAACAGAAATGTGAATGAATGATCTTATATGAGATTGCCTGATAGCTGGTTCTCTGTAAATTCCCTCATGTGAAACAGCCTCGGCAGTAGTGTATCTATTTTGGAAAACATGAAGCAGTTTCATCTATTCAGACGGGATTCGGTGCAAGGGTGGGTAGATTAGAATGACTGTGTTTTGTTCCAACTTAATTTAGAAACGTTCCAAATAGTTGGAACCAGTCTCAACTTGTTGAGTGACAGGCCCTGTCACAACAGGGCAATTTTTACAGGCAACTTGGAGGCAACCAACTGCATTGCATACACAAGGAACACTCAGTAGGGAGACCTTATTCTAAGGTAACTCGCTATCCTAAGAAAATAATGAGAAAATGAATGGATTTTCATATTGATAATTGGAACTGGTTGCCTGCCTCTTAAAAACTATTGTTTCTTTTGACATGGCCCTGACGACACGGCTAGTGTCCTAGTTTTAGTCAATCAATCTTCATTCGCGGTTGCAGTTACAAGTTTAGTCACAGAAATGTCATGGCGGCGAATATTAACATTGTTGCTAAGGGTGAACTGTACTTCAACGCATAATGACACGGAAATCTAGCCTTAGCCGCAGCTCAATAGCCGCCAATTTGGACACGGTCTAAGTCGAAAATCGTATTCATAAAAAAGGACTGATACTCAGGGCCCGGGTCCCGTTAGACTTGACTCAAGTCCCAATCCCGTGCAAGGCCCTTCCTTGCCTCATCGTCAGAAAACTATTATTTTGCGCTCTGCATTCCCCAACCTGTTAATCCCGTGCAAGGCCCTTCCTTGCCTCATCGTCAGAAAACTATTATTTTGCGCTCTGCATTCCCCAACCTGTTTAGACTTGTTGACAAGTCGTTAATGATGGTCGCGGTGAGTGGAGTCGCGTGTAGTGCTGTAGCCTAATAAAAAATGTTCTCGCGAGATCACTGCTCTCGCGCGAAGTTGCTGGCTGCCGACTCTTCGTAAATGTGACCAGTCTTGAGAGCAGTAATCTCGCACAGAGCAGCCCTCTCGCGGGATATTGCGAGAAAGCCGTTCCGCTATCACCGCGACAGACATTTAACGACTTGTCTACAAGTCTACAACCTGTTCCGCGCGCGGGACAGGGACTTGACGAACCCGCAGTTGCCTGATATGTAAATTTATTCACTTACGAATATGCAAAGTTATGGCGCATTACTTGTTGTCCAATCAAACGCGTTCAAAAAGAAGACTCGTTGATTTTTTTATTTGCGGGGGTGGTAAAGTACTTTGTCGAGGATCGAAATACATGAATATATATAAAAACTACAAATTTATTTGAATTCAAGTTAATATTACGTATACATTGGGATTGGTATTGTTTGCAAATGCATACTTTGAATTGTTGACAAATGCAATTCAGCGACTTAAAACACCCACCCCCCTCTTCCGCCCGGCAGCCATTCTGGAGATGCTTACGTCCATAGATACATGATACAAACGTCACAAAGCAAGATGAATACTAAATGAAAGGGGCGGCACTTCCACGCTCCCATTGGATTTGTACATCTCCCCATTTGGGGAGATTTTTCTATTCAAATGCGTGGAGTAGGAAACGACCCCGTCAAGTCCCTTGATCGCCACCGCATAAATAACTACATTTTGTCGGTGAGGGCGCACTGGTATTCTGTGGGTGCACCACACTAAATAAGCCAGAATTAATGCGCCAAGCTACTTATCATAATTTGTAAACCCACAACTTATTTTTAATTATAACGTTTTGGGGGTCATGCAATTAATAGATTGTGTAAATATAAAAATCTATCACAACCTGGGGGTTCTGTGCTTCAACTTTTGAGGAGACTTGATAAATTTAGGCGTTAAAGTTGGCCCTATTTGACCGGGGAAGTGGAGAAGTGCTTCACGAAAACTGGCAGCAAGTCGGTTTTGGAAAAAAAAAAAAAATCGTGTTTTTTTCTTCTGGGGTAGTTAGCAAAAATTCCAAACGGCTGACCTGCCAAAAATTGAAAAGAATTCTGAAGTTTAGTTGTCCGGAAATATGTCTGATTGGTTTTCAAGAGGCTGAGAGACTTACACGATTTTTTGAGTATTTTTGAATAATTATCATTTAGCATTGGTTCCTATGGGAGATTATTTAGAGGGGTGCGCCCTATATATACAACATGGTGGCGCCCTTGCAGCCATTTTTGTTGGGATTTAAACATGTCTGCCGTTTGTTTACAATTGCAGGCGTGACAGAAATGAGTTGTTTGAGACTTCTTTCGTCAGTTATCGCCGGTTTTTTTTATTGTTCGTGAAAACATCACTCCTCTGGCTGCAAACAGTAATTATAATAAAATATAGATAGCAATAACATTGTCACTTGTTAACAGAATAATTCAACGTTTTCAAAGAGTGGCTTGCTTTTTTTTTAGGCATCCTATTCCTACACACTTAACAGTATACACTACAGTGTGTAAGACGGGACAAACTACGATCGACGGTACGACTATCGTGTATGACTATTTGATGAGACAGTGATGGTAAGTCACTTTCAAGAAAATCATGGGTCAACAGCGGCTGGTTGCTTCCTCAATTAGGAAGAAATAAACATGTTGTAAACATCATCATCATACATTACATGGCATGGTTGGTATTAACTAATAACTGAACAAGAAGAGTGGGTTCTTGGGGGAGGTGTAAACATTGCATTATTATGAATGTCAAGTTTCCGGAAAAGTCAAGTGATTCAATTAGAGTTACACTCTATCGGTTTTTCCATTTTGAGAACATTCTGCTGTAATTGTGCTCCTTGTGAATCTTTGGCCCCTCATAGTTATACGATGAGTTAGTGTCCTGTGACTTTGGATTTAGTTGGCCAGGTTGATACAAATTTTGTTTAGCATAGTAAGTGTGATATCGTTCAGCTCGACACTGTGCTCGTCGCTTTTTGTAGATCTTTCCCATAACACGTTTTTTGTGATATTGTTGTTTTTTGTCCATTGCATCGAGGGCTTTTGCAGCGGGTGATCCAGCAGTAATGGGGCAATGAGTTGCCTCACACTTTTTGATAATAGAGTTTGCATGTTGGTTGTTCACCAGATGGATGGCGCTGTGATCTCTTGAAGCTCCGTTCCTTGAAAAGGTTAGTGTTCCTTTTGGATTTGTCATGGCGTAGGCATGATTCATGGATTCAGACTTCTGGGAACTTGTTCTGTACTTGGTTCTCTCTATCGCTTCGTCTCCTATGCGTTTTTCCAAAATTGTTTTTAAGATTTCCTCATCTTTAGATGTTAAAATAAATCTGCCGCGGACATAGCGAGAGAGGTATGGGTACTTGTATTTACCGTTGCAAACATGAGAATTTTGTTTGCATTTCTCATGGTCTCCCATGTAGCAGTTCGGAATTGCATCAATCGCCTTTGCAGCCAGTCTTTTCATGCTTGCTGTGTCATTTCCGCATTTAATGGAAATATGGTGTGCCTCAGCCTGTGCTCTGTGACTCACGTCATCAGCAAATCGGTCCTGTACTCTGTTTCGGTCTCTTGCACTGTTCCCAGGGAACATGTCACTGCTAAAGTTTGCTCGGCTGACTGCCGCACAAAGCGAGCGGTTCAAGTGGGATGGGTCCAGCAGACTTTCCATTTCCTTTCCCGTTCTTCTTCTCATGACAGAATTCATTCCTTTTGCTAGACAGCCGTCAGCGTCTGTTGTTATTCTATCCACAAGAACTGGTTCCGTGCACTCCAAAAGTTTAGTCGCACATCGAACACCCCCTTCTCTCTCATCTCCCATATTGAAATGCGCTGGACGAGTAGCTGTGCACTTGTCGCCGTGCTTAGCGGATGTGCATTGTTGACCGAATGATGATGGTGACATTTCACCACTTTTACAAAGCTTGTTTTCTTGATGGTACATTATAACAAACTTTGAAGTAGTTGCGTTCTCGCACACGGTGTCTCTTGTCTGTGTTGCAGGAACAAATGGGGTTTTTTTCCTACAGTTGCGCAGGGGATTATTATACTGCCTGTCCATTTCAACTGCAATTGGACTTTCTCGTTCAAAGCCTTGGAGCTCACGGATGTCTTTCACTAGTTTCCTCTTGTCTGCCATGTCTCTGATATTTTCATTTTTGATAATTTCACCACATTTGTTCGAAATTTTTTGCAGCCCACTAGTGCATGGTACAGCTGTGTCCATTGATGTCAAGAGCCTCCTCGCACCTGCGGTTGCAATGCCAGTGTTCTGCAGGCCAACTTGGAAAGACATGTTTGGGGTTGCAGTGCGTCGTCCCCGCTTCCTACCCTCGTTAGCTATCTCACTGTAAAGTTTTGTCTTTTGTGTTTTAAAACCACACTTTTTGCAGGACATTACCTCTGAGACGGCTAAACCTCTACGCTCTTCTGCCTCAGCCAATAGTTTAGGTTGACCATCACACTTAGGATGTGTTTGTTGATGATCAAGTACAGCTTGTGCACCCAGCTCTAGAGCTGAGTTGATGTCTACAAAACGATAACCTCCTCCTTGGTGATCAGTTCCTCTCTTGGGCAGTGGCTGGCCACATTTGTTGGCTATTGGGATCACTCCCTTGAGCTGGATCTTGTCAACTGGAGCCATTTCTACAACTTTTGGGCGAAGGAGCATCACATTTCTGCGGTTGTCTTGTTCCATCTGTGCTGCAATGTGGCAGAAATCTCCTCGCTCCGTATTTGGGGCGGCTAAACTCAACTGCTGATGGGTTGGCCTGACATACCGTGGTGTAGGTATACTTTGAGTTTCACTGCCTTTGTCTTGTAGTGAATTAAATTTATTTTTCGGCTTGAACCAAGTTTTTTGCATCTTGAAAATGCCGCGTCTAGCTCTACCCATTTTTATGGCAATGGATTTGTTACAAACATTGAATGGCATCCATCATAAGTGATCTCACATTAATTGTGGTCTAAAGCAAAAATACTTTTAGAGTTCTCCCGATGCACAAGCTAGCGTATCAGGGCCGACACTACGCTGAACGCACAAATTTCGGCCGATATGCCAAAATATATATATATTTTTATTTTTATTTTTTTTTCAATTTCAGATAAATTTCACAAAAATTCATCAAGATAAAACCATTGCCAATGCTCCATATTGGACAGTAGGACCTGTGAAAAGGCCCCCATCCCAGGGGAATTGTCTAAGATAATAGCCATCTGTTTCTGGATAGAGTTATAACTTGTCCCCATCAACCAGAAACAATCATAATGGTTTGGCCTTTTTCAACATGCCCCGCCCACGCCCCGCCCACCCTTTCCCCCTTTTACCCCGTTCCAGAGGTAGAATACAATTTGAAAGGGCAGTTAAATGTACAAAAAGTGACCTATGTGTTTTCTAGATTTTATAAAGCTCCCCATTTTAGACTAATATGAATGCATGGTTAGAATAATTTAAGGGAAAGCAAAATGTGACCCCCCCCCCCCCCCCGGCCAGCCCCCTTCCATGTTTACAGCTTGTTCATGCCAATTAACCCCTTCTTAATGATTAATTAAATAACTTGTAAGGTTTTTATGATCCTGTGATAAAAAAGAGACATGTTAATAACTTTTTGAGTGAGGACTTGGATATAACTTCTGACTTGTCCTTAGAATGTACACAGTGTGTCGTGCAGGTTTTTCTTCTCGCATAGTGCTTAGAGTACATGTAAATGCTCCAACATGTTTGACCTTGTTGTAGACGAACGCAATAACATTTCACTTTTTTTTTTCCAGATATCAAGTCAGTGACTTATTCTCAACAATTTAAGCATAAATTTTTTAACCATAAAGAATAATTAAGTGCCCTTATAGGGTGCACCACACTAAATAAGCCAGAATTAATGCGCCAAGCTACTTATCATAATTTGTAAACCCACAACTTATTTTTAATTATAACGTTTTGGGGGTCATGCAATTAATAGATTGTGTAAATATAAAAATCTATCACAACCTGGGGGTTCTGTGCTTCAACTTTTGAGGAGACTTGATAAATTTAGGCGTTAAAGTTGGCCCTATTTGACCGGGGAAGTGGAGAAGTGCTTCACGAAAACTGGCAGCAAGTCGGTTTTGGAAAAAAAAAAAAAATCGTGTTTTTTTCTTCTGGGGTAGTTAGCAAAAATTCCAAACGGCTGACCTGCCAAAAATTGAAAAGAATTCTGAAGTTTAGTTGTCCGGAAATATGTCTGATTGGTTTTCAAGAGGCTGAGAGACTTACACGATTTTTTGAGTATTTTTGAATAATTATCATTTAGCATTGGTTCCTATGGGAGATTATTTAGAGGGGTGCGCCCCTGTGGCTGCATGCGCATGCTGGCGCGTTACGTTAGGAACCTCGCACGAGAAAGGGACTTGAATCAAGTCTAGGGTCCCGTGTGCTTCGGTGACGTGTGCCTTGGTTGTCGCACCACACACAGCGCCCTCTTGTAACTTGTAAGATTTTGTTGAAATTGAAGAAGTTTGGTTGGCAAGTTAGTTTAGAATTGCTAACCGGAAATTTTGGCAAAACAATTTAATAGCAACAATTTCCAATGTTTTCGTATAATAGTCTACAATTAAAAAAATTATTATTCAAAAAGTGGATGTTGTGCTAGCGCCCTCGTCTGTTCTCGGTTGTCTGGTTGAATATTAAACTCGCCACCTGGCCATGCCACCTGGCCACCGGCCGGTAGTATAGTGTAATGGGTATAATGGTGTAACGAGTGTCGAAAGATGACAGCTGACGACGATAACGACGATTGTGTGATTATGAAATAATTTACTCAGTGTGGCTGCTCTAGTCTACATCATAAAGCGAGATGGTAACAACATGTTTACTCTAAACCGATCCTGGTAATAAACAGTAAGATTACCAAATCCGTGATTAGAAATTAGTGCTGCAGGTTTTTGTTACTCAATTCATCTGATAATCATCAGTAATCACGGCCTAGTTTCTCAATTCTCAAAAACAAAACCGGCTTCTTGTACTTGGGTCTATTACTAGCATGTTTATGGACATCAAACAGCCAGCGGATGCTCTGTAAAATAATTGTATTTCCTTCCTAGCTACGTTTCGACTTCGAGATTGTGCAATGATTGATCATCTCATCGGACCATCATGATCATGATCATACAACTACGCACTAGATAAAGCAATTATTGACTTGATCAAGACATAGAGCAAGGACAGTTGATGGTAGGTGGACGGCTGATGAGCTGACGTTCAACAGTTCGAGGTGGGTAGATAAGCTTGATTACCGTCTATGTGACTAATGTCATGACTGTAGGTGGAAATAACTAATGTTTGGTGTGAGCGTTTGTTTGTAAATTAGGAAAAATGTCCGTATCCTCAGTCCTTGCCATGCTTGCCACCACTTTTTTATTCGTTATGAAATAAAATAGTATCTAATTTACTCAAATGAGATATTCCTTTTGGTAAACATTAGTGAAAAAGAGGTGACAGGATATGGAAATTTTTCCGTAAATTAAATGATGAACTTTGACTACGAGAACTACGAGGTTTGTTCCGCTACTCGTCATAGCCGAACGAACCGGTCCTCAGTTAGCCCCATGAATAGGGCAATTCCACTCGGCTAGTCCTCGGTCGGACTCGTACTATGAGTCATAGTCATAGTTCTAGAGTAGCTATCATCATGTAGTTACTGTTTACCTTCTAACAACAAGTTGTGTATCCTTTCCCACGACCAAAATGTTACATTGTGCGGGTGACGTATCCTTTTCATCGGCTGCCCCCAAATTGGAATGATGAACTGCCATCCGACAATCAACACTCGCAATCCATTCACATTTTTAATCTTGGTTGTAAACTGTGCCTGTATGTTGAATTTTATTTGTATACACCTTTCCTTACTTTTTATCTACTGTTTTCAATATTTGTTGTTGTAATGCGCGGTTCAAAAGGTTAATTTATTTTAATTTTTTGTTTACAAAATGAAAAGTAAATGTTTTACAACATAATCTAATTTTTTTTGTGGAAATCGCACAATATAAATTTCTATAATCTAATTATTTTTTACTATTATAGCGCCAGGTAGGTGCCCGATAACATTTCTGTATCTGACTGCCACTTTTTCTTTCATTATAAATTCTCAAATGAGACATTGCCTTAGCCTTTCGTTTTGGTAACAATGCATTGGGTGAACAAGTGGCAGTCGGATACAGAAATGTTTCCCCGAAATGGATTTGGAAGAATTGTTGCAAATACCAGTTAGAATTGTTTCAAATACCAGGCTGTTTTTTGCAACTACACCAAGCTACATCTATAGTCAGTATACATATATTTTGGTGGTACTGAATATGTGCAGTAACTGTTTTGGGGGACTTAAAAACAATTCATAGAGGAAAGTAATTTCTTTCTTTGTTGACCATATATGAATTTTGTACTTAATTTCGGAAGCCACAAATCAGAAAAAGAAAAGGTTATATATACGAAGAGAACCAAAATATAAGAATGGCAACGAGGTCTTGAAGGACGATTTAGAACGGGCAGGGTTGTGGTCGTGTGATAAAGGATCAAGCCGAAGACGATGTCCTGTTTATCGCATGACCCTACGGCGTAATGTCCCATCTGAAGGACAAAGCAATATGGTAGAGTATCTTGCTCATGACCGGTACGCCAACCCACACTCTGCTGATCAGAAACACCAGAGCTTGAGTCTGGTGCTCTAAACGGCTCAGCCACGACACGCGACTTTTTTAAAATTAGAAAGTGGGCTTACTTACAATGTAGGCCTACTTAAATAAAGGAAATAAAGGTCTTTTGTTGGTGAATTTGAAGTTTCATCAAATTGGTTTTCTATCTGTCAGAGATGTAGTTCGAATCACATTTTCAGATTAAAAAGAGACCAGAAAGTCTAACCTGTTTTTATTTTATTGTATTTTGTCAGTTCAAGATTCCTTTGCCAGATCGTCAAGCATGGCCTCAAACAAAGATGTAGGTCCCTGCTCTACAGATGATGTAGCTCAGATGGAAGACATACAACAGAGACAGGATACACGACCAAATCATAACAATGAAGGGGACATGCAAATCCCAGCAGTCAGCATTAAAGATCCAGACCAAAAACAACAAAGGGGGAACAAGTTATTCAAAAAGACTGGACCAAAACACCACAGGTAAAAACCAAACAGTTAGTGGACTTTTGAATCGTGGTATGCTAAAAATCCCCCGATAAAATATAAACTATTGTTTGTTATTGTCTTAAAAGCGTGATTCCAATGGAAATTTCACAGGTCGTGTTTATTGAAAACAAGAAGGTGTGAAGATGTATACAGGTAGCAGTGAAGACTTGAATGGCTGTTGTTGGACCCGAACCACCAACCTCTCTAATACTTTCGAGTGCTCTACCTACTGTACTTACCAGCCCTTTTGTTGGTGGGCAGGTGGGTGACTGCTAGTCATTTAGGTAGCCTGGGTGACTAGTGAAATAGCAACTCTTTTGATGCAACAATATATTGTAGCAGACAATGACAATCAGACCTTGGCGACTACTGAAATTCACTACTCGACTAGTTGTGCTTCAATTAGTCGCGACTTCGGCACTTCGACTTCTTTTACACTCACTACAAATCCTAGCACACAGAACCTACGGCTTACTGGTAAAGCATCTGCTCAAGGACACAAGTGCCACGACTGGGACTCGAACCCACACTCTGCTGTATCAGAAACACCAGAGCTGAGTTTGGTGCTCTTAACCGCTTGGAAAACGACACGCCACACGACAAATATCTATTGCATTAATTATATTAAAATACATTTATTATTGTTACAGGTTAAAAGGCAAGTGTCCAATTGATGAGGCAGGCATTCTGGCAACCATTTGGTTTGCTTGGATGACACCAGTGTTTTATAAAGCTTGGAAGGGTTCATTAGAGAAAGAAGATCTCTTCAGCTGCTCCCCGTACGACAGCGCTAAGGTTAACAGCGAAAGGTGAAGTCTGCATTTGGTGCTCGATTTATGGCATTTTATACCTTTTGTTTGTCTTTCTTCTATGGTTGCCTTGCCGGTTAGTTTTTCTTTACATAGGTAGTGTTGGAAATTTTCTAATATATCATTCATGCTATGTCAGTGTTACACAAGGCAATTTACAGAAAACCAGTTCTAGGTTTCCTACCTCAGTTTTTACAGAATTTTCATTGGAATAGCAAAACACTGCCAACTTCAGACTAGTTACTCCATACCTCCTACTTTGTGCAAAGCTTCAAATCTTAAAAAGTATTCCTTTTTAAAAGACAATATACCGGCATTGTAGTTGTTTTTCTTGTTGCCCCTTGTCAACCAAACTTCACATCATCGGTCATCAAAAACAAGAGTCTGTACATTCAAAAAAGACTTTGTTTTCGCCAGTCAAATGGTTAAGTCCATTGCCGTTTTGATTAAATAACATTTAAAATTCAGGAATGATCTGTAAAAAAATGAACCTAGACCTTGAAATGTGACGTCATCAATCGTTGTTGGATTTGACAAAAAATTACACTTGAAGGGTATGAAACACAGTGGCAGTTTACACCGGTTTAACCTGAGGTTAGAGACTTGCAGGGATGAGATTTGTTAGACTTTTGTCTGAATTCAGACTTTTCATTTTTCCACATAAAAGAAAGACTTCCCTTTGATCTACTTCACTAGTGCTTAGGACACTGTTCCTAAAAGCCCTTTGAATTCCAAACCCTCCCTAGGGGTTACCAAAAGGTAGAAACGCCATCATTTCAACATACATATAGGCCCTACGTCCTAAAGTTTGGATCCAACATGTAGTTTCAGACTTTTTTGCCAGCAATGACTCTCATCCCTGGACTTGGGAAAATGAGTGGATCATAAAACTGAATTTGACCTCAGAGTCGCTTTTAGTAGAGCAGTTCATAGCTCTTATCGTATTTATAAAAAAAGAAGGACTGCCAAACAGGGAAATTTGTGAAATAGAGGCATTTCCTCTTCCATAAACACACTGATGAACCTTCCCTTTCAAAGTGTGCACCAATTTCCAAAGTTTTTCGTTGTATGATTTATTTTTACCCTTACATCGGTGTAAGGGTAAAAACTAATTATATTCCTTATCCCAGATGCAAAATTAATATCTATTAAATCAATTTTTTGTTTGTCTGTTGAATTGTCATTTTCAGGTTGGAGTGTCTGTGGGCGGATGAAGTGAAGCAGAAAGGTCCAAAAAAGGCGTCCCTTGCCAAGGTGTACTTTAGATTTCTTGCCAAACGAAGCTTTATAAGTTGTCTGGCATCCTTCATTAGCATAATGTCCAGTTTTTTTGCATCGGTAAGATTTACCCTCAACTTTATACTCTTTCCGCGTTTTGAACCTAAAGTGCCCAGCTTTTTTAGGTTTTTCAAAATTCAGTATAAAAAAAGTCTTTTTCACCCAACAAAAGTGGCTGATTTGTGTTGCCTCGGTACATCCCAAAGTCAGTACTATTTCTTGAGTGATAATGCCTTCTCGTAATAACATGTATGTTATGGGTCATATATGTGCGATAGGAATGATGAGACTTTTTGAGTACATAAAAATAGATTGTACATGTACGGTATTGGCACTTTCGGAATACATAAAGCAGATCGTACGTGTGCGACCTTGGCACTGAAAGAGTTATGTACGATTTTTCGTTTTTTTTTGTATGTGCTTGGGGAGTGTCTGACAAGTCGGGGACGTTCTGATTGCAAAAGAACGTAGTGGGCACAATCCCGCATTCTATTGAACCGCCAGAATGTCATCATTGTGCCGAAGTACAAGAGCAATCCTACACGAGTTACTACGTGCATTAGTTTCTTGAAATGGAACGTTCTGGCTGTCAAACCGAACTGTCCATGGGGCATAAAAACTGATATATTTTTACATAACCACAAAACTTTTGAAGTGAAATGTTTCTCAAAATGCTTTAAACTATCGAAAGCTGTTGTAGGCTTCTAACCAATATGTTTTTATTGCCATCTATTTTAAGAGTGATTACCAAGCGTATACAGACCCTTTAAGAAGTTTTTTGATGTTTCTATGAATTATAAGATCGATTGATGTAGCACCTTATAAGGGTTTACAAAGTGCTGCGGCCCACTTGGCAGCCATTGCCAGAAATACCTGGCGAACCCCTTCTCTTATCAAGAACTGGGTTCTTTTACATGCATTACACAACCCACAGGACCAACGGCTTGTGTGTGTTGTGTAGATGTATTCACCACATGATATTACATTGCAGGCTGGAATAATTTATCTATCATATAAGACCATATTGGATGATATTAAATGGTCAAACAGTAGGAGAATTAACTAAATGATATTTAAATCCATTCCTCAGGCGGTGCTGGTTCGACTCCTGATAGAATACTGCCAACAAGAGGAGGAAAATCTACAACATGGCTTGCTGCTAGCCGGTGGGATAGTTCTATGTCAATTTGGTCTCTTGACCTTAATGGGTTTCAGTTGGTATCTAAACATTCGCACCGGAGGCAGAGTTCGAGCAGCGACCGTCGCTATGATCTATCATAAAACCATCAGACTGAGGAGCACCAAAGGAATGTCTATTGGAGAAGTAAGTACAGTCGTGGCTGAATTGGCGGCTACGGCTACGGCTGAATCACAGCGTCGTCATGCATTGAAGTATAGGATGTCCTTAGCAACACCTTTAGCAACAGCCGTAGCCATCGCTGTAGCCACCAATTTGGATTCGGCGTAACATTGAGGTGTAAAACAGTATAAAACATGGCGAAAGCTCGGTTCATACTTCATGTGAAAGCGAAAGCAAAGTAAATTTTCTTGCATCACAATTAAAAATTGTGTTGGGTGTCATGGCCGAGCTGTTTAGAGCATCAAATTCAAGTTCTGGTGGTCATCAGGGTGTGGGTTCGAATCCTGGTCATGGCACTACACTGTATACTACACAATGACATTGACTCCACAAGGAGAACTGACTAGGTCAGTTTCCCTTTTGGTTTTATTACTTGATATTTGAAAAGAGAAGTCGCATCCCCTTAAGGTGATCCCTCTGCTGCCGCTTCCCAGGTTGAATTGTAAACTTGGGTGTGATCCCTGGCTATACGGCAGTTACAGGTTGAATTGCTTCTGACTGGCACCCCAAAACAAAGGTATTGACCAAATTGGGAAACCGCCAACATAGGGCTAGGTAGCTTAGTGGTAGAGCGCTGGCACGTTAATCCAGAGGTTGCCGATTGGAATCCCGCTCTTGTCATCTTTTCTTTGTTCTACCCATAATAGAGTGATAATTTTTAGAAAAGGCACCCAGTTGGTTACCGAATATAGAGTCTGCATTTTGCAACGTCATTCATGGTGTGCTAGGTTTACACAGCATGGATCTCCTGTTTGTGAATTCCAGCATAATTTCATATAGATAGGTTGCAGTATGACGTAAGTCGGCCATCTTTACGGGCAATTTGGAACACACAGTCATGCGTTACGCGTGAGAACGGCGTGCAGCACGCGCACATTTCACCAAACTCATTGCATGATTGGTTAGTGAATGACGCAGCTGCGTTAATAATTTGAGCGCTTGACGCGCCTGCAAGCCAAAATGCGATTTGCCCGTAAAGATGGCGTCTACTGGGAACTATCTATACAGTAAACCAAAACTGTTAAAATGCTGGTACTTTATATTGTCCAAAATAATTGCAAAAAACTTTAGTGCAAATTGGACAACATCAACTGTCATGAGATCGTGAAGTTCTGACACGTTGTTGCAATATGACAATAAGAAATGCCTGTTAAACTGTCTTTGTGGTTCTCCTTTGATTATTTGCACATCTTGGTAGTGATGATATAGTAGTCAAGATTATTCAACAAGTGTGTGTGATTCCTTAAAGAGGAAGGGAAGTGACCGATTCAATTTTGTTTTGTACTCATTTTCTCATAGATAGAGTCCTCATGTGAGTGGGGAAAAAATGACAAGTCTCTAACCTAACTATAAAATGGTGTAAATTGCCATTTTATTAAATACCCTTCCAGTGCAAAAATTTGTCAACATCGAAAACATCTGATGACATCGCTCTGAGAAAAATGGACCTCAACATTTGTGTACAGGGATGTTTTGATTCAGTTCTGACTTTCAATAAAATTTATTCAAAACAGCCTTGAATGTGACATTTTGACTGTCGCAAAATTCCTCCTTGGAATGTAAAGATCCGCTAGTTGTTGAACTACAATGACCTCATGTTTCAAATTTCTCTCACAAAAAGTCAGTTATGAACCAAAACATACCTGTACAAAAATGTAGTGATCCATTTCCCTTCCTCTTAAACAGCAATAAACGGGGGAAAAACAAGGAAAACTGTAGAATAAAACTTTACGTGTACACTTTAACGAAACACGTGATTGAATGCTTATAGTCTTTTCTCAAAGCGCCCAGGGAGAAAAAAAACCTATTGCGAACAAGAAAAAATATGTCATGTCATGACAGCAACCTTGTGGATTGAATTGGTGGCTTATTTTGCACTATGGGCCATATAGAAAACAAATGTTGTTTTGCGTCCTTCCTTTTCAATTTCTGCAGATTGGAAAGGCAGTTTTTTCCCCTCTCCATAAGCCAATATAACACACCATCAATCGCATTACCTGCACTCACCATGCATGCAGCTCCGTGCATCTTTACTAAATTTCTTGTGGAACATTCCTTTTTAGAATTCCCCTGTGGAGACCTTTTGTTCCTATTGTCTTCAGTCTCCATTAGGTAGAGAATCTTAAAAGACACGCTATACACAGCGTATCACACATTGTTGCGAGTGAGTATTAAACTAGAATAAAAATTAAATTTATATTAGTTTGGCCACCTTTGACCTCTAGGCAAGTGTTACTTCAATGATGTTATGTGCATTGCAAAATACTTTAAAAGTTTTGATTTTATATTTCCATTTCATTCCTTCCCCGGTCTCCTTCCTCAGATTGTGAATCTGTGCACGAATGATGGTCAACGTCTGTTTGACATGTTGCTCTACCTACCACATGCCTTAGCTGGTCCCCTGCTAGCTCTCATTGCTCTCATATACACAATCTACTTGATTGGCCCAGCAGCTCTTTTGGGAACCGGTGTTTTCATTTTATTCTTTCCACTACAGGTAATGTATGTTTAGAGACTCGGGTTATCTGTATTTTTGAATCCTGCGTATTTGTCAAGTACCATTCAGTTGACCAACCATCCAGAACCATTCAAGCTCGAAAAGCACGAAAACCTAACCGCTATCTAAACCGCTATCACCCCAATAACCACTCGCCACTAGAGGGCGCTATCATTCCCGTAACCGCTATCACACCAGGAACCGCTCTCACAGGAGCGATAGCGGTTCGTGGTTTTATAGCGGTTACGGGAATGATAGCGCCCTCTGGTGGCGAGTGGTTCGTGGGGCGGTGAGAGCAGTTTGGAGAGTGGTTAGGTTTTCGTGACTACAACTGGAGCGTCTTGGAACCAAGACTAGGGCAAACCCCGAACATTTGTGTCGGGGTTCGAATTTGGGGGGAAAATCCACAAGACTGCAGGGTTTGTAGCTCAACATTTTTACTGGACCAACATTTATTTTACAAGACCAGTTTCAAAATGAGTTGAACATTTATAACAAGCACTAAGGGAAGATCTATCTCATTTGTCCTGCTACTTCCATACTCAACAGAATTGAAAGATATATCTATCTCATCTATTTGCAACATTTTTCACTAAGAAGATATTACACAATGAGTTATTACTGTTATTAGTCAATTGAAAGACACAAGACCATCTGGCTTGTCCGGTCGTGATTTTACTGGCCCAACGCTAAACGTACTGGCCTCTTGCCTGAGTTCCAGTGTTAATTTCGAGTCCTGGGTGTGGGGGAAGGCTTGTGCTTTTTATTCCAATGCAGTCGTAATTTGAGGGCTGTAATAGCCCTCAAATTATAACCCCACTTCATTTCCTTTTCAGGGTTTGTTCTCCAAAGTCATTGCCCATTACCGCAGTCGATCCATTGTAGTCACAGATCACAGGGTACGTCTTATGTCCGAGATCATCAGCTGCATCAAACTGATCAAGATGTACGCATGGGAAGATTCCTTTGCTTCATGTATCGCAGGTAACTATCACCCTAGACTGGTCCCCTAAGGACAGGCACTGGTCTTACAGGCCCAATGATTTCATTGGATACAATAACTTTATTGGATAAATGAGCCGTGACGTAAGCTTTCCATATCTGTGTTATGATTGGTCTGCTCCGAAGTGACATAGTTTTCAGCTACACCAGCAGTAGGAGATGTTCGATCGTCTGCTGCATGCTGCGTGTGCATAATGTTTGTATGTAATGTTGTTTTATTCACACTGTGTGTACACGTGTGTTTAGACTACGAATCTCCACTGTGTTAAATGGATGCGAGGTCTAAGGTACATCTGGCAGGATCTGGCTTTATTCCAATAGCATTTAAACAAGTAAAAAAGTAGTTTACACGACCCCTGCATGATTTGCCACTAAAGTAATGTGAGAAAATAAGTGAAAAAAAAGCAAAACGCACCAAGAAAGAAATAAAAATTTACATTTATATATTAAACAATGGTCCTTTAATTCAGCCTTTATAATCATACCTGTTAGCATTTTAGTAAACAATCTAAATAAAAAAAAGGGTGTGTTGGGACTGTGCAATTGGTTAGGGACTGAAACCCAATCCACATAGTGCCCCCAAGAGGGTAATTCAAACCACAGTGTATGGTATTAATTGATCAGACAGTAGGAGGGTTGACTGTACTAAGTAGATGCAATCACCACATACAGGCTGGCATAGCGCATCTATCATTCAAAACCACAGTGTAAGATATTGGTCAGACAGTAGGAGGGTTGACTGTGTACTGTGTTGATGCATTCACCACGTGATATTATATTGCATGCTGCCATAGTGCATCTGTCATTGCAAACCACAGTGGATGATATTGGTTGGATAGTAGGAGGGTTGACAGTGTACTATGTAGATGCATTCACCACATGATATCATACTGCAGGCTGACATAATGCATCTATCATTGCAAACTACAGTGTATGATATTGTTCATACAGTAAGGGGGTTAAAGGGAGAGGGAAATGAGACCTCATGTGAGTGGGGACAAAATTACAAGTCTCTAACCTCACGTTAAAATGGTGTAAAAAGTCATTGAATTCTGTACCCTTCCAGTCCAAAAGTGGGTCTCTACATTGTTGTAAGGGGATGTTCTGGTTCATAACTGACTTTTTGGAGCGAAATTTGAAACATGACGTCATTGATTTCAACAACTAACAGATCTTTACATTCCTAGAAGGAATTTTTCGGCAGTCAAAAAGTCAAATAATTCAAGGCCGTTTTGATTTAATATTATTGAAAGTCAGTTATATCCCCTTACAAAAATGTAGCGACCCATTTTTCTCAGAATGATGTCATCAGATGTTTTGGATGTTGACACATTTTGGACTGGTAGGGTACAGAATTCAATGGCAATTTACACCATTTTAACGTGGTGTTAGAGACTTGTAATTTTATCTCCACAGGCATGAGGACTCTGTCTGTTGGAAAATGAGTACATCACATCATTTATTTTGCCATTTCCCTTACTCTTTAAAACAATCATTCAGGTATTATTCCATCCATGTCCTAGGTATTCGGAAGGAGGAACGAGCTCTGCTACGAAAAGGGGGTTTCTTCCAGGCTATATGTCAGGCACAGACTTTAATGGTTCCCATCCTATCCACCATCCTGACTATCTGTCTGCACACATTGCTGGGGAATAACATCACAGCTTCACAGGTTAGTATTAATAATAATAATACAAATAATAATAAACCGTTTTTATATAGCGCATATCACCGTGAGGTCCCTATGCGCTGTAAAGGGAAATCAACAATTGTACAAAATAAACAGATGTGTTTTCACACAGGTTTTGAATTGTTCTGATGTCTCAGCCTGTTTAACGACCTCGGGAAGACTGTTCCATAACTGAACTGCTGCATATTGGAAAGAGCGGGAACCATACGACTTGGTTTTGATAACTGGGGGAGTCAGAAGGGACTAATGTGAAGATCGCAGATTTCTAGTTGGTTTATTCTCCTGAACTAAACTTTGAAGATAAACAGGGGCAATGCCATTGTGCAATCTATTCTAGCCCGTATTTGTAGCCAATGTAAATCCTCTAGAATGGGTGTTATAGTTTCCTGGTGACAAGTCTAGCAGCGGAATTTTGTAAATGGTGCAATCTAGCAATTTGAGTGTCGGGTATTGGCACCTTGGACTGGAGAGACTGACACACAACTCTACTCACATTATGGCCTCGGCCGGGAATCGAACTAGGGCCGCGATGATGAGGGGTGAGCGCTTTACGCACGAGCCACCCACAAATTGCATGTAAAGATATCATCAGGGTTCGAAATTAACACTGGCCCGGAGGCCAGTACGCTCCGCGTTGGGCCAGTAAATTCATGACCTAATCCTGGTGGTCTTGTGTTTTTCAATTGACTAATAATAGTAATACCTCATTGTGAATCTGGTCTTATAAAACAAATTTTGGTCCAGTAAAAATGTTAAGGTACAAGCTCTCCAGTCTTGTGTATTTTCCCCAAAAATTCAAGCACCATGCATGTCTAACTGCACTGGTGTCGCCTAAAATGCTCACTGCATAGAAAGCACAGAAACAAACTCCAGACTTGCATAAAATATTCCAGTACAAGCTATATGCCTAGAAAATCACAGTTTGTAGTTGCTAAAAACTATTGCTGTTTGTTAAATTTGTTACAGGCCTTCTCATACATCGCAGTGCTGAACTCAATACGCTTCATGATCATCGCATTGCCCAATGCAATGAAATCCCTCACGGACTCTTTTGTTGCATTTCCAAGGATAAAGGTAATCCTTTTTTGTTTTTATTTCATTTCATTGATTAATTCTGGTTGTGAAGCCAAGGATTCTCAGAAAAGCGAACTTAATCACTATACTAGCCAAGAACCCCAATAATTTTTAATATTATTTTCAAGGTGAGGGCTACACTTTACTGATTTGGGCTATTGACCCAAATCAACTGTCACCAGGGGCACCTTGCCACCTACTCCTGGGGCTGAAACAGGGTTACCCCCTTCACAGTCTGTAAGGATGTAGGCATGGGTTAGCAGAATGCACTACCTTCCAAACATTTTACGAAGCAATTATGGTCAAGTGCCTTGCTCAAGGGCACAAGTGTCATGAGCTTGGGTCCGGTTAACTAGACCGCTCGGCCACGACAAGCCACAAGTTTCCAGAATTATCAATGGAAATTTCACGCAATCAGGTAGGGACTGAAAACCCAGTTTACATAGTGCCCCTGTCAGGTCCAAGAGGTAGAAGGCGAGGAAAGATACCACTACGCCAATCCGACCATCTTTGGAATGGTGTTATCAGTGATGTAGACTATTTTTGCTTGTGTGTTGTGGATTAGTTTATGTGTTTGTGTACATACTTTGACTGTTTCAGTGGTTTAGTTGTGTACTACTGTGCGCAGAACTAACTGGGGGTGTTTACATTTTGAAGCAAAGGACTTTAAAAAGGATTTGGGTGTTTTGACAGATCAAGGAAATCCGGGCTTTGCTTTCATGTTCAAAGCCTATGATGATATTGCTAAAAAAATATCAAAACAATAGGAGAACAAAGAGAAGACCTAAACCAAGATGAGGTTGACAAACGTTTTTGGGTAGCTGTGTTTACTGTGTAGGCTATGCATTCACCATATGATATCATATTGCAGGCTGGCATAGGTTATCTATCATTTAAAACCACAGTGGATGATATTGGGAGGTCAGACAGTGAGAGGGTTAACTGTGTACTGTGTAGATGCATTCACCACATGATATCATATCACGGATTTGTATAGTTTATCCATCTTTAAAAAACCACAGTGGATGATATTGAATGGTCAGACAGTAAAAGGACTGACTGTGTACTGTGTAGATGCATTCACCACATGATATCGTATTGCAGGCTGGCATAGTTTATCTAATTATCGAAACCACAGTGGATGAGATTGAATTGTCAGACAGTAGGAGGTTTAAATTAAATTTAAAAGAACCGCATTGCGCTCATCTGTTTATTGGTTTTATTTTGTCAGTCGCTCCTTTTGATGGATGAGCTAAAAGAATTCACCAAAAAGCCAACCGACCCCGACATTGCCCTGAGCATAATGAATGCAACCTTTGCATGGGATAAAGAGGAACCTACCGAGACATTACCGACCCCTAAAACAGACCAGAAAGCCCCCGTGGAAAGGACTCAAGAAAAGGATAAGGAGGAGGCAGGGGAAAGGCTGGAGGGGGATCCACTGATGGAGAGAGATGCAGGAATTACTGAGACTTTGTTCGAAATCAACTTGGACATACAGAAGGTTTCTAAATAACTTTGTTCTTAGTTATATATGACAGCATATGACAGTATATTATTGCACGTGGCAGCATATAACGGCATTTGACGGCATATAACAGCATATGACAGCATATGACTGCATATGACAGCATGTGACAGCATAAAAATGTATGTGACAGCTTATGACGGCATTTGACAGCATATAACAACATATGACAGCTTATGATGGCATGACAACGTGATGGTATATGACTCTATGCTAAAACACCTCTGATACCCTATAAAGAAACCAGCATCTCAAACACTCTTCAGACTCCTGATGATGACTAGACCAGGCTAGTCGAAACGTTTAGACCAATTCATCAAGTCGAGCGCCATGTAGAAGCTCGAGCCTGCCCAGTGATTTTTGTCCAGATGTTTCGATCCAGCATGCAGGAGCGTAGTTCCTCAGCACTGGCCAAGCCGGTGTCTTGTTTCAGGGTATCTACGAAGGAAAGACATCTTCTCCCACGAGAAGCCTTGCCTTGTGTGTGCTCCCAGAGGATGGTTGGGCAAGTGACAAGCTCCGAGTGGCGGATACAGTGCCCAGCAAGCTTGAGGCGGCGTTTGCAGATCTTTTCTGTAGCCTTTGGCCAGCCAGCATACAGGTTGGGGTTTCTCATATGGACCTGCCAGGAGATGTTTAGGGCCATACGCAGCATCCTGGTGTAGCAACCATCCAGAGACTTTTCCATCTTGGTGGTGAGGGTCCAGGTCTCAGCTCCGTATAGAAGTACTGCTTCTACTGTTGACACAAACAGTGACCTTTTCAGCCGGACACTCAGTGTTGATGACCACACCTTTTTCATGCTGTGGAGCACGGACCACGCCTGTCCTTTTCGAATCTTCAAGTCTTTTTCACTGGAGTTGATCCAGGATCCAAGGTATTTGAAGTCAGATTCAAAATGGAGAGTTGTGCCGTCCCTCGTGTGGACAGGGTGTCATTGATGTTGTAAGCGATCACCTTGGTCTTTTTTGTGTTCAGCTGGAGGCCAACTCTCAGGCACTCCTCCTCGACCGACAGTAACAGGTCCTGAGCCTGCTCGATTATGTTTGAAACCAGTGCGATATCATCCGCAAAATCCAGGTCAGTGATTGTCACAGGAGGCACACGTCGGCTCTTGCGGGGAACTAAGGTGAAACCAAGCTCCTCCTCTTTACCGACGATTGCCTTTCTCAGGGCATGGTCAAGGACAATGATGAAGAGGAATGGGGCCAAGGTGTCACCCTGAAGTACTCCAGCTCGAATGTGAAAGAAATCAGTAACACCATCTGGTGAAGTGACCTTTGCCCTGGTGTTTGTGTAGGTTGACCCGATCACTTCAACTAGCCTGTTTGACCAATTAGACCAATTAGGAAACTCACTCCGCGGCAGTGAAGTTAATAACGAGAAGTCCCCTCGATCCACTAAGTGAAAGTAGTAGTCCCGGCCAATTTCCTACCTCCCCAAGTAGTACTTAATAAGCAGGACAGTTCTTTACATAACTGAGTAGTCTCACGGATTCTAAAATCTGCTTTGCGGCAGTAGAACAAAAAAGCATGACAATTTCTCAAGAACAAATCTACACCGTGACAGCACTGTAGATATATACACATGGTGTTACCACAAACTGAATATACATTGATACCTTACAGTGCAATTTTTATTTATTTATGCAAGTTTGCCCCAATCAAGGCTAAAAGGCATTCTTGGTAAGGGGATAAAAGAAGACAATATTGAAGATGAAAATAACTCGAGGGAGGTGAAGATAGGAATTGATATTCCTCTTGAAACAGTTTAGATTGTAAGATGGAGGGAAACATGCAGTAGGCAAGGAGTTCCAAAGAGATGCACTAAGTGGAATAAAGCTGTTGGAATGGCTCTTTGTTCTACATCTCAGCAAAGCAAGAGTGTTTGGGTTAGAAGAAGCAGAAAGCCTGGTTTCACGCTCAAACGTCCTGATAGGAGGAACAAAGTCGGACACACCGGTGCCACATTTACCATGAAAATATCTGTAGAAAAGACAGAGGCTGGCTACAGACCTACAGTGGGAAAGGTGTTGCAAGGCCTCAAAACCCATACGCGTATGAGGTCTTGTTAGTCTTAACAATTATATGGATTCAGAGTGGCACCCTGAACAAAGATATTGACAAAATAGGGAGACCGCCAACATACAGCTAGATAGCTCTGTTGGTAGAGGGCCGGCATTTTAAAACCGGAGGTCGTTGGTTCAAATCTCTCTCTATTAAATTTTTTTTTGTTCAATCCCAAATCATTCTTTTAAGACTCAAGAATTCTTTGTATCTTAGGGTCAGCTCTTAGGTATCTGTGGCACCATCGGCAGTGGGAAAAGCTCCTTACTCCAAGCCGTCTTAAGTCGTATGATCCTCGTCAACGGAGACGTCGCCATCGATGGTTCATTTGCCTACGTCTCCCAGCAGGCCTGCATCATGAACATGAGCCTACGAGAGAACATCCTAATGGGGGCGGAGTTTGACAAGAGGAGGTACGCCCAGGCTGTTGACGTCTGTGCCTTGCAGGAAGACTTTGATATTTTGGCAGATGGAGATCAAACCGAAGTAAGCATTTCTAATTGATAAGTCAAACAAAATAATAATAATAAAAAAGGCTTTTATATAGCGCAATTCCAAAGAATGATCATCGCACTTCACACATTATTACCCCTGATCACTGGGCCATTTATTTCATTCCTGAAACCATCTCAGCTCCCTTGGAGTATACAGCCTGTGCTGCCAAAGTGCACTAAGCTAAATCATTCACAAGAACCATCTCTGCCCTCACAGGTACCCATTTTACCCCTGGGTGAAGAGAAGCAATTATAGTTAAGTGTCTTGCTCAAGGACACAAGTGTCATGACCGGGATTCGAACCCACACCCTGATGACTCGGCCACCAGAACTTGAGTTCGATGCACTGAACCACTTGGCCACGACAGGCCACTATCAATTTGTTGAGATCGGGGGAATCATTGCAGGTGATTAAAAGCAATACCGAAGTTCAGGCAAAATTTTGGAAAAGTGGGTATCAAGTTTCTGAGGGGCGTTTTTTGAGAAAACGGGGGGTGTAACCGACTATTTCAGAAATGGTTACACATTTACAAAAATAACTGTAAACCCACAGGCTTGATGTATACATGTATTTATCTTTTTGGTTTTAGATCGGTGAGCGAGGCATCAACATAAGTGGAGGTCAGAAACAGCGAGTCAGTCTAGCGAGGGCAGTATACGCCGATAAAGATATTTATTTATTGGACGATCCCCTATCAGCCGTTGACGCGCACGTCGGCAGGCACATATTTTCCAAGTGTGTCGATACTGCGCTACGGGAGAAGACAGCGCTATTTGTGACCCACCAACTCCAGGTACGACAAACACTGGATATTTTTGGTGAACGCATTCGTTTCTGCATTCTGTTTGCTAAACATGGATGTAAGGCTTTTACCGCTGTCATTTTTATTCCCCCCCCCCCCTTGGTAAAGCCGAGGAAGCATCTAGTGTTTGCCTTGTCCTTCTGTGGGTGTGGGTGTGGGTGGGTAGGTATACATATTTTAACCGGGACCCATAATAAAATAGTGCTTCCGGTTGGGTGAAGGCCCTCAGTTGGAGAGCGTGTACAAAACCAGAGAGCTGTTGCCAAAAACTTGAAGTACAAATCAAAGAGGGACAATAGGAGGTCCCCATTGCCGATTATGTCTATTGGTCTTAGGTTCCCCCAGAATGTCAAAGTCATTATGGCTGAAACAAATGGATTATTTTCCAAGTGATAACTCGAGAAGAATGAGATTAATCTCAGTGGGGCATTTGTGTTTGTCATCACACCATTCTTGTTTTTCAATGCCTATGTTACTGGGTGTTTTACGCATACATACATCTTGAACTTGGTAGCTTGAAGTTCACTCAAATAAGTT
Organism: Leptasterias polaris; assembly: GCA_037783415.1. Classification (NCBI taxonomy): domain Eukaryota; kingdom Metazoa; phylum Echinodermata; class Asteroidea; order Forcipulatida; family Asteriidae; genus Leptasterias; species Leptasterias polaris. Next base: position 362,523 of record JAZGTN010000152.1, on the reverse strand, counting down.
GTGCGCACATTAACAGTTTTTCTTGTACGATTTCTCCGTCTTTAGTATCTTAAGATGTGTGACCGGGTGATTCTTATGAAAGATGGTCGTGTCGCAGAAGACGGAACGCACAGGGAGCTCATGGATAACGGTGAAGAGTACTGCAACCTCATCAAGACATTCCACAGTGATTCTAGTGAAGATAGCGGTGTTGTGGATCCACAAGATGGAGTGACTGTCGAAAGCCAAGACACTCTCGGAGGTTGTGATGATGAAAGTGAAGGTTTAGGGGCGAATGTGAGCAAGGGGGTTCCAAGCGAGGAGCTACCTACAAAGGAGCAAGTTGATAAAGTTGCTGTGAAGGATCAACAAAATCATGAAGACAATTTTGAAACATCTGCTGTCAACCAAATCACCCCAAGGATAATTGTATCAGGTCCAGAGGAAGATGATAGTCAGAGACAAGACGCTTTTGAAGATGGTGTGGGAGAGGATTGTAAATTTGACTATAAGAGTGAAAAAAGCAACACCGAAGTTATTACAAATGAAGACATTCCTCAAAGAGACACTCGCCAAAATTCAAGCTTCAAGGACGTTGACAAAAACCAGGAGGCTCAAGCCGATAAGGAAATCCCACAAGTGGAATTTAGTAGTAAAGCCACAAATGATGATTCTCATCACCGAAATCATGGTCAAAGTTGTCCTGATCCACAACCAATTGCTGTCATCCTCAAAAATTTAGATTTTAAAGATACAGACTGCGTATCCGTAAGCAACAACAAACAGAAGGGTATGGAGATCACTGGTATTTGGGCGGAGGAAGATGATTTTCAAGAGCATGACAAGATTGGAAGTGCTCAGGCTTCTCCGGTGAGAAATTTACTGTCACCTTGGAAGAACTTAACGAGGGGTCTCGGGACGGATGCTGTAGGCTTGACGACCTGTTCAGAGGAATCAATATTTTACAGTGGTAAGTGTCTGCTGGCCAATCCCTACTGACGCAAACTACTTTTTCCACTAAATTCTATGGTCTAAGAGCCTTCAACTTCATTGCACCTTCATTATGGATTGACTTACCTCTTCGTATTTGCCAAGCTGGCTCTCTTCAGATTTTCAAGGGACTTTTTAAAACTCATTTGTTTGAATCTTTATTTTTGTAACTTGCTTTTATATTCATTTCATTGTTTTATGTTTTTTGTTGTGCATAGAGGCTCCTGCATTATGCGCTATATAAATATCTTGTATTATTATTATTATTATTATAAACAAAAATGACCAAAAATGGTTTGGCCTGACGTTTTGACCCTAGCAGTCTTTGTCGAAGGCTAAATGACAGCACAACACACATAGGTATTTTTTACTGGAGTAACAAAAGCATTCATGTCGAAAAAGATGAAAAAAGAGAGAGGCAGAAAGCACACAGAATAGCAAGGGTTGAACAATGAAGAGGGTGACATAGGGGGGAGGGAAGGGGCTGGTTTGACCACAAGAGGTTGGAAACACAAAGGACAAAATCAGGTGGGAAGAGGATAACAAATAAATGAAGAGTGTTTTTAATGTACTGAGTATCGGGGTCAATTTCATGGCTCTGCTTAGCACGGAATTCTGCGCTTACGACACATCGGTGTGTGTACTTTAAGGGTGCTGTCAGCACAGAATTCTGTGGTAAGCAGATCAGCCATGAAATTTTTCCCTGGTGGCCCATTCAAAGATGCTGGTCAATAGACCACTTGTTTATGACGTCACAAGCACAACAAAATAATGCTTACCACAATCGGGTTGCCAGCCAAAAAAGCCATGTCACATGTACCATTGAGTTGACCAAACATTTGAAACATTCAACTGCACTGGTTTTGTAGGGTGGAACAACTATGTATGCGTGTACTGTGTAGATGCATTAACCACATGATGTCATATTGCAGGCTGGCATGGTTAATCAGTCATTCAAAACCACAGTGGATGATATTAAGTATCAGACAGTAGGAGGGTTAGGGTGCTCTAACAGTTTTCCCATTCTTTCTATTTAGGTAAGTTGATTGAAGATGAAGAGACGGGGGACCGGGGACTCAGCATGGGTACCATCCATGAATACATCCAATCAGCAGGAGGTTACATTGTGGCCCTTTTTCTGTTTGTGTTCTTCTTTGTGTCCGTCGGGATGACAGTGTTTTCAAGCTGGTGGCTCAGTTTTTGGCTAAATGCAGGCAGTGGGGTAAGTCAACCTGGCATTCTCACCCGCACTTATCTTCTGTGTTATTACTTTGCTTTTCTTTGTATTATTCTGTACATACAGTATGTTATTGTATGAGAAGAGTAGTATGAAATAAATGCTGACTTGCATGAAAGCGTTCTTGTGTTGTGGTCGAGCGGTTTAGTGCGTCGGACTCCAGTTATGATAATGTCATCCGAGTGTGGATTCGGGGTCCCTGGCATGGCATTTGTGAAATGTGTCCTTGAGCAAGAAACTTTTAAAATCATTAAACTGTAGGGGGGGTGCACATGTCTATTACTCCTTATGATGTTCTGTGTAGATGGTGCTATGTAAAGGAATAGGTCTCATACCTACAAAAATGTAGGTCCGCATAACTTGCAGGATAAATACTGTAGCACTTAGAAACGTACATGTAGTATTACCGGTAAGCGCGGTATAAATGCTAAGTGTTATTATTATTGTAGATGCATTCACCAGATTATGTTTATTATCTATCATTCAAAACCACAGTGGGTGATTTTGAATGGTCAGACAGTAGGAGGGTTGACTGTGTACTGTGTAGATGCATTCACACATGATATCATATTGCAGGCTGCCACATATCAATCCAAACTACAGTGGATGACATCGTGTACTTGAACAGAATGACAAGTTTTGAACTTAACTTCATTGGTAATCATTTCTGTGTATTACTTTCTCATAAACAGAACACTACCATCATTATTGACAACGAGATGGTTACCAGTGAAAGCATCGCCGACAACCCCAGACTGCAATATTACCAGCTTGTTTACGGGTTATTTGCAGTCACGTTCATGGTTTTTACAATCTGCCGTTGCTTTCTCTTTGCCACAGTAAGTCTGGAAACTAGACTCCTTACATAGTAGAGAATCTGGTTGAATTTTATGCAGATGCCCCGTGCCTTTGGAACTAACTGTCTCCCTCATCAAATTCGTTCTGCAGAGTCACTGGAAGTTTTCAAGAAACATCTTTAAAAATGGTTGATTGCTAAGGACCAACGCTCTTTCCCATCATTAATGCCTTTATATATTCCAAACTTTTTTTGACTTAAGACTGTGAATACTGTCACTAAAAAACAGCCGATAATGTGTAGATAAAAAAAAATTCAGTTAAATTATTGTTGGGTCGTACTTCTCCATCACTTGAGAGCTCAGACATTCAAAAACAGGCTGAAAACACACCTCACGCAATATGGTCAGGATTATGTGTAAATGCTTATTATGTTTTTCCATTTGTAAATCATTTAATTGCATCTTGTTTGCTATTATGTACATATATGGGATTTGAGGCATTGCATGGTGAGGTATCAATGTATATTAGGTGTACAGTGTATATTTACTTGTTAGGTAGATTATATTTACTTGCTAGGTAGGCAAATCACATACATATTATGTATGTTGCTTTTGTTATTATGATCATGTTTGCTCTGTATGCGCCGTGAGTGTTTTTTTGTTGTTGCGGATTTGTGCACTTAAGAAATGTTCTGTATCTGATTATGCTCATAAAGTTGGAAAGAAAAGTACGATGATGGGCTTTTGATACTTGGTTGGTGGGCGGAGCCCCAAAGAGGGGGGTTTTAGCAAATTTTAAGATGCAGTATATTGGAAATGATACGTACATGTAGTATGAAATTAACTTTTGGTGTGTGTTCATTTTGTCCATATAGTGGAACAGTTTGACAAAATTTCCTGTCAATCTGAGAGGGTCACCTGGGAACTTTTCAGAAATTTGGTTAATTTGACCTGGAATGACCCAGCTATGTCCTTCAGACTTGCAAGACCTCCGTCACATTCAACACAAATGGCTTTCTGTTTTTGCTTTTCTGCCCGTTTTGTCATGTGCTTAATTTATGTCATAGGCCTGACTTCTTTAAAGGGTGTGTATACCATTGGTATAATTGTCAAAGAACAATATCCACACTTGATGTGACATAACATTTACATGAAATAACAAACCTGTGAAAGTTTAAGCTCAATCGGTCTTAGGAGTCTTGAGAAAACAGTGACAAACCCCATTATACATGTATGTTTTGAATTTTTTTCAAACATCGGATTTTATTCTGCAGGATAAAGACTATTGTTTTATTCATTTCCTAAAAGTATGGCATTTCAAGCAAAACTTTTTCAAGGGAAGTTTTCCACCATGACCATCTTTATACCATGTAAGTTATGTGCAAATCTGTGAACATTTATATTTTCAATCTTACCAATGTTGTACACACACTTTAACTGCTCCTTTCATTTCCTTCCTTTCACCAGGTTACTTTAAAAGCATCGTCCACACTTCACAAGAAGGTCTTTCATCAAGTAGTCCACAGCCCCATGAGCTTCTTTGACGTTACTCCTCTTGGTAGAATACTCAACCGCTTCGCGAATGATCTCGACGAATGTAAGTATTTGAAATATCTTTTATTGTTCATCGGTTGTTATGTATTATATTTTGGTTTTTTGTGCTTATTTATTTTATATAAAAATTGTATTTTAAATAATATTTTAATTAATTTTGTATTTTTTTATTTTATGTACATTTTTAAAATATTTATTATTATTTTTACAGTTTTTTGTGCATGCTTATTATTTCTTTCCCCATTGTATTTTATTAAATTTGTAATTGTTACTTGTATAACTTTCTTTCCAAAGATGTTTTTAATTTTAATTGTTAATTATGTACATACATATAGGCTAGTTGAATAATTTTTGTATATTATTCTTTCCTGTAAATGGCGGCTCGTCCGCTTTTGGTTTGGTCAATAAATAAGTGGTTTTGAAAAGATGAAAATATCCAGCTCATAAAATCCCATTTACAGGGATGTGATTCCTCCGTTTTTAACTGGAAATCGTTTTTGTTTGCCCTCCCAAAAAAGAAATCTGTTTTTTTTAAACTTCAAATCGAATTCATAAAAAAAGAAGATAAAACCACATAACGCCCCAGATTGCAGAGTAGAGCTTTTAAAACCAAAGATAAATGTTATTAGTGGGCTTTGTGCTCGCAAGTTTTCGAGCTTGCAAGCTTTTGAGCTTTGCGCTAAGAGTTCAGGTTTTTTTTTCAACAGCCTATCACATCCCTGCGTTTAACATCCTTTGTTTTATTTCTTCCAGTGGACATCCAGCTACCCCTCAAGATGGACAACGTCCTCACTAACGCCCTCCTCATTTTCTTGAGCTTGCTGACGTTAGCGTTTGTCTTTCCCTTACTCATTATCGCTTTCATCTTTATTTTCGCCTTGTACCTCGTCCTGAACTCGTTCTTCCGACAGGGCATCCGGGACATCAAGAGGTTCGAGAACGTCGCTCGGTCACCGTGGTTCTCCCACATCATGACGACGGTTCAAAGTCTGTCTACTATTCACGCCTACAGGAAGAACGATGAGTTCATAGAAAGGTGATGATAACAAATGGCTGACGCAAACGTACGCCACTTCATTTGTTTTTAAGAGGAATATCTTCAGTAGAAGATAGAGAAGCAATTATCGAAAAGTATAATTATGCTAATTCCATCTTGTGAAATGGAATAATCCAGATTTAGACTTGTGATTATACTCTGCTACAATGCACCCCTATGGGACCAATATTTGTACACTATTTCAATCAATTTCAGGCTTCATGACCATTTGGACGACAGCACAAACATGTTGATACTCTTCTACATTGCTAATCGTTGGTTGGCAGTCCGCTTTGATTTGATCACTTTGCTAATCACGGGTGCTACTGGACTGTTTGCCGTCCTATCACACGGGGATGTCCCTGCCGCTACTGTTGGTTTAGCCATTGTCTACTCCAACCAGGTCAGTACATTCGGATACTATATTTGTGATAGTTTACAATGTATATTATTTTTTATTATATATTTCTGGTAATGAAACAAAGGGGCCTAACATAGCAAGGCCGTCTGGCGAATTTAAGGGCTGATTGTCATCTACTCCTAGGGCTGAAACAGGGTTACCCCCTTCACAGTCCGTAAGGATGTAGGCATGGGTATCATCCACTAGGAGCCTGGCTGGTAGAATGCACTGCCTTCCCAACTTACGAAGCAATTACGATTAAGTGCGTTGCTCAAGGGCACGAGTGTCATGACAGGTATAAAAGCCCACACTCTGCTTCCGACAACACCTGAGCTTGAGTTCGGTGACCTAGAACGCTCAGCCGTGACACACATTTGCAGTTCATAATTCTATACCATTTATAACGGTCAATTTGATGTTGTTATTGCAGCTTCTAGGTCTGTCACAGTACACAGTACGGCTTGCAGCCGAAGTCAATGCTAGATTCACCTCTGTGGAAAGAATAACTTACTACATCAATGTAAGTATAGACAAGTTGAACCATTTCATTTCAGAGGACACAATAACGACTGTAACTCTTATAGGGAAAATGAACATTTGGTATTAATCACTCTTCATAAATACCCCAGACAGTTTCGCTATTCCTATTGGTGGAGAGCACGTCACGTGGGTGTGTTTAAACGGCTGATAAAGACATAGCTGGAGCTGTTTAAGACCGGTTGTTTTCGGATAGCATTTGTGCGGGTTAGCCCACAACCTCGTTCTCAGGGGTGATCGATCTCGCCGCGCCATTTTAGTCCATGGATACGAGGATGCATTACTACGCGCACCAATGCATATCCGAAAACTGTCTCATAAAAATGCACCACACGTACAGATAAGTCGGAAAACAGATAAGTTTTTACAGAGTTTCCTACTTTATTACGCCTTTTAACCAAAAGGGCATTTATGAATGGGAATAAAAGGGTAGCGACTCGTTCTTAAACGGCCGTTTAAAACCTTGCAGGCCACGACCCTGCCGGTTTTAAACGGCCGTTTAAGAACTCGTCGCTACCCTTTTATTCTCTTATTAACATGAATGCAAATAAAAAGTTATTGTTCACGAAGTACAGCAGCCTTCGATAGTATAGTAGTGACGGTCTATAAAAACAGGAGTGCACTTTCAAGGAGTCCAAAATAGTCATGGATTATATATATGTATTTTTTTCAGTGTTTCGGTGTTCTTATCTGCTGGGCCATGACACGCCGAATGTGATTACTAAAATGTCACTTCTAAAAGCGGTCTGTGACATTGATCCACATGGTGTACAGAAACACGAGTGCACTTTCAACCAAAAAAGTCATGGATTATATATATGTGTTATAATAATAACTAGTTCTTATATAGCGCATTTTACAATAACGTATCAATGCGCTTTACATTAGTGCCCTGGTCATTGGGCCAATAACATTCCTTTAATCTTTCTCAGCTCCCTGGGGAGTACACAGCTCGGGCTGCCGTGATGGCGCTCCGAAGGCTTTTTCAAACACAATATCAACCTCTACCCTTGCAGGTACCCATTTATACCCCTGGGTGAAGAGAAGCAATTATAGCAAAGTGTCTTGCTCAAGGACACAAGCGTCATGACCGGGACTCGAACCCACACCCCGATGACTAAACCACCAGAACTTGAATCCGAAGCTCTTAACCACTCGGCCATGACACCCTATGTGTTCCAGTGTTCTTATCTGCTGGGCCATAAATAAATATAAAAAATACTCGGTTCTTATATAGCGCTTTATCACACCCCTAGGGGCGTGTCAAAGTGCTCAGTATTTTTCCTGCAAGGTATGTGGGGCTACGTTTTTGAAGTATGAGACCGTTTTCCTTTATAGCACCATGTAGTGGTTTACAAGGTGCTGTGGTACAACATGATGCCGATCAAACCAGGAACACCTTTTACATGCATTTCACAACACACGGGACCAACGTCCCATCTGAAGACACAGTAATAATGATTAAGTGTCTTGCTTAAGGACACAGGTGCTCATCAGAGCTTGAGTCCATATCCGCTCGGCCATGACACTCCATGACAGTCCGAATGTGATCACCAAAATGTCAGTTTTAAAGCAGTTTGTGACATTGTTCCTCATGGTCTATAAAAGTAGGAGTGTACTTTCAACCAGTCAAAAAGGTCATGGATTATATATGTACCTTTTTTCAGGAATTAGAACAAGAGGCACCCCAGTCTATTAAAAATACCACGCCAGCGCCAATGTGGCCGACAGAGGGGAGAATTGTCGTCAGGAATCTGAAGATGAGGTACAGGGAGCAGCTTCCTCTGGTGCTAAGAGGAATCTCCTTCGACATCCACCCCAACGAGAAAGTTGGCATTGTCGGGCGGACAGGGTCTGGTAAGTTCCCATTAACCCAAACCTCACCACTTCTAAGACAACTTCACTGGCTCCTAATAGCCTAACATTTTGAGTTCTGCTGCAAGATGTCAAAATGTATAAAGAGTGAGCGGGTATAGCTGTTTCTTCCCTGCTTTATTCACTTTTTGGGGGGTCTTAAATTTTGTTTAAGGTAGCCTTAAAGGGGGTCTTAAAGGGGGTCTTAAATTTGACTTTTCAAAGTGTGAAGATACCCTTGTAGGTTAATAGTGTAGTGATTGTTATGTAGGCTGAGTTAACGCAATGCGATGTTAAAGCAATAAAACAGTCAGGTGTGACGATGGTTGGGCGGTAGCTTGCGCCCAGCCACGAGTCAGTCGTGTTGTGTACCAGCCATCCTGTGAGCCTCGTGTGAGTTCGTGTCTCCCTCTTCGCTAGCACGACCATCCGGAGCCGGACACGCGACTAGCGGTGTGTTGGTAAATATAGGGTTGAATATTATAGTAATAATTTTATATCTTGACCTGCAGGTAAGTCCTCACTAGGAGTTGCATTGTATCGTCTGGTAGAGAAAGCCCATGGCAGTATTATGATTGACGGAGTAGATATTAGTCAGATCGGATTGTACGACCTTCGCTGCAAGCTATCCATCATACCTCAAGACCCGGTCTTGTTCATCGGAACAATAAGGTATGTCAAATAATCCTGCAAGTTGTATCAATAGAAATCATCAATAAGTCATGGAAATCATCTCTAGAACAGGACTTCTGATGCTAGGTAAATGTTGGTGCCAAAATCACCCCCCTAATTGTGTATAGCGCCACTTTTTGACAAGTTGTAGTTCCAGGGTGTCGAGACGGTGGTGAAAATACAGTTTTTTCAACCTCTCTAGTAATCGTTTCATTTTTTTTCACAAGGTCAAACTTAAGATTTTTTTATATATAATAACGGTGAGTTTTAATAGGCACGAAATCGAACAGTTCTTGCTGTAGCTGACAAACTATGTCACTTTGGAGCAGACCAATCATAACACAGATGTGGAAAGCTTACGTCACTGCACTGAAATCATAGGGCCTGTAAAACCAGTGCCTGTCTTTATCTTTGCGGATAAAGACAGGGGACCAGTCTAATCGCGATCCAACTCACTGGATTGGCAATTAATTGACACTAGAGGGCGCAGGTTAAAAAGGCTCGACAGAGAGCTTTGAGAAGCCCATCAAAGCAGAGACATATAAGAAGTGTTATAAAAGAACTCCATATTGTTGTTCAGGAGACCGTCAACATTTGGGCTAGATAGCTCAGTTGGTAGAGCGCCAGCACGTTAATCCAGAGGTCGCAGGTTCAAGTGAAATTTGCTCCAGTGAAATTTTCTTGGTTCTACCCAAAATTATTGTTATTATTATACGTTTTAATATGACTGAACCTCTTTACGATTTGTCTTTCTCAGGTATAATTTAGATCCACAGAATAAGTTCACAGATGAGGAGGTGTGGAAGTCTCTAGAAAAGACGTACATGAAGGAAACGGTAAGATGAGTTTGTCTGCTTTTTTCGTTAAAGGGAACGTGTGTCGTGGGTGTGTCGTGGCCGAGCGGATAAGAGCACCGGACTTAAGCTCTGGTGTTTCCAGTGTTCAGCAGAGTGTGGGTTCGAGTCCCGGTCGTGACACTTGTGTCCTTATTAAGCAAGACACTTAACCATTATTGCTTCGTCCTTCGGATGGGACGTAAAGCCGTTGGTCCCGTGTGTTGTGTAATGCACGTGAACCCAGTGCACTTATCGTAAAGAGAAGGGGTTTGCCCCGGTGTTCCTGGTTTGATTGGCTGCATATTGCGCCACAGCACCTTGTAAACCATTACATGTAAAGAAATGGGTCTCATACTTCAAAAAAAGTAGCTCCACACCTTGCAGGAAAATACTGACTGTTGAAGCGCCTTGAGCGTCACTGAGTGACGGATATGAGCGCTATATAAGAAGCCACTATTATTATTATTATTATAACGTATATGTTTGGTAATTACTCGTAAAATCAATGGCAATAAAAACTTACTTGGTATAATGTACAGCAGCTTTTGATAACATAAAGCATTTTGGGAAACATTTCACCTCGTAGTGATGTGGTTTTGGAAAAAATGTATCCGTTTTTATGCTCGAAAATTTGAATCTGAGAAACGTTTCTCAGATTGTGTATTCCAATGACGGATTATTCTTCCTGCGCGGTCAAAACAGCTCCAGATATTTGGTGGTATCTGAAAAACACTCCACCTTTTGAAATGAAATGTTCGAACAATAGTTTTATTTGTGTTATTTTAAGCCTCTTTATTTAATGGAGCTTTCCCGTAATAGGTTTTTAAACCTGACTGGGGTTCTTCACTACACAAAATGGACTACATCATTTATTCCCTGACCTGATTTTGTTTTGTGGAATTATTAAACATTTAATTAATGTTTATTTTGCTTTGCTTTTCATAGATAAGCAACCTTGACCAGCAGCTCCAAGCTCCGGTCGTTGAAAATGGGGAGAATTTCTCTGTTGGCGAGAGACAGCTTTTATGCATGGCCAGAGCTCTTCTTAGAAACAGCAAGGTAATTATGATATACATGTACAATGCAGGGATGGGATGAGAAATTTCAGATTTTTTTTCTGAATTCAGACTTTCGGACCTAAAGGGAAGGTATACGTTTGGTAATCACTCTTAAAATCAATGGCAACAAAAACTTATTGGTTAGAAATACAGCAGCTTGCGATAGCATCAAGCATTTTGAGAAACATTTCACTTTGGAGTAATGTGGTTATGTAAAAAGATAGCAGTTTTTATATCCCAAAATTTGAATCTGAGAAACATTACTGTCAGAAACGTTTCTCAGATTGTGTATTCCTGTTTAGAGATCATTCTTCTTCCTGGGACATATTCGCTGAATGCTCGTTGAATATTTTTGATTTGCAGATTCTAATCCTTGACGAGGCAACGGCGGCCATCGATACAGAGACGGACAGCCTGATCCAGCAAACCATCAAGCAAGCGTTCACCAACTGTACCATATTGACCATCGCTCACCGGCTAAATACTATCCTAGACTCGGACAGGATCATGGTTCTCAGCGCTGGAAAGGTACGCTAGTGTGTTTAAAATCCCCAGAATCAAACATTTTTTGAAACTCACATCAGCCAAAAAACTCTGCTATCTACTCACCAGTTTCATCCTGACTCTCACCAACTTTTATTGGTAAAAAAATTACAAGATAATAGACACTTCCCATGAAATATGCTAATTACATTCACACATGCGTACAGACACTATTGGTTGGCAAACGCCATATGAAGTCAGTGCACTAAGCAGACGCACAAATGCGTCTGTGTCACCGCCATTAGCCCTATACAAAAAGGCGCAATGTTCCATCATATTGCCAACCAAAATGATAGTGCGCACGCGCGATGAGCAATTTACATATTTCATGGGAAGGGTCTATTTACTACACCCTGGCACCTTCACTTCCACAAGGTCAATGATCAAAACCTGGGTTAATGCTGGCCCTATCAATTATGTTAGTGCAAAAATAGAAAGCCCCAAAAAGCAACCAAATTATATCAATAGAAGAAAACAAATTACATAACACCAACAGGCGAAAACAGTAAGATCGTCATCAGCTTAATGAACAATCCTGTTTGGTCTGATGTATTGAATGCAATATCTCTTTTTTATGTTTGTTTTAGGTTGTTGAGTTTGATTCACCATCGGCACTGCTTGGCAACCCTACCTCGTATTTTAGCGCAATGATGTCGACCGTTGGTGCAACTGAAAAGACTGTCAGATAATCTATTCCTGGAGTTTTACATGTGTGTGATTCTGTTTCATCAAATACATATGGCTATAAATGGATATTATATTGTTGGGAAAGTAAAATGTAGCAATGAATATACGAAAGTAAAATCAAAGTAACAAATCAAAGAAGAAAACCCCAGAATAAGACTTGACCTTAGTTTCCAGTTACTTGTAAACAATTAAGAATTTTTCCCAACAAGTTATCATTAAACCTATGTAATGGTTGCACAAATTTGGGCCTGATTTGCAAATAATAATAATAATAATAATATTTGGTTCTTATATAGCGCTTTATCCCACACCTGGGGCATATTAAGATGCTCAGTATTTTTTCCTGCAGGGTTAATAATAATAATAATAATAACTAGTTCTTATATAGCGCATTTTACAATAATGTCTCAATGTGCTTTACATTAATGTCCTGGTCATTGCTCCAATAACATTCCTTTAATCTTTCTCAGCTCCCTGGGGAGTATACAGCCCTGAGCTGCCGTGGCGCTCAGACAGCTTTTTTAAACACAATATCAACCTCTACCCTCGCAGGTACCCATTTATACCCCCTGGGTGAAGAGAAGCAATTATAGCGAAGTGTCTTGCTCAAGGACACAAGCATCATGACCGGGACTCGAACCATCACCCCTATGACTAAACCATCAGAACTTGAATCCAGTGATCTAAACCACTCGGCCATGACACCCTATGTGGAGCTACATTTTGTAGTATGAGATCTTTTTCCTTTATTACACCATGTAAATGGTTTACAAGGTGCTGTGGCGCAATATGCAGCTAATCAAACCAGGAACACCGGGCGAACCCCTTCTCTTTATAAGTGCACTGGGTTCTTTTACTTGCATTACACAACACACCAGACATACGGCTTTATGTCTCATCTGAGGGACGCTGCATTATTGGTTAAGTGTCTTGCTTAAGGACCAGGACTCGAACCCACACCCTGCTGATCAGAAACACCAGAGCTTGAGTCTGGTGTTCTTATCCGCTCGGTCACGACACGCCACTATGGGATTTCTAAAAACCAATCCTTAGTTTCAGACATCCTTACAACTCAAGTTTTATAGCGTAAATTTGTCTTACAACAAGTATCCTCGTCACAAGTTTTAATTTTGTTCTTGGTTACAGTAATTTTAACCAATTGCTTGCAATATATAAAAAAATAATCTAAGTATTTGAAAGAAAAAAAATTGCTTTGAGAAATTTGTTTTTACATAGTTTTCAAAGATTTTATTTCATGAAAAAGTATGGTCTTCTTTGTATGTACTTACAGATTTTACATAGAGTACTGTATTGATTGTCTATTGATGTATTGATTGTGTTACATGTTATAAATCCGCACATAAGCTTCTGCGCCAACACGCGTATGGCTATGAGCACCAACTAGTCTTAAACAGCTCCATCTATGTCGTTATCAACTGTTTGATACCGCATTGTTGAAATAAGTTATGAATTATAAGAAAAACTTCAAATGGACTCTTCCATTCCACTTGGCTTTGTCTCAGAAAAATGAACAGTCCAAATTTCACCTCAGGTCTATTTTGTTATATTGTACTCATAAGCATCTAATCTTTGTACCATAGTGCAATATTTATATTTTTCGGTGTACAGTATTAATTTAAGAGTCTGTTAACCAGCAACGGAGAGCTGTTGATAGTATAAAACTTTGTGAGAAACCACTCCCTCTGAAGTAACGTAGTTTTTGAGAAAGAGGTAACTTCTCACTAAAATAATAAAAGACTTCATGCATGAAGCCTTTTATTAGCATCTGAAAGCACACAAAATTGTGCAACAAGGGTGTTTTTTCTTTCTTTATTTTCTTGCAAATCTTCGATGACCGATTCAGCCCAAATTTTCACAGGTTTGTTATTTTATGCATATGTTGGTGGGATACACCGAGTGACAATACTGGTCTTTGATAATTACCAAACATGTTCAGTGCCTTTAACCAGAAGAGAATTATATGTAAATCATTGTTGGTTATATTCTCTTTTTCCTGGCCAATTTCAACAAAAACTCATGTAATTTCGTTTGAAAATGAATGTTCCGTTGCATCAGCATTGAATAGTCAATAGGAGTAATTTAATTTAAAACATTTTGCTAGGTTGCAAAGATCATTCGTTTTCGTTAAAACCAGCAGCAAGTGGCTGGTCAACCATTCAGTTTCATCAATTGTAATTATAGGTAGAAGAAATCCAACTGAAGACTAACTGTGAACATTTAGTCTTGAATGTCTTTTGTTTGTAATTTCTTTGCTGTTTTTCCATTGGTGCCATCTTCTATTTTTAAAATACTTTTATCGTAAATTTACTTGTAATTCAGCTGATGCAGTGATTTCCAAATTGTTTAAATAAATAATTGATAAATGAAGGAAAGAATTAATGAGAACCTATAATCATGTCCACAGAAACCGTCGCAAAATTTGATGCAATGGTTGCAAAGATAAACCATATAGTTTGATCAATGAGTTGGGAAAACATCTGTGAGTTTAATGTGTTTTAATGAGTTTAATTTTGTTTTGCTAAAATTGACAAGGAACAACTATAAGACCCTTTTCAATAAACAAGGCTTTTGAGTCAGATTCTGGAATTACTGTTATTGATTTTTTTTCTGTGAGTTTCTATGATGGTTTCCGTTTGTTTTGGGGTTTGTTGGCGGGTGTTTGTCTCGATTGGATATTGTAATTGTCAAACAGATTAATGTTTCAATTATAACTCATAGTCATACCACTTCCCGATGAATCATTTTGCATACACAATTATTTATTTGTTATTTATTTATTCATTTTTACTTCCAATGGTTTTAGGCAACCAGGAAGTCCCAAACAAACACTCGTCTTAAAATAGAACAAGAACCAACAAACTTCAGAAACACTTTAATTTATTCATAGTATGTTGCCATACGTCATCAATCATTCACTGTTTCTCCCCCCGCCCCCTACGCATGGGGGGGGGGGGGTGGGGAGGGGGGGTGGGGAGGGGGTTAAAAGACGAAATTGTGTCGAGATCAACAACGTTCCCGAACAGATCGATCGATCCCATATTGAAACGCGCCACGCTTTCACAATACACGTGATTACCCAACACGTGTATGACTGGGTCAACGATCGCCGATTACGTTTCTACGGTGCCTAGAAATAGCCGGCTTTAGTTTGGATAAATTATTTTATTATCGTCAAAAAATTACTATATTTATAATATATATTCTTATAAAAAACCAAATATAAATCATTCTGTGTCATATTTTTGAACAATTTGTGTTTAAAATAACTCGGTTTTGTTTGGAACTGTTTACAAAATTTGGGGAAATGCGTGACATTGTTTTCTAAAGGACACCGTACTTTACTACTACCGTTTCGCATTGTATGCTCGCTCGTCGTGGAAATAAAATTGTTATCTAAATGAACAAAAAAAGAGTCGCCGAAGGAAAGTACGGATGTAGTGCGGATAGCTTTTTCCTTTCAGCAACTTTTCAAGAATGAGCTTCGTGCAGTCTCATTGTTATTGTTACCTGAATACGTCTGCAGATTGTTTTTTGCTACCTCCTGCAGCTGTCACAGACAGGAGCAATTTTAATGTTGTTGGCGAGACTTTCATTTCCAAACAACCACGACGGGGCCGCCGATCCGGACAACAACACCAGCCGGCAAACCCGGGATACAAACAGTAGACATTCTACACCACAAGACCATAAGATAGTATAACTTTTTACTGAACACATCTACTAAATCGTCAGTTTCAACTTCCATATTTTATCAGCGTTTATTTGTTTCATCTGCAACTTTTGAAGGAAGGTGTTTTACAGCAAAAAAGTGAGTTAATTTCAATACTTTGATTTTGAACTTGGTCTCTTCACGTACAAAAAAAAGACCGTCAAAATAGTTTTAAATTATTGTGACAGCATTTTGTTTTTGTCATGTTGATTTTAAATTATGGTATTACAATTTCCCAATCATCTCATATTTTGACCCTTTTTGGCAAGGCAGTGAGGAGATTTATAATTCTATGATTTTTATGATTTTTATCTGTTTTTCATCCATTCAATCATATCACTGTCACATTGAATGATTCTCATGGATGACCTGCATGTATATTCTTTGAATTTGTATTTCTGTTGCGATTTATTAATATGTACCTTGTCTTTGAACAGTTTTATGCATTGCTTATTTCACACAATGCATGACGGACACACGTATTGAATATTGCTATTATTTATTTGACCTAAACAACACAAATGTATTATTAATAAATAAACAAATGTATCTCCTCGATCCTGGGTTAACATTACTTCTGGTGTACCTCAAGGCAGTGTGCTAGGGCCGTTACTGTTCAATCTTTTTGTTAATGACATATCTCATTCAATTCTCTCCAGTTGTGTGTTGTTTGCAGATGACATTCTTTTGTACCGCACAATAGAAAACGCTAATGACGAACATGTGCTTCAATCTGACTTAGATAAGCTTAAAAACTGGTCCGATGTCAATGAAATGTCATTCAACGTTAGTAAAACCAAGGTCATGCATATCACTAGATGCAGGCACCTTGACCCAATATTGTACAACCTAGGTACTCTTCCAATAGAATCTACCAAGTCGTTTCAGTACTTAGGGCTTACATTTGACTCCAAGCTCTCATGGGCTACACATACCTCATCAGTTGTCGCTAGAGCCAACCGCATGTTAGGTTTCATCAGAACAGTTGCTAGGGGGTCCTCCACTAACGCAATTTTCTCACTGTATAAATCTCTTGTTCTCCCAATTTTAGAGTATGGTCTCCCAGCATGGCATCCGTATACGTTATCGCAACAAAATCAGCTTGAAAGGGTCCAAAGAACTGCCACCCGGCTTGCTCTTAAACAAAGGCGCGGAGTAATGTCTTATGAGGACAGATTGCAGCGTCTTCATTGGCATCCTCTAACTAACAGGCGTAATTACTTGCTCAGTTCCTTTGTGTTCAAGGTTTTACATGGCACTGCTCACTGCGAATCCATTCTTGCCGGGGTTTTCATTAATCCTCGTCATCTTGAATCACTCACATTCCGCCATCTTTCCGCTCGTACCGACTCAATGTACCATTCACCCTCCCATCGACTTCCCAGACTATGGGACACTTTTCCATCCTTCATTCGCGAAGCTGCTGTAATCTGTCCTCTTATGACATTTCTCCGCCTCCTTAAGGATCATTGTTTAAATCACACAGTGCATTAGATGTTCAATTTGGTTGCATGCAGGTCGTGAACGAGCCCCTGTTTGGTTTCTCCCTATTGTTGTTTCTGTGTTCATTGTGTTTGTTGGTCATGCGTGGGGCAGCATGCTTCCGAGCAACAGTAATTTAGTTTACTTTTGTTACCCCTGACCCGCATGATTTGTCCTTGTTTTTATCCCTTCTGGTTGTCCTTCCCATTTGGTTTTGTTCCCCTCCTGCATGCTCTGCCCTCAGTCGCCCTCATATATTTTATATATTTTTTATATTTTTTGTTTTTGCTTTTATTTTCTTATTTATTTAATTTTATTTATTAATTAAATTTTATTTTTCTAATTTTGTATTTATTTTCCTTATTACTTGCTTTTTTATAACTGTTTTTCCGTTAATGTTCTTTCTTGTACTATTGTAACTTTGGTTTGTTGTTTGTTTTGGTCGAATAAATAATAATAATAATAATAATAGTATTTATTAATAATTTATTAAATCAGTGATAAAAAGAGCAAAAAAGCATACATTGATTTCTGGCGTTTTGTTCAAGAGTTATCATTTGACATTTGGTCGTTAGATTGTGAAAATGTATGATTTCTTTTTCTGGTTATGTTTCAGCTTTTCAAGATGGAGATGCTTATAATGGCCTCAGGAGGCCTAAAATCCATTGCGTCCACGTTGGGATACATGGATGGCGAAAACTACATCTTGTCAGAATACTGCGAAGGTAAATTTATTTTTCCTTAACTGACTGGGCAATTAATTAGCTCTTTGCACGGATCCGCCATACTGCGTGAGCCTTGACTTCATGCTTCATTTGTATTATTAAATTATGATGTAAAGTATGATTTCGCTTGTTTAGGAAAACTCAAAAAATTACATTTTTATGGAAATTACACCGTACAACTACAGTTGTTATCAACTTTTGAAGCAGCCAAGGGGACTATTATCTCAAAACTTGTTCAGTCTGTTTGCAGTTTTACACTAGTTCTTGATTTGATTTTATAATAAACAAACTACATGATACTAAATGAACATTTTCTCACATATGAGTAGTTTATTTCCTCTTTGGACATGTTCGGAAGAGCAAGGCAATTGTAAACAGGATTGGTAGAGCTGATGAAATAGTCGAGACAGTGTTCTTGTTTTGTATTTAATGCTCCACCATGAAATAATGAACTGTAAAAATTTGGGCTTAATCCGCTGTGTGAGTCAAGAGAAAATAGTGTAAAACTGATTTTTAGCATTACAGTATAAAACACATGGTCCTTAATTTTGGTTGCTACATTGTATGACAACCGATATCATACTTTTAGGTTTTCAGTCTTTTTTCAGATACAGTTTTCATTTCAGAGGGAAATAATTCACAGAAAAAATGGTTCTTGTATGAATTTCATAATCAGTAAGCTTTCAGACATAAACAATTATGTTTTTTATACTTGCCAATCCTGTACAATACGTACCTTCAAAAAAAAAGAAAATTTTGGAGGAACACCAAAGGCCAAGACCAGGGCAATAGGGGCCATGGCCTTCATGTCATTCCAGACCTGTATATCCTCCCCTGTCCGGTTTTCGATGTACTATGCCTTTTTCTTTGAATTGAAAAAAAATTAATTTCTTCCATAATCAACTGATGCCCTAATTACCTTCCTTTGTTTATAAGAAGTATGCAAACATATATTAAAACGTGATGGACATTGAAACTTTCACACCACGCACCGATCTTCGATGACTTCAATAGCGTCCCATTTGTTTTGAGTTTGACCTGTTTTCGATGCAAACAAGAAAGTATGGTGTCCGGGCGAAGCCATACGTGGAAGAAACATCTGCAGTGACTACAAGTGTTCTGTGAGACTTTGTGTATGACTCTATAGCCAGCAGTTGTCTTCATTTTATTCAACATATTTTTTATTACATTTTAAAAATTACCATGGTAATTTGCAAAAACTTTAAAAAAAAATATATAAATAAAAAAATGTAAATAATTCTTGGCTTTCAAATCTTATTTTTATTTAGTTTTGTGTCTTTTTATGTTTCTTAACATTTATACTAAAGCATATAAATAAACAGTGATAATCGAATCACAAAGCCGATGTTTAAATTTTAATTAATAACAATAATGAATATGAGTGTTACAAAAAAAATTCTCCAGACTATTAGAAAATGATATAAGGCACATGGCTTCTTTAAACCTCTGTATTTTTTTCCCCAGAATGCTCAGCAGAATGTTCAGTCACATGATTTGATCATCGTGAATTGTGAATTGAAAAAGTTTTTGATTAAACTTTTTCGGTGGGGAAAATTTTTGTTATGGCCCCGACAGTATGACATATTTTTGTACCTTGTAGAAATGCCTAAAATACCACAACTTTTTGCATTTACAAGTGCAACTAACCAGTGGAGCCTTTCATGTTTCTAAGTTTTGGTCAAATGAGAGGAGACTCTTTGCTTGGCAAGTCAAACCACAAAAATTGTATCTAGGGACTGTTTACATCGCGCGCAGAGAGGTCAAAGGTTTGCCTCGATTTCAGGGACCTCCTGAATACAGGGCGTCCTATGATACATAACAGTACATTAGTGTTATTTATAGTTAATAAATTATGTAGATACAACACACTTCTTTAGTTGTTTATAATCATCGGTCATGTTCACCATGTTCAAAGCTATCAGTTTTAGAGCACACTTCAATATGGCTGCCCACCTGGCAACTGCCTAGTAACCAACACAAGAGGGCAGTATAACAATTATCGTAACAATTAGCAGAGCAAGTTCTTGGACTTAATTAGAGACAAGGGTACACTTTGTCTTACTGACTTGTATTTTTTTTTTACTTTTAAAATATAAACCATGAAAAACAAATAAAAATACTACTCAAGTTTTTGGGGGGAAACATGGAAACTGACATTAAAGGTAATATGATATGTTTTTGTCAATCTAATGCTGATTTATAGGCCAAATTCAATATTGATACATTAGCTAAAAGTTTTGACAGTTTCAGCTGAATACAGTGTCTACTTGTTGAGAAAAAACAACAAAACTCTGTCCAGAATTGTCATCAAGAACATTGAACCCATCCACGTTTAGCAAGGTGACAGCAGGTACCAACCTTTAGAGATTCAAAATTGTCGACACACTTTTATTGATTTCTAACCAACTGGGGCACTTTAGACAAAATCATTCTGCAGGATGCTCACAAGTTTTGGTCACCAAAGTATGACCGTACCTTAAAATAAAAAAATCTAACGCCACCGATTTTTTTTCAACCTTCATTTTTGAAGGCAGTGGCTTTAAATGCTGTGCGTTGTTGTAATTACTTCTGCGTCTGCATGCTATTAATAATTGATTGTGCTCGAGCGTGCTCGAGCATGATCAATGGTATGTCTAGAATGGTTAATTAATTCAGTCAACAATGTACACGTGCACTCTCATCACGTTGTCTCTTCATTTGTTTCAATTGTCATCAAGGGAGTGAAGAAAAAGAGAAAATATACAGTCACTCACAAAGAAGTTGGTCTGAAAACAAATAAAAAAGTAGAGCATGGTTTTAACATGAAGTGTTGGACAGAAACTCCCAATCCAATACTTTTTTTTTATAGATTTGTTTGCTCCTTGGAAAATTGAAAAACTAAAACAGTTAAAGGAATAAAGAAGGAGATTTTTTATTTTAATCATATGTTTGGGGTGTTTTTCTCAGATTCTATACATGTGCAACAATTTGCATGGGATGTGATTTGAAGTACATGTACATGTAAACATTTATGACATTTGTGATATGCCCTTTTTTGAAAAAGTGAAATGGCATTCAAAAAGTGAAGACAACCAAAATGTTCATCAGCCTTGATTTTGATTGAACTGATGACATGAAAATTCTATGTTGAGTATATTTACACAAAGTGTTATTTGAAAGCTGTTCTTCTCATCTACATGTATATTTTATCAGCAAATAAACCCAGTTTAGAGTTTTGGGGCAAACTGCCTGCTTTTTGTTTGGTGGGTGAAATTTCAGGTTGGATAGGGTCTTCATTAATGCACAATTCATGCACAGTCCTGGGCCCTATTTCATAGAGCTGCTTATAATGCAAAAAATATTGCTTAACAAACTCCTGCTTAGTAGTAATCAGCAGGATACCAGTCACAAACGGTACATGTGTTGCTTTGGCTGGTAACCTTGTTCTGGTAAGCATAATTTAATTATGCTTAGCTTATTTTGGTGCTTAGAAGCAGCTCTATGAAATTGGGCCCTGGTACGTACATGTACAGCGTTATACAACATCACCCCGTTACAAACACTGTACACGTGCATAGCGCACAGTGTGCGTATGTAGTAAGCATGCCAGTGACTCAAGTTATAAAAGTCGAAATTATAATAAAGTGTCGTACATTGTGCAATAATTACAAGTGCACAGGGTTTTAGGTTCAAACAAAAATTGTAGTTATAAAAGGATGGCATCAACGCTTAAGTAACAGTCGCCAGTATATTAAAAGGGGAATGTTTTTTTGTGTGACTTTTTTGTTTTGAAGGAGCTTTTTATTCCATAGTTTTTAATATTACACAATCATGGACACGTGATGTGAAAATTTATGTGAAGTGCAGGCCTGGCTTTTCATATAAAAAATTAATAAAAATCAGACAGAGCTACATGTACACGTGTATCTTCATAAAATGTTCTCCTCCATTGGGCTAAGTGCAAATTGTGCCTCCAGGCTCAGCATAGACTTGTAGACAAGTCGTTAAATGTCTGTCGCGGTGATAGCGGAACAGCTTTCTCGCAATATCCCGCGAGAGGGCTGCTCTGTGCGAGATTACTGCTCTCAAGACTGGTCACATTTACCGACTTGTGAAACCCGCTGGCGGTTTGTGCACGGCCTATGGCCACTTCAGCCGATTTCGTACGGACGCATCTGATTGGTCAATTTCGTTATACTATGAATATTCAAACTGTAGATGAATATTAAACATCAAATCCTGTACTGGATGGAGTTTTATGTTGCTTTGATGCTTTGATCATGCACGATCAAAACCAAACACTGAGTGGTGAGAGTGATTGTGTTCATGAATATTTTGACACAAGAAAATACGTATTCAAATTATGGGTACAACTTCACTAAAACTTGTAAATAATTACAAAAAATCGAACGTAAGATTTTATTTCAGAGAGTCAGTGTACAGCGTGTGGGGAGACGTACGTAACACACAGGGGCAAATCGTGTAGCTGCATGCATGGGATGCCATGACGCGCAGAGTTTCTCTCGGCGGGGCTCAGCACGACGGAAACCCCCTATACCCTAGCCATGCCAAGAGATAGCTGTACCTGGAAGCTCATGAACATGTGGGAGGGGTAGGGAGCCAGACCACCAACTACCTTGTCATTGCGAGTTTGTTAGTCGGTAAACCTCGCTGATCGAATCCGCTTTTTAAAATCGTTACGTTTCAATGTTCGGTGTACGTTCCTTCCCCCGATTTGGAAATTAAATAAGATTTATGTCAATAAATAGGAATACCACTCTTATATTGACGGTGCAATTAAGTTAAACAATTTGTGAGACAAAAACGATCAACCCCCCCCCAAAAAAAAACACACACACAAAAAACCAGAGCCCCTGAAGGAACAGGTGAAAAATAAATTACAAATTAAAATGTTAAGAAAAAAAAATCTCACTCTGAATTTTTTTCCATCTCTCGACACAAAATTCCAACAAAGTCATTTCGTTTCCTCAAAATATTATTCAATCAAAATATTATAATTTTGTCACATAAAATTATATTTTTTTAAATTTGTAAACAAAATTGTGTTTTTCTAGGTAGCAAAATAGATTTTTCCTAGAAAATACGTTTTTGTTCCCTCGAACACGCCTTCTTTCCCCCGAAATACGATTTTGTTACCCAGAAATACGCGTTTGTTCCCTGAAAGATACGCATTCGTTTCCTCGAAATATGATTTTGTTCGCACAAAATATAATTTTGTTCGCTCAAAATATGCTTTCGTTCAATAAAAATGAATTTTTTCCACCGAAAGGAGATTTCTTTCCCTAAAAACAAGCTTTCGTTTCATCAAAATACGACTTTGAATTAGTTGCCCGAAATATACTTTCATTCGTCCGAAATATGCTTTCGTTCCCTAAATATACGCTCCCGTTCCTTCGCAATGAGATTTTGTTCCCCAAAATTCCTCTTTCGTTCCCCAAAATTCCTCTTTCGTTCCCCAAAATTCCTCTTTCGTTCCCCAAAATTCCTCTTTCGTTCCCCAAAATTCCTCTTTCGTTCCCCAAAATTCCTCTTTCGTTCCCCAAAATTCCTCTTTCGTTCCCCAAAATTCCTCTTTCGTTCCCCAAAATTCCTCTTTCGTTCCGTTAAGATAGCTTTCGAAGCCCTGAAGTCCAATCACACAAATTTGTTAAATTCCGTTGTGAGGGGCGACTATGAGAGGGGACGAGTTTGTTGTCAGGGGGCAACTTTGCTAGGGGCGAATTTGTAGTTGGTGACTTTGTATATGTTCTTTTTTTAAATTGGCGACTTTGCTAGGGGGCGAGTTGACTGGTTTCCGTGTCCGTTGTTTATACACACTTAATACACACAATCACTGTAGAACACATCGGGTTAAATGATTGGAGCGTATCAGTAACTATTCACGGTAGGCATATTTATTTTTATGAGGCAAAACACACATCTTAAACAATTATTATAATAATGCAGTATAAGATAAGTTTACTTTATTTCTTTAGTTACTAAACTAATGAAGGAGTTAACACCCACAAAACACACCCACAGATGTCTCAAGCGCAAGCATTCAGTACATTTACAGTAACTAAAATTAGTACTACCCTCAGATAAAATGGACTCGTCTTCATGATCGTCGCTACAGTAACCGTAATGTACACTGTGTCCATACATGAATAAATGAATATGTACCGCCGGCGGGTTTCACAAGTCGTTAATGACGAAGAGTCAGCAGCCAGCAACTTCGCGCGAGAGCAGTGATCTCGCGAGAGCATTCTTTATTAGGCTACAACACCACACGCGACTCGACTCACCGCGACCATCATTAACGACTTGTCAACAAGTCTAGGCTCAGCACAGCTCTTTTGAAATCATGTAATGTCACATGGTCTACATGTATATTATACAATACTTTATCAAGTGGGGTTAACTTGCGCTGTATTTTGGGTTTTTTATATTAAAATTTGTTTTAAAGGACATAACAAATTTGAACAACAGTAAGGCAGTAGATAAAAAAATTCCGCAGCCAAGCAATTTGTTGAGGTCATCTTAAGAAGGATAAAACAAACAACAAAAGATTCAGTTTGAATTATTAAAAAGTTGGATGAGGTGAGAGAGAGAGGGCTTTTTCTTAAGCACTCCGTACTTGGAAAATATAAAATGATTTCATACATATAATATATAACTCCTGCTTACAAGAACCATGAAGGTAGAATACAAGAACCATGAAGGTAGAATACAAGAACCATGAAGGTAGAATACAAGAACCAAGTTTCAAGCATGATGCAAAAGTATATGTTTAACAATCTGGGATGTGATTTCTCCGTTTTTAATCAGAAATCCAGTTTTTTTTTGCCCCCCCCCCCCAAAAAAAAGTAAATCTGTGTTTTTTTACACCACCCCCCCCCCCAAATTATTTTGTTTGTTTATTTTTTATTTTTTTACTAAAGATCAAATTCATTTAAAAATGAAGATAAAACCATATATAATGCCCCAGATTGCAGAGTAAGACTTTTAAAACCAAAAATAAATGTTATCAGGGGGCTTTGTGCTCAAAGTTTTCCAGCTCGCAAGCTTTCGCGCTTTGAACTCAAGAGTTCAGGGTTTTTTTTCAGGATGCCTATCACATCCCTGAACAATGGAAAAGAGTTGTTGGTAAAACTGTTGTCCTATTTTTTCCCGTCCTCCTCCCTTGTGTTTTTTCCAGATGTTCTTGAGGAGATGCTGGAAAGTCTCAAACATGAGAACAAGGTGACAAGACCAGTTCGTCTCAACATTGCCAACTCCGACGTCCTTGAATCAGTAAGTGGTCTCAAGCTGTGGGAAATGTAAATAGCAATCTGATTGGCTTAGTGGTATTCTGCCCTGCCTTTCACCTCTGTGGACCGCGGTTCGAATCTGGGCTTAGACTGCAGCCTCATTGGGTTTTGGTTCCTACTTGATTCTGTGGGTATCTCAGGGAGATCTTGGGCATGTGTTATTTTCTTTAAGCGTGGAATTCTGCTTGACCTACTTACATGTAAATCTGATTTCTGTTTTGTGTGGCCTTCAGGAAAATCAGCAAATGTTTTATTAAATAGCCTGAAAAGTCCTATCAAAACCTTTGTCGTGATGTTGGTGAGCCCTTGCACCTCTTCATATTCACCAAGCTGACTCTCTTCAGATTTTCAAGGGACTTTTTAAGACTCATTTGTTTGAATCTATACATGTTTTATTTCAACTAATTTGTTTAATGTTATTTGTTGCCCATAGAGGCTCTCGCATTATGTGCTACATGCATGACATGTATACAAGTGTCTTGTATTATTATTAATTATTAGTAAAATGTTCCTACTTTTTTTCAAGTGACAAGTATTATGCATGTTTCTTCGGATGTGAAGAAATCCTGTTTTTTTTTTTAGGATACTGTTCCCAAAAGCTCATTAAAATCTATTAACTCAAGGGGTTACCAGCAGGTGGAACATCATCATTTCAAAGACATGTACTGTTTAAAATTCGGAGCCTAGTTTCAGACCTTTCTGTTAGCAGTGACCCTCACCCCTTGTGTCTTAAACATCACCTCCTCTATCTTCACTACACAGGTAACTTCAGGCCTCTGGGTTACCGTGTCAACTTCAGGCCTACGGGTTACCGTGTCAACTTCAGGCCTACGGGTTACCGTGTCAGTCACTTTTAAGGATCCCTCATTTTCATTGCCACAAACATTTAGGGCCTAATACCAAAAAAACGATAGAAAAAATACCACAGACAATGAATTGTCCAGAGATTGTAAAGAAATGAACAAGGGTGAGTGATTATTTGTAAAACATTTTCTTCTTGTCCTGTCTCTCTTAGGATTTGTTGCAGATTCTGTCTGCTGCAGAAGATGATATTGAAGTCTTTCGTTCAGTCCTCAAGTAAGTCAAAACAATATTAAAAGCCAGTCAACCCTCCTACTCTCTGACCACTCAATATCATCTAACTGTTAGTTTGAATGATACATGTAGATAAACTATAGCTTTCAATATGATATCATGTTGGGAATGCTTACTACACAGTACTACATGTAGGTCAACCCTCCTACTGTCTTACTATTCAATATCAGCCACTGTGGTTTTGAATGGTAGATTAACTACGCCAGCTTGCAATATGATATCATGTGGTGAACACATACTACATAGTACACAGTCAACCCTCCTACTGTGTGACCATTCAATATCATCCACTGTGGTTTTGAATGGTAGATACACTGCAATAAATATCAAGTGGTAAACTCATCTACACAATATGTGCAAAGCTAGGTCTGAGCACAGTTGTTGCCACCATACACAACTCGTGCAGTTTAACGGTTTCAAATGGTTGGTCAACTCACTTTAAAATGTTATCAAGAAAAAGAGTGTTGATCTATACGAATATTATCAACGTTTTCATGTATAAAGTGTGTAAGTTTTTCATTCAAAGTCATTTATTCTTGTCTTTTTTAATGCCAATCATGTACCATGCACTTCTGATTGATGCCAGACTAACTGCTAATCGTTATCTTCACAGGTTGTTGGTGAATCTTTCGATGCCCCTGGAGCTGATACTCCCCGTTCATCCCAACATGACTAAGACAGACTGGCAACAACGCCACACACTCCAGGCCATGCTTCTCACCATCAAGAAACATTTCATCCAAGAGAAACCTGTCAGGGCCATCATTGAGCAGATGAGCACCCACCTGGAACATGTAAGTTGTCCTTCTCTGTCTGTCTTAAAGTGTGGGTTCGGTTCCCTGTCAGGGCTGATCTCTCTCTCTCTATTAGGCATTTGCTCATGGTTTACTCCTCAAATTGTACCCTGCTGGAATCACATCTTTGGTCGGCTCACTGAACGATGGCATCCCTCTGGCATCCAATCCAATCTGCCATGGCCCAACCAAGCTGCCTTTCTTTTAATCACAGCACTACTGCTGTCCTTCTCTGTCTTTCTTTGGATGTGGGTTTGGTTTCCTCAGTCATGAACAATCCAATACAATATCATGCTTTTGCCAAAGCTGCTCCTGCCCTGTGGAATAAGCTCCCTGTCACACTTCTCAAAATAACATCACTCGATAACTTCAAGAGGGAGCTGAAGTCACATTTGTTCACACAGACTTGCATCCGGGGTTTAATTAAACTACAATTCATATCCATGTATTCATTTATTTTGTATATTATATGTCTTTTAACGAGGGGTCATTATTGATATTGAATTAGACGTATTCTGGTGCGATTATTTTCAGCATGGTGCATATCGAATGGACAAGGATTCCATGGTGTTGATGAACGACTGCTTGGTGTTGATACGTAACATTCTCCACATCAAGGAAGATGTCGCAATGGAAAGCAATTACATTATAGTCAGGTTAGTACATGTACATGTATTTAAGTTGGGTTTTTATTCAAATAATAAGCCACAAGGGAAATAGACCCAAGGGAAAATTTACCCAGTCAGTTTCCCATGTTGTTTATTTCTTTTTTACCCAGTCAGTTTCTCTTGTGGTTTGTTACTTGATATTTGAAATAAAAGTCACATCCCCTTAAAGGTGATCCCTCTGCTGCCGCTTCCCAGGTTGTATCTTAAACCTGGGTGTACAGTTATACAGCAGTTACATTGATTGGATTCTGACTGGCACTCCCGAAAAAAAATATTGACAAAATATGGAGACTGCCAACAAAGGGCTAGATACATTGTAGCTCAGTTGGTAGAGCGCCGGCACATTAATCTAAAGGTTGCCGGTTTAAGCCCTGCTCTAGTCAAGTTTTCTTTGGTCAACCCAAAAGTGTTTTTATTTTAACCGTTACAAACCAGGTACTCCTGCTTGACTTGTCACATGAGGGAGTTTTTACAGGCACAGTGAGAGGCAATTGACTGTACTGCATACAAAAGAAAAACATAGGATTTTATGTTTTCTTTAGAAGCTTGATCCTTTTTTTAAGGATGATTTCTCCACCTTTTATCATTGCTGTTTGTCTCTATTTTGGTAGGCACATGTTGGATAACAAGATTGGAGACGTAATTCACAGTATGCTTGACAGAGACGAAGCCGTGAGTTTTTAAATTAATTTTTTCTGACAAGTTGAGTTTGCCGTCAGGAGGGCAGTTTGAAAGGATCTGTTCCTCAAAAGAAATACGCTAGCATTTTGTATTGTTTCTTGTTGTGATAGTTCTATCAATCCTGGGCCTAACCCTAACCATCCCCAACTGAGGACTGTACCAATAAAGCTCCACCCCCATTATCATTTTTACATGTATGAATTTGTTCTGCTTTTTTTAATGGTCCACTCAAAGGCCCGACTAGAGTTTCAGTGTCAGCGTTCTCTCTTAACAGTGGTCCGCGGACCAAATGCCAGTTAACACACCCAAGGACCAGTCAGAATTCACTCTAAATGGTCCGGCTGGCTAGCTCAGTGTTAAAAAGCATGTATTTCATTTAGAGTAAGGACTAGTGCAGAAGCAGGTGGGGACCAGTGAAATGACAAGCTAACTGGTCCTGCTGGCTGGTCACTAAACAGGTTTAAAGCAAACTTTGAGTGTACAGTAATAAAAGCTAATGATTTACAGAGTGTGTGGTTTACCTTTAATGCATGGGCCATGGCCCTTTTTACGGTGTCTTGGTATTCATAACTGATTGACCTCTTTTTATCTTTTGTACCCAAGCGTTTTTATCAGTTCGGTCATGTAAGGTACATCAGAATGACAGGTGTTCAGATGTAACAAAACAACTATATGCATATCAGTTTTCATGTTGTGACACCAAGTGTTGTTAACATGGTAAATGACAATTATTTATGTGAGAAACAGCTTTTTTTTCCACTTGGCAATAGAAAAATCAATATTTCCATCAATTTTGAACACTTTCTGATTGACACCAGTATGCCAGGGTAACCGTTCCACCCTTTGTCATGCCACCAAGATCAATCCTAAGCCCTTTTCACACTACTTTATTTGCCGGCCTGTTCACACTTGGATCGCTTTACCCCTAATCTACCCCGGCAAATGGCAAACCCCAGGGAATAGCCAACCCTACTCTGAAGTACGGGCAAGCAGTAAAACCCTGGGGTATTCTTGAAATTTGAAACCGGAACCCCTTGGAATAGTGACCTAGGCGGGAACAGTGTGAAAGTGCGCCGGAGTAACTGTGGGGTAAAAAAAACTCACAGGTCCTCCCCAGGGCTGTATTCCACGGGGAAAAGAGATACAGTGTGAACAGGGCTTTAGCTTTTTGTGAAATCAGGCCCAGCTTTGTCAGGATTTGAGGATTTCAGGGGTTTTCAAAAACTTGTTTTTGTTTCTGACAGGAACCATGGATTGCTCCGATGGTACAGGTCATACGCTTGATGTTAAGGGATCAGGTAAGATAGTGTGAAAACAAAAATATTGCTTCAAAGGGAGGGTACATGTATACATGTACAACACATGTACATGTACCTTTGGTAATTACTCCACAAAATAATGACCATAAAAACTTAACTTGGTAAGAAGCACTATAGCTGTTGATAAAGTTTAACATTTTGAGAACAGTTCTTTTCTAAGGAGTGTTGTTTTAGAGAGAGGGATTCAAAAACATTTCAATCTGAGAAACGTGACTGCTTCCAATTTTCAGGAGTTTTTATTTTGGTACAATATAAACGCAAGAGTGAACAAAATGCTGATAAAACTGTTATGAGTTAGGAGACCATTTAGTATTTTTTCTTTTTTGAATTTTTTGTTATACTAAATAATGTTTCTTAATCGCTCCTCTCAATCTACATTACAACAGATGTCTCAAGATTTGGTCAAACAGGCTGTCAAACTCTATGAGAAAGGAACACTTTTCACAACTGACGACCCGAAAGAAACTCCCCTTGAAAAACCAGACGTGGAGGTAGTGGACAAACAATCACCTTGGAGGTCCATATGGGAGAAGGGTCCTGCCGGGCTGAAGCATAGCTCTCTGTTCCAGATTCCAACTCCATCAGGAGCCCACGTTGGGAGCAACAGTGGATGCGACTCTGGCTGCAACCTTCTTTCTGATTTTGAGAGAAAGTCCAAGGCTGATTTAAGTTTGGCGTCAAAATCAGAGCAGGACACCAAGGGAAACATTCATCAGGCACAGTCTGCTG
This sequence comes from Leptasterias polaris, assembly GCA_037783415.1. Classification (NCBI taxonomy): domain Eukaryota; kingdom Metazoa; phylum Echinodermata; class Asteroidea; order Forcipulatida; family Asteriidae; genus Leptasterias; species Leptasterias polaris. The sequence continues at coordinate 331,810 of JAZGTN010000152.1, read as the reverse complement.
TCGATCAGGGTTTCGAGTCCTTCAGCAGTGGTTGTGACTTATCTTCATATTCCTCCCCATCCTCTACTGATTCACGATCCTCAAGTGTTTCTCCGACACGAGATATTTTGTCATCTTCAGACAGCTCAACATCGTCAGATGCTTCGTTTACGTCAGATGTGTCACCTTCTCAAGACGCATCCCCACCGGTAGATTTGTTGCCGTCGCAAAATGTATCATTGTCGCCAGATGCGTCCCAGTTACCATATGTACTGCCATCTTCAGTTTCCTCACCATTATCTGAGCCTTCCAGGTATGAAGATTCTCCAGGGGGTTTTCCGGCAGGTTTGACGGTCCCAGGTATCACTTCGACTGTCTCGGGTAGCGGGTTCCCACAAAGCATGGAGACTCCGTTGGAAGGGACAGTGGCTGACTTGAAGACGGTCGACAGAGAGATGATGGGAAACCCTTGCAGAACCACTTCAAGTCCCAAAGAAAGTACTGCGAGCCAAATGTTTGAAGAGGTATTGTAATCTTAACCAAGATTTGTACAGCTCTTAAACCGTTAAGTCACTGTTGTTACTTTGCATTTACATATCTCAACCAAGTTTGGTTGACAGTTGCTCCTTGTCATGCTGTAGTGGAGTCCCTGTTGTCCGAGTCCGGTGTTCCGAATCCACGAATAATGGACTCTAGACCAGTCTCGAGTCCGAGACCGGACTCGAGTCTTCCAGAACTGATAACTGTAATAGGGAACTTCACTTTTTTCAAGTGCTGAGTGAATGTGAGTTATTTCACCAGTGTTCGGTTGTTAACCAGTGTCACATGAGACACTTGACAGGCAACCACCTCCAGGCAGTCTCCGATAAGAAATTCATTCACATGTCAGTTTTCTCATCATTTTCCTAGGATAGTGAGTTACAGTTTAGAAGAATGTCTCTTGTGCTGCTGAAGTGCTCCTTGTGCATGCAGTGCAAGTGGTTGCCTGCAAGTTGCTTGAAACAAATTGCCCTGTGTGACATGACCTTTACAGTGCATTGACCTTACTCCTATCTTCACGACCCAATTTGAATTCCTTTTTTAAATATAATCCTGTTTGGCTTTTTTTATGCAGGATGATAGTTGTTGTAGTTCATCCGAGAATGGGTCCTCCTGTAGTGGTTCATTAGACACTGGGTCATTCACCAACTCTACTGCATATTCAGAAATCTCTCGCCAGAAGGAAGCACTAAAGTAAGCCTTTGATGCACAATTGCAAGAGCTGTAGAATGTGTTCTGCAGAGAAAGCAGAATGTTTTTAGTGCCATGGCTTGATTTACATCATGTTCCCGGTGGTGAAAACACCTGAAGTGTGCATGTAGACCCTGTGAATATAAAAACACAGTGGAAAGCGTTCTGCACCCTAGCACAACACATTCTGTAGTTCTGGAGACCATACAGACCACTTTCTGCAGACTTAACCTGCATAAACATGATGTACAGTCCCTGTAAGTTGCATTCTACAATTCATGCAGACTGCAATCTGCAGCCTGTGGAAAAATATTCTGCAGACCTTTTATTCTGTAACCTGCATCAATACAGTTTACATTCTGCAACCAATGGAGACATTTCATGTAACAAATAATTTATTATACAGATTCAGCTAAAACTAGTAGTCAAGCCGGAAAATACATTTTCCAGCCTGTAGACCAAAACTGAAAAACAAAAAGTCTTAAGAATTTGCAATGTGTTGGCTCTGTAGCCCTAAGGAATGTATTCTGCAGTGTTTAACATGAGACATTTGATTCTTTCAGGAATCTGCTCTGCAAGTTTGCTATTCGTTTCTGTCAACATGGACTGAATCGATGCGTTATTTTATGCCAGGTAAGACAAATAAAATCCATTTTGTACAAATTGTGTTTGGTTTTTTATTTGGAATTTGTGAAAGGAAAGGAAAGAAAAAATACTTGCATTTTTTAAACTGGCCTTACAATTCTAAGATGTGGACGGCCGTGAGATCAAATCCTTCCAGAGGTTCCAGTGTTTTGGGGTGTTTTTGTGTTCGCAATTGTACATTTAAAACAAATGGCTAGTATTCTAGACAAGAAATCAATTTCTGTGGCTACAGTGGACTTTTTTTATCGAGTTTATCAGTCATTCAGGATGGCTTGATGGTTTTTCCCCTGCTTTTCACCTCTGACCCCAGGGCTAGATTTCACAATACAAATCACTATGGTGATACTGACAACTCATTTTAGGATGAATCTTAGTGCCCCAGTTCAAATTATGGATAGGGGCCTTGTATGTGGATTGGGTTTTTCAGCACCTATCTGATTGTGTGTTTTTTCTAATTGGGGTTTTCCCTTCCACATCTAAAACTGACATTTCTTCATCATCTTCTCTACTCGAGTATCTTCAATCATACGGGTCAAAGTTCAAGTCACTTTTGAGGTTCCTTTGGTTTCCTTACCAGAAAGATATAGTAAAAAAAATAATGACTTATTTGTTCTGGATTGTTTTGAAAATTCTTTTTCAGGACAATATGCTGCAGCATTTGAACGACTGTTATGTCCTGTGGTGTATGTCGTACTTTCTACCGTTTTCCACTCTACCATGTGTCAGCTACAATGATGTCAGGTAAACACAACTGAAGAGCTGAAAACTCTCCTTGATTCTGCGGAAAGTTCCCTGAAAATAAACCAATTATCATGTTCTGATGAACAAATTTGTCAATCTTCCTGATTAGGAAAACTTTCCCCCCCCATTTGTTGAATGTGATTCTAGATATCTCCCTGAAATGTTTACTGTACCAGAATTCTTTTTTACAAGACCAGAATCAAAAAATTGCTGACCCAGTTTTAACATGAATTTAAGTTTTTACTGTTTTTATTTGAACAAGCACTAAGACATGTGGGAGAAGATTGATTTCATTTGTCTTTATGGGTACAAAGTACACTTCAATAGATAGTTCCCAGTAGCCGCCATCTTTACGGGCAAATCGCATTTTGGCTTGTAGGCGCGTCAAGCGCTCAAATTATTAACGCAGCCGCGTCATTCACTAACCAATCACGCAATGAGTTTTGTGAAATGTGCGCGTGTTGCACGCTGTTCTCACGCGTAACGCATGACTGTGTGTTCCAAGTTGCCCGTAAAGATGGCCGATTTACGTCATACTGCAACCTATCTATATGTCATGAATTATATTAATCGATACTAGACTCAAAGTCAACATTTGAACATCAATGTTTTTTAAATATATACACAGTGAGGTATTATTATTTAATTGGAAACAACACTAAAACCATCAAACTTGGTCAGTCGTGAGTTGAGTGGCCCAACACTAAAATCAATGGCCTCGGGCCTGCTGTCCAGTGTAACATTCAAACTCCGTAATCAATGACCCAAAATGTCATTCCTTTTTTTGATCTCCAGGCATAACCTGTCATCAATGGTCGTGACTTACCTCATCTACATCATTCTGAACACCTGGGAGAGCTTCACCATGGCCACCAACAATGCCAGCGACAGCAAGTCCAATATTCTCTTCAGAAGGTTGGTGTACCATTCTTAGTCAATTCTCACACATACTCCTACAACATTTTGTATCAGGATTCATACTTTGTATGAAGGCCAAGCCTGCGATTTGTAAGGATTATTCCATGGAAACCAATTAAAAACTCATTCCGTGGCAGTGAAGTCAATAACGACAACTCCCCTCAATTCACAAAGCATAAGTAGCGTGTCGTGGCAGAGTGTGGGTTCGAGTCCCAGTCGTGACACTTGTGTCCTTAAGCAAGAAACTTAACCATTATTGCTTCGTCCTTTGGATGGGACAAAAAGCTGTAGGTCCCTGTGTGTGTTGTGTAATGCACGTAAAAGAACCCAGTGCACTTATCGAAAAGAGAAGGGGTTCGCCCCGGTGTTCCTGGTTTGATTGGCTGCCTTTTACGCCACAGCACCTTGTCAACCATTACATGGAGCTATATCCACTGTGGCCTAACCAAAATTCATTGATTTCAGATTGTACCTGCTGGTTGCCAGTCTAAGGCAGATTCTGACGACAGCACGTCGGTTCATGGAACAGGAGTTGCAGCCGGGGGAAAAGGAGCACCTTAACGTTTTTATCGGTAAGTTATGTTTTTAGAACTGATTTCTTGTCTAACAAAGGAAATTGAAGACCTTACTCACAGTTACTCTTGTAAGACATCGTGTAACATTACCATGTTACTCACAGTTACTCATTACTCAGTGACTTAGTTACATTACCATGTTATCCAGAGTTAGGTTACAGTTACTCATGTTACTGTAGTTACTCATTATTCAGTTACTTAGTTACATTACCATGTTACTCATAGTTATGTTACAGTTACTCAGTTACTAAGTGACTTAGTTGCATTACCATGTTACTCACAGTAATTACATTACAGTTACTCATTATTCAGTTACTTAGTTACATTACCATGTTACCCAGAGTCAACTTACAGTCACTCTTGTTACTCATTACTGAGTGACTTAGTTGCATTACCATGTTACTCACAGTAATTACATTACAGTTACTCATTATTCAGTTACTTAGTTACATTACCATGTTACCCAGAGTCAAGTTACAGTCACTCTTGTTACTCGTTACTTAGTTACATTTCCATGTTATTCACAGTTTCTCATGTTACTCACAGTTACTCACAGTTACTCATTACTCGGTTACTTAGTTACATTACCATGTTACTCACAGTTACGTTACAGTTACTCATTACTCAGTTACTTGCGTTACTCAGTTTTTGAACCGTCCCTCTGATCCTTTTTTTCAGAATGCCTGTGCCAGCTGGAAGGAATCAGGAAACTTTATCTGCTCCTTCTGCGCAAATTCCATCCCAAAAACGAATCCATCCAGTACCTGAGGGCGCTTGTCATCAGTAACGATGAGTTACTGCGGATTATCTCTTGCAAGGAGGCCTACGCCATCCAAGGGATTAGTCACTTCAATTGTGAAGAGCACATCGGACAGTAAGTAACACCCGAAGAATTAGAACCAGGAATGCTTAGTGAGTCAATATTCATGCCACTTGAGTCAGGAAACCATTTTATGGATGGTCACGTCCATTTTATTACCAGTTACTCATAAAAATTGCATCACTGCCATCTTCATTAAATGAGAAAATAGAATGAGCTTTTGCAAACTGCCTACCAACCAAAAATGACAGATGGTATAAATGCAATAAAATGTTAATGACCTGTTGTTTCGACCCTGGCAGAGTCTTTCCCAAAGTCTAAATGACAACACAACACACATAAACAGGTATGTAAGGAAACAGAAGCAGTCAAGTGGAAATACATGAATAGAGAGAGAGAGAGAGAGAGAGAGAGGCAGAAAGCATGCAGAAAAAGCAAGGGTTAAACAATAAATAAGGAGACAAAGGGGGGGGGTTGGAGGGAAGGGGCTGGTTTGACCACAAGAGGTCGGAAACATAAAAGACAATATCAAAGGTGGGATGAGGGAGGAAAAGTAACATCTTGAAGTAAAGTAAAGGTTTCTGCTGTTGAGCTGTTCGGTGTACACTTTTTGCCTGCAGAACATCCAGGCCCAGAAGTCGTGACTCACGTTATTATTGATATTTACTTGTCTTACTGAAGGCTCGCAAGCCGCCAGGTCCTGTTGACGTACAACGAGCTCCTGAAGAAGTTTAGCAGTAACACCAGAGAAGAGAACGAGGCCGTCTTTACTCTGATGTACCACACAGCTGTAGATCTGAACAACCCCAAGCTGGTGTACCAGCTGCCGATCCTAGACACCTTTGCTAACCTCTGGAAGCAAGGATCAAAAGACTGCATCTCACAGGTAACTTGAAGCCACTCAGCAGCACCCATAGACTGGTTCTCTGTCTTTAGCAGGCATGATATTTTCCCTACTTTAGTCTGATTTCATATTTTATTGCCCTTGAAAAAATTGGGAAAAGTTTTTTATTTTTAAATAGCCTGAAATGTCTTCTAAAGCTTACACCATAAATGTAGGTCTACTCTTGTACCCAATGAAATGTTCCTACAGCTGTATGTGATGTTTGAAGCTTTGCACATTTTGCGTGGTGTGGAAAATAAGAAGTAACTATAACTAGTAAACTAGTAAAATTCTTTTGGAGGGGTGTTGGTTTTCAAAAGAGCCGGAGTGGTCTTGACGTTTTGAACAGTATACTCTGCTTGTCTTCAGGAGAAGAAGGGTTCCTACTTTTGTCTAAGGACTAATTATCATGACTTTGGGTTGAACAAGGAAAATTGACTAGAGCGGGATTTGAACCAACGACCCCCGGATGAATGTGCCGGCGCTCTACCAACTGAGTTATCTAGCCCTGTGTTGGCGGTCTCCCTATTTTGTCAATATCCTTGTTCGGGGGGGGGGGGGGGGGGGGGGTGCCAGTCAGAAGCCATTCTGCCGTGTAGCCAAGGATCACACCCAAGTATACGATACAACCTGGGAAGCGGCAGCCAGGGGATCACCTTAAGGGGATGCGGAGGTAGAAGTTGAACCCCAATATCAATCTATCTTCAATAATGCATAAAAAAACCCGTATAAAATTGCTCTGCAATATTTCATTTGACTTTGCTGTACTTTCCTGCGTAGATATATAAACAAAACAATTTCAGTCCTTTTGACTACTCACACAAACTCCATGCTTTTCAAAACAGTTCTGATTATTTTCAGATTTAGTTTTTGTCGTGACTCCTTCCTTGATTTAAAGACAATGTACAACATTGGTAATTGATAAAAGACCCAACATGTACACGAAATAACAAACCTGTGAAAGTTTTAAGTTAAATCGGTCTTCGGAGTCATGAGAAAACAGTGAAAAACCCCATGCATTTCAAAGGAAGTTTTCCACCACGACCATCGTTATACCCTGTAAGTTATGTGCAAATCTGTGAACATTTATATTTTCAATCTTACCAATGTTGTACACACCCTTTAAACAAACCTCGTGATGTGTTTTTTTCACAGAGTTCCTGGGACTTGATCGATTACATCGTGGGCCGGTTTTCAGAGAGCAGTAGGAACAACCTGGACATCTTTCTGAATCAAACCATGACGTCATCGAGCAGAAAAAGGTAATAACATACTTTCCTGTGTACAAGCTCCAGCTTACATGACTTTCAAAATAATCACTGCGTCTTAACTAACGGTGCGCCTTATCTGATATCGCTTGAGTTCATTGTGATGATCACTGTGTAAAATCTTATATTTATACTGTAAAACAATCCTTTCGTTCGTCCAGAGTAATCCTACACCGTACCCCTGTTGAGTAATTTAATCAAGCTTTGACGAAACTTACCAGAGAACGAAGTCACTGGCCATACTGCTGCCAGCCCACAAGTTCACAATGAGCTAACGATTGAGCTTAGTTGCGAATCAATCCTAATATCTATAGAAGCACAGTACAAATCGCTATGGTAATACCAGGCCTGTGAGATCTCCGCTTTAAAGCGGATATCCGTTTTGGTTTTTTTGCCGATTTTTTATTTCCGCTTTTTTTTTCGTAAAAAAATAAAATAAATAAAATTATATATAATTTTTTTTACTTTTTGGCCTTATATCATGTATAATATGCTTGGCAACAATAATGTCACCAATAAGCCTAGTTACTGGATCAATGGGGTGCCCCAATTAGATCAGCGTAAATGCGTTAAACGCGCTCACTTGACGTTCCACGATCATTCTTACATCATGTAGTGTTTCAGCTCTTTTTTTAAGGGTCCACTCACAGGCCTGTAATATTTCTACTACTTCGTTACTCGGAAGGATCCATATGTTTGAACACAAATGGCAAGGAACAATTATAGTTCTTTCTCAAGGACACAAGTGAACCCACATTGTGATGACTCGGCCACCACAACTTGAATTCAGTGCGCTAGATGTAGATCACTCGGCCACGCTACTGACAGCTCATCTTATGATGAATCTTAAAGGGTAAATAAAATGCGTAGTGGGAATCTGCTTTATACTGTGGTAATATACTTAGTCATTGTCCATTGTGACATACTTCTAGTTTAATACTGAACGGTCTTTCGATTCACTCGTAAAAGCGAATCTTCTGCGCCTTGTTCACGGGCGTCTGCACGGTGAATTCGGAAAAATTTCTTAGTGAGTGGAGCATTCAGCATGCTCATTATAAATGCAAGTCGAATCGCGTGACGTCACACCGTGTATACGCACGTCGACGTGACCGTTGACCCGAGCATGTTGTACACACACGTTAATGCAACTTGCAAGATCTTCGGTTGCATTCTCGTGGTTTACTCTTGCAAATTACTCCAAAACTGTACAAAAATGGATAGCGACAGCTCTTGGGAAGCACACAGTATAACCGAGGAGATACTGGCCCCATCCAGTGGCAGTGAAACTAATTCGGGGGTTTTTTCTTGCATTTTTCCAGCGAAAATTGCTGCTGGATGCAGCAAAACGACTAAAGATGGGGTCAGCCAGCATTGTTTTCCTGCAGATCCCAAATATAGGCAGTTACGGGCATCGAAAGTTAGGCTAACGAGGGCAAAGTGGTCCGGTCCGACGTCGTTTTCAGAGCTATGCAGCGAACACTTGGATAGCCCGAGGATTTTTTCGTTGGTAGTAGTGTGCAAGGGAAGTTGCAGTGAAGCTTAGGTTACCAGCGAAATGTTTCTGGTGGAAAAACAATACCTCGTATTATCCGTGTTCTCGTTATGACCATGCTCGTATCTTCCGTTTTTAAGACATAGAAACGCGCATGGGACAGTTCGGGACCGGTGAAAAACCTTGTATAAACTGGCGTCTCGTATTAGTCGACTGTACACTGTCCTAGGATTGCATTGGGTGGTGACGTCCGAATACGAAAACGCATCATACTGATCAGGTACCCAGACGTAATGTACGGGGCTAGACTACACATTTTCTCCTGCCTCGATTGACGTCACGAACAGCGCCATGTAAAGGGGGGCCTATTTTTTAATTTGTAATTAAAAGAAAAATACTATTTTTTAACCTTAGTAAATTGTTTATTCACATTCCACTCATAAAAATGTATATATTAATGACAAAAGCTTTATTTTGAAAAAATTTCAGTCGTATAGATGTTTTTTAATTTTATATTTGCCAAGTTCTAAAAAGTTCAATTTTATGTTCCTGTTAACAGAACGCATGCAGAAGTAACTTCAGATGATATGTCAGAGGATGAGTTCTCACACCTAGCGGTGAGTTTTCGTACTTTCCTTGTCATTATGAACAACCCCATTCCTTCATCTTTGTCTTTGAAAAAACAATAAAAACATTGTGCATTTTTTCCAAATGACAACAACGAGAAGTAGATTCAGTTCGATTCAGTTATAGATATATTTCAAAAGGCAGAATCATTTGACAGGCAGGTATTCCATGAGCTACCGCCCAACCCTCACCCCAACAGGCTATCAAAAACACAAACCCAAATTCAAATACATCTGATTATTTAAGCCATCTGACTACGTGCCCCCCCCCCCCCCAAATTGAGACAGTTATAATAATAATAATAATACTTTATTCAGGCATAACAATACAAGCAAAATATCACAAAAAGCAAGATAAAAAAAAGAATACAAATTAAATAACCCACCCCACCCCAATATACAGCATGGATAAAATTTTAAGTGAAAACATACAAAATAAGCAAGGCAAAGATAGAGCACACAAAAAGGGATCACAACAAATAAAAGAACAACAAACCAGGGAAAACAGGCAAAAACAAAAGGGCTGCCTAGGAGAAAGACAAAAGTGAAATAAAACACTATCACCACAGAGGTGTGTCACTCCGACAGTTTTGGTTTAAGTTAACGTATGGTGTTGGAATGAGGAAGGATCTTAGTAAATCCACTTGATATGATAGAGAGAAAGAAAAGACAAACAGTGACAGGTTGAATGGTTTCTGATTGGCAACCCTGAAGAGAGTTATTAACAAAATAGGGAGTCCACCAACATTTGGGTTATATAGCTCAGTTAGTAGAGCACTGGCATGTTAATCCGGAGGTCGCAGGTTCAAATTCCACTTAAGTCGATGTTTCTTTGCTCCACTCAAAATTAAGAAGTCTACACTTTCAACTGGATAGCTCAGTTGGTAGAGTACTGGCACGTTAATCCAGCTCGAGTCAATCTTTCATTGTTCTTGTCAAAAATAAGAAAGAAAACAACTTTGAAGTTTGCGTAGGATTTTCATTTCTTCTGGGTGTGTTTATCATCAACAGATGAAACCATCTTCAAAGAGAGAGCGAAATGGTCTTTACATCCACACGATACACAGCAGCAGCGAAGACGAGTCTGTAGAAAAGCCCCACCTCAAGAGTAACTTAAAAAGCTGCATCGAGTCACTCAACATCAAAGGTAAGGACAAATATTGAAGGCATTTGTAACATTGTCACTCGGGAGTTGTGGGTGCTACTTCTCAATGTATTTTCAATAGCTTTTAATGTTTAAAGTTTGTTGTGTCTCCATTCACGATGTTTGTTGGGGGGGGGGGGGGGGATGTGGGGCTGTTATCTGAGGTGTTTTACTCTTGCCAATATATGTTGTACTGCACTGTCTAAAATATCATTGTTGTCTTTACTCCTTTTTCGTTATTTCTTTGTTAAGATTTTTACTGTCCTGTGGACAATTAAGAATTGATTTGAATTTTGGATTTTAATTTGAGTTAATCAACCCAGAGCTGTGTTAAGAGAATTGCGACAACTTGTGATTTGAAGCCATTTTTAGTCCGAAAAACCGAATGTGCACACACAAGGTGACAGACTAAAACTGCAAGTTTGAATTGGGCTACATGTATCATCCACAATGAGCCTAGCTGGTAGAGCAGAATGCACAACCTTCCCAACTTTTTACGAAGCAATTATGGTTAAATACCTTGCTCAAGAGCACAAGTGTCATGACCGGGATTCGAGCCCACACTCTGCTGCTGACAACACTGGAGCGTCCTATAAACTAGACCGCTCGGCCAGGACATGCCACAAAAAGTTCTACAATTTATTTTCTCTTTCAGCAATTACCTTACTAATACCTTACTATCATGGCCACCCAACACTTATATTAATGGTCAGACAGTTTTTCTTTTTTATGTGAAATCTCAATTTGTTTACACTTAATCTCCAGGACTAGTTATCCTCAAAATAATACAAATACTTGTGCTGCTTGAGCGTTTTAAATCTGATATTTAACAACATCCCCTCCTTCTATCTTGCAGGATACAAACCTCAAATTCGATCCATGCAAAAGCTTCTCCTGGAGACGTGTTATGCCAAGCTCGGTAAGTTCTTTCTCAGACTATCGTTACAATTTAACCCAACTCCCTTCGTCACTCCAAACCCCAAACTCCAAGACTGTACACTTATCCTGTGTAAAGCCTGATTAGTTTACTATTAGTTACTAGTGCAGTCCTCGATTCAACAGAATCAAACAAAACATAGAGTTGTGTTTTTGAAGGGTTGGAGACGATTCAAGTTGCCAAATTTTACACAATTTTTATATGGTTTGAAAAAGTCTTGCTTAAGGAGAGTCTTGCTTAAGGGCACAAGTGTCAAGAACAGGATTCGAACCCACACTCTGTTGATCAAAAACACCAGAGCTTGAGTCCAGTGCACTTAACTGCACGACACGCCATTCTTTGACCTAAGCGAGGGCGTTGTTGGGCTAGTGATGTCATATGCAAGGGGTCTATTACAGGAGATAGATGGTAACTTGAGTTTTTCTTCTCTTTTTACAGCTTGCCCGAAGACAGAAGTCATTGAACCACTGGTATGGCTGAATCACAGTAAGCATTCTCTCCAAAAAGTTACATAACTGGAAGATTTATGAGCTCATCAATGATCACGATAAATTATTCCTTATCAGAAATCAACCAATTTTTCCCATTGGTAATCCACTAATCTTTCCCATTGGTAATCCACTAATCTTTCCCATCAGTAATCAACCAATCTTTCCCATCACTAAGCAATTAATCTTTCCCATCAGAAATCAACCAATTTTTCCCATCAGTTATCAACTACCGGTAATCTTTTCCCATTGGTAATCCACTAATCTTTCCCATCAGTAATCAACCAATCTTTCCCATCACTAAGCAATTAATCTTTCCCATCAGTTGTCAACCAATCAATCTTTCCCATAAGTTATCAACCAATCTTTCCCATCACTAAGCAATTAATCTTTCCCATCAGAAATCAACCAATCTTTCCCATCAGAAATCAACCAATCTTTCCCATCAGTTATCAACCAATCTTTCCCATCACTAAGCAATTAATCTTTCCCATCAGTAATCAACCAATCTTTCCCATCAGTTATCAACCAATCTTTCCCATCAGTTATCAACCAATCTTTCCCATCACTAAGCAATTAATCTTTCCCATAAGTAATCAACTAATCTTTTCCCATTGGTAGTCCACTAATCTTTCCCATCAGTAAGTAGTCAACTAATTTGTTCAATTTCACTCCGCAGTCCAAATGAAGTCTGTGCCGCTGTTCACCTACTCCCAGGCCGACGAGATGGCCATCAACGACCCCCACTTCCAAGAAGTTTTGCATCATCTGGGCTTGCATAGCTCCAAGGATTCCCAACACCTGTTTCCATCCATTCCAGCCTTCTGGACGGCCGAGATGTGCTTCAGCACTGCCTCCATGCTTGGAGAGATCCAATGCGGTGAGTCTTAACCCCATGCTTTTTTCCCCCATGCTGTCATCCAGCGGCTAACCAGTTAAAGACGGGATCTTCTATTTTTTCATTTCCACCCTGATGGAATTATATTAGCGGAATTGCCGGAATCATTAAAGGCACACTAAGGCACCGTGAATCACAAAATCTCAGCTGTGAGACACGTCCACCAATTTGGCAGCCTTTTTGAAACTTTTGAATACTGCTTGTTATTCTACCTTTATGTAATTCAAGGGACAAATCTGCAATTGCCTTATCTTTCTCATGACTTTTGCTGTGTACCAAATTCGACGCTTATCTCGTCAAAGGCACAGTTCCATCGCTGACCTGCTGTACTATATTGAACAGTGCTAGATAGGCACCTTTTATGAATTTGAGGATAAATTGTAAGTTTGTGATTTTGACTGCTGCCATCATGATTATGGATGGTAGTCAATTGCCAAGACCAAACTATCAAGATTAACCAAAATTACTGAGTGAAGACAACAAAATGAAAATTTGTAATTAGTTTTTCGACCTATATTAATATTGTGTTGTGACCCCTGCAGATAAGCTGAAATTTGCATTGACCCCAGAGGGTGAGCTTATGACTGAATACCTGGAGGTACAGATGCCTGGTATAACGTGCGATCAGAGCTGGCCAGAGGATGGAGACGTGGTAGACAAACCAGACGAAACACCCTCCACTTCAAGGTGAGTTTTCAAATCATTCTTACCAATCACAGTAAAGTGGGGAAAAAATATTATAATAATAAGAGCTGGACTCTTGTGAAATCTATTTTTTATATCAAAAGTAGATCACAATCGTAGTATGGTGTAATATCTGACAAATGAACACAACACAACATCACAATTAAAATTTATAAGGCGCTGTTCAATCAAGATCCTAGTGCACATATTAGAATGGATAGAGGTGAGTCTTACGAAATAGAGATCAACCAACAGGTTCCCTAATGACGGGAGGAAGATTGTTCCGATTCATTGGTCCAGCTACACTGAATGCTTTTTGACCCAGAACTTTGTTTGCACGGGAGCATTCAAGTGAGTGATGTCAAGTGTAAACCGAAGAAAACTTGTAGCAGTAGAAAGATATCCGGGAGTAGTTTTGTTCAAGCATTTATAAACAAAAAGAGAAAGTTTAAAATGAATTTGTTCTCTCATCAGTAGCAAATGAAGTTCCCTCACGGTTGTGGTAGATGTCAAAGGTCACAGGGTTTATCCCATTTGTATTTTGTCCTCCACTGAATTACCAGAAGCCCAATTTCATGGCTCTGCTTACCGTAAGCAATGAGTCAGCGCTTACAGAAGCATGGAATTCCGCGCTTACGTCAAGCATATTTCACGGGTTAGCAGGGAATTTTTGCTAGTGCGCTTGCGTAGTCCACGTTACTAGGCATTCTACGCTTACAAGCTAGATTTGATGCTTTCTTCCATTGACTTGTGTACAATTTGAGCCCGCAGGAAGACTGGGCTCTGTGGCTCTTTTCTAAACACGATGTCAAAGGTCACAGGGTTTATCCCATTTGTATTTTGTCCTCAACTGAATTACCAGAAGCCCAATTTCATGGCTCTGCTTACCGTAAGCAATGAGTCAGCGCTTACAGAAGCATGGAATTCCGCGCTTACGTCAAGCATATTTCACGGGTTAGCAGGGAATTTTTGCTAGTGCGCTTGCGTAGTCCGTGTTACAAGGCATTCCACGCTTACACAGCTAGCGCAGAAATTTGGCACTTACTCGGTAAGCGGAGAATAGTGATTGCAAGCGCAGAATTTGGGCCCAGAAGCCCTTTAGGAGTTGCATTGAGCTAGTTTTTATTTGATGATTCATGCAGGACTAAAATTTTAATGATTGGACTTGGCTTTTAAATAAATTTTGTTTATATTTTTTTTATTACAAACGTGTGCCTACTCCAATCTGCCAGCTTTGGAAGTAGCAGAAAATTGGGAAGTGTGGCAGATACGCGAGTAATGCGATGACTTGTTTTTCATTGTTTACCAGAAGGCCAATAAATCGCATCTCTACACTCCCGAAGAACATGTGGCTGAGCGTGATCCAGCAACTGAATGCAGACAAAGAAGGGCAATCATAGATGGGGGGAGGGTGTTGACGTCTGTAGTTTAGTGTATAGACACATGGTTGAGCATAGAGTTAAACATTCACAGGAAAATAAAGTATAATTTGTTTATTTAAATGAAGAAGTCATTATCCCCCCAAAAAAGTATCCACAATTTTGCTTCGAATCCGGAGTATAATTTCTCACTGCCGTATTTTCACTATTCATTAATACTCTTGGTACCTCATGTTAAAAAGAAAGCTAACCGCATGAGTGGTCTGGTGAGGCGGAATTTTCGCTCAATGAAAGATGAACACGTTCTTCGCACACTAATCAGACCCAACTTTGAGAATTGTACTGTTGTTTTTAATTCAATCTCAACTCATCAGGCACATAGGTTAGAAGGGGTTCAATACCGTTTTCTCAAATTTGTACACAGGACGCTTATAATTTGGATTATCTTGATTTATGTGAAATGTACAGGCTTCCGCCACTCAGACATAGCAGAATTATTAATGACTCTATTTATCTATAAATTATTCCATAATCGTTATAACACTGACTTTTACACGTTCCTAATCGTCGTACAAGGTAAGCCATCCTACATGTTCCATGGAATCGTGTTGAGGTGACATATCCAGGATTTCATCCACCTACAACGGGTTCCATGAAACTTGTGATGTTTTTGGGGCACCTTCACTCAACTCACATGTGCTTTAACATGTACTAGTAGTATCTGATGTCATTATTATTTGTTGATTCGTGTATTTATATATGTATGTATACAATTATTTGTTAATTTCCTTTTACATTTATATATTGAATTTTTATTTTCAAAATTAAGTTATTTTATGTTTTCCCTTTCCTGTAATTGGTTTGGACAATAAATGCAATACAATATTTTTTTAAATGCAGAGCTGCAACCAACATGCACTGAATGAGTTGTGGAATGACTCTAACTTTTCGATTGTCTTGCTAATAAGGGAAAATGGTAACAAGTTAAATAAAACTCATGTTTGTGCATGATCCAATTAACTCCACTGTTTGGAAAAGGAAGTATTTTAGCCTCTTTCCCCGTAATGTTATTTTATGAAATTTGACTTTGATGTATAGTAATGAAGTTCTGGCTGAAAAAACAAAACAAGACAATCCCACAGTACCAGTTTTAACGAAGTATTGTATTGCATTACATTTTTGTATGATTATTAATGGTTGTAATAATTATTATGGAATGTCTGTAGCTGCACTGTTAACAAGTTTTATTTCTGTCGGTGAGAATGCAGTTTTTTTTTTTTTCCGTAATGATGTTTTTGTTTGCTATTAATGTTTAAAAAGATTACTGCAAAGATTTTGTTCGTCTAAGTTCAGGGTATGAATAATAATCCGTTACCAAAAATCCAACTGGGGCGGCAGACATTCCGAGTATTTAACTTTGGGTTGACCAAAGACAAATTTACTAGAGAGCGGGATTTGAGATGTCTGTCTTTGACCTCAGTCTGCTCCCACCTAGAATCTCTAAATTCTCACCCGTCATGTTTATATACAGAGTACATGTACATAAGTATTTATTCCAAGATCACTGCCTTTAGTGTAAGTTGTGTTACAAAGAGATGGATGACACTATGTCTATGTTATTTTGTAACCAATATGTAAAGTACTATCAAGTTATTGTTATTTTCTGAAAGTAAAGTCAACAAGATTTCATTATAATTTTGTGGTATGAATATTTAATTGGTTTGACTTCATGTAAAGTATTGCCAACAGAATAACTTGTTCAGAGAAAGAACTAAAAGAGTAGTTAAAGAACATACATACATTCACAATTGACGACAAAGGGCCTTGATCTATTTCATAGGATAAGTGCGCTCTAATAGAACCTCTTCATTTCTTTAAAGGTACATGTAGCGTCATACTTTGGTAATGACCCCCAAAAGTTTACTTGTTATGAAGTAAGCATCCTGTGAATTTTTTTTGTCTGAAATGCCCCCATTGCAACTTAAAAATCTGTGAAACAATTCATGCTTGAATGTACAGAGATTCAAATTTCTGTGAATGCTTCAGTCAGAAATACGGTTGGTACCTGTTGGAATCATGTCCCAGATACCATGACATTATTTTCTGTTTTCTCAACAAGTACAGACTGTATTAAGCTGAATCTTTCATACATTTATTTTACATGATAACTTGGTCAATAAATTAGCATTACATTTACAAAACCCAATCTATGACCCTAACTTAAAGCGAAAGGTTCATCAAAGCGTTCAAAATGTGGTGCTCAACAATAAATAGCATCCATCATGATTGAGTGACACTGCTGACAAAACTTTGATCCAAATTTAAGGTTTCTTGAATTGATGGGATTTTGATCTTTTTGTAACTTCTGGAGTTATAGATTTCAGGGAGCTCCTTGGAACAACATCCTCGGGATTTCTTTGCAGCTGAAGAAAATAACAGCTACTCTACCTGGCAGACTACTTGTGTTTCTTCAAGATGGGTTATTTGATGGTGGAAAATACAAAATGCCACACATTTTTCTACCGACATTGATTAAAAAACGTTTCACTAATGATGATGCATGCAATACTTGCGAGATTTCTCAATGAAATAAGTGCGAATAATAATAATACGCAGTTCTTATATAGCGTCTCAAAGCGCTCGGTATGTTGAAGTATGAGACCTATTCCTTTGCATAGCACCATGTAATGGTTTACAAGGTGCTGTGTGGCGCAATATGCAGCCAATCAAACCGGGCGAACCCCTTTTCTTTATGATAAGTGCACTGGGTTCTTTTATGTGCATCACACGGCTTAACATCCCATCCTAGTATTTTTAGACTTTGGGTCGGTAGGTACAAATCTTCCCTTCCAAACAGACAAGTTCCAGATTAGACCACCATTTGACTCAAGTTATTTTGATATTGCATATTCAGAAGAAAAAAAACAACTAATAAATAGTTGGCTCAGTGCTATAAGGTCATTAATTGCAATTTCATATTTTAAAGGCAGTTTATACTTTTGGTAAATGTCAAAGACCAGTATCCTCACTTGGTGTATCCCAACATATACATGAAACAACAAACCTGTGAAAGTTTAAGCTCAATCGGTCATTGCAATCACCAGAAAAAAGTGGGGGAAAACCTTAAGTGTTTTCACTGTTTTCAAACATCGAGTTTTTGACTCATGAGATCAAAACTAACCGTATTTCTCAAAAACTATAGCATTTAAAGCAATAAAGAGTTTCCCATCATGACCATCTTTATACCATGTAAGTTATGTGTGAATCTGAGAACATTTATATTTTTACTCTTACCAATGTTACAAACACCCTTTAAATGAAAAATGCCTGTAAATTTGAACAGAAAATGAATGTTTCTTTTTTGCCAAACAAATACTTTGAGGACCACTCTTGATCAATAAACCCCATTTACCAGGAGCTGCAAAATATGCAAAAGTAATTTGATGAAACCCATACAAATTGCACTAATTACCTATAGTCCTGAGCAGACCAAATCTGTCATAAATCTCTCAAAGGAAATAACTTGACCTGAAACCTTGACAAATGCACATAGTTTAAGTTACAATTTCACACCTTTCAAAAATAACACCTAACATGTTACAAATGTACACATACCATTTCTTGATTCAATACTGTACACGTGTACCAATACTTATTTCAAAAATTTACATAGTCTAGAATACTTTTAAGATGCCTTCCACAGTTGCTTGGTTATCACCTCCAGTTTCTCCCATGGCCGAGCGAGGGCGTAAAGCGGTTCCAGTCAGAACATCCAGCGTGGTTGGCTGGTTTATGCGCTGACCTTCATAAACTCGTCCGGGGTGGGTAGAAAATGGCCGCCGGTCAACTGAGGCAGGGTTGGACTTTTAGACGAACATTGTTTACCTGATGACGAACAATAATAACATGTTTTCATTAGGCACTTTTTAAAGCCAAGCTGGCCTCTTAAACACCTTACATGGGGATGAGATTTTAAGTAGGTTGAAATTCCTGAAAAAGTGGCTTGCTGACCTGCTTTCCACCTTAATCTAATAACAATAATTAGTTGTTACATAGCGCTTTTTACAAAAACGTATCAATGCGCTTTACATTAGTGCTGTGGTCATTGGGCCAATAACATTCCTGTAATCATTCACAGCTCCCTGGGGAGTATACAGCCCGAGCTGTGATGGCGCTCAGAACCTTTTTCATACACAATATCAACCTTTACCCTTGCAGGTACCCATTTATACCCCTGGGTGAAGAGATGCAGTTATACAATGTAGTAAAGCATCTTGCTCAAGGATCATTCAAGTGTCATGACCAGGATTCGAACCCACACTCCGATGACTTAACCACCAGAACTTGAAATCGATGTTCTAAACCGCTCACCCAGAACGTCTCAGATTTCACAATTCAGGAGGTTTACAGACTCTGTGCATCACCAGAAATAAAAAAACCATAGGTTTGGACACAATGTGGACACAATGTGGACTATTTTTTTCATCCTTTGGTGACTGCTTTACTTCTTTCAAGAAAATTTAGCTTACTCTGAGATTCTGAGAAACCACATGCCAGCTTACATTATTTTTACTACCCCTGTTCATCAGACCTTAAGATTCTCAACACCTTAAGAATATGCAGCACCTCCCTCCGTATCATACCTACGGTAAGTGTGTGTGCTGTAACTGGGTGCGAGTACATAGTTCCACGAACAGCCACAGGCCTGCTTTGATCATGACGACACAGCCCCTTTAACCCTTTCGTTTCTGATTTTACCACTCCAATTTGAAGAGATTGCATATTTAGCAACCTTGTTTTATTTTACCATCATTAGAAAAATCTGTTCTTTCTCTTTCCATATGGACAAAACTACAGCTTTATTACAAATGGGCTTTTGCTCAGGCTTGAGTGCTATTTTGTGTGTAAGCGAGATTGCATATTTAGCAACCATGTTTTATTTTACCATCATTAGAAAAATCTGTTCTTTCTCTTTCCATATGGACAAAACTACAGCTTTATTACAAATGGGCTTTTGCTCAGGCTTGAGTGCTATTTTGTGTGTAAGCTTGGTCGACTAAAGTCGCCAATGGTAAGGAAAGGATTGAGTAAATAATAGTTACCAATTTGAGATGCTTTTGTTGGCATTAAAGCCGATAGCTCAGTTTCATATTGCTCTCTAGGATGTGCACAAGGTCCTGGTAACGAGGCACCTTGCCTGACTCCAACTTAGACCACACAGGCATATCTACAAATAATCAAATGTCCAGACAAAAATATTGAAACATCATTATGAAGACCTTTCTACTTTCTATAATGTTTGCCCGTGAGCTTGCCAACCTTTTGAAGCTATTTGGCTGTGTTTTTTTTCATTAATGTGTGAAGTGTATGCATGCACCATACTGGCAGGCTGCATAGTGCATCTATCCTTCATAATCATACATGAATGGCCGGATAGGAGGAGGGTTGACTGTACTGTGTAGATGCCTTCACCATTGCAGGCTGGCATAGTTTATCTATCCTTCAAAACCATGTGGATGATTTTGAATGGTCAGACAGTAGGAGGGTTAACTGTGTACTGTGTAGATGCATTCACCACATGATATCATAATATAGGCTGACATAGCTTAACCTTCAAAACCAGTTGATGATATTGAAGTGTCTAAGAGGTAACTATTTATAGCCTTCGAGAAAGACTCTGCCAGGATCGAAACGTCAGGCCATTAACTTTGTTTTGCATTTATACCACAGGTCCTTTTGGTTGGTAAGCAGTTTGCAACAGCTAATTCTATTTTTTTACGAGCTAACTATTGTTACTAAACCATCACTAAAGTTCAGTTTTCACATAAAGACTCAAGAAAATTTGCTTAACTTTTGCAATAGGCATGAAGTATCGCCCAGTGACGATGACTCTTCTTGAAATATTCAAACAAACTCCCTTGAAAGATTTTATGGATCCTTCCTTACTCTAAAACAATTCAACACCCAAACTTTTTGCCTCAGATGGTGGTATGCCTGATCCCACGTACAGCATGATCAGTTTACTAGTGCATTCCTCATTCTGTAGACCATATAACCTTGGTGTTTACAAAAAGAGTGACCATGTACATTCCAGGGCCTTTCTGGCAGGCAAGATACATGTACTACACTGGTCATTCCTGGTCATATATTGGCTTTGGTTGAATTTTGATGGGTTGGTGTTGGAATTTGATGGGCTGGGGTCGAAGCGACTTACCATTTAGTGAGATCTCAAAGGCGCCTGTTGAAAGAAGTTGTGTTTCTATGGCATTACTTATAAAGAACAACATCAGACAGGAGTAGACCTACAGAAGAAAACAAGAAAAGGTTGGAACATTTTAGTTTCTACTTGGAGGTGTTCATCATCATTGAGTGGAAGAGTGGCTCTTTCCCATCCTCTGGTTTTGGACAAATACACTCATTTCTGTGTTGCAATAGTCAGACAGTAGGAGGGTTAACTGTGTACTGTGTAGATGCATTCACCACATGATATCATAATATAGGCATAGCTTAACCTTCAAAACCAGTTGATGGTATTGAATGGTCGGACAGTAGGAGGGTTAAAAACCTGGTGCATACTTCTTGCAAAAACAAAAGTGTCTAAGAGTGACTACTCTGTGGACATTCCTTTGCTCTGTACATTTAAGGAAAATCCTATTCTTCAACACTGTAAAAAAACACTGTGTGGACTTGAGGAAGTCCACATAGTGTTTCAAGTCCCTACATGTCAGACCTTGAACCTAAGTCAGACGCGAAGCCCAAGCCTACGTTTGGAAAATGCCCCAGTTACATTTGATGGTACAGTGTACAATTAATGCATACCAGTATATTTTTCATTGCCATATTTCTCAGAGTGTCCCATCATGGCCACCAGTGATTAAAATTGCGAAGCCCTTAGACGCTGCGTCTACTTGGGTGATACACTAATTAAAAAATAACTAATTATGAATGTACATAATTTGGGATTTTAGGGTAGCCAAGGCAGACATCACACTAGTAATTAAATTTTTAAAAAGTGCTTTGTTCTTATAACTATGTTAACTGCTGGTGACAAAAATGTGAGGGCATGCCTGCACTTTACTCTCCATTAATTGTGGCACCACATGCAGTTGTGTGATAATTAGAATAGCCAGGTTTATTTTCAAGTCAGGCACTATCAATGCACATGTACATTTTGTACAAAACAGTGAACGATTTCCCTTGTATAGCATAGCAAATGCTACACACAATGTATCAGTTGCTACTAAAAAAACCATCATTCGCTACTCAATTGTGCGCAAAACATGTTCAGTCCAAATATTTTGCAAGATGCAAAACTGCTGCTTTGAAATTGTTACCTGCAAAGGGTTGTTGTAACTTTACTAGCAAAGTGTTTTACATTCAGCTGTTAGTCTACATTGTGTAGGTTTGTTTGTTCAGTTTTATAAGTTCATTTTTATGATGTTACCCCCAAAGCCTTACCTTATTTTCAATGGCCCAACTCCAAATTCCTGGGGTGTCAAGATTCAAGGTAGGGAAAGGGTTGCCACCGCTGACGATGAGTACGATTAGCCCAATCTTAAGAATGCTGGCCGCGCTTGCTAGGTAACGACGGACAGGGTGGGCTGGAAAGTTTTCTCCCTCGATGCTGAGTTCCGGGTAGCGTGTTCGAAGTCGATGGGAGTATTCTTCGAACACCTGCCGGTATCCTCAGGAAATACTGTGAAGAGAATGTTTGCCTTTTTACATGAAAACCAAGATCAGGACTTATGTTTTGTTTATATTGAAAATGAAAGTAAGGCACTTCCTGACAAAACTAAAACTGGGTATATTTTCTCGTCAAATGGATGAGATGAGTTTTCAAATAACACCTAATTATGGCCTTTAATGTAAGCACATCAAGATGGATGTTTCAATGGGGGACTTGTGGGACGCTAGGTGGCAGCAGACTTACCAAGTAAATCCATTGTTCTTGGTAATGCGCGCATGTTCAGAACTACATGTACAATGGAAGTTTACCTGGTAAGTCTGCTGTTCCAAAGTCTCCCATTGTATCATTTCACTATTTACCAGAAAAGAAGTGCCTAATGTTAGTTGATTGTTAGCCTAGGGGCATCACAAAATAGGTTCTTTTGTCTATATTTAACATTACTGCAGAGACAGTGGCATACGTAGAATTCACAAGATCATGACAATTACCTGTTTATGACAAAAACTAGTGTAGTTTGTAAAAATGTTTGCTTTTATTAACTCCTCCGTGGTTAATAAAAAAACAATTTTTTTGCCATGTAAGAAAATGAGTAAAAAAAGTGGTGGTCGAATTTGTTATTTGTTATATATGCTCACGATTTTAACTTTTTTTAAAGCTATCAAAGGCAAGGCTACATGTAATTTTGTAAAATAAGTATTTGTTAAATGTAGACCATTAATGATGACCACTGGAAAAACACAAACACAACATTGTATTGTTTCACTTTCCTTGTAAAAATCAATAAAAATACAAACCAAATGCAAAAGGGTGTGGGATGTACAAAACATATACGTACATACGTTGGCCTGTCTGCAGTAAAACGTAATTAGTGTGGTCATATAATTATAATTAAATGATGATTGATATTGAATGAATTGATAACTTTAATTGCAGTGTACATGGTCACCGTCATGGTGCGGGGAGAATTGCAGTTGCACATGATTTTTTTTTTTACTCAGACATAACTCACCAGTACAAAATTTTCAACGTTGGACCGCTAAATTGCGAGAGTTTCATGGATGGCCGGTCATCAGAAGATGCCTCTGTTTGTGTCAGTTCTCGTAATGTGACTAAACCTAGACATATGAAGACTATACCGTAAATTAACGTCCCATTCGCCATTGTTACTCAGCAAAATTAATGCCGTCCTAAATAGAGGACGGACTGCTGGGGAAATGAATGGTGGGTGGAAACCAAAATTTAGATGCGCAATCAATAATACGCATGAAGTAAATTAGTATGGTTCTACTCTCTGATAACTACTTTATCACATTTATAACAAGTCAGGACACCATGCCGTATTTACAGGAAAATTAGAACCCATGCAGTTCAAGGCGGTGAAATTTGTGTCGCCCATAATTATTTCTATTGTGATGTTTTATTACGTAATTGAATACTTTCAGCAGTCACTCATCAGGGACATCAATGGGAGAGTCTACATCCTCTACTCCGGTTCTACGTTTACTGATTATGGTTTTTAGTTTTAGCTCAAAAACATTACCTTTAATTCGTTTTAGTAGAGACTCATTTGGGGCCTACATTTAAAATTGTGTCAACGTAAAGGAAATGAGATTGAGCATCTTAGAATCAAGACTAACAGTCACGCCATATACACCTTCCCTATCCCTAATAAACCCTCAAAAAGAGTAGAGATCAAGTTAGTCTTATCTCTAACACTTAAAATACTCTAGGCCTTTTACTGCTTATACAAACCAATTCGTCACTGACGTCCTTCCAATGGCGATCTGTCTTTTTTCTCTCCATCTTTTCAACTCTCTCTCGTCTTCTTCGTCTTTGTTTATTTATTTATTTGTTTGCCGTTCATGATTTCTTTCATTTTTTTTCTCTCGCAGCGCTCACAAATAAGTTGTTTTATTTCTGTTTACTACATTAATAAAGTTCATTTAAAAAAAAGGTATTTTAATGTTTTTAACTTGTACAAAATCATGTTATTGAGCACTATAACCCGGCTGTTTGAATGATTTTTATTTTAATCAGCCATTTCAATTCAATAAATTCAATTCAATTTAGGGAAGTTATCTGCAATGGATCCCTATAAGCTTTTAACATTTATTGTATTTCGTCAGAACTACAGCTTTAAAAAACTTGTGTTCCCCCTTTTTCCTGTTATTTGAACTTTGATCTAAATGAGCAAGAGTACGGTTAATTGTTTATTTATATTGTTTTACTATTTTTGGATTTTGTCAATACATGTTCAGTTAAAAATGCCTACATTCAGGGTTATTGCTGATATTAGGAGACATAAATATTAATTTAGCTGGTCTAAATTGTCTAATTTATACTAAATCAAACATTGATCATCAAATGGTGACTCTGCAGCACCACTGTAACATTTGACTGTAAGTGTTCAATTACTTCTAAAACACTTGGTCATTATAGGTTGTTTGTCATCAGTAAAAAGCGAAGGGTAGAAGAGCAGAATCCATTTGTTGTTATATAATTTGCTGAAAACTTAACTCATCTAGAGGAATTTGTGAAAAAATTTATGAATTAAAGTTTAATTGGATTTTAAACATTACGCTATTTGAAATATAAAATCATGACAGTTATAAACAAGAGGCAACTCTTGTCTGCTTGTATGTGTGTTGTGTTGTCATTTAGCCTTCGAGAAAGACTCTGCTAGGGTCGAAACGTCAGGCCACTAACTTATTTTTTTGCAGTTATAAACAAACATGACAACTGACGACTGATCAACCCTGAAAGTTCCAGTTAAGACTAGTCTTCTGAATTAGAAAGCATCATTGGCCTCGACCAATATGCAAGGCAAGACATACCATCAAGACAGTGTGACGTCACCTTGAAAGTCTTACAAGCAAGGACAACATCAACAAGATCGCCGAAATTCGTAGGAGGCTGGGTAGAAGGGAGGGACTCTGCAAGAGAACGGGTTAGACATTTTCTTACCGTTCGCAATCTTCACACTCTTGTCTTTATCTTGGCCAACTTGCGTTAACCGACCTGTCCACTTTTGTTTATCTGGTTTAATTTTTCTGTCATTTTGTTTAAATTGTTCTTAGTGCTTTATGAACTGTTTGAATCAAGGCCATATTTAAGTTTCCTTCCCCATGTACTATGTATGGGGATAAGATTTTTATCTATCATATCTTTCTTATCTTATCTATGATCAATTATTAGGTGTTCGGGCACACAGCCCGTAACACCTCTTGTTTTTGTTCCGGTTTTTTTTCTTACTTTTTAGGTGTTCGGAGCGGAGCGTAGCTCCGAACACCTCTTCTTATTGTTCGTTTTTTTTTTTTTTTTACTTCTTCAGATTCTTCTTCTTCTCTTCGCCGCTTGTCCGCTAACAAAAGCACACTTCCCAAGCTCATATAAACTTGAAATTTCTACCATAGTTAGATAACCAGTAGGAGACGAAACCGTTTCATTTACGTCATGATGACGTCATCAGGTGTCAAATTACAAGGTTTTTAGAAAGAAAAAAAAATTAATCTTTGAAATTCTGTAACAAATCACACTTAGGAGACCGGCGGTTGTTTTATGCGGTATCATACTTAGGTCATATAGGTCTTTATTTTTTGTCGTGTGCGTGACCTCACATGACCTCTACTTCCGGTCGAAATAGGAAGAAACCGGAAGTGCCTTGTAATTTAAAAGTGGCACACTTTTACAAGTTTTTTTTAACGGTGTTATAGTCGAGCAAGAGTCTGGTTTAAAAAAATAAGACAAGTGACGTCATAAAAGTCAAGAGCGCCCTCTAGTGGCAGGTTAAAAACAATTAAAAATACACTTTTACTAGATGTCTGTGGTGAAGTTTATGATAATCGTTTCAAAATTGGTATACATAATGACCTTCATACAGACAACATATGTGTGAATTTTTTGATTGATGACGTCATCATGTGTCACGTGGTATCGCATTAAAGGTTTACTTTTTGAAGCTGTGTATCTACAAAACCACAAGTTTGACTGAGTTGAAACTTGGCATGTTGATAGACAGTGATATTGACTACTTAAAGCTAGAGTGACGACTTGATGACGTCATCATTTTTTTTTTTACAAATTTTTGAAATTTTGACCAATTGTTACATATCTTCAGTTCAAAGCAAGCTATAATCGAATTTCATTTTGCATGAGACTTGGAAGGTCCTACAAGGATATAATGTTGAGTGACGTTTTCAAGACGTCATCGATTTTCATGTTATGTCACCACCAAGGTAGTGTTTTACAAGATCTATATGTACAGAACAACTTTGGTGATCAAATGGAAACTTTGCATGTACTCATGCTGGGATGTGTTACATCCAAAAAGTTTGGTCAAATCTTTAGAACCACCATTCTAAAGACTCTATAGAAGTATATCAATATTTAATACACAGACATGTTTATAACATTTCTTTGAAACACGAGGTCACACCGAACACCTCTTTTTTGTTTCCAACAAAAAATTATGGCTAGTTAATACTTCTTATTCTTCTTCTTATCCCCCGCGATTGTCCGCTAACAAAAGCACACTTCCCAAGCTCGTATAATTTTGAAATTTCTACCATAGTTAGATAACCATTAGGAGACGAAACCGTTTCATTTACGTCATGATGACGTCATCAGGTGTCAATTTACAAGGTTTTTAGAAAGAAAAAAAAATTAATCTTTGAAAATCTGTAACAAATCACACTTAAGAGACCGGCGGTTGTTTTATGCGGGATCATACTTAGGTCATATAGGTCTTTATTTTTTGTCGTGTGCATGACCTCACATGACCTCTACTTCCGGTCGTAACAGGAAGAAACAGGAAGTGCCTTGTAATTTAAAAGTGGCACACTTTTTGAAGTTTTTTTTAACGGTGTTATAGTCGAGCAAGAGTCTGGTTTAACAAAATAAGACAAATGACGTCATAAAAGTCAAGAGCGCCCTCTAGCGGCAGGTTGAAAACAATTAAAAATGCACTTTTCCTAGATGTCTGTGGCGAAGTTTAAGATAATCGTTTCGAAATTGGTATACATAATGACCTTCATGCAGACAACATATGTGTGAAGTTTTAGATTGATGACGTCATCGTGTGTCACGTGGTATTGCCTTAAAGGTTTACTTTTTGAAGCCGTGTATTTACAAAACCACAAGATCGACTGAGTTGAAACTTGGCATGTTGAAAGACAGTGATATTGACTATGTAAATCTAAAGAAAGAACATGATGACGTCATTCCTTTTTTTTATACAAATATTTGAAATATTGACCAATTATTACGGGTATTTATTGACCCGCTGTCAAACCACGGGCTACACACACACTACGCGAACTAAACCAGTTTACTGTTTTGTTATCACGTAGTGTGTGTGTATACGTTGAGCAAATCATCCGCAAGGTTCAAAGTCCATCAAACATGCTTGTGGTCTAGTCTCTGTTCAAGGTTCGCGCAACTTGCTTTTGACAATACGCTTTGTTAGTCTCTAAAACAGCCGTCCATGCAAACCTCGTTAACAATCAAATGCTATGCTTTCGATCGTGTGCTTTTTAAAACTTTTGCTAAAGCTGGTGGTGCTATATCAAATTATGGTCATGCTTTTACCACGCTCTGTGGCATTATTGGCTTGCTCTGTGACAGATCGGCTCGTTTTAGTCTACGCAAACACCAATGTGAGCATTTTTGTTGGCCAACAAAGACACACTTTGAGTCGTGCGTAGCGCGTACACGCGTGCACTTTTCCATTGTTTTTCATCAATGATGGTGGTCAATGACGTGGTCAATTTGCTTTGATTTGCTGTAAAACGTTAATCGGTGACAGGGTACGCTGAATATAAGGCATTTCGTCACTAAGGTGACAAAAGGAATTGTCGTGTGCTTATTAATACTAGCAGAAAACATGCGTATAACGTAACAACGATCTACAACCACGTTGCAAATTTACAATAAATTTGCAATGTTGTGTTTTGCACTCGTGGGGCCCAATTTAATTATATTATGTACTGGAGCATTATTTTTGTGCTCCTATAGTAAATTGCAAGATTGAGCTCAAGCCGCGATATATTACATTTAACGCTTGTTTTCCTGATAAAAGACGTCATCAATTGTAACATGACTTCGACTTAAAGTTGCAGTTTTACCAGATTTGTATACTCAGTATTACAATTGCTTGGTCAAGCTTAAAACCAAATTGATGTATTCAAGCTGACAATGAGTAACATCCCATATTTGAACGTCATGCCGAACACCTTGTTTTTGTTGTGTAACAAAAATTTAAGTCTAGTTTTCTTCATTTTCTTTTTCTAGAAATTCAATGTGTATCATATTTACTGTGAGTTGGTCAAATTTTGTTAATTTATTAATTCTTATTTATTTATTTATTTATTTTTTCGAGAGGGGAAAAACAGGGAAAAGTCCAAAATTATTAAAGAGGTGAATCACACAAGCAAACCTAAAAAGTGGAGGTCGGATGCGGCCAAGTTTTCCTTACCTTGATCCGTTGACGACACAAAATAATGTACGTCCACATACCACACCCATAGATCCTCCACGCCCATCTGAGGATCTGGTCACAGTCTCTCTTGAGAGTCGTCAGCACAAAGATTTTCCCTGTCATGCAATGTCTCTTGAAAGCTTGGCTGGACGGGCTCGCTGCGGTTGCTGGGTCTGCCTCAAGTTGTTCCCCGTCTTAGGGTTCACCGCTTACAAAAATGCACATGGTTCATGCCAAGCCTCGGGTAAAGAATATCACAATTGGTTCTATAAATGTGCAACAGTTGATGCAGAAATATCTCTGAATGAACATCATCATTGGCTGTGGCAAATTTTGATAAATTTACCAGTTAAATTCGTCCAAAAAACGCGACTTTCAAATTCTACGTTAGAGCCAAGTGCTGCCATCCATGACGGTCCGATCTGAATGCCAGCAGGCTGTATTCGTCACAATGAGTAGGGCAGGCCTAATTTGAAACAAAGCAAAACTCCCGATTTGCATAACAAAGAAGATCTTCAATAAGGCGACATTCCACAGTAAACCCGGTCCAGGAATGTACAGAATGACTTGTTAAAAGTCTCAATCCCGGATGACCTCATTTATTTATTCCAGCGCGAGAAAAAATGGCGGGAAGTAGGCTGCCTGGCCTGAATGGCGAAATATTTCCCTACAGAACCAAGTGTTCAGGGCTTTGGATGGGGGGCTTTGGATGGGGGGCGGGGTGTTAGCAAGTTGTCACCCCCTGTTTTTTGTATATAAACTGTTTGTTCGTCTAGGATAGGCCTATATACGCTGTTTGTTTGTCTATACTCAGTTTGCTTGTCTGTTTGATTGTATATTTATATACTGTACAATTGTCTGTGTACTGTTTGTTCGTCTTGGCTATACTCTGTTTGTTGTTTGTCTATACACTGTTTGTTTGTTTGTCTGTGTACTTTGTTTTGTCTATACACTGTTTGTTTGTCCATCACTTGTTGTTTACTGATGTCTTGGCGATATCTAGCGGCTATTTAGGTGTTAATTGGTGAGTCGAATTAGCAACCTAAAAAAAAGTGTGCCAAGTGGTACTGTATTTAATATTATGGAGTATAATTTCATTTTTAAGCAAAATGAAGGGTACATTGCATTTGGAATGAGTGCAAGTTTTGTAATAGTTGTGTTCTGCAAGGAATACAGTACATGGTCTTAATTGTAGTGGTTATGTTTTTTACCCACTAATTGGTGAGCAAAACAGTCTCATTCTGTCTTCAATTATGCTTAAAAAAAATATTTTAAAAACATATTTCTATAATTGTACTGATAAGTAAAGAAAATTAAAAAATTCGTTCAAAACATACATTAAGGTTGAGGCAGAAATTTTATCGCCTTGAACTGCATGGATTATAATTTTACTGAATGTGGGGCTGGACGGCCCCAACCTAATGATAGAGTTTTAATTGTTTGCATACTTCCAATAAAACAATAAAGGTTATAATAACACCAGGGCCCAATTTCATAGAGCTGCTTAAGCAGAAAATATTGCTTAACAATTTTTTGCTAAGCAGAAATTAGCACGATACCAGTCACAAGTTGTACACGTAACATGGTAGTTTGTCTGGTAGAACCTCTTTCTGGGAAGCAACATTTTGTTGTCTTACCTACTTTTGTGCTTAAGCAGCTCTATGAAATTGGGTCCTGCAGTTGGTACATTGCATTAAATTGTTCTATTCAAAGAAACTGCCTTAAACCTGAGAAAGCTGGTCACAGGAGGACACACAATTTGAAATTGGAAATAACAACAAAACACAATTACATTGTATTTAAATGTATTCTCTTGAATGTTGCTATATTTTGTAAAATACACTAAAACATAACTGACCAGAAATTTGTTCCTGCTATTAAATGAAATTTATATGCCAAAAGAAATTTCTTGAATCTATAGAAATAGCTACAACAAAGTGTAAAATATAGTTTGGGACATTTTCTATACATGCATAAATATGGCTTTTACAAACACCATTGATCAAGAATGCAGCGCATGAGATTGGGTATAAATACTTTTTGATACACTTAATTTGCACAAAGAGTCCGATTCTCTGATGGAGATAGTGTTCGGGGAGCAAAATGAGAAAAGGTGTGACTTGATGCAGACTTGAGAAGCTTGACAGAGTTACTCTGGAGGGGTAATCTCAAAGATTATCAACCGCCGAACATTATTAGTTTTGTAAACAAAGATTATCAACTGAACATTAAAACATCTATTTAAAAAAAAGAAAAAAAATTATAATAATAACATTTATTGAACATTATTAGTTATGTAAAAAGGATGTGTGGCTGATCACAGGCTGGCTCTTTTATCTGCTAAGTGAACTTCTTATTACAAATTCTCTGCTATTAACCCAACTCACCTGACAAAATCATCTGACAAAGTGTCATGGCCGAGTGTCTACTTCACTAAACCCCAAGCTCTGGTGTTGTCAGCAGCACAGTGTGGGTTCGAATCCTGGTCGTGACACTAGTGCCCTTGAGCAAGGCACTTAACTATAATTGCTTCATAAAAAGTTGAGAAGGTAGTGCATTCTGCTCTACCAGCCAGGCTCCTAGTGGATGATACCCATGCCTACATCCTTACGGACTGTGAAGGGGGTAGGCCCTAACCCTGTTTCAGCTGCAGGAGTAGGTGGCAACGTGCCCCTGGTGACAGTTGATTTGAGTCGATAGCCCAAATCAGTTATGTGTAGCCCTCACCTTAAAGTGGCCGGCCTTGAAGTGATGTTAGGTGATATCTGAAAAAACCCCACCCCAAAACCCAAAACCATCTCCCTAGTTAAAACACCAAAAGAGGACAACAAAATTCACTCCAAGTGGTCTGGCTGGCTAGTTCAGTGTTGAAAAACATCCCTAGTTAATATGAAATAAGGACCAGTGAAAAATATTACCGATTACTAATGCTAACTGGTCCCGCTGGCCAGTCACGTGAAAAAGTTAAGGGCAAACTTCATCACAATAATCGTGGTTGCAGCATTTTGGAAGCCAATGTCTCAATGAGTCTTTCAGTCATGGCGTTTAGAAAAAATAGACATTGTATAAATGTATTCTCTTGAATGTCGCTTTATTTTGTAAAATACACTAAAATACACTAAAAACATGACCAGGAATTTATTCCTGCAATTCCTTAAACAAGTTAAATGAAATTTATAGACCTAAAGAAATTTCTTGAATCTATAGAAATAGCTACAGCAAAGTGTAAAATATAGTTTGGGACATTTTCTATACATACATACAAAAGGCTTTTATAAGCGCCACTAAATCAAGAACGCAGTGCATTAGATTGGGCATAAACAGTTTTTGAAACACTTCTTAAATTTCATATGAAATAAGGACCAGTGAAACACATTACTGATTACTGACGCTAACTGGTCCCGCTGGCCAGTCACTGAAAAAGTTAAGGGCAAACTTCATCACAATAATCGTGGTTGCAGCATTTTAGAAGCCAATGTCTGTATGAATCACAGCGTTTAGAAATAATATACTTTTCAGCGACACGGCTCTAACCCCTGTGAAGCGGACAACTCGACCGCAGCCTTTGGCCGTATCAGAATTGGCGGATTTAGCTACGGCTGCGACTGTTGCTAAGGGCATTCCTAAGGACGTCCTATAGACCCATTGCATATGACGTCATCATCTACACACGCGTAATTTTGGGGGTCAAAACATGCACAAAAGAATGGTACACGTGTTTACAAGCGCATTGTGCGTAAACACGTGTACCATCCTTTTGTGCACGTTTTGACCCCCAAAATTACGCGCATGTATGCGCGCTGCGCGTTGTGCAATAGGTCTATACTTCAATGCCTGATGACGCAGCGATCCAACCATAGCCATAGACGTCAATTCGACCATGTAAGATTGAAAATATAAATGTTCACAGATTTGCACATAACTTACATGGTATAAAGATGGTCATGGTGGAAAACTTCCCTTGAAAAAGTTTTGCTTGAAATGCCATAGTTTTTTAGGAAATGAGTAAAATAATAGTCTTTATCCCAGGATAAATTCTGATGCCTGAAAAGAAGTTAAAACACATAAGGGGGTTTTTCACTGTTTTCTCATGACTCCGAAGACCGATTTCACAGGTTTGTTATTTCATGTATATGTTGGGTCACATCAAGTGTGGATACAGGTCTTTGGCAATTACCAATGTTGTACACACCCTTTAATTTGCCTTCGGATTGGTGATCGATTTGTAGACAATGAACACAATAAAGTAAATATATTTGTTTTTACAATTTATACAAAAAACTACTATCTGCGCACAGCTCCTTCTATCGATCGAATCTCGCAAGCCGCCTCCGCCGCAACTCATCCTCATCAACGTGTCTCGATCCCTGCGACCTTTGACCTTGTTCTTGTGTAAATTCATCAAGGTTTGGGTAAAGTCGCGAGCCGCTTTGCTGGTCCTCGTTGGGGGGCGCGCTGGGCCTTGCTGTTTCATGCGAGGCACTGTTGTTTTCTGAATATGAAGGCATGGAGGAGGATGACGACGGTCTGTTATTGCCTGTTGAGGAAAATAAAACATAAATATAAGTTTAGTGAATTTTTTTTTCTCTAAAAGATAATAACTTTTCAAACATGACATCTAAACCTAATCCCAAGAGCTCAATGAAAAAAAAATGGGAATTAAAAGTATAGTTTAAAAATATCACCAGATCACCAGATAAAGATAAAATCCAGGGGCAACAAAAATAATATATATACCAATTATTGAGCAAAAGAAAAAGCGTTCATGATGTTTAACTTACAGTTAACAATTTATCCCTAGTACATTAAAGATGGGCTCCAAGGTCTAATTCAGTTTTGTGATGCACTCATTTTCCAAATAGATAGAGTCCTCATGAAAGTGAGGAATAAATGCCATTTGTTTTGTTGGATACCCTTTCTTCAGAGTGAAATATGACGTCATTGGATATCAACCACAAATGGGCCCAATTTCATGGCTCTGCTTAGAATCGGCAAAGAATCGGCTCTTAAGGAAGCAGGGAATTCCGCGCTGACGTCAAGTGTATTTCACGGGTTAGCAGGGAATTTTTGCTTGTGAGCGTGCGAAGTGCAGAATTCGGCGGTAAGCAGAGCCATGAAATTGGGCCATGGTCAGTTCATTCCAGAGAGGAATTGTTGTCAAGGTTAAATTCAATGCCCTTTTGAGTGAATGTCACAAAAATTCAGGAATGAACTAAAACATTTCTTATACAAAAATGTACTGACCCATATAATTGAAATGTGAATATTTTTGGATTTTGACAAAGTTTGCACTGGAGGGTGTAAAATATAATTGGCATTTAAAAATTATTTTAATGTGAAGTTAGAGACATGTAAAAAATGTTCACACTTTCACAAGGACTCTATTTGTTGAAATGTGAGTGCATCACAAAACTCAATTTGACCTTGGAGAAGTTGGAGCCCCTCTTTAAAAGGATAGAAACTAATGTAAAAATAAAAAACAATTCAGCTACATGCAACAAATAAGTTCAATTCAGTATAGTTATTCGAAAACAGTATTCGACTCATCCATCAAGCTTAAAAGAAATAGTCACATTGAAAAAAGTGGACTGCTGAAAATGAAAGACAGCAAAACAAGTAACAAAGAAACATTTACTAGAGCAGGACTTGAACCTACGACCTCCGGATTAACGTGCTGGCGCTCTATCAACTCAGCTATCTAGACCTTATGTTGGGGATGTAGTCACGAATACCTAACAGCTGTCTAAACAGCTATCACCCAACAAACCACTCACCACTAGAGGGCGCTATCATTCCTGTAACCGCTATCACACCAAGTGGTTGGTTGGGTGATAGCGGTTTACATAGCGGTTAGGTTTTAGTGACTACATCACTGGAGCGTCTTGGAACCAAGACTAGGGATCTCCCTATTTTTCTTTGATTCACTCCAAATTATTTAAAATTTATCCAGTTTCCCTCGTGGTTTATTACTTGATATAGAAAACAAATCGATTGAAACTGACCATGGCGAAGGCTTGCTCTGATAGCTTCCTGCACTCTCTCTTCTTCATTCATCCCTGATGGAGCATAACCCTGTCCTGGCATCCCAGAGGAGTTAAAAGGCTGTCTTTGGCCCGTTGTTCTACCCCCTGGTGTTTGTGCCGTGTAGGTGTAAGACCTTCGACCGGTCGTCCCTGCACCCTGAAATCCTGCTAGGGGTGTAAATGTACAAAGAGTTAAAAAATCCAGTCATATAATTACAAGTTTATGTTTATAATTAAAGTGCATAAGACCTAAGTTTTAAGGGTGACAGCCCCTTTAACACTTGATGAATTTTCCACTTGTCCATAGTGACCGTACACGATCGCAAGATTTAACCTATTTTCACTCGACCAAAAAGGTCAGAGTAAAGGTTCTGAATTGATTTTTGTTAATAATAATAATTAAAACTATTTCTTACATTGTACAAAAGCGTATCAATGCGCTTAAAGGGAAAGTATACCTGTGGTTTTTGTAGCGTTTGATTATTTAAATCATACAAAAATATAAATATACACAAGAAAACTAATCTGTGAAAATTTCATTTCAAAAGGCGGTAGGTGGTAGCATTTTTTGAGATGTTGCCCAAAATCTGTAGTGGTTATGTCCATGCAGGAAGAATATTCCCTAATTGGAATGCACAATCTTATTCCCAATCTTTTGAATCCCTCTCTCTAAAACCACATAGTCCTTTTAGGGGGGTTGTTTCTCAAAACGTTATACATTACCAACAGCTGCAGTGCTTCTTACCAAGTAAGTTTTTTATGGTAATTAATTTGTTTAATTACCAAATTTATAAGCTGTCTTTAATAACATTCATATAATCTTTCTTACAGCGGATAAGAACACCGGACTCCAGCTTTGGTGTTTCTGATCGGCAGGGTGTGGGTTCGAGTCCCGTTCGTGACACTTGTGTCCTTAAGCAAGACACTTAACCATTATTGCTGTGTCCTTCGGATGGGACGTTAAGCCGTTGGTCCCGTGTGTTGTGTAATGCACGTAAAAGAACCCAGTTTACTTATCGTAAAGAGAAGGGGTTCACCCCGGTGTTCCTGGTTTGATCGGCAGCATATTGCGCCACAGCACCTTGTAAACCACTACATGGTGCTATAAAGGAAACATTTCTTATACTTCAACAACGTAGCTCCACATATCTTGCAGAAAAAAATACTGAGCGCTTTGAATTGATACTCCCTTAGGGGTGTGGTGTGATAAAGCGCTAAATAAGAACCAAGTATTATTATTAAGGTCCCTGTGGTGGATTTCACAAAGAGTTAGGACTGGTCTTATCTCGAGTTAGGACGAGTTTTGTGAAATCAATCTTAGGATCGATCTTAGCTAGCATCGATCCAATGTCTAGGACTAGTCCTAAGTTAGGACTATCCTTTGTGAAATCCACCCCTGGGCTGCTGCAGCGCTCCAAACAAAATATCAACCTCTACCCTTGAAGGTACCCATTTATACAACTGGGTAAAAAGAAGCAATAATAGTAAAAAGCACCTTGCTCATAGACACAAGTGTCATGACTGGGATTCGAACTCACACCCTGATGACTTAACCACCAGTACTTGAGTCTGGTGCACAAGACCTCAAGCTTTGCTACAAATGTTTCCATGTGAATATATCTAAGTCTACATTTCTAAAACAAAACCAAGTTTCTGATTCTTATTATCTTTCCCAGCTACTTTTACAAAAAAACCTGTAAAGAAAAAAGGTCAAATCATCAACAAGCTCAGCCCTGTCTGGGTATATGGTGATGATAAACACTGAAATGAATGGTCTCTGAACGGATAATGATAAGATTTTCAAGGAGAGAGGTGATTGCAAGATTTCCTGAGGTCTTGATTAATTTCAGACCAGCTGGGCCCAATTTCATGGCTCTGCTTACTGCCAAGTTCTACTTTTACGATCACAATTCTCCGCTTACTGTGCAAGCGCCAAATTTCTGTGCTAAGCTGTGTAAGCGAAGATCAGCTAGTAACGTGAAGCATGCAAGCGCACAAGCAAAAATTCCATGCTAACCCGTGAAATATGCTTGCTGTAAGCACGGAATTCCCTGCTTCCATAAGCGCCGATTCTTTGCTTACGGTAAGCAGAGCCATAAAATTGGGCCCTGATTCAGTACTTAGGTTAGCCGAGAAACCCTTACCCCGTCTTGAAGACAGCATCGCTGGGAATATATCCAGAATGTCCTTCAGTGGCCCTTTGACAAATGCTAAGCCGACCAGGATACCAGCCAAGTGTCCTGTGAACGAGGCACGGGGTACCAGGAGCTGGATCAGGACCAGCTCTGCCCAGCAGGCATAGCGAGAGGGCACAGGGAACATCCCCATGATGTACTGGGTACCAGCGGGGGTGTAGTGAGTCGTCAGAACCTTCAGCGCAAATATCACACCTGAGGTCGAACAAAAATAGTATAAGGTGGAAGTATACGAGGTCTGGACCCAATTTCAAAAACCTACTCTTGGTAACATTTGCCAGCAAGTTGACCGACCATTTGAAAACAATTAAACTGCATAGGTTGTGTAAGGTGGCACAACTGTGTACTGAACTGTGTACGTGAACGTGTTAACTTTGTAGGGGCATTCACCACATAATATCATAATGCAGGCACGCACAGTTTATCTATCATTCAAAACCATAGTGGATGATATTAAAGGGTGAGACAGTACGAGGGTTAACTGTGTACTGTGTCAATGCATTCACCACATGATATTACAGGCTGGCATAGTTAAATCCATCATTCAAAATCACAGTTGATAATGTTAAATGATCTGACAGTAAGAAGGTTAATGGCTCCATCTTTGAATCCTCAATCCTGGTTGTCAATCCATATAAACAAGAGTGCAATATTAACCAATATTGCACAGTCAATACCAACCCTTTTCTATTGCACTGCTCTACATGTAACTCTGCCTATTGCACTATTTTAAGCTTTGTGTCAAGTTTGCTTGAGTATAAAGTCATGCCCACGGGCTCCAGAAAAATATAGCGCATCTGCATCCCATAGGCCTCGTTAGATAGACGCAGAAGCATTATATATTTTTCGGTACGCCACGAGCGCTTCTGTGTACTGTCAAAAACTGAACACTGTTCACCATCTTCTCCAAACAAACAGGTAGGCCTATCTCCCCCAATCCTTCCCGGAGTCAAAGTGCTAGTAGCTTTTACCCATCCCTTGGTTTCATTACCAGAAATATGTTTTAAAAAGTTGGTAGAGCACCCGCACATGAATCCGGACCGAGAGGTTGCCGGCTCAAGTCCCGCTCTAGTAAATTTTTCTTAGTTCAACCGAAAATTATTTAAAAT
The DNA here is from genome assembly GCA_037783415.1 of Leptasterias polaris. Taxonomy (NCBI): domain Eukaryota; kingdom Metazoa; phylum Echinodermata; class Asteroidea; order Forcipulatida; family Asteriidae; genus Leptasterias; species Leptasterias polaris. The sequence continues at coordinate 293,614 of JAZGTN010000152.1, read as the reverse complement.
TTACCCAGTCAGTTTCCCTTGTGGTTTATAACATGAAATTTAAAAAGTACGCAAAAAAAAAAAAAAAATGAAACTACCTGAAAATTTAGCTGCACACAAAAACATTTTAAACTTTTCTTTGTTTAAAAACCCAAATTGTAAAAAATGTACCCAGTCAGTTTCCCTTGTGGTGTATAACTTGATATTTAACAAAGTATGCAATAAAAAAAGTATGAAACTACCTGAAAAGCCAGCTGCACATGAGACAACATAAGATTCATCTTCCATAGCCTCAGCGAGGGCCATGTTCAGTCCAACCATCAAGGCGTTAGTCAGAAGTGAGAATACTGCTATCAGGTAGGCAAAGTATAGCGTCCCAAATCGCCTTTCCAGAGAAATACCTACAAATACAACAATGGATTAATGAGGGACAATATGGCCAGTTACTTTGTTCAGCAGGGCTAGTTTAAGCAGCGGATGGTATTTAATGGTCAGACAGTAGGAGGGTTGACTATCTACTGTGCAGTTGCACCCATCATATGGTATAATATTGCAGGCTGGTATAGTGCATCTTTCAAAACCACAGTCGATGGCGTTGAATTGGTCAGACAGTAGGAGGGTTGACAGGCCTGGAATTTCATATTTGAGAGGGCAAGGCCATTTTCATTTTGCAAAGGGCACTTCCATTGGAATATCATAAAAGCACCAAGGCCAAGACCAGGGCAACGGAGGTCATACATTTAATTCCAAGCTTCATTCACTACAACCTTATTGTGGGCTGGCATAGTTTATCTACCATTTAAAACCACAATGGGTGATAAGGAATGGTCAGACAGTGGGAGGGTTGACTATGTAATGTGTAGCTGCAATCACTACATAATATCTTATTACAGGCTGGCATAGCTTATATCATTCAAAAACACAGTGGATTACAATAAAGGGTCAGACAGTAGAAGGGTTGACAGTGTACTCTGTAGTTGCACTCACCATATGATGTCACACTTTAGACATCTAGCATTCAAAACCATGATGACCATATTAAATGGTCACACAGTAGGAGGGTTAAGATGAATTTGGGAGATGTTACCTTTCCAAAGAAAAGACACCATGTTGAAATAGAGGTGCCAGTCATCCAGGTGGAACCAGGCTGCTAAGGCAAGTCTGGTCCAGTCCCCTTGGTACCAGACGCTGTACGTGCTCACACAAACATTCCTTATTCCTGGAGTGCGGAGGTACTTCTTTATGAATGGATTCAGGACCTTGGAAACAAAATCAAGTTGTTACTTAATAATTATTGTTTAAAAAAGGGCGAAAAAAATAAAATTTAGTTCCAATCTGAAAGCCCGCTGATAATGAAGTTGATCTAGCGCCAGTGTTTCCCCAGAGTTTTTGTGTGGGGCATTCTGGACCCAAACTGAACTAGTTTGGCCGTAGCTAGCTGAACTGAAACAAGGTCGTCCTTGGAATCTTTTTTAACTGGATGTTTATGTCTCATTTTTAAAGCTTGTACAACATAATCTGGAGCATTTTAATTGGCTTTATGTTATGATTTTTGTGAACTGAGTCTTAAATCCCCATTCCCACAATTTTGCTTTCCTTTTTCTGACGGCTTGATACGCTAGCTGCATTGGCAGAACCATGTAACTGAAAAATGGTCCCGATCGTCAGGAGGTTTTTGATTATCGTAACCCGCCTCCACACACACTCCCCATTCAAACTACATACCTTTAAAAAAATGGCAACATTTAAAGCAATGGTACCCAGGGTGGTCGGTGGTATACGATCTAACCCGACTCGCATCAGCTGTCCACCCAGTAGCAGGAGACCAAGGCCTTCCGTACGTCGTCTTCCACGATTACGAAACATCGCTTCACAGGTAGAGGCAGATGGGATGATGTAACAGACTGGCTATATTATAGGCTTACCACGCCCCAACGAAATCATGCAGACAATAGCGGAACGAACCTCGTAGTTCTAGGAGTAGGGTAAAATAATAATAATACAAAAGTAGAACTAGAACTTAGAAGTACTTGAACTTGAATTGAAGTAGGTGTCAACATAGCCCACCTTGTTGGGCTGTAATGGCTCTCTTTTAACATCGATCTCATATTACACTCACCATTGAGTGTTATGAGACCGATGTTAAAAGAGAGCCATTACAGTGAGCCCAACAAGGTGGGCTAGTAGTGTCAACAGGATGCTATTTTAATTTAATTGGCACTATCAATATTTATCATGACCGAAAACACATGATAATCCGTGTGAATAAAATACCGTAGTGGTCTCAAAGATTAAAAGAATGACAAAAAGCGGTGGTCGGATTCAGCAACTCTTTCCCCGAAGTACCACAGCTCAGGAGAAATAATGTTTATGACCGGCTGTGCCCGTCCGTGTGTGTCAATTTTTATAAGAATCACTGCATTTTTAACATTGCATCATTTTTCTAGAGTTAAATACACGTGTCCTTCCTTATTTCTGCGCGAATGACAGCAGGAGAACATCTCCAAGGTAACTGAATATCTTTCCTACATGAAGGGTGTATTTTGTAACTTACATGCAGCATGAACCAAGGACGGAGGAAAAAAAAAAGCGTAGACAACTGAGACTGGAGAGTAGATAAAGATGAGTATTTTTATTTACACTTTTCACCCCCCCAAATGCTGTGTTTCTTCCGTAATATCAATGGAGGGCGCTATACCAGCTCTTATCGCTTTGGCATGGTTGGAAGGAATCCCCACCCCCCCCCCCCCCCCCCCCCCCCACCCCATGGCATGGTCAGATTTTGCCAAGCAGAATATGGTGATGAGCAAGATTTTCTGTTTAGTAAATGTATCCTGGATTCCTTGCTCTATGTTCCCACACACAGATGACTCAGACATCAGAACTTGAGCTCGATGCTCGACGCTCTAGACCACTCTGCCACAACTACACACACCACAGTGAACAATTGGCTACATTCTCGTACACAAATCAGTTAAAGGCTATTCAAAAACCACCATTTTGCTAAATGTTGGTATAATGTTGCATTCAATGTGCACACAAATGTTCTGTCTAAATATATTTCTATGATGCTTGTTTGCCTTTATGAAACTGTTTTTTAACTGCATAAATAAACATGCAATCCATGTATTGAGTACGGTCAAATTCAGTATAGTACAGTACAATTTCCACTTTTGTCATTATTAAGTTTGATATTAGGCCTTTTTCAAAATGGAGCAGCTATCTTGTAATTCAATCAATGTGATGTGCCTGAAACCAGCTGCTATGGCTATGCAGTGGCACATCTGAGGGGGGGGGGGGGGGGGGCGGGCACCAGTAAAATGTAATTTTTACTCACATCAAATTATCTTTTAAAAAGTAAATAAAAAGAGTGATAATTTTTTTTTTTTTTTAAACTACAGAACTGGCAAGAATTGCTCATCTAGAATATGGTGCACTCTATTTTGGGCACCCCCCCCCCCCCATTTTTATAATATCTCACCCTTTTCGGTGCTTATGGCTGTTGGCTGAAGTGACAAATTAATGTTGCAGTCTTGGCATGATTTCATCAATTTGTCCAGGCTGCTGTTGAAGCAGTCAATTGGACATGGTTACCAAGCCAAAAGACAAATGGTTCCTTTTAATATAATTTATGAGCATCAGTGATTGCTAACTGCACATAGGACAACAGGTGACATTACTATTCTAGCTATTTCAATTATCAAGTAATAAACTAACTACAAGGGAAACTGACTGTAATTTATAAATAATTTACGGGAATGTCAGTTTGTATACATCCCTGAACAAAGATATTGACAAAATATGAAGACCGCAAACATTTGGGCTGTAGCTCAGTTGGTAGAGTGCCGGCACAGTAATCCGGTAGCTGTAGGTTCAAGTCCCGCTCCTGTACATTTTTCTTTGTTCACCCCCCCAACAAAAAAATATATATATATATATAATTCCATTACAATTTGAAGTTTATAGGTGTTTACTTTTTTTAGTTGTTACTGTTTGGGGCTAAGCGAGGCCATACAAATATTAAAGAAAAATTAAACTCATTCCCTGAAGGTGTTTGGAGAGAGGGCAAGTACCCCAGCTCCAGCAGAAGTTCTTTTCGTATCACCAAAGCCAGTCAGAAGATCTCCTGAGCTGTTCCCTGGAACTGGTGGAATTATTCAATTCCATTGCCCGGCAAGACACGTCGGTTTGATGCTGTGATCGAACAAAGACCTTGAAGGGAAGGCTCATGGCAGAAGCCGTTCGACATGAGGGTCTCAGGAGGGAGTTGAGGCGACTGAACATTGACTCCCCTGATCTTATACCTTCTTCGACATCCACCATCATCCTCAGCTGGTGGACAGTCTTTTTCATCAGGAAGATCCCGTCAGGCCACTATTCAGTCTCACCATGTTCCCTGGCAGCCTAACGCACAGCAGTTTGGCCCCCAGCAGTTTGCCCCCCAGCAGCCGAAAGCTCAACCAATTGTCTCCCATCAGTTTGTCCCCCAACAGTTTGCCCCCAGCAGTCTGCATCACAACGATAGCAGTTAAACTAAGTGAGCCTGTCGTTGAGAGCCACACGGCAGGTATAAGAGAGTCAATTGATGGAGGCTCAATATGTAGGAGAGCAATAGGTTCCTGCCCGGAAGCTATTATTCAGCTAGGTGCAACGGAGGTGCGATGTCTACTCGACACAGGAGCGCAAGTCGACAATCACAGAATCCCTTTTCAGAGAGCACTTCTCCCAGGAGGACTGTATAGATGTCTCAGCATTCCTCAGCATATCCGGTGTCACGTCCTCGACGTTCCGGCGTACTGAGCGTTCCAGGTGACGTACGCATGCGTGGCCGTACTATTCGTTCCAGCCGTGTTGGTGACGTGTCTCCTTCTCGTGCTCTGTAACTTATTCGTCGTTAAGTATTTACTGGCCTCGTATTGGGCACGTATTATACAGCCCTCTTTACCCCTTCTGTCAGGCCTTCCACATACTTCCCGCTGGTAAGGTAATGAATTATTCTTGATATCTTCACACATTGAGTTACGAAACGACTTGACATGCTTGTGCGTTCATAACACTACTGTAACAGCTCATGGGCGACGCCATGACAGCTAGAGACTAGAGGAACACTCAGTACGGCACATAATTGACTACTTTCGCTAGCTGCGCGCAGGCATGAAATGACGTAATGTGTTATATTTAGTCATCTGGAACGTTTAGTACGCCGGAATGCTCAGTGCGCGACACCGGTGCCCAGGGCTTGGCGATCCCTTACATTGGCTACATTGAATTAACCCTAACAGCATTAGGACGGTCATTTACTAACATGGGTTTCCTGGTCGTGAAGGACCCTTCTGGCACGGCCATTGCAGAAAGGAAGAGGAGAGTACCAGGAGTAATCGGCTCCAATGTCTTCAGGAACACCCGGGACACCTTACGAGCCGAGGCCGGGTTGAACTACTTAAATTCTTTGAATAAGAGGACTGATGGAGCTGAGTGGGCACATGTCCTTGCCGGCCTACGAGGAAGTGCTACTTGTCAATCGGAGGTGTCGGGCACTAGGTTCGTACAGTCGGTTCCAGGACAATTTTAGTCCAAGCCAACTCCCTGCTCGTGATCAAAATGCTCAGTGAGACCTGCATTTTAGTGCTGTATCACAGCGCACATAGAAAAGAATTAAAAAAGAATAACAATTGCGCTAGAACTGTTTTCTTTTACCACTAAAATTCAAAAGAAAAAAGTAGAGTAATAGAAGAAGGCTAGTATTAAAGGCGCTGGACACGTTTGGTAATTACTCGGCATAAAAACTTACTTTGGTAACGAGCAACGGATAGTATAAAACATTTCGAGAAACGACTCCCTCTGAAGTAACGTAGTTTTTGAGAAAGAGGTAATTTCTCCGCTAAAATATTTGAAACTGAAAAAGACTTCAGGCCTGAAGCCTTTTTCAGGCATCTGAAAGCACACAAATTTGTGCAACAATGGTGTTTTTTCTTTCATTATTTTCTTGCCACTTCGATGACCAATTGAGCCCAAATTTTCACAGGTTTGTTATTTTATGCATATTATGTTGGGATACACCAAGTGAGAATACTGGTCTTTGACAATTACCAAACGTGTCCAGTGCCTTTAAAAGGGAAAAATAACATAATTTCCCCGCTTGCAACCCCTCACTAATTTCTTGTCAGGGGATAACATCTGTTCACCAACTAGTCTTGGCCCAAGACGTCAGTGATCGATAGTGGATAGTGTAATGCGCTCGGTTACAACTCGTTACAGCGCGCCCTCACTTGACTAGTGAGAGCTAGTCAAGTTGGGTAATTCAATTCAAGCCACAAGAGGGCGCGCTGTAACGAGTTGTAACCGAGCGCATTAGGGCGCACCACACTAAATAAACTCCCATAGGAACCAATGCTAAATGATAAATATTCAAAAATACTCAAAAAATCGTGTAAGTCTCTCAGCCTCTTGAAAACCGATCAAACATATTTTCGGACGACTGAACTTTAGAATTCTTTTCAATTTTTGCCAGGTCAGCCGTTTGGAATTTTTGCTAACTACCCCAGAAGAAAAAAACGCGAAAATTTGTTTTTTTCCAAAACCGACTTGCTGCCAGTTTTCGTGAAGCACTTCTCCACTTTCCCGTTCAAATAGGGCCAACTTTAACGCCTAAATTTATCAAGTCTCCTCAAAGGTTGAAGCACAGAACCCCCAGGTTGTGATAGATTATTATATTTACACAATCTATTAATTGCATGACCCCCAAAACGTTGTAATTAAAAATAAGTTGTGGGTTTACAAATTATGATAAGTAGCTTGGCGCATTAATTCTGGCTTATTTGGTGTGGTGCACCCTATAAGGGCACTTAATTATTCTTTATGGTTAAAAAATTATGCTTAAATTGTTGAAAATAAGTCACTGACTTGATATCTGAAAAAATTAATTGGAAATGTTATTGCGTTCGTCTACAACAAGGTCAAACATGTTAGAGCATTTACATGTACTCTAAGCAATGCGATAAGAAAAACATGCATTACACGCTGTGTACACTCTAATGACAAGTCAGTTGTTATATTCAAATCCTAGTCACTCAACAAGTTATAAACTTATCTCTTTTTTTTAGTTATACGATTCTAAACGCCTTACAATTATTTTTAATAATTGACAAGAGGGGGTTAACTAATGTGGAAGCTGTAAAAGGGAAAGGGGATTGAAGAGGGAGGGCCTGAGAAGGGGGGGGGGGGTAGATTTTGCTTACCCGCCAACATTTTTAACCATGTAATCATATTGAGTTTAAAATGGTGAACTTTATAACAAAAAAGAATATACATAGGTCATTTTACCACGTTTAATTGTCATTCCAAGTTTCATTTTACCTAGCTTTAAGGGATAAGGGGGTGAATGGGTGGGCGGGGCGTGGGCGGGGCTTGTTGCAAAATGCCCTTCCAGACACTTTACGGTTAATAATTTGTGGGTGAACGGGAACAATTGGACTATAGTTAAGAGTTAAGACTGTAAGCTAATAAGGTGTTTGGGCTGGGGGCTAGGGTCCGGGCTGACCGCTAGGGTTTTGGGCTTTGGGGGTAGGCTCGGCTGGGGGTTAGGGTTTGGGCTGGGGCTATGATTTCGGCTAGGGGCTAGGGTTAGGGCTGGGGGCATGACTCGGCTTGATGGGTGTAGGGTTTGGGCTGGGGGCTGGGGTTTGGGCTGACGGCTACGGTTTTTGCAGTATAGTGTAGGGTTTAGGCTGCTGGTTGGGGGCTAGGCCTAGGGTTTCACACGCATCAGAGTGCATTCACCTTCCGGAAACTTGACATATGATGCCATATCCACCACCCCCCCTACTCCTCTTCAAATAGTCTATTGGTGGTTTTTCTCTCCTTTTTTCATATTCAACCAGCCACGTTGGCTCATGATTCTTTGAATGTGACTAAAACCGTCAGTCTCATACTTATTACTTGTCATAGTTTAACCATGAAGGTTTAGAAAGCAAACCCCTCTTTGAGTTTGAAACGTTGAAGTATTCTCGGTTAATAAATGTATTGTAATTTGAGGAAATAGAAACATTATTGCTATACTAACAGTTTACAGTCAAAGAAATGATGTTTCCAATGTAAAAACAGCAACAAAGTGACACACAATGCCCCCACACAACTCATTACTGTCGTTGTTTCAAGCCTACATCTGTAAACAGAACACAAACATGGCTGCACGGGCGCCGCCATGTTGTATATAAAGGGCGCACCACACTAAATAAACTCCCATAGGAACCAATGCTAAATGATAAATATTCAAAAATACTCAAAAAATCGTGTAAGTCTCTCAGCCTCTTGAAAACCGATCAAACATATTTTCGGACGACTGAACTTTAGAATTCTTTTCAATTTTTGCCAGGTCAGCCGTTTGGAATTTTTGCTAACTACCCCAGAAGAAAAAAACGCGAAAATTTGTTTTTTTCCAAAACCGACTTGCTGCCAGTTTTCGTGAAGCACTTCTCCACTTTCCCGTTCAAATAGGGCCAACTTTAACGCCTAAATTTATCAAGTCTCCTCAAAGGTTGAAGCACAGAACCCCCAGGTTGTGATAGATTATTATATTTACACAATCTATTAATTGCATGACCCCCAAAACGTTGTAATTAAAAATAAGTTGTGGGTTTACAAATTATGATAAGTAGCTTGGCGCATTAATTCTGGCTTATTTGGTGTGGTGCACCCATTACACTATCCACTATCGATCACTGACGTCTTGGGCCAAGACTATTCACCAACTGGCTGGGAGTCTTTTGATGTCTTTCCGACAGTTTCTGCGGTTAGAAAATGGGAGACAAGCCCTCGCAAGCCCTCTCAACTGTTTAATTACGTGTGGAAGTCACGACTGACAAGGTGCCGAAAATACCGTCCGCCGAAACAGGTGCCTCGTTTGAGTGTTTTAATTTGATAGCTTGGGCTCCAGCCGAAGCTGATTCGTTTGTGTACAAAATATAAACCAATGGGTTGTGCGCAGATCTAATCCCTTTGATTTTCACCGCTGCCAGAGGCAAAGCTCAATGCTATTAGTCATCCAAGGTTGTAAAAGACAGCTGTTTCCAGACAGACTGGCGCTGTCTACACTGTTTTATGTCCGTGTTTCAAAGCGACTATTTTATGTACTGCTCATAGTGTATGGCAGTTACTGTTCAGAAAGAAATCATGTACTATACATGAAGGAGGATTTTGACAGATTTTTTATTTTTTTTGCAAATCAGTGGTGAACCAACATTTAAATTGCCTGAATGCTTCAATCCTTTCTAGGTGTGGGACCTCCATTCATCTATGTAGACCATTAGAAAAAGGATTGTGTCCACCAACCAGCGTCAAATACGCGTAATATAAACTGCCTTCTGGAAGTGGAAGCTCCCCTTATTCTGCATGTGTCAGGTTGTTGTTTTTTGGGGGTTTTTTTTTGGGGGGGGGGTGCTGCTCGCATGAAGTTAAGAGGGTTTGTTTCGCAATTTCTCAACGATTTCTTTAGCTAATTGTGTTGCTTACTTATCAGGTGTTACCTGTAATTATTTTAAACGTATTTGTTTGTTTATTTTTAATTAATTTGCTTTTAATTAGTTAGAAATAAAGAAAAACAAAAGAAATAAAGAGTAGACCACAAATTATTTCAATTTCTCGTTTTGATTATTTTCTGGACGCCAAAACAATATTATAAAGAAAACAAGAAGAATACAAGACTATGAAAGTGAAAGGTTATAAATACGTGCTAAAATACTGAAAAGGTTTGGGGAGGTAAAAAAACCAAAATAATAATATTAAAATGTATTTCAAAAAAGGGAAACAAATTTTTAAAAAATAAGTTATAAACAGGTGAGGAACAAATATTGAAAATAATCATAAACACACTTCCAACATAAAGTACTCAAAGTGTGATAAAGTATAGGAACAATTGGGGGACACCCTCAGCAACATATCTGGCATGGTACAGTGGTCATTCGAAAGATACTGGCCTAGTTCTAACACTGTCTGACGCATATAGTACCAACAAATTCTAAGATGAGTTATCTCTTTCACAGCTCTGGTATGCCATCAAAGACAAACATTTACCAGAGTAGATGCATCTACAACATTTAAACTACATGTACTTCAGTAGATCAGGCTCAGAATAGAAAGCCTTTACAAGAAACCATTGACCTGACTAGATGGAAGTATTTCAATTACAAAACTCATCCATGGGGTATGTATATTTATATGTGTATGTGTGATACACAATTCCCAAGAAACTAAACAATGGAAAATACATCATTGCAATAAGGAGTTATGACGATTTAAGGTTTTCATTTGTTTTACCTCATTCAACTGGAACCAGCGATATTGGCCTACTCTTTGAGTTTTATCTTTACATATGAATCTATGGAAGTAGCAATATTTGATTAAAGTTTCAAGTCTGTACATCATTGCAATAAGGAGTTATGACCATTAAAGGTGTTCATTGTTTTAGCTCATTCAACTGGAACCAGTGACATAAGAGTTTGATTTCTGTTAAAACAATTTCTGCATGTCTGTAGTGTTGTAGCAAGTCCGTTCAAATTTAACTCTAAAACATGCAACGTTTAGTCTAAAGTTTGTTATAAAGTCCTGAGGGCACATTGTTCAACATTGTAAAACAAACTTCAACATTTCTTTTTAAATTACCCGAAAACATTTCTGTAAACAAATTGTTGAGAAACACAATATATGGCTGTCATTGTATTATTCACTTTTAGATTCCATAAAACAAAACAACAAACATAAATGTTGAAGCTTGATACTAAAACTTTAACATTTATTGAATGCGATTGCGGACGGCCGGCCGGACGGACAGAAATTGTCATTACATAGGCTCACTCTGCTTCGCATCTCGCCAATAATAATAATGTAAAAATAGGGGTGTACAAAAAAATAAAAATAATATAACTAGAGATTCAGAGTTTGTCATACCACAAACTCAAGGTGTTCGGTTCCGGTGGTGGGGGAATGATGATGGTATCGTAAAGAGTTTCATTTATTTTTCTCAAATTTAGGACGAAAAGCAGTCAAAAGCACCATTTAAATGAAAATCAAAGCATCAAGTCTCCGCTGTAAGAAAACCAGTTAAAAGTACCCAGGCGTTTTGAAGGAAAGCGGGATTTTAAAAAGCGTTCAACATTAAACGCCATTTCTCCGATTGTTACTTTTCACTGGGATCTACCATAGAGTGTGGCGTCGGTGACGATTTGATAGCTCCAGTTACATTGACATGTGTCTCGAAAGTAAGCATTCGTGACTTGTCGCATGACTGCTTGCAATGGTTTATTGTCTCATACAATGTATACACTACATAAAACTTCGGAGTCTAGACACTATTGTGTACATCCATTGCATTCATTTGCACATTTGATATTTTCACAGTTACAATGACAAAGTGTGTATTAATTAAAAGTTATAGGTCATATAGACTGTGCAAGTCTCGCGCGTATCCGAACGAGAAAACACGTCAAACGAAGAACATTTTTATTTCTGAAATTAAATCTTTGTTTTAAATTATATCTCATGACAAAATCTGAACAACAATAAATCATTACAATTTTATGAAAAGTTTTAGCTTTTGAAAAAAAAATCACAATAGTGTGTATATTATTATTGAAAAAAAATTAAAACTCTGGGACAAGGATGCCTATTTGATGTTAACTTTTTAGAAACCCCTTACGCGGATTCGTGAAGGTCAAACGGGTCTTAAATGGACCCGTATCACAGTTTAAAGAGGATGCTGACGCCTCAACAACCATAGACTGCAATGAAAAGGCTTTGCTTTGCAATTACAGCATCTGGCAATTATAATTGCGCATCCAAAACAAGCGTTTACGTAAGTTTTATGATCGGAGGCGAGCACACAATTCTTAATTTTTTGCAATAACCGGAAGCTGAGGTCAAGTTTAATTCTTGGGTTTTCTTCGTTATATTGTTGAATGGGGTTTACTTTCATATTTTGTTATCACTTAGTATTACGTTCCCAACAACATGTATACTTTTCTAGGTCATAACCTACGTTAAACTTAAATAATTGACGAAACAAAATCTCGCCCACGTAAAACTCCATATGGTTGGGACCACTATGGTCCCGGAAGTTCGAATGCGCGCGAGACTTGCACAGTCTATTGTCGCATGACTGCTTGCAATGGTTTATTGACTGATACAATTTAAACGCTACATAAAACTTTGGAGTCTAGGCACTATATTGTACATTTTAACCAGTACATACTTTTACATTTGATAGTTTCACAGTACATTGACAAAATGTGTCCTGAAAGTAAAAATCCATGCCTTGTTGCAGAACTGCTTGCAATGGTTTATTGTATGATACATAATGACATGAATATAATTAGCAAATCTTGAGACCACCATATCTCGAAAAGTATAAGTCCGATCAACTGTTTTCGATTGTGTACTTGTGGGATACTGTAGATGTGTTTGTTAAGCTAAAACATTGTGCGACGTCATCATGACGTCACCAGTTCCCAACGTAAAGTCAATAGATTTCGCTCGCCTGTGTGGTAAAAAACACCTCCATAAGACTGTGTGGCGCGGTATGCTACTTTTTGTGTTCTCTTATGTTATAATGTAAGGAATTGTGAGTCTAGACGCTAGAGGGCGCTTTTAAATGTTATGACGTCACCGGTTCGATTTTTGTAAACCAGACTCTTCCTGGATAATAACATCGTTGAAAACAACTTGAACAAATTGGCCACTTTTAAATTACAAGGCATTTCCGGTTTCGACCAGAAGTAGAGGTCATGTCATGCACACACAAAATGATGACCTATATTATGTACCTCAATATAATCCCGCAAAAAGCAACCAACGGTCTCTTCGTCTTGATTTGATATGGATTTTCAAATATTAAAATTGTTAATTTTTAAAAACCTTGTAATTTGACACCTGATGACGTCATCATGACGTCACAAATACTTGATGGAGGTTTTATCAAGGTTCTAACATGGTGTAAATTTGAAGTTTTGAGTACAAGTAGTTCTTAAGATATAAATTATTGAAATTTTCAACTTCCGTTTTGAACCAGAAATCAAGGTCAAGTGGGGTCACGCTTTGTGTTGTTGGGTTTCCCAAGACCTATCCGATGATGTAGATGTATTGATTGTAGAAATCCGTTCAGTAGTTAATGAGTTATGATTTTCTGAAATATTAAACTTTGATTTACTGTATATCGACACCACAGTTCAAAGTGGGTCAACCGGTCAAGTTCAACAGTTTTGCTCAATACTCCCCAGAAGCACAGGAATTGCATCTGACGTATACATATTTTTGGGAGTGTTCAGTACAGACAAAACTGTTGCAATGGGAACATCTCGTTGTTGTACGTTTTCCTCCTTGTCTACGAGAGGGGCACTCTTTGCATTCCGCCATTTTGTAATTCCGATCGCGAGGTTGCTGCTGGGGTGGGGGGTTCCGTTTTCTTTTCCAGTCAACTTTGAATCCCAGAATCTCCATGGAATTCGTCGTCAGAGTGTGCAAACCAGTGGGATTGGATGCTCGCAACTCAATTTGGGGCTTTACAAGTTCCATGATGAGGTCCGAGTAGAATTCATGGCGGGAGTGGCGTTGGGCCCATCCTGGATTGAGGCTGTGCCACAGTATGTAGGAGTTCAATGCTGCAAGGTTTAGCATGTTGTAAAAGACAGCCATTGGCCATCTCTTGGTCTTGCGTGAACAGGTGTACAAACTACACATTTGATCGACTGTATCAACCCCTCCTTTAGTTGAGTTGAAGAAGTGAATCATGTCCGGCTTCTGAGTGGTAGGGTTGATTTTGTTGTCATGGTGCATCGATGATAGTAAGAGGACACTCCGATTGCGCCTTGGGATGAAAGATACTAGTGTGAGATCCGGATCGTCTGTGAAGAGAAAAACCGAAGATTTTGCAGGTCTCTTCTTGGTGTTTTGGGGGCGAACTTCCTCGGGGATCTCTCTGCGATTCCCCTTGATTGTTCCAACCAAAGTTATGTTTTTGGTGAGTAGGTGCCTTGCAAGAGTAGCGCTTGTGAAGTAGTTATCCATTGTCACGTTCCTCCCAGTGTTGTATAAAGGCTCCAGAAGTGTCTTCACTACTTTCGCGCCAAGATTTGTTGTCACTTGGTCTCCTTCTTTCCCAAGGTATGGGGAGATGTTCAATACATAATGAGTGTCCACATCGACGTTCAACCAAAACTTTATTCCATACTTCGCGGTCTTGCTGGGCATATACTGTCTGAATGGACACCGCCCTCTGAACGGAACCAACTGTTCGTCAACCGTGGTATACTCACCGGCGGTGTAGTAGCGGCGGCAGGAATTTGCGAAATCATCAAAAATATCGCGAATCGGGGCAAACTTGTCATCCAACCTTCTATTTTGACTTGTCGCCTTGTCATCAAATCTCAGCATGGTGAGAATGTCTTGCAACCTCGTTCCCGATATGGTGGCCATGCAGAGCGGTCTCGCGAATGGTCCCTTTCTCCAAAGTGAACGGATATTCTCACGGCCAGACTTGGTCAGCCCCAAGAACAGCAGGAGACCGATGGTAGAATGTAATTCCATCAATGCCATGTCGCTCCACTGAAGCCCACGCTGTCTCAGACCTTCCTCATTTGTGTTCGCGAGAATGACATTCATCATCCCCGTTGTGATGAAAAGTTGGAATATTTGGAGTTTGCTTTTTTCCCCTCCAATATTTCTCGGCCCGGCTACCTCTGTCACAACGTTTGCCTGTGGTCTTCGTGCAGCGGGTGGGGTATCCGTCTTCCAGATGTCACCCGATGAGGCCTTGACAGATGCAGGTAATGGCTGGGCCCCAGTGCCCGGCTGCTGACGCTGGCGTGTCGCAGGCGGCCCTTTTGGTCTGACATTCGCCGGTCTTTTTCCAGGGCGTCCAGCGGTTGGAACAGGCGAATAATCAGTACCATCATCGCTTCCATTATCCCCATCATCACTGCCCTTATCGCTTTCTTCATCACTTTCATGTACACCATAATAGCCTCCTGTATAGTCATCACTGCTGCCTGCTTCACTCTCCATCAACTCGTCACCACTTTCCTCAGAACATATCGACTCTGCATCAGAAATGTCCACTTTCTCATCTTTAATAAGAATTTGTAATGCAGTGGTTGTATCAACATGCATACTGGTTGAAGCCATTTTGAATTATGGTTATCCTTGCTACATGAAGCATATGGTCGTATATGATGCAACCCAAGCCAGTTCTTTCTCAAAAGATCCCTAACCGTATTAGCACGTGGTAAATGCTAGCTACATGTATGCCATATGATATCCTAAACTGTACCATTACACGCAGTCTAAAAGGGGTGTCAATCAACAGGGGTCTGTGACTTGGTGGTCAGAGTGGGCGGAGCAAAAATGTTCCCCATGCACTGTCTACAAAATTGTTCAGCATCGTGTGTGTACAAGATAATAGCCCACTCGTTTATGTCACTGTCACTGCAAGTATTGGGCCCTAGAGATGATTGAAACCATCTGTTCACCACTGGGCTGTAGTCTGATGTCTTGCCGACAGCTTATGTGGTTATAGAAATTGCAAAACAAACCCTCCTCAAACGTCGGAGGTACCTGTTTTTGAACGACGTTACTGCATAATAACCTTGTCAACCTTGTCAAACATGTTTGACACTTGTATAGAGTTAAGAGGGCCTTTTCCCCATTTTCTAACCACCATAAACTGTCGGCAAGACACACAAGACTACCAGCCCATTGGTGAACAGATGTTTTCATCCATCTCTCTGTGGGCTTTAGACTTTGCGGCGCCTTGCGCCGATTTCCAGCACCTTGTCAAACGAGTTTGACGCTTGTATTTAATAAGTTAATAAGAGGGCTTGTTTTCAATCATCTCTCTGGGCCTCAGACTTGCGGCGACATTGCAGTGACAGTGACGTAAACCAGCTGGTCATTATCTTGTACACAAAATAGCCTTGCTCAAGGTGGTCGCAGTTTTCAATCCGAATAGACGCCTCAAAACCCACCCGTAGCCATACATGTACTGTAAACTAGCACTTTGCTTATCACCATTCCATATATCCAATAGCTCCAATGGTATCACATAGCACGACGCCCGTACTATACTGCGCGTCAGCACTCTTATTACTGTCCGCATGCGTATATATGCGGAGGCCGCTTCATACATGAAGACCACTAGTTTGTACTGCTGTGATGTGACACTTCAATCACGGCATTCCGCTTGCTGCCCAGATTTTGCTGCTGCTGAGTTTGATGCCGAAATGATCGATTATTTGTGTAGCTCATTCAACTGTGTTATCGCCGGCCCCATAGGAGGCACGTGCAACTATGTAGATTGTGTAGGCCCGATGCATAAGTTCCCCAGTGTCACACATGGTCACATCTAGTCTTGGTTCCAAGACGCTCCAGTGATGTAGTCACGAAAACCTAACCGCTATCTAAACCGCTATCACCCCAATAACTACTCGCCACTAGAGGGCGCTATCATTCCCGTAACCGCTATGGGTGCACTACTCTAAATCGACCAAAAAATTCATGCGCCAAGCTACTTATCATAATTTATCATTAACTATATCACAACTTATTTTTAATTATAACGTTTTGGGGGTCATGCAACTAATAGACTGTAATTATAAGAACTTATCACAGCCTGGGGGTTCTGGGTTTCAAGTTTTGAGGAGATTTGATAAATTTGGGCTTTAAAGTTGGTCCTATTTAGCTTGGGAATTGGAGGAGTGCCTCATGAAAACTGGCGGCAAGTCGGTTTGGGGAAAAACACATTTTCGGGGGTGTTTTTTTCTGGGGTAATTAGCAAAAATTCCAAACGGCTGACCTGCCAAAAATTGAAAAGAAATCTGAAGTTTAGTGGTCTGAAAATATATTTGATTGGTTTTCAAGAGGCTGAGAGACTTTTAACTATTTTTTGAGAATTTTTGAATATTTAGCATTTAGCATTGTTTGCTATAGTGGGAGTCTATTTAGAGGGGTGAAACCCTATCACACCACGAACCGCTATCACAGGAGCGCACTAATGGAAAACTTAAATCTCGTCGCATAATGAGCAGGCCAGGCTGTAACTTGCCATGGCTAATCGGCTCGCGAGAGATAAGAGGACTCGCTATGCTTTGAATACGGCGTGTTTGTAGTATGTACGTTGTTGGACAAGTTTTGAGACAAACAATGGCAACGAGAAGGCGGAGTGTGCCGGAAGGCGGAGCGGCCGGCTGGCCGCAGCAAATTTCGGCTGCGTTTTATTTGCGGAAGAGAGTAAATAACTTGTAGGAGATATTTCACTCTGTTTTCCAAAGTAAACAAAGATCTTCATTTGAAATCAAAATAAAGGGACACACCGGCTTTGCTGGGCTATTTTGGCTACAAAATAGACTAAAACATGACTCCACATATGCAGGTTCCTAAAAGAAACCATAAATTTTTGCCGTTTTTGAGCATTTTTCAAAAAGATCATAACGGGTTATCCGAACCACATTTTGGGATAACCCTCGTGATATTCGGAGTTACCATGGATGAAGGAACAGGGTTTACTTCCAGCCGTATAAAAATTAATTACTGCACCGAATTCAACCTGGATTTTTTACAATTAATCATTAGTATTTGACAAAAGAAAATACGTATTCAATCGATCGTAAGATTTTATTTCAGGGAGTCCGAGCAACGGAAGCGTGTTTTACAGTGCACGTAACTAGCTGCACGTAACACACATACACATATTTATTAAATAAGATTTATGTCAATAAATAGGAACAAGATTTATGTCAATAAATAGGAACAAACGTTTGTTATATTGTTATATTGACGTTGCAATTAGTTTTAAAAAAAATTGTGACACAAAATTACAAAAAACGACCCCCCCCCCAAAATAAAAACGGCGAGCCCCTGAAGGGTCAGGTGAAATAAAAAAATAAAATTTAAAAGGTGGAAAAAAATAAACCTCCCTCGAAATATTTTTCATCCCTTGACACACAAAATCCAAACAAAATCATTCGTTTCCTTAAAATATTATTTTATTCAATCCAAATATAGTGTTATCACACCATTTTTTTTGTTTTGAAAGAAGTGTTTTTCTAGGTAACGAAATAGAATTCATAGAAAAAACGTTTTCGTTCCCTCAAACATTTTCAGTCCATCAAGATAAATACGCTTTCTTTTCCCCGAAAAGCGATTTCGTTCCCCAGAAATGCTTTCATTCCCTAAAATTACGCCTTCGTTTCCTGAAGGTACGCTCTCTTTTCCTCGAAATATGATTTTGTTCGCCCGAAATATACTTTCGTTCCCTAAAAATACGCTTTCTTTCCCCCGAAATGAGATTTCGTTCCCTAAGAATATGCTTTCGTTCCCTCAAGATGAGCTTTCGTTCCCCAGAAATATGCTTTCGTTCCCTCCTCAAGATATGCTTTTGTTCCTTCGAAACACGCTTTCGTTCTCGAAAAATAATTTCGTTCCCCAGAAACACTCTGGTTCCCTAAAAATATGCTTTCATTTTCTCGATACGATTTTGTTTGCTTCGAGAGAAATGAAATAGCAATTCTGGGAACAAAATATTATTACGAGGGAACAAATATCTGTTCCTTTTTGTTTTAATCTTTACAGAAAAAATCACCTGTCCCTTTGGTGCTCCCCGTACCAAAAGTAAAACCTGGTCGTCGCAACGACCGTCGGGTGGTGGAGGGTTACGATCGCTTTCCAACAGTGACACTGTACTTTTGGCAATTTAAAGCAGTACACCTGTGGTACATGTGTACTTGTTGTAGAACGTCTATCAGTCACCTTTGGATTTATTATGATTTTTTTAAATACTTTTTTTGTTGTTCTACCATAAGTATTTTGGGTTTCTTTCTCTGTGTTTTTAGGGGGCGATGTTTGGAAGTCGAAGGAACGTAGATTGGACCATGGACCGACGCGTGTACAGTGCAATGGTCGGATGAGCCATCATCTCACTCCAACGTCTTTCATGAAATCAACGACAATTTTGGCAGCTTGAAATATCAAACTTTTACAAAATCCAGTGGGTAAATTGATAAAGAGATCATTCCCCTTTGCGAATTGTCAAAGAGCATTTTCTTGCTGGAGTTTAAGCTTTCCGATACCTAATTTTCTTACTGATAACTCAATAGATTTGTCCAATCTAAGATCAGACCATGGAGGTAGAAATTTCTACCTCCATGCACAAACTAACTGTCAGGCATCTATTATGCAATGTATTGAAGTACTATGGAGTACATTGAATGAAGGACAAATTAAATACAAAAAGCCACTGCATGGCAGAAACCCTTTTTTAATAGCAGTACGGCAAAACCCGCCTACCTCCATGGGCAAACAAACGTATTGTTGATGATCACTTGCCACAATTTGACCAGTGCATGGTTTCCCTTTCCCACACAGGCAAGTATAAACAGGCAAAAATTACCGACTTCTAAACAAGAACTGGTATTTTTACACACCAATATTTTCAACAAGACTTATTTAGATCCGGGGAAATCAGCAATTCTCCAAAAGACCGTCTAATAATGGCAGCTAATTAAGAACCACTTTTAAACATTTTTTACATTGCATCATTTTTCTAGAGTTAAAGGCACTGTACACGTTTGGTAAAGACTCAAAATATATATTAGCATAAAAACTTACTTGGTAACGAGCAACGGAGAGCTGTTGATAGTATAAAACATTGTGAGAAACGACTCCCTCTGAAGTAACGTAGTTTTTGAGAAAGAGGTAATTTCTCACTAAAATAATAAAAGACTTCTGGCCAGAAGCCTTTTATTCCTATCTGAAAGCACACTAATTTGTACAACAAGGGTGTTTTTTCTTTCATCATTTTCTTGCAACTTCAATGACCAATTGAGTCCAAATTTTCACAGGCAATTGTTATTTTATGCATATGTTGGGATACACCAAGTGAGAATACTGGTCTTTGACAATTACCAAACGTGTTCAGTGCCTTTAAATACACGTGTCCTTATTTATTTTTAGCGCGAATGAAAGCAGGAGACCATCTCCCAGGTAACTGAATATCTTTCCTACATGAAGGGTGTATTTATAATGTAACTTACATGCAGCATGAACCAAGGACGGAGGAAAAACAAAAGCGTAGACAACTGAGACTGGAAAGTAGATGAGTATTTTTTATTTACACTTTTCACCAATGCTGTATTTCTTCCGTAATATCATGTCAATGGGAGGGCGCTATTCCCTCTTATCGCTGGGGTTTGAAGGAATTCCCCCGCCCCATCCCACTCCCCGCAATACACCCACCCGGCTGTAGAATGCTATTGTCAAATCTCATCATTGTTGTTATGGACAATCGAATGATCGTTGTCAAACCATGGAAAGAAAATTAACTAGGAACAAAGGAACTTTGTGTGACCATCATTTCATACTAACAACATCTTTTGAGAGGGGTGTTAAATTGAGACCATCGTGATTTGGCGGTGTCTTTGGTTGAATATCATAATGCTCCCAACAATTTTTTTCTTTCTTTTCTTAACAAATATTATTAGGGGGGGGGGAACTCATCAAGTGTCCTGGGAAGGTTTTCTCAGCACTAGAGAAGTAGATCAAAGATCGGGATCTCTTAATATCTGAAGAAAAAACAGCAACCTTTTTCCCCAAATCTGACCTAAAAACAAGTCTGAAATCAGATAAAGTCTGAAATTTCTCAACTTTGATACAAAATGTAGTTATACACATTCTCGCAACAAAGATATCAACACAGGAAATCAACACATCTTTTTTCTGATTTTGTTTTTATTATTAACACTATTAACTCTGAAATGCAAACACACACACTCTGTATACATCTCAATTATGAATATGAATAAAATAGTTAATAGGAAGTGCCACCTTTTATCAGTATGCATTGTCCTAAAATATATCTTTGTCTCATTTCTTGGTGACAGAAACTTTGTCACTTTGAGGGAGAGCTGGTGCGTGCTGTAACTCAGCGAGAGTTCATAACCCTACAGGCCTGCTATAATAATGACGACAGTGCCCCCTTTTAGTCCAAACATTTGGCTGATGAAATACCTTCCTCAAGTATTTTGGAGGATATGGGAGGCTCTCAAACCCCAAAAACCACTACAGGTTTTAATCATCAGGGTTTGCCCTTAAAAAATTTTAGTGACTGGCCAGCATGCTTATCATTTCACTAGTCCACCAGTTTTTCACTTGTCAATACTTCAATCGAAATATGGATGCTTTTCAACACTGAACTAGCCAGCCAGACCACTTGAAGAGAATTTCGACTGGTCCTCAGCGCATGGACCACTGTTAAGGGAGAATGCTGATCGTCCATTCACAGTATAGTGTCTTGTACCCTTGATCTGTGGCGTGTCGTGCCAAGACCCAGCTCTGGTGTTGTCAGCAGCAGAGTGTGGGTTCGAATCCCAGTCATGACACTTGTGCCCTTGAGCAAGGCACTTAACCATAATTGCTTCGTAAAATAAGTTGAGAAGGTAATGCATTCTGCTTTACCAGCCAGGCTCCTAGTGAATGATACCCATGCCTACATCCTTACTGACCGTGATCAAGGCAGTTTTTCTTGGTACAGGGCACCTCTATGAGGTAAACTTCAATATATACTGAGCATTTCAAGGGGCACCAAGGCCATGACCAGGGGCATGGAGAGGCAATTGCCTCTGTTTTAAGTACCAGACCGGTTAATTCAAAACTGAGAGAAAACACAGGCTGTGGGGCACAAAGACCAAATCTAGGACAATGGAAACCTTTGTGAAATTCTAGACCTAATTGTAATAAATTATTTACATAAGTGCAATCTTAAGAATAATCAAAACTGGTGTGAAGTGTGAACACCACAATTCAAGCACATTGCCCCTTTAAACATTTGCATCTTAACACCCATTCTTGAATTTGTTTGAACGTTATATACCAACCATTATTTTCGCTATAAAAGTACACGTGTCAAATTAAAGGGGCACTTGCCTTTGGATATGGTGCTTTGGGCTATAAAAGGCATTTTTGTAAAATTAATTGTTGGAAAGATGTTTTGAATGTGAAATATAATGAATCACACAAATATCCCTCAAAATTGTGTGGTTTTCCTTTTACTTCAAATATTAACACAATCTGCAATTTTGTAGTCCTGACCAAATTTTTGACTCCACAAAATAACGCCCAATCCTTCCTTTACAAAAACAAGTAGAGCAGATTTCATGCAATTCCAAATTAAGACAGCATCTTAACCCTCCTACTGTTCGCAACATTTTCAAGTGAGTTGACCAACCATTTGAAACCATTCAACTGCCAAAGTTGTGTATGGTGGCACAACTGTGCACAGAATTACTGTGTACTGTGTACATGCATTCCCTCATGGTATCATATTGCAAGGCTGGCATAGCTTATCGATCATTCAAAACCACAGTGAATGGTATTGAATGGTCAGATAGCAAGAGGGTTAATGAAGCCTTTTGAAACCATAGTTTCTTCTACCAAAATGCCGATAGTGGCCACAAACGGCCGCAAGATTTGACCTACTTCAAAGAGGTCAGAGTAAAGGTCATGTCCTGAATTGACCCAAGTAAAGGTCATGTCCTGAACTGACTTGAGTAAAGGTCATGACCTCAATTGACTTTTTGTCTTTAAAAATATGTTTCCCATGTTAACATATTATATATTTTCAACATTTGACCCGAGCTGACATCTGACATTTTTATTGTCTGCTTTTTGTCCTCATTAGTTTTCACTCTTATCCTTAATGGGTTTGTTTTCATGAAACATCTTGCGTACAATCCAGGGCTTTCTTGCTTTATATCACAGTTGTATATCCTTCCCTCAGTCTTGTTTTTGAGATGAGTTCTTGAGGGTAGGCTGCCCTCTTTTGGGGTTATTGCTTCATGTATCTTTAGTTCTTCTTCAACGGCACATCAGCCAGTGCCTCAAGACCCTGATGTGGACAACAAACATAAATGAATAAAAATAAACGGCAAACACCTTATATGCTAGTATGAAAATCACCCATCACCAGAAGGTAATTCAAAGTGGAATAGGATGCAAGGGAATAGGATGCAAGGAAAATACAGAAAAGTTAGAAAGAAGATATTTAGTAAAATATCACACGGAAAACTGACTGGGTACATTTTAAAATAATTTGGGGTGGAACAAAGAAAACTTGACTAGAGCAAGACTGGAACATGACGGCGCTCTACCAACTGAGCGGTCTCCCTATTTTGTCAATTGCTTTGTTAGGGGTATCAGTCACAAGCCATACAACCTGTAACTGCTGTATAGCCAGGGATCACACCCAAGTTTATGATGCAACCTGGGAAGCGGCAGATGAGGGATCACCTTAACTTTATTAAGGGGATGCAACTGGAAGATATCTACTTACATTTATTTAAAAATTGTGATAGATTGTAAGATGGTGGGATACAAGACGCAAGCAGATAATGCTGTAAATGGCCTTCAAGTAACTGTGATGTGCAAAGCCCCACTGAAACTTTATCAAACTGATTAATAATTAAGGGTTGAAGAAAGTAAAATTGACTAGAGCGGGACTTGAACTTATGACCTCCGGAAACATTCCAATGCTCTCCCAACTAAGCTACACATGTATCTAGTGGTTTTTCTTGCCCTATCTAGCTCAGTTGGTAGAGCAACAGCACATTTCCGGGGGTCCAAGGTTCAAGTCCTACTTAAGTCAATTTTTCTTTGTTCAACCCTAAATTATTTAAAAATTACCCAATCAGTTTCCGTTGTGGTTTATTACTTGATAATATAGTTAATAAATGTTTTAACAAATCCATGTGGGGCAGAAATCCAGGCAGGCATGGATGAGAAACAATAATTTGCACTGGCCTACAAAGAACAGTATTTAAAAAAAAAAATGTAAATTTTTACCTTTGAGTAATATGCTTTGCCTGCAATCGTCTCATCTCGTCTTAGTAACCGATATTCAAAATGGTTTGTAACTTTCCTCCTGAGCTGTTTGAGTAAAGAAAGGAATAAAATTAGTCAACGGATGGAATTTGTTTAGCTTAAAGAGGAAGGGAAATGGTCAATTCAATTTTGTGGTGTACTCATTTTCCAATACACTGTAGATAGAGTCCTCCTGTGAGTGAGGAAAAAATTACAAGTCTCTAGCATCACATTCTTCCAGTGCAAAATTTGTCAATATCCAAAACAACTGATGACATCATTCTGAGAAAAATGGGTCTGTACAGGGATGTTTTGGTTCCTTCCTGTTTTTAACCCTAACAATCCCTAACCCTACAAATTCAAACAGGGCAAAGTGTTTAATTTTGTTAGGTTAAGTACAGTGAAGTTAGGATTGGGTGTTTGATTCTGTGGGATTGTGTATCCTTGCTGACAAGTAATGGTGTTTGAATTTGATTGAGTGGGTATGGTGGATGTGTGAAATGTACATGTCTGACATTGCTCTTTCCTCCATGGTCTAATGAGATAGTTGTTGGATTATGTTATGTTGGGTACTGTGTGATTTCACTGATCAAATTTTGCACATGCCAAGTGTACACACTCCAACAAAATCAAACAAAAAAGGCCTGTTGGAGTTTGTTAGGTTGTGTATCGTCCCCCTAAGATTGGGTACAGTTCCCATCTCATGGTAGTATAAGCTGTTGGAATGTGTTGGGTTAGGGATGGATTCTAGTAAAAACGCTTTGGGAGTTAGGGTTAAAGAACATTTAATCAAAACAGCCTCGAATTTGACATTTTGACTGTCAAACAACTCCTCCTTGGAATGTAAAGATTCATTAGTTGTTGAAATCCAATGACGTCATGTTTCAAATTTCGAACTGAAAAAGTCAGTTATGAACCAAAACATCCCCGTACAAAAATGTAGAGACCCTTTTTTCTCAGAATGGTGTCATCAGATGTTCTGGATGTGGACAGATTTTACTCCAAAAGGGTATCGACTGTAATGGCAATTTACACCATTTTAGTGTGAGGTTAGAGACTTGTAATTTCCCCCCACTCACATGAGGACTCTACCTATAGGAAAATTGGCGTGTCGTGGCTGAGCGGTTAAGGGCACCGAACTCAAGCTCTGGTGTTTCTGTTCAGCAAAGTGTGGGTTCGAGTCCCGGTCGTGACACTTGTGTCCCTGAGCAAGACACTTAACTATAATTGCTTCTCTCCACCCAGGGGTAAAATGGGTACCTGTGAGGGCAGAGATGGTTCTTGTGATTGATTTAGCCTAGTAGCGCATATATTGCAGCACAGGCTGTATACTCCCCAGGGAGCTGAGATGGTTTTCCTTTTACGTCGTGAACTAACACGGTCCGCCATTTTGTAGAGCCAAATTTTTGACTCCACAAATAGTGTAGTTCGCAATGTAAAAGGAAAACCACGCAATTTCGAGGCATATTTGTGTGGATCTTTGTATTCTACTTTAAAAATATCTTTCTAGCCATTATGCATTTTATAACAAACGGTTACTAACGCTTTTCATAGCCCAACTCGCCCGATCCAAGGCAACGTGTCCCTTTAAGTAACAAACTTATAACGTTTTGAAATCACTTTTAAAATGAATGGCAATAAAAACTGATTTGGTTTCAAGTACATGTACATGTACAGCAGCTTTCGATAGTAAGCATTTTGAGAACCATTTCACTTCAAAGTATTATGGTTATGGAAAAAGATATCAGGTTTAATGCCCCTAATTTGAATCTGAGAAACATTTCTATGGAAACGCTTCTCAGGTTGTGTAATATTCCTAAATTAGGAATTATTCTTCCTGCGTGGACATTATTATTCGGTCTGGATTTTCGGCGACATTTCAAAAACGCGATGACCTTTTCAGATGAAATTTTCACAGGTTAGTTTTATCACCTACATGTACATAATAATAATAATAAAAGATCTTATATAGCGCAGAATCCGCCTAAAAAGGCGCTCAAAGCGCTTCAAAGGCGCTCAAAGCGCTTGTACCTCCATGGTTTTACTGTACATACATTTACAGGATTAAAACAATGGAACAGTTCCAAAAACCAAAGGTATACTTTGCCTTTAAAATTCTCGCCTTTAAAATTCTACAGGCAAAAGTGGAAAACTTGCCAAATCAAACCCTCACTTTTTCTTTCATTTTGAAAAAAAAAAGTGTCTTACTTACCGTTAGTTTAGTAAAAAAATTAAAGTAAAATTATGTTTTTGTTTTTGACTGAAAACAATGTGGTTAGTTAGAAACAACACAAACGTAAAACATTTGTGGGCTACAGATGTTTCAATCATTACATTACAATGATCACACCCACTTGCTGATGGTGCCCTGTGCTTTTGCTGTGGTGCCCTTTGCAAAGTTCCAAAACAAATTTTACATTTTCCTCACAGAAGTGCCCCTCACCAGAGGAACATTGCTGTGCCCCTTCAAGAGTGAAGTTCAAGGCCTGTGTCATAATGGCATTTTTTTGTGGAGTACTAAAAGTACTACAGTAGTACTACACGTACTACACGTACACTACCTACTGAATTTGTTTGAAATGTTTTAAATTAAGGCTTATTTATGAAATTTGTATTTATAATTATATAAAGGTTTAATTGAATTGAAACATTAAAAAAGTGTTATTTATATTATAATTGATACTGTACTAAGCTTATCTAGTTAAAAGGGGCACAGGGCTTATGTCACATTATTAAATCACTTTGCTGAGTGTGTTGTTATGCAAATATGAATCTCGACGTGAGACAATGGCAATGTTGGGAGCAATCTTTGTAGTTGTCCTTTTTTTAAATTCACGTGGTGTGCCTGTATGTGACGGCGCAAAATTTGTTTCCTCGAATGATTTTAAAATTTGCGCAGGGTAGCTTGGGCGCAGCAGCGCTCGAATTTTACACTGGACCAAAGGCCCGAGGCCAGCAATTTTAGTGTTGGGCCAGTAAACTTATGACCTAACAAGTCCGATGGTCTTGTGTTTTTCAATTGAATAACAGAAACAAATTATGTTCAAGTGTTGACTTTGGGTCTGATAAATTATCTTTTGAATTCCATGAGTAATCAAGTATACTCTTCTCTTACTTGTCTCAGTTCGGGTTCATATAAAAGCAGTCAAATGTGTGTTAAACTGTGTGTCAGCAATTTATTATTTTCACATTTTGAATCTGGTCTTGTAAAAAAATGTCTGGTCCAGTAAAGATTTTGAGCTACAAGCCCTGTAGTCTTGTGGATTTTCTCCCCAAATTCGAGCCCTGCGCAAACTTTGAACACCGCGCAATCTTTGTCGTTTAACCATAATTCCCACCACTTGTCATGAAATATACGCTATTTGAGGGAAATTTACACCCAAAGGTTAAAGGATTAAGTTCGAAGTAGTGTTTTGCCGGATCTTAACTTCTGTCTGAAGACGAAGTGATACTTTTGTTCAAAAACTTTGGAAAAATGTAGAGAAACGGTTCTGCTCACGAACTGTAAGTTCAGAATTTCTTATGGCATAATTAAAACCGGACAATTACGCTGGCAGGTTCCCATCTGATAAATAAACCTGCAACTTGTTGAAAAACTTTTTTTACAATAGAAAAACAAACTTGGCAATTCCTTTGAAAGACAAATGTATCCCCTTTTTGTTTCTAGTTTGACGATGACAACAATCACCACTGTCAGTGTCATGTTTTCCGCATGGAATAATTCATGCAAAACGCATAGTTCGTGTCAATTTCATGCCTCAGTCGTGCAATTTTTATTTGTGTGGGCAGACTTTTGTTCAAAAATTGCCCTACAAAAAAATCTCGGCATAAAAACATGAGTTTCTATTCGAAAAATTATTTCATCTCCTGGAGGTACATGGCCCATGGGCATAGGGCCAAGGATCGGAGGAAGTCCAGAGTGGCACCGGGGCTAAGGCGAGTATACTGTTCGAAATGTCGAGACCACACCGGCTCTTTTCAGAGCCAACACTCCTCCCAAAAGAGATTTACACATGGTTGTACAGTCGTTTGACCAGTTCCGGATCACTTTTTGAATTCACGATGTTTTTGTTGCGTTCCCTTTAATATTTAAAAAAAACAAAAGTCGATCAGTTTACCTACACATGCCATAAAACCCACCAAGTATCCATTGGCAAAAAAAAAGTAATACTTTTGAAGTGGCTTCGAGAAAAGTATCGTCACCCGTTTGACCAGTTCCGGATCAGTTGATTCTATTCCGAATCAGTAGCGTGCCCTCTATTGCAAACCAATATACTCCCAATCACATTCATAAAACTGAAAATACAAGCAACGTTATCGACGGCTGTTGGATGAAGTACAGGTAGTTTTACATTCCTTGAAACATAAAAATGCACGCTTCCTGTGTAACTAAAAAATAAATAACTAAATTTTCTACAACAGCTGTATGATTTTACCAAACTGACAAATGACTGAGTGCGCCACCATGATTTGACGTAACAACATATTGAGTGATCCGGAACTGGGCAAGGGTACGATGCCTCACAAAAATCTATTTCGGTAATTTGATCTCATCAAAAAAACAAGACGCCTGCTCATTATTTACGTGAAATGTTTTTTACACATTCTTACCATTTTACATAAATTTTATTCGCCCTGGCGTTCAAATTTGAAAGTTAAGAAGTTTTAAAAGCATTTTTTAACCAACATTTTTTTTGTAATTAATTTTATCATTATCGCTGGCTGACAAACTTACAAAAAATTGCCATAATTAATTTGTCGATGATGTTTGGTACCTTATATTTTGGGTTTGTTGGTTTAATGGATTTTATTCTTCACATGTATCAACAGAAATTGGTAATGTGGATGTGAGAAGTAATTTAATTATATGTGGTTGTTGCAAAGTTTAAGTGATCCGGAACTGGTCAAATGATCCGGAACTGGTCAAACAGTAGTACAGTCTCTACTACTAAGAAAAACAAACATCTGACATGGCCGACAAAAAAGTGAGTTACCTTTCCACCATTCCCCAGCTTCTGGAAGCCGTAGTTTGCTACTCCAACCGCACTGATACAGCCCGCAAACAGGACTATACCTGGCAGTATCTCATACCACATTATTGACTCTGTTTATTCAAGAACAAAACGAATATTTCGCTTTTCGAATTGACCATAAATTTTCTTTCCGAAACACCAATTCTCTTGGTTGAAAACAACCTCGTTTATGTATACGGTATCAGACTTTTACTTTAGGGTGCTGATTTCTTACGCAAATACGTCTAGGTGTGAGACATTCCATAGCTTTGCCCTGAGTACGGTCCATGGTCCTTGTAACTTCAAAGTTAATTTTAGCAATTTCAAATTCCTTTTTTGACTTCAAATTTGAAAATTTTGTTAAAATTTGAATCAAAGCACGTTTTCTAAAGTTGGAATAACTCGTGGCCAAATTTAAGAATCAAAATTGTAGATTTAGAAGGCAAGTTAGGAAGTGCACAGAAATATCTGCAGAAGATCACGCATGCGCAGTGTGCCCGTGCATCCAATAAACACACAGTTACAAGTCCGAAAGGGAGTCGAAATGGTAAGTACTTCCTCTGGGTATTTTCGGATTTACTCACTTTGTACGAAATCAACAGTCTTTATTTTGCGGTCATATGAACTAGTTCTAACTCATCATTACTTCTTGTTCCTCTAGCATAAGTTGAAGTCGTCACAGAGGGACAAGGTCCGTCAGTTTATTGCCTTCACCAACACGGGCGAAAAGACCGCAATATACTGCCTGTCCCAGCACGACTGGAGGTTGGAGGTTGCATCCGATAGCTATTTTGCACACCCGGATTTTTACTACAGGGAACCCAAACCAGCCGTTGACAAAAAGTCTTTAGAAAAACTATACAACAGATATAAAGGTGACAATCTAATTATTTAATGAGAAAATTAGCATGATGATGTAGTGTGTCGTTTCCCAGTTTTTTTCAAATTTTACTTTATAAATCGAAGACTCAAGTCAAGTCGAAGATCAGGGACAGGGCCCACTCATCGATGCAGTGCTTATTCTGCGCTTTAACACCCTGCTACGGCTCATAATAGAAGTATGCGCTTTATTTACAGGCACTGCACTGTAGTGTAGTGTAACTGTAAGCGCAGAATACTTTGCTAAAGCAACACCATCCATGAAAAATGAAATTGGGCACCTGGGCACTTGACTTGGCCAAGTCACTGGAGTGTGAGTTCGAGTCCTGGTCGTGACACTAACTTGTGTCTTTCAACAAGACATTACTATGATTATTACTGTTCACAGTGCGTTATATCCTCCCTTCATATGATGGCTACACAGGGAAAGGAAGAAAGAAATGAAAATTAGCATTATTTTGGTTTGTATAAAAATCACAATCGTAATGATTTATTTGTTATAAATTATTTTTTGACCCAACATCAAAAACTCTACCAAGTTAAGCAACTGTCTGTCCCTGGGTCTGTCCCAATGTCCTAACGAGGTTAAAGTTGTCAAGTCCGTTGGCCATTTTTGAGTGGCCAGTTATTCGGACCAATTATTAAGTGTGGGGATTAACACTTTTATTACCTGGTCCTATCCGACATCCTCCGTAGATAACCATGATGAGGATAAGGTACTCGCTGATGGAGTGGCAAAGTTTTGCGATGATTTGATTCTCGACCCAACGAGCAGAACAGTGCTTGTCATAGCTTGGAAGTTCAAGGCTGCAACACAATGTGAATTTACCAAGAAGGAATTTACCGATGGAATGACGGACTTAGGGTGAGCCCTTAGTGAGCTTTAAGGATTGACCCTTTTTTCCACTCTTGGCTAGCAGCAGGATTTGTATAGCAGAGGGTTGATGAGCCACTGTAATTAACACACAGCAATAAACAAGCAACCAGTCTCAAACAATCTAATCAAGAAGAACAAATATTCACAATTCAATTTCCTTCATTATTTCTTGGGAATAGTCAAAAGAGAGACAGTGTTAGGTGTTGTTTAAATTTGTGCTGCCGAAGTGTTCCTTTTGCATGCAGTGCAGTTGTTTGCCTGTGAAAATTGCCTTTTGTGGCAAAGCTCTCCCACATTCCAGGCATAAATTAATTGACTATCCCGAAACCTTTCATATCCTCTTAGCCAAAATGAAGAATTCAAAAGGACTGGGGCCAGAACAGTAGGCCCAGATAGCAATTGCTTATCACTGGGTCAGGCATTCCAATCTTATCTACCAAGTCCAAACAAATAAGTGTAGAGTGACAAAGGAGAGGCGGATATTGGAGGATTGAGGTCACCTGCAGGCGAAAATGCCAAGGGTGTATGGGTTATTAATAAAAAACCTAATAACCGTTGGGTCTGTTCCTACATTTGTAAGTCCCAACCCCATTTTTGTCACCAACAGATGTGATTCAATTGACAAACTTAAGATGAAGCTTCCAACGTTGGAGAATGAGCTCAGAGATCCAGCAAAGTTTAAAGATTTTTACCAGTTTACCTTCAATTTCGCTAAGAACCCTGGACAAAAGAGTCTTGGTAAGTTGTGTGATTTAGACTTGGACATGTTTGAGATGACCAAATTACTCGGACTCGGACTCGATCCAAATGACTTGATCCAAATGCTTCTAGGTAGCCCGGTGGGCTAGTCAAGAAAAAAAAATTAGCGTAAGGCCTGTCCCATGTAGATTGAATCAAACACTTGGCCAACCTCTTTTGACCTCTAAACGAGAACAAAAATATTTAGTGGTCCAATAATTTTCTGTGCTAAGCAAACTACTTATGTAAAGCTTAACCCTCCTACTATCTGACCATTCAATATCATCCACTGTGGTTTTGAACGATTGATAAGCTATGCCAGACTGCAATATGATATTATGTGATGAATGAATGGATCTACACAGTACACAGTCAACCCTCCTACTTGAATGATAGATAAACTATGCCAGCCTGCAATATGATAGGTATTTTACATTGTGGTGAATACAGTACACACAGGTACGCTGTTAGTTTTGTGCACAGTTGTTCCACCCTACACAACCCGTGCAGTTGATTGGTCAACTCACTGACCAATGTTACCAAGAGTGGGTGAATGAAAGTTTGACTTTTGACATATATCCCTGTTCGTATTTTGTAAACTTTTAATAACATTGATCGTCATTTATTTTTTTGTCCACCATACTGTATAACCAGATCTAGATATGGCCATAGCATATTGGAACATAGTACTCAACGGAAGGTTTCAATTCTTGGAACTGTGGTGCAAGTTTCTCACGGTGAGTAACACGTTCAGAGACATGCTAAAATCTTTGTGGAAACAATTATGATGAATTTATAGTTCTGGATCACAAAAATTATGGCCGAGCAGTCTTGTTAACTGGACCCAAGCTCTGGTGTTATCAGCAGCAGAGTGTGGGTTTAAATCCTGGTTGTGGCACTTGTGCCCTTGAGCAAGGCACTTAACCATAATTGCTTTGTAAAAAGTTGGGAAGGTAGTGCCTTATGCTCTACCAGCCAGGCTCCTAGTGGATGATACCAATACCTTTATCCCAAGCCCTAGGAGAAGGTGGCAACATGCCCCTGGTGACAGTCGATTTGGGTCGATAGCCCAAATCAGTTAAGTGTAGCCCTCACCTTGAAGTGGCCACCTGGCCTTGTGACGTTTGGCGATACCTCAACAACAACAAAACCAGAAAAACCCCAGAGGGAGGCCCCTCTAGTTAAAACATCTGAGGACCAGGACAAAATTCACTCCAAGTGGTCCGGCTGGCTAGTTCAGTGTTGAAAAACTTCCCTAGTTAATATGAAATAAGGACAATTGAAAAATCTTACCGATTACTGACGCTAACTGGTCCCGCTGGCCAGTCACTGAACAAGTTGAGGGCAAACTCCTAGGGGAAAATTAACTAACAATTTTTATCATGAAATAATTGTTTAATTTTATTTTGACAGGAACATCACAAGAAATCAATACCTAGGGATACATGGAATCTGTTGCTTGATTTTAGTAATATGATTTCAGATGATATGAGCAATTATGACGAAGAAGGTAAGACATCTTAGAAATAGACATGATACTCTTCATATTGTAATCAAATTTTCATATTTTGTTGTTGTTTCTCTTAGCAAATCAGTTAGATTGTAAGAAAATATCCACTGAGCCCTATTCCACAGAGCTGCTTAAAGGGTGTGTACAACATTGGTAATTGCCAAAGACCTGTATCCACACTTGATGTGACCCAACATATACATGAAATAACAAACCTGTGAAAGTTTAAGCTCAATCGGTCTTTCGGAGTCATGAGAAAACAGTGAAAAACATCATAATATGTTTTAACTTTTTTTCAAACATCGGATTTTATCCTGCAGGATAAAGACTATTGTTTTACTCATTTCCTAAAAACTATGGCATTTCAAGCAAAACTATTTCAAGGGAAGTTTTCCACCATGACCATCTTTTATACCATGTAAGTTATGTGCAAATCTGTGAATAATTATTTGTTCAATCTTACCAATGTTGTACACACCCTTTAAAGAGAAAATATTTACTGAGAAGGATACCAGTCACAGATGGTACGTGCGAAATGGCATGTTGGCTGGTAACCTTATTCTGGTAAGGCTAAAACTAGTAGACTGGGGCCAGCAGTTCAGCAGGTATTTCAATCACTGGGCCCAATTTCATAGTGTTGCTGGACAATTTTCTGCTGTTATCAAAAATTAGCAGGATACCAGTCAACGATGTTGCATATGACATGGTATTTTGGCTGGTAACCTTCTTCTGGTAAGCATGAATTTGTTGTGCTTAGCTACTTTTTGTCTTTAAGCAGCTCTATGAAATTGGGTCCTGCTGGGGAAGTCCATTATTCAGAATCTTGGTTTTCATCTAATGCATCAAATATCCTTAGATGATGCAGGTATCTTATTGTTTACCAGAAGACAGGAAATTGGTTTCAGATCTGAAATGAGTCACTAGCTTGCGAGAAAAGCCAACAAGAACACCAAAATTTTGTGCTACATTTTGGGCTACCGATGTCACTTAACTTGGACAATGCCACAGATTCTTTGTTGCAGAGATAAGACCCTATATAAAAACTTAAATAGCTCGTACAGGTTGATTTCAGTTAATTTAGCTTCTGTCAGTTTGAAAACGGACAAAGATCGCGATGTAATTTTTCTACCTGTACAGGCAAACCTTTGCAACACATGCATGTGATCATTATGCAATATGCAAATTATTACTACAATGTTTAACTGACTGCTGTGTAATGATAAAACAATAGTTGCTAATTTGTTATTGTTTTTTTTTCTTCTAAAGGAGCGTGGCCAGTGTTAATAGATGACTTTGTAGAATTCGCAAGATCCACATCACAAAACAGAAGTACAAGAGTCTGACGGAAGGCCCCCCCCTCCCATTGTCGCTACAACTGTTTCCATAGCAACCGCCCGCCAACCTCCCTCATCACTATGTAAATATATGCATATTATACTCCATAACTCCTTATGGTTCTAACCTCAGTATAGAAAATTCATAACTTCCATGATTGTTCCTTGGCTGGGAGCGGGAATCCTTGGGGGAGTGGCTAATGGACTTAGGGGAAGGAGGATTCGGACGATATGTACACTCTCTTCTTTTTCATGTTAGTGTCGAATGGATGCAATTTTTACATCTTTGGTAAACTGAATTTGGTCCAATTTCCTAGAGCTGCTTTTATTCCTCAAGTGTTTTCTGCTAAGCCAAAATAAACAGGATACCAGTCACATGTATATTTTGGCTGGTAACCTTATTCTGGTAAGCGTGGTTTTGTTGTTGTTAGCTACTTTTGTGCTTGAGCAGCTCTATGAAACTGGTCCCCTGGACGTACCTTCCTCTAATAGACTGATGTTTAAGTTCCGCCCAACCCTCCCAGAAATGCATCAACCAAGCACAAAATGCGCACCTTGCCGACAAAGTTCCGTCATGTTAAAATCCAATCACAAAATATTCTTGAACAAGCTGCCATCATTAGGATAGCTGTGGTTTGCATAAATATGATGCTTGGTGGGGTGCACTGACTTGATGATTGAGGGGCAGAGACATACATGGTCATAGTGGGCGGGGCTATCAGTCATTGTGGGTGGGGTTATTGGTCATAGTGGGCGGGGCTATCCGTCTGTTGTATCACAAGAACCATCGAATGTCATTTTTTTTTCCAGGCCGATTGACCACTTCTTTATTTTCTCCACTAATAAAACATCCAGATGTTTACAACCAAACATCCTAAAACACTAACAAACAAAACATCAAGCATTCAGTGTGTCTAAGATCCGAGTGTTCATATGTGATAGGCTATACAACCCATGAATGGCTATCATTTATGAATAACAAATTTTCAGGAAACAAACATTTTACTAGTGAAACTGCCGGGAATAGCTTTAACTCAACAATCTTGAAAAGATTGATAGTCATTACCATCAGATACATTATTATATGAACTTTTTAAAAACTGTCCTAATTAAAATTTCCATATTTTGAATTCAACCTCCCCCTCCCCTCCTCTCCCAGCCACCCTTTCTTGAGATCTTGAATGATGTTTTCTGATATTTATAATTTTTAATGTAACTATTTAATTATACAGTTCTTTCTCCTATTGGGAATATGCTGTCCACGGTCTGTTTTGAAAAAAAGCTGTATGCAAACTAGAATCACTAGTTATAAAGCTGCGTCCGAATTAAGCGACTTCAGCTGACGGCTACGGCTGTTGGCTTCATGAAGAACAAGATATTTCAGGGTACCAGCCATAGCCAGTTCCGAAGCCGATAATTCAGACTCTGCCGAAGGCCCGGTTCATACTTCCTGCGAATGCGAATGCGATACAAATGTTGACGTCACAAATTCGCACTGCTTAATTCATAATTCTTGTGCTCAACTCCTGCGAAACATTAGCAGCGAAAACAGAGCAGGAAGAACAGGAAGTATAAACCGGGCTTAAGGCCGTATCCGAATTGGCGGCTACACTACAGTTATGGCTTGACTGTTGCTAAGGGCGTTGCTAAGGGCGTGCTATACTTCAACGCATGCTGACGCAGAAATCTAGCCGTAGCTGGAGCCGCAAATTCGAGCACTGCCTAATTCCTGTTAAGGTTAGCACCCTGACTTCTCAGCATGATTACCGTAGGGGGATTGCTTGTGAAATAATAAACTTTTACTAGTCAGTGCTTGTAGGTTTTTTTATCTGCTGTTTCAAAACTTGGTTACATTTACCTTTAAATTAGAATTTTACTTTCATTAGGATTCAGATCATTTTTTACAGAGAAGCTTTCGGTTTCTTAAAACTTTTAATTTCAAGTGATAACAATACTTTGGGAGAAAAGTGTGATTAAACATTTGTTATTCTCTTGGTCGATTTCAAAAGAGCTGCTTAACGCAAAATTTTGCTCAGCGCAGACAAAGTATGCTTAGTCGAAACAGGTTGCCAGACAATATTCAATGTAATGTACATTGTGTGACTGGTAGTCTGCTAATAATTTATTTGCTTAGTGGATAAACTTGCTAGGCAATATTTTTGTCTTTGGAGCTCTGTGCGAATAGATCGATCCATTAAGCCCCGCCTCCTTACGAGTTGACCAATCACAGCCGCGAAACCCGATCACCATTAGTGCAAAGATCACCAAACGGCTCAAATGGTGATCAGATTTCGCGGCTGTGATTGGTCAATGAGAAATGGGCGTGGCTTAATGGATCGGTGTATTGGCCGTGATCTTGTGTCAAATACATATTAGAAATGTATTCAGAAGTCGTTTGTATTCAACAAGCGTTGGAATAAGTGACAAGACCTTTGATACGGAACAATCCTTGTTCTCTAAACGTGTTCTCCATTTGAATGTGGGGAGAAAATGCTCCCACTAAAAAAAAAACCCCAATTGGTTTTAAAGCGAGTGGGCAGAATTCAAGTTGTCATTTCTTGATACCTCCTTGTGTGTATAAGTATGTTACAGAAACATGCAATCATGTAAATAATTCTTTCTAGTGTAACAGGGATCTGTACCAATGGTGGTATTTTTACTGTATTATTCAATTCATGTAATTATATGTAACCAGTATGTTGGGTGTACTAGTCAAAATGTTGGGATTGCATGTTGATTGCACGTTGTCTGTTTATGCTGGCTTCTACATGATAATACATGTTTTTTTATTTAAATTTTTGTTATTATGGCTTGGGCATTCTCCATTCATTCAGTTTTGACTTAGTTTTGGTCCAATATTTTGTAACTTTACAGACAGTCGAAGTTTCCTGATGTAGCCCGAGCCATAGTGCAAGGTTTAGATAAAAAAAAACTACACCCTAATTTGCAAAAATACATACTTTTGTTAAAAACAGTGTAAGGCCTGTGGCCGTCATTCGTTGTGCATGACGCGCAGTGCGCAATTCTAAATATACCAAGCAATGCACTTACTTGTTATGGATAACGCAATATGTAATAGATGGAATTACATGTATGTGCGTAGTTTGGTGTGTATTTTCAGCATTGCGCTTTACGCAGAATGCATGACTGAAACATGGATTTCCTGCCTAAACCATTAGTTTTGGTTGTACCAAAGAAAGCAAAAAAGCTGTGTGCTAAAACACTTTAGGTGCTCTTTCCCAATTGGTTCTTCTTGCAAAAAGCTATGTTTAATTGGAGACATTGGAACACTAGGTGGCAGCAGACAATACCAGTATATTTACCATTGTTAGCATATTTCTCAGCATTTTCACATTTCCAAGAAGTATGGATGTAGACCTTTCTATTG
The DNA here is from genome assembly GCA_037783415.1 of Leptasterias polaris. NCBI lineage: Eukaryota > Metazoa > Echinodermata > Asteroidea > Forcipulatida > Asteriidae > Leptasterias > Leptasterias polaris. The sequence continues at coordinate 256,005 of JAZGTN010000152.1, read as the reverse complement.
TTGATAAACACACCGCGCTGGTTGGCATGGACGGCCGAATGTTAGCAAAACATTCAATCGTGTTAACGGATTTTGTGACTAAATTCAACATTTCTGCATGCTTTAGATTAAATTTAAAAAAAACATCCATGATTGGTTGCGTAGTTTCCAACAAATTCAAAACTTGTTTTGAATAGTTGTGTAACAATGTTACAAACTTTGGCTTTCTCTTGATTTGCATTTATGGCTTCCCATAGTTTTCCAACCTTGGTTGGCAAAAACTCGGGCTGTGACGTTGCAATAGAAAGGTCTATACCTGATAGGTCTGATGCCAGCTAGTGTCCTGAAAGTCTCCCATTGTTAATCACAAGGAATACTTCACTTTAGCCTTTAAAGGCACTGTACACGTTTGGTAATTACTCAAAATATATATTGGCATAAAAACTTACTTGGTAACGAGCAACGGAGAGCTGTTGATAGTATAAAACATTGTGAGAAACGACTCCCTCTGAAGTAACGTAGTTTTTGAGAAAGAGGTAATTTCTCACTAAAATAATAAAAGACTTCTGGCCAGAAGCCTTTTATTCCTATCTGAAAGCACACTAATTTGTACAACAACTTCTGAACAAGGGTGTTTTTTCTTTCATCATTTTCTTGCAACTTCAATGACCAATTGAGCCCAAATTTTCACAGGCTTGTTATTTTATGCATATGTTGGGATACACCATGGAGGTAGAATTCTACCTCCATGGATACACCAAGTGAGAATACTGGTCTTTGACAATTACAAAACGTGTTCAGTGCCTTAAGTGTTGTACATGATTTGCAATACAAAGAGATGTACTTACATTTGGGTTTTAAAGAAACGTTTAATAAACAGAAGTTATTAACTACGTGGGAAACTGACCGGTTATATACAAACAAATTTGGGTGTGAACAAAACAAATTAAATAGAGCAGGATTTGAACCTGCGACCTCCAGATTTACGTGCCAGTGCTCTACAAACTGAGCTATATTAGCTTAATGTTGGCGGTCGCCCTATTTTGTCAATATTTTTGTTTTTTTTTGGGGGGGGGGGGTGCCCCCCGAGCAAAGATATTTTTAAAAGAAGTAGATAAACAATGCAGTGTTTGCTTTTTACAGAATACCTTGTAAATGAAAATGAAATAATTTCTGAATGCATTTCTTTAGTTTGGCACTCTTAGAAGATTTGTTATTCACACTTCATATTTCTGTCTTTTTTTTTAAACCAGTGTTTGTTTTAATTGTTTACTTGGGGGTGCAACATCACGGGTGTACTTGAAAACATCAGTCAGAGAGAAACAGAGATTCAAATTTAATATTAATAATAAAGTTTTCAATATTGTACAGATTGTCGTGTGTTTAAACCTAGCCTGATTTTGTGTTTGTCTAATTGTGTGTTAGTTATTTCTTTTCATAAATTTATACCCAACCACCTTAGGTAAAAACCCATCTTGGGGTTAGGGTTGGTTGGGATTTGGGGTTGGGTTGGGGTTAAGGATGGGGTTTGGGTTGGGCATGGGGTTTTGATCAGCTTCATGTTTGCCCAAACTTTGGGTTGGGGCATGGGGTTTGACCAAGGTTCAGGTTAGGATTGTGACAGTAATTGGGTTGGGGTTTGGGTTAGGGTTTCGCATTTAGGTTTTGGATTTTGGTTGGGGTTCAGGGTTTGGGATTCAGGTTCGGCCGAGGTGTAATAGGGTTAGGTTATGTTTGAATTGGGGTGTAGGTAGGGTATTGTGTTGGGGTAAGGGTTAGGAAATACCTAAAAAGCTGGGCACTTAAGGTTTAAAACGCGGAAGAAAAAAAACGGGCACTGTAAGAGTACATGTGGTAGAAGCAGCCATTGGACAAATTGATTAAAATTGATGTAATTCGCCCTTTGCACGGCTCTGCCATGTGCCTGTACAGCCTCGACTTCATGCTTCATTTGTATTGTATTTATGTATCTTTTTGGATGAAAGTTTCATTACATTACTGTGACAAAACAGAGTTATTTAATGCTTTTATTCACTACCGTCCCCAATGCGAGTCTCTACACACAAATTGCCGACCGTATACCCCCGCCCTGGATTCTAAGAGCTGTTATTGATGCAGACAGAAAAGAATTATAATTCTGCTTTACACATAAAAATGCCAGCCTTATAATTTATTTAAAATTCCACTGAAAATAGGATATACAGTTTAATGATCAATTTGAAAGTGACTTCAAATGCTTTGATTTGGGGTCTTTAATAAAAAGCCCCAAAAGATGCTCAAAATATGCTACAGACTGCTCCAAAATGTGTCACATGTACATCAGAACAATTTATATATTTCTTTGATAAACCCCAAACCAAAACTACTCTGTAACACATTGTCCATGGTTTTCTTAAACTACTTTCGGGCAAGAGGCTACGATGATTAAATATGATTTAATCAATAATTGGGTAGCCCCTGCATTTGGCGCTCAATATGTGGCATGGTGTCTTCATGATCTGGGAATCTCAGGAATAATTTAGAGGATTTTCAGGGGGAGGGTGGGCTTCTGTACGGGGGGGGGGGGGGGGGGGGGGGGGGGGGGGGGAGTTTTCTAGACTCTCATCGGGCATGGTATACTCCCAGACTCCCAAAGTTTTTCAGAAGCAAAGCCAGATCAAAATTTTGTTTAAAATTTATTTGTTACAGTTCTTTACGAATCAATCATGGTTTACAACAAAACAACAGTTACTTCAAAAAACGATTAAAAGATGACAACTTTTGTTTAAAGGAAAATGATTTTGGTTAAGTAATTTCTGGGGTGGACATCTATCCAATCTAGTAAGTATAAAAGTTGGCAGAGTACCAGCTTAACATCATGGTAACCATGTTTTTATTGTTTTCATCCCACTGACTGCTGAACCTGACATTTAATGGGTGAATCTTGGACTTGTAGTTTGGGGTGCTTGGGTTTGGATCATAGCAATAGCTGATTTTACAGATTTTTCCATTAAAATTAAAAAAACCTAAACTAAAATTTCTACCGCACAAATCTACAATTTAAATAATTTCTGTCATAATTACAAACAAATATTATGCCAACCTCTATTATCATTTCTTTCATAAACAATACAAAGTAAATACAGGTCATAAAAAAGACTAAGAATTTGTAATTTACTGTCAATACTTTTAATTTAAAATGGAATAAATTATAAGTCGTTATTTGGTAGCTACATTGCCGTGCTATTATAAACCGCACAAAATGTCAGAGTTGATTTTAGCTGAAAATTATTTTAAGCGACAATATTCAGATTTGTTGAAAGGCTGTAAAACAAAACCATCAAAATATCTCACATTGTTGTACATTTTCATGTATGGATTAATATCAATGTATGTATTTAATTAGTATAAAAATTGACAGATCTAACGAGCAACCATTTTATTTATATAAAACCTTGCATATGTTGCCATATCTAACATTGTGAGACGAGATCTTTCTTTAAAAAATAAATGTAAAAATGTGTTGATACAGGGTTCATGTGCAAATGATTACTGTGAGGTTTTTATCACAAGAAGTTTGGGACATTGGGTCTTTATTTAGTTTATCAGTCCAATATCACATCCTACCCAGGGCCAAGCAATCTTGATCTCGCAGTCAAGACAAATAATCGAATCTTTACAGCAAAAAGGTGAAATCTCTAGCTGCTGTAGATCAAAAAAGGTCAATAGTATAGTTCATCAGTCCAATATCACACCTTTCCTAGGCCATATTAAATTATTCTTGATATGATGGACCCTGCTATCTTTAGTTCATCAGTCCATTATTACACCTTTTAAGGCCATATCAACTGTAATTGATAATGAACTTTGCATTAAGTTCATCAGCCCAATATCACACCTTGCCCAGGCCATAACCAATTATGATTGCTAGAAAGGACCCTGCCCTCTTCATCAGTCCAATATCACACCTTGCCCAGACCATATCAATCAATATTTTACATCTTGCAAAATATACTGATTATAGTATGGGTAGTATGAGGGTGAAAATAAAGTGTGTGAGCGCAACACAAAAACACACTAGACATCATCAGACTCTTCGTTTTCTCAGAGCCAGTCAGATATGGAGGTTTTTTATTTTTTATTGTTTTCATTCCAATTCAAAATATCTGCAGCATATTCTGTACGAAGTCAGTCTCACTTTTTTATATTTATGTTAACATTAAAATTTCTACACAACTACAATTCTTAAAATGCATGATTAAAAAGAACCTGAACGCTAGTATTACAAAAGCACCATGAAGATTACAAAGATGTTTTCAATATTAAAAAAAAAACACGGATAAAGATAACCAAAAGAAACACATCCACATATATATATTATATAACATGCAGTTACATCTAAAAAAAAGTTTTCAAAAAGTAATAAAATCAGCTAGCACCAACTTGAATGAAAGTCACTTGTTGCATTTTTAGTTTATAATGTAAATGAGTCCATGAGTATAATTTAGACAAATTTTATGGAGAATTATTTAAATGAGTATGCAATATCGTTAAGTTTTAATGCATTACCAACTCACAGCTTTTTAATGACTCCATGTAACGTTTGAGAAGTATTGGCCGGCGCTTTGTGACTTCAAACTATGGTAAATTGTCTAACAGTTGGTTTAAATGAAGCCAAGTAGTTAATTTATAAAAGGTGCTTAATTTATGGCTAAAGGGGTATGGCTTTTCCAAAGTTATCTATTAGTGATCTTGGGGGATTGGTTTTGTTTTAAGGATGGATAACAAAAACCTCAGACGTATCTTAGTATTGTGGCATATCGTCTAAGTAATTATCAGCATAATTTCTTTTATAAAAATTACCCTAGACAGCTTGAATATCTATAATCCTTGGAATTGAGAAAGGAAAGTGTAAATGTCTCAGTTTTTGTTTAATTTAAGATTTCATTTACAGTATTTTTTGACAAACTTGGCAGCGACTGACACGGGTACGCAGCGAGCCAGCCTTAAGGGTCTGTGGCTGCTGCCGTTGGAACATCTCCTGGGCATCCACCGTGGTCATCCAGAAACTGTAGGTGTTGCGGTAGAAAAAGCAATTTCCCCGCCCATTGCACTCGATGAAGGGCGTGGCACGGAAGCTCTCTAGACAGGAACCGGGACTAGCAAGTGGTGAGCCACCGCCATCAGCCCCTGCAGATGTGTACTGCAAAGAAAGGGAATACATTTATACAAGAAACAATACTGTTTTAAAAAATTGTATGGTGCTTTTATGTTTTAGAGCCAAATATAACAGAGCTTTTAAAGGGAGATAGGTGAACAAAAAAAAAGTGGAAAAAATCTTCGTTCACACAAAAATAAATTGTTTGAACAGAATTTTTTCCCCGTTCGAACAAGGATTTTAAAAAGCCTGCACGAGCACTTGTGCTGCTGGAGACCCACGAGCCATTGTTGATGATTTGGAGACATGCTAGCAGTCACGTCTAAAGACTTGGTTCCAAGTGGTTGATCATTTTTTGGAACAACAATTATTTGCATTCGAATAAAGATAATTTTTGATCGAACAAAGATTATTTTTGTTTTAACAAAAATTGTTAACCTTAAATTGAAGATTTTTTCAAGATTTTCTTTTTACCTATCTCTATTTAAAAGCTCCGTTCAATATGCCTTTTTTACAAACAAAAAATAAGGTTCTTAATTTTTGTAAGTGTAACAGTCAAAAAAACTATACCCCACTTTTATTTTCGATTAATTTTTGTGTTATGCAACATTTTTTTAAAACCTGTATAAATTGTTCAATTATTCAAGGAGGGCCCTCTAAGTATTACCATTGCAAAGCTGAATCCGATCCACAATGATCTCCAGTTCTGTGGGCAGTCTGGTAGAGTGGTGTCCTGACTGTGCACAGCAATAACTTGAGATGGCGTCTCGCACACTGTACAGCGGCTGATGAATGGCCTGATGCCGTTACCTTCAACGGGCATCATCGGGATAGCTTCAGACGTGGCCAGCCAGTATGACTTGTCGTTACGCTGGGCGTAGTTGCATACCTCATTGAAGTTGCAGAAGATGTACGGCATGGTGCTGAATCGGGGCAGGCAAGACCCAGCCAGACCTAAAAAAAAATCACAAACAAGAGAGTACAGTGCAGGTTGTAGTGGCTCCCCCAGGTACATCATTGGAGTTGTTTTAGTTTTTTTTTTAAGGGTGTCACAAAAACATGTGGTTTTATTTTCATGTTAAACTAGGTTAGCAAAAGTGTTTAATTTTAGAACAATACTCATTATTAAACATAAGATAGCAGTGTTGGGAGTCCAGAATTAAAAAGTTTCTAACCATCAAACCAACTGATTGATTTGACTGTCCTGGAACATTGCTAGGGCTAGTTAGCTCAGTTGGTTAGAGCCCCGACACGTAAATCCAGAGGTCGCAGGTTCAAATCCCACTCTAGTAATTTTTTTCTTTGTTCACCCCAAAATTCCTTATCAATTGACTGAGATTTTTAAGTTACCTAAATCCTGGTGTTGAGCTCTCTCATTGCCTTCTGTATACAGTAGACTGTAGCCACTCCATAATGAGGTCATGCCGGCTGAGCACTGTGGAACGTTTCTAGACTGGCTGTGTCTGACCACAATGAAGCCCTGGGGCCTGGGAGGAGCTCCTGCTAACCCGGCACCGCCACCCGCGCCCTTGTCTCCATCCTCCCCTGTAACGAAAAATGACAAGAAATGATAAACTGCAATTTTTTTTTTCAAAAAGGAGGAATGTGCGAGGCACAGCAAGACTTTAATCCGTGTTCTTAAAGTTTAAATGGCACGGTTGAGAATCCAACGAGGAAATCAGCTGATCGGCTGAAAAGTTGCATAGCCATAATTTCTTCTCTCATAGAATTTGATAGTTGAGTGTATACTGGTGTCATGTTTAATGATTTAGATCATCTGAAGATTGTGTCATTATAGTGTAGGTTTGAATCTCACTCAATGCTGCTGACAAAAACTTAACCATAACTTCTTCTCTTCACCTTGGAATATGTAGTTGGGTGCATAATGATGCCATATTTATCTCCTTGACTCAACATAGTGAGGGTTTGGGTTTCAATCATTGCTGATGACATTAAACCATAACTTCTTTTCTTCACCTTGGAATATAAATGGTGTATTTTGTAGTTGAGTGCATAATGATGCTGTGATTGATTGGTAAAATGATTCAGATTTATCTCCTTGACTCAACATAGTGAGGGTTTGGGTTTTAATCATTGCTGATGACCATAGCTTCTTCTCTTCACCTAGGTATATAATTGGAAGAGGTCTGATAAGGGTATTCCAATCCACACATCACCATTGTACTTTTTGTTTAAACAACAATATACACTCAGAGGTTGGAAGGTTCTTTCTAACCTTGTGGTCCAGGCCCTCCATAGTCGCCTCGCAGTCCCTGAGGTCCTGGAGGGCCAATTAGACCAACACGTCCTGGCAGACCTTGATCTCCAATATCACCCTTCAATCCCAGGAGACCTGGTTCAAGGAGAAAAAACCCACAAAATCACCAGTTGAGTTACAAGATTACCGAGTTAAAAAACCCAATATATCAAGAAAAAACACATCTACAGTGAGAAGACAAAAGATTTCGTCACTAGTTCGTCACTAAACATGGTTCAAGTTATTTTCTTCTAAGAAAGCCTTTTAGCAAACATTTTTTCCATATTTAGTTCACTTTTTTAACAATTGTATCAGCAGCAACTCCTTTGTTGATTAAAACAAAATAATATATAATATCAAAGATGAGAAACTAAATCCCCTCTAATCTGTCTGTTGTGTAACAATTTAAAGTTTCATTCTGACTGCTCTGATTGTCTTCAGGAATTTTTTAAAAAAATCTCCTGAAGACAATTGACGAATACTGATCGAAACATCAAGTTGCTTCATAATTGTTCCTTTTCAAAACCACCTCAACTCTTTAGCCAGCGTGAGACCTCATGTTCTTCTTTATTTAAACCCACCACTAGAAACTCAAAATATCGACAGCTTGTGATTTACCATTGAATCCATCTTGCCCAGGTAGGCCAGGCCGGCCTGGACGTCCAGGAATACCAAAGCTTCCGATATCTCCACCGTCTCCCTTCACACCCTTCTGTGCGTCAGGCTTATCTCCTGGTTGACCCTTTTCACCTATCATGCCCATCAGACCTTGAAAACGCAGCAAAAAGTCAGACAAATATTACAAGAAATATTACAAACATGCACTTGAGAACATTAATCACCTTTTGAAAGGTTTCATGCACTTTTCAGACACCAGAGTATTTGAAGAAAACAAAAACAAATTGCAGATGAATTCCTATTCTTTACATTTTTATCTCATATTTTGTGATTATTAATACATCCTGTAAACAAGAGTGATCATAAATAAATAAACAACAGGGTTTTATAGCGTGTCGTGGCCGAGCGGATAAGAGCGCCGGATCCAACCTCTGGTGTTTCTGATCAGCAGAGTGTGGGTTCGAATCCCGGTCGTGACACTTGTGTCCTTGAGCAAGACACTTAACTATAATTGCTTCTCATCACCCAGGGGTAAAATGGGTACCTGTGAGGGCAGAGATGGTTCTTGTGACTGATTTAGCTTGATGCGCTACATATTTGGCAGCACAGGCTGTATACTCCCAAGGCCCGGTTACCAGGGGGTAATAATGTTGAAGCGCCACGAGCGTCACTGAGTGACGGACCTGAGCGCTATATAAGAAGCCACTATTATTATTATTATTGTTATACCCCAAGCCATTTTCACAATAAAAGGAAATAAAACCCCAGCAAACTCAACAAATAGTACGTGCTTTGAGACGCCCGCCCGTAGATAATGGCTATATAAAAACTAATTATCAGTATTATTAATATTTATTAATATTTATTGATATACGAACCTGGTCGACCCTCTCTCCCACCATAGCCAGAGTAGCCTTTGAGTCCAACTGATCCCTGTTCACCGCTCCCTCCAACCAAACCAATATCACCAACTCGCCCCTTTGGTCCTAGGTACATGAAGCAACACCACTCAAAATGATCATTAAATTCCACCATAAATAGGGAATTCAAATGTAGGAGATTTGTTTCTAAGGAGCACTTTTACTTTCATGTCAAATATTCAGGAAGCAAATCACAAAGCTATCTTGTAGAATTCAACTCTTTCAGTGCAATTGAAGTCTTGTTAAAGGCATTGTATACTTTTGGTAACAGCTCAAAATCAGTGTCCACATTTTGTGTGATTCAACATATGCATGAACAAACAAACCTGGGAAAGTTTGAGCTCAATTGGTCATCGAGGTCACGAGAAAATAGTGAAAAGAGACCTTATGTGTTTTCTGTTTATCACACATCAAGTTTATTATCACGCGAGATAAAAACTATTGTTTTACTCATTTCTCAGAAACGATAGCATTTTAGGCAGAAATATTTTAAGGAACCCTTTCTACCATTACTTACTTTAAATCATGTAAGTTATGTGTGAATCTGTGAACATTTGTGTTTTTCGATCTTACCAATAGTGTATACAGGGCAGTTTTTAGGAGGCGAAAAACCAACTGCAACTATTTGCTCTAAGGTCTACACTCTGGTAGCATGAGAGACATTTTTTTCTTAACAGTGCCTTACTTTTCCTAAGAAAGTTAATATCTTAACTCTTTTAGTGCCAAGGTCATACATGTATGATCTATTTTATATGTATTCCGACAGTTCTGTTATCGTACATGTACAATCTATTTTTTTTACTCAAAAAGTGTTGTCAATCGAACATGTACGACCCATAATGTACATGTTATCACAAAAAGGGCAGTATCACTCAAGAAATACTATTGAATTTGGGATGTACCAAGGAAACGCAAATTAGCAAGATACATTTTGTTTGGTGAGAAGGATTTTTTTCTCTTCTTTTTCCTAAGAGCTGGGCATTTTAGGTTCCAGGCACTGAAAGAGTCAATGCAGAAAGTTAAAGTTGTTTCATCTTGCCTGGAACTGTTTGCCTGTATATTGCCTCATGGGACATGGCAATTGAATGGTTTTTATCTGTGGCTATACACAAGGGTTAACAGTGTATGGATGAGGTTGTGAAAAAGAGGAAAACAAATCTCACCTGGGCGTCCTGCCCGACCTGGTGCACCATTGCCTCCCTTAGGGCCAATAACAGGAGGTCGTCGTGGACCTCCTGGTCCAATATCTCCCCTATCTCCTTTCAATCCATTCAGGCCTGGGAATCCAGGACGGCCTCCGTTGCCGTTGGGACCTGGTCATTAGTACGAAATCAATATCAGATATTAAGTGACATAAGAGATGCTGAAAATCCTTAAAATTAATGGATTTGGGTTCAGGTAAATTAGTCCTAGTTTTCTCCTTAACATCAGAGAGGATGAATTTATTTTGTTAAGATTATTTTTGTGACGGGGCTTCTACGTGAAGAGCACTAGAGACAACTAACCTGACAGGCCAACTGGGCCGGGTTCTCCATTCATTCCAGGCTCTCCTTGTGGAGCTACGAAGGCAGGGATTCCACTATCACCCTGAATACCTGGGAAACCTTTGATGCCTGAGAGACCTGATGGCAACAAAACAAGAAATAGGTATTGAAAAGAGATTTACAATCTTTGTACAATGGAAACTTTGAACGATGGAAACTTTGAATGATGGAAACTTTGAACGATGGAAACTTTGAATGATGGAAACTTTGTAGGATGAAAACTTTGAATGATGGAAACTTTAAATGATGGAAACTTTAAATGATGGAAACTTTGAATGATGGAAACTTTAAATGATGGAAACTTTAAATGATGGAAACTTTAAATGATGGAAACTTTAAATGATGGAAACTTTGAATGATGGAAACTTTGAATGATGGAAACTTTGAATGATGGAAACTTTAAATGATGGAAACTTTGAATGATGGAAACTTGAATGATGGAAGCATTGAATGATGGAAACTTTGAACGATGGTAACTTTGAATGATGGTAACTTTGAATGATGGAAACTTTGAAGGATAGAAATTTTCAACAATGGAAATTACAAAAGCGTGCCCTTAACAAAACTAAAAAAGGACAATTCCAACCGATAGCACTCTAAGCTTTTTTAAAGCACTTTTCTGAGTAACTATATAAAAAGGGTACAATGAAAACTCTGGTGACAAAAATCATAAACTTAAACTAGGTCCTGAATAGGGACCTACCTTTGGGTCCTGAACGTCCTGGAGAACCCTTCCTTCCCGGAAAGCCAGTGAAACCTGGGAAGCCCGGTGCTCCGAATGGACCATCCGGTCCTGGTAGACCCTGCCTCCCTTCACCGCCAGGGATACCACCCATCCCTGGCGTTCCCTTGGGTCCTTCAATGCCAAACAAACCAGGAAGACCCTGCTCTCCTCTTGCGCCTGAAAGAAAGTACAACAGGATGTTAGTGTTGGAACTCAGCAGAAGATATTGTGTGAACAAAATACTTGTATCAGAATTTCCCTCTCTTTTCATCACAAGCTCTTTCCCTGGGCTCGTTGATCTAATAGTTAAGGTACAGGTTCTAATGCACACTTTAAAAAGTCAGGTTTAAGACTTTTTAAGACCCTTTTAATGCTATCCTTAAGAAAATTTAAGAACAAAAAAGAAGTGAATAAAGCAGGGGGAAAATAGCTACATCTGTTCACACTTTATGTTACTTTTTTACATGCAGCTTAAATCGGTTCTTTACCAGCCGATGGGAAAATTCATGAATACATTTAAATTTTGGATAGTTCAAGTTTAAGACTTTTTACCGTAATTTTCGGATTATAAACCGCCCGGCGTATAAACCGCAATGCTCCAAAATATGGAAAAAATATTTAGGTGTCAGCGTATAAACCGCGCGGGCGTATAAACCGCGGCCAAAATGTTAAAAAAACTAACCTCAAAACACGGAAGTGAAGTTCGCAAAACTGCGTATGGTAAGCTTTGGCGATATTGCTTTTTTTCATTCACGATACATCGTCAAAAATATATCGCGATATTCGATGATATCGCGGTTAATTTGTGACGTGAGTTGATGAGGGAACCCACTTCAGATTTAAAAATAGTGTTAAAACTGAAGTGCCGCGAATTGGTTATTGATGTAAGGAAATTTGATAAAGGCTGTAAGGCTCTCCATTCTAGCCATGGTTTTATTCTTCATGTTACCCAAAGCACCACGAGCGCAATTGGCACAGGCTGATTGGCTGATTCCTGACCGGCCGCGTGAATAATTATGACGTAGTGCTTCTCGCAGCACTGCCATAGTATTCATCACCTCGATCCCGCAGATGTGCTTGCATGCTCCTAACGTGGTAAACTTTATAGTTAGGGGGTGAAGGAATGGCGGCGTGTAGCTGTGGGAACGAAAAGGCAAGGGAAATTCCCTTTGTGAGAAATCATGCACCTCGTGGTCGGAGGAACGTTTTTATACATGTACGTGCGTGAGCAATACCGCACAGTTTTCGTTTGTTTGATGTTGGTCTGTATGAGACCGTCTGTTCGGAGATATATCAGCATATGGAGATCGCTGGGATAAATAGACAGGGGACCAGTCTAGTCTAACTCGAGTTTCGCTGATTGTTCATCTCTGAGGGGTGACTGAACTCTAACAATAGGGCGGTTGATAAACGTTTTATAAAGGCAACACGGAATACAAATGAGGCGGGATTTTCAACAGGCATTTTCAACAGGATTTTGTCACCACACAGGCATGTTTTGCAGGATTTTTTATCGTTTAAGAACATTGTTTTTATTTAGAACATTTTACAAACGATCTTTCTTTATAAAAATGCTGTTTTTTCTCTTCCATATTTATACGTCGGCGTATAAGCCGCCCGGAGAATAAACCGCAGGAGTTCAAAAAAAAGTCAAAATCAACGTATAAACCGCGGTTTATAATCCGAAAATTACGGTACACACTTTTTTAAGGATCCGCAGATACCCTGTAATATGGATGACATGGGTTCAAATCCCACCCAGGAATACAATGCTTATCTTGCACTGGTAAAGGACAACACTGAATGGTATCAATCTTTCCCCTGATGTAATAATTACACCAGTTTCAAACGGAATGAGAGCATTATGTTTCTGTACCTGGAGGACCATTGAATCCGCCATATCCATCGTATCCTGCAAGACCTTTTTCCCCGGTAAATCCACGGTCTCCAGACTGTCCGGGAAGTCCAGGATTTCCGACGCGGCCTAAAAACAGAGAGAACATACCCCGTTAAAAACAATGAAAAACACAAACAACTATCCATACAATTTTGTAAAAATATTACGAAATACAAAACCGTTATGATAATAATTATAACAAAATTTTGTGGAGTCACAAATTTGACGCCACAAAATGGCGGACCGTGTTAGTTCACGATGTAAAAGGAAAACCACGCAATTTCGTGGCATATTTGTGTGGATCATTGTATTCTACTTTTAAAACATCATTCTAACCATATGCATTTCATAACAAACGGTTTCAAACGCTTTTCAAAGACCAACTCGCCCGATCCAAGGCAATGTGTCCCTTTAAATAGCTGTTTAAAACAAAAGCTTATTCTCTCTTACCTGGTTCTCCTTCAAGTCCCTTTTCACCCTTAATGCCAGCTTGAGGTACGGTCAGATTACCATGGTCAAGGGCGGGCAGTCCTATGAGACCTGTGTGGCCCTGTTGACCAAGGTCTCCTGGAGAGCCACGATTTCCATCAAAGCCATTGCGACCTCTTTGACCTTGAATACCTGTTGGTCGAAGCACATGGTTCATGTTTAACTCACAAAGGTTAAAGTTCATTAATAATAATGCTGGGTTCTTATATAGCAGTTTATCATACCCCTGGGGGCGTATCAAAGTGCTCAGTATTTTTTTCCTGCAAGGTACGCGAGCTACATTCAAAGTATGAGACCAGTTCCTTTATAGCCCCTTGTAATGGTTTACAGGGTGCTGTGGCAAAATATGCTGCCGATCAGACCAGGAACACCAGGGTGATTCCTCTTTTCTTTATGATAAGTGAACTGGGTTCTCTTACGGGCATTACACAACATATGGGCCCTACGGCTTTACATCCCATCCGAAGGAAGCGTTGAGAAAGGATGAGAAAGATGCGGCAAAATGTGAAAAGGTGCATATACAGAAGAAACAACCAGTGAGAGAACCTCTTCACAAACTCAGAAAAACCTAAAGAAGAGGCTTAGAGAAGATACAAATTGACAAACAGAAAGACAAAATGGTTATATTTACCGTTGATACCCTGGGGACCAAGAGGACCTGGTGGGCCTGGCCTCCCGATTAATCCTTGATCACCCTGGGGAAAAAGACAACAACAAAAGTCATCAACAACAACAATATTTTTATGACACATGCATACAAAAGATGACATTGCATCACACCCTACCCTTGATAAACTTTGATTATTTTAGTACCCCAAAAATCTTAATTGACTGAAATTAATAACACTGTATTTATGAACTGATACTATATTATACAGCCTTTCACAGCCCAAAACAGTTCACAGCGAAAAAGAGACATTCAGAAATGTTTCCAGACCGATTATGAATGTCCATTGCTATTCACTTTGGAAAAGTTTGGCTGGAAAAGACTCCATCTAAAGTGAAGTGTTTAATGAGTTGTAGCTATTAAAGTTTAAAATCATACCGGAAGTCCGGATGTTCCTCTGAATCCACTAGGTCCACGATTTCCTTTAAGTCCAGGACGGCCGTTTTCACCGAGGAAGCCCGGTAGCCCATTCATTCCATCCATGCCAACCTCACCGATCTCACCCGGGGTACCAGGGAAACCTTGGTCTCCAACCGGGCCGGGGAACCCTTGCTCCCCTGTGAATGATCCAAACATGGCCAGTGTTTTAGGTAAGACAGTATAATGATTATTGCTCTATATACATCTACTGTGGTTTGCAATAAATCAAAGAGTCGATTTTGAAGGGTGACAAGGGGGCGTCAGCCTAACTGGCAAACTTCATGAAAATTATGCAAACTATATAAGTCACCACCAATCCTCACCTGAAAGTTATTGTGCCAAAACACCTGTAATTTGTGACTGTATGGAGAGACTTAATACAAAGTGCCATTTTAAACTCACACTCTGTTTTTATTACAGGGGTGAGAGTCATTGGGGACAAAAAGGTCTGAAAGTCAGATCCAATTTAAAGCAAAGTTGAAATCATGACATTCAACTTGTTGGTAACACGTGGAGTAATAGATTTCAAGGAGCCTTTGGGAACAGCATCCTCAGTGCTGCAGAAGAATTTAACAGCAAATTTGTTCAGCAGGCAGACATAAACAAATCCGACTTCAAATAAACGTTGGACATTTTTTGTTCCTGGTTATTATCATGTGAACATTGCCTTAGCCTAATGCCTCGGATGCTGACTAGTTTTGAGTGCTTTTTGGGTGCTTTTTTTCTTTGTATTGTAATTTTGCTGCGCTGTCAGAATGCCTGAGAAGAGTAATTTGTTGTTGACAACAAGAAGTGTTGCACTTCTTTATACATTTGTTGTTTACCTGGTCTACCGTCAAGACCAAGAGGACCAAGGAGCCCATCTGCACCATCCTCCCCTGGGTCTCCAAAGTTACCAACGTCTCCTGGCTCACCAAACCGACCCGGGAAGCCTGCACTTCCATCCTCACCAGGCTCACCTGT
This sequence comes from Leptasterias polaris, assembly GCA_037783415.1. Lineage (NCBI taxonomy): Eukaryota > Metazoa > Echinodermata > Asteroidea > Forcipulatida > Asteriidae > Leptasterias > Leptasterias polaris. The sequence continues at coordinate 240,390 of JAZGTN010000152.1, read as the reverse complement.
TGTTAGGAGAGAAAATGGGATTGAGTAGTTAAAACTTTCCCTTTTAATTCTTTTCAAATTCGATAACCATCATAATAATATTTAATAACAAAATAAAAATTTCCTATATTTCTAGTCAATGCCTAGAAATATAGAAAAAGTTTTGTTTTATCCTCTCCATCTGAGGATATTCAAAGGTGCAAATTACAATAATAGTTTCTTTGAAAATATAAACAATAAAAATGACATCAAAATACAAACAGTAAAAATGACATCAAAATACAAACAGTAAAAATGACATCAAAATACAAACAGTAAAAATTACATCAAAATACAAATAATAAAAATTACATCAAAATACAATCAATAAAAAGTACATCCAAAGCATACAATAAAGCCTAAAAATACAAAAATGTACCAACTACACACAGAAGCAGAAAAAAGTTGCATGAATAATGTTTAAAAAGCAGACACCCTCACCCCTAACTAAGGGGAACAACAGACTGTAAAATCACAGTAAAGTAAAGAATGAAAGAGAGTAAAATCTGGCAATGCACACAAAAATAATCAACAAATGTAATTACAGACTATTATACCTCCCTAAACAATTAATTTAGTCTTTAATTTAGCCCCGAAAGACCCCAGCGAATTAACCCCCAGTTAAAAGGAGGCAGTGCATTCCACAACTTTGGAGTAGCCGCAACAAAGGCGCGATCACCAAAACTTAAGTGCAGCATCCTACCCTTAGGATACTCAAGTAGTATTTCACCTGTTGACATCAGGCTATATATATATTGTCTTTTGACAGTAAAAAGGTCACAGGCATAACCAGCATGCAGCCGATTTCACGAAATGCTAGGATTAATCCTATCTCGAGTTAGGACGAGTACCTCGTCCTAACTTAAGACTAGTCCTATCTCTTAGCATTGCCTAGGACTAGTCCTAAGTTAGGAAGAGTTTGGTGAAATCGACACCAGGAGCTAATAAGTGTACTTAATTGAAAACATAAAATGAATTGAAATTGAATTGGCAACCAATCTTTCAGGATGGGAGTAATATCATTCAGCCTGTTTGCCCCTTTAAGGTAGACACTAAGTGCTTTCTTAAGTTCCAATGTGGGAGACTACAGAAGGTATGATATTTGACACTTTAAAAAGGTAGGGCAATTTTCTTGAGAACAACAGACCTATTTTTGTCATTTTCACGATAAGTGTTGAATCTGTCTAAAATTAAGAAATAAAATCTTAAATCGATTTTTTCCCGTATTTATCAAACATTTAGTGATAAAATGTTCACAGATCTTACCTGGCTGGCCCAATGGTCCTTCTTGTCCAGGTTGGCCCCTGGGGCCTGGGTTTCCAGGCTGGCCAGGGAAGCTTGGGAAACCAGGGTTACCTTTCTGACCCTTTGGACCGTTAAATCCGTCAAAGCCAATATCACCGAAAGAACCTGTGGTTGTAAACATTAGAGTAGAATTAAACCTCGGAATTCTTACTCCTTAAGAAAAAGCTTGAAAGTTTTACTCCAAAAGGAACAGATGGAAGCAATATTCAAAAAGGAAAAGGCCAAAAGTATTATTCTTAGGAAAAGCTCAGAAGTATTACTCCAAAAGGAAAAGCTCAGAAGTATTACTCCAAAAGGAAAAGCTCAGAAGTATTACTCCAAAAGGAAAAGCTCAGAAGTATTACTCCAAAAGGAAAAGCTCAGAAGTATTACTCCAAAAGGAAAAGCGCAGGAGTATTACTCCAAAAGGAAAAGCGCAGAAGTATTACTCCAAAAGGAAAAGCTCAGAATATTACTCCAAAAGGAAAAGCGCAGAAGTATTACTCCAAAAGGAAAAGCTCAGAATATTACTCCAAAAGGAAAAGCGCAGAAGTATTACTCCAAAAGGAAAAGCTCAGAAGTATTACTCCAAAAGGAAAAGCTCAGAAGTATTACTCCAAAAGGAAAAGCGCAGAAGTATTACTCCAAAAGGAAAAGCGCAGAAGTATTACTCCAAAAGGAAAAGCTCAGAATATTACTCCAAAAGGAAAAGCGCAGAATATTACTCCAAAAGGAAAAGCGCAGAATATTACTCCAAAAGGAAAAGCGCAGAAGTATTACTCCAAAAGGAAAAGCTCAGAAGTATTACTCCAAAAGGAAAAGCTCAGAAGTATTACTCCAAAAGGAAAAGCTCAGAAGTATTACTCCAAAAGGAAAAGCGCAGAAGTATTACTCCAAAAGGAAAAGCGCAGAAGTATTACTCCAAAAGGAAAAGCTCAGAATATTACTCCAAAAGGAAAAGTGCAGAAGTATTACTCCAAAAGGAAAAGCTCAGAAGTATTACTCCAAAAGGAAAAGCTCAGAAGTATTACTCCAAAAGGAAAAGCGCAGAAGTATTACTCCAAAAGGAAAAGCGCAGAAGTATTACTCCAAAAGGAAAAGCTCAGAATATTACTCCAAAAGGAAAAGCGCAGAAGTATTACTCCAAAAGGAAAAGCTCAGAATATTACTCCAAAAGGAAAAGCGCAGAATATTACTCCAAAAGGAAAAGCTTGGAAGTATTACTCCAAAAGGAAAAGCTTGGAAGTATTACTCCAAAAGGAAAAGCGCAGAAGTATTACTCCAAAAGGAAAAGCGCAGAAGTATTACTCCAAAAGGAAAAGCTCAGAATATTACTCCAAAAGGAAAAGCGCAGAAGTATTACTCCAAAAGGAAAAGCTCAGAATATTACTCCAAAAGGAAAAGCTTGGAAGTATTACTCCAAAAGGAAAAGCGCAGAAGTATTACTCCAAAAGGAAAAGCGCAGAAGTATTACTCCAAAAGGAAAAGCGCAGAAGTATTACTCCAAAAGGAAAAGTGCAGAAGTATTACTCCAAAAGGAAAAGCTCAGAAGTATTACTCCAAAAGGAAAAGCTCAGAAGTATTACTCCAAAAGGAAAAGCTCAGAAGTATTAATAATAATAATAAATAATATTTAAAATTTATATTGCGCCCCTTACATACAAAATGATCAAAGGCGCAGAACACATGTTAAAAAGTACAGAATGGAAGAAAAAGACAAAGAAAAAAGACTGGTCACCAGGCCAGTGCCCAAACAAAAGTATGGGGATACGTCTGTCCCACCAACAGTGAACTAATAGTTACTTATTACATAGGCCTATCCCTGCTGGCATCGGTAATGATTTCTGGAAAGCCTTCGACACCATCCATCGAGGTAACATTTTGAAGATCCTTCTAGCCTACGGATTACCAAAGCTTATAGTTGATGCAATTGGCAAAATGTATGAGAATACTCTACTGCTTTGTTGGCGGGACAGACGTATCCCCACACTTTTGTTTGGGCACTGGCCTGGTGACCAGTCTTTTTTCTTTGTCTTTTTCTTCCATTCTATATAAGAAATAAATTGTAAGAATTACTCCAAAAGGAAAAGCTGGAAGTAATATTCCAAAAGGAAAAGCTATGAAGAAATATTCCAAAACTTAAATGAAATCAGGCAAAGTGAATACAGTTTGGGAAAGAAACAAAAAAGCTACTCTAGTCTGGTGCATGTATTTTTATGGTTAACTTAGAAGTATTACTCCAAAAGGAGCAGGAAGATCCCGCTTGACTTTCAGGGAGGGCATGTTCTACAAGGTCAACTTGCAAAAACGCATCAGAGTGTAAAGCTCATCGTCAACGAGTGCCCACCTAGAAAACTGGTCGGTGGGATCGTTCGTCTTGCTAGCTATGACCTGATTGTGACACGGTGGCTGTTGGACAGGGATTTTGACATTTGTTTCAGTGATGCAAATAAGAGAGGAACTTCTGTCAAGCCATGCCAAGAGCTAAAAAGGAATAATTTATCAGCAAAATGTTTGATTTGGTTCTGGTACAATGTACTATTTCAGGATTCAAAGAGAGCGATTTCACTCACCGCGGAAGCCAAATGTACCCGGTCTGCCTGCACGGCCAGGGAACCCTGGTTCACCAGGTTGGCCCTGAGAACCAGGTATGCCACTTAAGCCATCTAACCCTTTGTCACCAGTGCTTCCCACTCCGCCGAACTGTCCCCTTTCTCCTTGGGCTCCTTGCAGGCCCTTTAGACCTGTTAGCCAATGGAAAGAATGGGTGTGTTTAGGAACATTTCAAAAGAGATAAATTAATGAATAATCACTGAATAAGATCGTTTTCATTTTCATTAAAAACTAAAATACATTTGTAACATTATTATTATGTTTTAAGAATCTTATTTAGTCTCTGCTCTGAGAAAGACGTGAAGCAACCACCTCTTGCATTTCTACCACTGGTCAGTTCAGTTGGTAGGCAGTTTGCAACAGTTATTTATGAAATAAGTCTATGACTCAAATCACGATCTTCTTTTTTCGATCCTCTTTTTGAAAGAACATTTTAAGCTACTTTAGAAAGTTCTAAATCAAAACACAGGTTTATTTTGTTAAAAAGTGTTTGTACTTTGGTGATAGTGTTTTATTTTACTTTTGTCTTTCTCCTAGGCAGCCCATGTTTTGTTTTGTCTGTTGCACCCCGGTTTGTTGTCCAATTTCTATTTCCTTTGTTTTTTGAGGCCCTTTTTGTGTGTTCTCTCTTTGCCTTGTTTATTTTTTATCGTTTGTTTTTTCATTTGATTTAAATCCATACTGTATATTGGGATGGGGCGGTTTTCATAATTTTATATTTTTATTTCAATTTTTGCTGTATATTGGGATGGGGTCGGTTTTCATATTTTTATATTTTTTTCTATTTTACTTATTGTGTTTATTTTGTATGTATTGTGATATGCCTGAATAAAGTATTATTACCTGGGAGTCCACGTGCTCCGTTCCTTCCCAGTTGACCAGGTCTGCCCGGGAAACCAAAGGCTGTAGCCCCCTTGATGCCCCTCTCCCCAGCTTGTCCGGTACCCCCTCCGTCTCCCCTCTCTCCCTTTTGTCCTGGGAAACCACGGTATCCGTCCTGGCCTTCAAGTGGAAACAAAAAAGAACAAAGAGTTTGAATAGATGATGAAATCTATCAGGAATAAAGAGTATATGCGTGTTTTACCAGGGTTTGCCCTTAACTTTTTTTAGTGACCGGCCAGTAGGATCAGTTAGCTTGTTATTTTACTAGTCCGTTGGCTTTTCACTAGTCAATCTGTCAAATGAAATATGGATGCTTTTCAACACTAAACAAGCCAGCCGAAACCACTTGGAGAGAATTCTGACTGGTCCTCGGGTGTTTTAACTGGCATTTGGCCAGTGGACCACTGTTAAGGGAGAATGCTGGTTTTACCCATACACTGATGTGTCTTAAGCACTGTGAATTCAGTACTTTCTAGACTCCTGTGAAAAAGGTCATTTTACTAAGGTGGGAATTGAACCCCCAACCTTTGCCATTCTAGAGTAGATTTCTTACCACAAGACGACCGAGATTGCCTGGCAATTGGAATCCTATATCTTAGCAGCGGGTACCGCAACAATTTTAATACATGTTAAATTTAAATTGGGGTAAATACATCGGTGTATGGGTAAACACAATGTAATAAAAAAACTTTACCCTAGTAGTGTCCAAGTGACAATGTATTTGCAGGGCAAATTAAATCGGCCCTATACACAACACACCACTTAACTTTAACATGATCTTTGTGAGACCAGTCTAAGAATTCACCTTTGAACTTGTTTCTGTACAATTGCTTATTGCAATCTCTATTTAAAAAAAAATAAGTAGTAGCCTAATTTACAGCTTATTATAATGAAAGTCAAAAAAGCAAAAAATAAGTTAGTGGCCTGACGTTTCGACCCTAGCAGAGTCTTTCTCGAACGCTATAATGAAAGTCATCACACTTTTTAACAAAACAGATTTCTGCTAGGATTGAGCTGACTGAAAAAAACTTTGACCCAGGCAGGATATTTGACATTACGGCAAATGCTTTGACAGTAATGTTATGATTTTCAGAGGGGAAAATTGAAATACAGAGAATATCACCATTGCTTCAAAATTATCAGAAAATTAAAATACTTTGGAAAAATTTGGAAAAATTCACAGATTCCCAGTGAACAAAATGCTGGTTCCAGGCATTTTTTGAGTAAAAACCCTCTCTGTTTGACATGAAAAATTGTTTAACGCCGAATTGAAAAAATATGATGAGATTTTCCTGGAGAAAAGCAACCCATCACAACATCCAAATAAGCAAGCACCTTAAAAGTTAAGCACCTTAAAAGTCAAGCACGTTCCTGGTGCAAAGGAACATTCCCCTAGGCATAGACCCACAATCCAATGGACTATCAGAACATTGTGCAGAACTACGAGAACAATCCTACACAAAGGAGTATGTGCATTAGCATTTTCAACGCTCCAATGATAATGTTCCAGGGCTTCAGAGGACGGGTACTTGTGCGTCCGCTAGAATACTTAACTGATCCATAATACTCCTACAACTCATTTTATTAAGATGTCCCCTATTAGAGGAGACAGTTTCTCCAGTGCACCCACTCACCCTTCCCTCCCAATGATAGAATGACAGTCCTACTAACGTACCTGGCAATCCTCTGTTGCCAAAATCTCCCTTTGGTCCTTTTGGTCCTTCATCTCCAGGGAAGCCAGCTGGTCCAGTGGAACCAGACTGCCCGTCCTCACCAAGAGCTCCAAACATACCAGGCCGCCCGGGGAGCCCTGGAGTACCTGGTGCACCCTCCCCACCGAGGCGACCTATAGAACCCTGCAGACCCACTGTTCCCTTGTCACCGCGGGGTCCGGGGAAACCTATTGAGAAAAAAAAAGCATTACTTATTCTCAGTCAGTAAATAAATTACAGATGTTTTCTTTTATTTCAACATCAAATAATAAGTGTGTAAAGCAAGCACGTCTATTAATAATACTACCATATAGTGCTCTCTTTAATGAGCCTTTGCGGGCCCAGCCCAGCCCACAGCACTCAGACAAGAGAAGAGAGCCCAGCTAATGCCAGGCTCTCTTTGAAAAGCTTGTGCAGGTCAGGTCCGCAGCAATCAGACAAGAGGAAGAGAGCCCAGCTAAAGCCGGGCTCTCTATAATGAGCCTGTTCAGGCCAAGCCCCCAGCACTAAGACAAGATAAGAGAGCCCAGCTATAATGCCAGGCTCTCTTTGACGAGCTTGTGCAGGACAGGTCTGCAGCACTCAGACAAGAGAAGAGACCCAGCTAAAGCCAGGCTCTCTATAATGAGCCTGTTCAGGCCAAGCCCCCAGCACTAAGACAAGATAAGAGAGAGTCCAGCTAAAGGGGAGCTCTCTAGTTTGTTCGGAAAAGTAACTATTAATTTTATTTTCAAACAAGAAATTTCTCCAGATGAGATACCTTTAGGTCCAGGAAAGGAAGGAATACCAGGGTTGCCAACCCCTCCTTTCATGCCTTTGAAGCCATTATCACCATACAAGCCAGGGCTTCCAGTCTGTCCCGATGATCCCTTAGACCCCTGTCGACCATTGAAACCTTTAGGTCCAGGCTCCCCCTGTGGGCCAGGGATGGGTTCTTCTGTGTCCACCTCCTCAGCTGAAAAAAACACATTTGCATTTGTTTTAAAGATCAGACACCATCTTAAAGCAAGCGGACAGCATTAGTAATTGTCCAGTATCGGCACTTTATGCTACCCCAACGTATACATGAAGTTACAAACCTGTGAAAGTTGAAGCTCAATCGGTCATCGGAGTCACACAAAAATAGTGACAAATCATCTGGTGTGTTTTCATCGCTTTTAAACAATGATTTAGCCGTGATCAAAACTAATTGTTTTACTCATTTCTCAAAAAACTAGCAATTCAAACAAAATATTTCAGTTCAGAAGTACTTCTCCATGACCTTCTTTATAACATGAAAGTTATTTTTATCAATTTTATTTTTAATCAATATCTTAAAAAATACTGTGTACACCATTTAAGCAAATAAAAAAGAAATTTCAATAAAAGTAAAGAATTATTTGTGGGGCAACACCATTTAAAGTATAAAAAAATAAAAAAAGGACCGAATATTTAATGGCTTACCTGGTTCTCCTTTTTGTCCTATAAAACCTGGGATTCCAAAGCGGCCTGGCTCACCCATAACACCCTTAGGACCTCGTGGCCCATCAATACGTCGACCATCAAGACCATCTTCACCAGCAGGACCTGGGGCACCAGGGGTACCCCTTCGTCCAAGACGCCCTAAATCTCCGCGGTCACCCTATAGAGTAGAGGGACAGGACTTGTTTATCAATTATTAATACATTTACAAGTCTTTGAATTATTATTATCATTTCTATTCAACATTAACTCTTTCAGTGCCAAAACCGTACATGTATGATTTATGTATTCCAAAAGTGCCATTATTGTACATGTACAATCTTCTTTATGTACTCAAAAAGTTTCATTAATGGTACATGTACGACCAATAATAAACATGTTATCACAAGAGGGCATTATCATTCAGGAAATACTATTGATTTAGGGATACAAAGGCAACATAAATCAGCAACATACATTTTGTTCGATTAAAAAGACATTTTGTTAAATACAACATTTCGAAAAACCTGAACAATTTGCACTTTAGGTGAAGAAAACGCAAACAAAAACGGGCACTGAAAAAGTTAAAATCAAGCATACAGGGAAAATACATAACAAGTAAACTGATTAATGCCAAGGATAGCCAAAACAACTGATTAAATACGGCTTATTTCCATCAGGGTCCTTATAAAACATGAAGATAAACAATTAAATGAAAAAAAGAAAAATTGCACAGGAATAAGCGAACAGTGGTAATCAAATATGTACAAAACTGTGAAAAATTAGATTGAGAGGAGAGATGTTGTTTCACTGCCCTTTTAAATTGATAATGATTATTTGAACATTTGATAATATAAGGAAGTAGATTCCATTCATGAATGCCAGTACAACAAAATGTATTGCACTTTGTCCATTTTATTTTTTGGAACATTAAAATTGGTGGAATTTCTTCAGACATGACATCTAATCACTCCAATGAGTAAAAAGATTCTGCAACCAATAATTTGTTTTTAAAGCAGGCCGGGGCCCGATTTCATTGCTCTGCTTACCGTAAGCAAAAGAATCGGCACTAACGGAAGCAGGGAATTCCGCTCTTACGTCAAGCATATTTCACGAGTTAGCAGGGAATTTTTGCTTGTATGCGCTTTCGTAGTCCACGTTAATAGGCATTCTACGCTTACAAAGCTAGTGCAGAAAGTCGGCGCTTGCTCGGTAAGTGGAGAATGGTGATCGCAAGTGCAGAATTCGGCGGTAAGCAGTACCATGAAATTGGGCCATGGACTTTTAAGAATCTGCTTATGCAAACCGTTTTCCGTTTTTAATCTTGGAACATGGTTCAACAAAAAACACTGCAAGATTAACACAAAATTATTTGAGGATCATCAGCTCCTTCTTGTCAACGGAAGTTCAACTTTCACTTCTGGGCCCAGTTTGATAGAGCTGCTTAAGCATAAAAAACATTGCCTAACACTTTTCTGCTTGGGCAGGATACCAGTCACAGATGGTGAACGTGACATAATATTTTGGCTGGTAACCTTATTCTGGTAAGCATCTTTTTAGTTTTGCTTAGGTACTTTTGGTGCTAAGGCAGCTGTTTGAAATTGGGTCCAGAGCTTTTGTGGATTTATCACAACGTAAAAATTATTAATTGTTTACCTTGTATGTTTTGTTGGACAATTGACTTTGATCCAGAACTTGTCTTCGTCCTTGAGTACCTGGCTCTCCAGTGGATCCCTTGTTTCCTTTATCGCCACGCACACCTTGGACCCCTACAACCAATGCACATACTTATTAGCCCGTGTTCAATTGCTGCTTTATTAGTTCGTTACTTGGACTTTCAATTTTTGCTCTCTACACCCATACCCATCCTCTTCTCTCCCATCCCCCGGCCCCTTACTCCTGCTTTTTAAATCCATTTATTTATTTCAGTCTGTACGTTTGTAAACTAGACATCCTGTTACCTATCCTATTCTATATTGCATTATCCATTCACTCTCATGTATGTCAGTATGATTGTTGCATATTTTGGCCGAATAAATAATAATAATAATAATAATAATAATAACTCCAATGTCATGTTCCAATTTGTAATATTGCTGTTGTTGCATTCTCAATCGAACAACCAGAAGTGTTATTATTACTACATTTTTTTAATTTAATTTTTCTGGTAAGGAAACCAAGGAAGCCTCATCAGTGAACTTAATCACTGCAGCTCACAAGCCTGAGGAAACAAGGGTGCTTGCTATGCGAACCAGAAACACCAGGGTTAACCCCTTATTCTTCGACGCTATTAGTGTTCTGGGTTCTTTTATGTGCACTACCAATTCTAGTACACAAGACCTATGGCTTAATGTTCCATCCTAAGGACAAGGTAATTATGGTTAAGTATCTTCCTCAAGGACACAAGTGCCACAACCGCGACTCAAACCCACACTCTGCTGATCCGCAACACCAGAGTTCAGTCTGGTGCTTTAACCACTCTGCCACGCATGCTATTTATTATATTTATTTTTATTTTTTTTGCTTTATTTCGTTGACTCTAAGAAGGGACTAAGATTTTAAAAGAAGTTTTTATCAAAGTTGTATTTTGTTCTAAAAGTCATTTTTGCTTGATGGAAAATGTCTAAAAAGCTTACCTGGAACTTCGATGACGATTCCATATTCTCCTGTGTCACCTTTCTCTCCATTAAAACCACTAGGCCCTTGTACTCCCTGAAAAATGGAGGCAAACAAATAATTGCACATTAGCGCCAAGATAAAGGTATAATATCATTTCATGGTGTATCACAACCAAGGAGTCTGTGCATTAGTTCAAATACCATCTGTCAAGACACTTTTGTCCTTGAGCAAGACACCATAATTGCTTCTCTTCACCCAGGTGTAAATGGGTACTTGAAAGGGATCGTTGTGATTGATAGTTGTATGTACTATGTACATGTTCTCACTTGGTAACACAACAAGCTGTATAAGAGCTGAAATGGTCAATTGGTAACACAACAAGCTGTATAAGAGCTGAAATGGTTTCAGGAATGAAATAAATGGCCCAGTGACCATGGGTCATAATGTTTGAGTGCCATGAGTGCTAATGTGTGATGAGTTTGAACCAAAGCAAACAACCACAGGATGTATGTTTTCTTAAATGAAAGTTCGAAGACATTTTGAATTTGGTCACAACATGCCGGCCGTTCATGCCAACCAGAACAATTTGTCTATCAACAATAACAAAGTCTATACAAGAAGCAGCAATAGTATTATGAGCTGTTTGTGAATGCTGCATTTGATCATATTTCTGGTCCACACCTCCCCAGATGGTAACTTGGAATTATTACAAGAAAACCTTCTTACCGGGAATCCAGGTTGTCCAAATCTTCCAGGATAGCCTTTCTCTCCCTTCTCACCTGCACCACCCTCTAGTCCACCAGGTCCATTCTCACCATAAGACCCTGGGAAGCCTGGAAAACCAGGCACACCTGGCACTCCCTTCTGACCCTGAGGGCAAAATGGGCATGGGGCAGCAGGAAGACCTGTTGGGAATATATCAAACAGATATCAGGTTGTGTATGTTCTAGGGATGTGATAGGCTGTTGAAAAAATAAATTAACTCTGAGCACAAACATTGAAAGCTTGAGAGTCCGAAAACTTGCGAGCACGAAGCCCACCAGTATCATTTATCTTTGCTTTTAAAAGCCCTACTCTGCAATCTGGGGTGTTATAAATGGTTTTATGTTCTTTTTTTTTATAACTTTGATCTTAAGTTTTAAAAAACCAAAAAACACGGGAAAAAAAAATATGGATTTCCGGTAAAAACGGAGAAATCACATCCCTGATGTTCCCTTCATCCTCAGAATCTTGTACAGTTTCCGCAAGCTCTTTCCATGCTACCAAGCCCAGGAACCAAAACCCAAGGAGGCTCCTGGGGACTTTAAACCCGGCTAACCAATTCATCTTTATTTCCCACTTGGTGCTGCCACACTTCAACTGTTGTGTTTCATTGTTGTTGTTGTTGTTGATTTAATTTCCACAGTATCAATGTATACACAGATCACAAAAACATAATATTTAGTCACTACTTAACAAAATCTGGGTATAAAGCAAAACAATATATAATGATTATATGGGTGAGACTGTGGAGGGACCCATAAAGAAGCAAAGCTTGTAAGTATGGGCCCCCTGGCAACACATGCATTGCGCCGGAATGATGTGGAATGTAAAGATTTTGAAGGGTCCAAGCAGTCCGAGATTCCAGCCTTGGTTCTGGCCGTGGACCCAACTGATTGCCGTGTGTCACAGATTTTTAAAATTTTATTCTCAGTGCCTGAATCTAGTATTTTCTCGAAAGGGAAAATACTGGTGTTTCAAACAAGGTTTGTTCTCTTTAATTGTTTTTGTTAAGTCGTGGTTTCTCTGTGCCAGCACCGTTACTCTCAAGACAAATAATTCCAGCAATGCTGAGAAAATAACCCGTCGTGGTGGAAGGATAAAAACATAAGTGTTCCCACTGTTAACTGGATAAAAAAGGGTAGGGGAGTTGAGGCAAATCTTGCTCGGTGTCTGTACCTGGGAAACCTTTGGTTCCAGAAACTCCTTGTACTCCTGGGCCTCCCTTGATACCTCTAGGTCCTTCAGGTCCTGGTCTGCCAATGGGTCCAACAATCTCCTCACCGGTTGGTGTGGTACCTGGAACACCTGCCGACCACATTGGGAAGAAAAGAACAAGAACACTCGCCAATCAAGCAGCGATATATAGACACACTATGGCCCAAAGTGCCCATATTTACAAAAACCAATTAAATTAAGTCTTTAACAAATTATATTTTTTGATCATTGTCTTCTTTTATTTTACAATAAACTTTGCTAGACAAAACACTCTCCATGCTACCATTGATGTTTATTTTAAATACTTGTGCAGTTAATGTTTTAAGAATGTACATTATGTATTTCCTTCTTAACCCTCAAGTGCTCAAGAGTCCATTTGGGACATTATTACAAAACACTGCCAGTTGACAACTGGCAATGCTTATCTCAATATACTGGCCATATACTGAGGGATAAAATAACTGATATCAACCCCACAGTCTTCCAGAGGTTCTAGAGATTGTATTTCACCATTCCAGGGGCGGATCCGCGAATATTTGCCAACAAAAGACTGAATGGGGGAGTTCAATTACCCAAAGACTAAGGCTTGTTTGTGTATAGTCAATGGGGAAATCCCCCGAGTCCAGTCGACCAGTGGAAGTTCTAAACAACGTAGCCTGTAAACGACCTTTCCTGGCCACTCAAACTTTTAATTAAAGCGTATTCTCTTAAAAGTCAAGAAAAACAGGATTACAACTAAATTCATGCGCAGAGTAATTGAAAAAAAGCTAAATCTGCCAGTTGCTGACTGGTAGGGTTACGAACTTAAGGGTTAAAAGTAAAATTTTCAGCATATGTCAAAATAAATCATTAACATATCAAAATTATCCTTGAGGCGACTTACCTGGTTTTCCTTGTGCACCATCAGCACCCTTTCCACCAACAAGTCCAGGCCTACCAGGGGATCCATCCATACCAAAGGGTCCAGCTATGGAGATTCCAGGTGCTCCCTTATTGCCAGGTCGCCCCTGGGGTCCTAGGGCTCCCTCGTCTCCCTGTTCTCCAGGTGCTCCAGGCAAACCTGTGGCAATATGAGAAAGGAACGATGAAAGATAGTTCTCCATCCTTGATGCAATTATTTTATCAATTAAAATATACCTTTGTTTTTTGGAACTGTCCAATTGTTTTAATCCTATATAAATGTAGATACATACAGTAAAATTAAACTGTGAAAATTCCATATCAAATGGTGGTAGCATTTTTGCGATATTGCCAAAAATCTGAGAAACGGCAGATTCGCAGATTAAAGTGCTTTTGAGTCCCTGTCTCTAAAACCACATTCCTTTTGAAGTGAATTGTTTCTCAAATTGTTATACATTATCAGCAGCTGCAGTGCTTCTTACCAAGTAAGTTTTTATGGTCATTAACTGTAATTACCAAAGGTATACCCTCCCTTTAATGTTGGGAACTAGTGGTTATTAGAGACATCTGCTCTAGAATGTGGGGTACAATAAAAATCTCAAAGATCTGCTTCAGCAGAAAATATTGCTTAAAGGCACTGGACACTATTGGTAATTACTCAAAATAATTGTTAGCATAAAAACTTACTTGGTAACGAGCAATGGAGAGCTGTTGATAGTATAAAACATTGTGAGAAACCACTCCCTCTGAAGTAACGTAGTTTTTGAGAAAAAGGTAATTTCTCACTCAAATAATAAAAGACTTCAGCGAAGCCTTTTATTATTGACATCTGAAAGCACACAAATTTGTGCAACAAGGGTGTTTTTTCTTTCATTATTTTCTTGCAACTTCGATGACCGATTCAGCCCAAATTTTCACAGGTTTGTTATTTTATGCATATGTTGGGATACACCAAGTGAGAATACTGGTCTTTGACAATTACCAAACGTGTCCAGTGCCTTTAACAATTATCTGCTGAGCAAAATTAAGAAGGAAACCTCTCACAAATGGTACATGCGACATGGTATTTTAGCTAGTAACCTTTTACAAAATTGTTTTGTGATTAGCTATTTTTTTCGCATAAGCAGCTTTATGAAATTGGGCTCAGATAGTAGGGGGGTACTAAAGATCATATACAAGGACAGAAAAACAAACAAATGAATCAGGGAACAGAATAAAGTTTAGGACTTCTTAGGAACAGTAAATAATATAAAATGGGATTGGGAGGGACACATTAGTGGCAGAACATATATAACCGTTGGAGCACAGCAATCAATCACTGGACGCCATATGGGAACAAACGGAATAGAGGGCACCAGAGAAAAAGATGGAGGGACGATTACTGGCGGGGTGGTCAATTGGTATCAACAAGCACAATACAGAGACATTTGGAGACATAATCCCGAGGTCTTCATCCTGTAGTGGATCGACAATGACTGACAAATCAAATCAGAATAAGTAGTAGGGTTCCTGCTGGGACTGTACCTGACACTCCTCTGTCTCCTTGTTGACCATCTCTACTCTGTCCACGTCTGCCTGGGTCTCCTGCATCCCCCACATCACCAAGTCTTCCCTCAGGCCCTTCAGGTCCAGTCTCTCCAACGGTGCCTCTGATTCCAGGGTATCCGGGCAGACCTCTATTACCATCAGGTCCAGGATCACCCACTGGTCCATCTCCAATTTCCTACAAAGGAAAAACAAACTTCAATCAAATCAACTGACAGTGGCGGATTTTGGGACGGGCAAATTGGGCAACCCCCTTATTTCTGTCAACCAAAACCTTTTTCTTTTTAATTACAAAAATCATCTGCTCAGAGCTTTAAAGGTCGTTAGTGCAGTTTGCATGGATTTCACCACACTGCTTTTATAATTATAATAATAATTTATTCATTTATTATGCGTAAGTTTCATAAAAAATATGTACAGATGCGCATTACAATAGTAAAAAAGTACAGATGTAAACAGTAATTTAAGAATATTTAAAAAAAATATTTTGCGTAATTATTTTGAAGCTCTAGGTAAATGTAATTTATTTATCAAGAGTTGGTCTTCACAGCATTTGTATGGCAAAAAGAAACATTGATTTTCAAAGTAATACACTAATTTGTTGTTTTTGATTTTAAAAAAATAATAATTTATACGCATTTTTTATTTAAAGACTTTTTGATCAGTTATGAGTATGAAATTGCAATTAATGACCTCATAGTGATGAGCCAACAAATTGAACAGCAAATACATCAAATATCTAGGAACTAAATATTTGGAGGCATGTATTGTAAAGGACAAATTTCATCCGGCACACAACTTCTTTCAGCCCATGCGATCAAACAACCGATATCGATCAATTAAATCTGGTTCAAATCGTACATTGCAGAGTTTTTATCCGACTGCTGTTCGCATTCTTAATGATAGTATTTTAAAATAATTGGTGACTGTATGCATGTGACTGCGGTTTCATTGTTGGGGCTGCCATTTTATCCTGTTTTAATATTATGTAATGTGTATTATGTATATTTTTGTAGGAATCTTGTACTTGTGATTATTTAATGTTTTTAGACACGCAAAACCAAAATGCATTTCACTGCCATATATTTATGTGTGTATGTGACAATAAAATACTATACTATACTATATGTTGAAATGATGCCATTTCCACCTTTCGGTAACCCTTGAGATATAGATTTCAAGAAGCTTTTGGGAACAGTATCCTCAGAGCTAGAGAAGTGGATCAAAGCAATCAGATGCAACAAAAGCTTCTTGTGGGCAAACACAAGATGCAGGGATGTGATAGGCTGTTGAAACAAACTGAACTGTGAGCACAAAGCCCACACTTATATACATTTATCTTTGGTTTTAAAGGCACTGGACACATTTGGTAATTACTCAAAATATATACTAGCATAAAAACTTACTTGGTAACGAGCAACAGAGAGCTGTTGATAGTATAAAACATTGTGAGAAACGACTCCCTCTGAAGTAATGTAGTTTTTGAGAAAAAGGTAATTTCTCACTAAAATATTTGAATCTGAAAAAGACTTCAGGGCTGAAGCCTTTTTCAGGCATCTGAAAGCACACAAATTTGTGCAACAAGGGTGTTTTTTTTTCCATTATTTTCTTGCAACTTCGATGACCAATTGAGCCCAAATTTTCACAGATTTGTTATTTTATGCACATGTTGGGATACACCAAGTGAGAATACTGGTCTTTGACAATTACCAAATGTGTCCAGTGCCTTTAAAAGCCCAACTCTGCAATCTGGGGGCGTTCTATAATTGTGGTTTTATCTTAATTTTTTTTATGAATTTGATTTATAAATATATTTATAATTTTTTTATTTATTTTAATTGTTTTTGCTTTGGGGGGCAAACAAAAAGAAAGGATTTCCGGTTAAAAACGGAGAACTCACTTCCCTGAAGATGCGGCAAACTTACCCCAGGGATTCCTGGTTCTCCTTTTCGTCCAATGGGACCATCCATACCAATGTCACCATTTGTACCCTGGCCAGAAAAAATTGGGAAAACAGCACTTAAATAACATTAAAAAACAATAATAAAATTAAATAATAAATTAACTTCTGTATAGATCAGGTTACTTGATGCAGACAACAAAAGAGGAAAAAACTGAATTATTCAATGAGATCATGAGTGATAAATTAAATCAGGCGAATTTAACAAAACAGCAAGATAACCACAACTGATTATTTCGTCAAAATATTCATAGTTATTTTTTTTTTTTAAAGGGCTTTCGATTTGGTTGATGGTTTACGGTTTATTTAAAAACATTCAAAAAACTGCAGCCCAATGACCGAAATGCATTTTTAATTTACAATTTTAAAAAAGATTTCAGCAATTTTTAAAGGAAAAACAAAGGACGAAAGAGATTTGCCAAGCAGACGGCAGCATGGCATAAAACACGCTCTACACTGTATAACACACAGGGAATTTGACTCCCAAATGGCGCAATCAAGACTATTAAGATGATTGCGTCAGGTGAATTTGTTCAATAGCTCTAGGATCTTACCTGATAACCTGGCAGACCATCGTAACCGTTGCTTCCTTGGAATCCACGATCACCTGGAAACCCTGGAGCCCCTGACAAGCCATTAAACCCAGTTTGCCCCTAGAAGAAACAGGGACCGAAGATAAATTAGCACAGACATTATATATATGTGGCGTGGCATGGCCAAGCAGTCTACTGCATCGGACTAATGATTGATTCATCGGAGTGTGGGTTTGAATCACGATCATGACACTTGTGTCCTTGAGAAAGGCCCTTAACCATAACTGATTCTCTTAACCCAGGTGTATAAATGGGAACCAGTATTGGATTAACCCCTTTGGCAGTAATTTAAGCAGCTTGGGGTTGTATGCTCTCCAGGGATTTGAGAAAGTTTCAGTAATGTCCAAAGAATGTCTGATGAACAGGGATAATAATGTAAAAGCACCTTGATTTGGCTACTATGATTTGTACGGTTTATAAGAACCCAATATTAAATCATTAGGTTATTTACCCTTTAGAGACCATTAATATCTCTAGAATCATCACCATACCCCCAAACACAGTTTTCTTGTTGATTTTTTGAAGAACAAAAATTCTTGTAACATTGTCAGGAAAAAAAGAAGAAGATAATTCAGAAATTTTGTTTTGTTTTTTGGAATATAGATGATAACATGGGTATATTTGATCAGTTTGGTTGAATGAGAGTCGGTCAGATCTTACAGCCGTTTGTGGCCGCTATGGGCATTTTGGTACAAGCTTCTTTCGGCCGCTGTGGTCTCTAAAGGGTTAAATAAATGTGATTGTGTGATACAAGAAAACCTTACAAAAGATTTTTCATAACGAGGAACCTCATCAAGTCTTTATAGGCCTAACTGTTAAAGTTTTAATTTACAGGGTTATTGGCAAAGATGAAACTCTGAGAAAACAAAACATTTGACAGTAAAACTCCCACTTCTCAATTGCTTGATAAAGGGAAGGTTACACCCGGTTCAGACAGGCGCTCTAGAGTCGCGCCGAACCAAAAGTATATGAAAAGTTCGACGTCTGAAACAGTTAGGAGCGACTGGACGAGCTAGAAGTCGAAAGATCGACTGTTGCAGTCGTTCGGAACGACTCTGGAGCGCCTTGGTTTCAGACATCGATCTTGTCATGAGCCGAACCTAATGTAAATGTTATGTCAAGTTCCCCTGTCTGAAACCAAAATTTAATTGGGTCGACCTAGAGTCACAATAATTTGGTTCGGCGCGACTCTAGAGCGCCTGTCTGAACCGGGTGTTATACATACATTTGGTGATCACTCTTAACACTAATGGCAAAAAAAACTTACTTGGTTAGAAGTACAACAGCTTCCGATTGTATAAAGCATTTTGAGAAACATTTCACTTTGAAGTAATGTGGTTATGATAAAAAAATAAATTATGATCAGTTTTTATCCCCCAAATATTGAATCTGAGAAACGTTACTGTCGATAAGTTTCTCAGATTGTGCATTCCATCAATTAAGGATTATTCTTCCTGTGTGGACATAACCGCTCCTGATTTTTGGCAATCTTAAAAAAGCTACCACCTTTTGAAATGAAATTTTTAAAGGTTAGTTTTGTTGTATATATCTACATTTATATAGGATTAAAACAATCAAACAGTTCCAAAAACCAAAGGCACACATTCCCTTTAAACTAAACTAAAAAGCATAAGCTGGATGTAGCCATGCTGATTTATACTTACCCTTGGCCCTGCGATACCACGTACACCTGTCTCTCCCTTCATTCCAAAACGGCCCTTGCCACCCTGTCAGGAAACAAAATGTCGTTGGCTTTAAAGCCAATCAACTAAACGGGGGAAAACTTATGACTTTTCAATCCCACAACTTCCTTGCCTATCAACCAACATTTTCTACCAACTTTGTCAAATCTAAATCTCACATGTATGACAAATAACTCAAAACTTGTGAAATTAAACTAGAGTTTCAAACTGAGGCACAAAAATACCACCAATAAAATCCATAAACTCACGACTTTCTCAAAAAACTTTCCCCAAGAGATACTGTATCATGGTCTGAAGAACTCAGAGGGTTTGCTTCCCCCCTAGGTTGCTCCTCCCAACCCCACCCACTGCAACTTTCCACCAAGCTATGATGGGGCCTTTTGGGTACATGAGAAAGATGTATTATGAATTTCTCCTTCCCCTAATTTTGTTAAGTGTTCCGACATTCACTGCTGAATAGCCCATATGCACAACTGCCATCTTAAAAATATACTGCAATCCATTTTGGGAAATCAAATACAGGGTGAAAAAATGCCTCAAGCTGCCAAGATGTAGACCATGCCATAGCTTACATTTATAACTATATGCCATGTTTTACAGTTGTGTGTCACATTGCTTCAAAAACAGCGCGCCATGGTCAGGCACGATACTTGGTCCTTAGACAAAAGTAGGAACCTTTTCAGTAGAAGGGCTGACCTACATGATGGTGTAGGTTTTAATAGATTTTTCAGGCTATTTAATCACAATTTTACTTGTTTTTTCAAGGGCAAAAAATAAAAAAGTGAAATCAGACTTGGTAGGAAGAATTTCATGACTGCATGACGGTTGCAGGTCATTTGCTTGGTATTTCACCCACAATCCTTTGCGCACCGATCATGTGCATTGGGGCATGTATATGGTGCTATTCACCTGTGTTCATCTGATGAGTAGGGAGACTAACCTTTGGTCCTGCGTATCCTTGTTCGCCTCTCATTCCTGCTTCACCAGTGTAACCCTACAATGAAACACACATACAAAATGATTCTGTTCAATTCTAATTCTAATTTGTGGTTGAACTAAGGAAAAGTTTACTAGAGCGGGATTTGAACCAACGACCTCCGAATTAACGTGCTGGTGATCTATCAATTGAGCCATCTAGCCCTATTTTGGGAGTCTCCCTATTTTTTCAATAGATAGGTTGCAGTATGACGTAAGTCGGCCATCTTTACGGGCAATTTGGAACACACATTCATGCGTTACGCGTGAGAACGGCGTGCAGCACGCGCACATTTCACCAAACTCATTGCATGATTGGTTTGTGAATGACGCGGCTGCGTTAATAATTTGAGCGCTTGACGCACCTGCAAGCCAAAATGCGATTTGCCCATAAAGATGGCGTCTACTGGAAACTATCTATACCTCTGTTCATTTCTATAACATTTATTGCGGGCAAGATTCATGAAATACAACCAAGAGGATCTGATGATAAAACCAACAGGTGGAGCTGCAAAGGTGTGAATAATTTCAAGAGTTATGTCAATCTGGAGACTAGATTATCTCAACCCCCCCCTTACAATCCATCACATTTGCAACCTCTGAAGACACTGTTCAAGTCGGAGATCAAATAAATGAAGACTCAACTATAACAGTTGGGCTAGATCAACAGGCACCCCACCCACTTATGATTGCCCTAATGGTTTTATACATATACTTATTAATTATTAATATTATTGGTTTGTTCATTTGTTTGTTTGTTGGAGTGCTTGTTTGTCTTTGGAGGGAGGTTCTACCTTAGCTACCCAAACCATTCATTTCTACCGTGTCAACCTTATTTTTTTTTTATGAGAAAAAAAAAGAAAGCCAAATGTGATATGTGGGCTAAATCAAGGGTATTTTCATATTTATTTAGAACTATTCTCATTTGTTATTCCATTATTATCATTATTATTAATTTATGTTTTTTTATATATTTTTTTAAATTATTATTTTCTTGAATTTTTTAATTTTTTTAATTTAATTTAATATTTAATATTTTTATTTTATTTACTTATTTCTTTAGTTATTAATTTGTTTGGGGGAGGGATGAGTGGGTTTCCACAACAACCACTTATTCCTACCTTGTCACCCTTGTCACCTTTTTCTCCTTTGAGCGTGTTATCATCAGGCCTGACAGTACCTGGTTTCTTAGCCGACGCACCCTTTATACCTGGAGCACCCTATATGAGAAAACAAAACTATCATTACAAGAACAATCAACGAGGGAAAAGTGATCAAAATAAAATATTCATATTGATATTGTACTAGAAAAGCACTGTTCCTTGCTCCTCATGTAATTATTGCATCTATTCGACTAATTGATGTAAACAACTAATTTACAGGGAAAAAAACAAAACGGAAGCAGGGACATTTTTGTTTAGGCAAGAAGGCAAATCACAAGATAAAAGTAGTCGTGGCATTCTGTGGCTTTACAAAAAGTCATGACCCATACCTAAAAAACAGAAAATAAAAAACACTTAAAGTAAAGGGGAAGAAGGAAAGACAAACACATGATGAAAATAACTTGGGGGAGCTGACGGTGGGAATTGATACTCCTCTTAAAACAGTCTGGATTGTAGGATGGAGGGAAACATACACCAGGCAAGGAGTTCCAAAGAGATGCAGTATACAGGGAAGCTGTTGGAATGGCTCTTTGTTCTACATCTCAGCAAGACTAGAGTGTATGGGTGAGAACAAGCAGAAAGCCTGGTTTCACACGCAAAGGAGGAACCAGGTCAGACACACTGATGGTGGCAAATTTACTATGAAAATATCTGTAGAAAAGACAGAGGCTGGCTACAGACCTACAGTGGGAAAGATTTTGTCCAAGTTTATCCAAATTTTTTCTGCTACATACAACCTTGACAAAACCAAAAGGTCTGCTGAATTTTGTTTAACAAAGAGGCAATTAATAGTTTACAAACCATTTCTCCTTTAGAGCCCTTAGCGCCAGGGGAGTCAGCACCTTTGACACCCGGATATCCCTGTAAGCCATTCGAACCCTTGAAAATGAAAAGAATAATACAAACTACTAACCTTCCATTTTACCATTTAGAACTTTAGAGTTTTTACAATTTCACAAAAGAGGTGAAACAATATACACATATTTTTTATTAATGTCAATCATTTTTGCACCAAAAATGGGGGCCATTCGGAATTATCAATGTTTTCAACTTTTTCTTCTTTTGACCCCCAAAGAACCTGCAGGACTCGATTTTGGGGTGAAAATACCACAAGGCCCAATTTTATAGCTCCAAATGTTTACTGGACCAGAATCTGTTTGACAAGTCCAGGATTGAAATGCAAAAGAAATATACATGCACCTGCACAGTTTAACATATGATCTGTTTTAATTTGAACGAGCACTGTAAGAGAAGATTTATCTCATTTGTTTTATGGGTAAATATTCTTCAACATTCAACAGGTTTGAAAGATAGTCGATCAGTCTTAAAGTCAACATTTGAACAAAAACACACGACTTGTCCAGTCATCAGTTTACTGGCCCAATGCTGATAATCACTTGTAAATTTCAAGCCCCGACCAGACAAGCCACTTCAATTTACAAACAGATTTTTTAAAAGGGTTTAATTAATCAAATTAAAAGAAATTGAACGTTTACAAATTTATCAGAACAGGTTATTACCAATTGGTAATTACATCAACTAGGTCAGACAACTTGGAAGCAAAGGGTGGTTTGTGAACAGATATGGACAGTAAATACAATACCTGATATCCTTTTGGGCCTCTATCTCCACCTGGGCCTGGACGACCATCAGGTCCTTGTTGTCCCTGCAATTAAACAACTCCATAAATCAATCAATTTAATCAATCTCACATTTTTAAAACAAAAATTGACAAGAACAGAATTGGAACCTCCAGGTTTTTGTACTTGGTGCTTTACCAACTGACTGAGTACCTAGCCCAACATTGGTGGTCTCCCTGTTTTGTCAATACCTTTGTTTTGAAGGGGGCAGGGGAGGCCAATCAGCAGTCATATAAACTTTTATACACTGCTGCATAACCAGGGATAATGCCCAGGTTTACCATACAATAAGGGGACCTTTTCTTATAAATTATCTAGTAACAAACCTCAAGGGAAACTGACTAGGTAAAAATCAATTTTTGGGTGAACAAAGAAAAATCAACTGGAGTGGAATTTGATTGAAAGCACATGTGTCACTTTGTTAATTGTCAAACACCAGTATCCACACTTGATGTGACCCAACATATACATGAAACAACAAACCTGTGAAAGTTTAAGCTCAATCGGTCATTGGAGTCCCAAGACTTTTCAAACTTTGAGTTTTTGACTCGAAAGATCAAAACTGATTGTTTTACTCGTTTCTCAAAAACTATTGCATTTCAAGCAAAAATATTTCAAGGGAAGTTTCCCACCATGACAGTCTTTATACCAAGTACGTTGTGTGCAAATCTGTGAATATATTTATTTCTACTCTTTACAATGTTATGCACACCCTTTAAAGGGTGTGTACAGCATTGGTAATTGCCGAAGACCTGTATCCACACTTGATGTGACCCAACATATACATGAAATAACAAACCTGTGAAAGTTTAAGCTCAATCGGTCTTTCGGAGTCATGAGAAAACAGTGAAAACCCTCATTATGTTTTAACTTATTTTCAAACATCGGATTTATCCTGCATGATAAAGACTATTCTTTACTCATTCCCATAAAAACCATGGCATTTCAAGCAAAACTATTTCAAGGGAAAATTTCCACCATGACCATCTTTATACCATGTAAGTTATGTGCAAATCTGTGAACATTTATAATTTCAATCTTACCAATGTTATGCACATCCTTTAAGAGGAAATAGAACTAGAAAACTGAACTTACAGTCCTTCCGTCTTCACCAGGGTAGCCCCCATCACCAGGTTGTCCTTGAGAAGCTGGTGAGAAAGGAGCAGGTTCTCCTTTGCTTCCTTTAGGCCCGTTGAAACCCTGCGGGATAAAAAAAAACACTCACAAGTTTAAACATATACAAGAATACTAAGGCCGGGAATTACACGGGAATGGCCTCTGTTGCCCCTGGTCTTGCCCTTAGTGCCCCTTCAAAAGTTCCCCATACACTTTAAGATTTTCCAATCGAAGTGTCTTTTGCGAAATGAAAATGGCCTTGCCCTCTCAAGGATGAAATTCCAGGCCTGGAATACTCCCAATAAGTTTATTTTGTAAAAATTGTGTTCACTTTTATGATGCTCATGTATTGAAATGACTGTTTCTTTTACGCAATAAACCAGTCGGGCGTGACTGCGGTCTTGCTGCACCACGCAGCTTGTTTGACGGGCAGTCCGAATCCAGCCAACTGCAAAACTAAACGTGTCACATTCTGTACTGTCTGTTTGGACCATTTGACTTCGATGGACTCCCACCTATGAGCCACAGGCCTGCGTAGGTAACTATAAGTATAGGCCGCCAAATACAACACTCATACTAATATTTCCCTTTTAATTTCTGTCTTTTGTATGTAATTATCATCATCATCATCATCATCATCAAGTTGGCCACAGCTAGGCTCCGATACGACTGCTCCTTTCCCTCTGGTCCGCGATAAGGGTGGCAAGCTTGATTAAATTTGACTAATATACTATGCAGCTTCAATGCCTGGAAGTCTTTTCATATTGTCTTTTTAATACAAAGTAAATTTGTTCAAATGTAAACTTTCGCAAAAAAAGCTGTATTAAAATCTCCAACCACTGATAAGTCTTTTACTCCAGACCCCAATTGTAGTATACAGTAACTTTGTAATGACTAACGGTCATACCTGAAGTGAGCCCTCTGTTGGTTGGAATCATTGTAATGAGATGTGTTCTAATAAAAGCGCTCTTACAATGGCAGCCATCTTTGTATCCTCGTGTTATGACTTGAACCCCCAGCATATTACACCAATAAATAATACACAATCCTCTTCTGTATGAAACCCAACCAGCGTTGTAGCTAGGGCAATTTTAGTGGTCGGCAGTCTGAATTGAAAGTTGGCAAAGTCCAGAGATGGCGAGCAGAGCACACGCAGCGCGTCACGTCCACAAGTAAATTGTATTGACAGTGTCAGTGGCTCAGTATTACCCAACACAAAATGTTTCGATTTATATTGTATAAAGATAAGACAGGTATGACTGGCCCAGTGACAAGCAATTGTTCTTTGGTCCCAAATCAGACAACTTCCTTATTAGGATTTTGGAGGATTTGATTTATTCAAAACCAAACCTTTCAGCTCGAGCTTAGATCTTTCTTGCATTTCCCTGTAATATTGAATTTCAATTTTAATGAACTTACCGGTTTACCTCTTGGTCCGTAGCCACCAATTCCTGGTCTACCAGGCTCACCCTGTATTCACAAATCAACATAATAAAATAAAAAAATAATGTGAAGTTAATCTCTTCTTCAGAGAAGGTCAAGATCAAACCCCAGGGAAAGAGTTCTTTTTCAAACGAAAGCAAAAAATACAGGAAAATTGCTTGTGTGCGAGGATCCTTTCCTGAACAAGCATTTTTTTAAATTATACTAGATCTTTTTGGTAATGAAACCAAGGGACCCTCAAAAGCAACTAGCACTGTTTATCAATTCATTAAGGCTTTAAAAAAACAATACAATACAACACACAGAAGACTGAGAAAAAACAATCTGACCAAGAATTACAAAAAACAGAGGAATATGTAGAAATGCAAAACCAAACCGCAAGTGGGGGGGGGGGGGGTCTGCCCCAAAGCGAACTAAATCACAAACAGCAATCCCCGTAAGACAATGGAACAAACAAACTGGGCCCAATTTCATAGAGCTGCTTAAGCAGAAAATATTGCTTAACAATTATTTGTTAAGCAGAAATGAGCAGGATACCAGCCACAAATTGTACATGTGATATGGTAGTTTGGCTGGTAACCTTATCCTGGTAAGCCAAATTTTGTTGTGCTTAGCTACTTTTTGTGCTTAGGCAGCTCTATGAAATTGGGCCCGTATATCAAAACTACATGGATTAACTGTGACCCGTAGGCCTGAAGATAGCTTTGAAAGAAATATGTTGAAGAAATGTCAGGTTTACCAAATCAGGGAGGTACTGAAAACCTGGGCCCAATTTCATAGAGTTGTTTAAGCAGAAAATTTGGCTTAACAATTGTCTGCTAAGCAGAAATGAGCAGGATACCAGTCACAAATTGTACATGATACATGGTAGTTTGGCTGGTAACCTTATTCTGGTAAGCAAAATTTTGTTGTGCTTAGCTACTTTTTGTGCTGAAGCAGCTCTATGAAATTGGGCCCTGGTCCACATGCAAGGCTCTGGTTTGGGATTCGAAGCAGGGTCCATAGATGTGGAAGGCAGGGAAAGAAACCACTCAGCCAACCTGTGAATGCCTTAATGCAGACACCCAAAAATTTGTTTGTGGCAAATCTGAATTAGTCTCTTAACAGTAAAGGTTGGCAATCCCTTCTGAAATTTAGCACCATAATTTCTAATAATAGAAAACATAACTAGTTGTTTTACTGGTCATGGCTGTGGGGGGATCTACAAATTATCCTTCATGCCTACAGCAGTCAGACTTTGGAACGCACTACCTGCAGACGTCATCACAGCTCCATCAGTGGGCGTCTTTAGGTCACACGTACACTTGTTAGCTCTAACTATAGTTTTGTTTTTTACTTGCACTTATTTACCAAGCACAATTTTCCACCTGTTTCATGCACACCTAGTCTTCACCTCAGCTTTTACATCCAGAAGTGGACTTTGCCGAGTACCAGCGTAGATGTAGGATGTTTTACGTACCTTTGTGCCGTTGCACCCAGCAACACCTGGGTCTCCATACTGCCCTCTTGGCCCTGGTTGTCCGGTGTAGCCATCAAGACCTGGGTACCCAGGAACACCGGTCATTCCCTACAAATAGAAACACCCAAACTGCTTACTGAAAATATTGTTGCAGTTTACATTTTATAGAATTTCAATAATTCCTTCCAGTAGTTTTAATACAAGGATCCTCAGTGTTCTCCCTTAACAGTGGTCCGCCAATAAGACTGACTGCCCTTTTCATCACACTTTAACATTTCTACCAAGTGTTGAGCAGTATATAGTGCTCCATCTTTGTCCTAACCTACCCGACTTGAAAGATGGGTTGACTTTGAGGATATTTGACCCATGTAGAGAATCACAAGTGTTAAAAAAGAAAGAAAAAAAAGCTGATTTTCGCATCAGGCAGAGTGAATGCAAAGCGCATTTTGACCAGTGTTGAAAATTTATAAAGTCAACATGGATTGGAACCGTGCAGCTTTTGGCACGGATAGGAGCTTGATAGTGTGTAGGTCCTCACGAACTTGGTTGGGGAGGGGTTCATCCTCACCACTCTTTCACCAGTGACACTTACCTGATCACCTTTCTGACCTCTTGGCCCCAATGCACCACCATCACCCTTATCACCTCTGGGTCCTGGTACACCTCCACTGCCTTGTATTCCTGAAGGACCTCTCTCTCCTTCCAGGCCAATGGGACCTGGTACTCCCTGCAACAACAAAAACACATCAATTGAACAATTAAAAGGATTTCAAGCTCTTTCATTGACATCAACTGAAGTCTAGTCAATACTTCTGGAATAAGCTGAACACCTCCGTAATTACACTTATCAAATATTCAAATTTTGAGGTATCAACTAACTAGCCTACACTCCTTCACAACAGATTATCACCGCATCAGAGCAAGAACGTTGTATCTTGATATTGAAAAACGTTGTATCTCGCACAAAAATGCACTGTTAAATAGTGTTGTATCTCGGCGCATACAAGGAGTTTCAGAGAGATGCAGTACGTGGAATAAAGCTGATGGAATGCCTGTTGGAATTGAGTTAACAGCGGCGACTCTCCTTCACATAATAATATGTGAAGGGTAGATGCATTGCATCAAGATGTTTTTTCTCAGACTCTTTTAAGAAAACAGTGGTGATAGGAGCATCAGTCTCGATTTGGGGAAAAACTCACAAATCTTCGAGTATGTATGAACATTATTTGTGTTACTTGGAATAACGGCCGGGGCTTGCACACCTGATCTACCCCTGATTTTGGGCATATCACGGGGAATAGCCACCCGTGCTCTGGAGTAGGGGTAAGCGGCAAAACCTTGGGGTATTCTTGAAACCTGCAACCGGAACCCCATGGTATAGGGATCTAGGTGAGAACAGTGTGAAAGTGCGCCGTAGTAACCATGGGGTAAAAAACTCCCAAGGCCTCCCCAGGGCTGTATTTCACGAGGATAAGAAAAGGGCTAAAAAAAAACCTAACTGCTATTATCCTACCGAACAGCTAGACCCCAGAGGCCATGACACGGTCATGATCACTTCTACTGTTCTCAACTTTTTGAGTATGGGATGGCAATACTTCTCGGAAGGATCGGTACAGGTAGGGGGCCTATATAACCATTCAGTTTTAGATTTTAAAAACAATAAATTAGAAATGTATATATACATTGTAATATAAATCAATCATGAACATTTTCTATAGGTTAATCTGACAACCATCACAACATTTATGATATTTATTCAACATTGAGGGACAGCCTTGCCAAACTTTCCCATTCAAATTTAAATGGTCGTTTATAATATATCTAGGGCATTGCCAAGGTGTTAACAAGATCTCCAATGTAACTCTATCCGACTGTGTTTATCAGGAACCATGATTGATCAGCCTCTTCTGTTGGGGTTGAAGGATGCAGGTAGTGACAGGTGATTCCACAAACATGAAAAGAACTTGCTGCTGTGCTATAGTAGTACTAGTAGACCTTGTAACCTTTGTTTGAAAAAAGAATGACCTTAAACATTCCTGGGCCTTTCCTGGCAGGAAAGATACTACTCCTTACATACAGGCAATTTTACGGTTTGTGTCATATTTTTCACATAAATTTATTAGTTACATAAATAACACTGAACAAGTTTTGAGATGTGTATCCTTTCTTCAAATCAAATGTTGCTAATAATCAGACTGTGCAATCTCCATAAAATATAGTGCTCATTCTGCAGATTGGACAGCTCATTCTGCAGATTGGACAGCTCCTCTGCAGATGAGTACCTATTCTGCAGATTGAGTGCTCACTGGTTGGACAGCTCATTCTTCAGATGAGTGCTCATTCTGCAGATTGAGTGCTCAATATACAGGTTGTACAGCTCATTCTTCAGATGAGTGCTCATTCTGCAGATTGAGTGCTCAATATACAGACTGGACAACTCATTCTGCAGATTGGACAGCTCATTATGCAGAGTGCAGATGAGTGCTCATTCTGCTGATTAGGCAAAATAATACCTAATCTGCAGATAAGGCAAATCCCTCTGCACTCCGCAGCTATGCGTTCATGGTATTGGGATTCCATCCCCATCCCCTCTCCAGACTTAATGCTGGAATCTCCAACCCCAGACAGTGATCAAATTGGTTAACCATCAACACACTGTGTCGGAATGTTCTCAGCAGTTAATACTGATATTTCATGTTGTCATCTTAAAGGCACTGGACACGTTTGATAATTGTCAAAGACCAGTATTCTCACTTGGTGTATCCCAACATATGCATAAAGTAATTAACAAACCTGTGAAAATTTGGGCTCAATTGGTCATTTCAAAGTTGCAAGAAAATAATGAAAGAAAAAACACCCTTGTTGCACAAATTTGTGTGCTTTCAGATGCCTGAAAAAGGCTTCAGGCCTGAAGTCTTTTTCAGATTCAAATATTTTAGTGAGAAATTACCTTTTTCTCAAAAACTACGTTACTTCAGAGGGAGTCGTTTCTCAAAATGTGTTACACTATCAACAGCTCTCCGTTGCTCATTACCAAGTAAGTTTTTATGCTAATATATATTTTTAGTAATTACCAAATGTGTCCAGTGCCTTTAAGGGGACCTTATTGGATTGGCCTTCTGACAAGTGTTACATATTTCTGCAATCCATGGGCCATAACTTTAAGTAATGGTGATTGTTCTTGAGGCAGACTTCAAGAGTCAAAAGGGAGGTCGGGGTAGATATTGTGTAGTTGCTTTAACATTTGTTTTAATTGTACCCCATTAATGTATTCTGCCCAAATCATCTCTTTGCATTATTGTATTTGTTCAGCTTGCTTCTTTCTTGACATTCTGTTGTTAGGCTTTCCTACAATGATAATGGGATACTTGATGTTTTGTCTGTTTATTCACTGGTTTATCACTCAGTTAACAGACTCCCCCCCATGGCCTAAATAACTCCTCAACAATTTCAACCTACCATCCTAAGGTAAGATAATCAGACTCTCTGTCAATGGATGCTGTCACATTCCTGAAGAAGCTGCTAGACCTTGATACCAGGAGCAGAGTTAGACTAGCCAAGTCAGTCTCTTATTACCCCACCTTCATGTGTCTTATACTATCAATTATAACCTGAATGCCATCTATATTTGTATTATGAAATTAATCTGAACCAATCACGCAGAGTTGAGAGAAAGTTTCTAATTTACAAGTTTTGTTTGTTTAAATTGTTTCATTTTCTATCTAATTTTCTATCCTGGTTCTATTGTGACCAGGGCTTTAATCAAGTTACGATGTTATTAATTAATTGAGATACTAAATTATTACTAAATCGAGATACAACGGTACATTATTACTAGAACGACACATGAAGTTAGTACTAAAACCGAGATATAGGCCTAATGTTATTACTTAACCAAGATACAAAGTTATTACTAAATCAAGTAACAATCTTATTACCTAATTGTGATACCAAGTTATTACTAAATTGAGATCTGACATTTTTGCACCAATAAGGCAAGTCCAGTGAAAAGCCCATCAGGCCAAGCCCCGGACCGCAGTCAGTCTATATTACATTAGAGAATGCCAGAGTGTGGTAGGCATATCTTGGTGAGTCTGGCATGCCCTCCCAGACTCACTGGTAAGAATCTTGACCTATTTCACATGGGGCACAGGGGTGTTGGGAATCATGAAGACACCATGATGCCAGGATTCAGTGCTGGGCTTCACTTTGTTTTTTGCTGATTTGGCAAAAGCTTTCTATGAACTTCATTCATAAACTTTGAGAGAGTTCAACTTTCTACAATAAGGGTTATCTAAATACAATAGGATATGTTGTTAAATATATTTTCAGCAAAATCTCCTTTTGTAAACCATGTTGAAATTAAGTTTTTGCATGATCAATTCATGCCTTATGGTATGAATCCGGGATCTTGCTCTAGGTATGAATTGTGAATCTCACAGTTTTATAACATTTCCATCAACAGAAGCCTTATCAGATCTCGATCAGACACTGTAAGCAAAACCATCCAGAAAGGTGTGAAGTGAAAGTCCCCAATGGTGGAATAAATAAAGAAGGGGGCTTTGCATGTACAAGGGTGTTACCAAACAGTGAAGATAAAGGAAACAGGTGGTACATGTATGAGCAAGTTTGTGATCCCTGTGGATTGAAGGAAGTCACCAGTGGTGACAGCTCCAAGTGACCACTGTGCATTAATCATGGCTTTGTGGTCAAAACAGGTGTAATGCATAAAACAAATGAGGCAATCATACAGGTGTTTTCAAATAAAAGTACCCAATCTATTTTTAATTCTGTAAGTAATTCTTTAACTCTTTAACCTTTACTCCCAATTCTTTAATCTCATATTCCCACTCTTTTATTGAACCATCTGTGTGTCCTTTCTCTATGATCGAACAATCTAATGCTCCACTACAGGTACTTCAAATCATTATCCAAATATCAGCAAGGCTTTTGTGGAAGATGACATCATTCTCTTCAAGAAACTCATCATACATATAAATATTCAAAACAAATAGTAAATATCTTGTTTGTTTTTTCCCCTATAGACCATGTGACCTGTGACATCACATGTTTACAAAAGAGCCACAGAGCCTGGACTTCCTGCAGGCACATTTGTACACAGATCAATGGAAGAAAACAACAAATCTTATGTTTTATGGAGATTGCACTGTCTGATTTTTCTCAACTTTTGATATGAAGAAAGGGGGGACATCTCAAAAGCTGTACAGCTGTTGCTTTTGTAAATGTTGAATTTATGTGAAAATTATGACACAAAATGTAAATTTTCCCATATAGCCTGTGTAGTATCTTGCCTGGCAGGAAACGCTTTAGAATGTACAAGGTCAACACTCTGTAAACAAATGTAACATGGTCTATTGCTGTCAGTCTTTAGCTTAGTCTTTATTAATTATTCATCCCTTGTGAATTTATCAATATTTTACAAATTTGTACAGTACACTGGTTTTATCCAGTGAAATAAATACATGAAAATCCAGTAGCAAGGCAGCAGCACACATTATTCAAATACTGCCCTCTGTTGACATAGAGCTACATTGTAATAACAGCTCAAATTACTCATTCTCTGAGTCTGGGTATAATAATCCTGTGAAGGTTAAGTCAGAGCCCAGAGTGACAGAGTCAGCTTTTAAATCAATCAGGTCATAATTAATCCCAGTTCAATTCATCAGCCATCAATAATTTCCCACAGACCACATCACCTTCCAAACAACAAGAGTGGCCTTGACAGGTTTGGAGTTCTAAGGGAAAAATCCACAAGACCACAACATTTTTACTGGTCCAGATTGGGGTGTTTTTTTTGTATGAGAAAAAAAAAATCCTGACACAACAAATTTAAAATGTTTTTAAACGAACTTAAGCATGAAGAGAATATGTTCAAGTACCGGTACCATAGTTTCATGAAAACAGAGCTCGTTTTTAAGGGAAAATCCACAAGACTGCAGGGCTTGTAGCTTAAAAATAAAATGCTTAATACTGGACCGAATATTTTTACAAGACCAGAATCAAATTGAGAAAAAATTCCTGACACAGTTTATCATGCACTTAACTATTTTTAGTTGAACAAGTACTAAGGCATGGTATGAGAAGATTTGTGAAATTTTTCTTTATGAGTATTTAGTTCACTCAAAATAATTAAAGGGTATTTAACAGACTCAAGAGTCAACATTGAACATCAGTTAGGTT
The DNA here is from genome assembly GCA_037783415.1 of Leptasterias polaris. Taxonomy (NCBI): domain Eukaryota; kingdom Metazoa; phylum Echinodermata; class Asteroidea; order Forcipulatida; family Asteriidae; genus Leptasterias; species Leptasterias polaris. The sequence goes on along the minus strand of JAZGTN010000152.1, from coordinate 207,147 downwards.
CAAGATACTAGGCCCTACACAGCGAGGTACTATCGTTCAATTAAAAAACACAAGACCTCCACTTGTCTCGAAGCTAACTGGCCCGACACTAAAATCACTGGCCTCGGGTCTAACGTCCCGAGTAAAAACTAAGCCCTGCACCACGAAATTATAAACAAAGTTATAAATTAAAACTCAAAATCAACATTTGAACTTTTTAAAATATTAAAACAAGTGTTAATATTAATTTGAAAAACACAAGGCTGACGGATTTGTCTGGGCAAGAGTTAGCTAGTCTGACCAAATATCCCTGGTTAGGCCTGCGGTCAGGTGGAGAATTTTGTTTAATTATTTTTGTCCGCCAGTGAAAAATCAGATGATGCAACTTTAACTATCAGATTCATATTAGTTCAAATTGAAAACAAAGACAGTCTACCCCCAATAAACGACATTGACTTCCGACTTTCCAGTGACAACATTCGCATTCACCTGTCAGATTATGAGTAAATGAAAATCCGTTCATGTTGTACATGAAGGTATGCATTAATTGTCAAGTTAACACAGCAGTGATTACTGGTGTATGTTGTGATTACTGGTGTATGTTTCATTTACTCTGACATCACATGCCCCTGGAATGTTCTACCCTAGACGGAATGTGAAAAATGAGGTCTGAAGCAGTCATTTATGACCTATCTAAGTTGATATTGACGATCCGGTAATCAAAGACTCTTTCAGTCATACATTTCTCCCCTCAGAGAGAGGGAGAGTTTGTATTTAAAGGGAGGGTAAATCTTTGGTAATTACTCCCAAAAATTAACCATCAAAACTTACTTGGTAAGAAGCAATGCAGCTGTTGATAATGTAAAACACTTTGAGAAATGATTCCCTTCTAACTTACTAAAGTAGTTGGGTTTTAAAGAAAGGAATTCAAAAACATTTCAGTCTGAGAAATATTTCTCAGACTGTGTATTCCAATTAAGGATTTTTCTTCATTTTGGCAATAACTCAAAAATGCAACCAGTTTTTTTTAATGACATTTTCACAGGTTAGTTTTATTGAAATTTTCTACATTTATAGAATTGAAACAATCTTACCTTTCCATAAAAAGGGTATACTTTCCTTTAGGTTTGAAACTTGAAACTCTTTTTCCATTGAAGTTCAGTAAAAAATGTTTAGTAAGTAAACACATCTTGGGGGTGGGGAATGTTGTCTTTTATGAACTACAAATTGCTACAAGACAGACTCCATCAGGATTTTATGCTGCCTTGGTGTCTATTTTGTTTATAGCTTAACAAATCGGCCACCCATGACTACAAAAACATGCCATAATTTAAGTCCTTGACCAACCTTGCTACATGTAGTACAAGTAGCTTCTGGCCAATGGACCACCCTACAATTTTAAATAAATAGAAAAATAAATAGTGTATCTAAAATGAAATAATTGAAATATTTTATAGTCTGGACTGGACCAGCTAAACATCATTACTGCGAGTGCTTCTAAAGTAACAAGTTACTGCTTAAAATTGAGCTACCTAGCCTCTCAGTTGGTAGAGCATTGGTAGAGCACCGGTAGGGCTAGATACAGTTGTAGCTCAGTTGGTAGAGCGTTGGCACATTAAACTGCACATTAAACATTAAGCCTTCAGAGCGCCACCACAGCAGCCCAGGCTGTATACTCCCCAGGGAGCTGAGAAAGATTAAAGGAATGTTATTGGCCCAATGACCAGGGCACTAATGTAAAGCGCATTGAGACGTTATTGTGAAATGCGCTATATAAGAACTAGTTATTATTATTATTATTATAAACTGGTCTTTGGTTCAAATCTAGTAAATTTGTTCAACCCCAAATTATTTAAGACTTTACCCTGGTGGTTTATAACTTATTTAAATTTGAATTCCTCAGACTATATAGACAGTCACATGATTCAAAGCTTTTGTAAAGCAACCTCCAGATGAGCAAATCCTGGTACAATTGTGCCATATACATTGTACATTCAATCAGAATTGTGTATAGGTAGGTGTTCGCTGTCTCTTATGGAACTACGAAAAAGCTTGGCCGAACTGTGAGCCATGCCAACTGTGTTGATAGTTTGAGGAATTCAAATATAATCAGTAATTTGTGACTAAGCAACTCATTGTACCAGACATTATTCAAATCTAACTCAATGGCAACTTTTTGGGGTCTTCAAAATAATATTTTTGCTCCCCTCCTTTGACAGAAATGATACTCAGTTGTAAATCTATCTCTGGAATGGCAGTGGTATAACCCTTTCCTACAATCAGTGACTTTTTAGATAGAAAATAATTAATTTACCATTCGTGTATTCAGCCTTCAACCAATCACTATTAAGATTAAAAACCTTTTCCTGTTTGTGCGAGAAAAAAAATCAGTCAAAAAGTTCCTTTTTTTCTAGCCATTTTTTCATCAATGAAACTCAGTTTGGACACCCATATAAAGATAATTTCTCATGTTGATTTTAATGGCTGTTATTAGTTTTTTTTTACTGTCATGTTTCTGAAGCAAAATCAGACTGTTGGAAAGCCGCAATCTCACGGCCGATTATACCATGCAAGTGGTTTGTGAACTGAATGACCATGGTGATTTCAAATCTAATTCTGAGTTCACCTTGACGATAGTTTTCAAGTTGATTACCACTTCAATGTGTTTTTCTAATCATTCCATCTGGGAAAACAAAGAACTCAATATCGACCTTGAAATCTGGCACGCTATTGTTAACAAAAAGGAAAAAAGAAACTTCCATCATCATTCTTTCTTGTTACCAAGACAATTGCAACCAGCGGAGGGAAATAGGTACATTGTAATGTAAACATGGTGAACATTAACATTCCTACCTTTGCTGTTAATGTTGGTTGCCAGATGATGCTCAACCTATTACTACAATATTTACTTTTAAAGGGGGCATGTAAATGAACTTCAAATCCTTCAGGAAACACTCCACAAAACTCTGAGGGGGTGGGGGGGGGGGGGGCACATGCATTATGTCCCCTCCTCCTCCCCTTAGTTATACCACTGGGTTAAAAACTTTATTTTGAAGAGAATCATAGACCGGTGGACAAGTACAACAAAAAGCTAAGTGTTATCCTGCAGGCTAATCACTGAAAATGTTATGAAAAAAAACAAAATTAACTGAAATGTATGCACGAACTTGGGCATTATGCAAGTAGAGTCAAACTTCACATCACTATTGTTGAAATCAGTTAAGTGTAGCCCTCATCTTGAAGTGGCCGTCCGGCCTTGTGATGTAAGGCGATTTCTCATTGTACAAAAATAAACAATGACCAAAAAAAGGAAGGCAAGCTGACTGAGGTCTAACTAGGTAGGGAAGATCGCTGGTCTCTTCTATCAAAATGGATTATCAGTCAGTGTACATTTAAAAATCTGTTCTTTAAATAAAAAGTACATCTTGGCTTGGTGTTAAATTAATCATGCGTTTGACCCCGTACAAAAAGTGCACTCCCTGGGGTTATGCCGCCTGGTGCACACAAATTATGTTTTCATAGATTTTTCTGGTGAAAATCCTGATGTGGTGATAACATCAAAATAACAACAAGCGCCGCCTTACGTAAACCCAGGAGAATGACTTGACCCTTTCACCTTATTGATCCCTACTGTCACTAAACAGGATATGGTTAACTTGTTACCTGCTTTTAGTGGTTGAACTCATGTTAGCTGTTAAAATGCCATCAAAATTACAGCAATTTTTGTGTTGTAACACATTTTAAGAATTCCCTGACTGAATAAAAAAAACGACTTTGGGTTGAACAAAGAAAAATTGACTTGAGCGGGATTTGAGCCAACGACCTCCGGATTAACGTGCCGTCGGTCTACCAACTGAGTTAAATAGCCCTATGTTGGTGGTCTCCCTATTTTGTCAATATCTTTGTTTGAGGGTAAATAAAAACCATCTATTTTGATTCTAGTATTTGTTTGGTACAGTTCTGCCAGCGCCAGGCATGATGAAATGGGGGAAAAAGGTGAACTGTTAAACATGGATCCAACGTCGATACGCAACAAACATTGTGAGTACTTTGCAGTGTTTAGCCTGGCTTATGAACCGAGTGAGACAGTTATTGTTTGAAATGAGGATTAAAGCAAAATTTACACAGTCTGAAAACAGACAAGAATGCAGCTCTATGGCATGTCGTGGCCGAACGATTAAAAGCACCAGACTAAAGCTCTGGCGTTTCTGATCAGAATTGTGAGGGTTCAAATCCTAGTCGTGGCACTTGTGGGCTTGTGTTCTTGAGCAAGATACTTTACCATAACTGCTTTGGGACATTAAGCCTTAGGTCCTGTGTGCTAGGATTGGTAGTGCATGTAAAAGAACCCGGAACATTTAATCATGGACCGATAACAGTTAACCCCAGTGTTTCTGGTTCACGATGCACGCCCTGTTTACAGGTTTCCCCAGATTGATTGGCATCCTTTGGTACCAAAAAATGTGCATGATGACTCCATCTTTATTAACACATGAAATATGTATGTTCTTAATGCACCAGTGTTTAAGAAAAAAGCTCCTAAATGGCAAAAAATGAAAATGTTTCATTTGATTTTACTTAGTGGCAAATCTTCACATCGAGGTGATGATATTGGCAAAATAGAGAAGCAAAGTGAACAACAGTGCACGAATATTGGGGGAAATTTCACAAAACTGCAGGGCATGTAAGATTCAATTTTTACTGGACCAAAATTTATTTTACAAGACCAGAATCAAAATGAGTTGAACAAGCACTATAACAGAAGATCTACTCTATTAGTGTTAGTATTATGTGTGCAATACTTTAAAACTCATAAGAATTGAACGATTTATATCAGACTCATAGTGAAAATTGTTCACAAAGAAATTACACGATGAGGTACTTTATTCAATCGAAAGACACAAGACCATCGGGCTTGTCCAAATCGCAAGTTTACTGGCGCAACGCTTAAATCACTGGCCTCGGCCGGCTGAAAGTAGCAAAGCGAGCCATCTCATGTTTGTATGGGTAGGAGAACACTGTTACAGTGTCAAAAAGAATAAAAGAAGTAGTTGGAAAATTAAGGTAGCGTTACCTTCTGTCTCTTTTGATTATAATCAGTTCCAGAAGCAGTTTACTTTGACCAAAAAACCAAACACCAATCCCTTTAATATAATATGAGGGTTTTGTGTTTTATAAATTATACCAACTGTAATGTACATCCTGACAGAGCAACGGCAACATAATATTGACCATGGGAAGACAGGTCCATTAACTGCTATTTTAAGAGTAATACTTCACCAGCAATACACAATGGAATAATATTCAATTTGTCTCATTGACGATTAAGGACTTCCTGCTACAAATGCAAGCCTGGAATTACACGGAGGCCACGGAGGCCATGGTCTCTGTTGCCCAATGTCTTGGCCTTGGTGCACCTTCAAAAGTTTCCCACAGACTTTAAGATTTTCTAATGGAAGTGCCCTCTGCAAAATCAAAATGGCCTAGCCCTTTCAAAGATGAAACTCCAGGCTTGTAAATGTGCGTCTCATTCTATTTAGTAAGCAGTGCAAGAATAGCTCATCTCCTCCATGCAAAAACATCACATATTTTGTTATAACGTCGTATCTTGCACCAGAAAGGCTCTGTGCACAACAGAAGGTTATGATATTTTTTCTCTTTAGTTTTAAACTCACAAGGTAAAAACAATAATATACTGAAGTTTAAATTTACACAAGCATTCTACTTGCTGCATTTTGCCTAACAAAGTGGCTAATCTAGCAGAACAAATGGGGTGGTGCAATGATTTTTCCCACCCCTTTGGTGCAACTTTCAATTGCATTCTACATTTGACAGTAGTCCGCTGGCTAAATGCTAGTTAAATCACCCAGGGACCAGTCAAAATTCCCATCAGTCCAAGTATTCTGGCTGTCTAGATCAGTGTTGAAAAGCATCCCTATTTAATATGGAATATGGATTAGTGAGACCGCTGGGCAGACCCAAGCCCAATTTCATGGCTCTGCTTACCGTAAGCAAAGAATCGGCGCTTACGGAAGCAGGGAATTCCGCGCTTACGTCAAGCGTATTTCACGGGTTAGCAGGGAATTTTTGCTTGTGCGCGTGCGTAGTCTACGTTACTAGGCATTCTACGCTTACACAGCTAGCACAGAATTTCGGCACTTGCTCGGTAAGCAGAGAATGGTGATCGCAAGCGCCGAATTCGGCAGTAAGCAGAGCCATGAAATTGGGCCCTGGTGACCAGTGAAATGACTGGTCCCCCTGGCTAGTCAAGGGCAAACCCTGCTTTATTGTATGCACCTGAGCACCATCCCAAGCCCTCAACACCTACATGTAGCCACAAGCCACAAGTTTCAGCAACTTTGTTATTCCTAATACAGAATTATTTTTCTTTTCAGAATTGTTTTTTCAAAACATGATGATTACAAGGAAAAACTGTAAAACATAAGTCATTTGTTTTGACTTCGGGTTGGTTGAAGAACATAATGTTTTTTTACAAAATATTTTAAAAGTACAACCTTTTTGGCAGGTCCGCACAACAGCCTTGTCCCACTTGTTCTTGGGAAAGGCAATACCCTCCTTTGGGATTTCTTAAACTTTCTCATATTCCCAGAAACTCAAAACTCACAAAAATGATTTTGTTTTCCCATTTTTCCCCACTGAACTTCGAAGCTGAACTCTGAAGGAACAGTTGTTGAGGGTGACTGCTCTATATTCCGACATCCCTATGTTCCGACAATTCAACCTATATTCCGACATCCCTATGTTCCGACATCCCTATGTTCCAACACCCCTATCTTCCGACACCCCTATGTTCCGACAACTAAATCACCCCTGTGTTCCGACACGCCTATGTTCCGACAACCTACACCAACATTTTGTGTTAGCCATTTTTCAAGAAAAACGGTGCGACTTAAAGAAACCACACCCGCCCGCAATTTAAAGTAACTTTAGTTTAAAAAGAAGGAGGGCTGATTAATCGGGGGATAGGACATATCGGCGCGTTAGCGACGCAGGGGTTGAACATTATTTTTTTAAATATGAAGGCAAGCCATTTGATCCATATTTGCGCTTATTTTTGGGCGCACTTTAATATATATATTTGTTTAACACTTCTGTTTTTGTGGGGCTGACATTTTCGTCTTCTTTTGTTTATTTTTACCGGTCACGGGCCTGGTCGGGGTGATATTTAGTATGGACTAGTTGAATTCTATTAAACGCGTGTTAATGAAATTGAATAAAGTTTTGCTGAGCTGAAATTGGCCAGGAAAATACAATTAACCTGTAATACAAATTGCATTCTGATTATTGCTTATCAGAGTAATAATGTACGAAAATATTGTGTCGGAACATAGGGGTGTCAGAACATAGGGGTGTCGGAACATAGGGGTGTCGGAACATAGGGGTGTCGGAACATAGGGGTGTCGGAACATAGGGGTGTCGGAACATAGGGGTGTCGGAACATAGGGGTGTCGGAACATAGGTTGAGTTGTCGGAACATAGGGGTGTCGGAATATAGGAGTGTCGGAATATAGGGGTGTCGGAATATAGGGATGTCTGAATATAGGCTGAGTTGTCGGAACATAGGGGTGTCGGAACATAGGGGTGTCGGAACATAGGCGTGTAACCGTTGTTGAGTTGTTAGACCTTTCTTATCAGAACCACCACAACTGCAGATTTTAATGTAGGCCTACATGGTGTTACCACAAACCCATACCAGATTATACTTGTATCTCCACCATGGGGAGACTCAAATCCTACTTAAAAGGAAGGTATATGTTTGGTAAATAAAATGGCAATAAAAACTTACTTGGTTAAAAGTACAGCAGCTTTCGACCATATAAAGCATTTTGAGAATCATGTGGTTATGAGAAAAGATATCAGGTTTTATGCCCCAAAATTTGAATCTGAAATGCTCCTCAGATTATGTATTCCTATAGGGATTATTTTTCCTGGGTGGACATTACTTGCTCCGGTTTTTCGGTGATATCTCAAAAACGCGACCACCTTTTGTTAGTTTTATTGTGTATTATTAACATTTATAAAGGATTAAAACATTCGAACAGTTCCAAAAACCAAAGGTATACTTTGCCTTTAAACTCATAATTTTTAAAACTGAAGAATTTCAAACCCAGCCCCTCCACATGGGAACGATTATTAATTTTTGTGATTCTGGTGGTGCCCTCTTCACTCCTTCCCCCATAAATGACTAAGCTGTTACTTTAACAAAGACAAGGTGAATCATATCCAGTTACAACTACACTTATCGCCCTTCTCTCCCTAGAAGTTCATTCCCAGGTGAACTGAGGATAAATTAATCTTCTGCTGGCCTTGGGAAGGGACAGGATGAGGATGATGCTGGACCAGCAGCTGGGATCTTGGACCCTCTCCAATATTTACTTGGGAGAACTCAACTTCTGTTTCATTCACTTGTCCCTTTGGAATCTCACTGTAGTGAATCAGATTTATTATTGAAGGACAAGACCCCAATTGAGGTTGGGATCAGTGGTTCAGGACAATCTGTTAACCCTACCTAGGGTGCTTGGTCTGATACGCCTTGTCATTGTTTTTGTAGCTCACTTTACCCTTCAAGAGGGTAGGGTAAAGGTTCAGAGGAAAAGCCATTTATCCACAATGGCAGTGCGACCCAAACTGTAAGGATGTAGGCCCTACACTTCTAAGTTATTTGCAGTAAGCACTAATAGGTGGGGTATACTTTTGGTAGTTAGTCCACAAGTTAATGACCATCACTTTGGTAACGAGCACTGGAGAGTTACTGACATTATAAAACATTGTTAGAAACAACCCCCCCTTTAAAATACTGTAATTTTAGAGACAGAGGTAATTTTTCACCCACACATTTGAATCTGAGAAAGCCTTCAAGCATGAAGCCTTTCTCGGCATCTGAAAGCACACAGTTGTTTGCAACAAAGGTGTTTTTTCTTTCATTATTTTCTTGCAACTTCAATGACCAATTGAGCCCAAATTTTCACAGGTTTGTTATTTTATGCATATGTTGGGATACACCAAGTGAGGATACTGGTCTTTGACAATTACCCAACGTATACCCTAACTTTAAGTATGCACTGTGTTGTCAGAACTAAAACAAAATTCATGGCGCTTTGCTGTGGGAGGTTTGCTTATATTGGACATCAGGGAACTATAAGAAAAGGAAATGCAAAGACAGACACCTGTTTCAAATTTGATTTTGAACAAAACTCTTCCATTGTTTAAACTGGTATCGTAACAAAAATAGTTTATGAAAATCATGTTCTGTTTGCGTTTTAAAAACCATCCTTTGCTACAATTACTTTCCATAACTCATCCTCGAATCTTCCAAGAATCAAGATGGGACAATGCTTTCTAAAACAGTCTCGCCATCCTTCCACTGAGAAAAGATCCTCAGAGAGTTGAAGAGCAAGGAACTGACTACCAATTCTCTCAATTTCTGATTATTGTTCCCACTGGCAATGCAGGAAGTCATTCCAGAATCCAGTGGGTTGATTGCGCCACTGTCTAGCTGTTCTTTTCCTGTCAGACAACAACAAAAGCGCCTAGGCCTTCACTCACTGCCAAGGCAGTCAGACAATAATGGGTGACTTGGATAAACAGGGTGTCCTACTGGCTTTGTTGTCCTTGTCACCTTTTAAGGACCCTCACAAAATAACAGCATAATAGACCTACCCGTTGACTTCCAGGCAACAGCAGTAAGGACAAAAGCCAACCATGGGAATATCAGTTTTAAGATTCACCAAATATTTGGGGGGGGGGGGGGTGGGGTTACCAGAGAACATACCATGACGGTGACACACTTGTTCATTCACATTTTTTAACCAATGATCAAACTTTTGTTTACATGTTGTCACCTTGGCTTGTGTGGGAACTTTCATTAGAAAATAATTTTGAGGCTGTAAAGTTTTTCACCTTGTTAAAGGCACTGGACACGTTTGGTAATTGTCGAAGACCAGTATTCTCACTTGGTGTATCCCAACATATGCATAAAATAACAAACCTGTGAAAATTTGGGCTCAATTGGTCATCGAATTTGCAAGAGAATAATGAAAGAAAAACACCCTTGTTGCATTACTTTGTGTGCTTTCAGATGCATAATAAAAGGCTTCAGCAAGAAGTCCTTTATTATTTGTGCGAGAAATTACCTCTTTCTCAAAAACTACGTTACTTCAGAGGGAGCCGTTTCTCACAATGTTTTATACTATCAACAGCTCTCCATTGCTCGTTACCAAAGTTTTGATGCTAACAAATATTTTGAGTAATTACCAAAAGTGTCCAGTGCTTTTAAGACACAGAGGCCACTCAGGGAACTTGTAAAATAACTCCAAAATGATGACTGTTCCAGATTTACATATCAGACATCAACATGGATTCATCACTGAAACTCTTAACGTATCTAGCACAACTTAAATCTCTTTTTATACATCCAAAACAAAAGTCATTTGATCAATTCCTAAATGTGAATCCTATTTTTTTACATAATTATCTTAATGGTAGGGTCAGTTTTGGCTTTTGTCAACGTAATGCTGATTTATAAGTATCAAGAAAGATACACTAAAAGTCACCTGTGAAAGTTTCATCTGAATGCAGTGTCTACTTGTTAAGCAAAACAGAAAAAATATGTCAAGGTATTTTCATCAGGAACACCAAATCCATCCCATTTAGCCAGGTGACAGCGGGTACCCACCCAACCGCATATTCAGCCACAGCATTCACTTAAAACGGACACCACGGGAATGTTTTTTTACTAGAATTTTAAACAAATTATTCTGGTGCTTTGAGTCCTGGTACTTTGTAATGTTTTTATTGCCTTTGCTTCATAATTGTATGTTTTGTTTTGTGTAATTATTGTATTTTTTATAATAATTTTTATAATAAACTATCATGTTTTTTCAAAACTATTCATATTTTTCTATTTACTACTTTTTGTACCTTTTTACATTTTTGTAAGAACACATCTAATTTGGCCTGCGGGTTACGATTTGTGTTTGTTTTTAATAAAATATCAAATAAAAAATAAAAAAATAAAATCTGAATCTGATCTTTGGAGATTCAAATTGTTTGACAAATTGTTATTGAATTCTCATCAACTGGGGGGGGGGGGGGGGGCACTTCAGATAATATAATTTCGCAGGATGCTTACTTACATTACCATCTTTATAACGAGGAGGCTTTCGGATAAAAGTTACACTTTTTTTTCTGGGTCATAGCCAAAGTATGGTCCTTCCTTTAAATCTCTGTAATGTTTTGGCAGTATTGAAGACTTAGTGAATACCCTCTTGGTTTCTAATAAAACAAACATGTTGTAAAATAATAGTAAATTATCTATTGGCCAAATGTATGCAAACTAGTTCCTGCCCTTCGACCCACACTTCTACCAACAAAATAGACACAAACTCATTAAGCTTTCCCACGATCAACCTTCAAAAATCAAATTCAGTAATCTCGGCCTGGTACACCAGACATCAAGAAAACTATTTGCACTTTAAAGTCTAGACAAATCAACAAGTCCGTGAAACCCAAGTAATAATTGCAGATAACTGAGCACTTTTTCTCACTGACATGTAACAGTCTGTGACATTTCCTTTTCCTGAAAGTTGTCTTCTTAATTATGTATGACGTCTAGACTTCAATCAGAGCCAAGATAAAGACAAACACAACAAACTGTAATTATGGCTCAAAAAACAAAATCCCTGATTCCATAAACATCATTAATTTAACCACAGAACAAGTACCCTAAAATTTCATTGAATTCAATATAATTAGTTCAGCATATTTTGAAGCATCTCAGCATCTGGTAAATTAAGTTTATTCCAGTGACATGTCTTCCTGAAGGAATTTGTTGTGCAAAGATAAACATGAATCATGTAAGGAACACATTCATCTCTAATGCTCCATTACTTGTTTTCTGATTTGCAGCAAATTCAAATTTTAGGCCTAATTATATAATAACCTACTAGCCCCCCCCCCCTTTCACTTCTTTACCCCCACCCCATTGAAAATGTCTGGTTACGCCACTGCCCACATATCAGTATAGTTATGGTCAGATCTTCCACCTGAAATGATTGATGCCACCAGAATGGGTAGGGTTGATCACCCGAAGGCTCACGCCCATCCCCCACTCCACTTTGTACCCAGACCAGGCTCATTACATTTGAGATTCAGATACCAATTTGTCACCACACCCATTCCCTGGTCACCTTAAGGGTTGCCCACATATCAGTATAGTTATGGTCAGATCTTCCACCTGAAATGATTGATGCCACCAGAATGGGTAGGGTTGATCACCCGAAGGCTCACGCCCATCCCCCACTCCACTTTGTACCCAGACCAGGCTCATTACATTTGAGATTCAGATACCAATTTGTCACCACACCCATTCCCTGGTCACCTTAAGGGTTCCCGGTACCTTCTGAGCTATGAGTAACCACAGACTACCCAGGGCTCCATATGACAACCGAGCAGCTGGCATGAGTTGAAACACTGCTGTCAAAATTTAAGTCCCCAAAGCCAAAATTAACAGGGACATAAACAATATATAATGGCATCTTTGTAAGGTTACTCATTTCCACAATTTACATTTTGCTTCCCAGTAACTCAATGAAATGGCTGATATGGCAAAAAATAATTAGTGGCCTGACGTTTCAACCCTAGCAGATTCTTTCTCGAGCCTCGAAACATCAGGCTACTATAAACTATTGCATATACCATATAGGTCCTTTTGAATGGTAAGAAGTTTGCATCAGCAAAGAACAATAATTACGAACTGCCTTTAACCACCGGGCTAGCTCGATGGTCCCAAGTGGTATAAGACATCTGCTCTAGCAATGAAAAAGTCGTGGGTTTGAATCCCATCCGAATTATTTGCCTGTGGATTTTGTTCACAGAACTCAGGAAAGTACACAATGCTGAATACACATCGGTGTAAGGGTAAACACAAATTTGATTCTATATTCCTGATGCAAAAAATGAACATCTATAAACAAAAATTACATTGAACTTACCCTTCTCCCAGCTCTTCCTTTACATCCGCAGGTTTTACATGTTTCTATACATTCTCTTCCACTCTATACAAACAAATAAAAATAAAAGAGATTATATTTTCAAACTAGTGCTTTGAAGTGTCTTCATTTTTCATCAGGTTTTACTGCTCTATGATTTTGTTAAGTTTGTTTATTTTAAGTGAGGTAAATAGGTTAGCTTGAAGTCTGTTAATCCTTTGGTGCTTGTTCATTCACTGATGACTGGCACTGCCCTGTTCATCAGGCTCCGAACGTGAACAACAGGCCTCGATGATGCTTCCCAATTCTTTTGAGATCAGTTGTGTTGAAAAAGTTTGGTTGTAATCAGGGTTGAAAGGGCTCTACAAGTTGGATCACCAACACCACACATCAGGAACATTTTAGATACATTTTACACACACCCCCTTTAAGCGCACAAATATGATACTTGTCAAAGACCAGTATCCGCACTTTGTGTGACCCAACATAAACATGAAATAACAAACCTATTAAAGTTTAAGCTCAATCAGTCATCTCAGTCACAAGAAAATAGTGGGTTAATATTAAGATTTTTACCGTTTTCAAACTTTGTGTTTTGAAATCGCGAGATCAAAACTAGTTGTTTTACTTATTTCTCAAAAACTATAGCATTTCAAGCCAAAGTATTTCTACGGCAGTTTCCCACTATGACCGTCTAAACACCATGTAAACTTACGTGCAAATCTTTGAACTTGTTTATTTCAAACTTATACCAATGTTGTGCAAACCCTTTAAACAAAATGCTAACTAGACTGCCATCTCTAATGTCACTGTCCTTGGTGACTACTTGTGCAATCCCATTTTAGGGAAATGAATTCAACTGGAATACCAGTTGAGTGCCTAAGCAGCTTCCACACTCCATCATGACAACTCTGCACTTGTTCTTCGAGATCACTGATAAGGCAAGCATTCATTACAACCATGTGGTTGTGATGAAAATATCATTAGGGCCTATATCATAACACCAAGTGAACTACCAAGGATAGAGGTTGGCATTTGTTATATCATTATGTACACATGTGGAGATGGTCAAAACAGACATTTTAAAATCTCAGGCTGGTCTGATAATGTCTCTATCATACCAAGAAAATGTGCTACTTATTCTGAAAATTTATACACAACACTTTATCTTTCACCAAAACTTATTGTCGAGAGTCTATGATTAAAAGTTCACAATGAAATTTCAGCAGTGCGCTGGCTTCAGACTGGTGCAAATAGATACACTAGCTGATAGATCGCTAAAATATCGAAGTATTTGGCAACCAAATAAGTGGCATAATTTACAATCCAACCATTCTAACAAATTCAACATTTTTGTTGCTAAACGACAACCAGAACCCCTTGAGATTGGACTTGTTACTATAACCATGGGAGTTTACTAGTGTCATGATCATTAATACAATAGTTGCAACCTTCCTCGCAACCCTTGTAATTACATGGACCATAGCAAGGACATGGCCAGACTGCATACACCACAGAAAGGAGTCCCAACTCCCTCTACTAGTGTTACCTCAAGGCCGTAACATTCAAAGGACAAATATTTTTTGACAAGTCCAACTGCATGGGGCATGGCGCCATCAAGAAACCTTGTGGGTTTATTCATTGCTTCTCCCTTGACTTTTTGACCTTGGTTCGCCCTGGGAATGGTTCCACACTGACACCCATTTTAGATGGCTTCACTGACAGAGATTCCTTGTCTATACTTGACTTCTGAAAGACCCAATACTTGTTACAGTCTGATGGTTACAAGTGACACATTCTTGAATACATCTGCAATTATGGCAGCTAAAGAATAGAATAGTGCGCAGCGTTCTCCCTTAACATGCTCTCCAAGTGTGGTTGGGCTGGCTTGTTTAGTGCGGAAAAGCATTTCATTTAATATGAAATAATGGACAAGTGAAAAAAGCCGGTAGACTGTTCAAATGACAAGCCAACTGGTTCCATTCTAGTTTACTTACTAATTCTCTTCTTGGTCACTATCTACATTGCCTCAACCCTCCCTCCCAAAAATGCACAAAATCTAAGTTAATCACTTTGAACAACTCTACCAATTGATGTCCCACTGAAACCACAAGTCAACCTAAAACTCGAATACAAGTCTACTTACAGTTAAAGTGTAGGTCAATATCTGCTATTAGATGTATGAACACGGTTACATAATCCTGATAAAGACCCAGGAGTTCTTGATAAAACACTTTGCATTTTAACAGGGGATTGTATCTTTGCAAAGGTAAGATTAATTTAAAAGGACAATGTTCACAGTTTATAACTGAGGTAATTTATAATATGCCAAAAGAAACAATTATTGAGTATTTGGTGCTCGATATGGGGCATGGTGTACCCGCCTTTTGTGTTTTCATTGTGTACTTGAAATCTCAGGAATTCTTTAGGTTTTTTAAAAAGTTTTTTGTTGTTGGGGGGACGGGGTGTGTAGGGGGGGGGGTTACCATTTTCCCCCACATTGGGCATGGTATTTTGTTGAGTTTTATTATACTATTGTCACCTTCCCTTTGTGCAACAACAGTGAAGAATAGACCTTATGCATATGACGTCATTTGAGTAGGGCGCCCTCACCTAGAGGTCAAAAGGAAGATGCTCATTGGCCAGTCTTGTGCGCCGCGCGTACAAATCAGCGCGTTTCCATTGTTTCATCATCAGTTTACCTCTATTAAGATGGCGGCTTGGTGACGTCAATGCATAAGGTCTATACTAATTCAACAAAAAGGGCACAAACTATTTAGACCTTCTTGCCTCACTTTGAATAGGAGATGATTATCAAAATGGCTGCCTTATAATTGATTTAAATAAGAGGGTTTATGAATGTTTGACAACCAGCCAGTGGAAATATACCTTCCTGATATACCTCCCCTTCAACAGGTGGAGTCCAGTTGGGGGTGACTGTACTTTGCTTTTCAAAAAGCAACATTCATTCAATACATGTCGCTCCTACTAAATGTTAAAATTACAGCCGTACAGTTTGAGGAAACTGGCCAACTTCCTGTGAGCAATTATGGTCAATGAACTCTAGAAGGATGT
Organism: Leptasterias polaris; assembly: GCA_037783415.1. Taxonomy (NCBI): domain Eukaryota; kingdom Metazoa; phylum Echinodermata; class Asteroidea; order Forcipulatida; family Asteriidae; genus Leptasterias; species Leptasterias polaris. The sequence goes on along the minus strand of JAZGTN010000152.1, from coordinate 191,083 downwards.
CCAGTGAAATAGTCACCCACTAGTAGCCCCTACTTTTATCGTGATTGTATAACTTTATAAATCCTGAAAATTTACTTTAATTCCATGCTTTAATAAGAGGCACCTGTACCAGACCTTTGTTCCATCACAGTACTAAAGGTCACTTTGATTAGAAAATCTTAACTATGGGGAATCATTCCAAGGGGAACTGGCCAACAGATGGACCACAGAGGTCACTCCCGGGGTCAAAAACTACACAAGTCACATCTGAAGATTTGTACCACACTCAAGACAGTGGTACCAAATCAGACTGCCCTCCCCACAAATGAAAATGACCATTGCTGGTGAAGTCACTTTGTAACAGCATAGAGCAAGGAGGTCCTTGCTCTATGGTAACAGTAACACCATAGAGGAAGGGAACTACACAAAACGACATCCAAGTGTTCTTTGTCCCTGCCAGTAATGAGAAATTGCCGCTCGGGCCAATTGTCACAGGAAATTCATAACAAGATCAATACTAATTACTAAGCCAGGATGAATCAGCTTCAAAAGGGTGACAGTGCCTTGGGGAAGTAAAATTAAACACCCCCCCCCCCCTCAGCCTTACAGTATATTCCAAGCTAAAGAAGTCTATAACGTATTTCCTTGTATTATGGGGGTAAATATATAGATTTCCATGTTTGTATTGAAGCTTGGAAAGGAATACGACAATACTGCCTAAAATAGTTCATGTGAACTTTCGGTTCCTCCATGATGTGAATGCGTTCAATGTGAACTTAACCAGAAACGAGGCAAACGTGAAGATGAAAAAATGAATTCACATTCAATGTTAAATTTAAACCTGATTTGTTAATTTAGGTGTTTGGGGATGATGGACACCCTTTATGAAAACAGGATCCAAAAACCAAGAATCCTTGAGCACTGATATTCTTGATGTTGAACTGGAATTAGTTTACCACTGGCAGCGACATCTGTATATTACGTTGTAAGGCTGTGTAAGACATTTAAGGCAAATCTACATATTTATGGATGAGACAGTCCATGATGTCTAGACTGCCAAAATGAAATCTCAAACTTTCTACGTTTGTGGCTAGTTAGTGGCTAGCACGGAAGTTGTTGAATCACAGACTGAAAATCTAAGCCTGCAAAGAGTAACAGTGGCAACATTGTCTCTGACAGTCTCTTTCTTTTTGCTCTTTTTTCCCCACTTTCCATTGCCTGATTGATGAGAAATGCATTGTGATGACCATCCTAAGGCAGTCTTTCAGAAATAGAATGAGTCACTTCCCACAACCTTTTGGTATCAGAAGAAAGAAAAGTTGTCTAGCCAAAGAAAGCTCCATGGGATAAATAAGTTTTGTTTGTTTTACTTTGTCAGTGAGGGTCTAAAGCTGTAGTTTCAAACCTTCACATGAGTGGCTTTTAAAACCATAACTCCTAAGGTGTTCTTACCAGGTGGTAAACCAACCCATAAATTACAGTTTCACTGCATGCAGCACAAGCAATTGTCTGTGGTACAAGCAACAGTCAAATGGTTGAGCTGGGTATGAACTGGGTAAGATTGTTGGTATGCCTGGCCCCATGCAAAGGGTGTTGGGTGTTTTGTTCCAATCTCTGTTTCAGTCCGAGAGAGCTACATTTACACGTACAAACAATCCGATTGCTAAAAGACCAACAGCGCTCATATACCCTTGTACTTAAGTATCTTTGATTTACGACACTATGCTGAAAATCCATGTTTCTGTTATGCATTGTGCGTGTAGTGCACAATGCGTAAAAATGAAAATACATGCCAAGCAACATACATTATACCACCTATCCATATTGCATACTGTGGTATCTGTGAGCACTTCTTGGCATTTATTTTCAAACACCACATATCCGTATTATTGCATACTGCTGTAATGTGCATCGCTTTGTGTGTATTTTCATTTTAAAGGATTGTGCACTGCGCATTTTGCACAACGTATGACGGACACATGGATTCCCGGCCTTAGTCATAACCATAGAGAAAGGCAGGGCTTACCAACCAACCCTTCAAAACCCACTTGCAAGTTTTGTTTCATTCTGTTGGACCATGGTTTTCCCCATGGTTTGACTGATGACTGCACTGGTAAACTGATTTATATTCTTTACATGGGATCAGTCATACCATCCTAATCGGAGTCCACCAGTTTTGGTGTTGAATTACCACTGATACAGCATGGAGGTAGAAATTAAGGAATTCAATCCCCATGGCTAGGGGACTTTAGAGTGAAGAAACAGGGGTAAAAGTTATCAGTCTGTAATCATGAGATATCATTTCCCAGTATTAAAAGGAAAACTATTATATTTTTCATTGTTATTCAATGAAACATAGATGAACAACATGACACAATGTGAAAATAATGAGTATTTTCAAAACGAGAAATATTGAACAACTTACCCTTTGGGCTAAACTTGTTTCTACGGTAAGCAATAGAAGAGTAATCACACCCCTGGAAAGAAAATATGCAAGTTAGTGTTCAAAAAGTCATGTAAATAGAAATCTTACAAAAGAAATTATGTAATTCCCAAGAAATTTTTAGAAGAGAACCTGCCGCAAGCAATGGAGATTACATGGGAATTTTGTTGGTAACCATTCTACATTTAACCAAGATTTTAATGTGCTTAGATATGATGTCAGGAATATACCACTTTATTAATGCACGTTTTTAAATTAACAAAAAACAACAAAAACGGTCCAAGAAAAATTGAAGCTTAGCTTCAAACATTTCATACAAAACATTATAATGGAAATTCATGTAAGACACGTTTTGGATGATCATTATATAACCTACTAACATTGGCTTTTTTAACTAAAAAAATGCACCTCCTTTGTTTAGTAAGCCAGCACCTCGGTTAAATAAACAAAGAATATAAACAAAATACTACATTATTCATATAAGCATCTAATTTAAGAAGCCCAATAAGCATTTTTCGAAAAGAAAATACAACCTACCACATGTAAACCTAGTACTTTTAAATGCATTGCCATTACAAACCGCTGCCTTTTCCCCCCCGATACCCACTTTTCGACGCAATGCACCACACGTTTTGAGGTGGTCCCTTACACCCATGTGTTCAGCATGCAAGATCTCGCTGCGTTTACAGTCCCAGTGGTGGGTTCAATTCTACACGTTTTTAAGAGGTGAAAACTTTGACAAAAGACAATAAACTTGAGGTAAAACAAATGAATATAACTTACCACCTCCACATAGTGATAGAAAAGCTTCCAGGGGTAGTTCTGTGACCGCTAAAACGGCCGTCAAACGAAGCAATCGTTCCAAACTTCATCAGTCCGTTTGCCGTATAATTACGCAAAACGGCGACTTGAGATTGTCTTGTCTTTGCCCTACATGTACTCGTCACGAAGCTCTCGGCAACATGGAAAAAGTTCAGCTTCTGCCCAAGTCAAATCCAGAGCAAAAACCCCTTCCCCCTTCAGAGCAGGAATCGGAGAATTCGGCTCATGAAATGGACAAATTCTGTAAGAATTATTTGCCCAGACGAGCGGTAGGTTCTTGTGCAAACGAGTTGGCAATTCACTCGGTCGGGCCAACTGAGCGGTAGCAGACGATATGACAAAATGGGAAAAGTGGGCGGAGCGAGTGCCTGGTGAGGTTGGGAGAATTATTTTTTGATCAAACTCGGGGGTTGGGTGTTGTGCTGATGATCGCAGTGCCGCGGGGTAATCCAGTTTCGGTTTAAGTTCACGAGTCTTGTGGGAAAAGGAACATTCTTCAAGAATGAACGCCAGTTTCGCAGGCAAGACAACAATAATAATGACCGAACGGACTAGACATTTCCCATGGACAACGTTTTAGTTTCTCTTATGTTGTTCTATGATTGACCTCTGATGATAATCTATTTTCAAATTGGACAGTATCAGTTTACGGTGTTACATTTTTATTGCAATCATCTCTTTTCTGAATTTATGTAATAAATGCGTTTAATTTAAACCAATTTTAAGGAAAGATTAAACAAGGCAAAAATAAAAAAATTCAGCGTCCTGATCGTGCTCCTGTGTATGAAAAACCCTTCGGGATCCTACACCCGGAACACCGGCTCTCTTGTTATTTTCAACAATAATTATTTACAATACGAATGTACCGGTGTCAGCACACACACGAACATGTCCAATGGCATTCATCCTGCCACTAAAAACGTCTCACAGGTCCAGGGGGTAAGCCACCAAAAGACCAAATTTTAAAAAGGAGTTCAAGTGAATTATGACTCAATATAAATTTAACAACCACAAAAAATAACTGTAAACAATCCACAAACGTGGAATAGAATCACTGTCGCCAAAACATGAACAATTTTAAATCGCCCCAAAGTACTGAAAAGGCCCTGTGTTGGCTTGATCCGGTCGATTTTAAAAAGTAAGTTTTTGTTGGTAAGTTTTCTCTTTATCTTGTGAGCATGTCATTGTATTGTGCTCCGTGTTTGTGTTTTCGTTTTCATATTTTTGTGGAAGTTATAAGAATATTTATTGCCTAAGCCCAATATGAGGTGCTTAATTAAGCGCAAAATAAGATTACCAGCCACAAAAGACCAAGTTTAATAATGTATCGTTTGTGACTGGTATCCTGCTCATTGTGTAGCAGAAAACAATATTCTGCAATATATTTATTTTGCTTATAAGCAGCTAAAGATTCATCAAAGCATTAAGATTCATCTTAAAGATGAGTTGTCAGTATCAAATAGTAATTGTGACTTCACACTTTGCTTAGCAATTAAGATTGATTTGCACTTAAGATCAATCTTCAATCTTTGTGAAATCGAGCCCCTGCAGTCAGACAGATTGAACTGGTCTTGAAAGCCTTCGGACTGAACTAGTCAACAAGTTGTTTTTGTTTCTTTAATTAACAATTTTATGGGTGACAAATTGTATGTTTATTGTTATAGCCTTGTTTGTCTTGCACACGGAAGTGATGTATGAGGGTGGATTTGCCTGGCAGGGGGTTGAAGGTGAAAAGTTCTAATACTAACCGCATTCATATAGCTCTCTCCAAGCCGAGATCTTTCTATCTTGAGACGTTAGACAGGTAAATGTATGTGGTAATATTCATCGTGTTTACACTGAGGAAAGTTTGGGAGTGATGTCATTGGGTTTTGTTTGTGTTGTCTTGTTATGATTCGTGGGTGGACACCGCAGTCGAGAGCGAGAGGGACCTTTTCTCTTGAGGAAAGTTATTCTCGAGTAGGCCCTAAAGACTTCCAATCGGAATGAACGCGTGTTACGCAATAATTGTCTGACATAGACTTACTATTACGTCCGACAACCATGGTCTAAGTTTGCACAGGGACCATTTGTCGACTAGTGCCTGAGATTAACCAATACTCATGCTCAAAACAATATCAGCCTCTATAGTCGACAAATGGTCATTGTGCGAGTTTGCTCGACTTGTTGGGCCTAGGCCTATGTCCGACCATGGAGCATGGTCCGACTATAGAGAAAGGTCCGACCAGTTGTGTGCGACGAATGTCCGACCATCTTGTCAGACAAACCTTGTCGAACATAATGGTTCGTGTCGGACATATGACCTATAAATAACAAAAAGCTAATGTAATATATAGTCCAAATTGTATAGTCCAATAAGTGATTGAAGGCCTAAAAGATTTCAAAATCAGTGGTTAGTAAATCAGCTTTTGGTATGAAAGTCAGTCGTGTCACAATTGGGCCATGAAAGGTTACTCAAGGTGATGGCTGGTTTAAAAGAAGACTATAGTGTGGAAGGGAGCTTTCAAGGTAGACTTGTGGATAAGTCTTTACTTGTTAGTCGGGGTGATAGCGTAACGGCTCTCCCCCTCTCATGCGACTACTGCTCTCTCGCGAGACTGCTTGCTCCCGACTGCCGTAGTCGCGGGAGCACTAGTCTCACAGGAGTAGCAGTATCGCGAGAACTGCAGCAGTTTCACGAGAGTCGAATGAGAGCAGTGGAGGACTTGTCCACAAGTCTACTTTCAATGTGGTTTCATAATTTCTTCCTCGGCCTACAAGGTTTTTGATTCACCTCGATCAAGCTGTCAATTGCATTACATGTCGCTGCTGGAGTTGGTACCCGCAGGGTGTGTGGTTAGCAAAGTTTTATTAATATAGTTTAGATGTGTAGAAAATGCGGTTTACAAATGACCCGTGGTGTTACCCCCTGCACGACTATTTACATTATAAACATTATGTTAATCATTAGTTTAGTCAACATTAGGGCTCACAAACTTATTTAAATAAATACAAATAATTCTTGCAAATGTTTTCGTCTGAATCACGAAATCTACCGAGAGCCAAAGTGTTGTAATATGCCATCCCATATATCACATGTTTAAATTATGCAGAGAGGTCGTCCCAAGATTAACTTGAAGTCGTCCTTTGAGTTCGACACTGGTCTAACCCTAAGAGAGGTCTCTCTAAGCTTGACCTTGTGTCTTGTACACCAACTCGTCAAGTCATCGTCAAGTCATCACGAAAGCGAATGCATGTTGTGAAACTCACAAGAAAATCATTGTGCGAAGGGAGACCGTCTTCGATTCGAGGACAGTATGATTTATTTATTTATTTATTCTTTGGAATTTATTCAGAGGCCGTCAAGGGAAAGGCAAAAGTCAAAAAGCTGTCATCAAAAAAGATGTGCCCTCCCAGACCCTGGTCATTAAAAAAAATTAAAATTTCTATTATATAAAACACAGAAATCTGAAATTGTACTGAAAAGTAAAAACAAAAAATGGCAAGTAAAAGAAATATTATAATATACATAAACCACCGTGACTTATACCCCCCCCCCCACCAATAGTCAACCAAAAGCAGAAACACTGAAATTAGTATGAGTATTTCAAGAAAACTCTTGTTTACAAAATGCACGGTTTTGTCGTGAAAACTAAAAAAAAATACAGACAGAGTTCAATTCAGTGACAGTAACATGTTTTTTTTTTCCTTTTCAAAAGACCTCTTTTGCAGAATCAAACCATATCTTGCAATGGGGACATGAACTTAACAATTGACATCATTGCAATGGAATCTAGAGGTGGATAGGTATAGCCTATACCCTCAAAAACATTCTTCTCGGAGTTCACTACGATAAGACAAGTCAGTGTTCCCAAATCATAGCGCAGACGCACAAAGTGTGACCTTTCAAGAAATATAAATGTATGGTTTTAATACCGCCCAAAGAATGTCTCGATATATAATTTGCTATGGTGTTTTAATACTGCAGGTATTCGGTTTTTTAGATAAACGGCCCGGAGGGAAACACATGTGAAAATAGTCTTATCAGAAAATGTGCAATAGATTAACAGGACTAGACGTCTTATTAAAATAATTAGGTCAGCTGTGGACCCTTGGTGGTCATCGAGTTTTGGAATACCTCTTCTAGTAAGCCTGGACGATAACATCTTGATGAAATCATTAGTAGAGCAAAGATGAGACTATTATTGGGATGCACTGAATATTTTGCTAACATTATTTCAAATAAAGGTGCACCATTCAAAGATTGAAAAAAAAAAAAAAAAATCAAAACACCCAATGCTTACAAACTTGTACGCAGCTTCCGTATAATGATGGATGGTCATGATGGAAAATTCCCCTTGAAATATATTTACCTTAAATGCTATAGCTTTTGAGAAATGAGTAACACTTAATTTTGATCTCGCAAGACCAAAACTCAATGTTCTAAAACAGTGAAAACATAATTTGTTTCTCACTGTTTTGATTTGAATAAATAATATGGAATAACAAGCAATTTTCAACATTTTCAAAATGGCTGCCATTGCTTATCAAACTACCTATTTTTTTTTCAAAGAACACATTTGAGATGGCCCTATAGCCAAAATAAATTATCTTTCTCATGACTTACTCTGACTTTGTGCCAAATTCCATGCTTGTATTATCAAAGGCACAATTCCATCACTTATATACCTGCTCTGCCGTGGTAAAAAAAAAAAATATGTACCGTGTAGGGCAATTGGGTTTACCTTTAAATTCCTGCAAAAATTCGTCAGCTGCAAAGGGTTGATCATAGGCCATAATTTCTAGACCATTCCCGGAAAACATCAGGCAGGAAGAAACTCTGCCTCATGCAAACTAAATGGGGTGGGTAAGAGGGTTATAGTGAACAAGTTATCTTCATAGCTTGCTGCGACATAAATCAGACAAGACTATACCTCATGATCAGACATCATCAACATTGGCAATTAGGTCCGCGTTTAGACCAGATTCCAAGACGGGAAAATTCAAAGTTGTGTCATCCCGGCTCAGGGCGTCACCGGGGCGTACAGCGACCCAACTTCCAGCAGTTCGCTCTTGTCAAAATGGCTCAAACTTCATTAAAGAGCATTAAAGACGAGAGGATAGGAAAATGAGTTCACTCCTCCAACTATTAAGATGTATCAACCTTTTGACAGTTAATGTTACCACATTTTAAAGACATCGAACGTAAAGATGAAGGATTGATAAGGATAAAACGCAAATTGTTAAATTTAAGTCTGGAAGCTAATAATAGGGGCCTATACAGTCAGTCCGCACTGCGTGTATACTGATCATGAAGTTCATATGAGAATTTGTTTTTCCTGTGAAATATTTCCCTCTGAAATGAAGTCATATTCTAGATAACTGTATCTGAAAACTTTTAAAAACCCATGAACAGCTGTCTTCGGTTGTTACAACCCAAATTAAGGACAGCTGTGTGTAGTTACATGCTGAAAATTTGGCATTATTTTCACTGTTTTCTCCTGACTCACACAACGGATTAAGTCCAAATTTTCACAGATTGGTTAATGTATACTATAGGCCTATGGTTGATCACACAACACATGGACACTGTCTGCGACTCATGGTCACTCTACCTATCTTGTGTAAATTTACCTTGAATCTATTCAGTTCAAAAGCTTCCACAGACGAACGACACCACCAGACTTTTAGAGTGTGAGTTACCGGCAAATAAAATTCACAATACCGTCTGAATGCATGTTTTGCTAACTTCTCTGTCTGTAATAAAGACATAATGAAACAACAAACACATTTGACAAATAATTCCTTTCCAGACCAATTAAAAATCACACACTTCCTTTAAAAAGCAAAACCAGCAACTTACACACGTAGCAGACATGCGGTGGGAACGAAATGTCCTATGGTCTGGGCCCCTTGTTCTATGGGTATAGACGAGGATTATGCCCTCATTTCAATTTCCGAATGAGGTCAGTTCTGTTGATTCTGACGCGTTATTTTGTTTACCACGCCCATTATTCTACCTCTGCGGTATGAGCAATCACTAATCGAAGACGGATTAAAGGGTGTGTACAACATTGGTAATTGCCGAAGACCTGTATCCAAACTTGATGTGACCCAACATATACATGAAATACCTGTGAAAGTTTAAGCTCAATCGGTTTTCAGAGTCATGAGAAAACAGTGAGAAAACCTTATGTGATTTAACTTTTTATTTTCAAACATCGGAATTTATCCTGCAGGATAAAGACTATTGTTTTACTCATTTCCTAAAAACTATGGCATTTCAAGCAAAACTATTTAAAGGGATGTTTTCCACCATGACCACCTTTATACCATGTAAGTTATGTGCAAATCTGTGAACATTTATATTTTCAAACTTACCAATGTTGTACACACCCTTTAAAGGGTGGGTAAACCTTTGGTAAATACTCAACAAATTAATGACTATAAAAATTACTTGCTAAAGAGTACTGGAGAGCTGTTGATATTATAAAACATTGTTTGAAACGACAACCTTTGAAGTAATGTAGTTTTAGAGAAAGAGGTAATTTTTTACACCAATAATTTGAATCTGAAAAATGCTTTTAGGCACGAAGCCTTTCTCAGGCATCTGAAAGCACACAATTCTATGCAACAAGGATATTTTTTTCTTTCATTGTTTTCTTGCCACTCCGATGACCAATGAGCCCAATTCCACAGGTTTATTTGATGCATATAATGTTAGGATACACCAAGTGACGATATACTGGTCTTCACAATTACCAATGATACCCTGCCTTTAATATTAGGAGATATGTCCATTATCAGTGGTTTTTATCAATGCAGTAGTACTAGCTGGGATTAATAAATAAGTAAGCCTAAATGGGTCCAATATCATATAGCAGTAAAAAGTTTGCTTGAAAGTAATTATTATATATACCTGGCTCTTCAGGAGCGTAGTCGGAAATTGTTCAAGAGGAGGGGGATTGCTTTCAGTTGGGTGTTTGGGGAAGGGGACATTATTTCGTCCTTTCACTCTGTGCCCCCCCCCCTTTCTGAGCGAACTACACCTGTATTTTTCGTGAGAGCGCGGGGGTGGGGGTGGGGTCACTGAACAATAGTGTATGCGAATTTGTTGTAACATCCTATAAACCGAGGACTTATTTATAACAAAAGGGACAAAAGTTCCACGATTGCTATCACAAAGGAAAACAATGGGGTCCACGTTTGTCAGGAAAAAGAGTTGAAACCAAAGGAGGGTCCACAAATTGGAGGTCGTGTGGGGGAGGGGGTGCCTAACCCCCCCCCCCCCCCCCCCTCCACCCCTGCTCCTGAATGATTCTCAGCCAAAACTTATGTTGAGCAGTTAGGCACATTAGGCCATTTTTTGATTTACAGTTTTATAATACTGGGTCCAAACCTGATGACGTAAAAGTAAAATTCTGTGCTTCGGCAAAGTGGCACACTGGATCAAGTCACCCCGATTGGCACATTACTTATCGGTGTTTTTTGTGTCTCTATGAAAGATCACAGATCGGTAAGATCAGACCGCTTGTTTCAGTTTCTATAAACCCTGCCACAGGATCGGTTCGGTTTAGCATGATGGGTTTAGTGTTATGTGCGTAAGGAGAGATATTTTCCACTGGTATGCGTGGGCGAGCTTGCTGAAACAGTTTCCCAAGTGATAAATTTAAAATGCGTATTACAATGAGGTTTACAGATTTATCATGTTGTAACTGTCAAAGACCTGTTTTCTTACTTGGTGTATCCCAATGCATAAAACAACAAACCTGTGACAATTTGGGCTGGTTCGGTGAGAGGAAAAGAAAATTGGTTATCAAAATAACTAACTCACAAGTATATGCCTTCATTAACACTCATTGTTTACTTCCACACCCAACCAGTGGTTTTTGTTCTCATCTCCCTTGGACTTCTCGAGAAGGCCGAGTGTAGAAAATCGTTTTGTGAACCAAACATTGCATCGCTGATTGGAATAATGCTAACACTTCAATTAGAGAACAAGAAGTACATGTAGTGTATTGCAACATTTACAGTGAATCATAGCATCAATAAAGTAGTACGCTGTTTTAATAAACTGTAACAATAATAGATAATATTTAAATTTGAAATAATTCTCTCTTTGTAGCAATTTTTGTTTTATTCAAATTGTTTATTATTCACCCCTCAGAAACATTTCTCATTGCTTAACATGTCGAGTTGATAAGTTTATAGTAAAGTGTCTGTGAATCGAAATTCGCTCACATCACCGACAACCGCCCCCCCCCCCCTCCATTTAATGTATTTGTTTGTGTGTGAGTCAACCTAAGACCAGACTAGTCTTATGAAGTAGAATTGAGGGTTTGTGTGTGGACGTTCCGGGTATTTGTTCCTAAAATAACCCAGACGCTTAACCACGAGACACCCTAGACAATTTTTGGGGACAAAGAAAAAACTAAACCCACTTTTGAACTGTTGAATTGAAGCATATTTGAGTCATCCCATGTTTTAAAGACCCCACCCCCCCACCCCCCCCCCCCCCCCCCCTCCACCAAGTCCAAAATCGAAATGTCCTTTTACTCCACTGCATTTGAATCATTTTAATATAATCTGGTCAATAACGTTGTTTGTTTTGTTAAAACAAAAACCATGTTTGTTAATTATTGAAGACCCCCACTGACAAAACATGAGCCGTTTTCCTTGTTTACAGCGGAGCGCCCCACAGACTTTTATAAAAATGTGACAATCTGGGTTTTAAAAATTTGAATGTAAACTATAATAAGACGGAAGTCCATTTATCCCCCCAAAAACAGTGGTATACTTTTAAAATTATTTTGACCAACTTTTGTTAGCTATGTGCAATCATAGAGCAAGGACCAGATGTGCAATTTAGACATTAAAAAATACGTTCAATCTTACCAACGTTGTGCAAACCTTTAACAAGCATTTATAATTTCTAAATGTTTGCACTTAATTTGTTTTTGAGGTTTCTACCTGACAGAATTATGTGAATGAAGATTTGCTCTATCTGGTCCTTATTCGGTGCTTAGAGTATTTTTAGGCACGGACCATAGAGCAAGGGCCACCGGTGCATTGACACACGGGATGAGCTGCAGCAATGTTTATCTCAATGACCGATAAACAAACTTATTACGTCATTGCGACAAACAGCGAGAGGTGTGAAAATAGACTGGTGGAAATCCGGTGATATCCTTATCAATTCCACCCAAATTGATAAGGCCACTAGAGTTTGATTGTAATTCATTGACACACAAATCCCGTTTACTGAAGTGCAAAGTGACAGGCCTTTGAGTTGCATTGACTAGTCCTTTCAATGCTGGAATTATGCCATACATTGGGACGCGGATGAAGTAAATATACTAGCCTCCAGCTAAACAGAGATAACGAAGGATGAGCTATGTTCCACCTCCATTATACTATAGGCCCATCACTCGTATTATAGAGGGATATAGTCTTTTTATATAACAATTTATTAATTTCTGTCATATGAACATTGGTTGATTGTTAATTTGGGGTTGAACAAAGACAAATTGACTGGAGCTGGATTTGAATCAAGGACCTCCGGATTAACGTGCCGGCGCTCGACCACCTTCCTCCAGGGACCAACCATGGACCAACTGAGCTATCTTTTAATTTACCCAGTCAATTTCCCTTGTGGTTTATTATTTGATTATTGATTGAAAAACAAACATGTATACTTTGAAACATTTGAGGTCTTTGAAATATTAAGACGAAAAGTTTTTAATATTAAACAAAGAAAAGAAGAAGAAAAAGAAAAGAAGAAACCCACCAAACCAGATTTTGACACTCTTAATGTTGTTCGTAATAGAGGAAATATGGACATTATAATTGTGTTTACAATAATTCAGATATTTGTGCTAAGAAAAATCTCACAGTTGTATATTATGGGTAGGCCTAACCAATAATTGGGAAAAATATTATACATTTTAATCTGAAAGCTTATTTCTTGTTATTGGCCTAAACTTCATTCATTTAACAGTCTGGAGGAATAGCGGCCATCAACGAGAAAACAATTTCTCCTCAACTTTAGTTCTAAGTTTGACTTTTCACAATTTACACTTCAAAACAATTGTTTTCATACCTTTAAAACGCGGAGTTATTCACAAATTACAAGAACATTTTGAAAATGTTTATTCATATTTAGTTTAATATGTTCAATTCTAAAAATAATCACCCAAGGGAACCCAACACTCATTTCAAACACATAGAATACACACAGTACATAAAATGAAAGAAATAGTAGACCATAACACACTCAAAAATTGTATTTTTGGACTTCACAAAGCCTGAGAAACATAACTTGCACACACTTTTGATTGAAAACATAATTAACACCTTGCCCTTTGTTGAATGCACAGACAGTAGAACAACATACTGGACAGTGGAGTACAGTGCATAGATTTAAACTGCATTAGCACCAACGGCAGATGTTCATAATAAAATTTGTTCTACTTGTCCATACTTTCGAAACACTATATTTAAAACCCTATCCCACCAGCTTTGATTTATCATTATGCATAACCCCACCGTTAGGTCACCGCCGGTCGTTTAAAGCGTTGATCACTTTTTAAATTCTCCCAACCCAACGCCGATAAACTTTGCTCAAATCGTCAAACAGGTTTCGATGGAGGCCTCCTATTTCATTAAATTATATATGCAAATTTTCTTGAGCACAGCCAGAAAATTTCAAATCATTACGCAGTACTTAAATAGTGCCTACTTCTTTTCTCTATTTCACAACGAAAACTAAAATTTCGACAAGGTTAAATGAAAAAAGTTGATAAGAAATGTCACTAGCTACAAAGTTATTTATGTATTTTTGAAAGAACTTCTTCATTTTTTAACATTTACAATCTGCATATAGTTCCAGCTTCGAATTGTTGCGCGCGTTAGACGAGTTGGGTGTGATGCGGCCCAAGTAACAATTCTCAGGTTTTATCTGGTGCACTGCAGCTTGATGATGGTTCGTTTACACGGCAGAATGGCTGGAAGAAGCTGAGATTTCACCCCGAAATCAAGCCCGAACTTCTCCCCTAGTGAAGCAGAGTGTCGTTCAAGCCAGCTGTAGACGGGGAGAGGAGCTCACACTCCGTGTCTCTGTGAAAACGAACCTTTTATTTTTAGTTTTTTCAAATTTATTTTTAAGATGAAGTATCGGGAAGTTATCGAAAGGCATGTGCTGGTGTGCTGCCTTTTGGTCGTTATCGTCTGGGCGCAGTGGGCCGATGCGGTAAGTGAACATTTTCTGCTTTATTTTCATAGTTTACAAACCCCCAAACTAACCCCTTCTCATCCAAGCATTACTTTAATCCCCTATACAACCAAATATTAAATAGTGTACGTTTGAAAATTATTTCTGTGCAAATATTTTGTGATTGGGAGTTGTGCGGCCTCACCGTGTGAAATTTGGGCCTGTGTTGATTTTTTGAGGCGGTCCCTGAATGCCTGAGAAGCATTCACACGCCCGCGCTGTAGCAGTCTTGATGGTGTAGACTTGACAAAGTCGGCAGAAGTCACTTCATTCACGGGCGGGTAAACCTGTTGTTACTCATCAATGGAGGTAAACTTCCTCCATGTTTTCTCTCGCACGCGTCAAAGAATTTGTAACAAAGCCAAGCGAAGTGGTTGTCAATGGGAGACATTTCAAAGTTAAACGCTCAACAATGGGCTGTGTAAACATGTATTGTTGGGAATCTAGGTTGTGTATATATGTGGGTTCAAAATCACTTCTTGAAGTTTGTAAAAAAAAAAACTTCTTGGCTTGAGGGGGTGGCCACTCCCACATTGTTAATTTAGAAAGTATTTTTGATGTTGAATCAACACATCTCAACCACAAGGCAAGGACCAGAACAAAATAAATTGATCTCCGCTATTTATTTTAATCGGAGAAGAACATTTTCAGATTATTTTTTTTTTGCTAAAGTGCCAATTGCCAACATTGTGGACAAACAGTTCTTCAAAAAATAGAATTTAGTTGGGGTTTACAAAGATTTTCATGGTTTTGTTTTTACCTGAGGAGCTTTATAATAGACCTTGCAAGTATTTTGGGACCACATTGGTCCCACGTACGTCCATTCATCGTCTAACTTGTGAAGGGAACATACAACTCGAGAAATTGAATAGGGTCCCCTATGCTCATCATAGACATTTACATGTACATGTACATATGCGAGACTTGCAGTGCACAGTCTATTCAACAGTGTTATCTTTTTATTTTATGACCCCAAGAAATTAAAAAAGTATCATGAGTAAGCAATTTCACAGATGGTACATGGGAGACGTATTTTAATTGAGGTTGTTGGTTGTTATTCAGTTTCCCGGAATGAAGCTGTTACATACATTAGGAGGAAGGCAAAATACATCTACAAGTACAATACATTCCCTAAGGTTATTACATGTCTACAAAGCTCTGTTGTTGAATTGAACCCGTGTCATCAACATAAGATGATGTTGCCAATGCCAATTACTAACAGCAAGTTTCAAAGTTTAACTTGAATAGTTCCACAGTTGAGCTTTTCTCAAACAACCATCACCTACAACCTGGCAATCAAGTTTCTAACAGCCCCCAAGAGATTAAGGGTCATGTGGTTGACATGTGGGAATGCATAGGTTGATTTGCTGCTTGGGGATTGTTAGGGTTAGGGCGTGGATCATGCAATGCCACACTCTCTCTCTCTGAGCTGTACCCACCCAGGGATAGGAATGGTAGCTGGTTTCCTGGCCTGATGACCGAAAGACAAATAAATATATCCATATGGGTGAGCAAGTGACCATGACTTTGTTTGTAAACTGGCACCAATGTCTTCACTAGTTGTACCTTGAGGTTGTCTAGAAGGCCTCGGCCTTTACATTGTCCATTGAATGGGAACAATTTCCAAGTCTGAAATATTATCAAAGACAAGGAAATGGCATTTGAAGTCTCAAAGTCACTGTCGCTTATTTGGAATAAGGCCAAGTAAATGTGAAAAAAAAAACACCTTCTTGTTTCATATGTTTTGTTATGTGTGTTTGTTGAAAACTAAAGGATGGGAATTGGCTTAATCGAAAGTTTACAAAACAAAACAACCCGAAAATAAACCAAACCAAACCAAAACAAAACAATGTTGTGCATTCACCTTAAAAGGCAGGGTATACTTTTGGTAATAATAGACCTTATGCATATGACGTCATTTGAGAAGGGCGCCCTCGCCTAGAGGTCAAAAGGAAGATGTTCATTGGTCAGTCCTGTGCGCCGCGCGTACAAATCAGCGCGTTTCCATTGTTTCGTCATCAGTTTACCTCTAAGATGGCGGCTTGGTGACGTCAATGCATAAGGTCTATTGTCAAAGACCAGTATTGTCTTACCAACATATGCATAAAATAACAAAACTGTGAACAACTTTGCTCAATTGGTTATCAAAGTTGCAAGAAAATAATTAATAGAAAAATCATCCTTGTTGCATAGAATTGCGTGCTTCCAGATGCCTGAGAAAGGCTCTTTCTCTAAAAAGAAATCACTTTAAAAGGGGGTTGTTTCAAATAATGTGTTATAATATCAACAGCTCTCCATTGAGCTTTACCAAGTACATTTTTATGGTAATTAATTTTGGAGTAATTACCAAAGGTATACCCTCCCTTAACGTGACAACCACAGCGTCATACATTTATGAA
This sequence comes from Leptasterias polaris, assembly GCA_037783415.1. Classification (NCBI taxonomy): domain Eukaryota; kingdom Metazoa; phylum Echinodermata; class Asteroidea; order Forcipulatida; family Asteriidae; genus Leptasterias; species Leptasterias polaris. The sequence goes on along the minus strand of JAZGTN010000152.1, from coordinate 174,192 downwards.
TGTTTTTCTAATTTAACGGGCATTTAAAGGCCCTGTACACTATTGGTAAGATCGAAAAACACAAATGTTCACAGATTCACACATAACTTACATGATTTAAAGTAAGTAATGGTAGAAAGGGTTCCTTAAAATATTTCTGCCTAAAATGCTATCGTTTCTGAGAAATGAGTAAAACAATAGTTTTTATCACGCGCGATAATAAACTCGATGTTTGAAAAACAGAAAACACATAAGGTCTCTTTTCACTATTTTCTCGTAACCTCGATGACCAATTGAGCTCAAATTTTCACATGTTTGTTATTTCATGTATGTGGTTGATTACACAAAATATGAACACTCTGTGATTATTTTGTCAGCTCTGCCAATCCTGTATAATATTAATACCTTTAAAGGGATGTACAACATCATTTAACCTGATGTACAATCATGTTTTTTAACAACCGGAATTTTATCTATCTGTTTTTCCATGTTTGATGAACCCCCCTCATGTTTCGTTTTGTTGTATATAATAACAACAGGCATTTATAGAGCGCTCTTACACTGGGCACAGCGTATTACAAGAAGTTATGAATTAATGCAATGTTCAGAAATTTGTTGAAAGCAACATTGGCGAGGTGACTTTTTGAGCGGTATCGCTAGGTTTATTTTTAAAAATGATAAATATTATCCTTTTTTAAATCAGATTTTTGGATTGATTTCAAGACAAATCACACTAGCTGTTTCCAATTAACTTGATGAAGTTGAATTACAGATAGCATTCAAGTGTTGTACCTACTCATAAAAAGGGATTTTAATTCTGAAGTGTAAAGCAACCTAAAGGGAGGGTATACATTTGGTAATTACTCCAAAATTTAATGAACATAAAAACTTCTTTGGTTAGAAGCACTGCAGCTGTTGTTAATGTATAATATTTTTGGAAACAATTTCCTTCAAAGGAATGTGGTTTTAGAGAGAGTGATTCAAAAACATTTCAATCTGATAAAACATTTCTGCTTGAAATGTTTCTTATGTTGCGTATTCCAGTTACGGATTATCCTTCCTGCGTGGACATAACTGCTCCACATTTCTCAATTTCGGCAATATCTCAAAAATGCTACCACCTTTTGAAATGAAATTTTCACAGGTTAGTTTTATGTATATGATATCTTCATTTATGTTGGATTAGAACAATGGAACGGTTCCAAAACCAAAGGTATACTTTGCCTTTAAAGTCTGTCTATAAACAGAGCACCCTAGTAAGCTTTGAGTTTTGCATGTAGAGGTTGAAAGTATAACTGTGTCATAATACCCTCCTGTGCATGAGTGGAATGGAATGTTCACACGAGATTGAACAGATGCTGGGCAAATTCTTGAAGACAGAGCTTGGAGCTCTAGATTCAGGCCCTGTTCAATGTTCTCCCCTTGGTGACACTACTGACATCACATTCGGCTCTCTACAGGGAACCTGAACCCAACACAGTTCCCTTGCTGTGCCAAAAACTGCCTTAAATTTGTCTTAATTATTGTGCTTAGGTGGCTCTACTTGTGAACAGTGGTGGAAATCCATGTCAGAACTGGGGAGATGGTGTTAAACTTTTGAACTGGCAGCAACAACTATTTTTGAAATTAGGGGTGGTGCGAAACATCCATTTTTTCAAAAAGTGAAAGTTTATATCAAACAAAGGGATTAGGCCTTGTTGATGAAAATTCATGAAGCAGTTCTTTGTTAAATGAAAATCAAGAATGTCCCGGTTTTCACTGAAAAACGTTATTCTTTTATAGAAATTTTGTTCTCTGAAAGCATTTTGACAGATGATGCTGTTTCAAAACAACAAACATTCAACAACTTTCGCATTGTGCCACGGACAATGCACAAAATACTTGTATAGCATGCCAAATTGTTTATGGCTACAGTGGACGTGAATTATATGTTGGGATCTCGACAATCAATTTTTTTGTTTTTTCCTTGCTCTATGGTTAAACACCACTAATCATTAGAAGATTTTTTCATGCAACACCTTAAATGAAAGCTTGTAACTTTCTTGAGTCTATAAAAACAGTTATCTACATTTTCGGGTCAATTCGGCCAAAAGTCGGGTCTAAACCAATAAGTTTGAAAATAATGTAAATTATAAACAATTTTGGTTTTCACATAGAAAATCTTAAGTTCCAGGCAGGTTTCCTTTGTTCCTTAAGTGTGTTTCCAAATATTCGTCTTGAAAATGTTCCTTTAGGGCATTTCCAACTACACAATTCAACCCCTCCCTCCCTTCTGGGTACCCTTGGCTGAAAGTTTCCAGGATTTCACCTGCGACTTTTTTTGCTCTATGAATCCCTTTTACAACCAAGAAAAGTTCCAGGTATAGATTAATTCTCTGACTGACTTTCATTTAGGGCTGTCTGATAGACACTTGGCTGAGCTCCACACACAGGATGTAACTGTCTTTTGACTTCTGCTTGTCTAGACCCAGTACTATTATTATCAGTCACTGGCCCATGCTCATCTCCAGCGAATCAGGCTTGCAAATCGTCTGGAACCAAACTGGGCCAGACTAGATTTCCTGAAACTGATCTGGTGGTGATAACAGGGGTCAGAGATTGCAGTCTGGTTCCTCCCCACCCACCCTACCACTCACCCACCCCCTATGTTGCTGTTTCCTCTGGTGCATTCAAAGCATGAGCAAGAGACAATGTCTGGCAATTTTAGAACAAAGAAACCCGATCAGAGGTGAATTTTGTTTGAACAAAAGTTGACATTTCATTTCGTTTTCTGGGAACCCCAATTTTTTGTTTACAATGTATCCTGAGCACATTGGGATCTGGCTTAGTGACTGGGATTAAGGGATTTGGAGATATTGGAGATTACAAAAGCTCTCGTGATACCAGGATGATTAAATTCTTTCAGCTGATCCTTAGAGAAGTTGTGTGATTGAAATTGGCGTATTGGAAGGGGGGGGGGGGTATTGGAAGGGGGGGAGGGTGGAGGAAAATGGGGATTATGATCTAAGGAGTTATCCTTGACATAAAGATCTGGTTCTTGCGAGGGTGTCAAGTTGTTGACTAAGAAGGGAATAGGGAGGGTAGGATGGGAATGGGATGATCGAAAAGGAAGTAGCAATAATATGAACATATAAAAACAAACTTATTTGATTGACTCATTGTCACCTTAGAGTCAATCTATGCTTAATTGGGTGGTCATCCTTTTTGAGGATAAATGGGTTTAATATTTGTTTGCGGTGCGTGGGTTCAGAATCTTGGGCTGGAAAATTGAAGTCAGTGTAGTATCCTCGATCAACTGTAAACCATCTCTTTAGTTGACATGGGAATGTTGTCCTTTGAACTGCTTCGAAATATCCCAAGCTTACATGAACCAGGATCACATAAATATATTAAATGATTTGCATGCTCTGACTTGATTAAATAGATACTGCCCATATTTTTCATGAGTATCATTTAAAGGCACTGAACATGTTTGGTAATTATCAAAGACCAGTATTGTCACTCGGTGTATCCCAACATATGCATAAAATAACAAACCTGTGAAAATTTGGGCTGAATCGGTCATCGAAGTTCCAAGAAAATAAAGAAAGAAAAAATCACCCATGTTGCACAATTTTGTGTGCTTTCAGATGCTAATAAAAGGCTTCATGCATGAAGTCTTTTATTATTTTAGTGAGAAATTACCTCTTTCTCAAAAACTACGTTACTTCAGAGGGAGTGGTTTCTCACAATGTTTTATACTATCAACAGCTCTCCGTTGCTCGTTACCAAGTAAGTTTTTATGCTAATATATATTTTGAGTAATTACCAAACGTGTTCAGTATCATTTAAGAGACTTGTATATAATTAAACCTAAAGAGAGTGATACTGGCAGAATTAAAGATGTGGTAAACACACTAACATTCTATGTATTTCAGAAGTGGTATATGATCTGTTCTCATAAAATCCGACAGTTTCAGACAGGGGGTCCAATAATTGAGGAAATGGTTCGGCTGATATATTGTGAAATAGGTATGCAAGCTTTTTACAATGCAGTGATGTAACAAGAGGTGTGGGGGGTGGAAGGGAGGCCAGGTTTGGTGGCTCCCTGTTCAAAACCCTTGCCTCAAAAATGAAAAAAAACTGCATAAATGAATGGTTCGATACATTAAATAGCAGTCTATTGACAGCTTCAACAGTTGCTTTGGTCGGATAACTGAAAAGGCCTATTCTTCAATGTTGTCTCTGCTTGCAGCCAACTGCCAAAGCCATAGCAAAAGTCGCTTGATGCAGACACTGCCTAATTGTTCATAAATATTTACTGATTGACCCTCATACTTTTTCATTTATCTACAGGCCTGTGTAGGATGTCTAAAAGACAAGTGTATATGCAACGGAACAAGAGGAGAAAAGGTTTGTATTAAAAATATTAACAAACTACGCCTTATAGGGCGTTTTAAACAGATAATTGGGTCTCCCCATACTCCCCTTAAAATCAAATTGTTTATTATATATTCAGTTTAAGATTTGAGCACGATCTGTTTGTCTATTGTCATAAGGTTAAGCAATGTTAACCAGAAAATGAATCAAAACTTGCGATACAGGGTTTGCCTGTAACATTTTTAGTGACTAGCCAGCAGGCATTTCACTAGTCCAGCTTTTTCACAACCCTCTATTTCATATTAGATAGAGATCCTTTTTCAACACTGGAATAGCCTGTCGGACCACTTCAAGAGATTTCTGACTGGTTCTCCGGTGTGTTAACTAGCATTTGGTTAGCGGATCACTATAGTATTAAGGAAGAATGCTGGACTGAATCTTCCAGCAGTATATTTTGATAATTGATAATTGAAGAGCAAGAATTTGAAGACATCTAGTCTACACTTACTCTGCTCTATCCTCAAATTATTACCGACACTGATAGCTTTTTTGGAGCGGATGATTTCTTGATTTTTAAAGCAAGGAGGAAGGAACAGGGTCATCCCCATGAGCAAGCCAGCGATGATACCACTAATGTGGTCTATACAGATCAAATTCAGAAAAGTCACGAAGATAAAGCCCTAAATTGCACGGTAGGGCTTTTAAAAACCAAAGACAAACACCAAATAAAAAATATTCCAAGGTGACCTCGTTTCAGTTCAGCGGGGCTTACGCCAAACTTCCAAAGTTTGGGTCCAGAATTCCCCACAGGGATAAATGCTGGGGAAGAACCCTGTATATAAACATGCATTTAAAAAAAGAGCCAATCATATAGAGAAGTAAATCACCCACCATTCAATACACAAACAGTTAGGGCTGTTTAACTGTTTGCTTTTCGGAAAGAATAATGTTATCTCTTTTAAAATCACAGTGTTCATATCATCAATTTCATTAGCAAAGTAAGATACAGGAGTTGTTGGTATAAGCGGATAATATTTGGGACATGAGTCCCTACTGCTATCTCTCTATGATGTAACATTCTGCATACAACAATGCATTATGCTGCACCAAATGTAAATATAATCATATTTGTCAAGCTTTGAGGGATTAAATTCATTAACCCTCTTGCTGTCTGACCATTCAATACCCTTCACTGTGGTTTTGAATGATAGATAAGCTATGCCAGCCTTGCAATAATGATACCATGAGGGAATGCATGTACACAGTACACAGTTAGTTCTGTGCACAGTTGTGCCACCATACACAACTTTGGCAGTTGAATGGTTTCAAATGGTTGGTCAACTCACTTGAAAATGTTGCGAACAGTAGGAGGGTTAAGTGATTATTACGGCTTCTGAGAGGGCTGAATTGATAAAACGAGAAGGCGAAACCCAAGTTTTTGCAAAATGAAATCTGATAATACACATTCATAGCCCCAATTCTCATTCACATTACAACATTGCTGGATATTACGTGATACTGAATTTTGTGGTTGTGTGGGTGCGGGTTGAGGTTGGCCAAGCTATCAAGCAGGTGCCGAACTGATTGATGCTGTATAGGCCTACCTGTTCCAAAAACTTCTGGAGTAACTTGTTGGTCTACATTCACACAAGAAAATGAATGAAACAAAGTATTGCTTCATTGATTGAAATGTTTTGACAGAGCGAAGGACATATTCGTCTGGGTTTGTGTGAAGTGGGTTCATTGTAAATGGTGTTAGATAAACAGGACGGTAGAAAGTTTAATCAACTACCCACAAACAACAGACAAAATTTATAAAACCCAAAATAAACCAGGGGAAAAAAGCCAAGGTCAGTCTGATCAATGAAAACTACAGATCTAATGCCAACCACTTCATAAGTCATTGATGGGAAACTTGTTATCTCATACCCATGCAGGTCAGTTAATGTGCAGTGGAATAATAATAACTGTTGTGACAGTCTAGAAGTGTTCCTGTCCGATCATGTACAAAAGTCAAATCTAGAGTGCCTGACATATAACACATATGTAGATTCAACAACAAACCAGGATTTTTCACTTGTTGGGGGGGGGGATGCTTTCTGATGGGGGAACAGCTTGGGGCCATTTTTGTTTCTTTTTTGGAGGGTACTTCATGCATCAGGATTTTTTTGAGGGGGCATCGGGGCACCACTATTGAGCATTATAATCAAATAGGATGCACTGTCTTTAGGAGCCCACATGGCAACTTAAGAAGTGGTGTTTACTAGCACAGGGCTGGTGTCGGCAATCTCCATTAACAGTGGTCCGCTGGCCAAATGCCAGTTAAAACACCTGAGGACCAGTCAGAATCCTCTCTAAGTGGTCATGCTAGCTAGTTCAATGTTGAAAAGCATCCATATTTCATTTGAAAGATTGACTAGTGAAAAAGCCAACGGACTAGTAAAATAACAAGCTAACTGATCCTGTTGGCCGGTCACTAAAAAAGTTAGGGGCAAACCCTGAGTGAAGGGCGAGGCCCGACGTTACTGGTCTTCTCAGAGCCAAAACTCCTTCCAGAAGAGATCTGCACATGGTTGTACCTGCAAAATTTACCAGTTAACTAATAGTGACATGTTTGTCTTATTTTGGTTACTGTATCTTACAAACCTTGAACCTTTTTATTGAGCATTTGGACTTCTAAACTGGTATGCGGGTCATAATTTCGAAAGTAATTTCAGACGTAGTCCTCTGTGTTCAGTGTCTGCTATGACATACCTTGTACAATCTATCCAACTTCTTTTTTACAAAATATTGGGCAGAGGTTATTAAGATCAACCCATCAATCAGGTGGCACTATAGGTTGCCTGACCTGTGTTCAGCAAATTGCACTGCTTGATTGCTGACAAGAAGTAGCTTGTAAGAAAGGATGGGTTCAATCATCACATGTTGAAAGCCCATCTTCATGCATAAAAGTTTCAAGGATTATCAGAAGTAAAACCCCCCAAACACCTGCAAAACACAAGTGTCCCCCCCCCATCATAAATGTCCAATAAGGAGGACACCCATTTCTCATTAGATGGTAATACACCTATCAATTGTATGACGCACTATCAGACCCCCGGGGATGGTGCGTCACTGTCCATATGTGGGGTTGGATTTGCGTGTCCAAAGACCCACCCTGAGTCGAAAAATTGACACACTTGTTGCAGATTTGGACGGTCTTCCGAACCATTTTTTGACTCACCATTCGCGGATAGCAACGCACCACGGACGGACAAATCGACGCACATAATTCCTTGCTATGCTGCAAACGATGCACGCGCAGTGAATACCAAGTATTTCAACCTTGTATGTACGAGTTTCCCGGCACACATGCTGAAAATACATGGCAAGTTTATGCACGAGGCGAGAATGTACTACTTGATCTTCGAGACGTGCGGTTCCCAACGCACTAGCTATCAAACACACGAAATAATAGAGAGGGAACCAGTCTACTAAATAATGCATCTTCGTATCCATCCATGACTCGACGATCGACCCCCAGTATCGTGCATGTGAGAGATATAATATACCACGGGGCAGAGGTTGACAAAACCACCGCGCCATGAATTACATGTGACTAAATAACACACATCCTCGTAATAACTGGTAATGACTGGCTGCTTTCCGATTGGCCGATCGCGTGAATAATTATTTATGACGTAGTGCTTCTCACAGCGCTGTATTCATCACCGCGATCCCGCGGATGTGCTTGCTCTACCTAACGTGGTAAACCTTTATAGTTAGGGGGCGAAGGAATGGTGTGTAGCTGTGGGAGCGATAAGGCAAGGGAAATTCCCTTGGTGAGAAATAGATGTTTTTACACGTGCGTGAGCAATACTGCAGTTTTCTTTTGTCAAACTCAAATACACACGGAAGTGATGGGGGATATTCACACGACTTCGACTCTGCGGGATGTTGTGCTTATAAAGATCGTGAAGGATTATCTCTCGGTCGGTAATTTTTTGGAAACAACATGAAACAACATGAAACAACAAGGATTTACAAAATACACTGACACAGGTACATGTACAGTCTCGATGTTAATTGTCAAAACATTTGGGCTTCCTTATACATCGTCTTTGTTGTTCGTGTATTTTAGAACAAATTCACTTGCCGCCGACAAACGGTTAACCGTTTAGAAAAGTTTGAAACGGATAGTAAATTAAACGTATGGTCACAGGCTTACCTCGTATCCATCTATGACTCGACAATCGACCCCCACTATCGTGCGTGTGAGAGATATAATATACCACGGGGCCGAGGATGACAAAACCACCACGCCATGATGCACATGTGTATTGCATTGGGCTTGGGCAAAAGGCTTGCTATGTGCAGTGTGGAAAATAAACGGCCGTCTGAGCTGGCATGTGGTGATCGCTGACTTACTGGCGGTATATTCCCGACTCTCGGGCAACATAAATGTTAACAAAATAATACCAACATCATTTTACACAGGCGGGGAGGGTAGGTGCATTTTTATTCTCCACTAAATAAACAAAATAAATGTTGAAATGGACATCGACGGACCATGACGTACCTCGATGCACCATGACGTACCTCGACGCACCGCTCGAAGATTTTTTGACTGACCACTATTGGACTTGACGTACCCACAGTCACTTTTTCCTAGAGTAAAGACGCAAACTTGACGCACCATCCCCGGGGGTCTGATAGTGCGTCATACAATTGATAGGTGTATAATAATTCAGGTAATTTGTTCTCTGAGGTGGAAAATCCATCTTTCGTGAAACCACAAATTGACTTCCTTTGTATTGTAAGATGGTAATCGTATTAAACATATCCTGAAGAAGTGATATATCTCTGTTAGTTAAATTGAGCACATCCAGGGTGAATGGATACAGCTTCACTTAAAGAATTGATATGCACAGCGGTTGTCAACCTAACATTTCCTTTCACATTCACATCTTGTTTTAAAACTGTTAGCTTTTCCTCCAAGATGGCAACTGTGTTTAACATTTCCTCAGAAGTCCATCCTTCCTTCTATATGCAAACCTAAAATGAGTCCGTGTTTTAAGTGGCGGCTACGGCTAGATTTCTGCATTATCATGCGTTAAAGTATAGGACATCCTTAGCAACAGTCATAGCCCCAGATGTAGCACCCAATTTGGATAAAGCCTTAGTCAGTCACAAACATTGGATCAGTTCATGTATAGTTTAAAGGATGGTGGAGTCCGATTATTTACACAGCAAGTTAATACTTTCATGGTGCATGCCAGGAAAGGCCAAAGGTCACCACCCACTGCATGATTAATTAGAAGAATCTGGGTAGGGGGACACCAGTAGCAGAGGACCTGCTGTGCACACTGTGAAACTTCCACCATGGATTTGAATAACGGATCTGCAGAAACTAGCCAAAGTTAGAACACCATCAATATTTCAAACCATTCGGAAAATTTTGATCTTTTTGGGAATTTGTGCTGGGTTCCTACAAAACCAATGCTGTGAAAACGACTTAATAAAAGGACAAAGCAAACCTTGTCACAGTAGGGCAGACTGGCCAGACCTTGATTCCAGATACTATTACTACTATAAATAAGTCCTGCAATTTTGATAGGATTAGGACCAGTTAAGATGGTTTTGAAAGGGTATTGGGTTTTTCCCCATAAAGCATATCTGAGTCGGACTTACAACCTGATATGCAAAAGTTTTATGAGAAAAAAGTTGTTTAACAAGACTGTGTGATGAGTTAGATATGTTTTTCCATTTATTTTTATTAATATAAAACACACAATTTTTTCTCACAAAAGCATAGCATTATGTCAACATTTGCCATGATGATTATTCTCAGAGTTTGTAATCAAAGATGGATTTTTTTTAAAAAGCAGTACATCATTTTGACAGATGGAAATTTGTAATAAATATGTGCTTTTTAATCCCCAGGGTGATAGAGGCCACAATGGTCTTCCAGGACATGTTGGACAACCAGGTTACCCAGGCCCAGAGGGACCAATGGGCAGGAAAGGAGAAGCAGTAAGTAACTAAATGATGTCCATTATTTTCGGAAGTTTATTTGAGAAGAAATTTGAGCTCAGTTGGTCCAAATGTTGAGTGAAACAGTCAGCTCTTCTTAGAGCCAACACCCTTTATCCAAGAGAGGAACTTATAGCTTTATTCATGCCAGAAGCTACATTTAGATACATTTGCAAGTTCTTGAATTACCAGTGATTTAATTCTGTCTTGTTGATGGGTGTTTTCATGGCTTGAAGCATTAAAATTACCTCTACTCCTCTAGAATGACTAGGCGATAGTTGGACCTCAAATCAAACTAGAAGGGCGGGGCTCAGGGTAGAACTTATTGTAGCGGTACGAGTGTATCTGTTCCTTGCTCTATGGTTGAATGCTGTGTGTTCCTCATAAAACACCACTGTCAGTCAGTACCTTAAATAGGACAACAAGAATTTAGCATAAAATTTATAGGTAATGTTAAAGATCACTCTCAGTACTTCTAAAATATATTTGGCCACCACAAACAAATAGGAGGTGAGAAATTTGGCCTTTTGTTCCCTCAGCTTGGGGGTACAGCAATGTCACCCTTGTATCATTATAGGTGTAGAGTTACCGAAACTAAGGGTTAAACACAAATGCAATTACATTACTCTCAGCTGCATTTATGAGCTTGAGGGGTTGGTGGTGTAGGTCTGTGCCCTCTGCATGACTGAGATCTGTTAACAAAATAAACAGTGGAATCACAGCAGGCTATCTGAAGCTCCAGCTTCCAGCAAACCCACCCTTCAGCCAGTTAGAGAAGGAATATAACAATTTACTGGAGATCCAATGGAATTGACCTTTCTTAACTGACCCCTTAGGGGTGGAGTGAGAGTGGAGGGGTCATAGGGCTCAAACTAACATAAAACAAGTAGCTTTTGTGTGTGTGGTGGCATCATACCCGATGTAAAGGAGGACTTTAATAAAAGGGATCTGGGTGACAGAGCGAGGGCGTTCTCACTTTACATTCGTGTATAACAACCAATGAGGCCGATGCTATAAAAGTCCAAACAATGGGAGAACGAAGAGAAGTCCTTAATTTACGGTGTCGACAAAGGTGTGTGTGTTTATATGCCTAGCTGTGTTGAACTTTGGATGAAGTAGTGTTGGATAAAAATAAAATATTTTAGTGAGTAAATTTTGTTTGTGCTCCTTCTCTTTGTGACAGGGTTATACAGGATCTTCAGGTGATGTTGGATCCAAAGGATACCGAGTATGTATTTTATAAAATTAGATTAAATTAAATTTGATGTATTGTATTTGGTTGGATCATAACATATTTCACAAATGTTGCTTGATCCATTTGCTAAAATGACATAGAACTATTGAAACTATGCTGACAAAAAGACATTTGAATTCTAAAGTAGTCACCAGAAACACAGAGTGATAATTTTCATTTGGTTTTCACATCTTTGCAGAATCCTCTCAGTAGTTATCAAGTCTTTGCTGAACTGTCTCAAATAGTTTTCACGTTTTTGCAGAAGTTTCTTAAAAAGTTTTCAAATCTTTGCAGAGTCATCTTAATAGTTATCAGATCTTTGCAAAATCATCTCAAATTGTTTTCAAATCTTTCTTGTGAAAGTGAGTAAGAATTTCAACAAGTGACATCAGTAAAAATATTAGTTTTGAGCCAGGAGTCTCAACAGTTAATAGGCAAGAAACCATTGATTAAATAATGTTATGAACAAATCATATTTGCTACAAAATTAGCTGTAACACTTACTGTAGGATCATTCATGATGTTTATGATAACAATACACTAAGTGAATATAATACACCTGCTTTATATCTCAATATAATTGTATTTTGATGACTGTTTCTGCTTTCAGGGAAGCCAAGGAGTACCAGGATTCCCTGGTAACCCGGGTCTGCCTGGGCTGCCTGGCCCGGAAGGACCGGTTGGCGAGACGGGTATGCCGGGATGCAATGGAACCAAGGTGTGTATTGTGTTTGTCTACAACCATAGACTTAACCAGAGGGGTGTCTGGATGTCGACTTTTAGATGCCTGTGTAAAATTTTTAGACCTCATGTTATCTGTCATTTGAATCAGTCCTGGGACTGGACTCGGCCCAACAGGGCCTGGGAATTCGGGCTGGTCCCGAAGTAAAAGATAAATGTTTGGGCAAGTCAGACCTAGGAGGTTCAACTGTGGATTGCATCTCCTGGGCCAAACCGGTCTCGATGTAAAATTGATGCAAAATATTACGCCATGTAAAAAAAGAACTTTGAAATCATTCTCTACATTTGTCAAACATTGTAATGAGTTAAATGATTGTTGGCTCAGTACTATAAAGGCCATGTCACATGAATTTTTTTCAAGCAACTTAGAGGCAACTAACTGCACTCCATGCACAAGGAACACTCCATGCACAAGGAACTCTTCAACAGCACAAGATACATTCCTCTAGCTGTATCTCACTATCCTAAAGAAATTAATGAGAAAACGATTAATGAATTTCCTTCTTGGAGATGGCATGGAACTAGTTGCCTGTAAATTGCCTTGTGTGACATATCTCCAAGGTTCCTATTTAACATATAATGTCCTATTGACATGAATTGACAATTAGTGACCACAGCACTGAGCCAACGTGCACATGATTCACTAAAACATGAACTTGGATTGATACCATCTCTGTAAAAGCATTCTAAAGCCTTTTTTCACACTACTAAACCAATTCTCAGGACATAAAACTCCAGGTAATTTTTTGAGTTTTCTTAACTCCACCTTCACCCCATGTTCATATCACACTTTATGCCATTTTCCTGGGGAAAATTCACTCAAGCTTTAACCTTACTCCCTAAAGGGGTAGCTATTTGCCATGAAATAACTTTTCTTAGAGAGGTTGCAAGGGTTAGCAATTCAAATGTAAATAGTTCAAATAAGTTTACCCTGTAATTTCCTGGGAAACTCCTGGTAACTTTGTGTAGTGTGAAAGGGGTTTTAGTTTTGCAGTCCGACCTCGTTCCTCAATCAAGTAATTCAGCTGGTGGTTATAATGTACATATTTGATCTATAATCCAACAGGGAGATTTAGGTGATGCAGGCCTTCCAGGGACTGGCCCAGATGGACCTCAAGGAACTTCGGGGCTTCCAGGACCCAAGGTACAAAATCATGTTACATCTTGAGCTTATTGAAAGGTCAATATTGGTTTTGGGCTTTGCCATTCAAAAGGAAATGATGAATTCTCAGAAGTTTTGGAGGAAGGACTCAAACCAACTGCATTTTTGTTCTAACACTGATATTCTGTGTGGACATTATGCCTGCTGAACTCTGTGTAATAACAAGAAACTCTAGAGAAAAAAGTCTCCATTGCCAAGGATATGGGTGTAAAGAGATTATGGTAAATTTTGATATTTTACAACATACATCATTTTCCAGACGCCAACGTTTTGAACAGACAGCCAATGAAAAGGATATGTCATGAAATTTCTGTCATGCCTTTCAAAAATTGGTACTAGGAAATGAGCTCAGACTACGAGTCATCCTGGGCCATTACATTTGTAAACGGCTGATGAACACCAAGCAACTTGGCTTTTAAAGTTGGCCAAGTATAACGCAGCAAGATATCATTGCATGTCACTTTCAAGCTTAAGCAAGTTGGGCGTCATTGCTGGTTACGAAGCGTTTTTGTGAATTGTGGTTTTCATTTTAGGCTCTTGAGTTTTTTTTATTGCACTCTCTAGAAGGTCATTAGGTTCTGATCCATAACTAAAAACTCGCCACAAAAAAAATCTCGAACTAAAACTTGTTCATGGTTAAGTATTCTTTTAATATACTTTGCAAGTAAGATTCAAATATTTTTTTTTATTTGTAGTTTTACCTTGTAGCCAGATCTGCCTGTAAATCTCCCTTAAACATAAAACTAAACTAATCAAATAAGTTTCCCAGATTCACTTCCTGAAAACTATCAGATTTTAAGTAAATGGAATCAAGAAATACTTCTGTTTTAAACTTTTTAAAGATTGTTTTTTTCAAAGAAAAGTTTTGAAATACAGGTCTTCACCAATTTGTATAAATCACAAGGCGTGTATAAATCACAAGGCATTTGGGTTTTCGAGATACAGCATCTGGCTTTGACCTCTAAAAATGTTATTTTAAACTAAAGCCACTCTAGTACGCTGTATTTCAGAAGGATTTAGTGGGACAACTAAACAGGATGTAAAATTTGTCCTGTAAGCAATACAAACAAGGAAAGTTAATGTGGATGACTATGACAATATTATGAGTGAGTGACTCTGAAGCTGTAAGATCGCTTAGTCTCATGTCAGTTATCTTTATCAACAGACAGATAAAGATCTAATTAACCAGGCAGACTCCCTTTCTTTCTCACTCTGGCAAAGTGCATCGGTATATACCCATGACCTATTGCATGTCTGACTAGTGGTGAATGGCTTCAGCCCTGTCGCCCTGCCGGGGAGGGCCTGCCAAAGCCCAGTTTTCCTTGTACACTGTCGCAAATTCCCGACTTCCTGCCCTGAGGGTGATTAAGAGATCTGGAGTGAGTAATACACAGCATCCCCCTCTAGCACTCCTTGAAAAATCACAGATGGGCAAGGGAAGGGGGTCTGGGTGCTAGATTGACAACCACAGATGAAGATTTCCTCCAGGGAGTGGATGTAAACACTAGAGTTGATGTTCATCTGTCAATTAGAATGTTACGAGTCACTGCAATGAACTCGGCCATGACCTCTTTTGGGGGGTGGGGGTTTGCTGTTTTTTTGACCAGACAAAAATGCTCAGGGGATTAATTGCTGCTGGCAGACTGTCTAGCGATGAAGTTTACAAATTAAGCTCCCTTGTTTGACTTGGTTTCCTGCAGGTGAAGAGGGAGAAAAGTTGACAACATTGATCCATATTTGTATTTAGAGCAGGCTAGTCGAAACGTTGAACAAATTAGTACTTCACTCTGCAGCAGTGAAGTTAAACACAAACACAAAAGTCCCTCTATCGGTTAAGCAAAAGAAGTAGTCCCGGCCGATTTCCTACCTCCACAGGGAGTACTTAATGAGCAAGACGATTCGTTTCAGTCTAACTAGTTAGTCTCCCGATTTCTTAAATCTACTCCGCGGCAGTAGAATAAATAGCAAGACAAGTTCTCAAGAACAAACTACACAGCAAAGTAGATATAACACATGGTGACATTGATACCTCGCAATGCAATGCCTCTTAACCAATATGTATTTACAAATACAATGAGTTAAAATACTTCCTATCGAATAAGACAGTGAAACAAGTTTACACTTGGAACAAGGATTTTATATGTTTGTTATCGTGCCTGGTCCAGGGATGGGAAATTTGAGACCTTTATCTGAATTCTGACTTTTTGAAATTCTGACTTTTTGAAAGTCTGCCCGGTGAACAAAAAATACTGGATTTTTCTGCAAATTAAATGAGTGAGGCTCTTTGACCCAATTCTTGATTGCTGAGACTACTGTTCCAAAAAGCTTGATGGAATCTATAACACCAGAAGTTATCAAAAGGTGAAAATGCCATCATTTCAGTAGACGATCTGGATCCCAGTTTCAGACTTTTTCATCAGCAGTGACTCTCACCCCCTGCTGGTTGTATTAGCACACAGCATCTGTAGGATGTAACCCCTTCTATTAAGAGGCAATCATATCCTTTAGGAGGTACCAGAAACTGCAAGGGTGGAAGCTCCATCAATAAAGTTGCCCGCCCAAATTATTCCCAGCCACTGGCTTGTGCCGATTAGTTCCGTGACCAAAAAAGTAATGAGGTTTTCCCAACGTGAGGTCCTGATGTATCAACGGTCCTTCATGGACAGGACTGTTTTTAAGAAGGGTGTGTAGTGTGTGTGATGTACCTGTTTGTATCACACCCACAGAGTTGACCTTCACTCTAAAAGGCATGGGGAGTTAAACCTGTGGGAACTGCAGGTAGAGGGGTCATGAACTGTGATCTTATTGTCATGATCGTCTCTCAATTAAGTGAAGAGAAGGTGAAACATTGGTTGCTACACTGGCATCCAAATCATTCAATGACTGCATTCACGACGGATTATAGGCCTGGCTTGTCTTGTAGTTTGTCTGGTCATCTGTGAAAACAAAGCAGTGGCTGTGCAAAAATTAAAACAAGAAGTGAAAACATCCAGCATTTTGCCAAAGGTTGGAACAAACAAAACGGGTATCGAGGTACTTATAGGCCTTTTTCATAACCACAGTTTGGATTTGGAATCTGGCTTGGGATCTGTCCTCCTTATTTATGCCCCATTAGAAAAGCGCACATCTTCTAAATAACTGACGAAGCCCAAGCCCAAACTGTGGTTTCAAAAAGGGCCATAACCAGAAGTTCAAGTGTGTTGCCACTCTGTTGATGAACTGATTAAAACTATAAAGAATAAACACAAGTCTATTCCTTCTGAAAGTGGAAGGGCACCCATCCTTTCAAGAACAAAAGATCCACAATGTTATTGCTCCTCAAAATATTGTCAAGTTCTGCCATGGTGACGAAGCAAATCAACTTGGATGTATGAAAATACACAGACGCCTACATTTCTCCTGCTTTTGAATCCGATTGTAAAGAGGGGAATTACTTTAATATGACCATCTTTTTGTCATAAAAGTGAAATACCAGGATCGTAACTGGTTTCCTCCAATGGTTTCCTGAATGTACACAAAGCTGGGGCCGTTTTGGGTTGGATAATCTAAACCATATGTCATTAGAGCAGGAAGTAAATCGGTCCTAATAAAACACAGGATGAACCCCTTCCCACCCTCAACAAAATAAATATAATAATTAATGATAAAAATAATAATAATAATAAATATACAAAATAAATCAAATTAATAAAAAATAAATCAAATAAATATAAACAAATAAACAGATAAATAAAAATATCAATATGCAAAATAAATAATAATAATAATAGTAAATCAACACATATTAAGTAAATACTTAAAAAGTAATAAAATCAATCAAATGAAAAGATCAAGTAAATAAATATATAATTAATAACACACAAAATTAATAAGTGAAAACAGTTACACAATGTATAAACTATTGTTTATTTTTCATTTTGTCCACTAAACCAGAGCAATGATGATTTAAGCTACAAGAGAGCCAAAATGTTGACAGATCAACGAGCCTCTAATTTTAAGTAACCATTCTAAGAAAACCATCTAAACGATATTAAGTTGTCTGTTTGATTTAATTTAAAGGGTGAAGCCGGAGAGCCAGCAGTGAACTTGCCAGGGAACAAAGGTGATCGGGGAATCCCAGGACAATCTGGTATACCAGTAAGTATTCTAACTCCAATTGCTTTGCTGAGTAACTATGGGCTCTATTGCACAAAATAGCCTAAGACTAATATCAAGTGTGAACCAATCTTAGTTGCTGAGCAAAGTAACTGGGGCAGATTTCACAAAGAGCAAAGATTGATCTTTGAATCTTTGCTGTGTAACAGTCTTAACTTCTAAGCAAAATCTTAATTGCTTTGCAAAGTGTGATGTCACAATACAAATCGCTATAGTGGTATTGACATTGACATCTCATCTACAGGATCAATCTTACTGCTTTGTGAAATCAAGCCCTGGACATTCTTATGCAAACGTCTTGAATTTCTCTTCAAACTATATAGTTTTTCTGTGGTTGATCAAGTGAACGGAGTGTTGATGTCCTCAATTGTGGATTTTAACATGTATCCAAACAACTTAAACTTTATCACAAGCCCCTATTCTTTGAATACCTACAGCATCTTGATTTCATTATCCCTTTTACGAATTTTCTTTCCAAATTGGAAGACTCTGAAAGGGTACAGCAAGAAGAAGAAATTGATATTTAATTGAAAGTGCGTGAAATGCAACTGCCAACTGGGGCCAGTATTCACTCATTGATTCGTTTATGGTTTATTCAAAGGTACAAATCGTGGCATCAGCCAAATTGCAAATAAATTTACAATAAAGTATACAAATTTAAGAAACAACAATAAAATAACAACATTGAAATAATAACTAAAAGTTACACAAACGGAACTGGTTAAGTTGCACATGGAAATTAGTTTTTGTAAAATCAGAATAAGAAAAGAAAAAAAGAGTTAAAAGCAATCAAAAGGTCTTGCAAGGTACTTCTGTGCAACAAATATAGAAACTGCACAGTTCAAGTGAAATGGTTAAGGATTTTAGTTTGTTTACAATATTCTTGCCTTTTCTACCAAATGGTTACAGACTTCTTAATCCATGACAGTCTACAATCTTTTTTGTGTGCATGTTTACACTTTATGAAACATGTCACCTGTTGTCTAGTCTGTGTCTGTAACGTCAATTTGCCATAGTGGACATTTGGGATGTGACCTTTTGCAATCGCACATCTATGTCCTTGTTCTATGATGTGTTCTACTGTCATAAGCTATAATCGTGACGTTTGTAATGTGACGATCCATGCCGAAGCAGGCATTTCCAAATAAAACTCAGAACTGGATTTGTCAGCTCTTCAAATAGATGAACAGAAGGCATTTCAAATGACACTTAGTTTTAAAATGTTTTTAATTAAAATTGTTTAAATGTATTCCACATTTTTGGGACTTGCTTATAACTACTTCCTATAGTTTTCCCCAAAGTCGATGATGTAAATGTTTTCTGTATTTTCACAACAGGGTCAAACAGGTCTGCCTGGATACAATGGAAACAAAGGTGATCGTGGAACTCAAGGAGTATCCGTAAGTTTTTCTTAATTGTTACTTTTATTTCTGTCGACAATCCACCCTTTTTTAATTTAAAAAACACTTGCAGAAATTTGGATGATACAAAATTTGTCTAGCCTAATTTCATACCCACCTTAGACTGAGTTTATTGGTGATTCAGCAAAGATGAACATAAATTTGATTTGGAAAACATTTTGTTAGGAAAACATTTATCTGTGGTGTTTGATTATTTTCTTTTGATTTATAGTCATTTGCAATTCCTTTGAGAGTTTATGAACAATAATAACAATTTTTCAGCAGTTTGGTTGTGTTGCATTTAATTTAGTTTGGTTGTGTTTAATTTAGTTTTTGCACGAATCTGACCCGGTTTGATTCTAGGAAAAAAATTTTAATCAGGAGTTAAATATAAGATTTTCACATCTTATTGAAACCTCAAAAATTATATTCCCTAATATCAATTTCAGAGTTGTGTTTTATCTTTCTGCTCCTATTTAGGGTGAGCGAGGACGGCCTGGTGCCCCTGGACCTCAAGGACTACCGGGTGTCGGCTACATTGGAATGAGGGGAGATACTGTAAGAGTCAATTTGATCTTTAGTTTCATTAAACCTGTTCCTCAGTATGTTTTCCTATTTTATTTTGGCCTATTTTAATAATTGTCTGTTGATTACAAGAAACACTGTTTGCAAAGTTGTTTCTTTCCTTTTTGTTGAAGTCAACACAAGTATTTATTGTTTGATTTCAGGGTGACGATGGTCTTCCTGGAGCGCCTGGGGAATCTTGTAAAGTTAACCCTTCAACTGGGCCGGACGAGGGTGAGGTCTTCCAAGGTGACAAGGGAGACCGAGGCATGAAGGTTAGTGACAGTGAGCGATTCCCCCTGTATAGCATAGCAAAACGCCCTGAGAATTGTATCATTTGCTACTCAAAAATCAAAATTTGCTACTCAATAAAAGTGGTCAGAGTGCACAAAATGTGTTCAGTCCACTAAGAATTTGATATGCTTTATCCACCGAGTGATGACGTTTTTGAATCGTAAACCAATTCTTCACTTAGTAAAACAGTGCATTATAAATGCTATTATTTATAAATGCTATTGTTTTTGTGTTCCATAATTGATAGATTCATACTGGTATGGAAGTAAATGAATATATTACTATAAGGGACAGGTTGCCTTGGATCGAATGGGCGATTTGGGCTATGAAAAGTGGTTGTTGTGAAACGAGTTGAAACGAGTTGAAATGAATATTGGAAAGATGTTTAAAAAGTAGAATATAATGATCCACACAAATATTCCTTGAAATTGTGTGGTTTTCCTTTTACTTTATGAACTTATCACCGTCCGCTATTTTGTGGAGTCAAATTTCTGACTCCACAAAATGGCAGACAGTGTTAGTTCATGAAGTTTGAGGAAAACCACATAGTTTTATGGCATACTTGTGTGGATCCAACCATATTCATTTCAATTCATTTCATAACAAACGCTTTTCTTAGCCCAAATTGCCCAATCCAAGGCAACGTGTCCCTATAATGTAATCAATTTCAAATATTCTGTAATTGCTCTGTAAAAACACAACAGGTGTATCAAGACACTAATTGCAGTAATTGATAAAAGGTACAACTTTTACAATTCTGGAAACATTGGAATTTTTGGTTAAAGTGAATTCTTCTTGTTTTTGTGAAAAGGGAATGAGAGGAGACAAAGGTTCTACTGGCGAGCGAGGCTATACTGGTAACCCGGTAAGTTGGTATTTCGTTTGATACACACACAAACAAAGATATATTGAACAAAATGCAATCTTCAATACAAAGGGTAGATTCTGGTATGGTATACAATGCCAAGAAAGAAAGTTAGAATACTTACGCCAAATATATGCAGTATCTTTAAAATATCAAGCACAATGAAAGTGATAACAACACTGTCTGTAGCGAAGTTATCAAGATAATTAATTACATGAGTTTAAAGGCACTGGACACTATTGGTAATTACTCAAAATAATTGTTAGCATAAAAACTTACTTGGTAACGAGCAATGGAGAGCTGTTGATAGTATAAAACATTGTGAGAAACGACTCCCTCTGAAGTAACGTAGTTTTTGAGAAAAAGGTAATTTCTCACTCAAATAATAAAAGACTTCAGTGAAGCCTTTTATTATAGGCATCTGAAAGCACACAAATTTGTGCAACAAGGGTGTTTTTTCTTTCATTATTCTCTTGCAACTTCGATGACCAATTGAGTCAAAATTTTCACAGATTTGTTATTTTATGCATATGTTGGGATACACCAAGTGAGAATACTGGTCTTTGACAATTACCAAAGGTGTCCAGTGCCTTTAAGACTTAATTATATGCAAATGATCATGTCTTAGTGTATGGACGTGTATGGACCTTTCTATTGCAACGTCACAGCCCAAGTTTTTGCCAACCGAGGTTGTAAAACTATGGAAAGCCATAACTGCAAATCAAAAACAGATAGCCATAGTTTGTAGCAATGTTACACAAATATTCAAAAATAGTGTTGAATTTGTTGGAAACAAATCAACCAATCAGGGAAGGTATTTCAGTTTATGAATCTTCACAGAAACTGTTGAATTTGGTCACAACATTTGTTAACACGATTGAATGTTTTGCTAACATTCAGCCGTCCATGCCAACCGGCGCACTTTGTTTATCAACAATGGAAAGGTCTATATCAGCTCAGTTCAGTTAAAGTAGAACTCTTCCATGGATCATTAGCAGATTCATCTCTAAGATTTGGAGAGAGTGGGGCAAGGCTTCTGTGCGGCTCTTACTCCTGCTCCCCGCAGCCTTGAGCAAGGCATTGGAGTTTTGTTTTTGTTTACAGGCTACGGTAGCAGTATGGGCGTGGTTCTTAGTGTGTAGTGTACAGTACATACATGTATGTACGTGAGGTTTCGCAGTCTTGTGAAAATCGCGACCGCCTTATGCCACTGTGAATAACGGTTTACATGTATGTGTGATTTATTATGAACACTTGGTTGCTTACATTTATAGTGGTTGTACATGAATAGTGATATCATAGTAATTTTTAACTTTTATTATGATTCTTCATTGACTTTGGAATATCTGATGAACTCTATTTTATTTGCATATTACTGTTTTGTTTGATGTAGGGGCTTTTTGGCGATAAAGGAATGACAGGACCAAAGGGAGAGAGTGGACCTACCGGCAAATTTGTAAGTTCTGTCTAATGAAGTCGAAGTTTATAACCTAATGCTTAATAACTGAATCACGTTCAGGAACCATACGCTGAACGGCGTTGGTTTGGTAGACAGTTTGTTGTTTTCCTTTTTGTTTAACTTTTAGCTACAAATGTTTCAGGTGGCTTGTTATGACTGAGTGGCCAAGCACACTTTTCTATTTATTTATTTATTTATTTGAAATCTTCGGACATAAAATACATACTTATTTAGCATTTTCTGGGTCAAGACAAAAGCAAGACTCAAGCTCTGGTGTTTCTGCTCAGCAAAGTATAGGTTTGAGTTCTGGTCTTGACGCTTGTGTCCTTCAGCAAGACACTTAAACCATTATTGCTTCGTCCTTCAGAAAGGCTGTAAAAGCCATAGGTCCGTTGTGTTATGCATGTAAAAGAACCCAGTACAGTTTTGGTTAAAGAGAAGGGGTTTGCCATGATGTTTTCTGGTAGGTTGGCTGCAGATGGCACCACAGCACATTGGAAACCTGCTGAACCTTTCCAATAAACAGGGCATAACTTTGCATACCTTGTAGAGCTTTGAGATGCCTTTGGATGTGATAAAGTGCTGTATTATAAGACAGGCATGATATTCGTCCTACTTTAGTCTGATCTCTGATTTGTTTGCCCTTGGAAAAATCTGGGGACAAAAACTGGGATTAAATAGCCTGAAAAGTTTATTGAACCCTAGACCATATGTACAAGTAGGTCAGCCCTTGTGCTCAATAAATATTGTCAAACCTTTTTGATAAGGACTGCGCATTATTACTATGAACACTTTCTTGATTTTGTATTTTGTAGGGAAAACGTGGTAAGGATGGTGGTCCCGGAACCCCCGGGTTTAAGGGTGACCGTGGCCCTGCTGGAGTACCAGGTGCATCAGGATTTAATGGTCCAGAGGTGAGCTCGCCATGACACTTCCAAACTAACTTGAAGAGTGCTCCAAGATTATCTGGGAGATTTTGATGAATTTAAAAGATTGAAGCGTGGGGGTTGGGGAATAATTTGTATCATTAATTTTTTACCTTCAAACAATAAATAAGTTCATCACAAGGATGGTTTGAAAATGATGAAACTAGTTATTGAAATTAAGGAAGTTTAAGATTCAAAGTTGAATATTAAGTTTTGTATTTATAAACACTGCTTTGGGACAAATAATGGATGGCAAATTTTGTTTGAATTTCTTTAGGGGCCCAAAGGAGACAAAGGTGAAGGTGGACGTGAAGGGTTGCAGGGTCCTCCGGTGAGTATTAAAAGAAACTTAAAAGAAGTTTAATATAATGTTTTAAAGAGATTGGAAAAGGGAAAA
This sequence comes from Leptasterias polaris, assembly GCA_037783415.1. Lineage (NCBI taxonomy): Eukaryota > Metazoa > Echinodermata > Asteroidea > Forcipulatida > Asteriidae > Leptasterias > Leptasterias polaris. The sequence goes on along the minus strand of JAZGTN010000152.1, from coordinate 150,645 downwards.
AGTTAGGAAAAGGTGTTTTCATTCCAATCATTTGATTTGGGTGTTGCCTGCAAATGTGTGTATAGTACACGCTCTATTAAAGGAAACACATTAAACCTATAAAACCTTTAAGTAAATAAAATGAAAGTGTTGAAAAGAAGTAATTTTTGTGATAATTTTTAAGGGAACGCCTTCGGATACTACCGGTTTTGGTAAACCTGGCCCTCGTGGACCTCAGGGGCGTGACGGACAACCAGGACCCTCTGGACCCACCGGAGATAAGGGAACCAGAGGTAAGAGACACAACCAATGACTCAACCATTCCACACACAAAAATTCTGTGATGATTAAGATTTGTTTGTGATCCCCATGGCAAAATCAGACAGTTTTCCGAAATAGTGAAAAGGCATTAAAAGTGAAGACATCTGAACCAATAGCCTTAATATTAAGATGATGTGATGTTGAAAAATACTTAACCTGAATTAGGCATTATTTGAAAGCTCTTTTTGTCATTTATTAGGTGAGCAAAAGAAAAAGCCAGTTTTGAATTTGGGCAGGAAGTGCCTTGTTTTGGCATGGGGCGTCTCACATATGTTTTTGTGAAAAATATATTGGAGGTAAAACAACTCAAAGCTACAAACCCTTGAAATTCTACTGCAAATTGAGAAGCTACCATAAGGTAGTTGTAAAAATATCAATTTCAATTTAGTAAAAGACGGACAAAAATAATGATATTTTTTCTCTTCCAATTGGCAAAGTTTGTTTGAGTTTTAGATAATGAAAGATGATCAAGACCTAATGCAAAGTTTACCCTCCCCCCCCCTCCCCTCCAGGATTGACGGGTGTTGAAGGCAGACCGGGCAACACTGGCCCACCAGGACAGCCAGGGACACAGGGCTTACCGGGGATCGGCGAAAAGGGTGAACAGGGCGGTCCAGGTAAGCTGGGACTTGTCTTTTTTAATTTCTTGCATCAAATGGGAAACCATTTTTCATGTTCTTTTTAGGACTATGACAAGTTTTTAATTGACCTGGGTTGAATTTATTGTGATTTCTAATGATTTGGGGTTGTTCAAGCCCAAATTATTTAAATTTACCCAATCAGTTTCCATTTGTAGTTAATAACTTAATATACGATTTCTAATGATAAAGAGCGTTGCAGGAATAAAACCTTAATGAATTTGTAGCTGTCCTCTGCAAAAACAATGATGTATCAAATATTTTAAGATCTATTGAGTATAAATATGTTTATTTACTTTTATGATGAAAAGTCGTCTTTACAATTGCATCCAGACAAAATGACCCTTGCAATTGGTAATCACACATGTAATATTCCAGCAGATCAGCTGACGTCTTTGTTTTATGGTTTCTCATCATTTGTAAACTTGAATTTTGTTCGGTCTATTGACTCCTTTTATTTGAGTGTTTTTACAATAAACCATAAATGTATATATATCATTGTCATTGAAAACTGAAAAACACTTTGTACAGTCTTGCTGTGGCTGGCAATTTCCTCTTTTAAGACAAACGGAAATTGCTTGGGTGGATAAACTTCTCTTAGAGCAGGTATTAACAGATCTGGTACATCGTTCTTCTCATTTCAAAAACTTGTGTGCTAGAAATTTATGATTGAAAATTTAATTTCACTTTTCAATCTCTAGGGTTTCTTACTACCATTGTTCTAGCTGCCAGTATTGAGGGTCCTTTCTTCTGTATTGAGGGTCCTTTCTTCTGTTCCTCTCCTTCTATCTGTTTACCTCCTCTCCTCCCTCTTTCCCCTCCCCCATTCCCATCTCCTCCCCTTTAACTGTGGTATGAAGGCTCTGTAGAGGTGCTGGTTACCTGTTCCATATTGCCACTACTGGCGACTTATTGTAATAAAAAAACCAAAAACAATATATAATAGTGTGCGTAATTGAATATACTACATTTTCATATATTATATTTGTTTATCTTTAAACTGTATATTTCATTTTGTAGTGTGCCTAATTATTTGTATATACTACATTTTGTATATTTGTCTATTTGTCTATCTTTACATTGTATATTTCATTTGTATTGATGTGCAAGTGAAGAAGTGTAATTGAAAATAATAATAACAAATCTTTTTGGATAACTCTCTCCCCTCCCCCCCCCACACCCCTACTAGGACTTCCGGGACCCCCTGGACAGTTTGGTTCACCTGGTGTCCCGGGACGTGAAGGTCCTAAAGGAGATCCAGGAATGACTGGATTATCAGTACAGGGCCCCCCAGGAATGGACGGTCTCCCTGGTAGACAAGGAAACACAGGATCTCCTGGACCCCCTGGTGATTTTGGATCCCAAGGTTTGTTATGATCCTCTATTAGTAGTCACTGAACAGCTTCATTTAGAAAAGCAAGGCACCTGTTACATGTTATAAACAAAAACAGAACCCAATTTCATAGAGCTGCTCAAGTACAAAAAGTAGCTAAGCAAAACAAAATTATGCTTGCCAGAATATTAAAGGTTACCAACCAAACTACCATGTTAGATGTTCAACTTGTGACTGGTATCCTGCTCATTTCTGCTAAGCAGAAAATGGTAAAGCAATATTTTTTGCATAAGTAGCTCCATGAAATTGGGCCCAGATATTTAAAGATCTGTTTTTTTAAACGCTTCATTTTTTTTAACCATATCCCATCTGTGGGATTAATTTTCAGAACACCCTGAGGAAGTTTTGTGTTGAGAATGTCGTCATAATAAAAAACGAGTAAAGACAAAAAAGGTTCACACGAGTGTTCCTTTTGAGAAAATGTGTTTTTTTTAAAACCAAGAATCGTCATTTTAAGTGGGTTTCCACATGTTTTCAATAAAACTGCCTCATGTTATTTGGACATTTCAATTTCTTGAAATGTAGAATAGTGCGATGAGCACGCTGCCCTGAAAGTAATGGTATTATATGTTCAGAAGTTCTATTTTAGCTTTTGTAATTAGCCTTTGAGAAAGCCTCTGCTGGGATTGAAAATATGAGGCTATTAAAAATTGTTTTTGTGCATTTATACCGTAGGTCAGTTTGGTTGGTGAACAGTTTGCACCAGCTAATGTTATTTCCTAGTCATTTTTATAATTCAACTTTTTTTTCTTCCAAACATTTAGGTCTTCCTGGAATCCCTGGGAACATAGAAGGCATGCGTGGCCCCGCAGGCCCTCCCGGCCTCCCTGGTCCAGAGGGTGAACCTGGCGGCACTGGCACTCCAGGAGCTCGTGGGTACCAAGGAAGAATTGGTGAGTTTGTTTTCCTACCAATTACAAATGGTTCTGTTTCTGAAATTCAGATGTAGAGGACATAGCTATTTCCTGTTGAGCTATCTTTCGACTGCACTCGTCTGTTCTTTTTAAGAAGGCACCCTTCTTTTTTATGGAACCCTTTTTTTTTTTCTTTTTTTTTAATAATTAATTTGTATTTATCTATTTATTTATAAAATGTATTTATTTATTTCTTTATTTATTATTACTACTAATGTTTGTCTTTTAATACGAAGTGTAAATTAAGCGCAGGCATGTACATTGATACACAGACCTTGCACTAAAGGCCTCCCCCTCCCCCTACCAGACTTGAGTGTCCTTTTTCGATATCTCCGTAATTGTCATAATATTTCCACCATCCCCAACAGAACTAGTCTTTTAAAAAATAGCCCCATACCCATTCTTTTATTAATTCTAGTTAACTGCCCATTTTGTATTGTGTGTGTGCACATTAACTTGTTCCCTTCTCATTCTTTGTTTAATGTGTTTAATATCTTTGTAATTGTATAACTATTGTTCTGGCTATATAACTTGACCTTCAGGTCATGACATTTGCCTATTTTTAATAGCATACAAAATTAAGAAACAATCCTATTTTCTGTGAAGGTGAACCTGGACAACCATGTGGTCAGTGCCCAGGAGGGCCATCGGGAGCAAAGGGTGACCCTGGACCAGATGGCCCATCCGGAACACCTGGTTTGGCTGGCTTTGACGGCCCTCAGGGACCACCAGGACCACCGGGACCAAGAGGAGAGCTTGGAACTGAAGGTGCTCCAGGAAGAAATGTAAATACACTTATTCTTGCCTTTTGTATCAAGTCTAACAAGTCCTCCCTGGGTCTGTGTTTGATCGGAATAAGGTTACCAGCTAAAATACCATTTCAGATTCTGTGAAAATAACCAGATTAGATTTTGTGAAAATTACCATTTCACATTTTGTGAAATTTACCATTTCACATTTTGTGAAATTTACCATATCACATTTTGTGAAAGTTACTATTTTACATTTTGTGAAAATTACCATTTCTCATTTTGTAAAATTTCCATTTCACATTTTGTAATAAAGGCTTGAACTTTGTTGTTGTTAGGGGGATCCTGGACCTGGTGGACCATTTGGAGATAAGGGTGACAAGGGTGACCGGGGACCTGCACTCCCTGGGCCGCCTGGATCGGCCGGCATTAAAGGAGACAGAGGGTACAGGGGTAATCAGGGCGACAAAGGAGCAGAAGGCTTTCCAGGACCTCCTTGTCAAACACCACCAAAAGTATTTGTAAGTATAATTAGTGAAATCATTCATTTTAGAAAATTCTTTCATTAGTTATTTTATCAGTACATCTTCAATAAGAAATATATATTACTTGTTGTGTAATACTAGAATGTTATCACTAACTTAACCCAGAGGGTTTCGCAGTATTTTCTTATTAACTCAAATAAAGATGGACTATTAAAAAACTAAACTCATGTTAACCTTGGTTTCATTCACATGAACAGAGTATCCCAACATCTTCAAATCAACTTCTTTTACTCTTACTTGGACCATTAGTAAATGTTGAATTATGTTGTCGTAGGGTGAGAAAGGAGAACCAGGTCAACAGGGTGCACCTGGACAACCTGGATTTGATGGGTCACCGGGAGTACCTGGAGAGCGTGGTTCATCTATTGTTGGCAACCCTGGACCACCTGGTCCAATTGGTCTCGAAGGAGAAACTGGACCAAGAGGGCCCTTTGGTCAGAAGGGTAGGTCAACCTAAATAAATAGTTTGTTTTATGTAGCTTGATGGAGCTATAAAATTCTGACTTTTGAATGAGGAGATCAGGCATAAAGGACATAGTTCTGTAATATAATGGATGCCAAATAACAATCATTGGGGATTTTTCCCCCAATATGATATTTTACCTTTGAATTTTGTTATAGAAAATCTCATTGAGAACCACTTTTTACCTACATAATGATTAGTCTTTTGTAGACTTTTTAACACCTGGTTCAGACAGGCGCTCCAGAGTCACACTGAACCAAATAGATTAGGAGTGACTCTAGGCCAACTTAACATAACATTTACAATAGGCTCATGACTTGCGTAATCTGTCGACATTAGGTGCAACACATCGTTTGCATTCATCTTCAATCCGGCAGGCACTCGCTACATTCACCATTTTGCAATGTGTGCCGCCATGACAACCCAGGTGAAGTTTGGGATGCTAAAGGTCATTTCTTCTAATTACCATACATTAACAAACAATTTGCATTAGGTTCCGCTCATGACAAGCTCGACGTCTGAAACCAAGTCGCTCCAGAGTCGTTCAAAACGACTGCAACAGTCGATCTTTGGACTCCCAGCGCATCCAGTCGCTGTTTCAGATGTCAAAACTTGCATGTACTTTTAAACACAATAATTTGGTTTGGCGTGACTCTAGAGTGCCTGTCTGAACCAGGTGTTAGGCTTTTAATATCGATTTTCGAAGGGCCAAATAAGTTGGAAATTAGATTAACATAAAAATAATATCTTGGCTGTGGATGGCTCGTCACAATAGCCTCTACTCTGCTCCTGTCAATTCGGATAGGAATTAATTATATAGATGTTAGTTCCTTATTTATTTTTATACGTTGTTTGTAGGTGAGCGTGGAGAAAACATCTTTGTATCTGAGCCAGGGCAGGTTGGGCCAAGAGGACCCCCAGGACCACCAGGTCCTTACGGTGATGTCGGTGAACGAGGACCCCCAGGTACATTTATACCATTTATATTAAGTTTTTGTATCGCCGCTTTATTTATTAAATACTTGTCACAACTACACTTATTTTTCATGCCATATTTAGTTGGCAACTTTCAGGCAGCAGACCTAGAAAAAGTTTTCTGTGAATTGGAGAAAAAATCTGTCATAAATTTGTTTAATGAAATCTACTTGTAGTGGAAATTTTTAAACCACATACAGGTAAAGGCTAAAAATTAACACAATTTTGCAGGTGCATCCCCCCTTTTGAAAAAAACACCCAAAGTTTAAATTATACCTGAGCATTGGACACTGGTTCTTTTTTATTTGATTTCACATTTTCCCTTTTGTAAAATTACCCTTTGAAATTTTAGTTTATACTTCTGTACTTAATTAATTATTGTTTTTTATAGTTTGTGTCTAAATATTTTGTTTACAATCTTTCCTCTATTTTCATCACCCGAAGACCCAAATCAACCTTCTCATTAAAAAAGGGTCTTCCCTTAAAGCCGAGTGTGGACAATGTCTATATTGTTTTTTAAAGAATTGTTACACACATTATATGCACACTTTGAATTAATGTATTCCTTTGTTCCCAGTGGTAATTTAAAGTATATGATGTATCCTGTGCTGTTAAGACTCTGGGTCTTTTTTTATTTATTTCATCCAGTACTCTTGTTTCTTTTATTTCAAAGATTTGTGGATTCACTTCCAAATGATGTACATGATTTATGCTTAGGGACTTCCCTAATGATGTGTCTTAATGCTGATATCCTATATTTCAAACCACTGATGACTCAAGCTTTTTAGCCTTTTGTATCAATCTTTTTGTATCAATCTCATTTAATATACTTTCTGATAATTGTTTTTGTAACTTTCTTTGTTTCGATCAATGTACTTCCTAATCATCCCAAATTTAAAAGTCTTTATCATTAATGTTTTATCAATCTTATGAATGATCTTGTGTATATATATAGGCGTATTTGTAATTTTTGTAATTTTGTATTTTTATTTTTTTTATTTATCTTTTAAAACCAGCTGGAGAGGAGAGCCTTTAGACAGGAACTTTGTTTCTTTTAGGCAATCCTCCTGGCTCCAGCTTGTTCTCTTTATTTCCTCTGTATTTTAGAAATGGAAACAAAAATATATAAATATAAATTGTTGCGGCATTGTCTCTCCTCACAGGACCTCCTGGTCCCGGTGGAATAAAGGGAAGCCGTGGATTTGATGGTATGAAGGGTGACCTCGGCGAACAGGGTCCCTCTGGTGTAGGCATGCCAGGGGAAAGTGGAGAGAAGGGATTTCGTGGACTGCCAGGTGATCAGGGACCTCAAGGTCTTACAGGCCAAAGAGGGTCAAATGGCTTCCCTGGTGTGGAAGGACCACAGGGAAGCAAGGTAATAATAATAATAATAGTGGCCATTTATAATGCACCATGTCTGTCTAAGACATTCCTGGCGCAGGAGAGATGCAGAAACAAGTAGGCCTACAATGAGTACATATATGAAACTTTTTAAGCACAAAATATAAGTTTTAAAACTAGACATTAGTTTGTTACGAACAAACACTGGGGTTTTCGGCTTTATTGTGAAGAATGAAGGTCACACTTGAAAAAATAAAAAGTTGCCGTTAGTTACAATACAAGATTGTACAAAGATTATAACTCTCTGACATAATTTATTATGGTTCAGACGATGTGCAATTTAACGTAATAAACTACCACGCCTACGCTAAATTTATTTTAAAAAAAAACTATCCCACACAGACCTTGAAATGAATTGTGGTTGGAGAAATTGTGGAATTTACGTGGGGATAAGCCGCTTACGAGCTCAGAAGATACAAATTTATTTAATGTTTTTCACCGGTCCCGAACTGTCCCATGCGCGTTTCTATGTCTTAAAAAACGGAAGATATGAGCATGGTCCTAACGAGAACACGGATAAAACAAGGTATTTTAGTGGCCCTGTAATGACAAAATGTATTGTTTTTCCTACTTTTGTAGCGAGATCTGGAAATATTGTTGTGTAAAAAGCTTACCATTTACTCACAGTTCAGAATTTACATTTTTCATTGCCAAACTATTTATCGGATCGGATTGGCCATACAGCTCAAGTCGATCCGAACACCAGAATCATTTCTGGACTATTCACGAGATAAACCATGAATGGAAGGACCGCCATGCGTTTGAGTGTGCGTGTGCCTGTGTGCTACGGGCTCTCTGTGTGACCATGGCCGTATGCTATGTACAGCGTATTTTACGTGCGATGTACACACAGGGCAATCTTGCTTGTTTCAAAAATAGGTTTTAAATCGGTAATATCATCAAGAAAGAAATAAAAAACACCCCAAAAAACTTCTTCTGGATCTACGTTAGGGCAAAGGCTTTCATTTGATGTATTGTTTGTGACTTTTAAAAACTAATTCCTGAAATCGAACGATCATAAACTTTCACGTGTTAATGCTATGAGCATTTTCGGAAAGAAGTATAAGAACAAAAAATATATATATCGACAAAAACAAAGGTGGTTTCGGCGGATAGCCGAAACCCCCAATGAGTTTTGAAGTTGGTATAATTAGTGACTCATCGGAGATTTGTGGGGAGTTCATTCCATAGTGATGGGCCAGAGTGTGAGAAGGATCGGGCTCCCCATGAATGCAAATTTAAGTAAGCGGTAACTGGAGGTTAGCCTTAAAGATTTTTTAGGTTATCCAGGGTTATCCAGGGTTCGACCTCTAGTTAGTGTTACCTAGAGTACCACTTGTTTAATTTGGCAATATTCCCTAAAAAGTAGGGATCTCCAATAATTATTACAAACATTGATTTCTAAATGAAACCTCTGTTTAATTGTTTGGTCTTGGCAGTGCACAATATCCGGTATTTTGTTTATACTATTTAGAAAAAATAGATGAGTAGGTTCGACGATAATAATAGTTGTAAATTCTTGTAAAGGTTTTTTTAGCCTTGAAATTACATTTTTTTTTGTAAGAATAGTTGTTTATGACTTCACCTGTTAAATTTGTATTGTTTATTGTTAAAAAGTAATGAAGATAATTTCATGTTTTTCTCTAATGGTAGAGTTCAACTCGGTGGTTACAAAATATCGTAGCACTAATTATTGCATAAGATTTTTTCAACACGTTTTAATAATGTCAAAATACAATCCCTTTAACTCTCCATCTAGGGTGATTCGGGTCCCGCCGGAGTCCCAGGCAGCCAAGGACCACGTGGGTTGAAGGGCTCAGTCGGTCCCCTCGGCCAGCCAGGTGCACGAGGCTCACCAGGTGGTCCTGGTACAAATGGTGATATCGGAACTCCAGGTTCCTTTGGAGAAAAAGGTAAATACACAAAAAAAAAAAAAAGTCAATTTCAATCTACAGAAATACGCAGTTGGTCAAGCCGAATCTTGAAGAATTATTCTTATGAAGTTTGTTGTTATCATCAAATTCTTTAAACAAAACCTTTTATTTTACAGCTGTTTTATCCCTCATTTGAATGTGGGACAGAAACATATACTTAATATTCAAATTGTATAAAGAGATATTGACTAAAGCAGGATTTGATTTGATTTGGCTTCTGCCTGGCACCCCTGAACAAAGATATTGACAAAATAGGAAGACCGCCAACATGGGGGCTTAAAAGCACAGTTTGAAGAGCTCCGGCATGTTAATCCGGAGGTTGTTGGTTCAAATCCTGTTCAGTCAATTTGTCAAATTTACCTTATCAATTTGCCTTGTGGTTTATTACTTTACTTTTGGGGTTCCTAGCTTGATAAATTATAATATAAATCCTAGCATTTTTGTGTTATTTACTTAACTTGTGCATATTTCATATAATGTGGGCCCAATGTCAAGGCGCTGCCTACCTCAGATTACTGCGCTTACAGAGTCTTATGGCCCATAGAATCCTGCCCTTCATATGGGGTGCTGTATAAGCACACAATTTGGTGGTATGCAACGACATGACAGTGGTCTTAACCAAATTGATATCACAAGTAGCTGGTTGTCTCATATTTTTTAGATGTGAACATTACCAAGTTAAGTCTGTAGTGTTTAAATTCTAGATATGAGTATGTTTAATGTTTTTTATAAGAGTGTATATAATATTTAGTTTTTTTGGTGTGTGTTTGATGTTCTCATGTGTATCTTTTTCTATGGAGATTGCTCCTTTGGGTTGTGACTTAGTTCGCTTTTGGTAATCCCTAGGTTGCTTTTTTTTCTTTTTTCCCCACATATTCCTCTGTTTTTTTCGTAATTCTTGGTCAGATTGTTATTCTAATTGTTCTTGTGTATATGCATTGTAATGTCTTTTAAAGCCTCAATGAATAGATAGAAAAAAGAAAACAAATGTGACACAAAAATCATTTTTAAATGTTTTGATATTTTCAGGTGATAGAGGAGCTTTTGGTCTTTCTGGTCGTCCCGGTGAGCCTGGAACCCCAGGAGAATCCATCCCAGGGGAAGACGGACCGCCCGGTGGACCAGGACTACTGGGAGAAAACGGTAAGGTCCATCTTCGTCATAATGTGACCTTCCCCAACTGATTGATCAAGAAAAAAGAAAAAAAAAATTATTCTACAAATATCAGTTGCATATGAGAGCAATTGTTACAGAATATAATCCTGAGATGAAATCTTGACTATTTCATTTCACATTTCAAAAGCCAGATTTCAGGAAGTGGTAATCATCTGCAACAATACTCAAACAAAAAAAATTAAAAAGTTGCCTATATAACTCACACCTAGTTCCTTCTCATTTGAAATGTTTTCAAACTAAACGCAAAGTAGTGCCCCCCCCCCCCTTAAATAAATTCAATTATAAAAAGAATGAAGATAAAACCATATATAAAGCCCCAGATTGCAGAGTAGGGCTTTTAATACCAAAGATAAATGTTATTAGTGGGCTTCATGCTCGCAAGTTTTTCGGGCTGGCATGCGTTTGGGCTATATGCTCAGAGTTCAGGTTTTTTTTCAACAGCCTATCACATCCCTAACTAGACACCAACCCTTTTCCACTATGACAAGAGCTAGCCTTGTTTGGCAAACAGGCGGGGAACGATTATTTCAATGAATAACTGTATTTATTTATATTAATTTCAATGTCAATGAATAATTTTCTGCAGGACCTTCTGGTGAGCCAGGCCCTCAGGGTATCCCTGGCCCACCTGGTTTCTCTGCCATCAAGGGGCAGAAGGGTGAAGCTGGGCGTGATGGACGCCCAGGAGATATTGGACTACCTGGCCCAGCTGGACCCCCTGGAGAAGACGGCGAAGGAGGTGAAGATGGTAGACCAGGTATGGAAACATTATCAATTTGTTTCAACAATTACTTGAGTAGGCATGCCGGATAATGGCTCTCTACTGTTCCCATCCCCCAAAGCAGCCAGTAGTTCTTCTTTCAGGAAGCCTTTATCGTGACAAATGTTGTCTACATAGGTGGTATTTGATCTTCCTCTGGGTCTTGTGCCAGTGGAGTAAGTCCAGAGCACCAGGCTGCTGACAGCAAGCTAAGGATGTACTGACAGCAAGCTAAGGATGTCTGTGACAGTGCCTCTCAAATCTTAGTCTGCTAACACTGATCTTGTTACTGATCTCTGGTAGTGCTCCATACAGACCTTAGGGTTGAGTCATCTTAAGATGAGTTAACAGTATTACCATAGTAATTTGTTTTGTGGCATCACACTTTGCTTAGCAATTAAGATTGATTTGACTTAAGGTCAATCTTATCTAACATGGTCTCCTCTGAGAGTGAGCTCCAAGTGATCTCTCAGGATTTTTTCCAGATTTCAGGAGATTTCATTGATCATCCTTCACCTTCAAGAAGTGTTTTTGCCTAACCAGGCAAGAGCTCTTGAGCTCCACTGAGTTGGGTGTATATTCCTTCGTTGTGTGCCCGGAAGAAGTGCAAAAGCACACCCTTCTTCCAGGCACACAAAGTACTTTTTCCAGTAACAAAAGTCTGTAAGCAATAAAATGGCTCCTGACAAAGATAGTGTTGCATTACTGTTACCTTTTTGCTGCTAGAACTACCCCAAAGAGATGTTTTACCATTCTCGTACAGAATTAAACCTGCCGATGATGACTAATGAATGGCAGAAAACCGTCCAAACTTTCATTCTCAGTTTTCTTGAATCATAATTTTGCACATTAACTGCTAACACCCTTCCTATGGTAACTTTTCGTTACATCTTGGTGGTCTAGTGGTAGGACATCTGCTCTAGCAATGCAAAGAATGTGGGTTCAAATCCCACTCGAGTGATTTGCCTGTGGCTATTTATTTTTCACAGAACTCGGATAAGTACCGAGTACACAGTGCTTAACACACATCAGTGTAAGGTTAAAAAGCAAATTATATATAACGTCTTTCTTCGAAGCACATGGCAATTTTGTAACCATCATTTTTTGTTTTGTTAATGTGACAGGAGAGAAAGGAGATCGAGGGTTAAATGGTAATCCAGGACAGCCAGGACAACCAGGTGAAACAGGCGAGAATGGAACGCCCGGACTTAAGGGTATGTTAGTGATCTTTATGATTGGAGAATACAGAATGAGGCAGTATGTTGAGCCAACGGGCACAACCTTGTTTAAATGTGCGTCTGACTACCACAAGTCAATTCATTTCATCACAGTACGTCCTGCCTACCTGTTTTTCATGGTTATCTGATTGAAAGCAGCACACCAGACTGTCCATCAGTCAAAAGGCAGAATGCAGATTCTATTTCTACAGCCCCCTTATTGTATTTTTTCCCCAAACAGGTGATGACGGCAGCATTGGTCTCCCTGGATTGATAGGCAGTCTTGGTGGCTCAGGCAGGCCAGGTGAACGAGGCTCTCCAGGACCAGAAGGTCCCAATGGCGAAAAGGGATTCCCCGGCCCATCAGGACAACCAGGCCTGCCTGGACAGAATGGTCAGCCTGGCCCGCCTGGACCATCTGGAGAAGATGGTAACCCAGGCCCAGTAGGATCCAAAGGAAATCGAGGTTTCCCTGGTTTGGAAGGAGCTAAAGGAAGCTTTGGGTTGAAGGGAGACAGTGGATCACCGGGCTTGCCTGGTTTAAGTGGAAATCCTGGTCAGAAGGGACAGATGGGTGATATGGGAGCCCCAGGTGAGTAGCAATTAATATTGGAATAAAGGGTGATGATGAAGTCTTACACGACCATTTAAGACCGGGTCTTTGCAGTGTGACAATGGACTGAGCCAAAAGCAAGGTCTGTTATCAACCGAGTCGACTTCCTTTTACATCCATTCAATTAATCATAAGTATCTTAAATATTTTAAACATGCTGAAAGTTATTACAAAATACATAATCATTGAACTAGAAATGTTTCTATTTCTCAACAGTACGAAATTATTGTACTCCATTCTAAGGGGCTGTTTCTCAGTGGCATAAGATAATTGTGACCTAACACTCAGTCCTCGATCCAGCAAGCTAGATGGAGTTATTTCGACTTGTTTTACGAACGCGTCTGGCATTGTTCACTGCATTTATGTCACATGTGGGCGTAGAAAATATTGTTAACCATTTGATGCGCACATGAGAACAAAAATTGAAAGGAATGCAAGCTAAGCTTGGGCGTTACCATGATAATCGAAAATCGCGATGCAATTTCTTAAACGATTACGATATCGTGTCTGTTTTTTTTAATCGCGATGCATTTCCTAATCGAGACGATATTGCAACAACATAGAGCTGTTTAAAAACATAAAAAGTCGCACACAGACTAACATCAAAGTTTTGTGTATTTGAGTTTGACAAACGAAAACTGTGCGGTATTGCTCACGCACGTATAAAAACGTTCCTCCGACGTTTCCCGACCACGAGGTGATTTCTCACAAAGGGAATTTCCCTTGCCTTTTCGCTCCCACAGCTACACGCCATTCCTTCACCCCCCTAACTATAAAGTTTACCACGTTAGGAGCAAGCACATCTGCGGGATCGAGGTGATGAATACTATGCAATGGCAGCGCTGTGAGAAGCACTACGTCATAAATATTCACACGATCGGCCAATCGGAAAGGGGCCAGTCGGGAATCAGCCAATCAGCCTGTTCCAATTGCGCTCGTGCTGCTTCGGCGATAACATGAAAGAAAACCATGGCTAGAATGGGAAGCCTTACAGGCTGTATACAATTTCCTTAGACTTATTTGCAATTCGCGGCACTTCTGTTTTAAAGCTATTAAAACAGAAGTGGGTTTCCTCAACGCACGTCACAAATTAATCGCGATATCATCGAATATCGCGATACATTTTTGACGATGTATCGTGGATGAAAAAAAGCAATATCGCCCAAGTCAAATGCAAGCTGTACAGATCTATTTCGACAGCTGTTCACTAATGTTGGATTTTGGAAAATCTGATATATCAAACATGATCATCCTTGTGATAAATGTATGATTCTGTTGAATAACAGGTTCCCGTGGTGATAAGGGTGAGACTGGTCCAGAAGGCACTACAGGTGCTCCTGGCCCCATAGGCTCTTCTGGCCTACCTGGTGAAATTGGAAACCCTGGATTACCTGGTTTCAATGGAAATCCAGGAGAGACGGTATGTTTACTGAAAGAATCTAAATTATTATTTTCCCCCACAAAAAACTAACAATTAACTTCTTTAATAAATATACTGTGATCAACAAAAGCTTTGTTTCTGAAGTTGTTGAATATTTCGTACTTTATTAAACATATATAAAATGCGTAAGGTTAAGTGTGGTAAGCATATTTTAACAAAATGTTGGGGAGTGGGTTAAGGGTCAAAATTATAAAGAAAACCCCCAAAACAGCAACATTTTGCTTCTGTGTTCAAACGGGATGGGTATCATCCACAGAGAAATGACACGGTGCCATCGGCAAGGATCTGTATACACTTAAAATATATGAAAAAGTTAGGAACATAGTAGGCAATGTGGCTTGACTTAAAAATTTCACCACAATGTGAGCTAAGGTCTTGTACCAACTTCACACAAGTTCTTCATCGCTGGCTATTTTGGAATGCATTTGCGTTTTAACGCATTGTCGCCTACAATGGGCATGAGACTGTATAACACAAGGGAACATTGACTCCAAAAATGGCACAACCAAGGTTATGGTGATGGTGACAGTAAATAAATTGGGTCAATTCCTGTTAACAAGTTAAAAAAAAATGAAAAAAAAAAAAATGGCCAAGAGTAGAGAAGGAGGGCTCTGAACCTCAACTCCTGGATACCTACCTGTTAAATAGTGACTTTACTCCATCGACAATTTTATCACATGGATCAGTATCTATCCTCCCAAACACCAAACTTTTTGATTCAGTCTTGCACCAAATGAATCTCATGCTATAGCAACTTCTCTTGCTCTATTGATTTAGGGAGTTCCAGGAGAACTTGGACCCCCTGGACTTAGAGGCCCACAGGGTGTTATAATTAGAACACCATGTAACCTTGAGATGAAGGGAGCTCAAGGTCTGCAGGGTGAAAAGGGAGATTTTGGTAAGTTTTTAGCCGATTAAGAGATATTGAGGTTAGAGACTGGGACGCATACAGTGTTATCATTAAACAGGGGTCAGCTAGTCAATTAATAGACCCCAAAACCACTGGCTAGTCACTGAAAACAGTAAAAGGGAACCCTTCTAGACCGGTAATCATTACTAAAGTTTTGGAATCAAGCATCAGATGTGAAGTCTTGAGTGCGAGATCACAAGATCTTTGACATAACGGCAATAACTCATCTGGGAACTTTCTCTGACTGCAGTCAAAATTTTATTGCTTGCCTGGAAAGCTATGACTGCAACGCATGAGCGTATCTCAAGGAACTTCTCCCACCTGATACTCAAGTCGCAATCCTCTACAAACTTCCTTCTTCTAACTGTCCCTAAGACAACCACATCCTATTGCAATCGTGCCTTTTCAGTATCCACTAGGAACTATTTACCCTTAAATATCCGAGCTATAGAATTTCTGGACATTTTCAAAGCATGCTTCAATCACTTTGTTCAGCATTGCTAATGAGTAACTCTATATATATATTTTTTTATCCACGTGTGCATGTAAATCTCTCTATATTGTGCTCTTTATATATTTTGTATACTTTCCATTTGTATTTCTAAGTATTTGTGATGTCCATATTTTTTTTCCCCAGCGCCTCTGAATATGGTTGTCTGAGATTGATGGCGCTGTACAATTTGTTTGAGTTTTTACTATAATTGTAATTAAACCCACTAGGTGAATCTGGACAGAATGGTCTGAATGGACTCAAGGGAGATCGTGGAATTAGAGGTCTCCTTGGTGCTCCAGGTACTGCTGGTGCAAACGGTGAGCAGGGTGAGCCAGGTCTTAAAGGTGACCGTGGTATTCCTGGAGAGTCTGGATTCCAAGGACCGCTTGGACCTAAGGGAGATACAGGTAAGGGTTCATATGGAGCAGGTCTGGAATTACACAGACGCCAGGGCGTCTATTGCCCCTGGTCTTGGCCTTGGTTCCCCTTCAGAAGTTCCCCATAAACTTAAAGATTTTCCCAATGGAAGTGCCCTTTGCAAAATGAAAATGGCCTTGCCCTCTCAAAGATAAAATTCCAGGCCTGCTTGAGATCAAATGAAGAACAAAGAATGTAATGTCTGGGTTAGCACTTGATCATCTTCTACTTGTTTGTTATAAATTGCCTTCTACGATCAGGTATGCAACTTTTCAGCTGATTTAAGCTCACTTGCTTATTTTTGGTTTCTTAACTGTTCTGTTGAAAAGTGCAAAACACAATGAGTTTGTTGCTCTTTAATTTTATTTGTATAATGATAGTCTACCTGTCTACATGGTACATTAAGAGGCAACCAAACTTCTGAATAGTTGAAGCTCTGCTTCACATTTCCATCTAATTTTCCAGTGCAATGTTAATGTTGTTGATTTATTCCAGTTCCTTTTTTTCGTAATATCATACATATTATATAATTTTGATTATGCTGTTTTTGTAATTTTGAATACTCCTTTTTATTGTGGTGTTACATATTGCCCTAGTTTGAATTTTTATAACAGTTACAATGGAGCTGTTCAAATCCTTTGAAATTGCCTAATCTAGGATAAATAAAGTTTATTGAATTGAATTGAATTGAAAGTCTACTTTATGTCTGCCTGGTGGCAGCATCATGCATTGTAAACTTTTAAATTACCAGATTTGCATAATATATCCTAGATTTCATTGCGTTTCCTGCTGTCTTTTCATTGTTTCCCTTTTTGGCTTATAAACATTTGTTTTAATGACTGTTTTTAGTAAACTTTTTAAAAAACCTGTTTTTATTGTGTCGCTGTCCATGTTTGGACTTAATGGATACCAGTGGTTGAAATGAGAAATACATAAATATTCATGAACTACCGTAGCTGTTTCTTTTTCATACTCTGTACATTCCTGAATTATTCAGACTTTCAAGTCACAACTCATGTCACATTATGAATGATATTATGAAGGGCTTGCACTTCTTGGTTTAAATCCAGACTGATATAAGTTACATTATATAATTTATTCGCAAAATGAAAACGAAGAAGTGAATTCATTCCATAATGTGTATAGCATGTTTCTTTAAAGGCAAAACCATGTTTTGGTTATGAATTAATATGAGAATTGCCTTGAAATATTGACACATATTGTGTGATTTTTGTTTTCAGGAAGAAACGGTGTTCCAGGATCACCAGGAGTTATTGGTCTTCCAGGAAATCCAGGTTAGAGATATGTTGTTGACTTTCAACACGTTCAGGGTTCTTCCCATGCACAAGCTTAGCTAGCGTATTGGGCCGATAAGCGCAAATCCCCGAAAAACCCTGACATATAGTTTTGTCAATAAGAACCATCTTGAAGTGCATCCTAAATGAATATGTTTGTGTATTTAAAAAAGGTGTACAACATTAAACCAGTGGGAACACCGGGTTGATTCTTGTGTAATCATGAGGCTCACCCTGGAGTTACCACTTGTTTAAACAGCTACTTGAGCAAAAAATTGTTAACAGGATTGCTATTTAAACTTGTTTATAATGTGTTTCTTTATCATTTAATTGTAATTTCGTTATTTTTACACTTCTGAATTTTGCATTATTATCGATACTTTGACATCATTTGTGGGGGGTGCTTTGTTATACCTCGATGTTGCAACAAAGCCGCTACACAAAATGGTGCTCCCACAAAGGGCGTAACATGGATGATGACATAAGGGCTTTTTGTGAATCTTTCTGAAAAGCACCAGAGAAGGGTATCTAAAATGATCGTTTTTATGCTATTAATATCTGTTTACTCTCATGTGAACTCAATTTCCTTATTGATTGAAAACATTTTGAATTATTTTCAGCAAAGATCACTTGTTGCCCCTTTCGTTCAAGCCGGTCTTTAGCTTTGCATTCTTCTTAACAATACAGTTTTTAAGACTGTTTACTGTTATTGTTATAATTTATGTATTAGGCTCCAAGGGTGATCTAGGCCCCATGGGTATACCAGGAACCCCAGGTGAAGATGGCTCAGATGGTCAGGATGGAGAGAGAGGCTTCCCAGGGGTGCGTGGAGAAAAGGGTCAACCAGGCCGAACTGGCCAAGCTCTCGTCGGAGCCAAGGGAAGCAATGGCCTACCCGGTGTACAAGGACGGCCAGGTGAGATTGTTTGTTCATTAAGGCTAGTTTCAAAGATCTTGTCACTTCTGTGAATTCTGGAAGTTTACTGATTTCATAACTTGCTCATCAATCCCAAACAGTGTTTTGAATTATTTACCGCTGCACAATATAAACATGTAAATCCTCAAGTACTTTTAAATCTCAACTCAAAACGCATTTGATGTCTCCAGCTTTTTGTCGCTCATTGAAATTGCATTTTCATTTCCATGTATGTATTTTCCATTGCAGACCTATAGGTATTTTGTATTGTATTCTTGTGGGCACCTTGAGCACAGGTGGATATGTGCACATTATAATTGTTTAAATTATTTTTTATTAATAATTGCTTAACGACTCTCCTCCATGTGACTCTGATTGATAAATGCACTATGCCATCAGCGCGCAATAGTGCTTTAAAGGCAGGGTAAACTTTTGGTAATTGTCAAAGACCAGTTTCCGCACTTTGTGTATCACACCATACGCATAAAATAACAAACCTGTGAAAATTTGTGCTCGATTGGTCTTTACTTTTTAGAGTAATTACCAAAGGTATACCTTCCCTTTAATGTGTTGAACGCATTTCACAAAATAAAGATGGTTCTGTGAACAGTCATGCCACCATTAAACAACAGTTGGTTAGTTTTGAGAGGTTGGTATTAAAGCTAGCTGTCAAATATTACTGAGAGCATTTTGAATAATTCCAGCACATTTTATTTTGCGGTTTTTAAGATGGTTCTATAAACCATATCAGCTTACTATATACTTTGATATTTTATTGGGAGCCTATCTGTTATATATTCAGCTGTTCATACAATTCCAGTACTTTTTATCTTGTGGTTGTTAGATGGTTGTGTATTTCAGCCTTGTGTTCTCTGTTATTAATGTTAATGCCTTGTAGTTTCTGATATATGTTTGCTCATGTATTATTGCTCTTGTAATTACCTTTGTTTACACCATGATTTACTTCTTTTACTTGCCTTCAACTTTTTAGTAGTGTTTTCCTTGCCTTTGGATCTAGATATTTGGAATTTTGTTCTCCATTCTGATTTCCCTTGTAAATTTCCAAGTACATAGAGACCTTTTGTGTTATGGGCTTCATAACTGTTTTGGTATTATTATGAGTAGAAGTTGTATAGTATGAGGTTTAAAGGTTTTGTCTAAATGAGTTTTATAATGTTTGCCACCACCAGGTCCTGCTGGCAATGATGGTTTACCTGGAGTGGAAGGACGACAAGGTGAGCCAGGAATGAAAGGAGAGAGGGGTATAGTAGGCCCTGAAGGCCCAATACCTGAGGCTCTACCCGGACAACCAGGTTCTCCAGTAAGTAACAGGCAACAACTAAAGCCTGGTTCATACTTTCTGCGAATGCGATGCAAATTTTGACGTCACAAATTCGCAACAAACAATTCAGAAGAGTTGAGCTGTAATCAACCTTTCTGATACATTCTCAGCGAAAACAGCAGAAAGCAAAGTATGAACCAAGCTTATGAGTACATAAATTATTTTCAACAATTACCACAGGTTACAGGTGTTTTTAATGTCAGCATGCCGTATATCTTGTTCATGGTACAGAGCTGTCAACTCTCCCTGATTCTGCTTAAAATTCCCCCAAAAATAAACAAATTCTTTCAAATTTGAAAATCTCCATGATTCTGGAGACATTTCCCCCAATTATGTTGATCGTAATTCAAAGTATCTCCTTGATTGTTGTTCAGAATGGAAATGTTGGCAGCTTCGTTGGTTAATATAGAGCACCAATATTAGGGTCCTATAATATAGACAGAATCTAAAGGGTTGTTGTTAGATGCTCGTGTGAGGCAGGAGGAGCATTTTCATAATCTGATGTAGATATTCTTCCTAAATTTCTCCCCTCCTTTGTAAGCCTTTGCTAGCATAAATTGATGTACTTACTAAAACACAATGCAGGGTCTACCTGGAATTGATGGGCAAATTGGTGAGAAGGGCGAGACAGGACCATCAGGACCGAGTGGTCTGTCAGGCAGACCTGGCTCAAGAGGACTTCCAGGCGATAATGGTGATGACGGTGTGCCAGGACTGCTTGGACCCAAAGGATTGAGAGGACAGAAGGGAGAACCAGGTATAACTAAGGGAAAACTGAAGGGAGTACCCTTAACCCTTTAGAGACCATTCATTTCCGTATAATCATCACAAAACGCCCAGACATTGCTAATATTGTTAGTTTCTTTATTGAAATTTTGTCAGTAAAATGTCAATATAAATTAAAATGAAAGAGAACATTTAGTTTCTTGTTTTAGAAATTTGAATACTATGTCAACATACTACATCGGAAAATTTCATTTGTGGCCATGACCTTTACTTTGACCTCTTTATGTGAATAGAAGTAGGTTAAACTTTGCGGCCGCTATGGGCGTTTTGATACAAGCCGCTTGGGGCCGCTATGGTCTCTAAAGGGTTAAAGTAGAGACGAGGAATTAATTTAATTACAGTTCTGGAACATTTTCAGAGTATTCGCAAGTTTTCATGAATTATTATAGTCAATATTGGCAAAAGGGCAATTTCAGAGCCTGACATCATTTTGCTTTGCATTCAACACTTCCTTAAACATAGATGAGAGTTCAGACCATTTTATGTCCAAGTGGTGTTTGAAGCTTTGCATGGTGTGGAAAAAATAGAAGTCACTATAATTATAATTAGTAAAACTGTGGGTACAACCATGTGTAAAATCTCTTTTCAGAGCTTTTCAGAGCCAGCACTCCTCCTGAAAAGATTTTACATATAGTTGTACCCGCAAGTTTACTAATTATAATTATAGTTACTTCGACTTTGTATCTTTGCCTGGTGAAAAAAGATATCTGCTATTTATCTACTTTTCTAGTGCTAAGGATACTGTTCCCAAAAGCGCATTGAAATTTGTCACTCTAAGGGGTTACCAGAAGGTGGGGTTGCCATTATTTCAACTTGCATTTTGAAATTTGGAACCTAGTTTCAGACCTTTTTGTCAGCAATGACTCTCACCCCTGCTCAAAACTTTGAAGTGTTTGAAAACGGCCATGTTTTTTTTAAACGTTTACAGCTGCAGCAGTAGATATGGGTCTCATGAAGGGAGCCAAGGGTGATATCGGACCCCAAGGACCCAGAGGACTTGATGGAGAGGCTGGGCAAGATGGAACTCGTGGACTGAATGGGCCAAGAGGACCTAAAGGGGATAAGGGTGATGAGGGATCTGCTGGAAGCCCAGGGTTTACTGGAAGGCCGGGAGGTGAAGGAGACAAAGGAAACAAAGGTAGGCGACTTCCAGGAGGTCTAGAAAGTGACATTGTTCTAGAATTTGAAAAAAGGGTTTCCGTATGATTCTCTTTCAATGTACCTTTTGGATTGCAGGACTTGTATTTATAACTTTAGAACCTTTGTGCTCAGACTCATTTATTTGAGTCTACATTTTTGTATCGAATTGCTTTGTATATTGCCATTGTTTTATGTTTTGTGTTTGCACATAGATGCTCCTGCATTATGCTCGATATAAACCCCTCGTATTATTATTATTATACTGTGCTACTGTTGGTGTAGCTCTTATAATTGTATTTATGTTTGCTTTGCAAATTGTTTTCCAGTTGTTACTGATAATATTTGCTTTTCTTGTTGTGATTTTGAATATTTCATATTGTCTCTAAATACCTGCTCCTGGTTTAATATTTTACTAGGAGCAGTACTTTTGTCATAACTGTTGCACTTGTATATGCGTTGGCCTGGTTGGTGCACTAGGTCATTTTAGTTTATTGATTGTGATTTAATAATGATTGATTGTGAATCTTGCATATTGCCTCTAATACTTGCTCCTGGTTTATCATTTTACTGGGTGCAGTACTAGTGTCATAACTGTTGCATTTTTTTAAATCTGTGTTGGCCTGGTTGGTCCAGGTCTGATTTATTATAATGTTGATTGTAGTATCATACATTTATTTCATTAAGTTTTGTTTTATTGATGTTACTGCTATGAATTTGCACAAAACTTTCAGAGTGTAGTCAGTAGGACCAGCTAGTCATTTCACTAGTCTCCAGGCTTAATCACTGGTCCATATTTAATAATAAGTAGGAATGCTTTTTAACACTGAGCTAGCCAGCTGGACCAGTTGGAGAGAATTTTGACTGGTCCTCGGGTGTTTTAAAAAGCATTTGGTCAGTGGACCACTGTTACGGCAGAACACTAACATTGAGATTTTTTATAATAAATAGTAGGTATTTCTAGGCATAAATTATTGTTTGATATGTGTTTGAATACTATGAATAGGTAGTTTGATAGTATGTAATATCGGTCAAATCCTAAAATATAATTTATACAAAATACTAGTTTGATATTAATTTTCAATACTCAGTAATTCAGTCACATAAACAGACTTTCCATGTGTTAACCCCTTGACCATCTTGGGCTTGCAGGTTTCGCTGGGACACCTGGTCCACAAGGGTTCCCTGGTGAGCCAGGACAGGACGGCTTGCCAGGCCCACAAGTCTTAACAGGCTACTTCATCACCAGACACAGTCAGACCTCTCAGGTTCCTGCCTGTCCATTTGGAACGACCCGCATGTGGGAAGGCTACAGCTTGCTCTATGTTCAAGGCAATGAAAAGGCTCATGGACAAGACTTGGGTAGGCGAACCTTTCTCTTTTTTCCCCTTTTTTAAAAAGAGAATCACAAGGCCAGATTGCCGCTTCAAGGTGAGGGCCACACTTAACTGATTTGGGCTGTCAACCCAAATCAACAGTCACCAGGGGAACTTGGCCACCTACTCCTGGGGACGCTGAAACAGGGTTATTCCCTTCACAGTCCGTAATGATGTAGGCATGAATATCATCCACTAGGAGCCTGGCAGAATCCACTACCGCCCGAAAATTGATCCAATTCACAATTCACAATTCACAATTGCTATATTCACAATAATCTTGGTTGCGTCATTTTGGGAGTCGATGTCCCTGTGCGAAATACAGTGTAGTGTGCATTGTAGGCTATGCTTATGTGCAATTTGACTCCCCAAAACGGCATGTGATGTTCCATGGTGCAGGGGGATCAATAGACAGCAAAGTAAATGAAAGTGCCTACCAGTCAAATACATCCAGCAGAATACTCTGTTAGGAAATTTGGAGACCTCTTGAATTATTCAGAGTCTTTGTATTTATTTTACAAACTGACATTTTTGTAATGTTGCCTTGTGTATATCCATAGTGCTGAATTGAACTACAGGAGGCCCAATGTTTATTTCCCCCAAAATACAACTTTGAAAAAAAAATAAAACCGCCCCATTGCCATCGCCCATTTAATGGCCATTATTTAGAAGCTAGCTTTATGTCATCCACACCTAATTGAATGTTATGCTGAATTTGTTGTATTGTTGGATCAAATTGACAGGGAGCGCTGGTAGCTGCTTGCGACGCTTCAGCACCATGCCATTCATGTTCTGCAACATCAACAACATCTGCCATGTGGCATCACGTAGCGACTACTCCTACTGGCTGTCCACACCAGAGCAGATGCCAATGGACATGGCTCCCTTCGGAGGTGATGTCCTCCAGCCCTACATTAGTCGCTGTTCAGTGTGCGAGGCGCCCTCACATGTCATTGCTGTGCACAGTCAGTCACTTAATGTTCCCTCATGCCCTCAAGGATGGCGTGGAATGTGGATAGGTTACAGCTTTATGATGGTAAGAGTTGCATACTAAAAAGTGAACGCATTGGACTGTTACATCCTTAACTTTTTTTAAACTGAGTGGCCAGCAAGACCCAGTTCAGACAGGCACTCAAGAGTCGCGCCAAAACAACTTATTTATAAGTACTTAAAAAGTTTGACGTTTGAAACAGTTAGGAGCGACTGGATGTGCTGGAAGTCAAAAGATTGACTGTTACAGTCTTTCAGAGAGTTTGGTTCGAGACGTTGATCTTGTCATTAGCCAAACCTGACGTAAAAGTTATGTTAAGTTCGCCTGTCTAAAACCAAGATTTATTTGGGTCGACCTAGAGTCGCTCTTAATCCATTTGGTTTGGCACGACTCTGGAGTGCCTGTCTGATTCAGGTATATGTTACAACTGATCACACATGCCAAGTTTCACACAAATAAGATCGCCCAAACTATGAGTAGGAATTTTTATGAATGTTTTGGTTCTTCTTTGCAGCACACTGGAGCTGGAGCGGAAGGATCCGGCCAGGCTCTCTCCTCGCCAGGTTCCTGCCTGGAGGATTTCCGTTCCTCCCCCTTCATTGAATGCCATGGTGACGGCCGCTGCAACTACTATGCCACCACCTACAGCTTCTGGCTGACCACTGTCGATTCTGATGACGAGTTCAGCTCTCCAAGGTCCGAAACCCTCAAAGCTGGCGCTCTGCTCACTCGTATCAGTAGGTGCCAAGTCTGCATGCGCGACAGTAGATAAACTTGATAGCCAACCAGGTATAAACAATCTTATAAATCAGTTATTATACAAAAAGAAGAGAAAAAGAAGTGCCGATTTCAGCAATTAGTGAAGACCAGCATATACTGCCGAATTATTTTTGTATAAAAGAAACCCCAAATCGAAACCGATGATACAAAAGCCTAGATAATGTAGTCCGCAAAAATTCTCTAAAAATGAATTTACATTCTTCCCCATGACAACATTCATGATCATCAAACAATTTTATATATCATCTACAGTGATAGACGGCCAGCATTTTATTTACAAATGACACAAAGTGCATACTTGCAAACTATTTTTAAAAACTTGTGATTAATTTCCTTGTACCACAACTCATAAATACAATATTTGCTCTTTATACTTTGTACATAATGGTAATTATGCAACAGCCAACCGTTGTGATTTTTAAATCCATTTATTCGTATTAACAAGGTAGTGCATGTTCAGCTTTAGAGGATACAAACAGAACAGTTTAGACATATGGTAACTTTTTGAAATTATGCCCGTGCTTGTTTTCTAAATTATGTCTTAAATAATAACCGTTTGTTTCACTTACACTTACGATCACAAACAGCAATTTTCCCTCTTTAAAAAAAATTAAAATAAATAACTGTTGTAGATGAATTATTACTGTAATTTTTTTTTAGTGTTGAATAAAAAGATGAGCTAGTTATCTTGTGTTATATTTAAAGGAAAATAATAATGTAAAATTGCTTTTTTTAAAAACGTTTTATAGCTGATTTTGAGTTTTTCTGTAAATGCCTTTCATCAATAATCTGGTGCTCGTAGGGTGTTACCTATTGTAACCTAACTTGTAATTTTTTCTTCCTTATTTTATTTTACATTTTAAATATAGTAGTTTTAGATCTTGTGACATTAATGTTATTAATATATAAGGTGGTCTTTTTATAAGTAGTATTAACTCCAGAATGCTGCAACATATTTTTGGTGGATCGATTTTGGTTCAATTAAACTGGAACTCAACGCCATCCTCGGACTCTTTATGATTTTTGAACTTTGATACCAAGAGTTGATACCCTTGCGATTGCTTGTGATTCAAACTCGAAAGTTTCAGTGAAAACTGCGTTAACTTGGGTGTTTATTATACTTGGGTGTTTATTATAATAATAATATATCAAGAAAAAAAAAATGGCGCCGTTATCTGCTACTTAATGTATTACTGAAACCATCTCAGCTCCCTTGGCAGTGTAAAGCCTGTGCTGCCAAGTATGTAGCGCACCAAGCTAAACCAATCACATGAACCACCTCTGCCCACACAGGTTCCCATATACTCCTGGGTGAAGAGAAGCAATTATAAGTTGAATGTTTTGCTGATTTGCCAAATACAGAACATTAGTAGATTTTTTTAACAACGTCAAGTTGATGGCTATTATCGCAGAAAATTAACCTCCATTTTCTTTAGCACGAAAATAAAAAAAAGAAAATGTAAGGTTTACATGTTTTCTCCAAGATCAACGGAATTTTGATCTATTATTTTGATGTTTCAACTCCCCCTAAATTTCATTTTGTATACACGTTTTTCGCCAATTCTGTTCGTTTGTATAATCAAGTCGTTTAAAAAACTCCTTTTAGGTCATCTACTTTGGACCAAACAGATCACAACCATTGAAACCAGGGGAGAAAGGATCGTTCCAAACAGAAACTAAAAAAGTTGCTTCCCAGGTTATCTTGGGCCTCCATAACCATGTACACTTGTTCTCAATATTTGCTGACTCAAGCAATCCGTGGAATATTCCGCAGTAAATGGCCAGATAAAACCAATTCACACAAATGTTGGTATCACTAGCTAGGTTAAGCTAGGTTATTAAATTCGTTTGTATTTACCTGACAAACAGTAATAAACACAAATACTCATGAATCGTGTTGTGTATTTCTTAGCCTTAAAGTTTTATTTAAAAGTTAAACCCCATCACCGTCTTTATAGTTATTGCCAAATCAGAAATAACCGTAAGTTGCCATGCGCGATGTGTGTATGAGGTTTTGGTTGACGTATACACACAATTCCTTAAAAATGTAATAATTTTTGCCATTCAAACTGGTTGACGTTTAAATGTGGAGCACGTATAATTTTAATCCATCTTTGAATTGTGTTCTATATAACAATGATACTTTGTTTTAAAGGCAAAGTGTACCTTTGGTTTTTGAAACCGTTCGATTGTTTTAATGCCATATAAATGGTCGCGTTTGTGAGATATCGCCGAAAAAACGGAGCGAATAATAATTAATATGTCAATGCAGGAAGAATAATCCCTATTGCAAATCACAATCTGAGAAACGTTTCTGACCGAAAAGTTTCTCATATTCAAATTTTGGGGCATAAAACCTGATATATTTTTCCATAACCGCAGGAAGTGATACGATTCTCAAAATGCTTTATACTATAGTTTTCATCGCCATTAATTTTAACAGTGATTACCAAACGTGTACCTTCGCTTTAGTGTTCAGCAATAACTGCACATACTCATCTTTGGATCAGCCAAAGTTAACTTGGATAATATGCAGGGTTTTTATAAAACGCAATACGAAGCATTATTGTCAAATGGTTTCCTTGAATTGTTAATGTGTCTCAATATTCGATGACTGTTTAAAAAAAAAAAAAAAATCATGAACAAATCAAGGCTCGTAAAAACAAAATTTTTATATCTCGGTGTATTAATCATGTAAATGTTGAGTTCCAGTTTTTTTTTTTGCGTACAACATATTAAACTGGAAACTTTTAACAATCGTGTTTGTTGTGTTGGCTTGAAACCTTGCACGACCCTGCTTTTATACTATAGCTCATTTCAAGGGTCGAGATTGGAAGGTAATCTATTATTACCATGAGCTGTCTGAACGTTGAGCCTAAATCTTGATTATTGATAGCGTAAATCGTGTAGGCCTATTTGTTTTGCTCTGATTCTTTGCACAACATGGTGGGCGTAGTTTATGTTGAAAAATACGTGACACTAAACACTGTCAATTTAAGGTGGCGTAATGTTATACGGGTGTCGATTTAAACGGCATAAGATTGGTCTGGCATTCGACTGTGCCGAGCTTCAATTTAGGCTGCAGTCTTAGGCCATGTATATTGTTATTTGATAACAACTTTCTGGGTCCTTTCTGGCAGGCAAGATGCTGCAATGGTCATATGGGAAATTTTACATTCCGTGTCATATTTTCCGCAAAAATTCAAGCGTAAAAGTATCAGCTGAACAGGTCTTGAGGTGGCCGCTATTCATATAAAGAAAAAAGATAAAATCGGTCAGTGCAATCCTCATAAAATATAACATTAATGTTTTCTTCTGTATTTGTTAAAGGGTGTGTACAACATTGGTAAGATTGAAAATATAAACGTCCACAGATTTGCACATAACTTACATGGAAAGATGGTCATGGCGAAAAACTTCCCTTGAAATATTTTGCTTGAAATGCCATAATTTTTAGGAAATGGGTAAAACAATTGGTTTTATCACTGGTGTTGAAATCCGATGTTTGAAAATAGTGAAAACACATAATGGGGTTTTTCACTGTTTTCTCGAGACTCCGAAGACCGATGTAGCTGAAACTTTCACAGGTTTGTTAGTTATGTATGTTGGGTCACATCAAGTGAGGATACTTGTCTTTGACAATTACCAACGTTGTACACACCCTTTATCATAATCAGGGAACTTTGACCTTTGTTATCTAGTCAGGTTAACGGCTAAAGCAACTCTGTGATTTCATTGTACTTATATACTATACTGCTCACAAAAACAAAATGGCACCGTCCGTGTTTTCAACCACTGTCACCACAGCAGTGCTTTGTTTTTGCTGCATTTTGGCACCACGTAACACCAACGCTGAAACACTATCCCCGCCCTCAAACAAGTACAAGTTTCTTTACTTGCCCTTCGCAGAGACTGGAAGCCACTTCGTGACTTTAAGCCAATCGGGAAAAGTTCTGGCTCGACTTGGCCACCAGGTTACCTTCTTATCCAAAAACGTTCCGCCAGTGTGGCAGCAGACAGGCGACGCAGATTTGTTCTCATACGTCGTGTACAAATCACGTTACACCGATAAAGACGAAAGCAACGCGGTGCACGAATTATCCCGCAGAATTCTTAGAGGAATAAGCCGGGGTGCTCTCTTTATATTCGACAAAATTTATGACTCAATTGTCCATGGAGAGCCTAGTATGGCCGATCTTCTTTCAGGAAAATGTGAGGACTTGCTATCGGACAAAGGTGCCATTGAGAAGCTGCTGTCGGAGGAGTTTGACATGCTGGTCGGCGATTCCGGTCAACCTTGTACTCCTATTTTGGCTCAAAAACTGGACACACCATTTGTTCATTGCAGTAATTTACATATACTGGCAGCCGAACAAAGACTGTTGTAAGGATGTGTGCTACTAGTAGCAATGCGGCATATCTGCATTTAATAGGTCTAAATGTATAATTAAACACGGTGTTTCAATGTTCCGTAACCACTGTCCATTGAGCAGATGGTATGCGTGTCCTGGCATCAAGTTCACCGGACTCAAGCTCTGGTGTTTTTGATCCGCAGAATGTGGGTTCGAGTCCCGGTCTTGACACCTGTTATAACTATTGTTGCTTCGTCCTTCAGATGGGACGTAAAGCCGTATAGGTCTCGTGTGTTGTGTACACTGTAAAAAAGGCCGGGTCAGAATTAACTCAGATCCAGGTCCCGTGAGACCTGACCAACCTATGGGTCAGTTTTGAGCGGAATCTGTGTCAAAATGACCGAGAAAGGGATCAAAATGTCACAGAATTCGAGTTAAAATCCAATTTGTGACCGATCACTGGGTCAGCCTGACCCGGAAATCGGTCAGGCCTCCTACGATCCGAAATCTGGGTATTCGATCTGACCGGGGAGTTTTTTGTTTAGAGGAAATGCATTTTAATGAACCCATTACTGTTGTCGCTAAGAAAAGGTACTTGACCCGGTGTTTCTGGCAGTGTGTGGCTGCTGAATGCGCCACAACACCTAGACCTAATAATAAGGTGCTATATAATTGGTCGCATAGTTAAAACAATCTTAAAATCGCTCTCAAATGTTTCTCATTGCTCCAGCGCCTTGAGTGCCTTTTGGTAGTGCGCTATTATAGGATTCCAGTATAATGATTAGGAGTTATTATAGATGACTGGCGTATTGGGTATGACATTGTGCAATTATATAATGCACATTCTTTGTTTCCCATTTCCCTTGTGGGTTTTCCCTCGAATATCACTTTTGGCTCAGTACAGTATTAAGGTAAAGCCTCCATATTAGGGTCACGACTGCTGGCATGACGGTTCACTGTGTCACAAGAAACCGTGAATGTGTCTACTCTACTACTATGACCAAAATCTGTTGCAGTAACAATGAATGAATCTTACTAAAGATATATAGGAATAGTAGTACTAAACAGTACACACCATAAATAAAAACGTTTATGAAAACAATTTAATTCACAAAAACCCCGTCCGATAACAATAAAACACGTGAGAAACTATGCGTGTGTTACTAACCCCACACGTATCCTTTATTCTTCTTTAAGTTACGGAGTCCCAGCAGATCCATCATACATCCCCGAGTTTAGCACAAGATACACCGATAAAATGACCTTCTTCCAACGGGTCCATAATTTCATCAGCTACAGCATGGAGAGTCTTCTGATTCGTTATTTTTTGGCACGTTTCCAACGCCTGAAAGTCAAATACGACATCAAGCCAGAGATCAGTATGCTGGAGTCAATACGCCAAGCCGAGTTATGGTTCTTCAATGGGAATTATCCACTGGAGATCCCCCGCCCACTTAACCCCAACACAGTTTACATCAATCCCATTGTTGGGTCACCAAATAACCACGTGGTAGGTTTCACGATCTTGTATAGACCAATGTAACCACTGTTGACAAAAGAGTGACCCTGTACATTCCCGTGCATTTCCTGGCAGGCAAAATACTCCTCTGGTCACACAGGAAGTTTACATTTTGTATCGAAATGTATCATAACTTCAATATAAAACATAACTGCTGAACAAGTTGTGAGATGTGCCCCCTTTTCTTCTTATCAATAGTTGATAAAAATCGGACACTGCAATCACGACAATGATGACAAAAACAAATGAACAAAAGTTTTTGTCCTGTGAGGCTTTCTTTTGAGAGTTTTCTCATACAGAAATTTGTATTGTTACCAAAGTGATCTAAAAGCACGTTGGTGCTAAAACCATAGAGAAAGGAGCTGACCTGTTTACCTGAATCCCATTCAACTGTAAAACACTCACCTGCAAGTATAATATGTACCAAAATATTTCTGTAAAATTTATGTGTTACGCTTTACATTTACGTGGCGTGCAAATACAAAGCGCAAAAGAAGAAGAAGAAGAACAAAAAGGTGGATTTTCGGAACGGTATTAATAGGCACCCTGACTACCAGGTACAATTGAATTTAGTTTTATGGTTTCGAAAATATTTCCACCCCAAGGTTGATGACGATGTTGCTGAGTTTCTGAAAACGGCGCCGGCCGGGTTCGTCATTTGTTCGTTCGGAAGTTATTTCAACGGGCTGGAACGTCAAACGTCACAGATGTTTGCTGATGGCTTTGCCTTGCTACCGTATCGGGTGCTGTGGCAGACTAATGGAGACATGTCTGATCTCAGTATAGCAGACAATGTCAAGATCGTTAAATGGGCTCCACTGGCACAGATCATGAGTAAGTCTACTCTGCACTCTCAAAACTCCCGGGTCAGAATTGACCCGGATTCCGGATCCCTGGGGGCCTGACCCATTTACGGGTCAGGCTGACCCTGAAACTGGTTAAAGAAAATGGATTGTATCTGTGATTCTGTGCGACTCATTGCAACTCAATTGGGGGTTAATTTGACACAGATTCCGGTCATACTGACCCAGATATGGGTCAGACCTCACGGGACCCGGATCCAGATCAATTCTGACCCGGAGTTTCTAGAGTGCGACGTCACCATAGTAGTTAATAGCAGGGTAACTTTTTAGCACACACAGTGGCAGGAAAAAAAGAAGATTTTCTCAACATAAATATTTTGTTTCTGAAAACTCATATCATATTTACATATACCGGGACTCCAGTTGCAGCATTTAACACGTGACGTCATTAGTTTAAGACTTTGGGAAAATTGACGTCTATCGTTATTGCAACATGAAAATTGACGTCAATAATTACGGTGGTTGTTAAACTAATGGTTTAACTTGTCATTAATCCAGACCACAAGAATGCAAAAGCAATTGTGTCTCACTGTGGAATTAATAGCGTCCTGGAGGCAACGTTGGCGGCGCTACCAGTTGTTGGCATACCTCTCATGGGTGAACAGTTTAACAACATAGACAGAGTGGTGGCAAATGGTTTTGGCGTTTGCCTTGAGTTCAACGAAGTAACCCCACAAACATTGAGTACGGCCATCAAAACAGTTGTGGAGAAACCAAGGTAAATTTAGACTCGTGATGAGTCGGCTTCATGTTACGCATTATAAAGACGGTCAGCGGCTCATTGGTAGACTTGACATCAAGTCTTTTCACGGTCGTGTGTTTGTCGGCTTGGAGTAAAAGTTTGTGCTAAACTCTGTGTCGTCATTATTGTAAGGAGCCATTGATCTCCATTTTACGAACTATGATTATTTCCCCACACTGAAGGCTGTGGGTGACATGTTGCTGCACCAATGAGCTACGTATTGCAATGCTGACCAGGGGAAGGCCCTGTCCACTGTATGTGCGGATTTATGCCTTTTTATAACCCTTTAGGAATTACCGTTAGGGCTCCTATTGCGATGAGAGTAGCAATATGTCTCCATGATACAACGGCGCACCCAGGATTATGTTTTTGGGTGGGGGGGGGGGGGGGGGGGGGCTCAAACCAATGTATTGGGTGGGGTCCAGGGGCCGGCCTTACGGCCCCTGGAGGGGTCCAGGGGCGAAGCCCCGGAGGGGGTCCAGGGGGCAAAGCCCCCTGGAGCTCCGAGCTTTTGGCGTTTTAGGGGTGAAAAATCAAGCCTCTTTATGCATACAATTAGAAAAAACGTACTTTTTACGCACTTCTGATCCATATAAATTTTTTAAGTTTATTTAAAAAAAATCCCACCTACTTTTCATCACTGGGCGTCAAATTCCATTAATAAGTGGGCGGCAAACCCAAATCCTACAGATAAACCTTTGTTTTGCGAAAGTGGTGTCACATAATAATAATTTATATCAGATTAGGCCTACTGTTAAAAAATGAAATTATAAGTTTAACCAGGGCATGAATGTGATGTGTAATTTGGAAAGGGTAGGATTGCAGACCTTTTTAATCCCTGAACATAGCCGACTAAAATGAAAAATGTGGAAAAGAAGCAACGCGTGATGATACATGTATTCATTTTTGATCTGGTCGGTATCTGGTTCCATGCATATTCATTAAAAACATCGCGGGTAAAAAAACATTACTATCCGGCGTTTCTCAAATTCAAGTGTAGTACTACAGGCAATCCATAAGGGGGAAAAATCATCGAATGCCGGAACGACGTGAGACATATTTTAATTTTATCCTGGACAAATTAGCCCGTTGGTTTCAAATGCTTAATATGTTATTGTTGCAAGATTAAACAATTACAAGGGAGTTGTCATAAAATGGTGTTCAAAATCTTTCACCTCGCACCTCGCACCTCGCACCTCGCGTTATCGAATCTCCCGTATAAAAGAGTAATTTGGCAGGAAGAAAAAAAATGCGAATGGCAAAGGAAGAAAATAAAATACTGCCACCGGAAATAAAAACCAAAAGCTACACACACATTTGCGACTTTTCTCCCTCGGGTCTTTTTTCCTTCCCCCTTCCTCCCCTCCCCCATTTTTTTTCTTTTTCTTTCTTTCCTTCCCTCTTCCTCCCCCGTTTTTTTATTTTTATTTTTTATTTTTTACCCTCTTGGGGGGGGGGGGGGGGGGGTTCAAGCCCCCCGAGCCCCCCCCCCCCCCCCCCTTGGGTGCGCCGTTGCCATGATAGCCTCGTCACTTTGTAAAGCACCAATCGCATGATTGTTTAACCCAGTCAGTTCATTATATGGAGATCAGTATATGGAGCCCGAGTGCACCTTCAGTTTTTATCACCTAAAAGTTATCGCACAAAAAGCATTTAGTCAATGTTCTCATGACGTAGAGTAAATGAACGCCTTTCTTTCTATTTTTCGTCTCTCAGATTTCGCGAAAGGGCGCTTCGTGCATCCGGGATATTGAGAGACCTGACGTCATTCTCTCCCCCAGCCGAGACACAAGCTCATTGGATCTTACACGTGACTGAGTTTGGAGGCGACCATCTCCGGCCACCAATCAATGATTACAATAATAATATATTCAGTAATGTGATTGACGTGTATTTATTCCTTGTTTTGGTTGTGGCTCTGATCTTTGGTTTCATTGCTGGTTTCTTGTACTTTTGTTGCGTTCGAAGATGTCAGCGGAATCAACAACCAGGAAAACATAAAGAAGATTAAACTCCATTTGTGTTTTGGTTTGTTTACTCTACATCAATATGTGATAAGCACTGGATACCCGGTGCTTTCCCGAGTCATGTAGGAAACCAATTCACTCGTAATGTGCTTATCACTGTACAAGGGTAAAAAACAAAACTGATGATTTTCTTTATCCCTGATTCGATTATTAAATCTACTAAATCCACTAAAAGAGTAAAGTCCATTACAATTAATGATTTCATTTTACCCTTACAGACTATAGGCAGTTTGGTTTGCATGCGGTCTCAAATCTTTGTTTGGACTTGGGTAAGATTAGAATAATAAGTAATTGCTTTATGGGCCTGCTGTCCCCATTCCTTTTGAATTCTTTACTTTGGAACTTGGACCTTTGGATAAGCATTATTTTGTAAAAGTTGCTTTCAAGGGGCGTTCGAGTACGACTCAATTTCAGTCTATTTTTAAGCAATACAAACATCTGATACACAGGACCAGTTTATCTGAAAAAAATAAAAGACAAACACACCAATCACCCGCTAGGCTGTTTTTAAAACTCTCCAATTCGAAAAATTCACAAGTTAAACGGACTTGAGGTAAAGCCAAGTTTGTAAAAAGCATTGTCCAGTTGGATGAAATTTGAGTAAGTGTTTGCTTATTTTGTATCTTTCTACCTTTGAAGTCAAACCGTATATTCGTATATTACCAACACAACTATTTCCCACTTCCATCTGTACTTGATTTAAGTTAGACATAATGTTTTTATTCGTTCAAATTTTGTTTTCAACTTTCTTTAAATCTTTACTTACTTTAAATCATGTAAGTTATGTGTGAATCTGTGAACATTTGTGTTTTTTGATCTTACCAATAGTGTACAGGGTCATTAAACCAAGATAATTATTCGTACACTACCCGCCAAAGCAACCTCATCTATTTAGTACTTATTATAGGCGCAACTTTGCATTGGCTAATGTAGATAGTTTTACCTACCATTGTCAATTCTCTTCCACCTAATTTGAGACATGACTTGACGAATTTGTCTAAAAAGGTGTTCATGAAGCATTTAAAGGAATTTTATTTTCACAAGTACAATAATTTCCTTTTTGTACTATTCTTAATTGCTTTACTTGGCCATAGGAGCTAAGCAAAATGTATTCTCAGTTTTACTTTGTTATTGTATGTCCCTGAAGGAATTATATTTTAATGTAATCTCTGCAACTGAAATTAATTGTATATTCTTAATTGCTATTATCTACTTATTTGTAATTTGACAGCAGTCCTGGGTGCTCCACTGCAGAAGGCCTTGTCCTTCTCTCGGGTGACTGGCCCCCATTCATACATATGTCTTCTGTTTATATTCAAATTCATTTTGTATAACTTGGTGTGGTCTATCAGTTTGTGTATTATTTATTATAATTAATTGATGTATGAATGGAAATAAAAAGAAACAAACAAACAAGCCCTTTGGTTTCAGCAATAACCCTTTCGCGACACTCAGTGGGACTGCAACGGCACACTCGACACCAGCGCGTTTAGAGCTTACAGTTTTTGCTATCCCGTTTGCTGGTGGCAGCCATCCATCAACAGGGTGGAATGTCTCCGAAAAAATACATTTTTTTTGCTTTTGGGGAGGCGGGCGGCCATTACGATCATTTAAGTCACATCGGCAATGGCAGTTCTGTGAGCAACAAATACTGAGGAAAGTGCAATCCATCTTAGCCAGTGATTGTCACGTTCTGAAACAATTGTTTAAATTGTTTTAATTTTGCGAGATTTTAAGAGATTGTGCCCTTTGAACTGTCACGTGTCTTTTTTTACATTCCGAATCTGAGGTTAATAGCACGACTTAAGCTATCAAACGTCAGGCGCCTATTGTGTCATGTATTTTCTTTAGTCAAAGGGGGGAGGGGGGGAGGATATACTCCCGGGGCTTGCTTGATTGGTGACGCTGTTTTTAATATTAGTCACCGGTAGAGGGCGCAACATCGACTGTTTTGGAGGCTGACGACTATAAGGACTGTTTTGAAGGACAGGGCAAGTCTATAAATCTGGATCGAAACGATCCAGATGTTTGTATGATACAGATATCTCTTCTCCAGTAATTCGTGCTGCGGGCAGTTATTCGTGTTGCGATATCGGCGATACGTTAACAAAATCAACGTTGCCAATCAAGACGACTCGACCCTTGTTTGTCAATTTTGCATCATGTGCTCAGGTTATATTAAAACGACTGGTGTACTCCTCATAAACCGGTCAACATTATACACCACCATAAAGCATACATGTATGTAGGGCCACTAATAAGTAATATCTAGTTTGTTAGGTCCCACGAGGCTCTTGAAGAAAAAAAATGCTGAAATTTTTTCAAATTGTATTTGTTGTATCAGTCACCGGTGACCGATTTTACATAGGCCCGAGTTGAAAGGATTTTAAGCAAAACTGTTTGCATAGCACAAATAAATTCCGCTTACCAGACTATGGTTACCAGCAATGTACTGTGTCACATTATTTTAATAAACACAAACTGAGAACCTCCGTTGAAGAGTACGCATCATTTTAATCCATCTTTCAATTTTCTTCAACGAAGAAATTTGTTTTATATAACAATGATACTTTGTTTTAATGTTCAGTAATAACTGCAAAAATCCATCTTTGGATCACCCTAAAGTTAACTTGGATTTGTGATTTTATTAAACGCAATACGAAGAATAATTACAAATGGTTTCACAGAGTGTCACAAGAACTAACTTAAAATACATTTCTCTATTCATTGCTTCCAATTTTCAAATGCAACCCAACGTGTATAAGTATTTGCTTTTGATCAGAGAACAATCCTGACATCACGATGAACTGTACGCCCGTTTTACTTATGCCAACGAAGAAAATGAGAATAAACTTTTTCCGACCTTTGATTATAGTTTATTAATTCAAAATGGTAAATTTGCTAAAAACAAATAGAAACCAGACGGTAAAAAGTACGGAAAATCACATTACTAAAACTCTATTAATTTTGCCTCCACACATACTTTTTTAAACTTCCGACATGTGTTTAAACTTATACCTAGCCTATTAACCAATAACCCTTCGAGTCCCGGTCGTGACACTTGACCATTATTGCTGTGTCCTTCGGATGGGACGTACATGTAAAGCTGTTTGGTCCCGTGTGTTGTGTAATGCACGTAAAAGAACCCAGTTTACTTATCGTAAAGAGAAGGGGTTCGCCCCGGTGTTCCTGGTTTGATTGGCTGCATATTGCGCCACAGGACCTGATCCATTACATGGTGCTATGTAAAGGAAAAGGTCTCATACTTCCAAAACGTAGCTCCACATACCTCGCAGGAATTTGTTTTTATTATTATTATATCATATTATCAAATTAAAGGATTCAAAAGGGGTGGGGCCGGTAGGCCAAAATAACAATTACTTATCACAAAGTCAGGCATTTTAATCTTACCCAAGTCCAAACAAATTGATGTTAAATGTGCAGTGTCATTGAATGATTGAGACCACATGCAAACCAAACTGCCTAGTTTGTAAGGGTAAATGAGATGATTAATTGAAACTGACTTTACTATGTTGTAAAAAACCCCACATTGAATCAGGGATAAAGAAGATTTTGACCCTTGTACAGTGATAAGCACAATACGAGTGTGTAGGTTTCCTACATGACTCGAGAAAGCAGTGTTTATCACATATTGATGTAGAGTAAACAAACCAAAACACAAATGGAGTTTAATCTTCTTTATGTTTTCCTGGTTGTTCATTCCGCTGACATCTTCGAACGCAACAAAAGTACAAGAAACAAGCAATGAAACCAAAGATCAGAGCCACAACCAAAACAAGGAATAAATACACGTCAATCACATTACTGAATATATTATTATTGTAATCATTGATTGGTGGCCGGAGATGGTCGCCTCCAAACTCAGTCACGTGTAAGATCCAATGAGCTTGTGTTTCGGCTGGGGGCGAGAATGACGTCAGGTCTCTCAATATCCCGGATGCACGAAGCGCCCTCTCGCGAAATCTGAGAGACGAAGAACAGAAAGAAATGCATCCATTTACTCCACGTATGAGAACAACGACTAAATGCTGTTTGAGCGATAACTTTTTAGGTGATAAAAAATGAAGGCGCACTTCGTTGGGCTCCCTACACCGATCTCCAGTGTACTGACTGGATTAAACGATCATGCCATTGGTGCCTAACAAAGTGCCGAGGCTAACATGGAGACATATTGCTACTCTCATCCAAGAGGAGACCAGTGAAGGATTATAAAAAAGGATAAGTCGGTACATACATTGGACAGGGCCTTCCCCTGGTCAGCATTGCAATACGTGGCTCATTGGTGTAGCAACCATGTCACCCACAGTCTTCAGTGTGTGGACATATTATTAGTTCGTAAAACGGAGATCAATGGCTCCCTATACAATAATGACGTCACAGATTATAGCACAAACTTTTACTCGAAGCCGACAAACACAAGACCGTGAAAAGACTCGATGTCAAGTCTACCAATGAGCCGCTGACCGTCTTTATATAATGCGTAACATGAAGCCGACTCATCACGAGTCTAAATTTACCTCGGTTCCTCCACAACTGTTTTGATGGCCGTACTCAATGTTTGTGGGGTTACTTCGTTGAACTCAAGGGCAACGCCAAAACCATTTGCCACCACTTTGTCTATGTTTGTGAACTGATCAGCCAAGAACGGTATGCCAACAACTGGTAGCGCCGCCAACGTTGCCTCCAGGACGCTATTAATTCCACAGTGAGACACAATTGCTTTTGCATTCTTGTGGTCTAGATTAATGACAAAAAACCCCATTAACGTAGATTTAACAGTAACACAATAACTAATGTCAATTTTCACGTAAAATCCCTCAATTTGAAACCCATGTTGCAAATAATAGACGTGAAATTTCTGGAAGTCTAAAAGATTGACGTCACATGTTAAAATGATGGAACTTGAGGCCCGGTATGAGTTTTCAAGAAACAAAATTAAATATTGAAAAAATCTTCTTTGTTCCCCCGCCACACTATGTGCTAAAATGTCAACATAATTCAGCGTGAACCTGCTGTTTACTATGGAGACTTCACACTGTAGAATTATCTGGGTCAGACTTGACCTGGATCCCCGGAGGGGCCTGACCCATATCTGGGTCAATATGACTGGACGTTGTGTCCAAATGACCCAAAATGGGTCAAAATGTCACTGGATCACAGTTAAAATCCTCTTTCTTTAACCAGTTTCAGGGTCAGCCTGACCTGTAAATGGGTCAGGCCCCCTGGGATCCGGAATCCGGGTCAATTCTGACCCAGGAGTTTTGAGAGTGCAGAGTAGACTTACTCATGATCTGTGCCAGTGGAGCCCATTTAACGATCTTGATATTGTCTGCTATACTGAGATCAGACATGTCTCCATTAGTCTGCCACAGCACCCGATACGGTAGCAAGGCAAAGCCATCAGCAAACATCTGTGACGTTTGACGTTCCAGCCCGTTGAAATAACTTCCGAACGAACAAATGACGAACCCAGCCGGCGCCGTTTTTAGATACTCAGCAACATCCTTATCAACCTTGGGGAGAAAATATTTTCGAAACCATAAAACAAAATTCAATTGTACCCGGTAGTCAGGGTGCCTAATACCGTTCCAAAAACCCACCTTTTCTTCTTCTTCTTCTTCTTCTTCTTCTTCTTTATTTGTGCTTTGTATTTGAACGTTTCCTGCATACGCCACGTAAACGTAAAGCGTAACACATAAATGTTACGGAAATATTTGGTACATTGCGGGTGAATCGCCGTAAAAATACCGGAGTGTTTTACGGTGAAAGGATTCAGGTAAACAGGTCAGCTCCTTTCTCTATGGTTTTAGCACCAACGTGCTTTTAGATCACTTTGGTAACAATACAAATTTCTGTGTGCGAAAACTCTCAAAAGAAAGCCAAAGTTTTATCACAGGACGAACAATATTGTTCATTTTTGGGGGTCATCATTTCCGATCATGAATGGTCGACCATGTTACAAATGGTCGACCTATGACATCAAATGTTTTACAAAACGGCCGCGGAGCCTGCACAGCCTAATGAAAGAAATGAAATTATTTTGGAGATTACACTGTCTTACTTGTATAAACTATTGATATGAGGAAGGGGGGGGGGGGCACATTTCAAAGCTTTTTGAGCAGTTACATGTTTTATATCTTGAATTTATGTACAAATTATGACACAAAACTAATGTAAACTTCCCGTGTGACCAGAGTAACACTTGCCTGCCAGGAAATGCCCGGGAATGTACAAGGTCACTCTTTTGTCAACCGGGGTTACATGGTCTGGACAAGATCTTGAAACCTACCACGTGGTTATTTGGTGACCCAACAATGGGATTGATGTAAACTGTGTTGGGGTTAAAGGGGCGGGGGATATCCAGTGGATAATTCCCA
The DNA here is from genome assembly GCA_037783415.1 of Leptasterias polaris. Lineage (NCBI taxonomy): Eukaryota > Metazoa > Echinodermata > Asteroidea > Forcipulatida > Asteriidae > Leptasterias > Leptasterias polaris. Next base: position 109,782 of record JAZGTN010000152.1, on the reverse strand, counting down.
TTGAAGAACCATATCTCGGCTTGGCGTATAGACTCCAGCATACTGATCTCTGGCTTGATGTCGTATTTGACTTTCAGTTGTTGGTAACTCGTCAGATACTCGCGTTGAAGAAGGTCTGCAATGCTGTAGCTGATGACATTATGGACCCGTTGAAAGAAGGTCATTTTATCGGTGTATCTTGTGCTAAACTCGGGGATGTATGATGGATCTGCTGGGACTCCGTAACTTAAAGAAGAATAAAGAATACGTGTCAACGTGGTAGGGTCAGAATATTTCATGCATAGTTTTTTCATTATTATTATTGGTTTTTTTGGTGTGAATTAAATGTTTTAAACAAATGTTATAATTAATTGTTTGTATTGTTTATATTAGTATTATCCCCTTATGGTGATCCCCTGGCTGCTGCTTCCCAGGTTGTATCGTATACTTGGGTGTGATCCCTGGCTACACGGCAGTTTACGGTTGAATGGCTTCTGACTGGCACCCCGAACAAAGATATTGACAAAATAGGGAGACCGCCAACATAGGGCTAGATAGCTGAGTTGATAGAGCGCCGGCACGTATAATCTGGAGGTCTTTCGTTCAAATCCCGCTCTAGTAAATTTTTCTTTTTTCAACCCAAAGTCAATCATTTTCAGTAAGATTACTTCATTGTTACTGCAACAGATTTTGGTCATAGTAGAGTAGACACACTCACTGTTTCTTGTAACATAGTCGGAACCGTCATGTGAGCAGTCGTGCCCTTAATAATGAAGGCACTATCTTGCTGTACTCAATTGAGAGAAGTGTTAAAGGGGAAAACCCGCAAGGTGAAGGGGAAACAACGAGTGTGCAATAAAATAGCACAATGTCATACCTAATATGACTGTCATCTATAGTTACTGTAATAATTATACCGGGATCTTTAATAGCACACTACCAATAAGGCACACAAGGCACTGGAGCAATGAGAACTATTTGAGGCAGATTTTGAGATTTTTTAATTATGAGACCAATTTATACAGCACCTTTTTATTAGGTCTAGGTGTTGTGGCGCATTCAGCAGCCACACACTGCCAGAAACATATGGGCAAATACCTCTTCTTTAGCGACAAAAGTAATGGGTTCATTAAAATGCATTACACTCTAAAAACATCCCTGTCAGAATTGACCCGGATCAGGGTCCCAGGGGAGCTGATCAATTTCCGGGTCAGGCTGACCCGGAAAGTGGATGAAAATTGGATTTTAACTCAGATTCTGCTTCATTTTGAACCTTTTCTATATCATTTTGACCTACTTCTGGGTCATTTTGACACAAATTCAGGGTCAAACTGACCATGAAGTGGGTCAGGTCGGGTCACACGGGACCCGGATCCGAGTTCATTCTGACCAGGCCGTTTTTACAGTGTACACAACACACGGCTTTACGTCTTTACGTCCCATCTGAAGTACGACTCAACATTAGTTATAACAAGTGTCAGAACCGGGACTGAAACCAACATTCTGCCGGTCAGAAACACCAGAGCTTGAGTCCGATGCACTCAATGCTACGACATGTAAAACGTCCGCTCCAAACATCACTCAATAGACAATGGTTTCGTGTTTACTACATTTTAGGCCTAAATGCAGAAATGCTGCATTGCTATAAGTAGTGCATATACTTACTACAGCCTATGTTCGACTGCCATTATTGGTAGACTACTCCACTGGACAAATGGTATGACCAGTTTTTGAGCCAATATAGGATTACAAGGTTGACTGGAATCGCCGACCAGCATGTCAAACTCCTCCGACTTCAGCTTCTCAATGGCACCTTCGTCCGAGAGCAAGTCCTCGCATAGTTCTAAAAGGAGATCGAGAACAGGAGGGACGCCATATACAATTGAGTCGTAAATGATGTCGAATAAATAGAAAGCACCCCGGCTTTCTCCTCTAAGAGTTGCGCGGGATAATTCGTGCACCGCGTGGATTTCGTCTTTATCGGTGTAACGTGATTTGTACACGATGTATGAGAACAAATCGGCGTCGCCTGTCTGCTGCCACACTGGTGGAACGTTTTTGGATAAGAAGGTAACCTGGTGGCCAAGTCGAGCCAGAACTTTTCCCGATTGGCTTAAAGTCACGAAGTGGCTTCCAGTCCTTCCGAAGGGAAAGTAAAGAAACTTGTACTTATTTGAGTGTGGAGATAATGTTTCAGCGTTGGTGTTACGTGGCGCCAAAATGCAGCAAAAACAAAGCACTGCCGTGGTGACAGTGGTTGAAAATACGGACGGTGCCATTTTGTTTTTGTGAGTAGTATAGTATATAAGTACAATGGTATCACAGAGTTGCTTTAGCCGTTGACCCGACTAGATAACAAAAGGTCAAAGTTCCCTGACTGTGTTGACAACTAAAGATACAACTAGCAAAGTATACACACTGTTGTGTTTGGGTGTTTTTTTCCCCGTAAGTTTATTTGTTTTTTTATATCAAATTAAAATCACAAGGGAAACTGACCGGGTCAAATTTAAATGATTTTGGGTTTAACAAAGAAACAAAGATATTGACAAAATAGGGAGACCGCCAACATAGGGCTAGATAGCTCAGTTAGTAGAGCGCCGGCATGTTAAACCGGAGGTCGTTGGTTCAAATCCCGCTCTAGTCAATTTGTCTTTGTTCAACCCAAAATCAAAGAAAAAATGCATTGATTTGGTTAATCAAAAGTAAATATCAGCAACAACGTAGCTAAACTCAATCCAATGTTTTGATTACCAGGTTAAGGTTACCAGCCAAACTTCCTCTTCCAGATGGACCGTCTGTGACTGGTATCCTGCCTAGTTTTGCTTAGCAGAAAATTGTTGAGCAAAGTGTTCTTCTTAAAGCAGCTTAATGAATTTGGGCCCTGGTTTGTTGTATGGTTGTGTTAATTGAAAACAAATATTTGGGAAATTAGTTTACTCTTTTGTTTAAAAAGGTGCTTCATGTCACTAACAAGTCACGGTGAACCGCTTCAATAAAAAAGAGAGATAAAATTATCTGCCAAGCCTAACTTATGAATAGAATTTAAATTCACAACTTTCTTTCTGTAAATCAAACATTTCAAGGTCATGGCTTTTATGGAAAGTTGAAAATGCTACAAGTGTGTACAACATTGATAAGATTGAAAATATAAATGTTCACAGATTTGCACATTACTTACATGGAAAGATGGTCATGGTTGAAAACTTCCCTTGAAACAATTTTTCCTAAAATGCCATAGTTTTTAGGAAATGGGTAAAACAATTAGTTTTATCACTGGTGTTGAAATCCGATGTTTGAAAACAGTGAAAACACATAATGGGGTTTTTCACTGTTTTCTCGTGACTCCGATGACCGATGTAGCTGAAACTTTCACAGGTTTGTTAGTTATGTATGTTGGGTCACATCAAGTGTGGATACTTGTCTTTGACAATTACAAACGTTATACACACCCTTTATCATAAGGCCAAAAAAAACACATGTTGAGTTGCCCTCCGCGACCGACCCAAAAATGCTGAAATCTCGGGTCGGGTTTTTTGTGTGTGTGTTTTTTTCCCCCGTTTTTTCATTTTTTATGAAACTTACACATTATCTGTGTTTAACCAATCTAAAACGAATATATTTATTCCAAATAAGCTAAACAATTTTGCAAAGTAAAGATTTTAAAGTAAACATGCAAGAGGTCGATATTTTACGTTTTGTGTTTTGTGTGCCGCTACACTCGTAGTCGTACGCAACGTGCCCGGCCATCTACGGTACCTCGGATCGATCCCACGCAATAGCACATGACATGAACTGCCTGCAGACAGAATTCGCTGGCATACAGCCCGAATTCGCTTGAGCCAAGAAGCGGATTCACTGGTGGTACCCAACACTTGTTTTGAGCGCGAGTACCAGATCAAACGGTCATTTTTAGAACTTGTGTTAACTAAATGTGTTCACCTAGCTCTTAGCTTGCCTTGTGTGTTTTGGATGTTCAAACAAATAACTTTTCAATAGGATATTTCAAACAATAATTGTGCAACTTACTCCGAATTATTTTCCGCGATGAGTACCGGGCGCCGCCATTTTGGAATGATCCCAATCATGCCAATCAAACTACGACGTCATCGGCCGGCCAGACTGTGGGAGGAGCGTATAAGTAAAGCAACCATTGAAATGTTCGCACCCTCGCTCCGCCCACCAGCCGGCCGATGATATGGTATTTTGATTGGCATGATTGGATCATTCCAAAATGGCGGCGCCCGGCACACAACGAGGAAAGTATTTCGGAGTAAGTCGCACATTATTGTTTGAAATATATTTTTAAAAGATCGTTTGTTTGAACATCCAAAACACGCAAGGCAAGCTAAGAGCTAGGTGAACACATTTAGCTGGTTTAAACCACCGAATGGCCCTTAGAGAATGCACTTTGAAATGGTTATAGCTTCAAAAGAAATGGGCGGGATGTGTGACCAAGGATCCAGGAAAAAGGGTATAAAATGTTTGAAAACAAATTATAAAAGATATGAAGTTAAATGTTTCTTGTCTTTTCATTCTTTATGTACTTCTGCACACTAGTACATCATTGTATATTGATTGGGATTAGTTCCAATGCATTTCAATCTTCAAATGACAGTCAAGGTAAAAAAAAAAATTAAAAAAAAAATCCCGACCGACCGACCCATTCAAATTTTTTTTACTGGAGGGCAACTCAACAATTTTTGTGTGTGGCCTAATCAAGGAACTTTGACTTTTGTTATCTAGTCGGGTCAACGGCTAAAGCAACTCTGTGATATCATTGTACTTATTATACCGAACATCACTAAGACAAAATGGCACCGTCCGTGTTTTCAACCACTGTCACCACAGCAGTGCTTTGTTTTTGCTGCATTTTGGCACCACGTTACACCAACGCTGAAACATTATCCCCGCCCTCAAACAAGTACAAGTTTCTTTACTTGCCTTTCGCAGAGACTGGAAGCCACTTCATGACTTTAAGCCAATCGGGAAAAGTACTGGCTCGACTTGGCCACCAGGTTACCTTCTTATCCAAAAACGTTCCGCCAGTGTGGCAGCAGACAGGTGACGCAGATTTGTTCTCATACGTCGTGTACAAATCACGTTACACCGATAAAGACGAAAGCAACGCGGTGCACGAATTATCCCGCAGAACTCTTAGAGGAATAAGCCGGGGTGCTCTCTTTATATTAGACAACATTTACGACTCAATTGTCCATGGAGAGCCTAGTATGGCCGATCTTCTTTCAGGAAAATGTGAGGACTTGCTCTCGGACAAAGGTGCCATTGAGAAGCTGATGTCGGAGGAGTTTGACATGCTGGTCGGCGATTCCGGTCAACCTTGTACTCCTATTTTGGCTCAAAAACTGGACATACCATTTGTTCATTGCAGTAATTTACATATACTGTCAGCCGAACAAAGACTGTTGTAAGTATGTGTGCTACTAGTAGCAATGCGGCATATCTGCCTTTAGGTCTAAATGTATAAGTATAACACAGTGTTTCAATGTTCCGTAACCACTGTCCATTGAGTGGATGGTTTGCGTGTCCTTGCATCAAGTGCACCAGACTCAAGCTCTGGTGTTTTTGATCGGCAGAATGTGGGTTCGAGTCCCGGTCTTGACACCTGTTATAACTATTGTTGCTTCGTCCTTCAGATGGGACGTAAAGCCGTATAGGTCTCGTGTGTTGTGTACACTGTAAAAACGGCCGGGTCAGAATTAACTCAGATCCAGGTCCCGTTTTGAGCGGAATCTGTGTCAAAATGACCGAGAAAAGGATCAAAATGTCACAGAATTCGAGTTAAAATCCCATTTGTGACCGATCACTGGGTCAGCCTGACCCGGAAATCGGTCAGGCCTCCTACGATCCGAAGTCCGGGTAAGATCTGACCGGGAGTTTTTTTAGAGGAAATGCATTTTAATGAACCCATTACTGTTGTCGCTAAGAAAGGGTACTTGACCCGGTGTTTCTGGTAGTGTGTGGCTGCTGAATGCGCCACAACCAAGGGCGTCGATCGCTACTGAAAAGTAGGGGGAACGGGCGAGCAAGTCTTGATCAAATACATCTTACATTATTTGCACCCCACATGTTTAATATGCTTCGGAGTCCGGCGTTTATCGTGTGTCAGCTTGAAGTTCTTCGAAAAAACAAAATATTGCTTCTTCAACAAATATTGTCATGGCCCAAACTGCTCCTATTTATTTTAATGGATTTTACTACATTTTGTGCGTTGTCCGATGGTAACAAAATGTAACACATTTGCACGTGTGCGCACACACATACTTCCTTTGTGGAGGGATCGTGTACCGTACATTATTGCAATCACAAACGACGCATAACTTGAATGCTATTACAAGGTATGTAAGCGGGATTGTGGCGTTCATGTCTTGGACGAAACTTGTCGTCTATTGTCTGTATTATAGAAACGGAAATAGGCCCAAAATACCATTCTGCGCGTGGTCCATCAGAAAAAAATATGAACATGAAGAAAACATTTCATCGTTTGTTTGCTATTCTTTTATTTGAACACAAATTGTAATGAAATATTAAATCAAGAAAATGTTGTTGCATATTTCTAATGAAGTCAATCAAAAAGTGGGGGGACATCTGATATACTGTCCCCCCCCCCCCCAGTCTAAAAAGTGGGGGGATATGTCCCCCGTCCCCCACGTCCCCCACCCATCGACGCCCTTGGCCACAACACCTAGACCTAAGGTGCTATATAATTGGTCGCATAGTTAAAACAATCTTAAAATCGCTCTCGAATGTTTCTCATTGCTCCAGTTTCTTGAGTGCCTTATTGGTAGTGCGCTATTATAGGATTCCAGTATAATTATTAGTAGTTATTATAGATGACTGGCGTATTGGGTATGACATTGTGCAATTATATAATGCACATTCTTTGTTTCCCATTTCCCTTGTGGGTTTTCCCTCGAATATCACTTTTGGCTCAGTACAGTAAGGTAAAGCCTCCATATAGACTGTGCAAGTCTCGCGCGTATCCGAACGAGAAAACACGTCAAACGAAGAACATTTTTATTTCTGAAATTAAATCTTTGTTTTAAAATATATCTCATGACAAAATCTGAACAACAAAAATAAATCATTTCAATTTTATGAAAAGTTTTAGCTTTTGAAAAAAAAATCACAATAGTGTGTATATTATTATTGAAACAAAATTAAAACTCTGGGACAAGGATGCCTATTTGATGTTAACTTTTTAGAAACCCCTTACGCGGATTCGTGAAGGTCAAACGGGTCTTAAATGGACCCGTATCGCAGTTCAAAGAGGATGCTGACGCCTCAACAACCATAGACTGCAATGAAAAGGGTTTGCTTTGCAATTACAGCATCTGGCGATTATAATTGCGCATCCAAAACAAGCGTTTACGTAAGTTTTATGATCGGAGGCGAGCACAAAATTCTTAATTTTTTGCAATAACCGGAAGCTGAGGTCATGTTTAATTCTTAGGTTTTCTTCGTTATATTGTTGAATTGGTTTTACTTTCATATTTTGTTATCACTTAGTATTACATTCCCAACAACATGTATACTTTTCTAGGTCATAACCTACGTTAAACTAAAATAATTGACGAAACAAAATCTCGCCCACGTAAAACTCCATATGGTTGGGACCACTATGGTCCCGGAAGTTCGAATGCGCGCGAGACTTGCACAGTCTATTAGGATCACGACTGCTGGCATGACGGTTCACACTGTGTCACAAGAAACCGTGAATGTGTCACTCTACTAGTACTACTGTAACAAGTGAATATAGATGTTACAGGGTATTGGCCGTTAGATGCAGAAAGAACTTGGATATCAGAGACGTTCTTGAATTGGCTAATACAGGAGATTTATGTTCTAACCTGGGCTGGTAATTCGTACAGAACGAAGAGTGTAGAGAGAAAAGGAGAAAACTGGATTGGACCACAGTGTACAAGTGTGTCACACTGAGCTAACCAGAAAAGCAGAGAATGAAAAAATTTAAACAATTGACATTATATAGGCTAGAGAATAGGTAGGCTTGGTCACTGACCGGATAATAGTGGAGGTCAGTGCAAGTCCATATGGGTGTATCAGGTGGGCCTACCACATAGGTGATTTATGGGGTTGAGTCATTGTGCAAGGAACTGGACGGAAGCTTGATAATAATAATTGGGGGGTAATGGGGTTTTCTAGAAACTATAATTATTGAAATAATTAATGGTGATTATAGCTAGATTCAGGGTTTACACTACTATGACCAAAATATGTTGCAGTAACAATGAATGAATCTTACTAAAGATATATAGGAATAGTAGTACTACATATAAACAGTACACACCATAAATAAAAAACGTTTATGAAAACAATTTAATTCACAAAAACCCCCACCGATAACAATAAAACACGTGAGAAACTATATGCGTGTGTTACTAACCCCACAACGTTGACACTTATCCTTTATTCTTCTTTAAGTTACGGAGTCCCAGCAGATCCATCATACATCCCCGAGTTTAGCACAAGATACACCGATAAAATGACCTTCTTTCAACGGGTCCATAATGTCATCAGCTACAGCATGGAGAGTCTTGTGATTCGTTATTTTTTGGCACGTTTCCAACGCCTGAAAGTCAAATACGACATACAACCAGAGATCAGTATGCTGGAGTCTATACGCCAAGCCGAGATATGGTTCTTCAATGGGAATTATCCACTGGAGATCCCCCGCCCACTTAACCCCAACACAGTTTACATCAATCCCATTGTTGGGTCACCAAATAACCACGTGGTAGGTTTCAAGATCTAGTATATAGACCATGTAACCATTGTTGACAAAAGAGTGACCTTGTACATTCCCGTGCATTTCCTGGCAGGCAAAATACTACGCTGGTCACACGGGAAGTTTACATTTTGTATCAAAATTTGTCATAACTTCAATATAAAAAATAACTGCTGAACAAGTTGTGAGATGTGCCCCTTTTCTTCTTATAGTTGATAAAAATCGGACACTGCAATCACGACAATGATGACAAAAAAACCCAATAGTTTGTCCTGTGAGGCTTTCTTTTGAGAGTTTTCTCATACAGAAATTTATATTGTTACCAAAGTGATCTAAAAGTACGTTACGTGCTAGAACCATAGAGAAAGGAGCTGACCTGTTTACCTGAATCCCATTCCACTGTAAAACACTCCGGTATTTTTACGGTGATTCACCCGCAAGTATAATATGTACCAAAATATTTCCGTAGCATTTATGTGTTACGCTTTACATTTACGTAGCGTATGCAGGAAAAATGCAAATACAAAGCACAAAAGAAGAAGAAGAAGAAGAACAAAAAGGTGGATTTTCGGAACGGTATTAATAGGCACCCTGACTGCCGGGTACAATTGAATTTTGTTTTATGGTTTCGAAAATATTTCCACCCCAAGGTTGATGACGATGTTGCTGAGTTTCTGAAAACGGCGCCGGCTGGGTTTGTCATTTGTTCATTCGGAAGTTATTTCAACGGGGTGGAACGTCAAACGTCACAGATGTTTGCTGATGGCTTTGCCTTGCTACCGTATCGGGTGCTGTGGCAGACTAACGGAGACATGTCTGATCTCAGTATAGCAGACAATGTCAAGATCGTTAAATGGGTTCCACTGGCACAGATCATGAGTAAGTCTACTCTGCACTCTCAAAACTCCCGGGTCAGATTTGACCCGGATTCCGGATCCCAGGGGGCCTGACCCATTTTTAGCACACAGTGGCAGAAAAAAAGATGATTTTCTTTACTCATATCATTATTGCAACATGAAAATTGACGTCAATAGAAACTGGTTAAAGAAAATTGACGTCAATAGAAACTGGTTAAAGAAAATTGATTTTATCTGTGATTCTGTGCCATTGCGACTCAATTGGGGGTTAATTTGACACAGATTCCGGTCATACTGACCCAGATATGGGTCAGACCCTGCGGGACCCGGATCCAGATCAGTTTTTAGAGTGTGAAGTCACCATATAGTTAAAAGCAGGTTCGCGCTGTATTATGTTAACTTTTTAGCACACAGTGGCAGAAAAAAGATGATTTTCTTTACTCATATCATTATTGCAACATGAAAATTGACGTCAATAATTACGGTAGTTGTTAAATTAATGGTTTATGTTGTCATTAATCCAGACCACAAGAATGCCAAAGCAATTGTGTCTCACTGTGGAATTAATAGCGTCCTGGAGGCAACGTTGGCGGCGCTACCAGTTGTTGGCATACCTCTCATGGGTGAACAGTTTAACAACATAGACAGAGTGGTGGCAAATGGTTTTGGCGTTTGCCTTGAGTTCAACGAAGTAACCCCACAAACATTGAGTGCGGCCATCAAAACAGTTGTGGGGGAACCAAGGTAAATTAGACTCGTGATGAGTCGGCTTCATGTTACGCATCATAAAGACGGTCAGCGGCGCATTGGTAGACTTGACATCAAGTCTTTTCACGGTCGTGTGTTTGTCGGCTTGGAGTAAAAGTTTGTGCTAAACTCTGTTCAGTCATTATTTTAGGGAGCCATTGATCTCCTTTTTACGAACTATGATTATGTCCCCACACTGAAGGCTGTGGGTGACATGTTGCTGCACCAATGAGCCACGTATTGCAATGCTGACCAGGGGAAGGCCCTGTCCACTGTATGTGCGGATTTATGCTTTTTTATAACCCTTTAGGAATTACCCTTAGGGCTCCTATTGGATGAGAGTAGCAATATGTCTCCATGATAGCCTCGGCTCTTGGTTAGGCCCCAATGGCATGATTGTTTAACACAGTCAGTGCATTATATGGAGATCTGCAGTATAGGGAGCCAAAGTGCACCTTCATTTTTTATCACCTAACAGTTATCGCTCAAAAAGAATTTAGTCAATGTTCTCATGACGTAGAGTTAATGAATGGCTTTCTTTCTATTCTTCGTCTCTCAGATTTCGCGAGAGGGCGCTTCGCGCATCCGGGATATTGAGAGACCTGACGTCATTCTCGCCCCCAGCCGAGACACAAGCTCATTGGATCTTACACGTGACTGAGTTTGGAGGCGACCATCTCCGGCCACCAATAAATAATTACAATAATAATATCTTCAGTAATGTGATTGACGTGTATTTATTCCTTGTTTTGGTTGTGGCTCTGATCTTTGGTTTCATTGCTGGTTTCTTGTATTTGTGTTGCGTTCGAAGATGTCAGCGGAATGAACAACCAGGAAAACATAAAGAAGATTAAACTCCATTTTGTGTTTTGGTTTGTTTACTCTACATCAATATGTGATAAGCACTGGATACCCGGTGCTTTCCCGAGTCATGTAGGAAACCAATTCACTCGTAATGTTCTTATCACTGTACAAGGGTAAAAAACAAAACTGATGATTTTCTTTATCCCTGATTCGATTATTAGATCCACTAACTCCACTAAAATAGTAAAGTACATTACAATTAATGATTTCATTTTACCCTTACAGACTATAGGCAGTTTGGTTTGCATGCGGTCTCAAATCTTTGTTTGGACTTGGGTAAGATTAGAATAATAAGTAATTGCTTTATGGGCCTGCTGTCCCCATTCCTTTTGAATTCTTTACTTTGGAACTTGGACCTTTGGATAAGCATTATTTTGTAGAAGTTGCTTTCAAGGGGCGTTCGAGTACGACTCAATTTCAGTCTATTTTTAAGCAATACAAACATCTGATACACAGGACCAGTTTATCTGAAAAAAATAAAAGACAAACACACCAATCACCCGCTAGGCTGTTTTTAAAACTCTCCAATTCGAAAAATTCACAAGTTAAACGGACTTGAGGTAAAGCCAAGTTTGTAAAAAGCATTGTCCAGTTGGATGAAATTTGAGTAAGTGTTTGCTTATTTTGTATCTTTCTACCTTTGAAGTCAAACCGTATATTCGTATATTACCAACACAACTATTTCCCCCTTCCATCTGTACTCGATTTAAGTTAGACATAATGTTTTTATTCGTTCAAATTTTGTTTTCAACTTTCTTTAAATCTTTACTTACTTTAAATCATGTAAGTTATGTGTGAATCTGTGAACATTTGTGTTTTTCGATCTTACCAATAGTGTACAGGGCCATTAAACCAAGATAATTATTCGTACACTACCCGCCAAAGCAACCTCATTTATTTAGTACTTATTATAGGCGCAACCTTGCATTGGCTAATGTAGATAGTTTTACCTACCATTGTCAATTCTCTTCCACCTAATTTGAGACATGACTTGACGAATTTGTCTATAAAAAGGTGTTCATGTAGCATTTAAATGAATTTTATTTTGACAAGTACAATAATTTCCTTTTTGTACTATTCTTAATTGCTTAACTTGGCCATAGGAGCTAAGCAAAATGTATTCTCAGTTTTACTTTGTTATTGTATGTCCCTGAAGGAATTATATTTTAATGTAATCTCTGCAACTGAAATTAATTGTATATTCTTAATTGCTATTATCTACTTATTTGTAATTTGACAGCAGTCCTGGGTGCTCCACTGCAGAAGGCCTTGTCCTTCTCTCGGGTGACTGGCCCCCATTCATACATATGTCTTCTGTTTATATTCAAATTCATTTTGTATAACTTGGTGTGGTCTATCAGTTTGTGTATTATTTATTATAATTAATTGATTTATGAATGGATATAAAAACAAACAAACAAACAAGCCCTTTGGTTTCAGCAATAACCCTTTCGCGACACTCAGTGGGACTACAACGGCACACTCGACACCAGCGCGTTTAAAGCTTACAGTTTTTGCTATCCTGTTTGCTGGTGGCAGCCATTCATCAACAGGGTGGAATCTTTTGGAAAAAATACAATTGTTTTGCTTTTGGGGAGGCGGGCGGCCATTACGATCATTTAAGTCACATCGGCAATGGCAGTTCTGTGAGCAACAAATACTGAGGAAAGTGCAATCCATCTTAGCCAGTGATTGTCACGTTCTGAAACAATTGTTTAAATTGTTTTAATTTTGCGAGATTTTAAGAGATTGTGCCCTTTGAACTGTCACGTGTCTTTTTTACATTCCGAATCTGAGGTTAATAGCACGACTTAAGCTATCAAACGTCAGGCGCCTATTGTGTCATGTATTTTCTTTAGTCAAAGGGGGGGGGGGAGGATATACTCCCGGGGCTTGCTTGATTGGTGACGCTGTTTTTAATATTAGTCACCGGTAGAGGGCGCAACATCGACTGTTTTGGAGGCTGACGACTATAAGGACTGTTTTGAAGGACAATATTAAAACGACTGGTGTACTCCTCATAAACCGGTCAACATTATACACCACCATAAAGCTTATGTAGGGCCACTAATAAGTAATATCTAGTTTGTTAGGTCCCACGAGGCTCTTGAAGAAAAAAAATGCTGACATTTTTTCAAATTGTATTTGTTGTATCAGTCACCGGTGACCGATTTTACATAGGCCCGAGTTGAAAGGATTTTAAGCAAAACTGTTTGCATAGCACAAATAAATTCCGCTTACCAGACTATGGTTACCAGCAATGTACTGTGTCACGTTATTTAATCAACACAAACTCAGGGCTATTAAGAACCTCCGTTGTAGAGCACGCATCATTTCAATCCATCTTTCAATTTTCTTCAACGAAGAAATTTGTTTTATATAACAATGGTACTTTGTTTTAATGTTCAGTAATAACTGCAAAAATCCATCTTTGGATCACGGCCTAAGTTAACTTGGATTTGTTTTTTTATGATATGCAATACGAAGAATAATTACAAATGGTTTCACAGAGTGTCACAAGAACTAACTTAAAATACATTTCTCTATTCATTGCTTCCAATTTTCAAATGCATCTCAACGTGTATAAATATTATTTTGCTTTTGATTAGAGAACAATCCTGACATCACGATGAACTGTACGCCCGTTTTACTTATGCCAACGAAGAAAATGAGAATAAACTTTTTCCGTCCTTTGATTATAGTTTATTAATTCAAAATAGTAAATTTCCTAAAAACAAATAGAAACCAGACGGTAAAAAGTACGGAAAATCACATTACTAAAACTCTATTTGCCTCCACACATACTTTTTTTATCTTCCGACATGTGTTTAAAGGCACCTGGCAGTGGTATTTTTTCAAAATAAAGCTTTTGTCATTAATATATACATTTTTATGAGTGGAATGTGAATAAACAATTTACTAAGGTTAACATTTTTTATTTTTATTTTACTTACAAATTAAAAAATAGGCCCCCCTTTACATGGCGCTGTTCGTGACGTCAATCGAGGCAGGAGAAAATGTGTAGTCTGGCCCCGTACATTACGTCTGGGTACCTGATCAGTATGATGCGTTTTCGTATTCGGACGTCACCACCCAATGCAATCCTAGGACATTGTACAGTCGACTAATACGAGACGCCAGTTTATACGAGGTTTTTCACCGGTCCCGAACTGTCCCATGCGCGTTTCTATGTCTTAAAAACGGAAGATACGAGCATGGTCATAACAAGAACACGGATAATACGAGGTATTGTTTTTCCACCAGAAACATTTCGCTGGTAACCTAAGCTTTACTGCAACTTCCCTTGCACACTACTACCAACGAAAAAATCCCCGGGCTATCCAAGTGTTCGCTGCATTACAGCGCTGAAAACGACGTCGGACCGGACCACTTTGCCCTCGCTTAGCCTAACTTTCGATGCCCGTAACTGCCTATATTTGGGATCTGCAGGAAAAAAAATGCTGGCTGACCCCATCTTTAGTCATTTTACTGCATCCAGCAGCAATTTTCGCTGGAAAAATGCAAGAAAAAAACCCCCCTTTGGATAACCAAACGAAACGTACAATCTCACTACTTGCACAACGTAAATGCAGGCAAGTTCGAGTGGGGTCGGTGTTCAATCGAGGCGAAGTCTTCCTCGATTGACGTCACAAAAAGGGATGGGCGGAGTCGCCCCCAAACAACTTTATGTATGTTTTAAACATATAAATACTGACAAACAATTACTCAAAAAATTGTTTTATTGTTATTACTCTTATAAAAAAAAAATATATATATCTATTTCCAGGTGATTTTAAACTTATACCTAGCCTATTAACTAATTAACCCTTCGAGTCCCGGTCGTGACACTTGACCATTATTGCTGCGTCCTTCGGATGGGACGTAAAGCCGTGGTCCCGTGTGTTGTGTAATGCACGTAACAGAACCCAGTTTACTTATCGTAAAGAGAAGGGGTTCGCCCCGGTGTTCCTGGTTTGATTGGCTGCATGTTGCGCCACAGGACCTGGTATCCATTACATGGTGCTATGTAAAGGAAAAAGGTCTCATACTTCCAAAACGTAGCTCCACATACCTCGCAGGAATTTGTTTTAAATTAAAATAATTTGTTCGAGCGCCATGAGTGACGGATTTGAGCGATAAATATTAGAAGCCACTATTATTATTATATCATATTATCAAATTAAAGGATTCAAAAGGGGTGGGGCCGGTAGGCCAAAATAACAATTACTTATCACAAAGTCAGGCATTTTAATCTTACCAAGTCCAAACAAATTGATGTTAAATGTGCAGTGTCATTGAATGATTGAGACCACATGCAAACCAAACTGCCTAGTTTGTAAGGGTAAATGAGATGATTAATTGAAACTGACTTTACTATGTTGTACAAAAACCCACATTGAATCAGGGATAAAGAAGATTTTGACCCTTGTACAGTGATAAGCACAATACGAGTGTGTAGGTTTGTTTGTTTGTTTGTTTGTTTGTTTATTTTCCATATATCACAACTAGACAATCTGTCAATACAAGAATTTGATACAAGTGGTGACAATGGAGGGCACCAGGAAAAAGCCAAGGCTTATACAGGCCCTGGTCCCTTTAGTTAATAAATGAATCAATATCAATTTAAGAATAACGATGATAATTATTGAAACAGAATAAGGAGAAGTTGCATATCGCAACCAATAGTTCGTTTAGAAAGAAAACAATTAGTTATTGCATACAGTTTTAAAATTTATAGAACTATTTAAACAGAATTGATTTATACAAAAAAACGCATAAAGCCAGGGAAAAAGAGAAATAAACATAAGTAATTGAATACAAGACTTGATAATTGGAATGTAATCATAATATGTATATATGCCATTTCAGGAGTTTACATCATAGATAAAATAAGTAGGTTTTTCAGGTATTTTTTAAAGCTGTGCACAGTTTGTATGTGATAACTGCTGGGACAGACATTGGGATGTACGCAAACTGTACCCTTTCGTCTTGTCGGATAGATTGGAGATGATCCTCTCTGAGGCATTTTCTGACTCCCCGGATCTTTGAGGTGACGTCATCGGTGACGTAGATATTAGACCCTCTGTATTGATTGTTCTTCAGGGTTCGGGCGGCGTTTTTGAGGATGAACTGCCTGTCCGTGTATCTTAAAAGCTTGCAGTGTATCAGTCGTGGACGTTTCTGGCCACTGGTTCCGGTGTGAGATTGTTGGCGTACCGGTGTGCGATGGGCTCGCTCGATTTCAACATTCATACCTCCTTCCAGCTTCATGTGGTTAGCCAGAAAATTTGCTACAAAATCTTCGCAGGACTGATCTTTCTCGGATCCCTCGGGGACACCGTGGATGACGATGTTGTTCCTCCTGCTCCGGTTTTGAAGATCGTCCAGCTGGTCCTCGAGCTTGCTGATGACGATGTTGTTTCCATCGAACCTGCTGTTGGTGGCCGCTAAAAGCGTCTTATTTTTGTTCTCAAGCATGTCTACCGAAGTTTTCAGGTCGTCAATGTCCTTGGTGTTACCACTGACACGATGATTGGTGTCACGAAGACTGGCTTCGAGGGTGGACAGCCTGGCACCCATGGTCTCGAGAGAATCCAGGATTTTGTCCAGCTTGGTGTTCACACTGGACAATGCATCACGACAACACTGACAGCCATCTTGAGCCCCAACATTGGTTAGTGTCGACGAAGGTTGGTCTGTTTTTCCTCGTTTTCTACTGCCTCTTTTGGGTTTGCTCACTTCGGGAGAATCGGTCATGGTCAGGATGAATTGTGTTGTATTCCAGTTGACAAAAAGAAGCTATAATTTGCGGACGTATACTAAATTTTGATGACTTTTGGGGAGCACGTTTAAAACCCGTGCGTCACATACTAGTTCCCGGTCACATGAATCGAGAAAGCAGTGTTTATCACATATTGATGTAGAGTAAACAAACCAAAACACAAATGGAGTTTAATCTTCTTTATGTTTTCCTGGTTGTTCATTCCGCTGACATCTTCGAACGCAACAAAAGTACAAGAAACCAGCAATGAAACCAAAGATCAGAGCCACAATCAAAACAAGGAATAAATACACGTCAATCACATTACTGAATATATTATTATTGTAATCATTGATTGGTGGCCGGAGATGGTCGCCTCCAAACTCAGTCACGTGTAAGATCCAATGAGCTTGTGTTTCGGCTGGGGGCGAGAATGACGTCAGGTCTCTCAATATCCCGGATGCACGAAGCGCCCTCTCGCGAAATCTTAGAGACGAAAAATAGAAAGAAAGGCGTAATGAGAACAACGACTAAATGCTGTTTGAGCGATAACTTTTTAGGTGATAAAAACTGAAGGCGCACTTCGTTGGGCTCCCTACACCGATCTCCAGTGTACTGACTGGATTAAACGATCATGCCATTGGTGCCTAACAAAGTGCCGAGGCTAACATGGAGACATATTGCTACTCTCATCCAAGAGGAGACCAGTAAAGGATTATAAAAAAGGATAAGTCGGTACATACATTGGACAGGGCCTTCCCCTGGTCAGCATTGCAATACGTAGCTCATTGGTGTAGCAACCATGTCACCCACAGTCTTCAGTGTGTGGACATATTATTAGTTCGTAAAACGGAGATCAATGGCTCCCTATACAATAATGACGTCACAGAGTATAGCACAAACCTTTACTCGAAGCCGACAAACACAAGACCGTGAAAAGACTCGATGTCAAGTCTACCAATGAGCCGCTGACCGTCTTTATATAATGCGTAACATGAAGCCGACTCATCACGAGTCTAAATTTACCTCGGTTCCTCCACAACTGTTTTGATGGCCGTACTCAATGTTTGTGGGGTTACTTCGTTGAACTCAAGGGCAACGCCAAAACCATTTGCCACCACTTTGTCTATGTTTGTGAACTGATCAGCCAAGAACGGTATGCCAACAACTGGTAGCGCCGCCAACGTTGCCTCCAGGACGCTATTAATTCCACAGTGAGACACAATTGCTTTGGCATTCTTGTGGTCTAGATTAATGACAAAAAACCCCATTAACGTAGATTTAACAGTAACACAATAACTAATGTCAATTTTCACGTAAAATCCCTCAATTTGAAACCCATGTTGTAAATAATAGACGTGAAATTTCTGGAAGTCTAAAAGATTGACGTCACATGTTAAAATGATGGAACTTGAGGCCCGGTGTCAGAACCCAAAACCTGTCCAATTAAAGGATTCAGCGAACACAACAAAAAAATATCCACTCTGACAAATAAGTCTTCTTTTCAGAGGTTTATTCTCCACAATGTCTCACATCACATCAGAGTATATATACTACATCAAAACTATCATTTACAAGAGTATATACACTGGTCATAAAAACATAAGTACAATCACTTCCATTTGGGCACGCGTCAAAGTGCTCCGCACAATGAAGTGTCAAATTTATATCTAAAGGCAACATGCTATGTCGCTCAGACATCTACCAATTACTTTCTCCTAAAAGGAAAATAGCCACTAAGGCAACAGATCACTTAGAACACTGATCACTAAGATCAAAATGGAAGGTCACTAAGACCAAATGTCACAAAGACATAAATATAGGTCACTTAGACTAAATGTCACAAAGACATAAATATAGGTCACAAAGACCTAAATATAGGTCACAAAGACCAAATGTCACAAAGACATAAATTGTTCCCACTAAGGGACTACAGCCACTCGGGCACATTAGCAAAAGCCTTGAAGCAAAATTACACAATATCACAGTCTAGTGAATATCTCTATTATTACAAATTAATGCTTTTAATTAATTTACAGTGAAACAGTCCAAGTTCAAACCTAACACCTTTCCACTGTCTAAAAGCAACGCTCAACAATAAGGTTAACGTAAAATTGCAACTACACGGAGGTGAACCCCCTAAAGTTTTAAACGCTCAGATCATCAGCCTTCACTCTCAAGTAAGGCAGTTAAAATTACAGCAGTAAATGAAATAAATGATATTTTTCGCTCTTTGTCCCGACAAATTCATAATTAAATGTTCAAAGTTTACTTGCTGCTACTCCATCCATCCATCCAGGTAAAAGAAAGGCTACTTGCAGAAGCACAGTTTCAAACTTGGGCAGTCCCAATGTACAGCAATGATGCGGTGTACCACCCCCCTGCTGATTCACTATAAAAGTGGTGTTCCAACGTAAAGTTGTGACTCAGAACCAAAGCCGTCTGCAATTTCATAAGTAAACCAAAACACTTGCCGTAATTCTTGAGTTTAAATGTACAAATTACCAAACATGAAAAGCACAAGAAATTCTTCATTTAAAGTAGAAACATCCGTTTGTCTCTAATCACATAACTTGAGTCAGATTAAATATCACAAAGGTTAGATTCTTAACCTCACAAAATATGTAGTAGTTTTAAAATAAATTACTTCACTGAACATAATATATACTGTATATGTACACAAAAGTTTCAACTTACGGTTGTCGATCCTTCTCCGGACTTGTCTCCTCTCTCGCCAAAAGTTAAATATGTTAGGGGAAAAATCACCCTAATAACACTCGCATTTAAATGGATATAGCAACAGCATACACAAACATGGATGTTTGGTTTCAATTAAAACTAAGAGCCTGAATACTCTTAATAAATGTCGCTGCAGCAGAGCTGAGTGTATAGCAGTCCTCACAGACCGAGATCTTGGAGACAACGCCCTGACTTTTACTTCACACAGAAATACCTAGAACTAAATATTACATCCTATTTACATCATCAGAATCATTCTTCAATCCTGCACTCAACTTTCACCTCAACTCCTTTTCTAATTCAAAACTGACCCGATGAATATTCAACTCACAATCCTGTAAACTCCAACCAAAGCATTCCTCAAACACTGCTACCTATTGTTATTACCTGTTCAGCTTCAATCAACCACGGCATTGCTGGATCAGGTGTTGGTCTAATGATATGCATTATTCGTACTTTGGGCTACAAGTCATCAATATTCAGGACAGCTAATAAATATGCATTAAAATACAAAACATGAGGGTTTCTCTGTGACATTTCACCCCCTCTTAAAAAAATGTATTTGGGGAAAACAAAACATTTTACTCACCGAAACCTCATCAGTATATATATACACATAAAAACACATTTTGAAACAAAGTTTAAATCGTCATATCTTAATACTTACCTTCCATCAGTCCTCTGTCCAACTGCTTCTGCTGAGGTAGTCAGCACCTACATTGTCTGATCCCTTGATGGATTCTATCTTAAACCTATAAGGTTGAAGAGCTAGGGCCCAACGCATAACCCTTGCGTTTGCCATCTTGGCCCGCTGAATATATATAAGAGACTGATGGTCCGGCTGCAGAGTGAACTCTCGACCGTAAAGGTAGACTTCAAACTTTTGAATGCCCCATACAACTGCGAGATATTCTTTCTCAATTGTAGCATATGCTTTCTCTCTAGTGAGGAGCTTCCTACTTGCGTAAGCCACTGGGAATTTACCTTCATCTTCCTGTTCTTGAAGAAGGACAGCACCAAGACCTGTATTCGATGCATCGGTACGTAACACAAATGGCTGTGTGCAATCTGGCAGTTGGAGTATGGGTGATGTTGTAAGCTTCTTCTTCAGAGTTTTAAAAGAGGTCTCTTGGCTCTCTTCCCATCTCAATTTGTTTGGCTCCTTTTTCTTCGTTAGGTCGGTCAGTGGCACGGCAATGGCTGCGAAGTTCGGTATGAAGCGACGATAATAGCCGGCTAAGCCAAGAAATGATCTCAGTTCCTTCTTCGTCTCAGGTCTCTTTGCATCTTGGATCTTCTGTAGCTTATCAGGTTGTGGTTTCATCTTTCCCTCGCCAACAACATGTCCCAAAAAATCTAGTGAATGAAATCCTACGTCACACTTACTCGGTTTTGCAGTGAGTCCAGCAGCCCTGAGTCTGAAGAAGAGTTCTTCTAATGCTATGAGGTGTTCCTCCCAGGTTGGTGTATGGACCAGGATGTCATCAATAAAGTTGTCAGTATTCTTCATGCCTCGTAACATCCGTCTCATTATTCTGCTGAATGTAGCAGGGGCGTTAACTAGCCCGAAAGGCATCATACGAAATTGGTATAGACCTTGAGGGGTGATGAAAGCTGTAGCTTCTCGGGATTCTTCTCTAAGAGGTATTTGCCAATACCCTTTGGTCAAATCTAACCTGCTGAAATACTGGTCTCGTGACAAGGAGGCAAAGATCTCTTCTGGATTAGGTAAAGGCTCGGCATCGAACACTGTAATGTGATTAAGCCTTCTAAAATCAATACAAAATCTGATGGTGTTGTCTTTTTTCTTAACTAGGACAATTGGAGAAGCATAAGGTGAATCTGAAGGTTCAATTACTCCTAGTTTAAGCATTGTAGAAATTTCATCTTTGACTGTTTCTTTGAGTGCAAAGGGCACAGGATATGGTTTCAACCTGACTGGTTCATCTTTCAAGAAACAAAATTAAATATTGAAAAAATCTTCTTTGTTCCCCCGCCACACTATGTGCTAAAATGTCAACATAATTCAGCGTGAACCTGCTGTTTACTATGGAGACTTCACACTGTAGAATTATCTGGGTCAGACTTGACCTGGATCCCCGGAGGGGCCTGACCCATATCTGGGTCAATATGACTGGACGTTGTGTCCAAATGACCCAAAATGGGTCAAAATGTCACTGGATCACAGTTAAAATCCTCTTTCTTTAACCAGTTTCAGGGTCAGCCTGACCCGTAAATGGGTCAGGCCCCCCTGGGATCCGGAATCCGGGTTAATTCTGACCCAGGAGTTTTGAGAGTGCAGAGTAGACTTACTCATGATCTGTGCCAGTGGAGCCCATTTAACGATCTTGACATTGTCTGCTATACTGAGATCAGACTCCATGTCTCCATTAGTCTGCCACAGCACCCGATACGGTAGCAAGGCAAAGCCATCAGCAAACATCTGTGACGTTTGACGTTCCAGCCCGTTGAAATAACTTCCGAACGAACAAATGACGAACCCAGCCGGCGCCGTTTTTAGAAACTCAGCAACATCCTTATCAACCTTGGGGAGAAAATATTTTCGAAACCATAAAACAAAATTCAATTGTACCCGGCAGTCAAGGTGCCTAATACCGTTCCAAAAACCCACCTTTTCTTCTTCTTCTTCTTCTTCTTTTGTGCTTTGTATTTGAACGTTTCCTGCATACGCCACGTAAATGTAAAGCGTAACACATAAATGTTACGGAAATATTTGGTACATTGCGGGTGAATCGCCGTAAAAATACCGGAGTGTTTTACGGTGAAATGGGATTCAGGTAAACAGGTCAGCTCCTTTCTCTATGGTTTTAGCACCAACGTGCTTTTAGATCACTTTGGTAACAATACAAATTTCTGTGTGCGAAAACTCTCAAAAGAAAGCCAAAGTTTTATCACAGGACGAACAATATTGTTCATTTTTGGGGGTCATCATTTCCGATCATGAATGGTCGACCATGTTACAAATGGTCGACCTATGACATCAAATGTTTTACAAAACGGCCGCGGAGCCTGCACAGCCTAATGAAAGAAATGAAATTATTTTGGAGATTACACTGTCTTACTTGTATAAACTATTGATATGAGGAAGGGGGGGGGGGGGCACATTTCAAAGCTTTTTGAGCAGTTACATGTTTTATATCTTGAATTTATGTACAAATTATGACACAAAACTAATGTAAACTTCCCGTGTGACCAGAGTAACACTTGCCTGCCAGGAAATGCACGGGAATGTACAAGGTCACTCTTTTGTCAACCGGGGTTACATGGTCTGGACAAGATCTTGAAACCTACCACGTGGTTATTTGGTGACCCAACAATGGGATTGATGTAAACTGTGTTGGGGTTAAGTGGGCGGGGGATCTCCAGTGGATAATTCCCATTGAAGAACCATATCTCGGCTTGGCGTATAGACTCCAGCATACTGATCTCTGGCTTGATGTCGTATTTGACTTTCAGTTGTTGGTAACTCGCCAGATACTTGCGTTGAAGAAGGTCTACAATGCTGTAGCTGAAGACATTGTGGACCCGTTGAAGGAAGGTCATTTTATCGGTGTATCTTGTGCTAAACTCGGGGATGTATGATGGATCTGCTGGGACTCCGTAACTTAAAGATGAATAAAGGATAAGTGTCAACGTAGTAGTAGGGACAGAATATGTCATGCATATTTCTCAAGTTTTTAAATTTATTATTATTGTTATTTTTGTGTGTGAATTAAATGTTTTAAACAAATGTTATAATTAATTGTTTGTATTGTTTATATTAGTATTATCCCCTTATGGTGATCCCCTGGCTGCTGCTTCCCAGGTTGTATCGTATACTTGGGTGTGATCCCTGGCTACACGGCAGTTTACGGTTGAATGGCTTCTGACTGGCACCCCCCGAACAAAAATATTGAGAAAATAGGGAGACCGCCAACATAGGGCTAGATAGCTCATATGGTAGAGCGACGGCACGTTAATCCGTAGGTCTTTGGTTCAAATCCCGCTCTAGTAAATTGTTTTTTGTTCAACCCCCAAACAAATTATTTTCGGTAAGATTTAATCATCGTTAGGGCAACATTATTTGGTCATGGTAGAGTAGACACATTCATGTTTTCTTGTGACACATTGGGAACCGTCATGGCAGCACCGTGCCCCTTATATGAAGGCATTATCTTGCTGTACTCAATTGAGACAAGTGTTAAGGGGAAACAACAATATAGTATCACAATGTCATACCAATATGACTGTCATCTATAGTTACTGTAATAATTGTACCGGGATTTAATAATAGCGCACTACCAATAAGGCACTCGAGGCGCTTGAGCAATGAGAAATATTATGATAGGTTTTTGAGATTTTTGAATTATGAGACCGATTTATGTAGCACCTTATAAGGGCTATAGGTGTTAAGGCGCATTGAGCAGCCACACCCTGCCAGAAACACCGCGGCAAATACCTCTTCTTTAGCGACAAAAGTACTGGGTTCTTTGAAATGCATTACACTCTAAAAACATTCCGGTCAGAATTGACCCGGATCAGGGTCCCAGGGAGCCTGATCAATTTCCGGGTCAGGCTGACCCGGAAAGTGGATGAAAATTGGATTTTAACTCAGATTCTGCGTCATTTTGATCCTTTTTCAAGAGCATTTTGACCTACTTCTGGGTCCTGAAGACCTACTTCTGGGCCCTGTGGCGTACCACAGGGTACTAAACTGGGTCCGATTCTTTTTCTGGTCCTTGTTAATGATGCAGCCGCTGATTGCTGCAGACGATGGAAGTATGTGGACGATCTTACACTTGGGGAAATTGTCAAAATCGGTGAAGAACAAAAATTGCAAAATCACTTGGACAACCTTACTGTTTGGTGTACTGATAATGATGTTTTACCCAAACCCTCTAAATGCCAGTGTATGATTATTAGTTTTTTAAAGCGTCAAGTGCCTATTTCACCTCTTACCATTAACTCTGTGAAATTAAATCTTGTTACTCATGTAAAATTACTAGGGATCACTATTCAGAACGTCCTTAAGTGGAATTTGCATGTAAGTGAAATTGTCTCGAAAGCCTCCCGTAGACTTTACACTTTGGTCATACTTAAGAAAGCCAGAGTTAATGTTGCTGATATTGTTGCAGTTTACATTTGCTACATTAGATCAATTTTAGAATATGCTTGCCAAGTGTGGCACACATCAATTACTGTTAACCAGTCAAACTACATTGAACAAGTACAGAAACGTGCTTGTCGTATCATTTTGAGGCAGAAGTATTATTCGTATTCTCAGGCTCTGTTGAGACTTAATTTGTTATCTTTAGAAGCCAGGAGGTACAACCTTATGCTTAAGTTTGGGAAAAAACTTGCTGAATCTGACAAATTCCGTCATATGCTTCCTTTTCGCAATGAAAATATTGTGGATAAATACCAATTTAGATCAGGCAAGAAACTGGAGCTTGTCATACCCAAGTGTAAAACAGAGCGCTACAAAAGATCTGCTATTCCTTCGCTTGTTCAAATTTTAAAGTAACTTCATATAATGTTTGTTTTGTAATGTTTTTACAATTGTAGCTAATTTTTGCCTTTTTTGTATTGTGCAATTTATGATCCTTACTTTTAATATTTTGTAACCTTATTGCATATAGCCTTTTTAAGACTTGTTAATTTGAATTGTTTTCGGCCTATATCGGCTGCTTTAATTCGAATGTTTTTACAATAAACCATATATATTTTGACACAGATTACGGGTCATACTGACCATGAAGTGGGTCAGTTCGGGTCACACGGGACCCGGATCCGAGTTATTTCTGACCCGGCCGTTTTTACAGTGTACACAACACACGTCCCCTCTGAAGCAACAATAGTTATAATAGGTGTCAAGACCGGGACTCGAACCAACATTCTGTCGATCAGAATCACCAGAGCTTGAGTCCGATGCACTAACGTCATGTAAAACATCCGCTCCAAACATCACTCAATAGACAATGGTTTCGTGTTTACTACATTTTAGGCCTATTTGTAAATGCATTGTTATAAGTAGTGCATATACTTACTACAGCCTATGTTCGACTGCCAGTATTGGTACATTATTCCACTGGACAAATGGTATGTCCAGTTTTTGAGCCAATATAGGATTACAAAGTTGACCGGAATCGCCGACCAGCATGTCAAACTCCTCCGACTTCAGCTTCTCAATGGCACCTTCGTCCGAGAGCAAGTCCTCGCATAGTTCTAAAAGGAGATCGAGAACAGGAGGAACGCCATATACAATTGAGTCGTAAATGATGTCGAATAAATAGAAAGCACCCCGGCTTTCTCCTCTAAGAGTTGCGCGGGATAATTCGTGCACCGCGTGGATTTCGTCTTTATCGGTGTAACGTGATTTGTACACGACGTAAGAGAACAAATCTGCGTCACCTGTCTGCTGCAACACTGGTGGAACGCTTTTGGATAAGAAGGTAACCTGGTGGCCAAGTCGAGCCAGAACTTTTCCCGATTGGCTTAAAGTCACGAAGTGGCTTCCAGACCCTCCGAAGGGAAAGTAAAGAAAGTTGTACTTGTTTGAGTGTGGAGATAATGTTTCTGCGTCAGTGTAACGTGGTGCCAAAATGCAGCAAAAACAAAGCACTGCCGTGGTGACAGTGGTTGAAAACACGGACGGTGCCATTTTGTTTTTGTGAGTAGTATAGTATAGTAAAGTACAATGATATCACAGAGTTGCTTCCGAGTAGATAACAAAAGTCAAAGTTCCCTGACTGTGTTGACAACTAAAGATACAACTAGCAAAGTATACACACAGTTGTGTTTGGGTGTTTTTTTCCCCGTAAGTTTATTTGTTGTTTTTAAAGTTTTTTTTTATATCAAATTAAAATCACAAGGGAAACTGACCGGGTCATATTTAAATGATTTTGGGTTTAACAAAGAAACAAAGATATTGACAAAATAGGGAGACCGCCAACATAGGGCTAGATAGCTCAGTTAGTAGAGCGCCGGCACGTTAAACCGGAGGTCGTTGGTTCAAATCCCGCTCTAGTCAATTTGTCTTTGTTCAACCCAAAATCAAAGAAAAATGCATTGATTTGGTTAATCAAAAGTAAATATCAGCAACAACGTAGCTAAACTCAATCCAATGTTTTGATTACCAGGTTAAGGTTACCAGCCAAACTTCCTCTTCCAGATGGACCGTCTGTGACTGGTATCCTGCCTAGTTTTGCTTAGCAGAAAATTGTTGAGCAAAGTGTTCTTCTTAAAGCAGCTTAATGAATTTGAGCCCTGGTTTGTTGTATGGTTGTGTTAATTGAAAACAAATATTTGGGAAATTAGTTTACTCTTTTGTTTGAAAAAGGTGCTTCATGTCACTAACATGTCACGGTGAACCGCTTCAATAAAAAAGAGAGATAAAATTATCTGCCATGCCTAACTTATGAATAGAATTTAAATTCACAACTTTCTTTCTGTAAATCAAACATTTCAAGGTCATGGCTTTTATGGAAAGTTGAAAATGCTACAAGTGTGTACAACATTGGTAAGATTGAAAATATAAATGTTCACAGATTTGCACATAACTTACATGGTATAAAGATGGTCATGGTGAAAAACTTCCCTTGAAACTATTTTTCCTAAAATGCCATAGTTTTTAGGAAATGGGTAAAACAATTAGTTTTATCACTAGTGTTGAAAACAGTGAAAACATAATAATGGGGTTTTTCACTGTTTTCTCGTGACTCCGAAGACCGATGTAGCTGAAACTTTCACAGGTTTGTTAGTTATGTATGTTGGGTCACATCAAGTGAGGATACTTGTCTTTGACAATTACCAACGTTGTACACACCCTTTATCATAATCAGGGAACTTTGAATTTTGTTATCTAGTCGGGTTCACGAGTAAAGCAACTCTGTGATTTCATTGTACTTATATACTGTACTGCTCACTAAGACAAAATGGCACCGTCCGTGTTTTCAACCACTGTCACCACAGCAGTGCTTTGTTTTTGCTGCATTTTGGCACCACGTTACACCGACGCTGAAACACTATCCCCGCCCTCAAACAAGTACAAGTTTCTTTACTTGCCCTTCGCAGAGACTGGAAGCCACTTCATGACTTTAAGCCAATCGGGAAAAGTTCTGGCTCGACTTGGCCAATAGGTTACCTTCTTATCCAAAAACGTTCCGCCAGTGTTGCAGCAGACAGGTGACGCCGATTTGTTCTCTTACGTCGTGTACAAATCACGTTACACCGATAAAGACGAAATCCACGCGGTGCACGAATTATCCCGCGCAACTCTTAGAGGAGAAAGCCGGGGTGCTTTCTATTTATTCGACAAAATTTACGACTCAATTGTCTATGGAGAACCTAGTATAGCCGATCTTCTTTTAGGAAAATGTGAGGACTTGCTCTCGGACGAAGGTGCCATTGAGAAGCTGCTGTCGGAGGAGTTTGACATGCTGGTCGGCGATTCCAGTCAATTTTGTAGTCCTATATTGGCTCAAAAACTGGACATACCATTTGTTCATTGCAATAATTCACATATACTGACAGCCGAACATAGAATTTTGTAAGTATGTGTGCTACAATGCGGCATATCTGCATTTAGGTCTAAATGTCTAATCAAACACGGCATTTCAATGTTCCGTAACCACTTTCCATTGAGCGGATGGTTTGCGTGTCCTGGCATCAAGTTCACCAGACTCAAGCTCTGGTGTTTTTGATCGGCAGAATGTGGGTTCGAGTCCCGGTTTTGACACCTGTTATAACTAATGTTGCTTCGTCTTTCAATGGGACGTAGAGCCGTAGGTCTCGTGTGTTGTGCACACAGTAAAAAACGGCCTGGTCAGAATTAACTCGGATCCAGGTCTCGTGAGACCTGACCAAATTATGGGTCAGTTTTGCACGGAATTTGTGTCAAAATGACCGATAAAAGGATCGAAATGTCACAGAATTCGAGTTAAAATCCCATTTGTGACCGATTTCTAGGTCAGCCTGACCCGGAAATCGGTCAGGCCTCCTACGATCCGAAATCCGGGTAAGATCTGACCCGGGATTATTTTAGAGGAAATGCATTTCAAAGAACCATTACTGTTGTCGCTAAGAAAGGGTACTTGACCCGGTGTTTCTGGCAGTGTGTGGCTGCTGAATGCGCCACAACACCTAGACCTAATAATAAGGTGCTATATAATTGGTCGCATAGATAAAACAATCTTAATCTGTCTCAAATATTTCTCATTGCTCCAGTTTCTTGAGTGCCTAGTTGGTAGTGCGCTATTATAAGATCCCGGTATAATTATTAGTAGTTATTATAGATGACTGGCGTATTGGGTATGACATTGTGCAATTATGTTGCACATTCTTTGTTTCCCATTTCCCTTGTGGGTTTTCCCTCGAATATTACTTGGCTTAAAGGCACTGTACACGTTTGGTAATTACTCAAAATATATATTAGCATAAAAACTTGGTAACGAGCAATGGAGAGCTGTTGATAGTATAAAACATTGTGAGAAACGACTCCTTCTGAAGTAACGTAGTTTTTGAGAAAGAGGTAATTTCTCACTAAAATAATAAAAGACTTCTGGCCAGAAGCTTTTTATTCCTATCTGAAAGCACACTAATTTGTACAACAAGGGTGTTTTTTCTTTCATCATTTTCTTGCAACTTCAATGACCAATTGAGCCCAAATTTTCACAGGCTTGTTATTTTATGCATATGTTGGGATACACCAAGTGAGAATACTGGTCTTTGATAATTACAAAACGTGTTCAGTGCCTTTAATGGAGTACAGTTAGGTAGAGCCTCCACATTAGGGTGACGCCTCTTGGCATGACGGTTCACACTGTGTCACAAGAAACCGTGAATGTGTCTACTCTACTATGACCAAAACTGAAAATAACCCCCACCGATAATAATAAAACACGTGAGGAACTGTGCATGAAATATTCTAACCCAACCACGTTGACACGTATCCTTTATTCTTCTTTAAGTTACGGAGTCCCAGCAGATCCATCATACATCCCCGAGGTTAGCACAAGATACACCGATAAA
Organism: Leptasterias polaris; assembly: GCA_037783415.1. Lineage (NCBI taxonomy): Eukaryota > Metazoa > Echinodermata > Asteroidea > Forcipulatida > Asteriidae > Leptasterias > Leptasterias polaris. The sequence continues at coordinate 80,042 of JAZGTN010000152.1, read as the reverse complement.
ATGACCTTCTTTGAACGGGTCCATAATGTCATCAGCTACAGCATTGGGGACCTTTTCATTCGTTATTTTTTGGCACGTTTCCAACGCCTGAAAGTCAAATACGACATAAAACCAGAGATCAGTATGCTGGAGTCTATACGCCAAGCCGAGATATGGTTCTTCAATGGGAATTATCCACTGGTAGATCCCCCGCCCACTTAACCCCAACACAGTTTACATCAATCCCATTGTTGGGTCACCAAATAACCACGTGGTAGGTTTCAAGATCTAGTATATAGACCATGTAACCATTGTTGACAAAAGAGTGACCCTGTACATTCCCGTGCATTTCCTGGCAGGCAAAATACTACGCTGGTCACACGGGAAGTTTACATTTTGTGTCAAAATTTGTCATAACTTCAATATAAAAAAATAACTGCTGAACAAGTTGTGAGATGTGCCCCTTTTTCTTCATATCAATATTTGATAAAAATCGGTCTCTGCAATCACGACAATGATGACAAAAAACCCCAATAGTGTTTGTCCTGTGATAACCTTTGGCTTTCTTTAGAGAGTGTTCGCACACAGAAATTTATATTGTTACCAAAGTGATCTAAAAGTACGTTACGTGCTAGAACCATAGAGAAAGGAGCTGACCTGTTTACCTGAATCCCATTCCACTGTAAAACACTCCGGTAATTTTACGGCGATTCACCCGCAAGTATAATATGTACCAAAATATTTCCGTAACATTTATGTGTTACGCTTTACGTTTACGTGGCGTATGCAGGAAACGTGCAAATACAAAGCACAAAAGAAGAAGAAGAACAAAAAGGTGGATTTTCGGAACGGTATTAATAGGCACCCTGACTACACCAGGTACAATTGAATTTTGTTTTATGGTTTCGAAAATATTTCCACCCCAAGGTTGATAAGGATGTTGCTGAGTTTCTGAAAACAGCGCCGACTGGGTTCGTCATTTGTTCATTCGGAAGTTATTTCAATGGGGTGGAACGTCAAACGTCACAGATGTTTGCTGATGGCTTTGCCTTGCTACCGTATCGGGTGCTGTGGCAGACTAACGGAGACATGTCTGATCTCAGTATAGCAGACAATGTCAAGATCGTTAAATGGGCTCCACTGGCACAGATCATGAGTAAGTCTACTCTGCACTCTCAAAACTCCTGGGTCAGAATTGACCCGGATTCCGGATCCCAGGGGGCCTGACCCATTTACGGGTCAGGCTGACCCGGAAACTGGTTAAAGAAAGTGATTTTTACTGTGATTTTGTGCCATTGCGACTCAATTGGGGGTTATTTTGACACTGATTCCGGTCATACTGACCGAGATGTGGGTCACAACCCACGAGACCCGGATCCAGATCAATTCTGACCCTGAGTTTTTAGAGTGTGAAGTTACCATAGTAGTTAATAGCAGGTTCGCGTTGTATTATGTTAACTTTTTAGCACACAGTGGCAGGAAAAAAAGATGATTTTCTCAATTATAAAAATTTTGTTTCTGAAAACTCATATCATATCTACATACCGGGACTCCAGTTGCAGCATTTAACACGTAACGTCATTAGTTTAAGACTTCGGGAAATTTGACGTCTATCATTATTGCATCATGAAAATTGACGTCAACAATTACGGTGGTTGTTAAATTAATGGTTTAACTTGTCATTAATCCAGACCTAATGAATGCCAAAGCAATTGTGTCTCACTGTGGAATTAATAGCGTCCTTGAGGCAACGTTGGCGGCGCTACCAGTTGTTGGCATACCTCTCACGGGTGAACAGTTTAACAACATAGACAGAGTGGTGGCAAATGGTTTTGGCGTTGCCCTTGAGTTCAACGAAGTAACCCCACAAACATTGAGTGGGGCCATCAAAACGGTTGTGGAGAAACCAAGGTAAATTTAGGCTCGTGATGAGTCGGCTTCATGTTACGAGTTTTAAAGACGGTCAGCGGCTCATTGGTAGACTTGATTTCAAGTCTTTTCACGTTCGTGTGTTTGTCAGCCTGGAGTAAAAGTTTGTGCTACTCTGTGTCGTCATTATTGTAGGGAGCCATTGATCTCCTTTTTACGAACTATGATTATGTCCCCACACTGAAGGCTGTGGGTGACATGTTGCTGCACCAATGAGCTACGTATTGCAATGCTGACCAGGGGAAGGCCCTGTCCACTGTATGTGCGGATTTATCCTTTTTTATAACCCTTTAGGAATTACCTTTAGGGTTCCTATTGGATGAGAGTAGCAATATGTCTCCATGATAGCCTCGGCACTTTGTTAAGCACCAATGGCATGATTGTTTAACACAGTCAGTACATTATATGGAGATCAGTGTAGGGAGCCCAAGTGCACCTTCAGTTCTTATCACCTAACAGTTATCGCTCAAAAAGCATTAATGTTCTCATTACGTAGAGTAAAAGAATGCCTTTCTTTCTATTCTTCGTCTCTCAGATTTCGCGAGAGGGCGCTTCGTGCTTCCGGGATATTGAGGGACCTGACGTCATTCTCGCCCCCAGCCGAGACACAAGCTCATTGGATCTTACACGTGACTGAGTTTGGAGGCGACCATCTCCGGCCACCAATCAATAATTACAATAATAATATATTCAGTAATGTGATTGACGTGTATTTGTTCCTTGTTTTGGTTGTGGCTCTGATCTTTGGTTTCATTGCTGGTTTCTTGTATTTGTGTTGCGTTCGAAGATGTCAGCGGAATGAACAACCAGGAAAACATAAAGAAGATTAAACTCCATTTGTGTTTTGGTTTGTTTACTCTACATCAATATGTGATAAGCACTGGATACCCGGTGCTTTCCCGAGTCATGTAGGAAACCAATTCACTCGTAATGTGCTTATCACTGTACAAGGGTCAAAAACAAAACTGATGATTTTCTTTATCCCTGATTCGATTATTAAATCTACTAAATCCACTAAAAGAGTAAAGTCCATTACAATTAATGATTTCATTTTACCCTTACAGACTATAGGCAGTTTGGTTTGCATGCGGTCTCAAATCTTTGTTTAGACTTGGGTAAGATTAGAATAATAAGTAATTGCTTTATGGGCCTGCTGTCCCCATTCCTTTTGAATTCTTTACTTTGGAACTTGGACCTTTGGATAAGCATTATTTTGTAGAAGTTGCTTTCAAGGGGCGTTCGAGTACGACTCAATTTCAGTCTATTTTTAAGCAATACAAACATCTGATACACAGGACCAGTTTATCTGAAAAAAAAATTAAAGACAAACACACCAATCACCCGCTAGGCTGTTTTTAAAACTCTCCAATTCGAAAAATTCACAAGTTAAACGGATTTGAGGTAAAGCCAAGTTTGTAAAAAGCATTGTCCAGTTGGATGAAATTTGAGTAAGTGTTTGCTTATTTTGTATCTTTCTACCTTTGAAGTCAAACCGTATATTCGTATATTACCAACACAACTATTTCCCCCTTCCATCTGTACTCGATTTAAGTTAGACATAATGTTTTTATTCGTTCAAATTTTGTTTTCAACTTTCTTTAAATCTTTACTTACTTTAAATCATGTAAGTTATGTGTGAATCTGTGAACATTTGTGTTTTTCGATCTTACCAATGGTGTACAGGGCCATTAAACCAAGATAATTATTCGTACACTACCCGCCAAAGCAACCTCATCTATTTAGTACTTATTATAGGAGCAACCTTGCATTGGCTAATGTAGATAGTTTTACCTACCATTGTCAATTCTCTTCCACCTAATTTGAGACATGACTTGACGAATTTGTCTGAAAAGGTGTTCATGTAGCATTTAAATGAATTTTATTTTGACAAGTACAATAATTTCCTTTTTGTACTATTCTTAATTGCTTTACTTGGCCATAGGAGCTAAGCAAAATGTATTCTCAGTTTTACTTTGTTATTGTATGTCCCTGAAGGAATTATATTTTATTGTAATCTCTGCAACTGAAATTAATTGTATATTCTTAATTGCTATTATCTACTTATTTGTAATTTGACAGCAGTCCTGGGTGCTCCACTGCAGAAGGCCTTGTCCTTCTCTCGGGTGACTGGCCCCCATTCATACATAGGCTATGTCTTCTGTTTATATTCAAATTCATGTTGTATAACTTGGTGTGGTCTATCAGTTTGTGTATTATTTATTATAATTAATTGATGTATGAATGGAAATAAAAAGAAACAAACAAACAAGCCCTTATTTGGTTTCAGCAATAACCCTTTCGCGACACTCAGTGGGACTGCAACGGCACACTCGACACCAGCGCGTTTAAAGCTTACAGTTTTTGCTATCCCGTTTGTTGGTGGCAGCCATTCATCAACAGGGTGGAATCTTTTCGAAAAAATACTTTTTTTTTGCTTTTGGGGAGGCGGGCGGCCATTACGATCATTTAAGTCACATCGGCAATGGCAGTTCTGTGAGCAACAAATACTGAGGAAAGTGCAATCCATCTTAGCCAGTGATTGTCACGTTCTGAAACAATTGTTTAAATTGTTTTAATTTTGCGAGATTTTAAGAGATTGTGCCCTTTGAACTGTCACGTGTCTTTTTTACATTTCGAATCTGAGGTTAATAGCACGACTTAAGCTATCAAACGTCAGGCGCCTATTGTGTCATGTATTTTCTTTAGTCAAAGGGGGGGGGGGGGATATACTCCCGGGGCTTGCTTGATTGGCGACCCTATTTTTAATATTAGTCACCGGTAGAGGGCGCAACATCGACTGTTTTGGAGGCTGACGACTATAAGGACTGTTTTGAAGGACAGGGCAAGTCTATAAATCTGGATCGAAACGATCCAGATGTTTGTATGATACAGATATCTCTTCTCCAGTAATTCGTGCTGCGGGCAGTTATTCGTGTTGCGATATCGGCGATACGTTAACAAAATCAACGTTGCCAATCAAGACGACTCGACCCTTGTTTGTCAATTTTGCATCATGTGCTCAGGTTATATTAAAACGACTGGTGTACTCCTCATAAACCGGTCAACATTATACACCACCATAAAGCATACATGTATGTAGGGCCACTAATAAGTAATATCTAGTTTGTTAGGTCCCACGAGGCTCTTGAAGAAAAAAAATGCTGAAATTTTTTCAAATTGTATTTGTTGTATCAGTCACCGGTGACCGATTTTACATAGGCCCGAGTTGAAAGGATTTTAAGCAAAACTGTTTGCATAGCACAAATAAATTCCGCTTACCAGACTATGGTTACCAGCAATGTACTGTGTCACATTATTTTAATAAACACAAACTGAGAACCTCCGTTGAAGAGTACGCATCATTTTAATCCATCTTTCAATTTTCTTCAACGAAGAAATTTGTTTTATATAACAATGATACTTTGTTTTAATGTTCAGTAATAACTGCAAAAATCCATCTTTGGATCACCCTAAAGTTAACTTGGATTTGTGATTTTATTAAACGCAATACGAAGAATAATTACAAATGGTTTCACAGAGTGTCACAAGAACTAACTTAAAATACATTTCTCTATTCATTGCTTCCAATTTTCAAATGCATCCCAACGTGTATAAATATTATTTTGCTTTTGATTAGAGAACAATCCTGACATCACGATGAACTGTACGCCCGTTTTACTTATGCCAACGAAGAAAATGAGAATAAACTTTTTCCGACCTTTGATTATAGTTTATTAATTCAAAATAGTAAATTTCCTAAAAACAAATAGAAACCAGACGGTAAAAAGTACGGAAAATCACATTACTAAAACTCTATTAATTTTGCCTCCACACATACTTTTTTTAACTTCCGACATGTGTTTAAACTTATACCTAGCCTATTAACCAATAACCCTTCGAGTCCCGGTCGTGACACTTGACCATTATTGCTGCGTCCTTCGGATGGGACGTAAAGCCGTGGTCCCGTGGTCCCGTGTGTTGTGTAATGCACGTAAAAGAACCCAGTTTACTTATCGTAAAGAGAAGGGGTTCGCCCCGGTGTTCCTAGTTTGATTGGCTGCATATTGCGCCACAGGACCTGGTATCCATTACATGGTGCTATGTAAAGGAAAAAGGTCTCATACTTCCAAAACGTAGCTACGTAGGAATTTGTTTTAAATTAAAATAATTTGTTCGAGCGCCATGAGCGACGGATTTGAGCGATATATAAGAATCCACTATTATTATTATATCATATTATCAAATTAAAGGATTAAAAAGGGGTGGGGCCGGTACGCCAAAATAACAATTACTTATCACAAAGTCAGGCATTTTAATCTTACCCAAGTCCAAACAAATTGATGTTAAATGTGCAGTGTCATTGAATAATTGAGACCACATGCAAACCAAACTGCCTAGTTTGTAAGGGTAAATGAGATGATTAATTGAAACTGACTTTACTATGTTGTAAAAAACCCACATTGAATCAGGGATAAAGAAGATTTTGACCCTTGTACAGTGATAAGCACAATACGAGTGTGTAGGTTTCCTACATGAATCGAGAAAGCAGTGTTTATCACATATTGATGTAGAGTAAACAAACCAAAACACAAATGGAGTTTAATCTTCTTTGTGTTTTCCTGGTTGTTCATTCCGCTGACATCTTCGAACGCAACACAAATACAAGAAACAAGCAATGAAACCAAAGATCAGAGCCACAACCAAAACAAGGAATAAATACACGTCAATCACATTACTGAATATATTATTATTGTAATCATTGATTGGTGGCCGGAGATGGTCGCCTCCAAACTCAGTCACGTGTAAGATCCAATGAGCTTGTGTTTCGGCTGGGGGCGAGAATGACGTCAGGTCTCTCAATATCCCGGATGCACGAAGCGCCCTCTCGCGAAATCTGAGAGACGAAGAACAGAAAGAAATGCATCCATTTACTCCACGTATGAGAACAACGACTAAATGCTGTTTGAGCGATAACTTTTTAGGTGATAAAAACTGAAGGCGCACTTCGTTGGGCTCCCTACACCGATCTCCAGTGTACTGACTGGATTAAACGATCATGCCATTGGTGCCTAACAAAGTGCCGAGGCTAACATGGAGACATATTGCTACTCTCATCCAAGAGGAGACCAGTGAAGGATTATAAAAAAGGATAAGTCGGTACATACATTGGACAGGGCCTTCCCCTGGTCAGCATTGCAATACGTAGCTCATTGGTGTAGCAACCATGTCACCCACAGTCTTCAGTGTGTGGACATATTATTAGTTCGTAAAACGGAGATCAATGGCTCCCTATACAATAATGACGTCACAGATTATAGCACAAACTTTTACTCGAAGCCGACAAACACAAGACCGTGAAAAGACTCGATGTCAAGTCTACCAATGAGCCGCTGACCGTCTTTATATAATGCGTAACATGAAGCCGACTCATCACGAGTCTAAATTTACCTCGGTTCCTCCACAACTGTTTTGATGGCCGTACTCAATGTTTGTGGGGTTACTTCGTTGAACTCAAGGGCAACGCCAAAACCATTTGCCACCACTTTGTCTATGTTTGTGAACTGATCAGCCAAGAACGGTATGCCAACAACTGGTAGCGCCGCCAACGTTGCCTCCAGGACGCTATTGATTCCACAGTGAGACACAATTGCTTTGGCATTCTTGTGGTCTAGATTAATGACAAAAAACCCCATTAACGTAGATTTAACAGTAACACAATAACTAATGTCAATTTTCACGTAAAATCCCTCAATTTGAAACCCATGTTGCAAATAATAGACGTGAAATTTCTGGAAGTCTAAAAGATGTTACATGTTAAAATGATGGAACTTGAGGCCCGGTATGAGTTTTCAAGAAACAAAATTAAATATTGAAAAAATCTTCTTTGTTCCCCCGCCACACTATGTGCTAAAATGTCAACATAATTCAGCGTGAACCTGCTGTTTACTATGGAGACTTCACACTGTAGAATTATCTGAGTCAGACTTGACCTGGATCCCCGGAGGGGCCTGACCCATATCTGGGTCAATATGACTGGACGTTGTGTCCAAATGACCCAAAATGGGTCAAAATGTCACTGGATCACAGTTAAAATCCTCTTTCTTTAACCAGTTTCAGGGTCAGCCTGACCTGTAAATGGGTCAGGCCCCCTGGGATCCGGAATCCGGATCAATTCTGACCCATGAGTTTTGAGAGTGCAGAGTAGACTTACTCATGATCTGTGCCAGTGGAGCCCATTTAACGATCTTGATATTGTCTGCTATACTGAGATCAGACATGTCTCCATTAGTCTGCCACAGCACCCGATACGGTAGCAAGGCAAAGCCATCAGCAAACATCTGTGACGTTTGACGTTCCAGCCCGTTGAAATAACTTCCGAACGAACAAATGACGAACCCAGCCGGCGCCGTTTTTAGAAACTCAGCAACATCCTTATCAACCTTGGGGAGAAAATATTTTCGAAACCATAAAACAAAATTCAATTGTACCCGGTAGTCAGGGTGCCTAATACCGTTCCAAAACCCCACCTTTTCTTCTTCTTCTTCTTCTTCTTCTTCTTCTTCTTCTTCTTCTTCTTCTTCTTCTTCTTCTTCTTCTTTTGTGCTTTGTATTTGAACGTTTCCTGCATACGCCACGTAAACGTAAAGCGTAACACATAAATGTTACGGAAATATTTGGTACATTGCGGGTGAATCGCCGTAAAAATACCGGAGTGTTTTACGGTGAAATGGGATTCAGGTAAACATGTCAGCTCCTTTCTCTATGGTTTTAGCACCAACGTGCTTTTAGATCACTTTGGTAACAATACAAATTTCTGTGTGCGAAAACTCTCCAAAGAAAGCCAAAGTTTTATCACAGGACGAACAATATTGTTCATTTTTGGGGGTCATCATTTCCGATCATGAATGGTCGACCATGTTACAAATGGTCGACCTATGACATCAAATGTTTTACAAAACGGCCGCGGAGCCTGCACAGCCTAATGAAAGAAATGAAATTATTTTGGAGATTACACTGTCTTACTTGTATAAACTATTGATATGAGGAAGGGGGGGGGGGGCACATTTCAAAGCTTTTTGAGCAGTTACATGTTTTATATCTTGAATTTATGTACAAATTATGACACAAAACTAATGTAAACTTCCCGTGTGACCAGAGTAACACTTGCCTGCCAGGAAATGCCCGGGAATGTACAAGGTCACTCTTTTGTCAACCGGGGTTACATGGTCTGGACAAGATCTTGAAACCTACCACGTGGTTATTTGGTGAGCCAACAATGGGATTGATGTAAACTGTGTTGGGGTTAAAGGGGCGGGGGATCTCCAGTGGATAATTCCCATTGAAGAACCATATCTCGGCTTGGCGTATAGACTCCAGCATACTGATCTCTGGTTTGATGTCGTATTTGACTTTCAGTTGTTGGTAACTCGTCAGATACTCGCGTTGAAGAAGGTCTGCAATGCTGTAGCTGATGACATTATGGACCCGTTGAAAGAAGGTCATTTTATCGGTGTATCTTGTGCTAAACTCGGGGATGTATGATGGATCTGCTGGGACTCCGTAACTTAAAGAAGAATAAAGAATACGTGTCAACGTGGTAGGGTCAGAATATTTCATGCATAGTTTTTTCATTATTATTATTGGGTTTTTTGGTGTGAATTAAATGTTTTAAACAAATGTTATAATTAATTGTTTGTATTGTTTATTATTAGTATTATCCCCTTATGGTGATCCCCTGGCTGCTGCTTCCCAGGTTGTATCGTATACTTGGGTGTGATCCCTGGCTACACGGCAGTTTACGGTTGAATGGCTTCTGACTGGCACCCCGAACAAAGATATTGACAAAATAGGGAGACCGCCAACATAGGGCTAGATAGCTGAGTTGATAGAGCGCCGGCACGTATAATCTGGAGGTCTTTCGTTCAAATCCCGCTCTAGTAAATTTTTCTTTTTTCAACCCAAAGTCAATCATTTTCAGTAAGATTACTTCATTGTTACTGCAACAGATTTTGGTCATAGTAGAGTAGACACACTCACTGTTTCTTGTAACATAGTCGGAACCGTCATGTGAGCAGTCGTGCCCTTAATAATGAAGGCACTATCTTGCTGTACTCAATTGAGAGAAGTGTTAAAGGGGAAAACCCGCAAGGTGAAGGGGAAACAACGAGTGTGCAATAAAATAGCACAATGTCATACCTAATATGACTGTCATCTATAGTTACTGTAATAATTATACCGGGATCTTTAATAGCACACTACCAATAAGGCACACAAGGCACTGGAGCAAAGAGAACTATTTGAGGCAGATTTTGAGATTTTTAAATTATGAGACCAATTTATACAGCACCTTTTTATTAGGTCTAGGTGTTGTGGCGCATTGAGCAGCCACACACTGCCAGAAACATATGGGCAAATACCTCTTCTTTAGCGACAAAAGTAATGGGTTCATTAAAATGCATTACACTCTAAAAACATCCCTGTCAGAATTGACCCGGATCAGGGTCCCAGGGGAGCTGATCAATTTCCGGGTCAGGCTGACCCGGAAAGTGGATGAAAATTTGATTTTAACTCAGATTCTGCTTCATTTTGAACCTTTTCTATATCATTTTGACCTACTTCTGGGTCATTTTGACACAAATTCAGAGTCAAACTGACCATGAAGTGGGTCAGGTCGGGTCACACGGGACCCGGATCCGAGTTCATTCTGACCAGGCCGTTTTCACAGTGTACACAACACACGGCTTTACGTATTTACGTCCCATCTGAAGTACGACTCAACATTAGTTATAACAAGTGTGAGAACCGGGACTGAAACCAACATTCTGCCGGTCAGAAACACCAGAGCTTGAGTCCGATGCACTCAATGCTACGACATGTAAAACGTCCGCTCCAAACATCACTCAATAGACAATGGTTTCGTGTTTACTACATTTTAGGCCTAAATGCAGAAATGCTGCATTGCTATAAGTAGTGCATATACTTACTACAGCCTATGTTCGACTGCCATTATTGGTAGATTATTCCACTGGACAAATGGTATGTCCTGTTTTTGAGCCAATATAGGATTACAAGGTTGACCGGAATCGCCGACCAGCATGTCAAACTCCTCCGACTTCAGCTTCTCAATGGCACCTTCGTCCGAGAGCAAGTCTTCACATAGTTCTAAAAGGAGATCGACAACAGGAGGGACGCCATATACAATTGAGTCGTAAATGATGTCGAATAAATAGAAAGCACCCCGGCTTTCTCCTCTAAGAGTTGCGCGGGATAATTCGTGCACCGCGTGGATTTCGTCTTTATCGGTGTAACGTGATTTGTACACGACGTAAGAGAACAAATCGGCGTCACCTGTCTGCTGCAACACTGGCGGAACGTTTTTGGATAAGAAGGTAACCTGGTGGCCAAGTCGAGCCAGAACTTTTCCCGATTGGCTTAAAGTCACGAAGTGGCTTCCAGTCCTTCCGAAGGGAAAGTAAAGAAACTTGTACTTATTTGAGTGTGGAGATAATGTTTCAGCGTTGGTGTTACGTGGCGCCAAAATGCAGCAAAAACAAAGCACTGCCGTGGTGACAGTGGTTGAAAATACGGACGGTGCCATTTTGTTTTTGTGAGTAGTATAGTATATAAGTACAATGGTATCACAGAGTTGCTTTAGCCGTTGACCCGACTAGATAACAAAAGGTCAAAGTTCCCTGACTGTGTTGACAACTAAAGATACAACTAGCAAAGTATACACACTGTTGTGTTTGGGTGTTTTTTTCCCCGTAAGTTTATTTGTTTTTTTATATCAAATTAAAATCACAAGGGAAACTGACCGGGTCAAATTTAAATGATTTTGGGTTTAACAAAGAAACAAAGATATTGACAAACTAGACTTAAATTTTTGTTACACAACAAAAACAAGGTGTTCGGCATGACGTTCAAATATGGGATGTTACTCATTGTCAGCTTGAATACATCAATTTGGTTTTAAGCTTGACCAGGCAATTGTAATACTGTGTATACAAATCTGGTAAAACTGCAACTTTAAGTCGAAGTCATGTTACAATTGATGACGTCTTTTATCAGGAAAACAAGCGTTAAATGTAATATATCGCGGCTTGAGCTCAATCTTGCAATTTACTATAGGAGCACAAAAATAATGCTCCAGTACATAATATAATTAAATTGGGCCCCACGAGTGCAAAACACAACATTGCAAATTTATTGTAAATTTGCAACGTGGTTGTAGATCGTTGTTACGTTATACGCATGTTTTCTGCTAGTATTAATAAGCACACGACAATTCCTTTTGTCACCTTAGTGATGAAATGCCTTATATTCAGCGTACCCTGTCACCGATTAACGTTTTACAGCAAATCAAAGCAAATTGACCACGTCATTGACCACCATCATTGATGAAAAACAATGGAAAAGTGCACGCGTGTACGCGCTACGCACGACTCAAAGTGTGTCTTTGTTGGCCAACAAAAATGCTCACATTGGTGTTTGCGTAGACTAAAACGAGCCGATCTGTCACAGAGCAAGCCAATAATGCCACAGAGCGTGGTAAAAGCATGACCATAATTTGATATAGCACCACCAGCTTTAGCAAAAGTTTTAAAAAGCACACGATCGACGCGAAAGCACAGCATTTGCTTGTTAACGAGGTTTGCATGGACGGCTGTTTTAGAGACTAACAAAGCGTATTGTCAAAAGCAGGTTGCGCGAACCTTGAACAGAGACTAGACCACAAGCATGTTTGATGGACTTTGAACCTTGCGGATGATTTGCTCAACGTATACACACACACTACGTGATAACAAAACAGTAAACTGGTTTAGTTCGCGTAGTGTGTGTGTAGCCCGTGGTTTGACAGCGGGTCAATAAATACCCGTAATAATTGGTCAATATTTCAAATATTTGTATAAAAAAAAGGAATGACGTCATCATGTTTTCTCTTTAGATTTACATAGTCAATATCACTGTCTTTCAACATGCCAAGTTTCAACTCAGTCGATCTTGTGGTTTTGTAAATACACGGCTTCAAAAAGTAAACCTTTAAGGCAATACCATGTGACACACGATGACGTCATCAATCTAAAACTTCACACATATGTTGTCTGCATGAAGGTCATTATGTATACCAATTTCGAAACGATTATCTTAAACTTCGCCACAGACATCTAGGAAAAGTGCATTTTTAATTGTTTTCAACCTGCCGCTAGAGGGCGCTCTTGACTTTTATGACGTCATTTGTCTTTTTTTGTTAAACCAGACTCTTGCTCGACTATAACACCGTTAAAAAAAACTTCAAAAAGTGTGCCACTTTTAAATTACAAGGCACTTCCTGTTTCTTCATGTTACGACCGGAAGTAGAGGTCATGTGAGGTCACGCACACGACAAAAAATAAAGACCTATATGACCTAAGTATGATCCCGCATAAAACAACCGCCGGTCTCTTAAGTGTGATTTGTTACAGATTTTCAAAGATTAATTTATTTTTTTCTAAAAACCTTGTAATTTGACACCTGATGACGTCATCATGACGTAAATGAAACGGTTTCGTCTCCTAATGGATATCTAACTATGGTAGAAATTTCAAGTTTATACGAGCTTGGGAAGTGTGCTTTTGTTAGCGGACAATCGCGGGGGATAAGAAGAAGAATAAGAAGTATTAACTAGAGATTTAGAGTTTGTAAAACAAACTCTAGGTGTTCGGATTCTCGCTGGGCTCAGTGCTGTTTTAATGCGTTAGCTATATCATTGAATCGCTGAAAACATTGTTGATAGCTTGTAAATTTTAAAGAAAGTAAAGTGTAAATCTTCTTACACAGGAAATAAAAGCTACTCAAGATATGAAATTTTATAAATAACAAACTTTTGTTTAGCCAGATTTGAACTGATGACATCATTATGAAGTTACAAATGTTTTTATCGAGACATAGATATTTAAATATGTGCCAAGTGAAAAACAACGATTAACTTACACACACAAAATCAGCGAAAGAGTACATTATTTAAATTATTTGAAAGAGCAAAAGGTCCATTGTCATTTCATAGTCATACAGCAGAGGAACATTTTCCCCTTCCCCTTCATCTTGGCAGCAGATGTTGAAACAATCCTTTGAATGACCCACACGTTCAACTATTATATATGCCATTCACTGAAGTTTATTTATTTGTCAATGGATATCGATTCTTTTTTGATTAAAAAACCACATTAGATGATATTTATGTTGACATTATTAAGTTACAATTCTGAAACTTTTTACAGTGAGTTGGATACTCATTAAGTATCGGTGCATGAATCATTAATTGTTCAAAACATATGCACTGATGAAGATGTCATTAAAATTAGTCAAGTATTATGAGCTATCGGTTGCATGTTTTAAATTAGCTTGTTTGATTTTTAGACATTGATTTTCCTACAGAACGGGTTGGTTAAATTTAGAATATTAAAATAAAAGACACTTGTTTAGGATAATTTTTATGCAAGACAAAGGCAAAGCATGAGGACGGCAAGTCTAAGCATCTCGTGAATTTATACTAATAACATAATGAGTTAAGTACTATTTTTAGGAAAACCTCCATCGAAGGGTCTTTAAATATGCATGTCATAATACAAAGTTGACGAAAAACATGTATTACTATATTAGTCGAACCATTCTCTGACTATAGTGACACAGCCAACAACCATACCAATCCCCCATTGCCTAATTCTACCTCTGCGACGATCATACTAAATGCTTCTTAGTTTTAAAAACATCTCACCAACGTCACAACTTGATTATACAGGATAAACTTTATAACATAATTGTGCATTCAATAAAAGACCCATTTTGAAAAGCAATGATGTTCATACGAAACGTACCGTTTCTAGTCACCGTGCAGCGACGATAAAGACTACCGTGTGTGAGGGTCTGAAACACCCTACACAAACCGATGACGCGTCCTTCCTTCTCGGTGTATGATCAAAACATAACCATTGTTCGTCTTTTCCTGCTTGCATTTTCCCACATAATTAAATATCATACGAATCACTGAAGCAGGTGGTCATCTCAGTGAAACTTCGTCTTCAATTCCATATTGATAATAAAGCCATGAGAAGGGCAAGTAGGGGAACAATTAGACGTCGAATCTTAGCGGAAATCATGTGAATGCTAGTACGTAGTAGTAAGTACGCCATTGATAAGATTGCACTACGTTGTAAGTAAAACATGAATGGAAACTCTCGTTACGCCCACATGGCACTGATAGTAAACAACTACCGTTGTGCCACGTTGGTCTGTAACAAGTGCCTTGACTGGCTAGCTACCCACCGTTGCCAGTCGCGAGGGGTATGTCATTCTGCGTTAGGCAATGGATTAAGATTAAAGGCCAATTTCTCTAATAGATCTATGAAAAACTTGATTTGTTCCAGTGTATAAAACAATAAGTATTCAGTACCCTTTGTTTTCAAGAAAAAACAACGAATTTATCTTTCTTAGTTTGCTAGTTCTGCATGGTTGTTAAACCAAAGACTCAAAATTTGATTAAATTATTTACATTTAATTACCCAATAATTCATTGGGTGACGTCATTATGTTGTCGAAATTTCTGTTTTATCTAATCATCAGGTGTAATATTGTTGCCAAGTTTCATAACCGTGCGAGTTTGGGAAAGATGTCAAAGTCTGTGGACAACGATGCGTGTATTTTTGAGGTGGGCGAACAAACTCAAAAATCCACTAGAGATTTAGAGTTTGTAAAACAAACTCTAGGTGTTCGGGTTCTCGCTAGGCTCAGTGCTGTTTTAATGCATTAGCTATATCATTGATATGCTGAAAACATTGTTGATAGCTTGTAAATTTTAAAGAAAGTAAAGTGTAAATCTTCTTACACAGGAAATAAAAGCTACTCAAGATATGAAATTTTATAAATAACAAACTTTTGTTTAGCCAGATTTCAAAACTGATGACATCATTGTGAAGTTACAAATGTTTTTATCGAGACATAGATATTTAAATATGTGCCAAGTGAAAAACAAAGATTAACTTTTTAAAAAAATCAGCGAAAGAGTACATTATTTAAATTATTTGAAAGGGCAAAAAGTCCATTGTCATTTCATAGTCAACAGCAGAGGAACATTTTCCCCCTTCCCCTTCATCTTGGCAGCAGATGTTGAAACAATCCTTTGAATGACCCACACGTTCAACTAAATATGCCATTCACTAAAGTTTATTTATTTGTCAATGGATATCGATTCTTTTTTGATTAAAAAACCACATTAGATGATATTCATGTTGACATTATTAAGTTACAATTCTGAAACTTTTTACTGTGAGTTGGATACTCATTAAGTATCGGTGCATGAATCATTAATTGTTCAAAACATAGGCCTATGCACTGATGAAGATGTCATTAAAATTAGTCAAGTATTATGAGCTATCGGTTGCATGTTTTAAATTAGCTTGTTTGATTTTTAGACATTGATTTTCCTACAGAACAGTTTGTTAAATTTAGAATATTAAAATGAAAGACACTTTTTTAGGATAATTATGCAAGACAAAGGCAAAGCATGAGGACGGCAAGTCTAAGCATCTCGTGAATTTATACTAATAACGTAATGAGTTAAGTACTATTTTTAGGAAAACCTCCATCGAAGGGTCTTTAAATATGCATGTCATAATAAAAAAGTTGACGAAAAACATTTATTAGTCGAACCATTCTCTGACTATAGTGACACAGCCAACAACCATAGCAATCCCCCATTGCCTAATTCTACCTCTGCGACGATCATACTAAATGCTTCTTAGTTTTAAAAACATCTCACCAACGTCACAACTTGATGATACAGGATAATCTTTATAACATAATTGTGCATTAAATAAAAGGCTCATTTTGAAAAGCAATGATGTTCATACGAAACGTACCGTTTCTAGTCACCGTGCAGCGACGAATAAAGACTACCGTGTGTGAGGGTCTGAAACACCCTACACAAACCGATGACGCGTCCCTTCTTCTCGGTGTGTGATCAAAACACAACCAATGTCCGTCTTTTTCTGCTTGCATGCCATTTTCCCACATAATTAAATATCATACGAATCACTGAAGCAGGTGGTCATCTCAGTGAAACTTCGTCTTCAATTCCATATTGATAATAAAGCCATGAGAAGGGCAAGTAGGGGAACAATTAGACGTCGAATCTTAGCGGAAATCATGTTAATTCTGGTACGTAGTAGTAAAGTTCGCCATTGATAAGATTGCACTTGCGTTGTAAGTAAAACATGAATGGAAACTCGTTACGCCCACATGGCACTGATAGTAAACAACTACCGTTGTGCCACGTTGGTCTGTAACAAGTGCCTTGACTGGCTAGCTACCCACCGTTGCCAGTCGCGAGGGGGTATGTCATTCTGCGTTAGGCAATGGATTAAGATTAAAGGCCAATTTCTCTAATAGATCTATGAAAAACTTGATTTGTTCCAGTGTATAAAACAATAAGTATTCAGTACCCTTTGTTTTCAAGAAAAAACAACGAATTTATCTTTCTTAGTTTGCGAGTTCTGCATGGTTGTTAAACCAAAGACTCAAAATTTGATTAAATTATTTACATTTAATTACCCAATAATTCATTGGGTGACGTCTATTAATTAAACAACGTTACGGCGAGGTTTTTCATGTAAATAGTCATAAACTGAACTGATCGTATGCAAGACCTGTCCGATGATGTATTGATTGTAGAAATCCAATCCGTAGTTATTGGACTATAATACTAAAAGATATCACTAACAATTCAAAAATAAATTTTATCAAACTACGCCTATACCGTCTGGTGCCGATTACTGAAGCAACAAGTCATGATTATGAAAAGGGCATAAGAACCTACTGTTTACACGATGTGCAATTTATATTGAATTTATTTTGCTGTTCACATTGTATTTCTTTGAAGTATTCAACAGGATCTAAAAGTTAGATTCGCGTAAAAACCGTTGTTGATCAGAGTCAAATTTATGTTGACCTTTTATATTTCCGATTGCATTTTCTCAGTTATCAAAAGTTCTTCAAATCACCAAAACAGTTCAGCAAAATACACTCGTTCAGTTGATATTCACCACCAAGCCAACAAAAGGCTAACACGAAGGTTATGCAATAAGCTATTCATTGCACCACCGTCGAACATCGTAGATTTCCGAAGGATGGTTGCATTTATCGACGAGTGCAGTAACAAAGGACCATTAACTTGGTATAGCGCCACCATGGATAGCCTATCACACAGCAATGCAGTCTTCGTGGACTTTGCACCCAAGATCAATGGCGCAGTGTGTGTACTGTTTACAATGCAAGATTACGCGTGGTCAATGGAGCAGAATGACCTGCGGGCTAATACTAACGTAATGTTCAACTTACATTTTCAGCGGGAAGTCAAGAACAACCGGGATAACTCTTTGTGTAGCATTTGTTGAGTTTTAAAAGACCTGTCCGATGATGTATTGATTGAAGCAATCCATTCAGTAATGATTAAGTTATGATTTTTTGAAATATTAAATTTTGATTTACTGTATTTCAACACCTGATGACGTAATCATGACGTCACAACAACTTGATGGAGGCTTCATCAAGGTTCTAACATGGTGTAAATTTGAGGTTGATCGGATAAACAGAAGTGAAGAATTTGGGCAGGAATTGTTTTTTGGTTAAAAATTGCAGAAAGGCAAACTTTGACCTTCCGTTACGACCGGAAGTAAAGGTCATGTGATTTTGGCGTTAACTTTTCAAATGTTGCCCGTGTCTTGATCTATCATAATGTTTAAATATGAATATTATAGCTTTCCTATTCAGAAACATACAGGCATTGGCATGAGGGCACTTTTTTGACCTTAAATGGCTTGTAATTTGACACCCGATGACGTCATCATGACGTCATTGTTCACACGTCTTCTGCTCTTTATGTTCTAATGTCACATTAAGTTTCAAGTTGATCAAAGGTTTGCAAGTATGTTTTTTTCTGCGGACAAACGACTATCAGAAGATAAAGCAAAACAAAGAAAAACTAGAGATTTAGAGTTTGTAAAACAAACTCTAGGTGTTCGGGTTCTCGCTGGGCTCAGTGCTGTTTTAATGCGTTAGCTATAACATTGAATCGCTGAAAACATTGTTGATAACTTTTGAAATTTCAAGGAAAGTAAAGTGTAAATCTTCTTTGCTTGTACGTTAGTTTACAAAGGAAATTAATGCACCTCACAATATGAGTTTTAAAAATAATAATCTTTTGTTAAAGCCAAATTTGAAAACTGATGACGTCATTATGACGTTAGATAAGTTCTTATCGAGACATTGGTATTAAATTATGTGTTTTAAATTGTAAGTGAAAAACGAAGGTGAACTTACTAAACGTATTGTCAGCAACAGAGTACATTATATAATTTATTTAAAAAAGGGCAGAGGGTCAATATTGTCCTTTTAAACACGGCAACATTAATTTTTCGAATTTCCTTTCGTTTTGGTTGCATATCTTAAAACGAGCCTTTAAATTAATCACAAGTACAACTATCATGTATGCCACTCACTGAAGTTTATTTATTTTTCAATGGATATTGATTAATAAATCCGACTATGCGAATCATGTTGACATTATTAAGTTACAATTCTTAGAAGTATTAAC
Organism: Leptasterias polaris; assembly: GCA_037783415.1. Classification (NCBI taxonomy): domain Eukaryota; kingdom Metazoa; phylum Echinodermata; class Asteroidea; order Forcipulatida; family Asteriidae; genus Leptasterias; species Leptasterias polaris. The sequence goes on along the minus strand of JAZGTN010000152.1, from coordinate 60,508 downwards.
AGGTTTTCAAATACTGTGATTTGGTTTCTAATTATGTATCGGTGCATGATACTTTGATTGTTAAATACATATGCACTGATGATGATGTCGTTAAAATAAGTCGAGCATAGTATGAGCTCTTGGTTGCATTTTTAAAAATAGCTCGCTTGATTTTTAGACATTAGTCTTCATACAGAACGGTTTGTTAAATTTATAATATTGAAATAAAAAACGCATATTTTTAATAATTATGCAAGATAAAGGCAAGTCATGAAGACGGCAAGTTTAAGCCTCTCGTGAATTTTAACGAATAAAATATTTTTAACGAGTTAATAACTATTTCTACCTGTATGGTGCATCATACACTCCCCAAGGAATTAGGGAATGGAACACAGCAACGAGTATGAATTTTTTCACTGTAGAACATTCGGGTACTGATGTGTTGTATATTCTGAAGAAGAAAAAAACAATAAACAAAGTATGACTCAAAGCAAATTAAGTCAAGCTGAAACTGCTCAAATAAATAAAATTCAAGACTTACAACATTTCATGATTTTATAATAATAATAATAATTTATTGAATTTATATTGTGCCCTCTCCAAGACCAACCTGTTCGAGGGCGCGTAACAATACAACATATCAGAGTAAGGAAATTACGCAAGAAAAAATTAGTGGAAGGTGCACATCCTGTTTTTGATGTGAACAACTTATAAACGAAACCTTATTAGGGGAAACTTTATGGAAGGGTTTTCAAATAAGTATGTCGCAATACAAAGTTGACAGAAAACATTCATCAGTCTGACCATTTTCTGACTATGTGACACCATGGTGACCCAGCCAACAATCATACCAATCCGCCATTGCCCAACTCTTATCTCTTTGACGTTCATACTAAACGTTCTTTAGTTTTAAAAACATCTCACCAACGTCACCACTTGATGATACAGGATAAACTTTACAACGTACTTGTGCATTAAATAAAAGAATCATTTTGAAAAGCAATGATATTCACACGAAAACTTACCGAAGTTAGTCCCGTGTAGCAACGATAACACATGCCGTGAGGAGGGTCTGAAACACCCCTCACGATCCGAAACACCCCTCACGATCCGATGACACATCCTTCCTTCTCGGTGTGTGATCAAAACATAACCAATGTTCGTCTTTTTCTGCTTGCATTTTCTCACATAATTAAAAGTCTGACGAATTACTGAAGCAGGTGGTCATCTCAGTGAAACTTCGTCTTTAATTCCATATTGATAATAAAGCCATGAGAAGGGCAAGTAGGGGAACAATTAGACGTCGAATCTTAGCGGAAATCATGTTAATGCTAGTACGTAGTACTAAGTACGCCATTGATAAGATTGCACTACGTTGTAAGTAAAACATGAATGGAAACTCTCGTTACGCCCACATGGCACTGATAGTAAACAACTACCGTTGTGCCACGTTGGTCTGTAACAAGTGCCTTGACTGGCTAGCTACCCACAGTTGCCAGTCGCGAGGGGGTATGTCATTCTGCGTTAGGCAATGGATTAAGATTAAAGGCCAATTTCTCTAATAGATCTATGGAAAACTTGATTTGTTCCAGTGTATAAAACAATAAGTATTCAGTACCCTTTGCTTTCAAGAAAAAACAACGAATTTATCATTCTTAGTTTGCGAGTTCTGCATGGTTGTTAAACCAAAGACTCAAAATTTGATTTAATTATTTACATTTAATTACCCAATAATTCATTGGGTGACGTCATTATGTTGTCGAAATTTCTGTTTTATCTAATCATCAGGTGTAATATTGTTGCCAAGTTTCATGACCGTGCGAGTTTGGGAAAGATGTCAAAGTCTGTGGACAACGATGTGTGTATTTTTGAGGTGGGCGAACAAACTCAAAAATCCACTAGAGATTTAGTGTTTGTGAGAACAAACACTAGGTGTTCGGGTTTCGATGGGGCACTGTTATGTTACTAAAATGCGTAAGCAGATTTATATTGAAAGTTTTTAATTTTCAAAAAAAAGTCGTTTGCAAACCTATTACTTGTATACTTTTAGTGTACACGGGGGAAAGTGATATCGTTGCTGTATGCGTCTCCATAAAGTAGTTTAGATACACATGTATAACAATTTTCATGTAAATAGTCACAAACTTAACATGCTTAACTGATAAATTAAAAGACTATCACTAACAATTCAAAAATAAATGTTATCAAACTACGCATGCTTGCTACCTTATGTGTGAAGCAACATCATTTGTCATGATTATGAAAAGGGCATAAGAACCTACTGTTTACACGATGTGCAATTTATGTTGAATTTATTTTGCTAGTCACATTGTATTTCTTTGAAGTATTCAACAGGATCTAATAGTTAGATTCGCATAAAAACCGTTGTTGATCAGAGTCAAATTTATGTTGACCTTTTTCCGATTGCATTTTCTCAGTTATCAAAAGTTATTCAAATCACCAAATCAGTTCAGCAAAATACACTCGTTCAGTTGATATTTACCACCAAGCCAACAAAAGGCTAACACGAAGGTTATGCAATGAGCTATTCATTGGACCACCGTCGAACATCGTAGATTTCCGAAGAATGGTTGCATTTATCGACGAGTGCAGTAACAAAGGACCATTAACTTGGTATAGCGCCACCATGGATAACGTGTCACGACACAGCAATGCAGTCTTCGTGGACTTTGCACCCAAGATCAATGGCGCAGTGTGTGTACTGTTACATGTACATGCAAGATTACGCGTGGTCAATGGAGCAGAATGACCAGACCTGCGGGCTAATACTAACGTAATGTTCAACTTACATTTTCAGCGGGAAGTCAAAAACAACCGGGATAACTCTTTGTGTAGCATTTGTTGAGTTTTAAAAGACCTGTCCGATGATGTATTGATTGAAGCAATCCATTCAGTAATGATTAAGTTATGATTTTTTGAAATATTAAATTTTGATTTACTGTATTTCAACACCTGATGACGTAATCATGACGTCACAACAACTTAATGGAGGTTTCATCAAGGTTCTAACATGGTGTAAATTTGAGGTTGATCGGATAAACAGAAGTGAAGAATTTGGGCAGGAAATGTTTTTTGGTTAAGAATTGCAGAAAGGCAAACTTTGACCTTCCGTTACGACCAGAAGTAAAGGTCATGTGAATTTGACGTTAACTTTTCAAATGTTGCCCGTGTCTTGATCTATCATAATGTTTAAATATGAATATTATAGCTTTCCTATTCAGAAACATACAGGCATTGGCATGAGGGCACTTTTTTGACTTTAAATGGCTTGTAATTTGACACCCGATGACGTCATCATGACGTCATTGTTCACACACCTTCTGCTCTTTATGTTCTAATGTCACATTAAGTTTCAAGTTGATCAAAGGTTTGCAAGTATGTTTTTTTCTGCGGACAAACGACTATCAGAAGATTAAGCAAAACAAAGAAAAAAAAAAAAAAAAAAAAAAAAACGAACAAAAACAAGGAGTTGTTCGGTCTGTGGACCGAACACCTAAAAAAAAAAAAAAAAAAAAACCGAACAAAAACAAGGAGTTGTTCGGTCTGTTGACCGAACACCTAACTAGAGATTTAGAGTTTGTAAAACAAACTCTTGGTGTTCGGGTTCTCGCTGGGCTCAGTGCTGTTTTAATGCGTTAGCTATTATCATTGAATCGCTGAAAACATTGTTGATAGCTTTTGAAATTTCAAGGAAAGTAAAGTGTAAATCTTCGTTGATTGAACGTTAGTTTACACAGGAAATTAATGCACATCACAATATGAATTTTTAAAAATAATAATCTTTTATTAAAGCCAAATTAACGAATCCAACCCTATTTTGGTTGCTAAAAAAAATTATCCTTATCCTTATCCTTATCCTAAATTTGAAAACTGATGACGTCATTATGACGTTAGATAAGTTCTTATCGAGACATTGGTATTTAATTATGTGCTTTAAATTGTAAGTGAAAAACGAAGAACTTACTAAACGTATTGTCAGCAAAAGAGTACATTATATAATTTATTAGGGCAGAGGGTCAATATTGTCCTTTTAAACACGGCAACATTAATTTTTCGAATTTCCTTTCGTTTTGGTTGCATATCTTAAAACGAGCCTTTAAATTAATCACAAGTACAACTATCATGTATGCCACTCACTGAAGTTTATTTATTTTTCAATGGATATTGATTAATAAATCCGACTATGCGAATCATGTTGACATTATTAAGTTACAATTCTTATAATTAATTTATTGTTTGTTAATAAGGAACACATTGCCTTTTTGATTTGGAGTGTCGTGGCCGAGTGGTTAAGAGCACCGAACTCAAGCTCAAGCTCTGGTGTTTCTGATCAGCAGAGTGTGGGTTCGAATCCCAGTCGTGACACTTGTGTCCTTAAGCAAGACACTTAACCACATGCTTCGTCCTTCGGATGGGACGTAAAGCCGTTGGTCCCGTGCGTTGTGAATGCACGTAAAAGAACCCAGTGCACTTATCGAAAAGAGAAGGGGTTCGCCCCGGTGTTCCTGGTTGTGGCTGCTTAATGCGCCGTAGCACCTTGTAAACCTTTATATGGTGCTAAATAATTGGGTCTCAGAATTCATCACTGCAATAACCTATCTTTCTGAAAGTATCAACCGCCGTGATCTAGATGGAATGGCGGTATATAAATACCTTGTTGTATGTATGTATGTATGTATGTATGTTTGATTTAATTTTTTTTACTTTCTTTCACGCGCCTATGGCAGAAGGTGAAAAAAACATAGAAATTCCCGTTCTCTCGCAGCATAACTTCCCATAACTCGCACATAACGCAACGCATTCACCTGGATGGAGCTGCCTGTTCAAGCTGAACAATTTCTTTATCGATTCATGTAAAATGAAAGTTGATTGGTTAATTAGAACCAGTTGCCAATGTACAGGACATAAAATCATATCCAATGAAAAAGACTGTTTCATAGCATGTGTTATACGTTAGAGGTCAGATCAGAATACGCGGTGTGCGGTGGACACACCCAAGGGCATTTGTGGGGTCATGACAACAATGGAACAATGGGCCCCACAAGGTCATTTCAATAGGAACAATTGGGCCCCACAAGGGAATTCTTCTGAAAAGGGAATAATAGAACAACAATAGCAGTGCACATGTGTGAGCGTGTCTATCCATTCAAACCGGGGACTTTAACAAAAGGGATCCGGGTGTTTGACAGAGCGAGGACGTCCTCGCTTCGTTTTCGTGTACAAACCCAATGGGGACGTCGCTAAAAAAAATGGGAGAACAAAGAGAAGTCCTCGGTAAGCGGGATTTACAAACGTGTGTGTGCACGCACACAGCGCATCATTATTTGAGCGCTTCTCACGCACTATTTTCCGTGACTGTCAAAAGTAGTACAGACCATTTGCATATCAAGGTATAGGTCTTTAAAAACATACATTTATTATCATGCGAAATAAGATTTCGTCATTTTTAGACCCCTGTAAGTGAAATGTCCGATTGCTTTTGTATTACATTTGGTTTTAAACTAGGTGCATGATTGTGTGACCTGTTTATAAGGATTATACCAATCACATTTCCATTGGGTTTTGGCAGGGGTCTGAATACTGCCTGTAAAATGCCTCCCAAAACCCCCGCATTTTAAAAGTGGATTGACAACGTGGGCCATACTGACAGATTTACATTTTTCCGCATAATATTTAGTCCACCTGTGTGGAAAGAATTCTTTCCGAACTCCTTCATGCACAAACAGGTTTTCTAACAAGTAAAATAAACAAAATAAATGAATATACCTAGATTAAGGTAATTGCTACATAATTTTTATGAAGTTATAAGTGAAATCACTTGTTTACAAAAGCGGCCCAGAGCCTGGACTTCCTTCAGGCATAATGTGTACTCTACGGAAACGTACTGCCGCCACATGAATAAACAAATCCCGCACTTTTTGTGTACGTACACAATAACTATCATGTCCGTACATGATAAGTAGGATTCTCAAATTTTGTGTATGTTCATGGCACACTAAGGGGGTTGTTTAAACAAAAATAGCAAAATCTGATACAGTGTCTGCCAACCCATCTGGTGAGTTGGAATGAAATGACCCCATGTACGTTTTCTTAATAAATTAGCCTATGGAGGAGCGTTGCCATCAAATGGCCTGTTTTAGTTTGATCACAACCTAATATCATTGTTTTTACCATCGAGTTGTGAGAAAATGTATTTTAGTTTAATTTCAATAGGGAATCATATATTGGCCATCATACCGTAAACAATGTATTTACTTTGCATAAACAAATTATTCGCATTTAGACAATCAAATTGAATAGTTCAAACAGCTGGTTGGGATGGTTTTCAATTTCATTTATTAGCAAAAAACCATTTGCATAAAGCTCGACATCTCCTGCTCTCAAATTAATTGTCTAAAATGGTCATTCCGTGCCAAATCACCTCAAAAGTTCGGCACTAACAGTCTCAAGTTTTGTTTTAAAAAAACACTCAAAAACCCCAAATGGATGCCCTGAACACACAATTTGGAGGCGTACTGCCGCTTCATGAATAAATTAATCCCAACTTGTTGTGTACGTGCAATATAACTATCATGTACTTACATTTTAAGTAGGATTCTAAAATTGTGTTTACGTTAATGGCACCCATGACCTGCTTTGTTTTATCAAAACGTAGAAACTTTGTTTTTACCATCAAGTTGTGAAAATGTATTAAAGTTTGATTACAACGTAAATATAATAGGGAATTTTGCCTTTACCATCACATCGTAGACGTTGTTTTTTACTTTTGTATCAGCGAATTATTCATATTTAGACAATCCTATTGACTAGTTCAAACAGCCGGTTGGGATGATTGTTATTCTCATTTATGAACAAACAAATTGTTTGCATAATGCTTGACATCTGCTCTCAAATTAATTGTCCATTGGGTCATTCCGTGCAAAATCACATAAGAGTTTGCAGGCTGCAGGGTCTCAGATTTTGCTTTAATTTGTTAATTTTTTATTAATCCCCTATATAGCCTATGGGTGCCCTGAACACACACACAATTTTTGAATCCTACTCCTTAACATTTCTGAGATGTGAACCCCTAAAATTTAAGTCCCACCCCTTCAAATTTACAGTCGTGTTTTGGACATTTTTAAAGGTCTATATCTTACAAATGAATGTAAGATACGCAGCTACAAATAAGTACACATGGTATCTGGTATACCATCAACTAGAATCTACTGTCAAATGTAGCAAAGACCGATTGCTTATCAAGGTATAGGTCTTTTAAAACAGACATTTTATCCTGCGGAATGTCTTTTCACCCTTTTCTTATAAACCCCTTGTGCCTAAAGAGTGAAATTTCTGATTGCTTTTGTATTACATTTGGTTATATACTAGGTGCATATGTGTGACTTGATATCAGGATATACCAATCACATTTTCAATGGGTTTTTGGCAAGGGTCAGAATATGGGTCCACCTGTAAAAAATGCCCCCAAAACCAAGTGGTTATTTGACAACAAAGGACATAACCGACAAATTTACAAAATTTGCCCAAGTTCCAGTAGGCCTAATACTGTTTTATCCAGTCTACTTTTGTGAAAGAGAAAACAAATTGTTTCTTAGCTCATTGATGCAAAATAATATATATATATATAAAAAATATTTAAAACTGGACATGCCTAGTTTAAGGTAATTGCTGTGTATGCAGTTTAGTTAAATCACTTGTTTACAAAACAGCCACGCAGAGCCTGGACATCCTGCATGCAAAGTGTGTACACTATGGAGGCGTACTGCCGCTTCATGAACAAACCAATCCCGCATGTTTTGTATACGTACACACTAACTAGCATGTACGCACATGAGGATTCTAAAATTGTGTTTATGGCAACCATGACCTGCTTTGTTTTATCAAAAGGTAGAAACTTTGTTTTTACCATCAAGTTGAGAAAATGTATTTTAGTTTAATTTCAACGTAAATATAATAGGGAATCATATATTGGCCATCATACCGTAAACAATGTATTTACTTTGCATACACAAATTATTAGCATTTAGACAATCAAATTGAATAGTTCAAACAGCTGGTTGGGATGGTTTTCAATTTCATTTATTAGCCAACAACTATTTGCATAAAGCTCGACATCTCCTGCTCTCAAATTAGATGTCTAAAAAATGGTCATTCCGTGCCAAATCACCGAAAAGTTCGTCACTAACCGTCTCAAGTTTTTTTTTTTTTAAACCACTCAAAAACCTCAAATGGATGCCCTGAACACACACACAATTTTTGAATCCTACTCCTTAACATTTCAGAGATGTAGTTTTTATTCGCATAAAAACCGTTGTTGATCAGAGTCAAATTTATGTTGACCTTTTTCCGATTGCATTTTCTCAGTTATCAAAAGTTATTCAAATCACCTAAAAAAAACGAACAAAAACAAGGAGTTGTTCGGTCTTCTAAGACCGAACACCTAAAAAAAACAAAAAAAAAAACGAACAAAAACAAGGAGTTGTTCGGTCTTCTAAGACCGAACACCTAATAATAAAAGTAAATAGATAAAGTTATAACATAAATTAAGTACAAATTGGGGTTGCAAACGGAGCAGGTACGGTTTTATGAAGAAAATTATTGTTGGAGAAAAATAAATATGTGAACTTAAGAAACTGTACACATTTATATAAATACTTTGTGGGTTTTGGGGGTGGTTTTTATATATTTTCTAACAGTAAAATAGTGCTGATGATTGAATGTGAAAATTAATATACTCTAAGCTTGTCACTGAAGAGCACGCCCGTTCACTTTGGAGACACGTTAGAACAATTATATTAACTTTTTAAATCTTATTATAATTTTATTCTATCAAGCATACATACAAACCACATTTTAAAATGATCCAATTGTTCTCGTGTGTGAAATTCTGAACAAGTGTCCCGTAAATGATATATTGTTAATACTGTGTTTGTGTTTATATTGTGATCCAGCTATTTTGATCGTTTATTAGTTTCAGGCCTACTGAATATGCATTGCCCCCCCGTTGGTAAGTATGACGTAATTCCACTGTAAGCCACTCCCACTTCACTCTAATTGGCGCCATTGATTACCGAGTTAGTTTTTCTTCGATGATTTACATTGGACTTGGCTTTTACGTTCTTGAAAGACAAAGTTCCTCCTAGAATCAAAAGTCAGTAATTTTAAAAAAAAATTACTTTCTGTACGGTCCTTCGAACAGAGTCCATGACTGAGCAGTGATTTCGAAAAATTGCCTCTAGTAAAAGCAGTGGCGTAACTAAGGGGGAACGGGGGGGGGGGGGGGGGTGGGGGCACGTGCCCCCCCAATTGATGTCGGTGCCCCCCCCGGGTGCCCCCCCATTTGAAATCTGAACCTTTGAGACTATAATAATTACCAGAATATAAAATGTTAAGTTTTATAAACTTTTATGGAGCACTGGTGGCGTATAACTCAATGTTTCAAACTATTTTTCTATTTACACATACTTGTTGTACCTTTGCAATGGACAGTTGTTATTTTTACCAAAGTCTTCAGAGTAAGGTAAATCACGTCCGCAAATATTGTATGATGACTATCGCCCGCGCGCCCCATTCTGCGCGGCTGCCAGTCTGCCACGTTAAATACGGTACGGTAGTACAGTGTCACATGAAGCTAGGCTACACGACGTGCTGGGTGCCGTTGCATTTATCGTAAGTACATGAGGAAAAGCCATTTCTTTGTTCTTCAGTGTATAGAGTATATTAAATAGTTTGTCAATAATTATGTAAAAATTGAAATTGGGGGGGGTGGGGGCAGATGGGTCAAAACAATTTCGAAAAAAGATCAAAGTTTTTAACATTGGTTAGGCCTACTGTGCATGGCCGGCCCCAAGTGTGTAATAAATAAATACTAGTGCCAGTCCTCGAATACATAAATCCCCATAAAAAAAAGACTCGCAATCCTTGTTATCAGTTATGATTTATTTCTACACAATCATTCAAACAGTAACTGCATGGTTCTAGATGTGCGAAAAAGAAGAGAGAAAAAAGAAAGAAAAATTAAATAATAATAATCTTTGTTCATTATGATGTATTTTATAGACAGGAAAATTAAGTTTTTTTAACTTTCATTGTCGGTAATACAAAGTTACAAGTGGCTTTGTTTTTGAAGTTGTTATTTTTCTATTATTTCTGTCCTGTGTATTCATGTTAAACTGTTTTAAATTTTACAACCATGTCTTTAACTCTTAAAAAGTATTTTACATCTCCCATAAACATATTTTTTAACATTATTAATAGTAAACGAAGCGCTGAAAAAGGACATCAAACATCATTTTGTAAATTGACCATCCCTTTGGTTTAATTGAGGGGCTGTTTGGAACCCGCCATTGCGTAGATTAAGATCTAGTTTTTAAAAGGTTCACAGGAATCTATAGTTGATTTGCCAGCAGTGCCCCCCCTAGAAAAAATGGTGCCCCCCTAAAAATTTACCTTAGTTACGCCGCTGAGTAAAAGAAAGAAAATAATGGGCCATGCACCAAGTAGCTAGCATTGATCAAACGAGTAGACACGATGGTTCGTGTTTTTAACACAGTTTTTGTAGACGTTCGTTATGCTCAACCGCTTTTCCTATAAAAAATAAGACCAAACGCAAACAATGTTTATATAGCCCGAGAGCCTTTGTTTCATTTTTTCCCGGCCTCGACTTTTGGTGACCCCAAAAATCAAATCCAGCCTTCAGAGTCGACATTTGAGAAATGACGCTCGAAAAGTGAATACATAAACATTCCAGGACATCACACATTCATACAAAAACTTATTTTACTGCAGACCTTATTTAAACATCACCCCCAAAAACATCACCCCCAAAAAACATCACCCCAAACCAATTATGGGAAACATTTGAAATGATTTGAATGTCATTCTTGGTAGAACAGCGAATACTAAAGCAAGATTTTCGCCGTCAGACTTTGATGTTGCTGTTTTAAAACCTTTTTTTCCGTTATATGCTTCAATGGGTGGCACACCAGTGAACCTCATGCAGATAAACCTCATTGTGTATTGTTAGGGGATCACTGCCGACACTAATAGCGGGCAGATTTTGCTCAGATCCCGGCTGGATTATCACCGCTTCAGAAGCGAGTTTTTTTCTCGTCATCGATCTAAATCTTGGTGAGTTTTTGTTTGTCACTTCTTTCTCCCCGATAGACCAATATCACACTACCACCCTCTTGGTCATGTCCCTTGTATCCAAATGACAGTAATACATGCTGTTATTCGTTGTACAAAAAGAAACCAGACTATTTCTCCTTCCAATTGCCTCGGTTTGGTTACATTGATTTGATTGGAATGGGTGAAAATCAAGATGGCCACACTTTGATAAAGATATCACGTAAAGTCTCCAATCCTGCACCTGTCATCACCATTTGTTTTTAATCCATCAAAATCCAACTGCGTGTTTTGTTTGATTCTGTTGGAATTTAACTGAGAACTGAGGACACTCTATGCTTTACATGGGATCATACGTACCACCGTTATCAGAGTATACAGTTTGCAGGCTTGTCACTTCTCAGGAGTTTCCCCTGATTTCATGATTTACTCAAAACGGAGCTCATACATACTGACGTAACATGAGCGATGACGTAACAGGGTTTTTTGTGAACTTTTCTGCTGAATAGCACCGGAGAAGGGTATTCAAAATGACTGTTTTTACAGAATTAAGTTTAAACTCATGTGAACTCAATTTCCTTATTGATTGAAACAACTTCAAATGATTTTCAGCAAAGATCACTAAGTTGCTGTTTCGTTAAATTAGGTTTTTAAAATGTCAATTTTCAAAGATAGACCCTTTTAAAAGACCACCTGTGCTAAGGTTACCAGACTCTGTGCACATAAATCTCTTTTACCAGGGGCCTATTCTACTTCGATGTAGTGATAACAAATCAATTGAGAACACTCTTGATCCGCAGTATTAACATAAATACATATACTACCTTTTCTCCGTGTTTACATCACTGTTAAAAATGCTGGGTAAATATTTACTGGGTAAATTCATTTTCGCATTTGTTGGTCGTTTTGTACTCAGTTATTTGGCCCTTTTTGCAGTTGGGTAAATATAAAAAAGTACCCAGCATTGGGTGTATTTGTAGTCATATTCGTTGGGCAACCGATACCCAACAAATACTCACAAATGTTATAATGTTTCAATTACCATTTCATTGGGTAGAAAATTTGGCAATGCCCCAAAAGTTGGAGGAATTTCATTAGTTTGTCCAATGGGGCGTCGATCGCTACTGAAAAGTAGGGGGGACGGGCGAGCAAGTCTTGACAAAATACATATTACATTATTTGCACCCCCCATTACTTTTACATTTAATTCTGTGTTACACTTGTTCCCTATTTTTGTTTGACCAGGAGGCGAGTTACAGGGGGTGATATTTAACAATAACATCACCCGAAATGGTGTTTGGGCCTGGCTTTCCCTTATGTAAAACCGAGATTCTACCAAATACAAACATGCTTCGGGAGTACGGCGTTTATCGTGTGTCAGCTTGAAGTTCTTCGAAAAAACAAAATACTGCTTCTTCGACAAATCTTGTCATGACCCAAACTGCTCATATTAATAATGGATTTTACTACATTTTTTGCGTTGTGCGATTGTAACAATTTGAACAAAGATATTGACAAAATAGGGAGACCGCCAACATAGGGCTAGATAGCTCAGTTGGTAGAGCGCCGGCACGTTAAACCGGAGGTCGTTGGTTCAAATCCCGCTCTAGTCAATTTTTCTTTGTTCAACCCAAAATCAATTTGAAAACACATTTGCACATGGGCGCACACACAGACAGACTTCCTTTGTGGAGGGATCGTGTACCGTACATTATAGCATACACAAATGACGCATAACTTGAATGCTAACAAGGTATATGTAAGCGGGATTTTGGCGTTCATGTCTTGGACGAAACTTGTCGTCTATTGTCTGTATTATAGAAACGGAAATAGGCCAAAAATACCATTCTGCGCGTGGTCCATCAGAACAAAAGATGAAAATGAAGAAAACATTTCACCGTTTGTTCGCTATTCTTTTATTTGAACAAAAATTGTAATGAAATATTAAATCTAGAAAATGGTGTATATTTTTTCATATTTTGTTGCATATTTCTAATGAACAGTCAATCAAAAAGTGGGGGGGGGGGGGACATCTGATATGCTGTCCCCCCCCAGTCTAAAAAGTGGGGGGGACATGTCCCCCCCGTCCCCCACCCATCGACGCCCTTGGTTGTGGAACGTAGTACACGACACGAGGGGGACAACTAGCTGACCGTCGGTCGGTGTGTCCGGGGATGATGGGATCGCAATGTACATGTGGTGTGTACACGCACAGAAGAACAGCAGCACCATCATGTCGGACCTATCACAACTCCTTGACAATTGGGGTCTTGGGGAACTTAAAGCCACATTCATCGGTAAGATATGTTGCCTGTAGGGCTTACTTAAAAATAAGAACTTATGTAGGCCTACATGTAGACCATAAGGCTGTCTATATAGTAGGTAAATGAACTTTCACCCCTGCTTCAAAAGAATATTTAAAGCCTTCTTTTTCATTGTTTTAGTCTGTGATGATTTTTTAAAGCCCTGACATTATACATCTGTGTGTTGTTTTCATTTGGTAGTGTGCCATGAAGTTCATATGTTAAGGTATGCTTGTGTATTATTTAGCTTTAAAATGTGGACTCGAAGTTTGTAGCCCAACCTAGCCCCTTCCTAAGTTCCCGCCTTAAAAGTTGTAAACATAAATCTCATTTTCTTTATGCATTTTTTGTCTGTTACAGAAAATGCCGTGGACATGGATGTTTTACGCCTTTTGACTCCAGCAGACATTGGATAGTTGGATACAAAAGCACCCAACTACTTGATAAATTTAGTCCCCACCGTTGATAACTTTAGTCCCCACCGTTGATAACTTTTCAGAATACTGTCCAGATGTTGAGAGAAAAATGACCATCGGTTTGATAAAATTATTCTCAATTAGGCCTCAAGTCTACAACTATTGAGCAATTTAATGTATTGGTGTGATGCCCCAAATAATTTTGGTGAAAAAACATTTGGTCAAAATATTCTGTCCAATATTTGAGTAAATTTATTTGCAAAATGTTGGTAAATTGTTATGATTCAGAAGATGGGCAATGTAAAGAACCCAACTGTTGGGTTTTTCATATGATCAAACTGTTGGGTAAATTGTTTACCTAATAATTGGGCATGGGTATTACCCAACGACCGTTGGGTAGAAATTGCACAATAGATGTACAAGTTGACTATCGTACCAACGTTGGGCAAAAAGTTTGGCAATTTTTGCCCATTCTTTTTTACAGTGTATCTACACAGTTGGATATGTATTCACTTTTGGGGTGCGGAATGCGATGGGCTTTTTAAGACTCCTATGCTGCATTGGCGATGAAGTGATATTTCAGTTAACAACAGAAAATTGTCCTTGGGTGTTGGAGATGTACTGGAAACTTATTTATTTCTTATGAAAACAGGGCACAAACTGTCACTAATAAGTTTAGATTGAGTTTTGCTAGTGAACCCTTCACTTCCAAATCAGAGCACCGATTTGTATAGAGCTGCACGTATCTAAGAATGGCCTATTCCGGCTTACATGGGGTCGTGCTTACCGTCAACAATAAACACTCTTTATAACAGGGCCTGCTTAAGCTCAAACAAGTTGCTAAGCGTAAACAAAACTATGCTTACCAGAATAAGGTTACCAGCAAAAAATATCATGTCAGATGTACTGTCTGTGACTGGTATCCTGCTCTTTTTTGCTAAGCAGAAGTAAGTTAAGCAATATTTGCTGCTTAAGCAGATTTATGAAGTTTGGCACTGGTCGCCGTGGAAGCGCAGGAAATAACCGGCAAACAACACCGTGAAATTAGGCATTATTGTGGTATGCGAATTTATACGCATCCAGCTAGGACAGTTTACATTGCAAGGCGTTTGGACTGCAGTCTAATTGTGCTGAGCATTCTGTTACGTTGCTAACCAAAAATGGTGCCAGGGCAGCTCTTGGTACCTGTTTTTGACTTGACCCCTCTCAATAGTGCAAAATGTATTCACATTTGCTAGAAAAACCCAACGTCACGATTTGTTAAACAAGTTCAATGCAACGTCTGACCTGAAGCTAAGTCTTCTTTGTGCAAAGGTTAAGCTGGGAGAGGGAGTGGCAAACAGTCCCCAACAAACATAACAAACAAGTAAACACCCGAAAGCCCCCCCCCCCCAAAAAAAAAAACCCACAAAAAAACAAAAAACAGACAAAACGTCATTTTAAACCGCTTTTCCCGGGTGGCCGCTTTCCCATTAATTTGGAAATTAGAACTCTCTGTGTGGGTTTTTATTTGTGACAGGCCCAACTCAACAGACTCATGGAAGTTTAGATGTCACTGCACTTTTGTGGTTGTAATGGGCTGTTGAACTTTCAACAGGTACTTGAGCGAAATGTTTTGAACTCGATTGATATTTAAACTTGTTTATAATGTGTTTGTTTATCATTTAAATGTTATTTTGATACTTTTACGCTTCTGAATTTTTCGTAGTTATCGATCAAAAGGTTAGGCCCAAATCTCAACGTTTTGAAAAAATAAAAACGCTTCTGCTGTTGACGGCGTGCGTCAAAGGACAATTCTTTGACGTCATGACTGTGAGTTTGCTTTGTTACACCTCCATGCTGCAACAATGCTGCTATACAAAATGGAGCTCACACACCATGAGCATGAAAGGCATCGGAGAAGGGTGTTGAAAATGATTTTTGTATACAATTAAAATCTGTTTAATCTCATGGGAACGATTCATGCATGCATGCATCCTTTCTCAGATTACTGAGAGTTGGTGTCCGTTCGCGAATGCTGCGGCCATAGATATGGTTGGTACCCGCTGTCACCTTGCTAAACGTGAGTTGATTCGACTATCGTGTGAAAATACAGTGACAGTTTCCCCCCCCCCCCCCCCCCCCACCCCCGTTTTCTCAGCAAGTAGACACTGTATTCAGCTGAAATTTCCGTAGGTGACTTTCTTTCTTAATAGTTTTACATATAAATCAGAATTATGTTGACAAAAACAACTCGGTAACCCTACCCTTGGTTTTTGAATATTTAGCATTTAACATTGTCATAGAATCTCTTTTTGCACACACAATGTACATGTACCAACTCGTGGTATTCAAGCCGTGTACATCATCGGTACGGCGTTTCAAACTAAATTAAGTATATACTCTAACTGAAACCACACTATGTTTGTTTGTAGGCATTTCTTTTCTCCAATCATGGTGGAGGAATCTAGACTCTCATTCCACTGGGCAGATTACCTGGTATTCGTCGCCATGTTGGTGACGTCATCAGGCATTGGCATCTTCTACGCGTTCAAGAGTAGAAAAAACAACACGTGTGGAGAATTCATGCTGGCAAGCCGGAAAGTATGTTGAATTTTTGGCGGGAATGAAGTTTGGTTGAGGTCGCTGTTCAGTTATCCTTTGTTTGTTTATTATAATCTTCCCAACAAGGGAACTCGGCAAAGCTCCCACATGGGAGATATGAACAGCCAATCCCTCTCATACAAACGTTTATTATACTCCTATGATTATGAATTGCACTAATCAAGAAATTGTGGTTCATGATCTCCTGCCACACCAGATTCTGGGTTTATGTGGGCCTGATGATCTACAAGAAAAAAAGAGGGAGTTAAAACAGAAGATGGAGAGATGAACTAAGTACATATAGGGGCATTGCTAGGCAACATACAACGCAGGATAGAGTGAAATTGAGAATTGGTGAAGAAGAGGCTTTCCCTGCAGTGGAGTGAAATAGGCTAGAAAGAAGAAGAAAGAAGATGATCCATTTTTCTTGTTGTGTTTGACCCGAAGTCCGTGTCAAGGTAACCTAGAATCTATAAGTCCAGATTTCAACCAAGTTACGGGTCACATTGACAGATTCCGGTCATATTGACCCAGAAATTGATCAGGCTCTCTGGGAACCCGTACTATGGGTCAATTCTGATCCGGACAGTTTAAAGTGCAGTAGTTCTGTTTCTTCAGAACCTGGGCCCAATTTCATAGAGCTGCTTAAGCAAAAAATATTGCTTAACAATTTTCTGCTTAGCAGAAATGAGCAGGATGCCAGTCACAAAATGTACATGTGACATGGTAGTTTGGGCGGTAACCTTATTCTGGTAAGCATAATTTTGTTGTGCAGCTCTATGAAATTGGGCCCTGGTGATTTTCTAATAATTGTTTTACCTTCCCCATTTAAGCTATAACCTTTCTGGAATGGCTTATCTCTCCTATCTAGATGACCTTCTTCCCGGTGTCCATGTCGCTTACAGCCACCCTTTTGACTGGTATCTACCTGCAAGGTAGTGTGTCGGAGACCTACCTACGCGGAGTGTTTCTGTACCTGGGCTCCGTTGTGCCGTTCACCATCGGTGGGGCTATCGCTGGTGTTGTGTTCATGCCTAAGTTCTACAAGCTGCGGCTCACCAGTATTTATGAGGTATGGAGAGTAGTGGACCTAGTCTTGTTTTCGGACGCTTATGTTGCATTAGTTAGGGCCTAATAAAAGTATTTTTATTTATTTGTTGATTAGTTCCATCAAAACGCACTAGCGCCCTCTGTTGAGAAAATAAGACTTTTGAAATGTTTACTTCGCAGAAAACACTCGAACCGCCTCCCTGTACATCTGGAAGAGCTCATATTATGTTTGAAGCAAAGAAATATGTATCAAAAATAATTTTCAATATTATTTGGTTTGCTATCTTGTTTTATTTCAAAGTAAGAACGTATCCCCAACACATTTATAATAAAAAAATTACTACTCACGTAGCCCTGTTTTCACCCTCAATGTTTATCCATTTCCAGTACATTGGTATGCGATTTGACAAGCCTGTTCAGTTTTGTTGTTTACTCATCGGGTACGTCTACATGGTAAGTTGTTTTGTCGAGGATATATACCTTAGTATACCGATGACGTCACAGTTTGTTTACTACTTTGCAGAAGTAATGGGAAACCATTGTGTCTCTTCACAACTGTCGAAAAAGCAGTACCCAGTTAAAGCACTTGAAGGAGCTGTGTCGTCATGATCATAGCAGGCATATGACTGTACATGGAATTATGAACTCTCGCCCATCGTTACTGCATGCGCGCGCACTCCCTCCGTATCAAAGGCCTGCTTTAATCGTGACGACACAGCCCTATAAGCAATGCAGTAAACATACCATTACGTCATCAGTACAGGGAACCATTATAATGTTTTCAATTTGTTTGTTTCCCAGTGCGATGATCCGAACTTGAACTAAAGTCCGACACGTTAATTTGGGTTGAAATATTTCCGTCCGAAAAATATTTCTGTCAATGTCCTGATTCCCGAATCACGTACTCAGCTTATGACTTCGATGTTTCCAATCCAAATAAAAGCAAAGCAATATAAACAGTTACTTTTGTGGGTTTTTTCTTCTCAAAAACATGACCACGTAACTTGAGGAACTTTTCACAAGTAGGCCAAAGTATGTATCTTTAGTGAAAACCACAAAATAATTTACTCATGCAAAATGTAATGGTATTGTATTGAATGATTTTTTTTTTCATAGACAACATTTTGTATTTATTTTCACTTTTCGACTTTTCGACTTTTGATTCAGTTTTTTAGTTCTGGTCTTGCAACACGCGCCTCATCATTGGTTTTAACAACGGGTGAGTAACGACAGCAACTCTTAATGTCCTTGTTTAGTTTTGTTAATGTTTTTAGTGTTTTTTATGTTGAGGGTGCATTTGTATAAAGTTGTATGTATAGATTTAAAAACCTTGTTAAGAACCTATTAAGAATTATAGACATTCAGTAGTTTATTTTGTTTTGTTTAGGGCTATTTTGTTTAGTTTGTTTTCTTTGTCTGCCGAGTAAATTGTAGTTTATTTATTCATTTTGTCTTCAAGAAAATGTATTAATGAGTGTTTGAACATGTTTTGTGTATACTCCTTATTTATAAATATTTGTTCAAATGAATTGTGAATTTTGACAGTAGGGTAACGCTATTATATTTATATGTAATTTAACAGTGACCGATTCCCAGTTGAGTGTAACATGGGCTACTATCATTATATCTGCAGTTAGTACTTTCTACACCGTCATTGTAAGTAGTAAAGGATGATTCTTGTATAAAAAATATACAAAGGCTGTAAAGCCTATGAACTGTGTAGTTGTTGATGTTGTTGCCTCGTTTGTTGTTGTCCCCATCGTCGTCGTTGTTGTTGTTGTTTGTGTTAAGTTGTTGTTTGTGTTGTCGTCGTCGTCGTCGTCGTCGTTGTTGTTTTTGTTTTTGTTTTTGTTTTTGTTTTTGTTTTGTTGTTTTTGTTTTGTTGTTTTTGTTTTGTTGGTTTTGTTTTGTTGGTTTTGTTTTGTTGGTTTTGTTTTGTTTTTGTTTTTGTTGTTTTTGTTGTTTTTGTTTTTGTTGTTTGTTTTTTTTTTGGTTTTTTTTGTGTTTTTTTGTGTGTGTGTTTTTTTTGTTTTTTTTTGTTGTTGTTGTTGGTTTTTCTTAACATCACTGTTGCTGTTTACCACAGGGTGGCATGAAAGCCGTGTTGTGGGCCGATGTGTTTCAGATGTCATTGATGTTTACATGTCTGATAGCGGCTGGTGTCCAGACGTCCATCAAGCTGGGCTTTTCTACTGTATGGACGACCAATATGGAAGGTGGAAGATTCAATGAAATTATGTGAGTGGCGGAAACTAGACATTACACCTCATGTACATGTTTCTTCTGGCTTTACACGTCCTCGTTATTTTACAAGTAGGATTTTGTACTTTTACGGAGCCCCTAAAGGGACAGGTAAAAAAAAAAGTTGAAAAGGGGGGAAAAAATATATACATATTTCGTTCCCTCGAAATATTATTTCGTTCCCTCGAAATATTATTTCGTTACCTCGAAATACTAATTCGTTCCCTCGAAATATTATTTCGTTCCCTCGAAATCATTTCGTTACCTCGAAATCATTTCGTTCCCTCGAAATATTATTTCGTCCCCTCGAAATATTATTTCGTTCCCTCGAAATATTATTTCGTTCCCTCGAAATATTATTTCGTTCCCTCGAAATATTATTTCGTTCCCTCGAAATATTATTTCGAAGGAACGAAATAGATTATTTCGATCGAACGAATTAATTTATTTCGTTCCCTCGAAATCATTTCGTTCCCACGAAATCATTTCGTTACCTCGAAATCATTTCGTTCCCTCGAAATCATTTCGTTCCCTCGAAATCATTTCGTTCCCTCGAATTATTATTTCGTTACCTCGAAATCCTTTAACTGCTACGGAGTCCATGAAATGCCGTTTCATTTATTTCAGTATGCAAATAATATTGCGTTCCCTCGAAATAGCATTCCTAGTTGAAAACAAAAAAAAACAACTGTTGCATGCTGCACGTGTTTCTCCATGCAAGATCGGGGTACGATTCGGGCACGGTGTTCAAGGTGTTCGAGGGAACGAAATGTCATTTCGAGGGAACGAAATACATTTCAATATTGTTTCTCTTACCTGTCTCCTCAATGGCTCATTATTATGGCCTAATCTGAATATTATTTGCATACTGAAATAAATGAAACGGCATTTCATGGTCTCCGTAGCAGTTAAAGGATTTCGAGGTAACGAAATAATAATTCGAGGGAACGAAATGATTTCGAGGGAACGAAATGATTTCGAGGTAACGAAATGATTTCGTGGGAACGAAATGATTTCGAGGGAACGAAATAAATTAATTCGTTCGATCGAAATAATCTATTTCGTTCCTTCGAAATAATAATTCGAGGGAACGAAATAACATTTCGAGGGAACGAAATAATATTTCGAGGGGACGAAATAATATTTCGAGGGAACGAAATGATTTCGAGGTAACGAAATGATTTCGAGGTAACGAAATAATATTTCGAGGGAACGAATTAGTATTTCGAGGGAACGAAATAATATTTCGAGGGAACGAAATAATATTTCGAGGGAACGAAATAATATTTCGAGGGAACGAAATATGTATATATTTTTTCCCCCCTTTTCAACTTTTTTTTTTACCTGTCCCTTTAGGGGCTCCGTATACTTTCATTCAACCTTGTAAAAAATATCACTGATCGACTTTTATGTGTACATTTTCTTTTACCTAATTCAGCTTCGACCCAGATCCACGGATCTTTGTGAGTTTCTGGAGTGTATTTGTTGGCGGTATCTTAACCTGGTTGACTCTACTGACTGTACTGCCGCATCAAATGCAACGGTACAACAGCTGTAAGACGCAGGCGCATGCGCATGCGTAAGTTAGTTTTATATATTTCAATCTAAAAATGGTTATAGGGCCTACATTTTCAAAAGTATTTGCTTCAGTACTTCACACACATTTCCCCACCTCGTCCTCATTTATCTTTCCCTCGTTCGACCCTATTTTCCTTTCTACCCTTCTCTTCATGAAGTGTATTTTATTCATTAAAAAGTTACTCTTTTTATGACCAATGTTAAACAGTGCTTTTGCCTTCTACATCATCGGGTGTAACACAATTACGTTGTTCTGCATTTTGGCCGGAATGGCGATGTACGCCCTCTACGTCGACTGTGATCCAATCTCTTCAGGAAAGCTTAGCGATCCAGACGGGGTACGTGTAGCTTTAAGGTAGTCTTTTTTCAAGTTGTTTTGATAAACTCCCAAAGTAAAGACGATTCACTTTTAAAGGTAGAGTCATAGCTTGGTTATTGTCAACGAAATTAGCGGTTCATTACTTTTGTTTCAGCTTTTACCATACTACATCTTGGAAGCGTTTCAGCATTTGCCGGGTATCCCAGGGATCCTAGTGTCTGGTCTGTGCAGTGCTGCTCTCAGGTATGAAATAGCGGTTTGCAGTGAAATATTGCTCAAGACTGCTTAAAGTGGAAAAAATAAATGGGGAACCAGTTGCGAAAGGTATAGACCTACTCGTGGTAGTTGTCTGGTAACCTCTTCTGGTAATCACAATTGTGATATAAAGCAACATTTTTATGTAATGAAGTTTTTTCAAGTTTGATCCTGATTTGGCTCATAGATATCGGCAATGACATGCTAGTCTCTGTCTCGTGCAGTTCTCTGGCAGTTAAAATAGTCTAATTAGAATGATAGCATCTAGTACGGGGCTGCAAGTCTTGTTTCGTGCAGTGCTGCTCTATGTATAGTCTGTACATATCATTGAATTCACTTACACTTCAGTTATATACATATCCTTGAATTCACTTTCAATTTAATTATATAAAAAGTGTCTTGTTTAGAGGCTAATGGTAGCCTTCAATCCAGCCACACAAATGTGTTATGTCCGAATCAAGCGACTTTGGCTATAGTTATGGCCGTTGTTGACTGCAACGTTAACGCTGAAGACTATGACCTTTTGGCAATTCGACCATAGCCACTGACTACCGAAGCCATAAATTCAAACACGGCCATACTAAGAAAGCTCATTTTAAGTTATATGTATGGGATTGTGTTCATCGCTTACACTATATCAACATTTTGTTTGTCTTTCTTGGCAGCACTACATCCTCCATTTTGAACTCAGCAGCAATGGTTACCGGAGAACACATTATTTCTAAAATCTGGAAGGATATGCCGGACTCTAGGAGCCTATTGATCACTAGAATAATTGGTAAGTAAGCCCGAAAACCGTCTTCTAATTGACAATAGCGGGCGGGTCGGGAAACTACTCAGTGGACGGCATCTAAAACAAGGAAACGCTAGGAGCGTTCCGTTAAGAACACCGAGCATACCATGTGAATTGTCAATGTATTGCTATTTGGAACGCTTGATGTGATTGTTTAGAACGTTTGATGTACTGTTTGGAACGCTTGATGTGCTGTTTGGAACGCTCGACGTGCTTTTCTGGAACCCTCGGTGTGCTTTTTGTAACCCTTGATGTTCCTGTATGAAGGAAGTACCCCATCAGCAAGCGATACACTCGCGCCGAAAAATATCCAATTTGAAAGATAAGAGTTCCATTGCAGAACACTTGTGGTGTTCTCAGGAGTTCAAATCTAGCAAATGGCTTACACAGTACAATACCTTTAAAAATTTAACACCGTTTTCAAGGGGGAGGCTGGGACTGTCTGGGGATGAAGTCTTTCGTATGAGGTAGTCGTGCTTGATTGTAACATTAAATTAGTCATTTGATTTGTTTCTGACAGTGGTACTGTTCGGAGGGCTGAACATTGCTGTGACTATTTTTGTTGGACAACTGGGTAACTTATTACGGGTAAGAACTATTGACAGGAAACCAACAGCTTTGCTGAGAAAATAAGTTTGTTTACAACTTATTTTGAACAATCCACACATTCACTATACCTTCAATGTAATGTATACCTTCATTGTTTGGTCATAGGCTGCCATTGGTCTCATTGGTGTGACGAACTCTCCAGTTTGTGCCGTGTTTATTCTGGGGTTCTTCTTCAGACGAGCCAACGCAAAGGTAAGCATGGTCTGGTACCATCAATATGGTTTCGTCAACGTTTTAACAGTCTGATACCCCGTCTCTCTCGAATTTTGCCTGTCACCCTCGTATTTTGTCTGTCACTGGCTTCACGGACATGTAAAGGGTCACATTTGTTTTAGCGATTTCATTCAAGTAGATCTTTAAATATTCCTCATTGGCAAACAGAGGGCGCTTTACCAGATACCCTGACTAAGCTGTTCCTTTTTCCCCACCCCAAATTATACCCATCACCACAGGGCACTCTGATTGGGTTCATTCTAGGAACAGCCGTAGGGATCTGGCTGTTCATAGGCTCTTTGTTCTACCAGGGGCCGCCCAAGAATCTGGACCTCTCCACTGAAATGTGCCTGGACGAGAATGTGACCGCAGCGTCCATGACAAATGTCTCATCAGTGATGATGACGCCATTACTCAATATTTCCACAACTGGTGTCCCGGATGTCATTTCCAGGTAAATGCAAGCAAATCACAGAAAATGAGTTTATAAAAAAGCTTCATGTTGCGCCAAATTGACACATTGCGTCATCCAATTGTGGGGGAAGAATTGCAATTGTTTTCATGTGTCCCTTTTCTTTAGTCTTTCTTGTTATAACATTGTAATAAAACCCACAAGTACAGTTCCTACTTTATGAACCCCCCACCACCACCACCACCACACCTCCTGTAAGCCCGTGGGTTGGGGCTGAATCTTGTGGCCACTCAGACGCTCTTCGTCACAATTGATTGGGGCAGATGATGGGATCTATTTTGGGGCAATATTCCTTTGATGATACAAGCATGGAATTTGGCATACAGTCAGAGTATGTCATGAGAAATATATTTGTCTATAGGGTCATTGCAGAATTGTCCTATGATAAAAACATAGGTATATAGTATACAAAGCAATTTTCAAATTGTATTAGCCGCCATTGCCAAAGGACAAATCTGCCATGGCCCTACAGCCAACTACCTTTCTCATGACATGCTCTGACTATGTGCCACATTCTCATTACTAAAGTTTGACATTTTGAACAGGTCTTTTGTGATTGAACTGTACAATATCTCGCGTCTATGGTACACAACGATAACTCTGCTGTCAGTCTGCATTATTAGCCTGCTCGCCAGTCTCATAATCGATGGTGCGTATTAATTTTGTTCTACTTCTCGAGACTATTTTACCCGTTTCGTGGTTTTTGACAGGAGAGTAAGTTCAGTTCCAACTATTAATTTTTCTTCGACTAGTCTTGATTGATTGTATTGTTTTTATTAGTCACCGCTAGAGGGCGCAACATCGACTGGTTCGGAGGGACTGGGCAAGTTTACGAATGTGGCTCAAATAGTTTTGAGCCAGATGTTTGTTTGACGTGTGTTTGATAATTCTGCTCAAGTAATTCATATTGCGATATCGGAAAATTTCGCTATCGGCGACAACGTTAACAAAACGAGCGTTGCCAATCAAGACTAGTCTTCGACAGGCACAACAAACTCTACGAAACGAACCAATGTATTGCTGTTAGTGTTACATTTCACTACAGTGGATTTTCTGCCCGGGAAAGTACACATATAGCAATTTTCTGATAAAATTCTTCGTCGCTCGATAACACTTCGTCCGAAGACGAGTCGGCCATTTTGTGCTATCCTGATATTGATAGTAGAGCGCTTCTTATTGGTCAGCACGGAATATGAGGACGTACGGCTTTTCTGATTGGTCGCCATTTTAATGGAGGCTCGGGCATTTTACAAAAGAATGTAAAAAATATTGAGACGTTCTTTATAATATTGTGAAATAATGTGCAGGTATCTATCTTGTGAAAAGCCACTGATGTCGAATTTTATTTTTCTCTATCCTATAACGGTGGTCTGACTTCCACCCCTTTCCTGGGTTATCAACTGAAAAGATAAATTCACATGGCCCACTGCCTAGCACACCATCAAACCACCTTGTGACAATTTCGTCAATTCGGGCGGTCACATTTTTTAGTGAAACAACCAAAATGATTTAGGTCTTCACAGGGTTTTTATGCGGTTTCATAAAGTGCTTATTTTGGTGTTCGTGCGGCAATCGAAATAAAAAATGGTGCTTTGGGAGGTTTCAGAGGATATTTTCTCGGCCTTGACAGTCTTTCAGACGGAAGTATTTTTCTGGGGGAATAGACCCAAGCACTGATTACGTAACGGTTTGTTTACCGCATTGCATGTGCGACAGTTGAGCAGACACACAATGGTTTGCCATTCTTCTGCGAAGTGGTAAACAAATTGTGACGTCATCGGTACTTATTGGTACAAGTTTTAGTGAGCTCTCGGGCCGTATCCAAATTGGAGGCTACAGCTTCTGCTACAACTTTGCTAAGAGTGTTGCTGAGGACGTCCTATACTGCATGATGACACTACGATCCACCCGTAGTTGAAGCCGCCAATTAGGGACACGCCCTGACGTTTCCCCGCCCTGACTCCATTTATTTGTTGCAATCCATTGTAGCGATATTTGGCAAGCCTGATGAGGTGGATCAGAGCCTGCTGTGGAGCTGGAGGGACGTCTGCTCTTCCAGCAACCAAACAGAAAATCCAAACCAGGTACTAGCTGAATTTGTTTCACAATCCACAGACCATGTAACCCTTTTCGTTTCCAAAAAGGGTGACCTTGTATATTCCAGGGTATTTTTTGCTAAGATATTATACTGTTCATATGGGAAATTTTACATTTTGTAGAATAGTTCCACATCATGTTTCTAGAACTTCTGACGTCACAACCACTGTCACAAACAGCGAATTTCAAGCTAAGTATCACACACTATTTTGTTCTGTTAATTTTTGCAGAAATCCTTGTTTGTGGATAGAGATGTCGGCGGTGTTGATCCAGGAAAGAGTGACTCATTTTCAACACGATTTTAAAAACAGGACAAAAAGTGCAGTCACTTTTGATACCGGACGACGTGACAATAGACCCCTTGCATATGACGTCACTAGTTCAAACAATGAAGACCTTTCATTAGCTGAAAGTTGTGCGTTGCGCGTGTGCAAGTTTTAATTGTTTGACCTCAGCGTCAAACAATGCAAGGGGTACATTGTTGCTTCCAGACGATATAGTGCGGGAAATGGGGCTTGTGATGAGTTTATGACAGAAGTGCTGAAGGGATTCTACTATTATAAATAAACCTATATACGCACTTCTTATAAGATAATATAATATGATGACGACATTTCAAAGCTTTTATATGTTTAAATAATGAACAATTTAGTTTTGTATAATAGTTTTACTAGTGAATAGACGAAACGTTTAAATTACGGTGAGAGCATAACGTAGTAAAAGTATGTGTGGATGATTGAGTTTATATGCAAATCATGGGTGTTACATGGTGTTAAAAAAGGGTATACATGTAAATGGGAACTTGTCGGGTTAAAAAACCTTTATACTCAAACACCACACTGCTTTCTCACCTGTCCGGTAGATGGTTGACTATGACCGCCAGGAATGCATCACTACACCCGCTTGACCAGCGGACTTTCCAGGTTCGTAATCGTACACTTATTTAAAATATTTGCGTTTTCTTGAGCTGCGGAATATTAGTTTTCGCAATAATGGGAGCTTTTTAAAGAATTTACTGTTATTTTTGAAAGAACGTAGACGAGATGCAAGTTATTTAATCGACCATGCCTTCGGCCGTTGATAGCACATGTTTACAAACACACTGCTGTAGGACAACATCAATATTAGGGCTGCAACGTACGATTTTTATACACGAACAAACATTTTTGAGGATTTCTTTTCGTTCAGCTGTTATTTTGAAAACATTCTAGATGTTAGGTGGAAGAATACAATTCGTTTCTCACGTGGCTGGTGTTGCGTCTTGCCTGCAAAGAAATTCACTGGAACGTTACAAAGTCATTATTTTTGTTACCAAGGTAACGTGGTCAGGTAATCCACTTTTTATAATAATATGACTATAGGCCTATACTTTCGAATGACAGCACATAATTTTATTTAGTATGTACAATTTTGGGATAATTGATAAGAACTTTGCGAAGTTACAAAGTTGTTTTACTTGTTTGAGGTGTGGAAGTCACGTGGCTTTCTTCAATATTGCTTCTTATTTGTGTGTGATTGTAATATTGGTAATTTTTCCCCGTTTTATTTAGCTAGGAGTTACTAAAGATATCAATCAATTATTGTTTGTCATTGTGTCTTAAATTATTACGGGTTCTTGGTGACTTGGTTCGTAAGAGGAAACTGAGTGTATTAAAGTACGGGAACATTTGGGATACCATTTGCCCCATATTGGGCATGTTTTATGTATTTTTGTCTTGTACTGTAAATCTTTATCATGGCGCAGCCATTTTGGTTTAACATAGTCTGGTTCCTGTAGATTTGCATACTGTTATCGCAAAGAAAAGATACAAGGAGCGTTTATTAAAGACTGTTTCGAATGAAAGGTCTGATGACGCCCATGAGCGCGTGTTGAGCCGCCAATCCTAGCTTGACGTGCACAATCATGGGCCCTTTTCGAAATCACGGCTTGGGTTTGGGCTCAGGCTTGTTGTAGGCTCCGTTTGAGAGTAAACTGTGTACTTTCAGTACATGGCTTCAAAGAGGCTGACGCAGCTGAAGCCGGGAAAAAAAATTCCCAGCGCGGTAAAGGCCATTCTGTGCATATATCTCACTGGGATCCGTACGTGCCAATTACAATATCAAGCACCTGCAGAGAATGGCCTTTACCGCGCTGGGAAAAAAAATCGCAAGCCAGAGCCCACAAGCCGAAGCCGAGGTTGTAAGTGGACAGTCAGACATGTACACCAGGGGAGTTTGTACAGGAGACTTCTCCATTCGTCGATTAAAGGGAAGGAACCCCACTCGTGTCTCTGTACTGCTTGTCGTTAAGAGCTGCCAACTCTCCCTGATTCTACAAGTAAATCAATCTGTCCTTGGTCAGTGATGAACACAAATGAAAAGGCCATTAATGAAAAGAGCGGGGCGTTGCCATTATAATGTGACAGAAAGCACCTGTTCCACATGAAAGTGAGATGAATGCAGTCAATTAGTTTTTCACCAATGACTTATTGTTTTTAAATGCAAACTGACTCTGTCCACCCACTCTTTAAAAGTGTTGATCACCCTCGAGAAATAAATGATGATTCTAAAACCAAACCCCGACATTTCAGCCAGTTTGCTAATAAGGCGTGTATAGTGGGCAATTAAAAGCAGGGTAAAAATGAGAAAGATATTATCTCCTTTTATCTGTGATGAGCTATGGTCGATTACCTGACTACAAAAATAATTGTGACATCATCATTTACTTACGCTTTTAGAGGTCCATTATTGAGTAATTGGACTTCCGGGTGTTTTGGGGGTTTTTACTGTTGAGACATAATTGTTGAGTATGAAACTACCTTATGGATTTAATCGACCATAATGCGGGTATAGCTCACATTAATAGGATGCGAGCCAAGTAAATATTGCTAATGGACCCCCATCAGAAAATAGGGAAAGTCCCCTTTTAGTTTTAGAGGTTGTTTGCATTTAGCGGAGTTAGTTGTAAACAAGTTGTTCTGAAATGCGCTGTTCCTATATATACCCTATAGGCCTACACAGCACAGTCATCACCAGGGCCAATTTTCAAAAAGCTGCTTTGTGTTTGTTGTGCTTACTGCGCGAACTCCATTTCATAGCGCTGCTAACCGTAAACACACGAAAAGGCATGCTTACCTTCCGTTGCTTACTGCTTGAAAATGAAATGAATGACGGAACAGTGCAAATCGCATAGCAATACGCTTAAGCGAATGTTGCTGCTATAGTAAGCATGACAATTTGCTTACCGTAAGCAGTGCTGTGAAATTGGCCGCTGACGTCATCAGCCCATAAATCTTGTAAGCGTAATTTTGGAAGTCAGACTCCCTGTGAGTTACTAATGCGAAGTGCGCGTTTTAAGCAACGTGCACAGTTATAGGCGCACACGACGTTAGCAGTTCGACTCCCAAAATGGTAGACCGTGGGCAGGCACAACAGCTACATGTGACGTCAGAACAAAGGGTCATTATGGCGAAGTTATTCCTTTATAAACTTTGTAACAAAACATTTGGGTCAGTGTGACCCTTGATTGGTCAATGGGACCAGAATCTGAGTCAAAAAACACATCATTAATTAGGGCCATATTACCCGGAAACTGATCAATAATGGGATTTTGAGTTGACTAGGATTCTACCTCGCTTTGATCCATTTCTGGGTCATTTTGACACAGATTCCGGGTTATACTGACCCAGAAACTGGGTCAGTCGATCCGTATTTGGGTAAACTCTGACCGTTTTTTTTTAGAGAGTGTCCCGTAAATTTCAGCCCTGGATTGCTGGTTTGGGGGATTGATAAATCAAGTTCAATGTTAGGTCAATGTCAGGTCCTGACCAAGGACTTTTTATATACTTTTTTTTTCTTTTTCTTTTTTTTTCTAAGGAGGAAATTATTTATTCAAACTTAAAACAACTCCTCACTTTACAAACATGCTGAAAAGCCATTGCAGTAAAACAAAATATAAAGTTGACCGATATAACACTTTATAAAATACAGAGTTAACCTTGACACAATAATTTAAAGGAGTCCCATTTTTTGTGGAATTTCACAGTAGAATCCTTAGTGATAGAGATGTACTTTTCCAAAGTATATACTTGTATAAGAAATGACCTAACAAAAAAGGAATACGGACGAAAAAATAAAAGATCTTAAGTATATAAAAACGCATTAGTAAATTTAATAATGGACTTCGTGCGAGTGGAATGCGTATAGACTGAACTCATTAGAACTGAGAGAAATCACACACACAAAACAGCGAAACAAACAAAAAATAATTGCAGTCTGGAAAAAGCAATCAATTAATGGTTGACAACATTTTGAAGGGACGAGACTGCAAGGCTTTTTTCTTTTCCTTGAAGGTTATTTAAAGGTGAGTTTACTCAAGTTTTCTCATGCTATCGTTGTTGCATACACTGTTTTCGCCTTTCAATTCAATTCAATTCATTTAAACATTTACCCAGTCAGTTTCCCTTGTGGTTTATTATTTGATATCAATTCAATTCAAGTATATTTATTCAATTCAATTCAAGTACATTTATTTCAATGTTAACCGTAGATAAGCGGATAATTATAAATACACTTTGTGTAGTATACCACTGCAGAGACAATATTAGGCTTGAACAAAGCAAAAATGCGTTCGTGTTTATCATTAGCAAGTTAAAGTAACGTGCTATACGGATAAGAAATACACACACAGGTAAAATGAACAATGATAATGATTAGTTGGACCAGGGGCCGATTTCACAAAGAGTTAAGATTGATCGTAACTGCAAATCCATCGCAGTTGCTTAGCAAAGAGTGATGTCACAATGCAAATCACTATGGTAATACTGATAACTCATCTTAAGATGAATCTTAGTGCTTTGTGAAATCGACCCCAGGCACGCCACGTCTCGCGCCTCGTTAACCACAAACAACGGCGTTTCAATAATTTTTGGAACAGTTGGTCTATATTTTATAAAACTCGGAATGAATTATACTCCAACAAGTTGTTTCCACGGTTACAATAAGCGGGGAACCAGTCACGACCATTGCGACACAAAAAAGCTGGTTACCTTCTGTAAAAACTGTTCATCAATTTCTGTACTTCGCAAAAACCTATCTTTAAAATTACCCATAATTTATGAGTGCGTGGTGTTTGTTAGCGGTTTCTCCGGCCGGTAAAGTGCCTTGTGTTCAATTTGGCGGCATTGTCTGATGAGTCAGCTTCAAACCAGAATTTTGAAAGAAAGAAAACAACACAAATATTTACCACGAGCGAACACGTCACGACCTTGATCGAGTTTGGATTTTCATTTAAAAGATATCTTCATTTGATAACGGACGGACTGGTTTTGTTTTTCACTCACTTGGAAAGATGGTTCGAGTCGCCTTTGTACTGGTATGTATGAAATACTGCATGATCTTATCTGTTTCATTATGATGTTTTGTTATCGTACGTTTTAACTAATAATTATTTAGTCTTTCTTGTTTTTCTACCATAACTGCCCAAAGTGAAACGCTGCTGCATGCGGTCGTTGTCTTATACATTTTGGGGCACGAAATGTGGCATTGTGTACCCCTCCCTCCCTCTCGTACTTCAGTACAAGGGGAAGAGTGTGTCAGACCTACATTACAAAAACATTGTTGTGGTACTATAAAACAAGTTAGTTGTATTAACAAAAACAAATTTCAGGCACTCCGTCGATATTCAAGATGGCGTCCAAAATGGGTAATATCATCTCTAAAAATGTGGACTCCATTTTGAACTAAGCAAAAACAAAAGTACCGGGATTTATTTTCTATTTTTTTTAGGTTAAAATCTCAAATGTGTAATCAGACCATAAAATGAAGCTAAAACAGTTGGTTTGGTAGATTCTGGAGGGAAGGGGGGGGGGGGGGTGTGTTCACGGACATCCTCCGTAGTTACTCGACTAATAAGCTTGTGTCCAAAAGAATAATAGGCCTACATCATTTCTTGGGCAGGTCCATGTTATAACTTATAGACGTTTATCAACTTGATAGCTCATTCTAAGGCCAAAAAAACAAAACATGTTGAGTTGCCCTCCGCGACCGACCCAAAAATGCTGAAATCTCGGGTCGGTTTTTTTTGTTTTTTGTTTGTTTCCCCCGTTTTTTCATTTTTTATGAAACTTACACATTATCTGTGTTTAACCAATCTAAAACGAATATATTTATTCCAAATAAGCTGAAACAATTTTGCAAAGCAAAGATTTTAAAGTAATATATTTTACGTTTTGTGTTTTGTGTGCCGCTACACTCGTAGTCGTACGCAACGTGCCCGGCCATACGGTACCTCGGATCGATCCCACGCAATAGCACATGACATGAACTGCCTGCAGACAGAATTCGCTGGCATACAGCCCGAATTCGCTTGAGCCAAGAAGCGGATTCACTGGTGGTACCCAACACTTGTTTTGAGCGCGAGTACCAGATCAAACGGTCATTTTTAGAACTTGTGTTAACTAAATGTGTTCACCTAGCTCTTAGCTTGCCTTGTGTGTTTTCAGTAGGATATTTCAAACAATAATTGTGCAACTTACTCCGAATTATTTTCCGCGATGAGTACCGGGCGCCGCCATTTTGGAATGATCCCAATCATGCCAATCAAACTACGACGTCATCGGCCGGCCAGACTGTGGGAGGAGCGTATAAGTTAAGCAACCATTGAAATGTTCGCACCCTCGCTCCGCCCACCAGCCGGCCGATGACATGTATTTTGATTGGCATGATTGGATCATTCCAAAATGGCGGCGCCCGGCACACATCGCGGAAAGTATTTCGGAGTAAGTCGCACAATTATTGTTTGAAATATATTTTTAAAAGATCGTTTGTTTGAACATCCAAAACACGCAAGGCAAGCTAAGAGCTAGATGAACACATTTAGCTGGTTTAAACCACCGAATGGCCCTTAGAGAATGCACTTTGAAATGGTTATAGCTTCAAAAGAAATGGGCGGGATGTGTGACCAAGGATCCAGAAAGTGTATAAAATGTTTGAAAACAAATTATAAAAGATATGAAGTTAAATGTTTCTTGTCTTTTCATTCTTTATGTACTTCTGCACACTAGTACATCATTGTATATTGATTGGGATTAGTTCCAATGCATTTCAATCTTCAAATGACAGTCAAGGTAAAAAAAAATAAAAAATAATAACAATAACTAGACTTAAATTTTTGTTACACAACAAAAACAAGGTGTTCGGCATGACGTTCAAATATGGGATGTTACTCATTGTCAGCTTGAATACATCAATTTGGTTTTAAGCTTGACCAAGCAATTGTAATACTGAGTATACAAATCTGGTAAAACTGCAACTTTAAGTCGAAGTCATGTTACAATTGATGACGTCTTTTATCAGGAAAACAAGCGTTAAATGTAATATATCGCGGCTTGAGCTCAATCTTGCAATTTACTATAGGAGCACAAAAATAATGCTCCAGTACATAATATAATTAAATTGGGCCCCACGAGTGCAAAACACAACATTGCAAATTTATTGTAAATTTGCAACGTGGTTGTAGATCGTTGTTACGTTATACGCATGTTTTCTGCTAGTATTAATAAGCACACGACAATTCCTTTTGTCACCTTAGTGACGAAATGCCTTATATTCAGCGTACCCTGTCACCGATTAACGTTTTACAGCAAATCAAAGCAAATTGACCACGTCATTGACCACCATCATTGATGAAAAACAATGGAAAAGTGCACGCGTGTACGCGCTACGCACGACTCAAAGTGTGTCTTTGTTGGCCAACAAAAATGCTCACATTGGTGTTTGCGTAGACTAAAACGAGCCGATCTGTCACAGAGCAAGCCAATAATGCCACAAAGCGTGGTAAAAGCATGACCATAATTTGATATAGCACCACCAGCTTTAGCAAAAGTTTTAAAAAGCACACGATCGAAAGCATAGCATTTGATTGTTAACGAGGTTTGCATGGACGGCTGTTTTAGAGACTAACAAAGCGTATTGTCAAAAGCAGGTTGCGCGAACCTTGAACAGAGACTAGACCACAAGCATGTTTGATGGACTTTGAACCTTGCGGATGATTTGCTCAACGTATACACACACACTACGTGATAACAAAACAGTAAACTGGTTTAGTTCGCGTAGTGTGTGTGTAGCCCGTGGTTTGACAGCGGGTCAATAAATACCCGTAATAATTGGTCAATATTTCAAATATTTGTATAAAAAAAAGGAATGACGTCATCATGTTCTTTCTTTAGATTTACATAGTCAATATCACTGTCTTTCAACATGCCAAGTTTCAACTCAGTCGATCTTGTGGTTTTGTAAATACACGGCTTCAAAAAGTAAACCTTTAAGGCAATACCACGTGACACACGATTACGTCATCAATCTAAAACTTCACACATATGTTGTCTGCATGAAGGTCATTATGTATACCAATTTCGAAACGATTATCTGAAACTTCGCCACAGACATCTAGGAAAAGTGCATTTTTAATTGTTTTCAACCTGCCGCTAGAGGGCGCTCTTGACTTTTATGACGTCATTTGTCTTATTTTGTTAAACCAGACTCTTGCTCGACTATAACACCGTTAAAAAAAACTTCAAAAAGTGTGCCACTTTTAAATTACAAGGCACTTCCTGTTTCTTCCTGTTACGACCGGAAGTAGAGGTCATGTGAGGTCATGCACACGACAAAAAATAAAGACCTATATGACCTAAGTATGATCCCGCATAAAACAACCGCCGGTCTCTTAAGTGTGATTTGTTACAGATTTTCAAAGATTAATTTATTTTTTTCTAAAAACCTTGTAAATTGACACCTGATGACGTCATCATGACGTAAATGAAACGGTTTCGTCTCCTACTGGTTATCTAACTATGGTAGAAATTTCAAGTTTATATGAGCTTGGGAAGTGTGCTTTTGTTAGCGGACAAGCGGCGAAGAGAAGAAGAATCTGAAGAAGTAAAAAAAAAAACTAGACATAATTTTTTGTTGGAAACAAAAAAGAGGTGTTCGGTGTGACCTCGTATTTCAAAGAAATGTTATAAACATGTCTGTGTATTAAATATTGTATACTTCTATAGAGTCTTTAGAATGGTGGTTCTAAAGATTTGACCAAACTTTTTGGATGTAACACATCCCAGCTTGAGTACATGCAAAGTTTCCATTTGATCACCAAAGTTGTTCTGTACATATAGATCTTGTAAAACACTACCTTGGTGGTGACATAACATGAAAATCGATGACGTCGTGAAAACGTCACTCCACGTTATATCCTTGTAGGACCTTCCAAGTCTCATGCAAAATGAAATTTGACTATAGCTTGCTTTGTACTGAAGATATGTACCAATTGGTCAAATTTTCTAAAATTTGTATAAAAAAAATTAATGACGTCATCAAGTCGTCACTCTAGCTTTAAGTAGTCAATATAACTGTCTATCAACATGCCAAGTTTCAGCTCAGTCAAACTTGTGGTTTTGTAGATACACAGCTTCAAAAAGTAAACCTTTAATGCGATACCACGTGACACATGATGACGTCATCAATCTAAAAATTCACACATATGTTGTCTGCAAGAAGGTCATTATGTATACCAATTTTGAAACGATTATCATAAACTTCGCCACAGACATCTAGTAAAAGTGTATTTTTAATTGTTTTCAACCTGCCGCTAGAGGGCGCTCTTAACTTTTATGACGTCACTTGTCTTATTTTTTTAAACCAGACTCTTGCTCGACTATAACACCGTTAAAAAAAACTTCAAAAAGTGTGCCACTTTTAAATTACAAGGCACTTCCTGTTCCTTCCTGTTTCGACCGGAAGTAGAGGTCAAGTCATGTCACTCAAAAAAAAAAAAATGAAGACCCATATTACCTCTATATAATCCCGCAAAAAGTAACCAACGGTCTCTTCATCTTGATTTGATATGGATTTTCAAAGATTAAATTTTTTAATTTTAAAAACCTTGTAACTTGACACCTGATGACGTCATCATGACGTAAATCAAACGGTTTCGTCTCCTAATGGTTATCTAACTATGGTAAAAATTTCAAGTTTATATAAGCTTGGGAAGTGTGCTTTTGTTAGCGGACAAGGGACGGAGAGAAGAAGAAGAATAAGAAGTAAAAAAAACAAAAAAAAACGAACAATAACTAGACTTAACGTGTTTGTGACAACAAACACTAGGTGTTCGGGTATCGCTGGTGGGCTCACTGCTGTATTAATGCGTAAGCTATATCATTGAATCGCAGAAAACAATCCTGATAGCTTTTGAAATATTAGAGAAAGTAAAGTGTAAATAGGGTACACAAGAAATAAAGGGCTGCTAAAATTTTTATAAATTTTATAAATAACAACCTTTTGTTTAGCCAAATTTGAAAACCTATGACATCATTATGATGTTAGAAAGTTTTTAGCGAGACATAGGCATTTAAATATGTGCCTAGTGGAAAACAAAGATTAACTTAGAAAGTTAGTTTATTTATTTTTCGATGGTTATCGATTTTGTATTGATAAAAAACCACACTATACATGTTGACATTATTAGGTTACAATTCAGAAAAGTTGTTAACAGTGTTTCAAATCCAATGAGGTGGATACTCGGTTCAGGAAACATTGATTGTTCAATACAAAAACACTGATGATGATGTCGCTAAAATAAGTCAAGCAAGTTCTGAGCTGGCAGTTGTATTATTTAAAAAGCTTAATTTGCTTGATTTTTGGATATTGATTTTCCTACAGAACAGTTTGTTAATTTTTAGACTATTGAAAGGGCACTTGTTTTAAATTATAATGCAAAACGAAGGCAAATCATGAAGACGGCAAATCTAAGCCTCTCTTGAATTTTGACTTATAACATAATGATTTATAAGTTCTATTTCTACCTGTATGGTGCATCATACAGGAAATGAGGAATGCAACACAACAACACGTGGAAAATCTGTCACTGGATCCAAGACCATGCCGGTGGATGTGCTGTATTCTGAAGAAGAAAAAAACAATATTACAAAATAAACAAAGTATGACTCTAGGAAAATTAAGTCAAGCTGAAACTGTTAAAATAAACAAAAATCAAGACTTAAAACGTTTCATATTTATATAATAATACTACTAATTTATTTAATTTATATTGCGCTCTCTCAATGACCAACCTGTTCAAAGGGGGGGGGGGGGGTCAAAACAGTAACAACATTAAAACTTAGGAAATTGCACAAGAAAAGGTTAGTGGAAGGTGCACATATTGTTTTGGAAGTGAACAACTTATAAACAAAACCTACTTTACTTAACACAAACGTCATCAAAGTTGCCGACAAACATTCTTCAGTCGGACCATTTTCTGACTTTAGTGACACAGCCAACAATCATACCAATCCCCCATTGCCCAATTCTACTCCTCGACGATCACACTAAACGTTCTTTAGTTTTAAAAGCATCACCAACGCCACCACTTGATGATAAAAGATAAACTTTATAACATAACTGTGCATTAAATAAATACTCATTTTGAAAAGCAATGATTTTCACACAAAGCTTACCGTTTTATCACCGTGTGGCACCGATATAGCATCGATAAACACTGCCGTGGACGCCGTCCGAAACACCCATTCATGAGCTGATGTCAAGTCTCTGCTTCTCGGTGTTTGATAAACACATAACCAATGTTCGTCTTTTTTTGCTTGCATTTTCTCAAACAATTACAAGTCATACGAATCACTGAAGCAGGTGGTCATCTCAGTGAAACTTCGTCTTCAATTCCATATTGATCATTAAGCCATGAGAAGGGCGAATAGGGGAACAATTAGACGCTGAATATAAGCGGTATTTAGATCTATAATCTTAATAGTACGCCATTGATAATCTTGAACTACGTTGTACATACGGTAGCAGAAAAACGTGCCGCTCGCGCTGGTCTTTTTTCGTGCGTGATATCCGGGCCGGGGGTGCCGCGGTGCGCCTTGACTAAAGGCTAGCTTCCCGCCACATGAAACAACAATGACGACACTGAACTGCAGCTTGCATCAGTTTCAACAACCTTTTGTTTAGCCAAATTTGAAAACCTATGACATCATTATGAAGTTAGAAAGTTTTTAGCGAGACATAGGCATTTAAATATGTGCCTAGTGGAAAACAATGATTAACTTAGAAAGTAAGTTTATTTATTTTTCGATGGTTATCGATTTTGTATTGATAAAAAACCACACTATACATGTTGACATTATTAGGTTACAATTCAGAAAAGTTTTTAACAGGGTTTCAAATCCAATGAGGTGGATACTCGGTTCAGGAAACATTGATTGTTCAATACAAAAACACTGATGATGATGTCGCTAAAATAAGTCAAGCAAGTTCTGAGCTGGCAGTTGTATTATTTAAAAAGCTTAATTTGCTTGATTTTTGGATATTGACTTTCCTACAGAACAGTTTGTTAATTTTTAGACTATTGAAAGGGCACTTGTTTTAAATCATAAAGCAAAACGAAGGCAAATCATGAAGACGGCAAATCTAAGCCTCTCTTGAATTTTGACTTGTCACAGTTTGTTACCTCTATTAATTAGAGCCTGCGATCGGTTCGTTGTTAATTAAATGGAAAACTTGCTCTTTGATAAAACACAACGGACAGCAGTATGTTTGATTCTTTCCAATCAGGGTAAATTTATTATGGACTCAACCAAATCAATAAAACAACAATTACAACAGAAGTATTAGCAATGAGAATTCAGAAATTTCGTTCAATGGTAGTACAACGATTTCATTACAGATAACTTCAAGTGCAGATACTGAATATGTTCAATTCACTCTTATGTATGATAAGATAACAATATTTTATGTGAGGGGGTAATTCACACGCTCACAGCAGGAGCAAACGCTCAAATCAGTAAAACGAAAAGAACATGTGGTAGTGAAAGAAAACTGATATACTCTGTAATCAAAACGTTGACTGAAAGCTCATCGGACAATCAGGAAATTCAATAACTGGAATTCAGTCAAAGGTTACAACAAATCTTGCAGTTCTTAAATGGTCATGGATAATACAATCAACAATGCAATAATAATAAGATGACCTTGATAACAAAAATATCCATTCAAAAGAATATCAATATAATGACATAAATCTTAGCTAGTTTGCGCTTCAACTGGACTTGGAAGAACGGAATCTTTCAACGAGACGGGTGAGCTCCGAGTCCTCAACGACGAACAACCAGTTCCAAGAAGAGGCAGACCAGAAAGGGGGTGAGAGCGGGACAAGGTGAAAAGTTGAACCGGGTCAACTTCCCAAGCGAGGCCTGTGGACTATGCGTCTGTATCACAGAGCACGAGGTAAAAAGGATGCAAAAGAGATTTAGGAACTATACTTAGGGAAGCAACACTGTTCCTAAAAGGCAGCTACGCAAAGTGCAAAAGCTCTTAGCACTTTCGAGAAATCCTCCTTGCATCGAGGCCGTTTTCGCTCTCTTAAAATGATCATTACTTATCAAGACTAACTCAACTATGGTGCGACGTGTAAAAATATAAGGAACATAATTTTATATAACATACTATAAAAGTGCCGTAACACTCGTTCAATGAATTTTGATAGCTTCCCTGAACTTAAATCACTAGAGAAACACTAGCATCGATAATAAATCGTCTGTGCGTAGAACACATATAGTGGTCAACCTGGATCAAATGTCACAACTGTTTACGTGCTTAACAGCAAACAGTAGTATAGTCTACTTAAATTGAAAGGAATGTGCTTGAACATCTTAGTGTGGAAAGGAGGTTATCTAAGGACAAGGCTTGTCCAGCACGACTTTGAGTTACGTATTGCTTAGCGTAAATGTAGGAACATAATAACAGCAAAGTATATCATAACTATTTATCAGAATGGCTCGATCATCTAAATCAGATGTGAAACTATCAATTCATGGTATACTATAACCGGTGTTTCAATAAACCAAATGGATCTATCGAACAGTAAAACGTCTCGAACGGCAAAACTAACATGTGTGTAAATTCAAACTGCTATTAACAATAAATGTAAAATACAACTAAATCATAGCTACGCAACACAAGTTAAAAGGAATATAGCGGTAAAATAGACGGACTCCTAAAGCTCTTCCGTACACATGATAAACAATAAAAATGATTATACAATAAAATACTCAGTGGATTTGTACATCTTAATACACGGTTAACAGCATTGCTCAACAATCTACATGTGGTTGTCTGGAACTCATATTGGACTGTGCCATCCATCTTGAGTTAGACTCCAACCACCTTGTTAAACAAATCATCCAAAAGTCAATTCACAAGGGATAATTTTATACATAGGAAAGTAGAACAATTAAACGAAGCTTACCTGTATCACAGAGCACGAGGTAAAAGGGATGCAAAAGAGATTTAGGAACTATACTTAGGGAAGCAACACTGTTCCTAAAAGGCAGCTACGCAAAGTGCAAAAGCTCTTAGCACTTTCGAGAAATCCTCCTTGCATCGAGGCCGTTTTCGCTCTGCTTGTCCAGGGCAAAACAGGGTAGGGTATACCCTGCCGGCCACGCACTCGGACAGGAAGGTTAGAGTATGATTGGTCGAAAATATTTAAACAAAGATGTCCTGATTGGACTTGGCCAATCAGAAAGGGATTTTGGCCTAAAATTCTTAAGACTCGTGTGGTCAGCAAAAGACAACCAAATTTGGGCAAACTATTTCTTAAGACAAAGAAACTACTGAGCTTGTGAAAGACTATGCAACAGCCTTACATAATGTCTCGGAGGGGGAAATTCCGGACATGGCAATTAATGTGCTGTGGTCAGGAGAAACCGTGGGAACAGTAACTCTAGGACGTGGTTTAACGATCGTTTGTTTTACGACTGATAAGAAGAAGTCTACCACTCACACAGGTGGTGTTTGTCTAAATAATGAATCTTCGTCGGACTAGTCTAATATATAAGAGTTATAATAATATTAATATGAAATTTCTAACAGAGTCCGACAGACTTATAACATAATGATTTATAAGTTCTATTTCTACCTGTATGGTGCATCATACAGGAAATGAGGAATGCAACACAACAACACGTGGAAAATCTGTCACTGGATCCAAGACCATGCCGGTGGATGTGCTGTATTCTGAAGAAGAAAAAAACAATATTACAAAATAAACAAAGTATGACTCTAGGAAAATTAAGTCAAGCTGAAACTGTTAAAATAAACAAAAATCAAGACTTAAAACGTTTCATATTTATATAATAATACTACTAATTTATTTAATTTATATTGCGCTCTCTCAATGACCAACCTGTTCAAATGGGGGGGGGGGGGGGTCAAAACAGTAACAACATTAAAACTTAGGAAATTGCACAAGAAAAGGTTAGTGGAAGGTGCACATATTGTTTTGGAAGTGAACAACTTATAAACAAAACCTACTTTACTTAACACAAACGTCATCAAAGTTGCCGACAAACATTCTTCAGTCGGACCATTTTCTGACTTTAGTGACACAGCCAACAATCATACCAATCCCCCATTGCCCAATTCTACTCCTCGACGATCACACTAAACGTTCTTTAGTTTTAAAAACATCACCAACGCCACCACTTGATGATAAAAGATAAACTTTATAACATAACTGTGCATTAAATAAATACTCATTTTGAAAAGCAATGATTTTCACACAAAGCTTACCGTTTTATCACCGTGTGGCACCGATATAGCATCGATAAACACTGCCGTGGACGCCGTCCGAAACACCCATTCATGAGCTGATGTCAAGTCTCTGCTTCTCGGTGTTTGATAAACACATAACCAATGTTCGTCTTTTTCTGCTTGCATTTTCTCAAACAATTACAAGTCATACGAATCACTGAAGCAGGTGGTCATCTCAGTGAAACTTCGTCTTCAATTCCATATTGATCATTAAGCCATGAGAAGGGCGAATAGGGGAACAATTAGACGCTGAATATAAGCGGTATTTAGATCTATAATCTTAATAGTACGCCATTGATAATCTTGAACTACGTTGAATGTACATACGGTAAAGGCGCTTCGCCGCTCGCGCTGGTCTTTTTTCGTGCGTGATATCCGGGCCGGGGGTGCCGCGGTGCGCCTTGACTAAAGGCTAGCTTCCCGCCACATGAAACAACAATGACGACACTGAACTGCAGCTTGCATCAGTTTCAACGTTATGTGTACATAATGCTTTGTCAATCAAAGCGGGGGGGGGGGGGGGGGGGGGGGGGGGGGTACGAGTGGGTAGGTGCGCTTCATTGTCCGGTTTTGACCATATATTAAGGTCAAAATGTTGTCATGTCTGTGTTCAGAAGTTTGAGCACGACTAACGTTCTACACCCCGATACAAAAATTATGCTGAAATGATCAGTAGTTTTAAAGATATATATCAGATAGGATAATAAGAAATTTTCAACTTCCGATTTTAACCGGAAGTAAGTTCAAATGTTGGACGGGTTCTGTGTAGCGTTTGTCGAACTTTAAATGAGCTATCCGATGATGTGTAGATTATAAAAAACAAACAAATGGTTCATGAGTTATGCTTTTTACAAATATTAAACTTTGATTTATTATAATTCGATGCCCGATGACGTCATCATGACGTAAATAGGTTTGTGTCGTCTTGATAGTGAGGTTCAACTATCTGTTGAGTTTCATTGTTCAATTCAATCTCAATCTTGAGTTATTCCGTAGATAAGCTCGAAAGTGTTTTTTTGAAGGAAAAAACGAAGGCGAACTTCGACCTAGGGTAACGACCCGGAAGTTAAGGTCATGTGAATTTGGCGTTAACTTTTCAAATGTTGCCCGTGTCTTGATCTATCATATGCCCAAATATGAATACTGTAGCTGTAATATTCAGAGACATACAGGCATTGGCATGAGGGCACTTTTCGAGCTAAAATGGCTTGTAACTTGACACCTGATGACGTAATCGTGACGTCACAACTTACTCGGCTTCTCCTAGTTATGTTCTAACTTCACATGAAGTTTCAAGTTGATCAAAGATTCGGAAGTATGCGTTTGCTTGCGGACAAAGCTCGCTGAGAAGAATAAGCAAAACAAAGAAGAAAAAAAAAAAAAAAAAACCGAACAATAACAAAGAGTTGTTCGGTCTGTGGACCGAACACCTAACAAGAGGTGTTCGGAGCTACGCTCCGCTCCGAACACCTAAAAAACGAACAATAAGAAGAGGTGTTCGGAGCTACGCTCCGCTCCGAACACCTAAAAAGTAAGAAAAAAAACCGGAACAAAAACAAGAGGTGTTACGGGCTGTGTGCCCGAACACCTAAATAGGGAGACCGCCAACATAGGGCTAGATAGCTCAGTTAGTAGAGCGCCGGCATGTTAAACCGGAGGTCGTTGGTTCAAATCCCGCTCTAGTCAATTTGTCTTTGTTCAACCCAAAATCAAAGAAAAAATGCATTGATTTGGTTAATCAAAAGTAAATATCAGCAACAACGTAGC
Organism: Leptasterias polaris; assembly: GCA_037783415.1. NCBI lineage: Eukaryota > Metazoa > Echinodermata > Asteroidea > Forcipulatida > Asteriidae > Leptasterias > Leptasterias polaris. The sequence goes on along the minus strand of JAZGTN010000152.1, from coordinate 17,046 downwards.
TAAACTCAATCCAATGTTTTGATTACCAGGTTAAGGTTACCAGCCAAACTTCCTCTTCCAGATGGACCGTCTGTGACTGGTATCCTGCCTAGTTTTGCTTAGCAGAAAATTGTTGAGCAAAGTGTTCTTCTTAAAGCAGCTTAATGAATTTGAGCCCTGGTTTGTTGTATGGTTGTGTTAATTGAAAACAAATATTTGGGAAATTAGTTTACTCTTTTGTTTAAAAAAGGTGCTTCATGTCACTAACATGTCACGGTGAACCGCTTCAATAAAAAAGAGAGATAAAATTATCTGCCAAGCCTAACTTATGAATAGAATTTAAATTCACAACTTTCTTTCTGTAAATCAAACATTTCAAGGTCATGGCTTTTATGGAAAGTTGAAAATGCTACAAGTGTGTACAACATTGATAAGATTGAAAATATAAATGTTCACAGATTTGCACATTACTTACATGGAAAGATGGTCATGGTTGAAAACTTCCCTTGAAACAATTTTTCCTAAAATGCCATAGTTTTTAGGAAATGGGTAAAACAATTAGTTTTATCACTGGTGTTGAAATCCGATGTTTGAAAACAGTGAAAACACATAATGGGGTTTTTCACTGTTTTCTCGTGACTCCGATGACCGATGTAGCTGAAACTTTCACAGGTTTGTTAGTTATGTATGTTGGGTCACATCAAGTGTGGATACTTGTCTTTGACAATTACAAACGTTATACACACCCTTTATCATAAGGCCAAAAAAAACCCATGTTGAGTTGCCCTCCGCGACCGACCCAAAAATGCTGAAATCTCGGGTCGGGTTTTTTGTGTGTGTGTTTTTTTCCCCCGTTTTTTCATTTTTTATGAAACTTACACATTATCTGTGTTTAACCAATCTAAAACGAATATATTTATTCCAAATAAGCTAAACAATTTTGCAAAGCAAAGATTTTAAAGTAAACATGCAAGAGGTCGATATTTTACGTTTTGTGTTTTGTGTGCCGCTACACTCGTAGTCGTACGCAACGTGCCCGGCCATCTACGGTACCTCGGATCGATCCCACGCAATAGCACATGACATGAACTGCCTGCAGACAGAATTCGCTGGCATACAGCCCGAATTCGCTGGCATACAGCCCGAATTCGCTTGAGCCAAGAAGCGGATTCACTGGTGGTACCCAACACTTGTTTTGAGCGCGAGTACCAGATCAAACGGTCATTTTTATAACTTGTGTTAACTATAAATGTGTTCACCTAGCTCTTAGCTTGCCTTGTGTGTTTTGGATGTTCAAACAAATAACTTTTCAATAGGATATTTCAAACAATAATTGTGCAACTTACTCCGAATTATTTTCCGCGATGAGTACCGGGCGCCGCCATTTTGGAATGATCCCAATCATGCCAATCAAACTACGACGTCATCGGCCGGCCAGACTGTGGGAGGAGCGTATAAGTAAAGCAACCATTGAAATGTTCGCACCCTCGCTCCGCCCACCAGCCGGCCGATGATATGGTATTTTGATTGGCATGATTGGATCATTCCAAAATGGCGGCGCCCGGCACACAACGAGGAAAGTATTTCGGAGTAAGTCGCACATTATTGTTTGAAATATATTTTTAAAAGATCGTTTGTTTGAACATCCAAAACACGCAAGGCAAGCTAAGAGCTAGGTGAACACATTTAGCTGGTTTAAACCACCGAATGGCCCTTAGAGAATGCACTTTGAAATGGTTATAGCTTCAAAAGAAATGGGCGGGATGTGTGACCAAGGATCCAGGAAAAAGTGTATAAAATGTTTGAAAACAAATTATAAAAGATATGAAGTTAAATGTTTCTTGTCTTTTCATTCTTTATGTACTTCTGCACACTAGTACATCATTGTATATTGATTGGGATTAGTTCCAATGCATTTCAATCTTCAAATGACAGTCAAGGTAAAAAATAAAAAAATTAAAAAATCCCGACCGACCGACCCATTCAAATTTTTTTACTGGAGGGCAACTCAACAATTTTTTTTTGGCCTAATCAAGGAACTTTGACTTTTGTTATCTAGTCGGGTCAACGGCTAAAGCAACTCTGTGATATCATTGTACTTATTATACCGAACATCACTAAGACAAAATGGCACCGTCCGTGTTTTCAACCACTGTCACCACAGCAGTGCTTTGTTTTTGCTGCATTTTGGCACCACGTTACACCAACGCTGAAACATTATCCCCGCCCTCAAACAAGTACAAGTTTCTTTACTTGCCTTTCGCAGAGACTGGAAGCCACTTCATGACTTTAAGCCAATCGGGAAAAGTACTGGCTCGACTTGGCCACCAGGTTACCTTCTTATCCAAAAACGTTCCGCCAGTGTGGCAGCAGACAGGTGACACAGATTTGTTCTCATACGTCGTGTACAAATCACGTTACACCGATAAAGACGAAAGCAACGCGGTGCACGAATTATCCCGCAGAACTCTTAGAGGAATAAGCCGGGGTGCTCTCTTTATATTAGACAACATTTACGACTCAATTGTCCATGGAGAGCCAAGTATGGCCGATCTTCTTTCAGGAAAATGTGAGGACTTGCTCTCGGACAAAGGTGCCATTGAGAAGCTGATGTCGGAGGAGTTTGACATGCTGGTCGGCGATTCCGGTCAACCTTGTACTCCTATTTTGGCTCAAAAACTGGACATACCATTTGTTCATTGCAGTAATTTACATATACTGTCAGCCGAACAAAGACTGTTGTAAGTATGTGTGCTACTAGTAGCAATGCGGCATATCTGCCTTTAGGTCTAAATGTATAAGTATAACACAGTGTTTCAATGTTCCGTAACCACTGTCCATTGAGTGGATGGTTTGCGTGTCCTTGCATCAAGTGCACCAGACTCAAGCTCTGGTGTTTTTGATCGGCAGAATGTGGGTTCGAGTCCCGGTCTTGACACCTGTTATAACTATTGTTGCTTCGTCCTTCAGATGGGACGTAAAGCCGTATAGGTCTCGTGTGTTGTGTACACTGTAAAAACGGCCGGGTCAGAATTAACTCAGATCCAGGTCCCGTTTTGAGCGGAATCTGTGTCAAAATGACCGAGAAAAGGATCAAAATGTCACAGAATTCGAGTTAAAATCCCATTTGTGACCGATCACTGGGTCAGCCTGACCCGGAAATCGGTCAGGCCTCCTACGATCCGAAGTCCGGGTAAGATCTGACCGGGAGTTTTTTTTAGAGGAAATGCATTTTAATGAACCCATTACTGTTGTCGCTAAGAAAGGGTACTTGACCCGGTGTTTCTGGTAGTGTGTGGCTGCTGAATGCGCCACAACCAAGGGCGTCGATCGCTACTGAAAAGTAGGGGGAACGGGCGAGCAAGTCTTGATCAAATACATCTTACATTATTTGCACCCCACATGTTTAATATGCTTCGGAGTCCGGCGTTTATCGTGTGTCAGCTTGAAGTTCTTCGAAAAAACAAAATATTGCTTCTTCAACAAATATTGTCATGGCCCAAACTGCTCCTATTTATTTTAATGGATTTTACTACATTTTGTGCGTTGTCCGATGGTAACAAAATGTAACACATTTGCACGTGTGCGCACACACATACTTCCTTTGTGGAGGGATCGTGTACCGTACATTATTGCAATCACAAACGACGCATAACTTGAATGCTATTACAAGGTATGTAAGCGGGATTGTGGCGTTCATGTCTTGGACGAAACTTGTCGTCTATTGTCTGTATTATAGAAACGGAAATAGGCCAAAAATACCATTCTGCGCGTGGTCCATCAGAAAAAAATATGAACATGAAGAAAACATTTCATCGTTTGTTTGCTATTCTTTTATTTGAACACAAATTGTAATGAAATATTAAATCAAGAAAATGTTGTTGCATATTTCTAATGAAGTCAATCAAAAAGTGGGGGGACATCTGATATACTGTCCCCCCCCCCCCAGTCAAAAAAGTGGGGGGATATGTCCCCCGTCCCCCACGTCCCCCACCCATCGACGCCCTTGGCCACAACACCTAGACCTAAGGTGCTATATAATTGGTCGCATAGTTAAAACAATCTTAAAATCGCTCTCGAATGTTTCTCATTGCTCCAGTTTCTTGAGTGCCTTATTGGTAGTGCGCTATTATAGGATTCCAGTATAATTATTAGTAGTTATTATAGATGACTGGCGTATTGGGTATGACATTGTGCAATTATATAATGCACATTCTTTGTTTCCCATTTCCCTTGTGGGTTTTCCCTCGAATATCACTTTTGGCTCAGTACAGTAAGGTAAAGCCTCCATATAGACTGTGCAAGTCTCGCGCGTATCCGAACGAGAAAACACGTCAAACGAAGAACATTTTTATTTCTGAAATTAAATATTTGTTTTAAAATATATCTCATGACAAAATCTGAACAACAAAAATAAATCATTTAAATTTTATGAAAAGTTTTAGCTTTTGAAAAAAAAATCACAATAGTGTGTATATTATTATTGAAACAAAATTAAAACTCTGGGACAAGGATGCCTATTTGATGTTAACTTTTTAGAAACCCCTTACGCGGATTCGTGAAGGTCAAACGGGTCTTAAATGGACCCGTATCGCAGTTCAAAGAGGATGCTGACGCCTCAACAACCATAGACTGCAATGAAAAGGGTTTGCTTTGCAATTACAGCATCTGGCGATTATAATAAGCGTTTACGTAAGTTTTATGATCGGAGGCGAGCACAAAATTCTTAATTTTTTGCAATAACCGGAAGCTGAGGTCATGTTTAATTCTTAGGTTTTCTTCGTTATATTGTTGAATTGGTTTTACTTTCATATTTTGTTATCACTTAGTATTACATTCCCAACAACATGTATACTTTTCTAGGTCATAACCTACGTTAAACTAAAATAATTGACGAAACAAAATCTCGCCCACGTAAAACTCCATATGGTTGGGACCACTATGGTCCCGGAAGTTCGAATGCGCGCGAGACTTGCACAGTCTATTAGGATCACGACTGCTGGCATGACGGTTCACACTGTGTCACAAGAAACCGTGAATGTGTCACTCTACTAGTACTACTGTAACAAGTGAATATAGATGTTACAGGGTATTGGCCGTTAGATGCAGAAAGAACTTGGATATCAGAGACGTTCTTGAATTGGCTAATACAGGAGATTTATGTTCTAACCTGGGCTGGTAATTCGTACAGAACGAAGAGTGTAGAGAGAAAAGGAGAAAACTGGATTGGACCACAGTGTACAAGTGTGTCACACTGAGCTAACCAGAAAAGCAGAGAATGAAAAAATTTAAACAATTGACATTATATAGGCTAGGGAATAGGTAGGCTTGGTCACTGACCGGATAATAGTGGAGGTCAGTGCAAGTCCATATGGGTGTATCAGGTGGGCCTACCACATAGGTGATTTATGGGGTTGAGTCATTGTGCAAGGAACTGGACGGAAGCTTGATAATAATAATTGGGGGGTAATGGGGTTTTCTAGAAACTATAATTATTGAAATAATTAATGGTGATTATAGCTAGATTCAGGGTTTACACTACTATGACCAAAATATGTTGCAGTAACAATGAATGAATCTTACTAAAGATATATAGGAATAGTAGTACTACATATAAACAGTACACACCATAAATAAAAAACGTTTATGAAAACAATTTAATTCACAAAAACCCCCACCGATAACAATAAAACACGTGAGAAACTATATGCGTGTGTTACTAACCCCACAACGTTGACACTTATCCTTTATTCTTCTTTAAGTTACGGAGTCCCAGCAGATCCATCATACATCCCCGAGTTTAGCACAAGATACACCGATAAAATGACCTTCTTTCAACGGGTCCATAATGTCATCAGCTACAGCATGGAGAGTCTTGTGATTCGTTATTTTTTGGCACGTTTCCAACGCCTGAAAGTCAAATACGACATACAACCAGAGATCAGTATGCTGGAGTCTATACGCCAAGCCGAGATATGGTTCTTCAATGGGAATTATCCACTGGAGATCCCCCGCCCACTTAACCCCAACACAGTTTACATCAATCCCATTGTTGGGTCACCAAATAACCACGTGGTAGGTTTCAAGATCTAGTATATAGATCATGTAACCATTGTTGACAAAAGAGTGACCTTGTACATTCCCGGGCATTTCCTGGCAGGCAAGATACTACGCTGGTCACACGAGAAGTTTACATTTTGTGTCAAAATTTGTCATAACTTCAATATAAAAAATAACTGCTGAACAAGTTGTGAGATGTGCCCCTTTTCTTCTTATAGTTGATAAAAATCGGACACTGCAATCACGACAATGATGACAAAAAAAACCAATAGTTTGTCCTGTGAGGCTTTCTTTTGAGAGTTTTCTCATACAGAAATTTATATTGTTACCAAAGTGTTCTAAAAGTACGTTACGTGCTAGAACCATAGAGAAAGGAGCTGACCTGTTTACCTGAATCCCATTCCACTGTAAAACACTCCGGTATTTTTACGGTGATTCACCCGCAAGTATAATATGTACCAAAATATTTCCGTAGCATTTATGTGTTACGCTTTACATTTACGTAGCGTATGCAGGAAAAATGCAAATACAAAGCACAAAAGAAGAAGAAGAAGAAGAACAAAAAGGTGGATTTTCGGAACGGTATTAATAGGCACCCTGACTGCCGGGTACAATTGAATTTTGTTTTATGGTTTCGAAAATATTTCCACCCCAAGGTTGATGACGATGTTGCTGAGTTTCTGAAAACGGCGCCGGCTGGGTTTGTCATTTGTTCATTCGGAAGTTATTTCAACGGGGTGGAACGTCAAACGTCACAGATGTTTGCTGATGGCTTTGCCTTGCTACCGTATCGGGTGCTGTGGCAGACTAACGGAGACATGTCTGATCTCAGTATAGCAGACAATGTCAAGATCGTTAAATGGGTTCCACTGGCACAGATCATGAGTAAGTCTACTCTGCACTCTCAAAACTCCCGGGTCAGATTTGACCCGGATTCCGGATCCCAGGGGGCCTGACCCATTTTTAGCACACAGTGGCAGAAAAAAAGATGATTTTCTTTACTCATATCATTATTGCAACATGAAAATTGACGTCAATAGAAACTGGTTAAAGAAAATTGACGTCAATAGAAACTGGTTAAAGAAAATTGATTTTATCTGTGATTCTGTGCCATTGCGACTCAATTGGGGGTTAATTTGACACAGATTCCGGTCATACTGACCCAGATATGGGTCAGACCCTGCGGGACCCGGATCCAGATCAGTTTTTAGAGTGTGAAGTCACCATATAGTTAAAAGCAGGTTCGCGCTGTATTATGTTAACTTTTTAGCACACAGTGGCAGAAAAAAAGATGATTTTCTTTACTCATATCATTATTGCAACATGAAAATTGACGTCAATAATTACGGTAGTTGTTAAATTAATGGTTTATGTTGTCATTAATCCAGACCACAAGAATGCCAAAGCAATTGTGTCTCACTGTGGAATTAATAGCGTCCTGGAGGCAACGTTGGCGGCGCTACCAGTTGTTGGCATACCTCTCATGGGTGAACAGTTTAACAACATAGACAGAGTGGTGGCAAATGGTTTTGGCGTTTGCCTTGAGTTCAACGAAGTAACCCCACAAACATTGAGTGCGGCCATCAAAACAGTTGTGGGGGAACCAAGGTAAATTAGACTCGTGATGAGTCGGCTTCATGTTACGCATCATAAAGACGGTCAGCGGCGCATTGGTAGACTTGACATCAAGTCTTTTCACGGTCGTGTGTTTGTCGGCTTGGAGTAAAAGTTTGTGCTAAACTCTGTTCAGTCATTATTTTAGGGAGCCATTGATCTCCTTTTTACGAACTATGATTATGTCCCCACACTGAAGGCTGTGGGTGACATGTTGCTGCACCAATGAGCCACGTATTGCAATGCTGACCAGGGGAAGGCCCTGTCCACTGTATGTGCGGATTTATGCTTTTTTATAACCCTTTAGGAATTACCCTTAGGGCTCCTATTGGATGAGAGTAGCAATATGTCTCCATGATAGCCTCGGCTCTTGGTTAGGCCCCAATGGCATGATTGTTTAACACAGTCAGTGCATTATATGGAGATCTGCAGTATAGGGAGCCAAAGTGCACCTTCATTTTTTATCACCTAACAGTTATCGCTCAAAAAGAATTTAGTCAATGTTCTCATGACGTAAGTTAATGAATGGCTTTCTTTCTATTCTTCGTCTCTCAGATTTCGCGAGAGGGCGCTTCGCGCATCCGGGATATTGAGAGACCTGACGTCATTCTCGCCCCCAGCCGAGACACAAGCTCATTGGATCTTACACGTGACTGAGTTTGGAGGCGACCATCTCCGGCCACCAATAAATAATTACAATAATAATATCTTCAGTAATGTGATTGACGTGTATTTATTCCTTGTTTTGGTTGTGGCTCTGATCTTTGGTTTCATTGCTGGTTTCTTGTATTTGTGTTGCGTTCGAAGATGTCAGCGGAATGAACAACCAGGAAAACATAAAGAAGATTAAACTCCATTTGTGTTTTGGTTTGTTTACTCTACATCAATATGTGATAAGCACTGGATACCCGGTGCTTTCCCGAGTCATGTAGGAAACCAATTCACTCGTAATGTTCTTATCACTGTACAAGGGTAAAAAACAAAACTGATGATTTTCTTTATCCCTGATTCGATTATTAGATCCACTAACTCCACTAAAATAGTAAAGTACATTACAATTAATGATTTCATTTTACCCTTACAGACTATAGGCAGTTTGGTTTGCATGCGGTCTCAAATCTTTGTTTGGACTTGGGTAAGATTAGAATAATAAGTAATTGCTTTATGGGCCTGCTGTCCCCATTCCTTTTGAATTCTTTACTTTGGAACTTGGACCTTTGGATAAGCATTATTTTGTAGAAGTTGCTTTCAAGGGGCGTTCGAGTACGACTCAATTTCAGTCTATTTTTAAGCAATACAAACATCTGATACACAGGACCAGTTTATCTGAAAAAAATAAAAGACAAACACACCAATCACCCGCTAGGCTGTTTTTAAAACTCTCCAATTCGAAAAGTTCACAAGTTAAACGGACTTGAGGTAAAGCCAAGTTTGTAAAAAGCATTGTCCAGTTGGATGAAATTTGAGTAAGTGTTTGCTTATTTTGTATCTTTCTACCTTTGAAGTCAAACCGTATATTCGTATATTACCAACACAACTATTTCCCCCTTCCATCTGTACTCGATTTAAGTTAGACATAATGTTTTTATTCGTTCAAATTTTGTTTTCAACTTTCTTTAAATCTTTACTTACTTTAAATCATGTAAGTTATGTGTGAATCTGTGAACATTTGTGTTTTTCGATCTTACCAATAGTGTACAGGGCCATTAAACCAAGATAATTATTCGTACACTACCCGCCAAAGCAACCTCATTTATTTAGTACTTATTATAGGCGCAACCTTGCATTGGCTAATGTAGATAGTTTTACCTACCATTGTCAATTCTCTTCCACCTAATTTGAGACATGACTTGACGAATTTGTCTAAAAAGGTGTTCATGAAGCATTTAAATGAATTTTATTTTCACAAGTACAATAATTTCCTTTTTGTACTATTCTTAATTGCTTAACTTGGCCATAGGAGCTAAGCAAAATGTATTCTCAGTTTTACTTTGTTATTGTATGTCCCTGAAGGAATTATATTTTAATGTAATCTCTGCAACTGAAATTAATTGTATATTCTTAATTGCTGATATCTACTTATTTGTAATTTGACAGCAGTCCTGGGTGCTCCACTGCAGAAGGCCTTGTCCTTCTCTCGGGTGACTGGCCCCCATTCATACATATGTCTTCTGTTTATATTCAAATTCATTTTGTATAACTTGGTGTGGTCTATCAGTTTGTGTATTATTTATTATAATTAATTGATGTATGAATGGAAATAAAAAGAAACAAACAAACAAGCCCTTTGGTTTCAGCAATAACCCTTTCGCGACACTCAGTGGGACTGCAACGGCACACTCGACACCAGCGCGTTTAAAGCTTACAGTTTTTGCTATCCTGTTTGCTGGTGGCAGCCATTCATCAACAGGGTGGAATCTTTTCGAAAAAATACAATTGTTTTGCTTTTGGGGAGGCGGGCGGCCATTACGATCATTTAAGTCACATCGGCAATGGCAGTTCTGTGAGCAACAAATACTGAGGAAAGTGCAATCCATCTTAATTAGCCAGTGAAATTGTTTAAATTGTTTTAATTTTGCGAGATTTTAAGAGATTGTGCCCTTTGAACTGTCACGTGTCTTTTTTTACATTCCGAATCTGATGTTAATAGCACGACTTAAGCTATCAAACGTCAGGCGCCTATTGTGTCATGTATTTTCTTTAGTCAAAGGGGGGGGGGGAAGGATATACTCCCGGGGCTTGCTTGATTGGCGACGCTGTTTTTAATATTAGTCACCGGTAGAGGGCGCAACATCGACTGTTTTGGAGGCTGACGACTATAAGGACTGTTTTGAAGGACAGGGCAAGTCTATAAATCTGGATCGAAACGATCCAGATGTTTGTATGATACAGATATCTCTTCTCCAGTAATTCGTGCTGCGGGCAGTTATTCGTGTTGCGATATCGGCGATACGTTAACAAAATCAACGTTGCCATTCAAGACGACTCGACCCTTGTTTGTCAATTTTGCATCATGTGCTCAGGTTATATTAAAACGACTGGTGTACTCCTCATAAACCGGTCAACATTATACACCACCATAAAGCATACATGTATGTAGGGCCACTAATAAGTAATATCTAGTTTGTTAGGTCCCACGAGGCTCTTGAAGAAAAAAAATGCTGAAATTTTTTCAAATTGTATTTGTTGTATCAGTCACCGGTGACCGATTTTACATAGGCCCGAGTTGAAAGGATTTTAAGCAAAACTGTTTGCATAGCACAAATAAATTCCGCTTACCAGACTATGGTTACCAGCAATGTACTGTGTCACGTTATTTAATCAACACAAACCGAGAACCTCCGTTGAAGAGCACGCATCATTTCAATCCATCTTTCAATTTTCTTCAACGAAGAAATTTGTTTTATATAACAATGGTACTTTGTTTTAATGTTCAGTAATAACTGCAAAAATCCATCTTTGGATCACGGCCTAAGTTAACTTGGATTTGTGATTTTATTAAACGCAATACGAAGAATAATTACAAATGGTTTCACAGAGTGTCACAAGAACTAACTTAAAATACATTTCTCTATTCATTGTTTCCAATTTTCAAATGCATCCCAACGTGTATAAATATTTGCTTTTGATCAGAGAACAATCCTGACATCACGATGAACTGTACGCCCGTTTTACTTATGCCAACGAAGAAAATGAGAATAAACTTTTTCCGACCTTTGATTATAGTTTATTAATTCAAAATAGTAAATTTCCTAAAAACAAATAGAAACCAGACGGTAAAAAGTACGGAAAATCACATTACTAAAACTCTATTAATATTGCCTCCACACATACTTTTTTTAACTTCCGACATGTGTTTAAACTTATACCTAGCCTATTAACCAATAACCCTTCGAGTCCCGGTCGTGACACTTGACCATTATTGCTGCGTCCTTCGGATGGGACGTAAAGCCGTGGTCCCGTGTGTTGTGTAATGCACGTAAAAGAACCCAGTTTACTTATCGTAAAGAGAAGGGGTTCGCCCCGGTGTTCCTGGTTTGATTGGCTGCATATTGCGCCACAGGACCTGGTATCCATTACATGGTGCTATGTAAACGCATTCATTTCAAGGTTCTACTCCTCATCTATCATTCAATACATGGCACATCTCCTAGATACATCCAGGATTCAATACAGCTAAGTGTTTCTACAAGACAGCTTCGCTCTACAAACACCATGCTCCTCAACATTCCTCGTTCTAAACATACCTGGGGAGACCGTTCTTTTTCACATGCTGGACCATCTCTTTGGAATGCTCTCCCACTGAACCTCAGACTAGTAGACACTCTCTCCAGCTTCAAAACTAACTTGAAAACTCACTTGTTTAGTCTAAGCTCTAAGTACCGTCATTAGCAGAGTTCTTTTTCATTGCGCCAGGAGTGTCTTTTGACAGATATGGCGCACTACAAATGTCCATTATTATTATTATTATTATTATTATTATTAAAGGAAAAAGGTCTCATACTTCCAAAACGTAGCTCCACATACCTCGCAGGAATTTGTTTTAAATTAAAATAATTTGTTCGAGCGCTATGAGCGACGGATTTGAGCGATAAATATAAGAAGCCACTATTATTATTATATCATATTATCAAATTAAAGGATTCAAAAGGGGTGGGGCCGGTAGGCCAAAATAACAATTACTTATCACAAAGTCAGGCATTTTAATCTTACCCAAGTCCAAACAAATTGATGTTAAATGTGCAGTGTCATTGAATGATTGAGACCACATGCAAACCAAACTGCCTAGTTTGTAAGGGTAAATGAGATGATTAATTGAAACTGACTTTACTATGTTGTAAAAAAACCCACATTGAATCAGGGATAAAGAAGATTTTGACCCTTGTACAGTGATAAGCACAATACGAGTGTGTAGGTTTCCTACATGAATCGGAAAAGCACCGGGTATCCAGTGCTTATCACATATTGATGTAGAGTAAACAAACCAAAACACAAATGGAGTTTAATCTTCTTTATGTTTTCCTGGTTGTTGATTCCACTGACATCTTCGAACGCAACAAAAGTACAAGAAACAAGCAATGAAACCAAAGATCAGAGCCACAACCAAAGCAAGGAACAAATACACGTCAATCACATTACTGAATATATTATTATTGTAATCATTGATTGGTGGCCGGAGATGGTCGCCTCCAAACTCAGTCACGTGTAAGATCCAATGAGCTTGTGTTTCGGCTGGGGGCGAGAATGACGTCAGGTCTCTCAATATCCCGGATGCACGAAGCGCCCTCTCGCGAAATCTGAGAGACGAAGAACAGAAAGAAATGCATCCATTTACTCCACGTATGAGAACAACGACTAAATGCTGTTTGAGCGATAACTTTTTAGGTGATAAAAAATGAAGGCGCACTTCGTTGGGCTCCCTACACCGATCTCCAGTGTACTGACTGGATTAAACGATCATGCCATTGGTGCCTAACAAAGTGCCGAGGCTAACATGGAGACATATTGCTACTCTCATCCAAGAGGAGACCAGTGAAGGATTATAAAAAAGGATAAGTCGGTACATACATTGGACAGGGCCTTCCCCTGGTCAGCATTGCAATACGTGGCTCATTGGTGTAGCAACATGTTAATACCCACAGCCTTTAGTGTGGGGACATATTATTAGTTCGTAAAACGGAGATCAATGGCTCCCTATACAATAATGACGTCACAGATTATAGCACAAACGTTTACTCGAAGCCGACAAACACAAGACCGTGAAAAGACTCGATGTCAAGTCTACCAATGAGCCGCTGACCGTCTTTATATAATGCGTAACATGAAGCCGACTCATCACGAGTCTAAATTTACCTCGGTTCCTCCACAACTGTTTTGATGGCCGTACTCAATGTTTGTGGGGTTACTTCGTTGAACTCAAGGGCAACGCCAAAACCATTTGCCACCACTTTGTCTATGTTTGTGAACTGATCACCCAAGAACGGTATGCCAACAACTGGTAGCGCCGCCAACGTTGCCTCCAGGACGCTATTAATTCCACAGTGAGACACAATTGCTTTTGCATTCTTGTGGTCTAGATTAATGACAAAAAACCCCATTAACGTAGATTTAACAGTAACACAATAACTAATGTCAATTTTCACGTAAAATCCCTCAATTTGAAACCCATGTTGCAAATAATAGACGTGAAATTTCTGGAAGTCTAAAAGATTGACGTCACATGTTAAAATGATGGAACTTGAGGCCCGGTATGAGTTTTCAAGAAACAAAATTAAATATCGAAAAAATCTTCTTTGTTCCCCCGCCACACTATGTGCTAAAATGTCAACATAATTCAGCGTGAACCTGCTGTTTACTATGGAGACTTCACACTGTAGAATTATCTGGGTCAGACTTGACCTGGATCCCCGGAGGGGCCTGACCCATATCTGGGTCAATATGACTGGACGTTGTGTCCAAATGACCCAAAATGGGTCAAAATGTCACTGGATCACAGTTAAAATCCTCTTTCTTTAACCAGTTTCAGGGTCAGCCTGACCCGTAAATGGGTCAGGCTCCCTGGGATCCGGAATCCGGGTCAATTCTGACCCAGGAGTTTTGAGAGTGCAGAGTAGACTTACTCATGATCTGTTCCAGTGGAGCCCATTTAACGATCTTGACATTGTCTGCTATACTGAGATCAGACATGTCTCCATTAGTCTGCCACAGCACCCGATACGGTAGCAAGGCAAAGCCATCAGCAAACATCTGTGACGTTTGACGTTCCAGCCCGTTGAAATAACTTCCGAACGAACAAATGACGAACCCAGCCGGCGCCGTTTTTAGAAACTCAGCAACATCCTTATCAACCTTTGGGAGAAAATATTTTCGAAACCATAAAACAAAATTCAATTGTACCCGGTAGTCAGGGTGCCTAATACCGTTCCAAAAACCCACCTTTTCTTCTTCTTCTTCTTCTTCTTCTTCTTCTTCTTCTTTATTTGTGCTTTGTATTTGAACGTTTCCTGCATACGCCACGTAAACGTAAAGCGTAACACATAAATGTTACGGAAATATTTGGTACATTGCGGGTGAATCGCCGTAAAAATACCGGAGTGTTTTACAGTGGAATGGGATTCAGGTAAACAGGTCAGCTCCTTTCTCTATGGTTTTAGCACCAACGTGCTTTTAGATCACTTTGGTAACAATACAAATTTCTGTGTGCGAAAACTCTCCAAAGAAAGCCAAAGTTTTATCACAGGACGAACAATATTGTTCATTTTTGGGGGTCATCATTTCCGATCATGAATGGTCGACCATGTTACAAATGGTCGACCTATGACATCAAATGTTTTACAAAACGGCTGCGGAGCCTGCACAGCCTAATGAAAGAAATGAAATTATTTTGGAGATTACACTGTCTTACTTGTATAAACTATTGATATGAGGAAGGGGGGGGGGGGCACATTTCAAAGCTTTTTGAGCAGTTACATGTTTTATATCTTGAATTTATGTACAAATTATGACACAAAACTAATGTAAACTTCCCGTGTGACCAGAGTAACACTTGCCTGCCAGGAAATGCCCGGGAATGTACAAGGTCACTCTTTTGTCAACCGGGGTTACATGGTCTGGACAAGATCTTGAAACCTACCACGTGGTTATTTGGTGACCCAACAATGGGATTGATGTAAACTGTGTTGGGGTTAAAGGGGCGGGGGATATCCAGTGGATAATTCCCATTGAAGAACCATATCTCGGCTTGGCGTATAGACTCCAGCATACTGATCTCTGGCTTGATGTCGTATTTGACTTTCAGTTGTTGGTAACTCGTCAGATACTCGCGTTGAAGAAGGTCTGCAATGCTGTAGCTGATGACATTATGGACCCGTTGAAAGAAGGTCATTTTATCGGTGTATCTTGTGCTAAACTCGGGGATGTATGATGGATCTGCTGGGACTCCGTAACTTAAAGAAGAATAAAGAATACGTGTCAACGTGGTAGGGTCAGAATATTTCATGCATAGTTTTTTCATTATTATTATTGGTTTTTTTGGTGTGAATTAAATGTTTTAAACAAATGTTATAATTAATTGTTTGTATTGTTTATATTAGTATTATCCCCTTATGGTGATCCCCTGGCTGCTGCTTCCCAGGTTGTATCGTATACTTGGGTGTGATCCCTGGCTACACGGCAGTTTACGGTTGAATGGCTTCTGACTGGCACCCCGAACAAAGATATTGACAAAATAGGGAGACCGCCAACATAGGGCTAGATAGCTGAGTTGATAGAGCGCCGGCACGTATAATCTGGAGGTCTTTCGTTCAAATCCCGCTCTAGTAAATTTTTCTTTTTTCAACCCAAAGTCAATCATTTTCAGTAAGATTACTTCATTGTTACTGCAACAGATTTTGGTCATAGTAGAGTAGACACACTCACTGTTTCTTGTAACATAGTCGGAACCGTCATGTGAGCAGTCGTGCCCTTAATAATGAAGGCACTATCTTGCTGTACTCAATTGAGAGAAGTGTTAAAGGGGAAAACCCGCAAGGTGAAGGGGAAACAACGAGTGTGCAATAAAATAGCACAATGTCATACCTAATATGACTGTCATCTATAGTTACTGTAATAATTATACCGGGATCTTTAATAGCACACTACCAATAAGGCACACAAGGCACTGGAGCAATGAGAACTATTTGAGGCAGATTTTGAGATTTTTTAATTATGAGACCAATTTATACAGCACCTTTTTATTAGGTCTAGGTGTTGTGGCGCATTGAGCAGCCACACACTGCCAGAAACATATGGGCAAATACCTCTTCTTTAGCGACAAAAGTAATGGGTTCATTAAAATGCATTACACTCTAAAAACATCCCTGTCAGAATTGACCCGGATCAGGGTCCCAGGGGAGCTGATCAATTTCCGGGTCAGGCTGACACGGAAAGTGGATGAAAATTTGATTTTAACTCAGATTCTGCTTCATTTTGAACCTTTTCTATATCATTTTGACCTACTTCTGGGTCATTTTGACACAAATTCAGGGTCAAACTTACCATGAAGTGGGTCAGGTCGGGTCACACGGGACCCGGATCCGAGTTCATTCTGACCAGGCCGTTTTTACAGTGTACACAACACACGGCTTTACGTATTTACGTCCCATCTGAAGTACGACTCAACATTAGTTATAACAAGTGTGAGAACCGGGACTGAAACCAACATTCTGCCGGTCAGAAACACCAGAGCTTGAGTCCGATGCACTCAATGCTACGACATGTAAAACGTCCGCTCCAAACATCACTCAATAGACAATGGTTTCGTGTTTACTACATTTTAGGCCTAAATGCAGAAATGCTGCATTGCTATAAGTAGTGCATATACTTACTACAGCCTATGTTCGACTGCCATTATTG